>CM056558.1:6396084-8796084 GCA_029721515.1 Synanceia verrucosa
TGGCCCAGACCACCGTGCTGGCCCTGCCACCCTCCAGCCAGGCTAAGGTGAGCATTGTTTCTCTTATGTCTCATTTACATGTTGTTCTGCGTGAGTACACATAGATTGTTATGAAACCTTAGCTCAGATAAGATATGATCCACTTTATTATGATATTGTTCTTGTTTACAAAAGCATCACTTGGAAACTGTCAAAATCAGGAGAGGGACACCACTCACCTGTCAGCAGCTTTCAGGGTTGTGTTTTATATGGTATGTGTTCATTCTGTATTTAAAAACAACATGCATGTCACCAACTTATTTGCAACTGAAGTTAAAAAAAACAGTGCTGTCAGTGTAATGGACGCTGTTGTACTTCCTCTGCATGCCTTCAGAGGACATGCCTCCACCAGTACATTGCTCAAAATAGCAGGGAGGTGGCAGCTAATCTAAAGCTGGCCTTAGTTTACAAAGCAACACCGTACAGTGGGTAGTGTTGAATGAGAAACCTTGTAATGGATGGTTGCTGGAATATCAAAGGTTTACAAACAATATATGTACAGTAAAGGTGGGTAAGTTTATTATATTATTATATGCTGAGCTGCAACACTTCAGACCTTATTTCTGTGTGAATGAATGAAATCCAAAACTGAATCTTTCCTCTCTTCTGAAGTGAAATATGTTTGTTTTTCGTGTTTCTTATCATTTAGTTGGGAGTGTTTATTGGGTTCAACTGTGCCTTCCAGCAGGAGTGTGTGAATGTGCGCGCACACACAAATACGACTTCCGTGGAGTGCCAGTCGATGTTATCTCTTGTGATTCTGTCATAACATTTGTGTCAGTGTGGCTCTAATCCACGTGCTGATTTTTTTTTATTCTGCTCTGTGGCAATAATTCAGCTGAGGGAGCGTTTGTGCTGATAAGCAGCATATGACGTTTGTAATGAGAGATAAATGATTAAACTGTCTTTCTGTAAGGTGAACAATCTTGAGTTATCTTAAGGGTCAGTGCTTAGTGATTGGTTGTTAGAAACACAAACAAAAAAATGTCTTCTGAAGCGATGCAATGCGAACATGTCCCTGCGTCCAAACAGGACTTGAGGCCCAGGTGGACGGCGCTGGACTCCCTGCTGTGCGGGGCGTTTGCTGGAGCTGTTGCCAAAACAGTCATTGCACCTCTGGATCGGACCAAGATCATTTTCCAAGGCAAGAACAACATACAAATATAGAATGTGATGGAGAGAATAGGCCACTGTGTACAGTATGTAACAGACTTACTCCACAGATAATGCCACTAGTGTTTTTCTGTTTTCACTCACTGTCGTAACTGTTCTTCACTTATTGCTAATCCTCTTAGTAGATGTTTAGCCTGCATGGGAGAGTGTGTTGTTTAACTGTGTGTTTCTGGTTGTTCCACAGTGTCCTCCAACAGATTCTCAGCTAAGGTGAGTTCAGGTTTCTGTCTCAATCAGCAAATCAGTCACTGGTATGTTATGGACGTACTTCATTTAATATGCAACTACACTGGTAACCAGGGCAAAGTCGAAAGGCATACTATGTTAATGCTGTAACCATTTTGATTATTCATTTATTGTTTGTCATTTACCAAGTACAAATAATAAATAAAATTGGTGTAAGATTCTCATGAATCATTTTATATCATTGAAAATGATAGTGTATGTGTATTTCTGTAATTGAGAAAATCAGTTACGGCATCTATTAGGATGGGGAATCTTTGTCTTTTAGGCATTATATACAGTAAATAATTATTCAGTGAATGTATACAAAATTAACTATATAGCCAAAACAAAACTTAGATGGAGCTCTAGAATGTATCAGATGGAACAGTTTTCAGTATTATCATTTCCCGTCTTTTAGCATTTCTTTTATTATGTATGTATAGTTTTGATCACATTTTTTGAATATGCCCCCCCCCATGTTTTTATTTATATTTTATTTCATGTTATTATATTTTTAGATATTTATAGTCGAGGTCGGACAGTTTCTGAATCCCAGTTCTGGGCATTAGGGACTTTCTAAATGCACAGTTAGCGGGGTCATTGCAATTTAATTTTCTGTTGTACAACATGTCCTCTGCTCTAGTATTTTTCTTTATCACTGTCACACAATCATGTGTCATCAAAAATGACACATGATTTTGCACCTTGACCATATTGTGGTCATTATGTTGGATCATAAATTGTGGAAAACATGACAGGAGTTTGTCTGCGCTCTAATCCACCATATCCACCACCCCCAGGAGGCCTTCAGGCTCATCTACTGCACCTACATGAAGGATGGGCTGCTCAGTCTGTGGAGGGGCAACTCTGCCACCATGATCAGAGTCATGCCCTACGCTGCTATCCAGTTCAGCTCACATGACCAGTATAAAAAACTACTGGGGAGCTACTACGGCTACCAGGGCAAGTGAGTAGAGCTTTTGTCTTTCAGCAGTAGTGATTGTATTTATATGTTTATTTCAAGATGAACACTATGGATACATTGTTTGACATGCTAGCAGAAGGGCAATGTTGGTTATCCGGTGTTAGCCTTGCTAGTTAGCATTGTTAATGTCAGCATTATTATTACCTCCACCAAGGAGATTATGTTTCCACTGGGCTTTGTTTATTTGTATGTTGGTTTGTTGGTTTGCACAATAACTCCAAAAGTTATGGACGGATTTTGACGAAATTTTCAGGGTTGGTCAGAAGTGGCCACACTTAAAACTGATTAAATTTTGGTGGTGATCAGATCCAATTCAACGGCACCACCAAAAATGAATCCGTTTAATGTTAGGCCACTTCCGGCTGGTCCTGAAAATTTCATCAAAAACCGTCCATAACATTTTGAGTTATTTTGCAAACTGACAAGCAAACAAATCAACAAACAAGACCTGGTGAAAACATAACCTCCTTGGCTGCAGCCGCCTTGGTAGAGGTCTGCGCTCTGGGAGTGCTTTTCTAGTTATTATTTGCTCCAGCTTTGGTGTTGTCTGTTCTAGAGCTCTGCCTCCTTTCCCACGCTTCCTGGCTGGCTCTCTGGCCGGCACCACCGCTGCCATGCTTACCTACCCTCTGGACATGGTGCGAGCCAGGATGGCCGTCACAGCCAGAGAAATGTAAGTACCCATTCCCTGTTTATTACCATAACACTCTCTACTGTGTCACCCTAAATGTCATTCTTCTTGGGACAGGTACAGCAACATCATGCATGTTTTTGTGCGGATCTCCCAAGAGGAGGGCATCAGGACCCTTTACAGAGGCTTCACTCCCACCATCATGGGTGTCATACCATATGCAGGGATCACATTTTTCACTTATGAGACCCTCAAGAAGCTGCATGCAGGTACTGGTTGCTTTTCTTTTCTTTGAAAGGGACACTGTTCAGGATTTAGTGCCATGACTGCATGGTATCTTTCAGGACCTTTGCATCACCTTCTTTAGAAGCACAGTTTAGCTGCTCACATTACCATAGATTCACTAGTGTATCGGAGAAATACAGTGACCTTCATGTAATGTAAAAATGTAAAAAAGACTCCACAAAGGGTTTCTTCAAGTCTGTTGTGGGCTACTGTAGGAACAAGGTGATGCTACACAGTGACTCCCCCCTAAATCCTACTCACTGGACCCTTTAATGTCTTCATTCAGCTCAGTAAAGTGTAATATTAGACATTTAGCTGGATAAAATTGTGTCATTCAGAAGACAAACTCTTTCTGTCTTTGTGTTTTTCTCTCACTGTAGAAAAAACCAAGCGGCCCCAGCCATACCCCCATGAGCGCTTGGCCTTTGGTGCCTGTGCTGGCCTGATTGGACAGTCTGCCTCGTACCCTCTGGATGTGGTGCGTCGGCGCATGCAGACCGCTGGCGTCACCGGCTCGTCATACAGCACGATCCTGGGGACCATGCGTGAGATTGTGGCGCAGGAGGGAGTCGTACGTGGACTGTACAAAGGCCTGAGCATGAACTGGGTGAAAGGGCCCATCGCTGTGGGGATCAGCCTCACCACGTTCGACATCACGCACAACCTTTTGCTCAAATTGCATCAGATGGGCTACTTCACCCACTGAATCGTTCGGGAGAGACGGAGGGGAGAAAGCACTTGACGTGAGGGAGGTGGTCAACTCTGTCACGTGGCAATAAGAAGTTAGTGCAGGTGCAGTCCGTCCTGATGCACACTCCTGTTCCTGTTCAGACCGGATGTCAAGAGTCGGGGATGAGCGGACAGGAGATCTGTTGCGCACTAAGAAACCCAGTTTCGCACATAATGACAAATGCACAGTCAGGATTCACTGACCCAGAGAGAGAGAGAGAGAGAGAGAGAGCGCAGGCAAAACGAGAAGTGTCTTTGTATTGACGTTCACACAATCATAACTTTGTTCTGAAATTTCGTTGCCATCAGAGTGATTGAAGTGATTAAGAGAGGGAACAGCGGATCAAGAAAAGTTTTGTTTTGAAAGGATGATACGGAGCACTTTGTGTTGTGTTAACAAGAGAACCCTTGCACTATATTAGACCTATAATTTTCTTTGAAATGACTCCCGTATCAACAGAGAGAACTTGTTTTTAATGCCTTTTTATTGCTTTTAATTTGGAGGGCAAATTTTACTTTTTGTTTTCATCGCATTTCTTTGTTTCCCTTTTGATTATTTCAAATAGCCTGACCCTGATGTGTGATGAAAAGGTGATTATACAATGTGTTTTAATTTCAAAGTTGATGATGGTGCCACTGTGGGTTGAACTGAGACGAATGATTGTAGGAGGGTGATCATGTCAGCAGGACTGCACAGTTTCACTGTCCATCCAACACTGAGGAGGTGTCCTAATGTATTAATATGTCTAATCAGTGGTGGCTAATCAAAATATCAAAGAAATAAATCAGAATATATGAATATATAACACAGTTTGGTTTAAGTGCATATTATTAAGATGATGTTTTTGTCCATGCTTTAAGGTTTCATGTGAATAATTGTACTTTCACTGCTTGTGTACATATCAAATACACAGTATTTCTAAAGATGTACGTTTACAGATTCAGGTTTATCTGACCCATCAATAAAGATTCCATCCACAACAACTGTGAGCACTGGGTCCTTTTGTCCACTTGAGGGGGCCATTTGATAAGCAACGCTAATCACGCCTTCGATGATTGCAAAGACCGGACTGAGTTGGGAAACTGGATGGTTCAAATAGATTTTTAGTGACTGCTCAGAGGTGTTCTAGTTGTAATGGGGCATTCACTGACTTTTTTCATTTTCATAAAAAAATCTTAGTCTTAATTACATTACCATTATGCCTTGTTGTTTCTGTTTTTAGAATTTTCCTCAGTGCCAGGAATTTTAGCTGGACTTAAAACATGAATAAACGATGGTATCCAGTATCTCACATACAGTTATCTAAATTATAACAAATATACTGCATCAATTTGATTAAACTCACCTGACTGTGTGTGTGTGTGTGTGTGTGTGTGTGTGTGTGTCCTGTCTTTCAGTAGATGGCAGCATTGAGTGGCTGCTCTTCTCTGAGCTGGACCATCATGGAGGTTAGTTAGGATCTGATCACCTCATGGCCTGAACTTGACCTGCCCTCCACTCACCAGGACTCTCTCCTTGTTATTTTACTTCTCAGCCGTGTCTTAAATTTGCAAACTTTCTCTTAATGGAGCTTTTTTTGTTGTTTGCCATGTCATTTTTTAAAATAAAATTTTGAATTTGTATAAGACTGCTGCAAACGTTAACAATACACTAAAATATTGCTGAAATAATTCATGTATTGTTTTTACATTCATATTTGACAGATGTTGAAATCATGGAGGTTGTGAAATTGAAAGACTTGAAAGAATAACAGAATGAATGTATTTGTATATATATTTTAAGAAAATACAAATCCTGCCCCAACTTTCAATAATATTTTTATATTGTGTTATTATATATAGTTCCTCTTATTATATAGTCTCCATTACAAAGCAGGTACCAACATAAATAAAATAATAAGTGGGAATTATAGATGAACATAAAAAGAATAATTATTTTTCCACAATACATTTATTGAAAATATATTTAGAGCATAAAGTTGCATTTGCTTTACTGTGTCAAATAAATTAAAGAAGACTGAGGTTGCTACACACCCAACCAAATCCAAACATCAAAATCAGTTTATTTTTGATGATTTCTTAATATTGCACAATACTATTTAATTTACTTTTTTAAATGTATTAGTTACATCCTGATTACTGTTTCAAATATATTAAAATAAATAACAAATTTGAGGAATAGTATGCTGCATTCAAAGGTAATCATTTTTCCCATGCTCATCCTATTTTGCTGCACCGGTTAGTGCTCATGAGCCGTGACTAAATCTGAATGGGAGGTGAGCATGTGCCCAGTCCGGTGCATCAGTGATAGCATCACCTGAAACCGCTTTGCTTTCTTCACCAGCTCCTGAACTTCACATCCGAGCTGCCGGATGGATGGACTCTTTCCCTTCCATCTGTCCATCCCTCTCATCCTTTCCTGCCCACATGACCTTGACTATGAATTATGGGATATCCTGCCACCACACAGCGTGCAGCCACCCAGCCTGGTATTTCAGCTATCGAAACAATACCACTTGGTGGATAACATGGTCGGAAGGCGGGTGCCTTGGAGAAACAGGAGGAGGAGAAGGAGGGGTGGAAAAATGCTTCTTGAAGGCGCCGTTGCCATAGGTAACCTGGATCTGTGCCAGGAGAGGGGAGTGAACCATTTGCATGTATTCAAATCTCACATGAATAATTCACTTTGAAGCTCCTGGCAAGCACTGACAGACAATAGCTGCTCACACACACACACACACACACACACACACAGTATATGAGGTGAAAATGCACACAAATACAGGCGTCCTAGCGCACCAACCCGGCCTGATCCTGTGTGAGAGAGGTGAGGAGGTCACACTAGGAGGCACGAAGGAATAAAGCCTTTCTCACAGCTAAATCACAATCGGATGCAATGAAACAGTGGGCCGCGGCTGTAATATCACTCTGAATGCACTGTTTAGATGAGGCCATCTTTACTGCAGGTAAAACACAACAGATACACAACCAGGCGTATATAGGTGCTGTTTGACTTTGAGCTGCGGATGTCACACCGTGGGAGGCTCAGGAGGGAATGTACAGTATGCATATACACACATGTTCACACACCTCTGTGGTGTGCCCCTGCAAAGAAAAAGCCATGCTGGCTGGGCTCCAGTTGCTTTCACTTTGAAGGCCAGCGTCTGAGCTTCTCAAACACCTGGCACTCCACTGCATTAATTCACCAGCATTAAAAAGGCCTTGAGAGGCATTTTATCAAACATAAACAGGCCTGTAAACACTTCCCCCATAAATGTGCCTTAAAAAAGCCAAAGAAGCAGGTGAAAAAACACCAAATCACGCATCCGTGACCATAAAACTCAGTCAAGAACGGCTATAATCCCTCCATGCATGTAGGCTGATATTTACAAGTGGCATACACAAGCGTCATCCTCTCCCACCACACAACCCCAGATCTCCCTCTCCCCGTAGCTCTTGTTAATTTTATAAGATCCAGCATATTGCCACTTATCAGCTGGCAGTGTTGTAAAAGCTCTGGGGTCAGTGCATTACTGAGCTGCTGGGCTCCGCTCTTCCATTAGAGGGAGTGTTCAGGCTGCGTTGGCCTTCACTCAATCAAACGCAAGCTCCAAAAGGCTGCTCCAAGTGCAGATGAGGGGGCACAAACGCACACTTTCACACACACATGCACACAAATGGAGACTCCTTGAATCCATGGTTGTGAAACTATAGCACGCATAAATTTGAGCACATAAATCCACACGTAAACGAACACATCCATAATGTGCTCTTGTCCTCACTGTTTCAAGCCCGGAGGGGGCAACACAGTCATTTGCATGGAGTGTTTGCATTTAAAGAGAGTATATGTATAGGTGTGTGTGTGCTGATACTGCAGCTGACATTTTCACCACTTGGCATTTGAACAGATGAAACACTAAAAGAAATGTGGCTCCCTTCCCGATCCCCGATCTCTGAATCAGGTGAAGCAGATGAGAGGTAGAGGCGAGCAGGAGCAAGAACCAGGGAGGGAGGCTGAGGTCATGCAGATGCCAAAGTAGAAATTTAAACACAATTTGTGCTTGTTGGAATATACGTAGCAAAATTATTTTTCACAATCAGCCTGGAAACAAGGTCAGTTTCATACCAGCGCCTGTCAAGGTAGTGTCAAGGTCACAGGAAGTTAAGATGGGTGTTAATGTGAGCTGCGGTGCGTTCCTCCCCCTTAAAGAATTATGATGAAGAAGTAGGTGCACCTTCTTTTTTTTCCAGCCTTTCTGAACTCGCTGACTCAAAATGCATTTCAAGGAAGAGATGTTAATTCATGTTACTTCACACTTCATTTTGTCTCTTTTGCACATGAAAGCTGTAAGATGCTGATTTGTGTTTTTTTTTTGCAGCCGATTGTAATTTCATGTCTTTTTTTCCATTGTCACTCCATGTAGCTTCACATATTTGCAGGATGAGCACATATAGAGAGAGGGGTACCCTACTCAGACCTCAGAGATAGAGTGTGTGCCCATTTATAAACATGTATGTATTTCTCCTGTGTGAGTAAAGGCTGGGGGCGGGCAGGCGGGAACACGAAGGCTCTTACAGACTTTGCATGAGAATGGCCGGGGTCCTGTGAACCTTCTGCTCCCTGCGTCCACATTCAATGGCATCTCTGCAGTTAGCATGACAAACTAGGCTTCAAGTTCTCGGACTTTTTAAAGGAGACCACACCCCCCTCTCCCCCTTGCTACCATCCATGTCCTGACTCCACCATAACCCCCCTTTAGGCAACCCCCTAACCTTGCTCCTCTGTGTGCACCGCAGGCTGGGTCTGCAGATTTTATGAGGTGTCTGGGGGGGCTACTAAGTTCACACACACACACACACACACACACACACACACACACACACACACACACACACACACACCCATAGATGCATATCTATTGAGCATGAGAGACTGATCCAGAATAAAACAGTGCCGGACCTCGTTAATTCAAATTATTACACAAAAGTCACAAAAATCAGAAAGCACAAACAAAATCTACCTTTGCATTCCACATGAACGTGATTCCAGCCTCTCATGACACGTGAATGTGAGAACAGTGCTTTGGGGTCTGAATTTAGAACACTTACATAAGAATTTTAATTTTGTATGTGTTCATGTTGGGATGGCACAGACTGTGGTCCACAGCTGAACTCCATGAACTCAAATTTCCTGGATAGAAGAATCATCTCTTTATATACCTTTAGCAACATAAAACTGCTTTTTTCCCACGTTGTGCTCTTCTCTTTTATTTTACATAACGATCAAATGTGCCCACGTTGTTTCATGTTTTATTAAAGAGCTCTGGCTCCAGTGATTTTACTCTTTCTGCATGTAATAGTGGATATCAGGCATTTTATTGCGTTGATGATCTCCATCATGTAAATGAACATAATGTAAATGTAAAATAAATAGATACAATTGAAACAATGTTATGTAAATATAGCTTTATGGTGTGTTTAATGTCCTTTTTTTCATTCAGAATTGTATATTGTAGAATATTTTTGTAGTGGTTGCATAGATAATCAACCCCTGTGAATACACTCAGACCCACCAGTTCAGATACTATTTAATTAAGACAATTTGGTAAATTGAAATATACTGTATTGTGGAGTGCATTACAGTGCCAAAACAATGACAAATATAATTGCACAATTTCTGAAATTTAGTGCTAGTTATTATGGGCATCGTGACTAAATTTTTACGCATAGCGACCAACAACTGCATTTATTTATTGTGGAGAAATGAATGTTCTCGTTCTAATTAATGGAATCCCCCTGCTTGCTGTGGCATCCATGTGATTGAGCTCAGGAGCAAATTTAACCAATCAGATAAGAAAGCGAAGAAGCCAGTTATTACATCAAAAATATTGGGTAATGTTTTATTCTTCACATCACAGAAATTATACAGCAATGATTTCAACTTTGTTCATGTAAAATGAATAAACAGATAATTACAAATAAAAGCATGTTGTTTTATTCCATCCTGTTTATTCCAACACATTTAGCTTACCAAGGTAAAACAAATCAAAATTATAGAATCTTCATTGCACTCTTGTGACACAAGAACAACTCTTTAATTGTAATTTACATGCAGTAAAAAAAGATGCACACTCCTTCTCTTATTTGTTTTTACTGCTTTGTCCTGCTGTAAAAGGCCTTTGTGTTGCAGGATGTTAGAGACTCTCCATCCTCAAACAAACAGCAGAGCAATTAAAAGACAATTAGTTGACCCCTGAGGGTTTGTTAGGGTCAACAATGGACTGCTTTTACAACTAAAGGGAGCTGTTACAAACCAGTGTAGTGGACAGGTTTTAATAAACTCTGAGAGGCTGTGCTCATAATCATGCATCTCTCTGTATGTGAGGGAAAAGCTTAGAAGTTTAATTCCCAAAATCCTAAATATTAATGTTATATTTACTGTTTCCTGTTTTTGTTTTAAAGACAGGTATGCAAAACAGAAAAAAACAGGGGAAACAGTTGGACACCAATACATTTTATAGTAATCAAAAGGATTCTGCAGACTTATTAAACAAAAGAGTGACCTTATAAATATAGATGTGTGAGTAGAAACAAGTAATTCTATCTTTCAACATGAGCTAAAACTGTTTCACGCTGGTCAGCTGTCAGAGTTGTATACAGACTGCATGTGACATGATCCGTAACTCTATCTATAGGTGTTATGGTATCATTCCCACCATTAAAGAGGTTTTCCACCTTCCCAATGACCTCCGCCTCGCCTCACAGGACACAGAAAACGACCTGATGGCAATGTCTTTCACTGTACAGAGGCCACGCTGAAATGTGTGTGCGTGTGTGTGTGTGTGTGTGTGTGTGTGTGTGTGGGTTTAGAGTATGCACGAACAGACTCCAGTGTCTTTGGAAAGCGTCCACCCTGCAGGGTTTGGCCTTCTCCCTGGTGAGAGTGGGGGAATCTGGCATGGCCAGTAAGCATGTATATCAGGCCATCTCACGGCTGGCTGGACGCTCCCTGGGTGGCCCACTGTGGTCAATACTGCACTGGTGACTGGACACACAGAATGGGATAATCTCCTACTTTCTTTTGGTGCACACACGCAAACACACACGCAAACACGCACACACACACACACGCACACACACACAAACACACACCAGTCTTTTATGCTGGCCTGGCCATGGAGGCCCTAATTTCAGGTCAGGACCAGTCAGAGGGAGGCTGAGGGTTTGGGAACCCGGAGCGAGTGAGGGGACAGTGTTGTTGAGGCGAGAGCGAGGAGGAGCAGGGAGCCCATTTCAGCCAGAGCAGTGGAGCACACTGGGGGCACTGGGGCATCGCCTCTACTGGCTGTTGGGGGGCAAACAAAAGGAGGTGTGATCCCCACAAAACATAGGAGCAGAATGTGTGTGTGTGTGTGGTTATGAATGTGTATCATTGTTCAGAGTTTCCTTCAGCTCCAGCAACTCGCTTCAACACCCCTGCTGCTCACACACAAAAGCACCTAATTGACACCACAGATTTAGGCCACTAGGTTTAACTGTTCCCCTTCCAACCCTTCAGCCACTGCTGGAATAATCAGAGTAATCGAAGTGAACAGGCGTTCGTCGCTTCTGAGACCACATCTTAGATGGTACTAGAGGTATCAGTGGCTGGAAATATTCTAGATTTTTATTATTCTCTACAAATACAACAACATGTTGGATATGCCTTTATACCTTCCTTACACTTTTACTCCTATTGATTCCCATTGAATACGAGTCATCACGTCTATAGTTTCACTAATAAAAAGGAAAAAAGCAAACAACAATGCTACACCACCTGGGCACTGTAATTAGCAAATGTAATTTAAACAAGAATAAATTATATATTGTGAAGGACTACTGTCAGCTGTGAAATAACACATACAATATTTGGAATGTGTGGCTCTAGGGCAGTACTGAATTAAAGCAAACATACTGTGTCAAACACATTGTCTCCCCTTTAATTCAATATGGCCCTGGAGCCAAAAATACTTCAAATCCTCCAAATATATTTCATACTTCTTCTACTTCTACTAGAACATCTTTGCATGCTTTAATGTTAAAAAACACATTATTTTTCTCATGCAGTTAGCGTCTCTGTCTCTTTAAAAGCTCTGCTGTGATTGAAAAATATGTTGCATCTTTGCAAAGGTAGTTCTCAGGCTGCCAGTGATATATTCTAATGAGGCTGCATGGCGAGCCACGTCTGAATGTATGTTTTCTTTATCTAAACAACACACAAAAGGATACACTAATGTACACCAGCACTGAAAAAAAACTAATGAAGGTAAATGGCCTCCAGTGCAGTGCTGTGTATCACTGATGCATTTTTAATAGTTTTTGAACAAACAATGAATGTCTAGAGAGAGATATATATCAAGATTTGGACATACAGGAATTATAAGTATAAGTATCAGCCAGTTCACAGTCAGTATCAGCCAGTTTTGGTCTTTTCATGGAATTCGTTGACAGAATATAGAATATGGCCAAACTTATCCTTCAATAATAACAATAATAATAATAACTAATAATAATAATAATAATAATGATAATAATAATAATAATATCAGCAACAGAGCAAACATTACTGACAATACAAAGATGAGAATCAAACTAAGAGGAAAAACACAATTAAAACAAATTTTCAGTTCACAAATGGTTCAACTTTATTGAAAAAATATACATATATATCATATCAGAGCAACGCATTGGGGGTCTGTAATTGTTTTATAATAAATGAGTTCATTGCTCATTATGAAAAAGATTATACAAACATGTATGTGTACACAATGACCCACACAAAAGAGGAAAGTAATTCAACAGCGACAAACTCGTCAAACGATTTTCCAGTCAAATACTTGAATGTAAATTACTGAGTGAAAAAGAAGGAACCCTTGGGGTTCTCTTCCAATCTCTGAGCTAAAATTGCTGTCAAATATAGTAATTCATATCTAATGAAACTAATTTAGGGAAATATTGCTCGGCAGCTTAATTTTTATACTTCAGACGGCTCTCAAATTGATCCAACCTTTTACACTTACCTTTTAGAAGCGTCTCTGACTTACCAGTTCACATCCACAGAGACTGCACACCAGACAACTGCTAATCAGACTCTAATGATGTGTGTCTGTTCTCACAGGTGTGGAGGTGCTGTTTTCCATATGCGGCTGAGGCTTAGTGTGTTCACTGAAATTGGCTAAAGATGGTGCTGCTTTGTTCGAGTAAGGTCCAACGGTCAAACGCTGCTTTACATCTCCACTGGCAGCATCTGTGGAGACATGAGCAAATACAAAAAGAGTGATTAGTAAAAAGAAGACACTGTGTAATCAGTCCAGTAGCATTCTTCTCGTTCTGGGTGTCCTGAAACATAGAAATTACATATTATGCAAGGAGCAGACGGGCACTCTCTGCAAACAGCCAGCTGGGATGACGCTGTTTGCGTCACCATCTTTCCAGACACACCAAACTGTTAATGGTTACGACTGCAGGGGGAGGCTGTGCATGTACATGTGTGCGTTTGTTTGTGCGTCTATCAACTGTCTGTATCAATGGTGTGCGTGACCCCTGAGCTAGCAGACAGTCATGGGTCAAAGGTCTAGATAGACCCTGTCTGGGCTTCCTGGCTGACCCCATTGCCTGCAGCACTAACACACACACACACACACACACACACACACACACACACACACACACACACACACACACACAGGGGGGATGGGTTGCCCCCTACCAGACTAATATCACCTTTGGGATTAGGATCCAGACAGAAATACATTGACCCCAAACACACACACGCACACGCACACATACACACACACATATGCACACACTCAGACACTGGATATGCTTGGTCATAAAACAGGACTTGGTTGCACAGCATGACGCGGAGCGAAACGGCAGAGATGCTGAGTCTGAGAAGGCCATCTAATTATCGGTGCTGAGTTAAAGAGGAGAGCTGAGGAGACTGCTAGCATATACGTGTTAGCTATAGCTGCATCATACTGTTAAATGAAATCAGCACGGTATAGCAGCTAAATGAGGGTCTACGCATGTGGACAGGTGATTTTAAAATGTTCAAACTGCACCAGGTGAAAGTGCAGCAGAAAAAAAACAGCATTGTTTGTTGCTCAATCTCCCTGTCATGTGTCAAGCAGTTTAGCTCTGTAATTGCATTTAAACCCGAGCCCTGATGGAGCTGCAGGAAGTGAGAGCCCAGAGCACCAATCTGGATAAAACAACCAGCCAGACGTTTGCAAAAAAAAATCACATATCAAAGAGAAGCGGGATTGTAGGATCTCAGCAGAGAGTGAAAACAGGAAAAAAGGTCAAATTCAGAGGAGCTGATGGGCTTTCGTGCCAGGCCACCGGGAAAACTCCCCAAATAAGCCCCAGTGTTAAGCCTGCTAATCCCCTGTATTATTGCAACATCTGTGAGGTCTAGAGAGGCTCTGCTAGTGATTAGCAGGACAGATGTAAACAATATCCTGGCTGAAAAGGAAAGGAGAGGAGAGTGCTTGGTTGATCTGTAGTAACACGGTGCTGGGAGGATAAGAAAAGTAGCGATAGATAGAGAGAATGTGGAGAATATAAAGCAGGTAACGTGGGAGCGAATGTGTCAAGGGATTTAGGGGGGAAGCAGAGGAAGTGGAGGATTGAACAAAAAAGAAGCAGGAGAGGAAGTGATAGTGATTTTGGGAGAAATTACAAACGCAAGGAAGGAAATGAGACGTGAAGAAAGGAGCTGTGTTAGCTCGAAGACATCTGGTCCAAGCAAGCCCAGGATTGATGGAATACAGTATACTGGTGGAGGTGGAGGGAGACAGAAGGTGACAGCATGAGGGGAGAAAAGGCAGCAGATTGGGAGACGGCAGACCCGGGGCCAGGGGTTCCCTGACCGGCTGACGAGACACCAGGGAGACGTGTCTAATTTATGCAGAGTTAGGCTGAAGGGTGGAGGGTGTCTGGGACCCCCTCAATAGCCCTGAGAACCAAGGGGAGCAGCGATGGGTGCTAGCTGTGTGAGCGGAGAGAGAGACATGGGGGAAGGTGAGGTGGGACTGTCCGTCTGACGTCCCATTAAGGTTTGGGACAGGGCATGGGGAACGAGGCGATAAGGGGAGGATGGGAGGAGGAGAAGGGAGAGGCCATGCTTAACTCCCCCACCCCACTCCACACACACTCCAGTCTGACTACCTATTAGCTCCACAGAGCCGTCCGTCTGCTTCTCTGCATACTAATTCCCCATTACCACAGCCTTGAACGTGAGCTAAGAACAGAGTCGGACTACATCAGAGACAAGTAGCCCGGATGATGGGCTGCTTGTATGAGTACTTCAGCATCCAGGAAACAGGATTCACTAGGAAAAAAGTGTGTGTTATGGTGTTAATCCAGTGCTGGTCTTTGGTAAAACTGGGCTCATTTTTTTTCCCTATTAATTGTATTCTATAGGAAGAGTATATTTATTTATTCATATTTATATTTATATATCATATATTGCAATTGAAAGTGGTAGCCTTGTCTTATGAAATTCCTAATCCACTCTGTCACACCATGAGCTACACCAGTGGTTCCAAACTTATCTCCAATAATAATCCGAAGGGAGAGTGATGGGGTAAGAATGAAAAAGAAATACTTGTTGCACAAAATTACATTTTTTTTCAAAGCTCACTCTAAAAATCCTTCAACTGGAATTATTTGAAAATAATGAAAATAACTCTTCAGGTGAACCAGTTATGGATGGGCCATAACATGTGCTACTGCTTCAGTGTAAGAGTATATTGTATGCATTATTGTGATTATATGACATTACTGGCATAACTGGCACAACGCTTTAGCTATTGGTGGCTTTCATATAAAATCAGATGATGTAAAAATATTAGTATTAATGTCAGTCTTCCAAAACTCATATCAGTTTGTGTGTGTGTGCAGTGTGAGGATCCTGGCAGATGGCCAAGTGTGTGTGTGTTGTTTGAGGGCCCAGTGAGAAGCAGAATGGACAGCCAGGCAGGGTGATGGTTGAGTCTTTTGATGCAGGCAGACAGTTTAATGACAGTACTCACCCCTGAACATACAAGCCAATGAGCGCCCGGCGTGCTCGCAGATGTACACACCCCACATGACACCTGCACATATATGTGTGATATATGGTATGGTATTTTTCTGTAAAAGACGCAAGCTGGTGAAAATGAAAGAGAGAAAAATCTCTCTTTGTGTATGACCCTGGAAATAAAAGAACTGGAGGGGCCAGAAATGGCTAACAGGCGCTACTTTTGACCGTCACTTTATTCAGTTAAAAAAAAAACGAGTCTGGAACTTGTC
Organism: Synanceia verrucosa; assembly: GCA_029721515.1. Classification (NCBI taxonomy): domain Eukaryota; kingdom Metazoa; phylum Chordata; class Actinopteri; order Perciformes; family Synanceiidae; genus Synanceia; species Synanceia verrucosa. Next base: position 6,412,488 of record CM056558.1, read on the forward strand.
CCTCTGCACATATACACCTTTTCACCCTGCATCTTTTGAGGACTTATACAGATGATGCAGCACAAAACACAGCAAAAAGAATCAATATGAAACAAAGCGTTTCAGTAAACTCTCAGGATCTACATGCTTGCTACCGGTGGTGCTCCACTGAGGAACAGTGCGCTATTCACTGGCTCAACAGAAGCCAAGCTCTGGTGGCCATGCATCTTATTCAGCGGGACCTGCTCAGGTCTGGACTTGAATTCGGTGCCCAAACAAAGACATAGAGCCACCTCATTAAAAAAACATGTCATTGGATCAGGCCTGGGCTGAATTGTGTGATTTTCCCTCCTACCATAAGTGGCCGTGACTGAGCGCTGGGCTGAATGAGAGGCTGGATAGAGGCCTACCAATGGAGCGCCACGCAACATCCCTATGGGAACCACCCCCTCACAGAGGGGGGCACATTTAAAGCTTTGTTGGTCTGTTAACACAGCTTTTTAAAACGCCTCTTTATGGACTCAGCTAAGCAAACTGCAGCCCCTGGTTTTCTTGCACCAGACGGAGAAAGTACAAAAAAAGCAAAGAAAGGAGACAGCGAAGGGCAACAGAATAAGAGAGGAAAAAAGCAGGCTGAAGAGGTTGTTTTTTCATTTTCAAGGGATATAAGAAGAAAACTTCAAACTATTGAAAACATTCAAGTGAGAGATATTTGGTTTTATTAAATAAAGAGATTTCCACCCTCAAATGCATCGCCAAAATAAGGCAATATAATCCCATGCAGAGGACTCTGTACACCTGCTCTCCTCCCACTGCATCATTAAATCACCTGAGAGCTGAACTTTGCAGTCAGATGCAGCAGAAGCAGGTCACTGACAAACTGCAGCGTCTCACGGTGTCCTGTGATCCAGTCAGCACACACGTTTACCCAGAGGACCACAGACATCCTGCTGCTGAAACAATAGGTGTGTGTGTGCTACAGACTTAGTCAGTCTCACCGGGCATTCGCAATGACAGTGAAATGAATAACAATGAACTTGCTTGAGAGTCGAGTTCAGAACATTAGAGATGAACCAGAACTGAGGAGCACAGCTGTAAACAATGAATGGATCAGTGTGTGTTTGTGTGTGCGTGTGCATAAATGTGTCAGTGTGCCCAGGAAATATCTCAATATGAGTAGAGCACCAGGCTCCAGAGAAGAGCACCTACTAAAATGAAAATGCACACACACACACCTCCTCTTGCTCCCCTCCCCATCTCACCACGCACACGCAGTGAGGACCCCGTACTCGCAAATTCTATTGCCGTCTGCTGCGCGCCTGATGAAAAAAAAACAGAGCAACATAGAGAGTGCACAAGCCTAAAGGCGAGAAAACGCACATTTGTAATATTAACACACGGTTTAGTAGAGGTTTCTCAGGCTCCTTGGTAGTAGCCCACCTCTCCGTATGCTCCATCAGCCATGTTTTTTTGCAGTCCCCTAGACTGCTACAGGAGAATATGTGACTGAGCAGCCTCCACCACCCTGCAGACATGACGGTCTACGCTGCTGAGAATGCATCTGAATATATTTACATGGAGTGCTACACTGACGGAGGCGACTGCTGAGAATGCAGCGTGCTCGTCATTGTTCCCAAAAATCAGGGTAATGATTGAAAGGTAGTGTGGAGGGGAGGCGGGGGAGAGAGATGAAAACTGGAAACAGTCACTTTATTCTGGGAAGAAACAGAGGAGCTGGGGAATAATTCTGAGTACAGAATATGGCACGATGAGAGCGAAATAAACACAAATCATTTTCACCACCCATGAGACTGAGGCTCCAGGCTGTTAGGAGATTTGATCAAAAGTAAAGTTTGTGGCAATTTAGACGAACAAGGAAATCACTTTGCCTTAACGGAGACGCCAAAACAAACACAAAAGCCGACAAATGGTCAAACACTCAAGAGATAAACACGTAAAAGCTCTTTCTCCAACTTGCATATCTGATCTCTGCATATAATAAATATATCAATTGCAACATAATCCTACTGCTAAAAACAAGGGTATGACTGAGGTGGATGTAGTGCAAAAGTATGCAGGCGCATCCTGTGATATCTGCAATTTATCTTAAAATGTAGTACAAGAGAAGAGTTGAAGAGTCTTCCTGGGTGATTTTTTTATTTTTTGCTTCCCTCTGGGAAAAATAAACCTTGCAAGGATATTTGGTAGTTGAGTGAGTTCAAAATACTGCAGATATGAGACCTTATTCCATAACACACCGCACAGATATTTCAGCTCCAGATTTTATTAGGAGATAAACTGACCAGATTTCGCTGTAACAAATTTAGAGGATAGGATTCCAGTAACCTTTTAATCAAATAAATGGGATGTAAAAGGTGAGCATGGCCTAAGGTACAGAGCGGCTTTTGGGGGGGGAAAAAAAAACACTTTAATTTTTGAAAATAAAATAAAAAAAAAAAATACAGGTAGAGTGTAACAGTGGAGGGTGGTGCAGCCCTGTGATGAACCTCTTGCAGATATAGTCAGCTAGCCAAATCATCCTGTCAGATCAGAGCCTGAGGAGATGCAGAGGGGGGAAAGAGAGGCGGCGAGAAGGGGAAGAGAGCAAAACACGGGTGAAAAGGGTCAGCAGGGAGGAAGGCTAAAACCCAGAAGCAAGCAAAAGATTGTGTGTGCAGTGCATTTATATTTCAGCGTGTGTGTGTGTGTGTCAACCCCAGCTGGGCAGACATTTACTTGACATGCTGATAGGGATTTAAGCAGTGGGTGGGTGGTGTGTCTGACCAAGGTGAGTGAATGAGCAGAGAAGGGGAGCTGGTGGGGATCGGCGGATGATAGGAGGTGGAGGGGGGCAGCTCACAAAACTGCCGTTACTAAGCTTGATTTCAGCGTGAGTTGAGACGATTAGAGGCAGAAATGAGGAGGGGAAACAGGAGGTAAGGGAGGTGGGTTTTTAGAGGAGAACCCTCCAGGCTATGGGAGAGAAGGGGGTCTAGTCTATTGAGGTGATGAGGGAAAGCGGGTCTTTCTTTCAGACGCTCTAATGAAGCATAAGTCCCCGATGAAGAATGGAGACAGGCTACCGCAGGGTGGGTTAGCATGTGTCTCCGTTTCCCCTCCATCTCTTCCCCTCTGTCCTCTCGTCTCTACATCCCCTCTTTCTCCTTTACCTCTCCATCTTCATGTGCTGCAGTCCCTCCCCTTAAAAGGGTTTACACAGTTTACTTCACATAACGCTCCACAAGCCTCTCACATGATTTGATGGAATGGCAATGATACAGTGGGCCAGCTGCATTTCACCAATAAAGAGGATTGCTATTGACGGACAGCTTCATCAACAAAATGTGACGCACGGCAATGCAACATATGAAATTAGCAAATGGGCTGGCCAGCACGCTGTATCTGAGCAAATATTTGATCTGAATTGTAAAATTGTGATGATTCAAAATGATTTCCGTACGGATTCGGCCGAGGCATTCACATGTAATGAATGACATTTCTGATCGTGGCGCACGCATGCGATGAACCCAGAGCCGACATGTTAAATTACAGGAGGCAGCAGACTGAGACAGACAGGGGGGCTGTCAAAGTGTCTGACTGGGCTTGGCTGGGGGGTTGTTTGACCAGGGGGTTGACTGGGCTGCAGGACTGATTTCTGGCTGGATTTTGGCTCGGGGCCGGATGGAGACTGGCCAGAAACTGACGGAGGGGGTTGGGTTCCCCCAGCTTCTCAGCTCAAGTTGTCCCTGAAGCAAAGCAATAAGAAGCAGCTTATAAAATAAGCAAACAGAGTGAGGCAGCTTACAGACAGACAGTCACCCAGCCGGAGATGAACGGCAGATGAACCACACACACATCACTCTATGCTGCCCCCCTCCAAACCCGTGACCTTGACCCTTGAGGTCCCTCCTAACCTGTTTCTGAATGGAAGTCAGTGCAGCTGGGGCGTCTAGCCATGAACCAACCACGACCCCCTCCACTGCACAGACCCCCAACGCCTAATCATGTAGCTTCTTCCCACGCTTGAAACCCGGGATGGTCTCGCTGCATCTGAATGGTGCAATTTAATATTTATGTGGCTGCTGAGGTCCTGCCTGTCTGTCCCAGGATTTTCTGTGGTTTGTATTATTATCTGCTAAACATTAATCCAAATCTTTTTTTTTTTTTAGTTCAGGAAGCTTTTCCTTGGATACCGCACAATATTATCCCTCTCTGCTTTACGCTTCAAATTGCATCTGCAGTCTTTCTCAAAGGCTTGCATAAACCACTCAGCCTGAGCGCATACGTACGCTGTATAATGTATGTGTAAGGGTGTGTGTGTGTGTCCGCTCATACACATCACTGAGGGGGTTCAAACCCCTCCACCTTCACATTTTCATTACGGCCAAATCTCAGGCCTGTGCTACAGCAGCGTGGCCTTTTGCAGGCGAGCAGGCAGTTTAATCACACATACAGCTCTACTCCATTTTCATTTCCTTTTCATACAGCCCCCATCCCACTACGGCTTCATAATTCTCCCCTCAGAGCTGTCTAGCCCGTCTGAGTGTTTGCAGCCTGTTGAAATGACATAATCAGTGACTTGGATAAATGCCTGACTGTTTTTCCCTGAGTCTATAATCAGACTTGGGGCTCAGTGTTGCAGCTCTGAGGAAACAGCAGCAGCAGCAACACTTGACTCAGGAATTGCTTCCTAAGGAGGGTACTTTTTTCACGATGAATTTGGTTGATTATCGATGGAATTTGTTTATTTTGGTCCATCAAGTGCATATAAAATGGTTATTGTTACATTAAGAAGCAAGGAAAAGTATTGCTTTTAAAAGAAATATGAACCATTGGTGTCTTAATTGTCACTGAAATACTGTGTAGAAGATTTAGCTTTTATTGCACAATGAAGAAAATGAGCATTGTGAATGATATATATTCCACTGGTTCATATATATGCTTGTAAAAGTAAAAAATGTGGATTAAAAAGACGTGTGATCATTTGGGTTCTGCAATTCCCTTCAAAATAAAAACTCATTACCACCATGCACAGTGCAGGAGTTCACCTTTTGTGCTGTATCTAAGAAAAAGATATCAATACACCTATTCAAATTCCATCTCTCATTTAAATGACAAAGTGTTTCAAGAAAGGACCGATCACTTATTTGTCTCAAAGAAGGAAAGACACGAAGAACGGGCCAGGATGAATTGAGCGAAGGCTGTAAATGCTTTCAGCAACTATTACTTCAGTGGGTGGAAAACATTAAATCAATACCTAAGCAAATAAAAAGAGGTGGGCAGTCTGAATGAGAAAAGCTGCAGTGGACTGCACAACAATCACACACACAAATGAAGCATCCACATTCAAGCCCCTCAACAGAAGTGATTCGTATATAACAGGTTTAATATGATAAATACGAGCACTGAGGCCATATCCAAATTGTTGAGGGATCATTTCACTCTCACTAAATGATGTTTGTAATCATGCAACAATCTTTTTAGAATAACATCCTGTCCTTAACAAAAATGTTGCTGCTATTCCTTTATTAATATTCATAATTTAGACAGATGCCCATCATTCATATGATAAAGAAATGTGGCATACGCGGTCGAGCGTTATGTTCATTTGGTGCTACAACATATGGTGTCTGTGTTTGATTTGGATATGTAAATGTATAATAACACGGCTCCACCCAGTTTATCCCTCATGAACCAGACGAACTGCTCTTTCTTTGTAGAGCGACTTAACGTCCCTCCACCAGAACAACCCCACCCTTTTAGTGCCCACACACATCCACATTCAAGATTATAAGACTTGTTTAAATCCTCTGTTTTGCCTCTTTTATGACTTTCGCAGTCTATCTTCTTCTTGTTGACCTGTTTTTGGAAACTACTTCTTCACTGTAGAGCAAACCCGTACTTCCACCTGTTGTACTGAGATTAAAATGGCTATAAAAATAGTAGTGTTACAGGACAAATGAATGGATAAATGACTCAACCGAACACTGGATTGTTGTTGAGCACACATCTGAGCCTGTCTGTCCGTCTTCTTTAGGTCATTTTCCCACACAACACAACGCAGTACAGTAGAGCTAGCACAACCTGCTCTCCACCTCAGGCTGATCAGTGTCACTGTGGGCTGATTAGACAAGAGACGTTTGATTAAAACTGCCTGGGTCTGATAGAGAGGACGATAACCAAGGTGAACCAGCCTTTTACAGATTGGTAAATGACAGCAGCAACCACCACACAACTTAAAAAGATAATTTATTTCCAAATCCACATGTCAAGGACAGAAAATATTCTGTAATTTGCTGTACAATAAGCAACTATTTCAATTATTCATAAGAATAATAATGTTGTCCTTAAGTCCTTGCTGTGAAGTTCACTGCCACAGGCCGACACCAGATACCATGCAGCAGGTCTTCACAGTCAATGATAGCCTATTTCCAGGACACAGACACTTCACCAAATCGCTCTCTTCAATAATTAGCACTGACAGGTGAAAACGGCCACGAATGCCACGGGAGTCCACAATGAAGTGGACAATTACACAGCTATAGGAGACACGCACAAACATAAACACACACACACATCAACGCACAACAGTTGCAACAGAGGATCCATCAGCACAGCTAACACCACATTAAGACCATAAAGCACCAATACATCTCCTGTTCCACGTACACAGCCCGTACCCTGCTGCTTCTGCACTGATACCCCTGATCCCCCTGCGCTTTGACAAGGCGTAATAAAGCCGGTATGAAGCGCCGCATTGTGTGGGGAGAACACAATGTTGCATGCTGAGTGCTGTGAGAAGGGCGTACACCGGTGGGTCCCACGGCGCAGCAGCGCACCAGGGCCTATAGCAGGGAGTGCTGAGCATGCTAATGAGGTCATTATGTTATGCCTCTCCCTCGCTCTCTGGCTCTTCTTTACAGTGTGGGCTTTGCCTGTCAGAGGAGGCAGGGCACCCGGTAATGCAGCCAACCACAGATGTCACATATGGCACAATGAGAAGACACACGAGCGTCTCTCAATGAGTCGCAGAGAGAAAGCCGGGGCAACGCTCCATTTTTCAGCTAGCGTCAAAAAGCAGGAGCACGCCGCCAGTGATTTGCATAAGGTGAGCTTAAAGAAAAGTAAAGAGGAGGGCAACATTCATTTGCTCATTGTTCCTGCCTGCTGCGCGTTCAATCAGCGACCGCGCAAGATTGTGCAACCTTTTTTCTTTCTTTCCTTTTTTATGCTGGTGCTATTATTTACAACAAGGGGGGAGGGGCTAAGTATCAAGCACATGCAAATGCAATTACAAGATATTTGCATAGCCGTTAATAATTAGAGGGCAGATGGCAAACAGCGGGCATTAAAAAGCGTCCGAGCGCCATCTTGGCTGAGGAGACAGCTGGCAGACAGGAATCGGCCATTTTGTAAGCATGGGTCGCTGCCAGGCTGAGGCGAAGAGAGGCGCCAGTCTCTCTCTGTGTGCCAGGAGATTGGCAGGCGAGGGGGAACTGAGCTTTAATGCCCTCCCTGGTACAGACAACAACAACGAAGTCCTCCTACAGTCAGTGACAGTACGATCACAGCCCAGGGCTTCTGTTGAGAGCTGACTGAGGGAATCAACTAGTTTACGTGCCTGAGTTCACTTTAAAAACACACATACAACTCTGAGCACGGATGGTATCTTATCATAATACAGTTACTAGCGGGAGCAGAATATTCTTATCCCTGTGACTTTCCTTGCTTTGTTAAATATGTCTAACAGAAGAGCAAAAAAGCAATTAATGAAGGCAATGTACTCACCAACAGACATGAATCCCGTCGTAATCTCTGCAAGCTTTTAAGCTTGGGAAACTGTTCATCATTTGTCCTGTAGTGTCCTTCCAAGTCCACAAATATGTGCTGCACAGTATGTGCTGAAGCATGACCTTTCAAAACTGTTTTTTGGAACTACTACATGAAGAAAAAAAAATCTCTACACTGGAACCAGGCATTTTTGTTCCTGAAGATGTTTTTTTCAGTCACCACCAATTTTGCTAAAACATCTGAAGAGCAAGTCTCTTTGTGTGGAGAAGGTCTTTTGTAAACTTGGAGGAGAAAAAAGTCAGATGAAAAACCAAGCAGTATTAGACAGGAAGGGGGGGGGAGGGTGCAGGTACAACTACTGTCCTTTTCATCTCTCATTCAATTAGCAGCCATTCACTTGTGCTGCCATGGGATCCCTGCTGCACAGCAGTAAGTGGACTTCAGGTGCTATTTCCACACACACACACAGAGAGAGAGAAAGAGGTATGAAAACCCTGGCCCGCCTTCTTCTCTTCCACCTTACAGATCAATACTGCACTGCCATATCCTCTGATGGGAGCTGCTGTAGTGCGGGTAAGAAAATCTAAGGCGAAAAAGACAGGTTATGTCTGATACAGTGGATGAGAGAAAAAGTTCAAATTGTCCTTTCATCTTGGCTCATGAGATCGTAGGAATATTGTGCCGCTATGTGCTTGGAAGTGGGACTGAGTGGAAGCGTCCTGTGTAGCGTCTCCGATGGCTCCTTATCAAACATTTGAGGTGGAATGCGTAAAAACAGGTGGGAGGGAGGTGGAAGAAAAGCGACCTTCGACGTCCTGTCTTATTATTCTTCCGTTTCTCCCCCTCCCTCACTGTCTATGTGTCTCTCTGACAAAGTTTTTATCAAGTGGTGTTGGACGCAGCAAAAACCCCTCCGGCTGAACCACACACAAAGACTCTCTCTGTCTCTTCCTTCTCGTTTTTCCTCTCTATTTTACACACACATGTGCACCTACTGACACACACACTGCGTGTGGGGCGGTGAGGGCCCTGGCCCTGGCTGGTGCTGGGACTGTTGGAGGGAGATAGAAAGAGAAATGGAGAGAGGAGCTGGGAGCAGTGGTGGTGGTTGGTCCCTGGGCTCTGAGGCCTGCAGGCGGTGCTGGGCAACCTCTGCTAGCCTCTCTCCTTCGTATTGATTTCTGCTGCTCCACGCTGCTCCGCTCTGCCGCGGAGGCTCCTAGCCGGCGGGGATGAGAGCTCGGCTCACCCGCCTCACCTGCCTCTCTCCTGGCTTGGCTGGCCAAGTTGGCCCACTCTGCCGCAGCTTTGGCTGGCCCCTGCCGGCTCCCCGGGACCCCTGAATGCAGCGCCGGGGCCACAGGAGGAGGGCAGCCAGAGAGCCCATGGCGATCCACAGCTGTGTTCACCTGCTCTGGGTTCACCCGCTTCGAACCACCTCCTCGAACTGCTTCTATCCTTCTCTCCTTCCATCACTTCCACCCACTCTGCTTGTCTTTTTCCTCCTCCACTGCCTCCTCCTCCTGCTGTACACAAACAACCAGAGACAGAGAGAAAAAAAACAAGTTAATCTTAACTTTCAGCATTTTACCCACTCTGAATGTCAATCCTGGGCTTTGATCACCGAGAAGTCGGGGGTGAAGATTCTGGCATCCTCTCTCAGCCGGTAATGTGAACCTGCTAACCTTAGAGAGCAGAAACCGCAGGGATTGGAGGCCTGAGAGTTAAGTGTGTCAGACAGAGAGATACTGTCTGCCAAAGGTACTTTCAGCTATTAGATTCTGATGTGCTGCAGATAGCAAAATATAACAAGAGTGGGCCCATTACAAAAATCACCACTGCGTCAAAAGACTACATTAGAAATATTTACTGGAAAAGTTTTGTTTAAACAACCGTTCTCTTTTGCTCTCCAGCAGCCACACAAGCCCACTGAGTTGTGTATTTATTTGCCCTTAATGATTATAAATAACAGAAGCAATGTTCAAAATCACAGGATATTTCAAACTACCCTTTTCTCACCCCTCTCTCTCTCTCTCTCTCTGTCATAGTGAGTGTGAAGGAATGGAAATGTTTTAGCCAGACCAGTGGTACTCTAAAGAAACTTTGTCAAAGAAAACATCTCAGCTTTTGTACCATCTAGAATTATTCAAATGGGTTCAGCAGCCCTCTTCTTATGATAATAGCAGTTGGAGAAGGGGGACATTTCTTTGAGGATTCACGGTCCTATTGTGTTCCTCAGCAGAGAAAGAGCCATGGCCAAATTCAACCCCCACCAGCCCACATTGCACCGTGCCACACTAACCACACAGTCTCTGAAATATTCTCGCCACAGCCACCGCAGAGCTGTGACAGCCCTTCTGTCCACCTCTCTCCACCCCTCCGCAAGACTGAAAAAGAGACTAAAACCCACATGCTGACTGCCAGGGGAATAGAGAAGTAAAGTGCGGAGGTTTAGAGTCGGTGGGCTGGCAAGGCTTTGGGAGTTAGAGCTGTCTGTTAGGGAGAGAGTGTGGGGGGAGTTTGCACTGTTGGGACAAGAGAACCAAGTTTGGGTGAGGGGGCGTGTTGAGTTAGGGGGACATGGATGGGGACCGGGGGTGCGGTGCATGTCTCAGACACAATAATACTATTCATTGGGCTCAGACATGGGTGTTAACTCCCCTCTGACAGAGCACAATGGGACTCGGCGGCATTCAGGCAGCCTTGGCGATATTGTTAGTTCAGGGCTGCATTCTCCCTGCCGCAGGATAGAGCGCCTGCATTGTACCCGTCCGGCAGGATGGATGGAGGGAGGTTTGAGAGGTGAAAGGCAAAGAAAGAGAGAACAGTACGTTTGTCTATCTGTCAGGAGCGAAAGGGGCAGAGGGAACAGAGGGCGGAGAAAGTGAGGAGGGGTGACGAGGGTGGTGGCGGCGGCTTTGGGGGTATTTTGCTCCATGGCATTGGACTTTTTTGTTTCAGGGGAAAAAAAATAAATAAAAATTAAACAAGAAATATTACTCAAACAGCCAAGTGCAGGGCTAAAGAGACATTAAAGGAGGTGGGAACGAGGAAGGCATGGTGGCAGCTTTATAGGGGGAAAAACACAGTGGGTTTGTTTGCTGCTTCAGAGTTTAGATGCTGGATGTTTTGTTCGTTCACCTCAAAAGAGGAAGAGTGGAGAAATGTGGAGAAAGAGCAACCAGCTACCACATAACCTACTTTTCAAGAGGAGGGGAAAACTAACTGAGAGAATGCCCAGCACAAAAGACATTGGGAAATGCATGCTGTGACATATGTCAGCTTTTCTATCCAGATCTAGAATGAAATGTAAAATGTAGTTTTAAAAACTAAAAGTGCACAATTGCTGCTTGCCCTAGCCGTAACGGTAACAAAAATGATCATTACAGACTTCACATCATGCAAAGGATGAAAGTATGCTCAGCTCTGTTTTTAAAGTGTCTTCCTCATTGACACACCGCCACATACAAAAGGCAACACTATGTTGCTGCATGGACTCATCTCATCACATTTCTTTGAAAGCTACAGTCACTGAACGTCTACCTCCCACTGAGCACTTATAAAATAGCAGATCTATAGTAGCAGCGAGATCTGGATGAAAAGGAGATGCCGTATGCATTCATGTATCTAATCACTTACTCACTAGACTTGACACACAACCCACATCTGCACGCACACACAGTATCACTGCTCCTTCTGCACAGAACAACCTGCTTTCATGAACAGTACTTTGTTTGTTTCCCCTCTGGTAAACTCTGACCAACTGTTCCCATAGCAACCTTACCTACTCGTTCCCTGTGCGAATGTGTGTGAAAAAGAAAATGAGGGAGAGAAAGGTATGTGGGGCTGTGTGGAGGTTTAGAGCATGACTTCCTGATCTTAATACAGCAGATGGTGCCCGTGGGGGTAATGGAAATACGACTCGAGGCATCCTGTTGATGTACACCTCGATCTGTGATGAACTTCGGATGATTCTGGCTAAAATGCTAAACTGCCATCCAGAGCATTCACATGTGTTCCCCTATTCCTTGTCATCTGCATTCACTCTCAGCAGTCTGGAGTCAAACTGGCTTCCTTATAGGAGGAAAGAGCCAGCAGTGGGATGCTGGGGTGTCAGACAGGGGCATGGCTCTCGTCGGGGGGCTAATGCCCTTCAGGGGTGGCTGAGGTAGGTAGGGTACTATATCCTTTGTCCCTGGTGGGAGGATTACACTGGTCAACCAGCACAGACAATGAACCCCCCTCCTGGGATGGGAGGACCAACCTGCTCTCTACCAATGATAGGGGCAGTCAACTGATCACTAACTTAATTAAGGGCAGAGGAAAGTAAGAGAGGAGGAAGGGTGGTGCAGGAGGCAGAGAGGTTGAGAAAAGGTAGAGGTGAGGGGGGGGGAAGAAAGTGACAGAGGAGCAAAGCCACGCGAGGAGCACAGGGACACGCTAAAATAAGAAGAGGCGTGGAGTTAAAAAGAGAGCAATGGGAAGCGAGTGGAGGGGTGAACACAAGGCATCTCTAGCACAGGATTAGGGGAGTGAAGATGAAAGGATCAGATCTAACACAGGACAGGGAAAAGGCCAGGAGAGACGGCCGGAGGAGGGAGACGAGCGACTTAAACTCAAAAGCAAGGAAATCAAGTAGAAGAGCAAGAGAGGCAAGAGCTCAGGTGTCTATGACCTCAAGGCACTGGTGGAAGAGGCCTTTTTTATATCTATCATATATATACAACAAGTGCTGCGCAATGTGCAAACACCTGCTCTTCCCAATTTATGCCACAGCACACACACCTATTCGAAGCCAATGAAGAATGCAGCAGATAATTCTATTACAGAGGACTTTAATAGAGGATATTTAGGGGACAGTTAGCGGGTCCAGGTAGCATAGCTCAGGCCCGCCGCAGACAGATATGGCTCTGCAATACTTAACAACAGGGATTTGGCAGCACTGTTGATTGAACATGCCAAATCCCATTTGTCGGAGGACTGTGCTCGCTTGTATCGACACTCTGTAACCTTGTGGCTCCGTAAAAGGAGACCTCAGTTGTGTGTGTGTGTGTGTGTGTGTGTCTGTTTCCCTGGCGGGCAGGTGGGTGGGTGGCATGGCTCAGCTGGATAGCTGCATTCGTACAAACTCCCCTCCATCTACTTTCCTCTCCATCCCTTCATTCTGCCATCCTTACTTCACTGTCTACCTCGATTCCCTCTCCTCACAAAAAAGGGTGACAAGAAGGAGATAGAGAGGCACTCTATTCTCAACACTCCTTTTCTTGCTTTTCCTCCCGTCCTCCCCCTTCCTTCCCTCCTGCCGCTCCTTCCATCCCCTATGGTAGAGCTGCCAGACAGGAGTGCTCAGCAGCTCTCCGAACGTTATTGATCCTGAGAGCAAGCCGGCCAGGGAGTTGGTGTCTCTACCCCTCTCTCTCTTTCTCTATCTCTCTTCCCTCCATCACACCCACATCCCCCACTACAGCCCGCAACTTTTTCTTTCCTCCCTCCCTGCCTCTATTTCATTTATCAAGGTTAAAGAACTCTTATAAAAAAGGGAAGAGGGGGTCGACTGGATGTTATCTGACTTCATGAAAGAAATCCCCTCAGGCCACTCCACTAGAGGAGGATGCTCTTTGCCAGACCCAAATCTACACACACACACACACACACAGTGGCACCAAGCAGCGGCCCACTCATAGCCAGTCAGAAATAGAAAGAAGCATGTCCAGTTTGGTACACAGCAACAGGACAATCAAAAATAGAAATGAAAAGGATGGATGAACAGACAAGGGAAGAGGAAATTACGAAATAAGTAACTGTGTGTTACCCAACAAGCTCAAACATGAGCACCAATTTTTCAGAAGGTACAAAGTGTTTACGTCCATTAATATGGTTGAAACATTAAGGGAAGGGAAACTTTCCATGGGAATTAACAAGAAATATAGGACACACTACTGTACTAACCTTATTCTTGTCCATATCACAAGCAGAGATAACATAATTACGTTGACATACAGTGTGAGTGGTGCCATGTGGAGAGTAAGATAGTTAGCAAGTTAACTAATTTGAGTATAACTTGAGTGAACTATTTTATAGTCAAATATTAGATTTTATTGTCCATAATGGTTTTGTTGAATTTATTTCTCTAAGTGCTTTACGATGAAAAATGAATGGAAACTCCTCAATTAGCATTCTGTGTATTTTGCATCAAGCGACTGTCTTGTAGTTAACCGAAATAGCATAAAAATAATGAGCTATATTTTCTCCAATGATGCAATCAAACTCACACTGACAGTGTGTCGTACCTTGGCTCAGACACTGCAGTAGCATAGGCTGCACATGATGGGAGCATGACGACAGGGTTGAGAATTTACTGAAAAGTAGAAAGTACAATGTTGGCAAATGACCTGGACATGTGATGGGAGACTGCAATGGGTCATTGACATCAGTGACCATTGCAGACTCTTCAGCTGGTGCTAACTAGCTAGCTAAATTAGCTAATTTTAGCTTTTCATGTTGGGCTATAACGACTTTTTAATTTTTGAAGTCAACTCGTTTTGAAAGGAGAACACTGTAACACTATTTAAGCATTTACTTATACTCTTTCTCCGATTCAAAATACAGCATTACAGACCTACACATTGTTTCAAAAGGTGGAGGAAACCAAAGCTAGACAGGTGACAGCTGTAGGTGACGTAGTTACGTTTGCTAAGCTGTGATTGGATAACTGTTGCTCGAGGGAGGGGTTTGTGATAACATGACTTCATAGCCCAAAAAAAGATCAATGACTTAGGAAGGTAATATTCATTATTAGTTGCAGCCAAGTTGTTATGTGCATAACGAATATAGCATTATTTACTAATCTATTCTAGTATTTTATTTCCAATAAAGGCTCTGTCATATTAGAAACATTTAATTGGACATGTACATTTTAAGCTGAGGGTTTCTGCATTTCCAGCCTTCAAGATACTGTAGCGGCTATTGTCCCTGTGTGTAAAAGGACTGGAAATGGCTCTACATGTGGAGTACATCCTGTCTTCCATTGTTACTGCTTTCACTGTCTCCTATAAAGGCCCGTCTGCACTCCGGGCTACAACAGCCAGGCAAATACACACAGAGCAGCACATTACAGAGCCATACCACCCCCCTCCCTTTGTGCTCAGTAATTGCCACAATGCATCTTCTCGTCCAGCTAATTAAGTGAGTCTTTCCCATTGTCTCCCAATACCATCACCTCTTCACACAGCCAGAGAGAGAGAGAGAGAGAGAAAGAGACACAGAGGGAGAACTATTAAAGTAAGAGATGGAAAGAGTAAAGGGGTGGAAGAAATACAAAAATAGAGAGTCCAAATAGAGAGAGGATGAATGATAAAGGCATGTGTCCCAGTAAATGTTTATCTGTTGAAAAAGGTGTCTGTTGTCTGTTTGCCAGTGAGCTGTGAACAGCGCATTACTGCTGTCAGACTTAAATCTTCATTTTCAATTAATTCATTAAGTCTGGAATCAGGGAGAAAAGTTGTAGCTTTTTGATGGATAGCAATACATTTTTGAAAATGGTAACACAAGGCCTGAGAATATTCAACACTGTATGATGATCTTAAAATAAGTGGCGTGTCATGAGTTAATTTAAGAGCTGTAAGGTTAATATGTTTTGCTGTTACTTCACTTGAATGTTTGACCTTCACTGTACAGAATAAAGGACAATATGCACAGCGTTTGACATTAGAAGGACTTTTCCACATTCACCCACTGTAGGGGGAAAGTTTGAAACCACCTGAAATCTTGAGTGAAGCATGCAACTTATACTGAGACATCAAACATCCAATATTTAAGTTATACACAGGGGCTGTGAAAATGGACTTTTCAGCAGGGAGACATTAAATTAACTATATTTGTAGACTTGAGAGTGATAGAGTATGTGGAATTTTATCAGTATTATAATATATACTGTATTTGTGATGCTTCTTATGTCCTTAAGTCTTCCATCACATAATATAAATCTGAGTGAGATTCATTCTTATAATGAAACACAGGAAATAATCCTGGAAGAGGTCCTGGAGTGAGCCAGGGTGTTTCAGCTAAATTTGCCTCACCTCCCTCTTCCAAAAAAAGAAATACAAAGGAAAAAAATAATTTCCCTTTGAAGCGTTGCTCTATCAAAAACTATCACAAATGCGTGCATCCATTCAGGGAAGGCACTGAATTGCACTCTTGTGAGTAATATCCTAGATATCTCTTAATATCGTACTGTGCAAACTGTTATGATTTCACTTCATCTGCTGTGGCAGCACTTGATGGAATCCATAATGAACAAAAGTAAAAACAGGTGCTTTTTTATCCGTCTTCTTCTTTATATCCTGAGACCTTTTGTGCTGCTAACTGAGGGGTTTGTGCGACTGAATTATTGGAAGACACAGATCAAGAGATTCATCTAAAAATTCCACTTCTCTTAAGAGTTGCTAGGAGAGCCCACCCCCTCCAAAACACACAACACACTCGCTCCATTCTCAAGTCCACTTGCTGACCTCTCAGGCCAGACACTCTCTTCCCAAAACCCCCAAACTCTCCCCTTAAAAACCCTCAACCCCTCCTTGAACCTCTGCCACCCCCACCTCCCCATCCTGAGCCCCTTTCCTTCCCACACTCAAGTTCCTGTCAAGGCTGACAGGCAGACAGACAGACAAGTAGGGTGACATCATGGTGCAGAGAGCGAGAGACAGAGGAAGGAGGCTGCCTGCCTGTCTGCCCCAGCACCCACACAATACAGCAGGGCATCTGGCACTGGGGTGGTGTTGGGGGACTGGGTGGGGGTCTGTCAGGACAAAGCGTTTACATCCCCCTCCCTGGAATATGATTATAGTTTGTAAATGGCGGCTGAGACATAAACGTGTGAGGAGACGAAAGGGACTGAGTGGCAGAAGGAGGAGGTTGGGTGGACCATACAGTTATGGCTGTATAATACAGCGAAGACACCCACAAATATACTAGCCGAAGCTAATCAAGAGGATATTATTCTGTCTTAATAGGTTACCCTGCTCCAGTATTCAATGTAAGAAAAAAAATTAAAATGTTTTTTAATGCTGTTGTTTTCCCAAATACTGACTAATACTGATTGAAACTAGCAGGTATAGGGGTGATCTGTAAGTGTGTGTGTGTGTGTGTGTGTGTGTGTGTGTGTGTGCGTGTGGTGTTCACTACTTAATTTGCAGGATCCAAGAAACAATGGTGCCAACAGGATAGAAATCAGTGCCATAATAGTCCCTCCCTGTCTCTCTGCAGCAGCCCCCACCTCTGTCTCCGTCTGAGAGGCCGTCTACTTGCTGTGTGCATACAAGTGTCTGTGTGCATACATAAAATAAATGAGCTGTGTATATGCATTGTGTGAGTCCACAGGCCCAGTGTATATATTAGAAATGTGACTTGACCCTGGCAGGCTGAAGCAGGGTTTCTGCGTTGCACTGGGCGTGGGAAAAAGGGGAGACCTCTTTTCACAGCTGCTTCGGCCGTTGCATTGAACCAATAGAGGCCCCCACCGCCCCCAACCTGCCTCCGCTGCTAATGCCCCCCTAGCTCCACTGCTAATGCCCCCCTAGCTCCCCCTTTCCCATTCACTCTGCAGCCTGCTGCCTTTCAGTGGACCCCCGTCCCTCCCTCCTGCGCTCTGTTCGTCACCCTGCTGCACCCCACGATTGCAGCCAGCATCAACCTTTAATACAGCCACGTCGCCATTCAGCCAGCATGCATTGAGATGCCAGAGGCCTCTGAGCTTTAAGGAGGTGAAGAAAAACTACTGGTGACTAATGAAATAACTAAGATAAATGTAAAATAAATAAGAAAATGGATTTACTTATTCTAAAACTTAACCCCAAAAATCTCACACTTTTTCAGACATGTTTTTATCTCACTCTCACATTCTTCGCTCTTTCTTTCTCTGAGCTCCTCTCTTCAGACTTTAATTTATGTTAACATACGCCACCACTCTACCACTCTACACTCAGTGCTCTACACCCCCCCTACACACACACACACACACACACACACAGTGTATTCATTTCAAGAGATTTATTTCCTATCAAGCTGCATAATGCAGAGGGTATAATTCAAATCAACTTTTAAGAACACCCAAGCAGAGCAGTTTATGTATACAAATCTAAAAAGCCTTGGGAAAAAAATCCCAGCAAACAGCGGGTGTGCTGAAAGCAGATTGGCAACTTTAAGAAGCTGTAGGTGGGCGGTGGGTGTTTGGTTTTGCTATTAAAGATAACCTATTACTGATAAACCTCACAATCATCCTGCTTAAACACGCCACGCAGGCTTCATTTGTTTCAGATACTCTCACTAATCCGACAGTATAACCATGCAAAGGCAGGCTCTGAGCGGAATCACAAAAACACTCACACACATGCAATTTTTGGAGAAACTTTAAAAGGTCACATAATGTGCAGAATAACTCCAACACAGTCCTGTCGTGCGGTCTAGCTACCCTGCTGATACGCCAGGCGTGTTGAGGAAATGTTGAGAAGCAGCGAGGGGGCAGCGGCGGGGTGGAGGAGGGAGGGAGGTTGTAGCCGAGAACCTGAAAGGACTCCATCTCCCTTGGCCAACATGCCATGACGGTGTGGAGCAGCAGCCTGAATTGGTTTCTCTGGGGTGGCAGAGCTGGAGAGGTGATGGCAAGATGAGCCCGAATGGGGATGGAAAGGGGTGGGAGGGAGGAGATATGGTACACTGCGGTGTGTGTGTTTGTGTGCTCGAGACAGAATATGAGGGAAGGATGGCAGACCGGATCTGAGGTACTGTAAATGAGCGGATTACCGCCACCTCTCTTCGAGTCTTTCCATATACATGAGAGTGCTCGGCTGTGCGAAACAACACTGCTACATGTGAAATCACACATCTGGCCGCCTGCACTTCCTATTTGAACAATTGCAACAAATTCACATACTGCACATAAGGTGCTAGCTCCTTAATTGCTGTTATGAATACAAAGAAGGATGCGAGGAGGAGTGTCATTTCTGGATTGATGTGTCTCTGCGTCAAATTTAGCCTGTAGCTATGCCTCCACTTCTAAAGCCCGTGTCCAACCGAAAGCTTGTTTGCATCGATTTATCTAGTTTGTGGATATGATATTGACTAAGTAGACTGGCAGCCCTTATCGAGTTGGAGCAAAGCGAAGGAGGTTTAAGAGGTGGTCGAACGTTATGGAGGAGGATAGCCACAGGGTGTGAAATCTCCTCTGATCTTCCCTTGTCTGATTCTCAAATGCAACTCTTTCTCTGGGGGGGCATGCTGATATAGAAATAGGCCAATGTCACAGAACGCTCATCTAACCCTGGAGGGAAATAAAAAAATCAGAAAAAATCACTTCTTGTGTTTCTCCCCAGTGACGGACCTCAATCTCTGCGGATGGGGCTCCATCTCTCTCTCCTCCCCTCGCCAACGCTCTCTCCATCACTCCGTTGACTTTGTTCTCCGTGGGAGGTTGAGCATGCACGAGCTGAGCGGCATTCTGGGCCTTGATGGCCCGCTACAGCAGCCGTTAGGGTGACGAAGGTAATCTTTAGTCGTGTCACTCAATACCAAGCGGGGAAACTGAGAGGAAAAGTGAGTGAGTCATCTAGTCCTAGTTTCAGCCGTCCATCATCTTCAGTATTATGCGTTGTTAGATAAAAACCCACAATTTCTGACAACTAGTTTGCAGAGTAGTTATGACAGCTAGGGTCAAAAGTCTCTGTGGAGACTAGTTTATAACAACATATACTGAGATAAGTTATGTAAGGCCACGGACAGCCAAAGTTCTCTTGCAGTCCAACAATAAAACAACACTTTGCCTTCACAAGTATGTGTTACATGTGTTCCGGAAGAACTGCAGAGAAATGCAGTAGCAGAAATGTTACAGACAGACATAGACTGAAAAAAAACAAGAGCTGTGTCTTGCTGTGTGAGTGTGGATGGGAGGCCTGGACAGAGAGCAAAAGACAGACAAGTAAGCTGTTGGGGGGAGTTCAGAGGGAAGGAATTAGAGGAGTGAGGGACTTAGCCACCCTGGCAGTCTTTCCACATGAGCTCACCTTACACACACACCAGGGCAAGGCCGCCACCCCCACCCTACAACCCATGTACCCTTAAAGGGATGAAAAAGCATGGACAAAGGAATTAAAATATAGATGCGCAAGTGGCCACCCTGCGTCTTATCTGTCAAAACCTGAAGACTCTAACAAATTGGATCAGGCTTTAGGGGGGTGATAGGCCAGCGAGTAAGAGCGAGCAAGAAAGCGCAGAGAACAAGAAGCACGTTCGTACACGTTCCTACACAAAGACATGAATGATGATGGAATCAGGACTCTTAAATACACATGTGTAATTACACCAGCTTGTGTGTAACTATTTGTAAGTGAAATAAAAAGTTCAAGTTCAGGAGTGTGAGGCATGATGAGGAAGATTATTTTGAAGTCTCACCTATATTTGAAGTGAAGTCTTGACTCACTGTGTGACCTCTGACCCTAAGAGAAGGAGAGGCCTGCAGAGGGTGGGGGGGCATTGCACTTCAGTCTGCACTGCACTGCATTCCTACAAAAAACAACCAGAAAGCATTCAGTTGAGTGGGGTCCATTCCTGCATCAGTCATGTGTCTGATTACAGTGCTCTTTATCAAAAATTAATGTCACCACAATAAACATTTGGGCCAATCTTCAACAGGAAACCATTGTGGTATGCTGCATCTTTCCATTCCAGCATTATTAATAATATTATTTTACCTCACATTGTGCAAACAACATAAAATATGAAATAGTAAATTAAATATGTCAATTTCAAGTGTTAATTTTGTTTGTCCGATTACTGGGAAAGAAAAAACAGAAACGGCAAACATAAATCTAGTGTATTTGAATTAATGGCAAAGAATTTAATTTGTATGTCATTAAATGTATTCAAAAGAAGATAACTGAATATATCTTAATATAACATAATAATGAAGCAAGGGCAGTGTAATAATGCTTGACATACCTGTGGAAAGCTTCTAATTTTTCTGATTTCAAATGTCAGTGGTGAATACATGACAATACCAATTTCTTCAACACACACACACACACACACACACACACACACACACACACACACACTCACAAGTGATTACACAAAATACTGAAAGATTACATCCGCTGAAACCTGATGTCCTTTGCGGGTTTAAAGCCTGCATGTCAGCCTTTCAATTTTTTTTCTCTTTCCCTTGCATGGGTCAGAGGCTGTTGCTAGGCTACCAAACCCAGAATTCATAAGTTCAGAGAAAAGGTTTATATAGGCCATTGCAATTCAAGGTAAAATGATAATAGAAAATTGATAACTCTGGAATGTACAGACTTTGCTGATATGAAATCAAATAGACTACGAGCCATAAATAGTTTCAGATCTGAATCAAAGTGTAATAATACTGATAAAAATGAAACAATAATGGTAATAATAATAATAATAATAATAATAATAGCAACGAAAATAAGAATTAACAGTACATTACTTGAATGAAAAATATATATTTTTTTTTAATCTAACACAAAAACATAAAATGAAGACAACCAATGGAAAATGCCAGATCTTAAGCACAGGACTGTGGTTGAGTGAAAAACAAATCCGTACAGCCTGATTCCATGTTGTAAAAATAAATAAATAAAAAAAATTCTGTAATCGACAGTGTGCAAGACAAAAGATTTAGGCACTGACAATGTGCAGCATACACCTAAACACATGCAGGGAAGTACAACTGTGCAAAACCGTGTGCACACACACTCATACACACTGCTCTGTAATCTAGTGGCCAGGTGTGACATGCACTAGATAACATCTATAGGATGGTAGCTGGGGCTGAAGACCTGGAACAATGGCTCTGCTGCATATAAGACAGTGTGACAGCTTTGCTCCAGCATCTTTGTCAACAAAAAGGCACTCGGCCCTATGCAACAACCACAACTACAACATGAAAATATTCAACCTTATCAAAACAGTGCAGGGAAAGAGATCGAGGGAGGGGGAAAGGAGGGAAATCCTGACATATCTACCCTTCAGCAAGAGAGGCTACAGACATGACAGGCCGGTTAGAAATGCACAGCATGCATGCATAAACACATCTCCTCTCCTACTCTCTTATCTCTTCCCTCTGCATCATTTCCTCACTCGTCATGCCTCTGTGATTCCTCTGTCGTCACAAAAAAATCAGAGCTGGTGAAACAATAAAATTTCCAATGGATGTACAATTGGAGAAAGTGCAAGACAATAGGGAAGTGTGATGCAGCCTTATGGCAGGTGTTGGTAGACTAGACGTAGGCTAGACTGGGCTCCATCTGGTGCTGAGGGCCTCCTGATGATGGAGAGGACCCAGACAGACACATATTAATGTGGGAAAAACCCATGTCTAGCCTGCCTCTCACACTGCATTTCAATCTCAAAGGACTCACCCCATATCCTCCATTTATTACCCCTCAGCAATGCATTCATTTCTACTGCGCCCTGGCCCTGGCTGATGGGAGGCTGGTACTGTTTTGGCGTGGCAGGTTAGTGGTACAAGTCGTGGCAAATAGAGTATTATTAATGCTTTAGTGTATTGTTGCAATTATCTCTCACAAGGACAGAAGGATGTGTGATTTGGAAAAAAGATATTCTGCTTTCCTGAAATCAGCACAATCTCTTCAGTATTATCACTGTACCAAAATTACTGCCAGTACAAAGGCCATATGTGACAATGCAGCTGAAACAACTCAAGTTACACATACAGTCTGAGTGGGACATTTTGTCATATTAAACTGGAGGCATGTATTCTGTGTTTTCTTGATGAAAACATTAATTTGCACCACGCTCCTTTAAACTACCAAAACTGCACAGCTCATGCTGGTATTGCCATTAAAATCATGATTAAGATAGCTGGCAACTGAGGTTTTCATCCTGTTGTTACACATCACACATTGTCATTCATTCACAGCAGGCTGCCACAAAGTGAGGGGAATATTCACTAGCTCAGGCCATGCTAGTGCCGTCCTTCCCCTGCACCTGCCCTGCTCTGTGACGCAGTAAGCCAGGGCCTAGTAACATTACTAACAGTAGCTCCAAGCTCTATGCTGCTGCTGCTGCTACACGCTCACACACTGAGCCACCACCACACAGTACAGCAGCTCTGTGGCTGTTTAGTGGCTAACACAGAAACAAGCTTGTTTAAAATTCAACAGGCTCCACTTCAGAGTACAACCTATCACTCAGTCAGCCAGGCAGTGCTGGAGCCAGAGACAGGAGCTCATCTCTGACTCGGATGGAGAAGAAGATGCAGCTCAAACAGCATTATAAAACAGGCTGAAAAAACCAAAGCAGATCTCTGGGCGACGCTATCCTCCCCAGTCACAGATGCAGCAACCAAATTGAAACATTTCATCCTGCGAACTAAGTATATACACAGCTGCAAACTGAAATACCATCACATTTGATAACAAGAAGGACACACATGTGGACATGATGTTTCCCACAGCAGTGTGAGGTGTTATTTTTGTCCTGTCCTCTTTGTGCATGAGGCCTGAAGCTGCTGTTAATAAGCGCATCAATCAAGCTAAAGCTAGGGATATGAGATGACAAACGCCTAATGCATCACAACATTGTCTTCGTCTGCACCTCATAACCTGTGACACATTGCTTTGATGACCTGCTGCTTCTACACAGTCTCCTGATCTTTGCTGTACATCTGCTGCTCTATGGCACCAGACACACTGAGCCACCTGACAGTTAGATTAGTTCCCACTAAAAAGCTCAAACTTTCAAGACCAAATCAAACATGCATTTGCATATGCACTAACACAAAGAAGTGCATTATTTTCCCCCATATTGCTACGTAGACAGGCCAGCAGCAGCAAGGGGACATGGGGGCTATACTGGTGGAACACGTGACTCCCAGGAGTCGTCCAATCAGGTGCTTTCCCAGCTACAAACCGTGTTCATCTCACCTCCTCCTGGTTCACCATCAGCTAACTACACATTCATCTGAAACACGTCGAAAACACTCTGCTGACATGCGACTACAGTGCAGGTGTGTTCCGTTATTAAGAAAAACAGCAGAAGCCGAGTCGCCATCCTCCTCCTCATCATCATCGTCATCACCACTCTATGAATGGAGCCTGTCTCTGGTTGCTATCTGTCATTCTGCTCGTCTCCAGCGAAAGAAAAAAAAAACCCTAATCCGGTCCGTTCTTCTCTATATCGGTGTACGTCCAGTGAAGCAGGAGGTGTTTCTCGGTGCGATGCGTGGACGCCGCCGCGGGCTTCCAGTCCTCTCCGTGCGGGCTGCATCCATTCATCGGCTCCAGCAGTAGGCTACCCCTCCACCACCGGTTCCGCCGTGACGACTGCAGAATTAGTTTATACATTCGGTTCTCTAGCTTTATGATATTACATAAACTCATACAGCTAGATAACCAAAGAGAAAAACTAACCCACGTCTCTTAAAGGGGCCGCCGCCGTCGGAGCTGCTTGTGTTGTGGTCACATGGAGCCATTGCGTTTCCCCCTGCATGCGTACGCCTCTCTCTCTCTCTTTCTCTCTCTCTCGCTCTCTCTCTCTCTCTCTCTAACACACACATAACTGCGCGCATGCACAAAGCAGGTTAGCCTATATGTAGCCGAATAACTTGTCTTGTTGCCTTTACGCATAATGCGTAATTTCTTATGAAAACGTGCCCAGACTGCTTTTGGACTAGCTCAGTGCTGATGCAATGATGCACACTGACCTCCATCACTACACAGTGTCAATCCCCAGCTAGCAATTACACTATATGGTCTCTGATGACTTAAGCCATCACTGATAATGCTTTAAAACCAGTGGTGAACTTCATTCAGCATCTGCAGGGTGAAGTCATCTAGCTGCAGGATGACACATTCACCTGCCGTTCATGAACATGCTTAGCTTACAGGCCTCTGATAACCTAACTATAGCATTCATTTACCCACTAACTATGGGCTTAGCTTAGCAGGTCCACTTTGAGCTCCAGCTCGATATAAGAGGCGGTGCTACTGCCACTGTCTCCCTAAAAGATCATCACACTACAGGCCCTCACAAACAACCAGCTTATTGTTGTTTTAAATGCCAGCTCACATCGACCCATTTCAGAGCATGCACCATAGTTTCCGCGTTGAGTGAATTAATCCATGAATGGTTTGAAAGCATGACAAACTACCACAAGGTCGTATACAGTAGAAGGGCTTCCAGCTAAATGTCAACAAGCATGATCCAGTGGAACAAGTCCAGCTTCACTGGATGTGTCACTGCGTACTTTGGATTAGTTGATGACATGCCGACAAAGTCGAACTCGCCTTTATAATCCTTCTGTAATCACCAAAAACATATAACATTATTACGTTCCATAAATACGCATCTTCGGAGCAGCACTAAAGCTGAGCGTTTAAATCATTTTATTATAGACAAAAAAATCAGATCACAGATTAGAATCACAACTAAATGTCTTTATGACATATCGTCTCAGTTGGCACAGGACATTCTGTTAAAATAATACTGCATATGCCTGTACTTAAGATAGCAGCTCATCGACTACACTCTTCATTCAATAAATTCTTCTTAAATGTTGCTGAAACTGATTTTAATAAATAAATAAATAAATAAATATTAGTCTACTCTCGGCGGTGACACAAGTTCTTAAATTGAGAATAAACATACAGCATATTCACATATTTTCTCTATTTGAAACCGTTCCATAATCGGATACTCACGCATGCTTCGTTATTAAATAAAGCAAAATTATTAAAATCCACCATGAGGTTTTTCTGCAGCTGAGATATTCTTCTAGACTAACCCCAGGATGGGAGCCTCTCTCAGCTCTCTCCGGCCGTGATGCTCCCAAGCTGTTCGTGGGATGCCGGTGGCTGCATATGCGAAGACAAAAGCCCGTTTTACGCACAGCACCACTGTCGGTGTCTATGCATGGAGGTCCTTGGAGAAATAAGCGAGGAATGACGTCCATCCCGGGCTGTCAAATAACACTGCAGCAGGGCCCGGGGAAGAGAAAATGAGAGTGAGGAGGAGAAAAGCGCCTCGGAGTGTCAGAGTGTCAGATGTGGGGCGCAGGAGGCGAAGGGCCTCGGGGGTCACACTGCCAGGAGAGACGCGCGGTGTCCACGGAATTAGGCATGCTCATTGCCACACATATGGGTGAACATCGGATATGGTAACGGACAGGCTTGTTAGCCAGTACATCATCATCATCATCAGGCTTTTTATATCACCCATGTTCAATAACAATAAAAACCAACGTTGGATCTCAATGTGTCGTCCTCTAAAATCCAAGAGTCTCCAGAGCTCCTCAAACAAAGAGGGGTCATTTCATATCCCTATGGTCCACTACAGAAAACATACAGCACGATGTTTCCCTCACCACCACAAGTACAACAATATTCAAATCAATAATAACCATAATAGCTTTGTCCTAAATGTGCAACAGTGTGCAACAACAACTGCACATTCACCTAACCGGAGAGGCCTCCCTGGGCAATACATCACACAGCTGGCCATGTTTAAGGATTTGTTGACAACGAACCATCCGTCTTATCAGCCACAGCCTGTCTGTGTAAATAAGGACACAAAGTTTGTCCCATAAAGAAACACTGAGCAAGCAGCAAGTCACAAGCTCTGAGCAAATTAGCAGCTGCAAGCTGCAGGACAGGCACCAATGCTTCAGATTTACAGTTAGTAGCCTGCTTTAATAAGACACTCTTTGATCTGAATTTTATTTGCAAATAAATAAGTTATTTTAATTTGTTTGTATATTTTTGTATTTTCCTTATAGGCTAAAATGAGTTTAAATGTGTGTTTTTTTCGCAATTTAACGGTCTATTGAGACTGAAGCATATATGTAGTCTACATCATATATATATATATATATATATATATATATATATATATATATATATATATATATATATATATATAGTGCTAGCTATAGTGTTAGCTGCACGTGTTACAGTAAAAACAAATTCACACTAGCATAAAGCATTTTATTCAAAGGTATGAATTTTATTTTGGAATAATAAAAGTTCCTTTTGAAAATAATGAGCTTCTTGTATGTTTCCACAGTCGGTGGTGTGTGTGTGTGTGTGTGTGTGTGTGTGTGTGTGTGTGTGTGTGTGTGTGTGGTGCGCGCGCGTGCGTGCGTGCGTGTGTGTGTGTGTGTGTGAGACCTCTTTATAAACACGTAGTTTTCTGTAGGCCTGCGAGTAAGTTGTTTCCAACACAGATGAAACATATGCTATTTATAAAATGAAAAATTAAAATCAGTAATTTCATAATCATTACAAGGTTTCGTGCCAGCCGTCCTTGTTTGAGATGACCTCTACAAGATACAGAATATATTTGATTTTCTCAAATGATCTAAATTTAAATGCTACTACTAAACAAAACTGATTTGCAAAAGCAGATGTATATTATAATACTGTGTGTGTGTGTGTGTGTGTGTGTGTGTGTGTGTGTGAAAACATGATTGCAGGCTTCTCCTGTTACATTACATTAAACCTGATGGACTCTCTGATCTGCCTCTCATCAGCCTCACGTGAATTCATGTGGACACGCCCCTGATTACGTCACATCCTGTCAGACAGACAGTACAGTAAGGTGTGCTGAGCATCTCTCACTAACTCACAGTTTTCTATTCAGTTATTTTCCATCCACTGCAAATCACTGTCGCCTTCTTTGCTCTTATTTGTCTTTTTGGAAAACTCAGAAGTAAAAATCACCAAATAATTAATTCAGCTGCCATATTGTGTTGCTTATGCTGATTTTAAAACTGCAAAACTAAATCTACTAAAAAGCAGAAAAGCTAAAAGGAAAGCGTGGTTGGGAAATAAGAGGCTTGAATTGGAAACGAGCGGCACCTCTGCAGAAACAGTATCTGTCCTTGGTGCTGAAACGAGTGGCATTAATTCACGGCGCTGATTCGGAAGGTGAAAAGAAAGAAAGGGAAAAAATACGTGTTTGCATAATTTTGGTTTGTTCAAATAAGGCTAAATCTACTGGGATCTAATAAAATGTAATGAGAAAAAAAACAACATTTAAAAATCAAAACTGAGTAAACGTATTAAAACTATTTTCCATATCCTGAGCATTCAGTCTGCAAGAACAGTTCACGTGCAGTTAAAGTTTTGTTTAAACTATTTTTTCAAAGAAATTATGAAATAAATCAGACTGAGAATGATCTAAACTTACAAAATGACTCCAATAAGCAAAACGAATTTAGGTTTTGTTTTCTCCTTTCTAAATGCGGCATATTCACCAGAATAAAATGCAAGTTTTGGCTTTATATTGCATTTAAATATGAGATTTATATCAGCCGAATTTTACAACTGATGATACTAGTTATTAAGATGGAGTTAGATATCATATCTATAGCAAAACCTTACGTGCACAAGTTGATTTAAATGAAATATCGTATAAACTGCTGCATTGCTTTAGAATGAATACAGCGCCACTGTTGCAAGTTTGGTTTTATGTGGCACGTAAATAATGTGTTTTATGTTGAAATCCTCATAAGAGGCTAATAGTCCAGAGATGTCAATTCATTTTTCAGTGGGCCTGCACCTGTTGCGCTGTACGGGACGAATGAAAGACAGAAAAAGAACGAAAACATATTTTTTTAAAATGTTGTATAATTCTGCTAGATTTATTTTGCTTATAAATTATATTCAAACCATCATAATACACTACTACGTACACTAACAGGCCTACACTTGCACATTTCTATATTCAAATATTATTTATATATAATAATACAAAATATTAAGTAGGTCATTCAAATATACGATAATTTGATATAACTAGGATATTAATTTGGGTTTTAGGGGCGAAATGATCTGTTATCCATGAAAATGTAAATCCAGCAAAATAATCCCTGTGAGCGTTTTATATCTTTATTCTAACCGGTTTCACGGAATGAATTATAACACCAAAAACTAAAAAAAAGCGTCAGAGTTGTGTGTGTTTTCTCTATTGTGGTTAACTGCAAAGGCCTGATTAATTAATTTCACAGTGCAGCCCCGGAGAAGATTTTCCCACAAACAAGTGACTAAAAAAAAGAAAGAAAAAAAATGTGCCCATAAAGAAAGAAAAAAAGTCAACATCAAGTTCAACAACGTGCTGGTGCTCATTAGCATCACAATGCTGTCTGGGAGCACACAAGTCTTCTTAACAAGAGGCTCTGGCGTCAAGTCCCTCCACCTCCCGGCCAAGGGGACATTTTCCCAGGCTCTGCTAACAATCACACAACTGTTTGCTTTACAAACGCCGAGCTCTGGGGCCACTCACCCCGCCTCAGCACCCTCCCGCTAATATGTTGCCACTCAGCACTGTAGGGCTTGCTATGAAGTACAATTCTCTGCTTTACTTTATCCATAATGTCCATGGACTGTTACATCATCATTTCACTTTTTTTTTTTGTATTTTGCAACTTTGTTATCATTATTAGATTAGTATAGCCAAACATTCTCATTTACACTTTAAGCATAATAACTCTACATAATAAAACATACAAAAAAGCATACTTACAGGCCATAAAGTTGGAATAAATCCTTCAGGTTCAAGTCCATTCAGTGTTTTAACGCAAGTTTCTCTCAAGAGTTACCAACCAGGAGTCCAGGGAGAAACCCAAAACGTCGCGCCTTCACTGACGGAGAGTAAACCTGCATTAGAAGTCTATCCAACCCGCATGCGCGTTTTTTAATATATGTTTTTTGGTTGAAGTCTGATATTAGTCTCACTTCAGTGAGGAGCTGAGGCCGAGAGGAAGCTGCTGCCTGCATCCCAGCATCCCTCACCAGCCTGGCATGACAGTGCGTGAGGAACTGCTGCGTCCCTGGTACTCTCCTCTCTCTCTCTCTCTCTCTCTCTCTCTCTCTCTCTCTCACACACACACACACACACACACACACACACAGGCTGCTGTGGACGACGTGCGCAGAAACCCAAACACATCTCGCACCCCTTATGCATTGACCATTGTGAACTGGTGTCCATTGTTCTGTTTGAATGACGCGTCTCCCTCTTTTCTTTAGTTGCGTTGTATTTGGCAGCATTTCAAAGACGTGGTCGGGCTCCCGGCTGCAGCTTCTGTGGTTGCACGTCGGCGCGGGGAAGGGGCGGAGGAAGGCACCGCTGAGGAGGACCTTCTCAGCAGGAGAACCCAGATTTTTTTTTTTTTTTTTTTTTTTCTTGTCGGGCAACCTGAACTCGACGCCACGTGATGTTAAATCACACCACAGCAGCCTAGCAGAGAGTGTTATCACACAATGACACACAGAAGATCCACACACTCCTCATCCACCAGCGCACTCCATGTCTCTATCCTCTCTCCGTCTCCTCGCAACCAGCTGCACGGTGGGGTCCCGATGGCACCGCACAGACAGTCAGTTTGAGACAGTGAAGCCGGCAGGACATAGCCCACCACTGAGAAGTGATCTCCGAGCATGCACCTTGCTCGACTGAAGCACCTGAGTCAACAGCACCGAGCCAGAACGAGCTGCAGCAGCAACGACTGTATTTAACCACTGTAGCTTCCTTGCGCTTCTTGACTGGAAACAAAAAGCGTAAAAGAAAAAAACGATTTGTGAGCGATTGGGACGACCAAAGCGCAGTACGCAGTGTGTGTGTGTGTGTGTGTGTGTGAAGCTGTTGCCGCAGCTTCAGCAGATGCTTCCCCGCGAGCTCCTGCGTGTCACGTTGCTTCTTACGTGGCGCGACGTCCACCTTCCTCTCTGTGCGTAACGGAGCTCACGGTGGACATTCATGTGCCAAAACCATAAAACGAGTAAAGGCTACTGAATTAAGTCAACCAAACACAAAACTACACTCACACACCTAGTCGTGGACTAAACGTAAATGTTTACGCGCTGACGTCAGGCGTCGGCATAGGTTATTCCTAAATGCGTCTTCCAGTAGGCCTGAATGGAATCCAAGACAGAGGCTCACTCGTGGGGTCTCGAGTGATTTGTTACAAGTTACCACTGACACTATACTGTATTTTTAAGTTTGATGTGTTGCGTTCATGTTCAGAAGAATAAAAAGATCTCCAAACTAAATGTGTGAATTACATGTATGTGCGTGTGTGTGTGTGCGTGCGTGCGTGTGTGTGTGTGTGTGTGTGTGTGTGTGTGTGTGTGTTTGTCCAGATGCAAATTTAGCAGAATTCAGAATTAGGTGGAAACTGGACCAAAATAAATACCTATATAAGGAGTTTTAATCTTTCTAACGTGGAAGCCCAAAGGATTTTTGGTGCCACTACTGATACTGAACAGAGAAATAAATAGCTCAGCGTTTGTCTTTATTCCGCTTTCTTTAATTCAACGTTTTTAGGCAGCCTAGGCAGAATATATGTATATATATATATATATATATATATATATATATATATATATATATATATATATATATATATAATTATTATAATAAATAAATTAAGATGAACTTGTCTACAAAACTTCAGAAATCTGATATAAATTATATATTTCTATCTACAGAGATAAAAATGTATTTTTTATATGTATATATTAGAAGTCATTGCTCTTAATATATGAACATCCTGTTAGTCCAGACAGCTCCATGATGAACGGCAGCCTGCTGTGGGCTGAGTGGATCATACTTTTCTAAAAACACAAAGCATATCATGAAGTAACAACCAAACAGTTATCGTGATAATGAACTAAAACGAAGCATCTCAGCGAACATCGAGACTGTGTGAGTGAAACTGCGACACCTAGCACCAGCAGAGAGGTACTGCAGCTCAGGCCTGTGTGCTCAGGTCTGACTGGCCTAAAGCCACTTAGCGCTTTGACACCTCCATAAAACGACACGAGATATCACAACACAACAGAATTATGGGCGCACAGCCTGTAGATTGATGCAGTCTAGTATAATAAAACTAGAGATGAAGTGGTCGAGTATGTGATGCAGTGAAAAGCCTTTCTTAAATGGTGTAAATTTATTCACACTAAAGGAAAAAAAGGACAAAACCAGGAAAATATAAACATATAATGAGTGTAATGGTTATGAGGGATGTGCATATAAATATATTATTGTTGTGGATATTATCGAATAATAACCGGGTACAGGCCCACGTGGTGATGGAGAATAGAAGAAATCATTTGATAATCGTGCAACTTTGTGTTGAAAAATAAATATGTGATGTGAAATAACGATACGGAGAAGCAACAGTGTCTATAGAAATGATCAAAATGTTCATTATTATTATTTAAACAATAGGTTATCAAAAGCGACATCCTCTCTCTGTATTAACTTATCAGTAGCCTATTCACAGCGGAGGAATTGTTGGAAATGCTTTTTGCTTGGGTTTTTAAAACTTCAACATTTTTTAAGTTTCTCAGATTTCTGATTATATATTTGAATTTCACCGTCAATAAATCCTACAGTTTGATTATGAGTTAACGAAGAAGTAGGCCTACATTCATTTTAATATAATTTGGGTTTATTTAGCCTACTGATATATATATATATATATATATATATATATATATATATATATATATATATATATATATATATATATATTTTGTAAATTCTATATTTCTAAATTGG
The DNA here is from genome assembly GCA_029721515.1 of Synanceia verrucosa. Classification (NCBI taxonomy): domain Eukaryota; kingdom Metazoa; phylum Chordata; class Actinopteri; order Perciformes; family Synanceiidae; genus Synanceia; species Synanceia verrucosa. The sequence continues at coordinate 6,444,855 of CM056558.1, forward strand.
TTTGGAATTTATAGCCTAATTAATAAGAAGATATTGCTTCTAAGGTGGAAGTGAAGCCGATTATGTATAATCGTGAAATAATTTTAGCACACAAATATATACTGACCAGACTTCAGCGGAATTTATAATATTATAGAAAAAATGCGACAGAAATACATGGTTCTATATAAAATACATCAGAAATAAGACCGTTTAATATTGTGGTCGTTAAAAGCAATTAAACGTTGTTTCCATCCAAACTATCAAAGCCAATTCAGCGCTAAAGGACATTTACTGAATAGACCATTGAGTCTCATTAACTTCTGAATTATTCTTTATTTTGTAAATTTTGCGTTGCTTACGTTTTTTTGTTTGTATCAAGCGTAACTCCCTTTATAAAAACAAAATTTAAAGTTTTCATTTAGTTATTTAATAATAACTTTTGTTTTGTGCATTCATTCATATCTTTTAAAATATTATTCAGTTTTTAAATATCTTAAATGTAGAATTACCTTATTTTATCTGGCATATATAGTTTTTATGTCAACACATAGTTTAATTTTTCCTCACACATTTCACATCTTTTTTCTATTCTATTTGTATTGACAATGACAATTGATGACAGTTAACTACACACACACACACACACAAGCACACACAGCAAAAATTATAATCGCTCAATCAGTTCATTTATTTCTGTCAGATTATGACTGTTATGTCGTCATGCTCCAGCAAACTGACTTCTGCTGGGTTCAACTGTTAATAACTGACCCATTCAAGTGCTTCCACTTCTGGGAATTGTAATGGCCACTCTTCAAAGAGGTCTGACCTGACACGGACGCGGAGGTGTCAGAGGTCACACAGGCAGGATTTGTCCTCCCCTCTGTTATGTCCCCAAATGATTACCTAATAGCTAATTTATTAGAATAATAAGATACTGAAATCCCAAACAAATACTGGTGAACACAAACACAAATGTGTTTTCCTCAGATATTGTCTCATGAAATGTCTGGAGGAAAGAGCCAGCATGTCAAAGTGTCAGCAGCATCAGGTGTCTTTACTGTGACTTATACTCACACAGAGCAACATAACATAAGTCTATAAGTGTATAAAGCTCTGTTGGTTTCCTTTAGTTAAAGATTGTTGCCTCATCTGCTGCAGATATAGCTGCATGATGGGATACTTTTTCTATTGAGAATGAAAATCTAAGCAATCCAATCCAATGTCTTCACATTATATAGTCCATCAATAACCTACAAGCTAATGAAGGATTCAGTTAAACTCCCAAACAAGTGGGTAAGAAGAATCTGATATCATCAGCCTCGTGCACTATTAGGCTGACAAACCACACGAACCTGCAACCAAACCTCCACAATCATCAAACACACCATGGATTCCAGAAAATGTCACATTCAGGCCTTCACATGGAAGGAAGTGAGAGAGAAACTGCAGATCAGCATCACCATTACCCCTCATGATCAACATCATCAGCAGCAGAAGACAAAAATGAAAGGAATATTATAATATCTCTAGTTCTTTCTCCATATTAATCGATCAGAAAATAATAATGATAATAATAAAACATTTAAAATAAGAAATTGAAGAGAACATGGACTCACATTGCTGCGGCTCGTCGTGATGCTCAGAGATGTTGGTTCATTCTCCTCCACTGAGAACAGACTGGTGCTCCTGCTGCTTTGCTGGTTTAATTGGGAACAGGCTGAAGTTTATGCTAATGAGGGCTGACATCAGTCCTCGCGGCCTCAGCTCCATAAAGGAGAGGAGCAAAGGGCCAAAGTCGCGCCTCTTTTCCCAGGCAGTTCCGCCGGTCAAGTTCAAGCGCGTGCACGCAGCGCCTATGGTGCATGCACGTTTGTCATTCAAAGCGCGTTAATGCATAGAGCAAATTGACTGGGGGAGGTGAGAGACCGGCTCCACAGACATTTACACTTCGTCAATTACAGCAAAGTATCAACTCTCAATAAAGACTATGCAATAAAGAATAAAGTTAAAAATGTTTTTTATTCGAAATAATATTACAAGAGAAAATTATATCCACTCGTGTTTACATCCAGATTTAACTCCAAATAAATATTGGTAATTATTAGTTTTTATTATTATAAAATCAATAATAAAAATAATTTTGTCGTTTTAATTTCTTTGAAATTTCATGTGTTTTTCAAAATTCAGAATTCTTCTTTTTATACAAAGACACAAGCTGAATGTTGAACATGAACATGAAGATCTTGCTCTTTTCTTGAAGCATTTCCATAGACAAAGAATAAATGGATGAGCAAGTGTCAGAAAGACATTTTGCTCATTTAGTGTAAATTAATTTTGTGCAAACAACTGACAGAGAGGTAAAATATATTACATATATAAATATTGTTAAACAAAGCAAAAGTGTGTATGTATGTGTTTGAATATTGGGCATCTGTGCATTGCTGGATCATCCGTGGGATCATGTGCTACAGACACTAAGGGAAATAGAATTAGCAGCAAACATTTGCTTAATTACATGATTAAAGTGTGTGCAACGATTCATGTCGTGCAAATCCAGAATGTGTGTGAGGATGAGCCAAAGTAACAGCTTACTGTAACACATGACAGCAGAGGCAGGCCCAGCTCATTATCCTGTTTGAAACAAAGACGTGCCAGATACAGTGAGTGAATATGCAGATGTGAATTTATGCGTATGTTTTCTTATTTAATGAAAGTACAACCGAGTAAGATCTGCTGTGACACTACACAGGATGGCCTTTTACATCTCTAAACTACATGCATTTAACTGCTTCAGATGTCCTGATGTTATTGTGCTTATTGGCTGTTATAGAAACTAAAAACAAAGCTACATCTCCTAGTTCAGCTTTGAAGTAATACAAAATTGAGACTGAGGCACTTTCCTTTTTAAAGTAGAACCCCCACTACAAACATGAACCAACTGTAAACACAACATTCTCAAAGGCATGTTATGTATTTGCTTGCTGTGTAACACATTTGATCAGAAAGACATGCCACTGGAAGCATCATATATGACACTCATAACAGTTTGGTCTGGTTGCATGCAGCTCAGACATGAACGATGATCAGGTTGAAGGATTATCAGTGAATCACCTTAAAAGACTCTTCTTTTCTTTTCCCTCCGATACACTGTATGTCTATATAAAACAGTCTCACTACTAAATAAATCCCTGTGACAAAGCAGATCTGGTCCTGCATAGCTGGTTCCCACAGCTATCGCCCAACACTGCAGCAGAAAGGAGAGAGACATAAAGGAAAAGAGCGGGGAAAATGAAGAGGAGGAGGAAAAAAACAAGGTGGTGTGTCCTTTGACGGGGCACCATTGCAACATTTGCATATATTCAGATCAGCCGATGAATAGTATGCATGGGGGCAAACAAAGACTGGCCAATGGGAGGGCTGCATCCCTGCTGCGGGCTCCGAAGCAGCCGCCGGTATCCCAGCAGCACCCTGGGAGAGACACAGGGAAGTGGTGTGGGAACCAAGAGGCCCCCCGAGCTGAGCAGAGAGAGGGGTGCCACTTGTAGCCCGTGGTGAATTAGCATTTTATTTGTGTCCATTTTCCTCAGTAATTTCTGCCCCGCTCCTTCAGCCACAGATGGCTAACATGGCAGAGGGATTAGCATTTGTGTCAAAGATGATCATTATGGAAGTGTTTTTCCACATAGACAGAGACGTTTCTACTCACAGTGTGACTGACAGTTTAAAGTCAGAGATGTTGAGCCAACGTAGCCACACAATGTTTAAAGCTAGGGTTGGTAATGCTCTTCAAAAGTACAGTATTTTGTTGCCTTTTATTTGTATTGTCATAACATTGCAACATCAATCAATAAATCATAATTAATTGTTTTGTGGTTTGACTGTAATAAGCCTTTCTATCTCTATCAGTCTTTCACCTGCTGTTAGCTTACGAACATTGGACATGTATACTTTTCACATTCATTATGATTTATTTATGAAGCGACAAACTCTCAGTGTTACAGACTTTTCTTGTTACACACAGTATTTATTTTAGTCCTAGGCACTTTTGGAGCAACTGTTGCCTTAACTTGTACAGCAGTGTGAAGCTACGTTTACACACAGTAGGGTATTTTGATAAATGAATATTTCCTTCCCTCCGTTTTCCAAAATAACATTGCGCACACATAGTTTTCAAAAAGTTCCCGTTTACATTAACCTGCATAAATACGCTGTCGAGAGCCATCATAACTATGGCAAGCCTATGGATGACAGTGTAGGAAGAAGGAGAAAGCCATGCAAGCCAATCAGAAGCCTCATCGACAACAACGACTAACACGAGGGACTTCCTGTTCCTCCGAGCCCTATACGTTTCTGTTCCTGCACATACAGGAATAGAGGAGCTGTATTTGTAAAACACTTAAAAAGTGTTTGCACCAACAGAAATGCTACTGATACCCAGAATGCTTGACTGCTCATAGACTACTGTGACGGCCGTACAACACAAAAAAGATTGTACTTTGGTGCGAAACCGGAGTTTTCCCAAACTTCGACTTTTGCCGGAGATTTTTAGAACCATATTCAGAGGAGAAATTGTCATTTGTGTGTAAACGAAAGGCACAAATGAAGGGAAAAGTCTCAGTTTTTACAAATATCCGTGTATGTGTAAACGGGCCCTGATTCTTGCAGTAAACGCAGGATCACAAAAAATGTATTTATGTGTGACAACTAACTCAGACCCACCCTGGAGTGAGAGCAGTGACGGTATATTCAAAACAACAGTGGTGGCTCCTGAAGTGGTTAGCATAGATACTACAATAGTATCAGTTAAACACAACTGGAGAGTATGTCCTCATTGAAAGAAGAGCAAAAAACAGAATTACAGGGTTTTCTCAATGAAAGAGAAAAAAACTCTTCTCCTGACTGGATATGGCAAGAGTCTGATTGACAGATGTTACATCCAGTCACATGTCAAGTTATTTTTTTTAAAGTGCCTACCCTTCTACAAACAGTTTTCATTGATTGCTCCTCAGATGGGTCTTTGAAACAAAACAGCTGGCCCTTCAGGTTAAATGCTGCCAGCTATACCTTCACTGGAAAAGAGTTTCAAAAATTCTAGCATTCTCTTGCTACTTTCTTAATGTTACCAACCCTAGCTTTAACTCTCCGCACACCTCTGATGCTTGTGATTGATGTTAGAAGGTGTCCATACATACTGTGTATACTTTACCTTCAACGGTGGCAAGAGATAGAGAAACAAACGGCTCTATTTCTTAATATGCAAAAAAAATTCTAATTAAAATATGATTGCTCCACACCCCATTGCTCAGAATGCCAGAAACTAATTACCTAAGGGCAAAGAAGTTGGATCTGCACGACTCATAAGGATCAAACAACCACAGAGTTCAATATTAAGCTTAACAACTAATTTTGTGTGATTTATGTTTACAGATGCCTGCTCGCTGGTGCATCAGTGCATGCCCACCAGAGCGGCTGTTGCTTCATCGCACAAAGCTCCATTTGATCAAACTCACAGCTCTCATTGAAATGTCATACTCTTGTGCACAAATTCATAGGGCAAAGGGATCAGGCACATCTTCAGCGGAGGGAATGCCACCAATTAGCAGAAAGTGGGAATTCAATCAACTTCTGCAGACCACCCAAATAACATGAACACACATGCTAAACAAAGATTTGAATGTGGTGAATTGCTTTTTGGAAAAAGAGCTTTCAGAGGGCGTGCGACTGGAAACACGCCGTTGGGGGCACGCTGGGCCTCTGCTTTACATCGGATGAGCTGACATTATAATGCATGTACAGGCCAGTGTGTGGCTCATCTTGAGTGACCAAGCATACCACACACAGAGGAGTGCACCCTGAGCTGTCGCCCTTATGGCACAATGTTCCCAAAACACCTCATGAAGCTCAGAGGTCAAACAACATAATACAGCAACAAATTACAAAGATATACACTTTGCCTACAGGTTTGGCGATAACAATATTGGTATTGTAAAGAATTTGCACAAAAACATAATACTTTACTTCATGATTACATCTAAATCCTCCCTCTTGCTCTTCCCCCTTCCCTGGTGTCTATGTGTTTTAATGCCAAAGTAGAGAGTAAGAGGAGCATATCTGAGACTTTAAGCTTTCCTATTTGCATAATGTTTGTTTCCATCCAGTGAAATGTTAAGATACATGATGGTGGAAGCATGCAACACGGAGATTATCATTAGGAGGATCTCACAGAGGTATTCAGGGGTGTTGAGGAAGAACAAGGAACTAAGACGGATAACATTTCACATTTTAATTAGAAATGAGGACTAGGAGCATGTTGGTGAAATTAAAACTACTCTGAATAAAGAATATGTCTTAACTTACACTTGTCTGCTTTATTTTCATTGCAAAAGCAGATGGTTTTCATTAATGGAGGCCTCATGCTTAAGTTATTGTATGTGCATACAACATGCACAAGGGCATTATACTGTCTTTCCATGTCTTGTTTATTTTTGCAGTCTTTTCGGGACCTGTTGACTATAAATGAAAGTATACATCCAATAAGTTTTAATTTGCCCTAACCCTCTATTTGTACTCTGACATCATAATGAAATAATGAACCCAATCACACCTCAGTAACCATATCAAAAAGAATATCCATATTTTCATATCCACTCCTCTCACCTATCTGCAGTAAATATGGCAGCTGTGCAGAACACTATTTTAATTATTTTAGAGTGATTTAAAACGATATTTGCAATAGCCGACAAAAATATAGTCACTATTAGCAAAGGGAAAAAAATATTTAAAAAAATGCCTACATTTAAAATGAGGTGTAATTTAAACTGTAACTTTCAAACGTAGTATTAAACCAATTTGAGTTCCCTCTCAGAAAGGTGAAACGAGCTTTTGTTGTTAACCTGACAGGTTCAAGTGATGCTGCCGCTGAAAGAGTCAGTGTTATATATTTACCTTACTCTACCGTTTTTCAAAATAGGCATAAATCGATAATTGCAGTAGTCCAAGAAGAAAGTGTCTAACAGTAACTCAAAACAAGTACTGCACTTAGATAATACTAATATAGCCTGCTGACTAGTGGAAACAACATCGGCAGCAGCAGTAGAGCTGGTAGAAATTCTAAAGGTTCCAATTTACAAGACTTTCGTGTTTCAAGTGAACGCAGCATGCGACTCCACTACTACATCCGGGATATTCAATAGTTTCACATGTCAGTTGGTTCAGCTGTCAAGACTTACTTGCATGGGGAGAAGCTCCGGGCTGCTACTCTTGTTTTAACCACGTCTTTCCTTCGAGAGACGTTATGGTAAGTTAATTCACACACCAGCCCACTGGCATGTCGTTACCAGTCATAACAGCCTGCTATAAAATTCACAAGCGAGACAATTTGTTTGTATTTGGTTACCACGAGAGCTGGTGTGCTAATGCTTGCTAGCTAGCTAGCTAACGGTTGCAGGAGCACTGACAGGTGGTGAAGTTTAGCTAAATTTAGCACGATAGCCATTTGCTAACTTTCATTCATTTTGCGGGAGCTTTCAAGACATTCCGGTTGGCTGTTGAACTGAGTTTATGCATTGTAACTTTTGTTTTTTTTAGCCTGGTATATGACTTTAGTCTTAGCGTCACCGCAGCCAGTGTTATATGGACTATCTTGTATTTAGTTGAGCTGTTCTTGAAACTTTCTTGGGTCCAGTATGCCGAGTAAACATGAGATACTGTCTGGACTGACTGTCGCAGTTGAAGACCATTCACTCATACTCTCTGACCTTGTGTCACGCGTCACATACCGACACACAAGATGAACCGTTTTCATGTCCAAAAATGGGAGTTTGGGATCTCAGACTGTGTGTGTTTGCTCTGAAAGGCGCTGATGGGAATTCAGCTGGTGGTCAGCCTGCTGGCTGCTAGCATTATGCAGAGGATGGCTCCACATTGCTCGTTTGCACGCTGGCTCATCTGCAATGGCAGGTAATTATCACCCTAACAATCAGTTTATATCAGGCATTTGTACACATACTGCCTCTTTACATACATGTGCGTGTCACGCCTTTCAGTTTGTTCCGGTTCAAACACCCGTCAGAAGGAGAGCTGTGTGCACTGGCTGGGAAGCAGATGCCCAAAATGACCAGGAGAGACAGGTGGGAGTTGGGGGAGGCACTAGCAGTGCAGAGAGGAGTCAAACAAAAATGCCTTCCAGAGGAAGACCTAGGCCTTTTTCACAGCAGATATTTGACTTGTCGTTGTAGGAAAAGCACAGGTGAAACCAATCACACTATAGATGGTTCTGTTCTATGCAGTGGTGAGAGTCATTAGTGAGCCATCACGCATTACATTATTTACACCTGTAGTTTTCCAACTGTGACATGTCAAAATGTGTTCTGTGGAAAAAGACATATTGCCATGAAAAACATGGATTTTGGAAAAAATGCTACAGAGTTTCAACTTTTGTTGCCAGTTCTGTACTTCTGAGAAAATAAAGGATACTCTAGACAGGCTGATCTGTGCCTCTCTCTGCTTTCCTTCTTGTAAAATTTAATAACAACCGATTTGTTTTATTTGTTGTTTGTTGTTGTTTTTAAAACAGCCTTTATTTAATTTCTAGGAGACAGAATGGGGAGAGCAAGCCACTCACTGTACCCAAAGACATTGACCTTCACCTGGAGAAAGCTCCAGTCAACACTCTTGACGCTCTTGGTAAAATAAACACACCTTTATCTATATCACAGTGACATTGTGCAAGCAAATGCTGCTCCAAGCTCAGCTTTTGACTCAGTGCATTTACAGTGTTTACATTTTTTTCAGACCCTGCATCAAAACAACACATGAATCATAGTTTTAATTAATAGCTAGAATACCAAAAAAAATCTTCTGAGCCTCCTCATGGTTTCTTTTTGTCTTGTTATTCAGTGCTGCGTTTTTTCCTGGAGTACCAGTGGCTGATAGATTTCGCAGTCTATGCCATGGGCGTCTTCATTTTCACTGAGTGCTACTACAGTATTGTGGATGCCAGTAAGGAGGTCAATATTGGAGCCATGTGGTGCATCTTGACTGTTCTCTTCAGTCTGTATCCTTCAACTGTAGAGTCACTTTGTCATGACATCTATATGGGTTTACACCACAATTCTACAAATGCTGTCTGTAATTTTTTTTGCGCAAACAATTAACAGAAATGTTCATTTGCATAATAGTACCATGTCATCATCAGGGTGTATGCCAGGAGTAAAAAGATATGTTCAAAATACTTTTTATATTGACATTTTTTTATACTTATATATGGTGAGTCGTGAAATGGACAGATGCTACTTTTCCTTCCTTATTTGTTTAATTTAACCAACAACTCTCAGAAAGACCCTTCACACTCTGATGAGCCACTACTTCCGCTCTGAAGAGGGTGGCGAGCGCTCGGTGTGCCTTGCCTTTGGCTTCCTGTCTCTGCTTGTGGCCATGCTGGTGCTGGTTGTCAGGGAGGACTACCTGGAGTTTGGCTTGGAGTCCGGTTTTTCCAGCCTCTTTGACAACTTGGAAGTCTTTGCTAAACAGCAGGGCTACGCTGACTGGTCGTAAGTACTTGTTCCTGCAAAGAGTTTCAACTGAATTACTACTCTGATGCATTGATTTTAACTCGAGTGCCTGTCATTTTTTTTTTTTTGTTTTTTTTTAAACCAAAATTGCCTTGTGCCAGCATATTTGCCCATTTGGAGTTATATTTCCAGACCCACAGAATATGTCTATGCAAACAAAGAGTAACTTAAATGAAAAAAAAGACTCTCTATTTCATCATGAAAAAAAAACCATCTTTTTTTACCTTGTTCCATTCTTGTTTTGTCTAGAGGAGAGTAGAGGCCACTTTCACCAAGATCACCACTTTTTGTCCAGAGTCCGTTTTGCTATCTAGTCATGATCATATCCAGTTCCTGCTTTGATCTCCATGGCGTATACCATCTCTTTATTTACAGTCTACAGAACACAGAAGCTGCTTGAATATTGCTTGACATTTCATAATGGTATTTAAGAAATACTTAAATTTGTGAAAAATGCCTACACAAGAATAAAAATCAGAAATGCTATTTTCAAGGCATTTGTTTTCTTTCCTACAACTCATGCAGTTTAAGACAAGTCTCATTTATCCAGTTATATACTCCCTACTTCCCAGACACATGCACCTATTTTTAAAACTTCTATTTGGAAGACTTCAACATAAATGGATTCAGTTTTGTGCAGGCATGCTACGTGTCCATGAAAGTGCAGGTGTTTTAAATAAGGATGTAGCTATATGCTAGATTTAGCAGATATGCTGGTGTTGGAAGTAGAGGGCAAATGACACTTGAATAAATGACGCTCTAGAGTTGTGAGAGTTTGTAAATGTGAATGGATGTTTCCATGTAATTTTACTGGTGTTAAACACAGCCCATGTACTTAATCATTGTGGAGGAATGAGGTTTCTTCAAGAATTCAAGGTAATACGATGCGAGTAATTGATTTACAAATGATAATTTTCTGAGTGATGTATTCCTTTAAGAGACACTGCTTTGAGTGTGCATTCCTAACTGACTTAACTTGACAAATATCTGTTTTGGACGCAGCATAATTTTTAGTTGTTGTTTTGGCTTCTCTCAGAATCCCAGTGACCAAGCTGACGGTGAAGCTCTGTCTGGCTGCTGTCTGTGCATACATCGGTGCTCTTATGGCCTTCCCTGGTCTACGACTGGCTCAGACTCATCTAGATGCTGTACAGATGAACTCAGACCGGCCCTTCATCCAGTAAGAACCAAAGCATCACTACCGCAACTAGCAATGTACCTCATGCCTCATTAAAACTTTAAATTGGCAGTATTTTCCCTCTCTTGGATGTCTTTAATGTTCCCTCCAGGGTTCTGCTGCACCTGAGTTTCCTGTCTCCAGTCATTGTGTTGGTTCTCTGGGTGAAACCCATTGCAAGGGACTTCCTGGCTAATGCACCGATGGGGAAGACCTCTGTCACAATGTAAGTGCACATGAATATTTGCTCATTTTGCCCACTTCAAATAATCTCTCAGTTCTCAAGACAGAAATAGTGGCCACTAATGCAAGATGTCCTCCATATGGCACATCTGGCTTTTTCTGATCCTTCTTGTCATCTCATGTGTGCAGAGTTTCCAGCGAAGTATTTGACAGCATGCGTCTTTGGATCATCGTGGCGTTGTGTGTGCTGCGACTCGGATTGACGCGTTACCACCTGCAGGCCTACCTCAATCTGGCTCAGAAGTGGGTGGAGCAGATGAAGAAGGAGGCTGGACGTATCGCTGCTATTGATATTCAGAGGAAGGTCAGATATTCAAGGCTAGAGCTCACAGCCTTTGATTTTAAAACCTTTTACATAAAGAGTACATAACTGTTAACTTTGAACTGCTGTTTTTCAGGTCACTCGAATCTTTTGCTACCTGACAGTAATTACTCTCCAGTATCTGGTCCCTATTTTCCTCATCCTCTTCTCCACACTGGCACTCAAGGCACTCGGTAAGTACTATGACGACCACTGTATTTGAGGAAGAAGCCACATTTGATCTTTGTTTGTTCCACGTTATTTCAGATATATTTCAGCTTGTGGAATAGTATGGATACACAGTGTATCCTGAAAGTATTCACAGAGCTTAACCTTTAACCTTTCTTAGTTTTTTCTTATTTTTAATAAATTTGCTAACATTTCCCAAAAACCTGTTATGGTGTCGTAATGGTGTGTGTTGTGTGTAGAATTTTGATGGAAAAAATAATTCATTCCATTTTGGCTGTAACAACAAGATGTGGAAAAAGTGAAACGCTCAAGTACAGTCCAAATATAAACCAATTCAAGATTCAAAATATTTTAAAGAGTTATCGGGAAGAAAAAGGGTTGGTAGAATGAAGGTGAAGTCATTTTTTTTTTTTTTGTTCAAGGTGCTAATTAATTAGTTTCTTTTGTTCTGTACAATGTCAGGAATTTGTGCTCCAGTGTCACAGAGGAGTAAAGAAACCTGGGCATATCCACATTGAAAAATCTGTGAATTCAGACTTTGTTCCCTTAAATGACCCGTACTTATTATTTAGTAGTTGACAGCACAACTGTCTGGGGCCATATATTTACTTACAGGACAGTGAGAGTGAAAACAGATATTCCCCAAGATGTCAAACTATTCCTGTGATGTCACACTGAGACATTTGCACTTACAGTGGAGAGAAATATTAGAAACATCCGTAGTAAATGTCAAGCTTTGGTGTCAGTGATGCATAAAAAGAATTGAGAATATTGCTTTTTCCTTCCAACTTGAGTGTTGAAATGTGAATATGCTGTTGTAGGGGGCTTCTCCTGGAGCACCGGAGCAGAGCAGAGCCCAGGTGTGACACCAGCACTGGTGATGCCCACAGCAGCTCCTGTGCTGCCAGGCGGGCTTGATGAAGACGAAGAAGGGATGGAGGACATGGAGGAGGACATCCAGGCCACAGTAGCACACCTGTCAGAGGCCTTCACAGCTCTGCGCTCTGTCCTCACTCCACTTTTCTTCAGAGGTTTCTTCGCCTTCCTGACTTGGTGGGTGGCTGCTTGCCAGGTCATCAGCTCCCTGTTCGGCATCTACTTCCACCAGTACCTCATGCAGAACTAACCGAGGGAAGCCATACTCTTCTACCTGCAACGAAACGCCCCAGCTCTCTGCTGCCTGCAGGTATCCTTTGCAACAGCACAGCAACCGCTAAGAAGGCATACAGTATCATTAAACACACCACTACGGACAGAATGCACCTTGTGTGACTTAGACAGAAGTTTTGATCTGTCTGTTGCAATATTTGCTGCCTTGTTGCCCATTTTTGTGACCAGCAGGCTACTGGTGTTGATAACACAAATGTACAGAGAGAGCGTGGGTCTGGATCACAAAGCAAGTTCCACTTAGTCTAGCTCTCTTTGGGTTACCTGGCTGCATAAAGCCTTAATTCATAAGTCTAACATAAGCAGTCTTTGATAATCACAAATCGCAATCAGTGGCTTGGTTAAGTCTGGGTTTACTGATCCAGCATTAAAGAGGCATCGTTTTTAATTACATGCAACATGAAAAGAACAATGAGAGGATTACTTCATGTGACACAGAGGCACCTGCTGGGGAATTGGCTTATTGTGTTGGTGAAAGATGATATTCAAAATAATCACACAAAAGGATAAGTAGCTTTAGAAATATGAGGAATAATTTCAAAGTCTGGCTACAAATGCATAATATGTTCATTAGTCTAGAAAAGTGACATTTTTTTTCCAACTATCATGAGTGATCCGCCTTAAAACAGCAGGTTGGTTTTGAAGTTAACCTTCTCCGGAGCATGTTGCAGCATAGGTTACCATGGTGAGTTTCCTTAGTTAAAAGGGAGCCAGTTTTGTGTAAACAAGCCCAGGTAACCCACTAAACTCACATTTTGATCCAGGTCATCTCCCAATTATTTCAGCAGGAGCATTTTCCTGCACCTTTTCTGATGCATCTATGCCAGAACATTATTAAATACTGCATTTACAGTAAGGTGTTTAATTAGTACTAGTACTTACTACCTGTGTAGATAAGACGTTTTATTTTTGCGAGGGACTCTTCGTCCCCTTTAAGGAACCGATTCAAGAGTGCTAAATGTTGGGGTTTTTTTTGTTTTGTTTTTTTAATTATCTTTTTCTGATGTAACATTTTGATTGCAGATGTGTAGTGAAGCTCAGCTCCATCCTGTTGAATTAAACGCAGCTGTGATGTTAGCTGTGTGTCGGCCAAGAAGTGAAGAGCTGTTGCTTTTATCTGTGGAGTTTCCTTCAGCGTTCCTAAGTGCCTGGGAGCTCAGGGATATTGAGTCTCTTCTAAAATCTCGTTTCTCCCTGATCATACAGCTTCAGAAAGAATAGAATCTGTTTATAGAGGAAATTAACACTTCATATTTCTTTTTTGTTTTCAAACACTTCTCACTGGCAACATTTTAGTTGCAGTGTCTTGATTAGCTTACATCATTTTCATTTTGCTGTTTTTATTGCCAATTAATCATATACATTTAAGATTAATCAAAGCCTACTTTGAGCCAGTTTTGTGTCAGTGGATTTTATTTATTTATTTATGACATTTTGCTTCAAATGACTTGTTATTTAGAAACAATACAGATTATGTAATTCTGTACTTTTCTATATTCTGCTTGTGACAATTTTTTGTGTGTGTGTGATAGTGTATTTGAACTGAATGCTCTGAGATCATTATACTGTGAACTTCAGATGAAAATGTTGCTTCTTTGATTTTCTGAATGCATGGTGTGCAAACTTTTGACTATAACCTAAATGTTTTATTTGTGTGCCTCATTAAATCATTTGTAATTTTCATCGTTGATCCCACTTAGTTCTGCTTTCCTCTCAAGCGTGGGAGATGCCACTGATAAGACATTTCCCTTTAAAAATCGGTGCTCTAGTTGACAGAAGACATCATGCATCACAATGGAGTGTCTCGTCGCTGTGCTGGGTCCTGATCTTTGACCCCCAACCTCCTGAGAAGATCATTCTTTAATCACTGATAATCACTATGAACCTGATGCCCCTCAACAGTCTGGGAACACATATTGTATGTGGATGCTCAGTATGGCCACAGGAGCCATTGCTTTTTCTGGACATCTTCCATATCCACTCCATTTGGCAGTCTAGCCTAAAAACACATTGAGTTTTTAAGCGTTGTGACACTATCAAAACTTTTCCAATTTAAAATGTCAGTTAAGGAACGTGACCTTTCACTAGAGCGAGGCTGGGAGAGGTTCTTTGTCTGAAAGTCGACGTGATTTATGGGTGATATCATTTAACTTCCACGTCCAATCAAAAGGCGCAAAGGTTCTCCGACTCAAGGAGGGACGGCCACCTTTCCGTCTTTTTGTGTGTGAGCGGGGATGTGCTTCACTGGAGGATATCAACTATCACACAGCCAAGTAAAGACATCTGGCAGGGAACAGCCTAACAATCTGACATCCCTGCTGTATATTGTTATGTGAGATTTAGCACTGGGATACTGTGTATAAGTAGTATACTTTTTTTAATGGGGACAGTGATTAAAGAACATTCTGTGAAACTTTCATATCTATAACATTACAATCTGCTTGTAGCACTGTATAACTATAGTTAAAAGCTATCACAATATTAATAAAGCTTTATAACAATGATCATAACACAAGGATACTATAATAACTTAATGGGTCAAGTAGCATAACATTATATTCTTACTAATCACTCACTGACATGTTGATTTAATGTTTTACTTCAATCAAAAAAATGGCCACTTGAGAGGAACTATAACTAAATTACAATGCATTAGAAAATTATAATAATGTTACAATTATGAGACTTATAATACATTATGATCCTTATGAGTGACCAGTAAATATAAAGTATTACGATACGTGACCTTATAAGTCATTATAAAATTATTGTAAAACATTATTGATATTTATGATTACTAATAACTCTACTTTTACGATACTACAAGTGTGTTAATAATGCATTAAAGATGTGAGCGTCATAGACAGTGTTACCTAAAGGTACAGAGAAAAACACATTTGTGTTATTGTTTCCTTAGTCGACGTGAGGATTGTTTGTAAAGGACACAGGGTGTCATATCCTGTACAGATTGTAAAGCCTTCTGAGGCAAATTCATAATTTGTGATTTTGGGCTATACAAATAAAAAGAGACTTTACTTGAGGTGTCATGATTGAGGAGTACAGTGTGAGTTAAGGACATACTGTACAGCAGAGGAGTTCTTCTGCTCTCTGATCCAGCAGCAGGACTGATGAACTGAAAAGTGACAAGGTTGACATATCTATATAATCACATTAATTGTGCATCTGTGCTGGAGGCCTTGGGCCCCCCTCAGTCTGAGCTGTGGGCTGCAGCGGGCCAAGCTAGGCAGCCCTGGCTGGCTGTGGTTGCTATAGAAACCAGGATGTGTGAGTGCAGGACCCAGACATGCCCTAAAGACTGGGCCGGCCTGGTCTCAGGGGAGCAGACCAGACATGACCCCAGTGAGAGCCTCTTTTCATGTAGGGAGGAGACGACAGAGGTGGGCTGGGGCTCCAGTCTGCTTCATGGTGTATAGCAAACGTTCCGGCTCAGTTACTGTGAGACAACCAGCTGTAGAAATGAGCCAAAATCTGTTTCATTTGACGACATAAAGGCCTCCAGGCTTTTAAGTGCTCTCTCTTGTTCTTCTCGTTTGGTGGCTATGTGGTGAGCTGCCTGACATGATAATGAGGGAGTGTGTGAGTTCAAAAAATGGAACGGAGGTGAAGAAGACTAAATAAATGGACACATGAAAGCTTGATAGCCACACAGCAGATTGCATTTTATCCGTCTGTCAGAAAAAAAACTGTGAGTCAATTCTTTTAAAGAAAGATGACAAACTATTCTTTCTTTGTAGAAAAAAGCAGAGCAAGGCAAACATACAAATCAAAGGATTTTTTTTATTTAAAAGGAACCACAACAAATGTCAAATAAAAATCTGTCTTTTGTTCTGTTAGTGAAGCAAACACGTAAAAAAATCAACCCAAAAACATCAAAATACTGATCATTTGGTTTCTCGTGCTGATATTAATGCACATAACTGCATCAAAAATGAAAAAGCAGCACTGAATTTGAGCTCCAGTTATGCTGCAGTTTGTCATGTTGCATGCCTTCAGGGTGAACCCATGAACCTCTGTCCTGTCATAGAGATTATTAATCACTAGCAGTTAAGGCTGGCCTTTCCTGCCTCACTTTCTCATTCAAATCCAAATTTTGTGAAATAGAATGACACCTTGTGGACAATAAGTAGAAATTCATTCAAACCCAAAAGTATTTTGTCATTTGCAGAACAAAAAGTTGAATATGCAAAAATAAAACACACAGAAATCCAGTGCACAAAAATACAGTGCAAAGTACAGGTATAATGAAAATCAAACATTTCTCTATCATAATAACTGTAAGTAATTGGTGGGATTTAAAAAATATATTGTATGAATAGTTGGACTCTTACACGCCGAAATATCATGAGACAATAATGGCAGTAACAATTAATATATACAGTATGCAGTTACTAAATGAAGCCCTTCAGAAAAAAAGAAAAAATAATTGACACATTTTATATTATTGAAATCAAATTAGACCCAATATAGTCAAATACATAATGTCTTGCAGCATTTGACTACAGTGGGTAGTACTAGTCAAGTAGTCAAGGTGAAGTAGACTTCCATAACTTTATTGATGGGATATAGTAAAAATATGAAAACAGCATTATTTGGAGGAATAATACAACTAAACTGGAGCTTATCCACAATTACAAATATAGAAATAAGCTATTTTTAAACTTCCCAAGGAAAACATCATCCAAGTCCCTGAGGGACACTGACGTCCAGAAGCTGGACATGTCCATGTTTTATTTAAAGTCTGTCTTAAACCTGCATGTCCAGAGATTTCCCTGCTTAATGTGATTCTAATGAACAGTAAGAAATGGGGGACACATAAAATCACATTCTTAAATTAATCCGGAATTTATACGAGCTTTCAGCAATCTGAGACAAAACAATGTTGCATAATTACAGTATTTTAGGACAAAACTTGTTTCACTGTCTCTGTATGAGATTGTACTCGACAAATAAATTCAACTTTATCTTTATTTTTATCTCCTCTATGGCCACGTTTTCCTTGGTTCCAGTTTTCAGTTATTATTTCCTGTTTTATTTTGGCACCTTTGTCTCGCCTTTCAGATTCTTCCTGCCTGTCAGATCGTCTGTGCCAATTGTTTTCACCTGTCCCTCATTAGTCCTGCTGTCTCCTGTCCCTCATTATCACCCTCCATCCACTGTCTGTGCGCTCCTCTTTAGCTGGTGCTCCAGCCTTGTTCCTCGTGTGATTTATGTTTTTCTTCTGTGTTTAGACTTGTTTCTGGTTGCCTGTTTTTGGACTGACTTCTGTGTGCCGTGTTAGAGTCAGCCTAGTTAAAAAGGGAAAATCACACCCTGTAGGGCTGTACTGCCAGAAACAGGGCAAAAGACGACCTGATACTTAGGCTACGTTTACACATAGCAGGGTACTTTGATAAACAAATATTTCCTTCCCTCCATTTTCCAAAATAACATTGTGCACACATAATTTTCAAAAAAAATTCTGTTTACATTATCCCGCATAAATACGCTGTCGAGAGCTATTATAACTACGGCAAGCCAATTAGCGACAGACAAGAGCATCTGTTGTGTTCCTCCGAGCCCTATACGTCTCTGCTCCTGTACATACAGTAATAGAGGAGCTGTGTTTGCAAAACATTTAAAAAGTGTTTGCACCAACAGAAATGCTACTGATATCCGGAATGCTTGACTGCTCATGGACTACTCTGACGGCCGTACAACACAAAAAAGATCACACTTTTGGTTCATAGATTTCCTAAAACTCCAGTTTTCTCCGTTTACATTCAAACGTGAAACTGGAGTTTTCCTAAATCTCTACTTTTGCCGCAGTTTTTAGAAAGAATCATATTCAGAGGAGAAATCTACTTACCCATGTATGTGTAAACGGGCCCTTAAATACAGGGACTACAGGGAAAATAAATACACAGTGAGCTAACTCACTAATGAACCTCAGGTGTTGTGTGGCAGGAAAAAGATAAAGGCCAAAAGAAAATCAAAACATGGCGCATGGAAAGAGTAACCAGTAAAAAGACCAGTAAGATGATTCTAAAGATATTTTCACACAGACTTGAAAAATGTGAAAGCATCCTTTAAAATAAGGCCAAGGTTCCTGGTTTTCTATGGCGAGTCAGTGACTTTGGGCTCAAGGCGAAAAGGTTATATAACAAGAGGGCCATTATGTTGAAAGGTTTACTGTTCACAGAGACTAAGCAGTTTATTCTGACCTCTGTGATGAGTCATTTGCTCTGTAGCACTGACATACGAAGGCCGTAATGCAATTTTGAAGCAATTTTCCAATTTACTCAGACAGCTCTGGAGAAATTCAGCTGGTCCCAATGTGCTGTTGTAGCTAACGGTAACAAAGCCATTTCACACATTTCTTCAAATTGTATTTTTCTGATTCACATTAGCCCCACACAGAACACTAAACCTAAGCAAACAAAAAAAGCAAATGTCTGTATGCATCCGTCTCCATGTGGGATCAATCAAGTGATGCACAGAATATTCTCCATCGGCCAGGAGAGACCAGCTCTGAGTGAGGAGACAAAGAGAGGCATTCCTCTCTGGGATGATGGGGACAAATGGACCCCATCTCGCTATCTTCTGTGTGATATAACTGGTGTTTGTGTGTGTGTGTGGACTGGTTTTGATGGAAGATAGCTGATTGAATGGGAGCTATCTCTGCCACCCATCACTTATCTCTAACTGCCTGAGCGGCTGCCCTCCTTCCTCTTCGTCTTGCGGGTAGCCAGCTTTGGGAAACTCCTTCGTGTCATTGGCCTGGCGTGCTGCTGGAGGCGTTTGGCGAGCTGAATCAGGGTTGCTCATTGGAGAGTGCTGCCTGAGGTGGTGTAGAGGGGGAGAGGTGGGCGATGACATGTGCTCAGGAGAGCTGCGCTCCAGTTTGATGCTGAGGTTTAGAGAGGGCAGATGTGGAGAAGATGAGGAGCAGGACTGGGAGGGGAAGGAGCACCCTCCGCTGGACATCCTGGGAACAAAAAGACGAGGAGAGACTTACTTTTAACATCAATTATGCAATTATACCTTAAGTGCATCAGCTTGATGACATTTTGATGCATTTTAAATAAATGAAAACACGCCTTTGATTGGATTTAACAGATTTCCTTCATAAAAGCAACATTACAGAAACCAAAGTCATAACCAGGTGCACCCAAGAACAAATATGATTGATTCCATATTTTAAGGAGAAACTTACCTAAAATGACAGTGGATGTATTAGACAGCTAAACACATCATTTCCACATTCCACATCATCTACATCTTTTATTTTGAATTTATTAGTTAAATGTTATTTATTTATTTTCCATTTCTTATTATTTTTCTCTCTAATTTTCTTATTTATTTGTTTCCATTTTTTTAATTTCCATTATTTTCACTTAATTTATTTCAATTGTGATGTTTTTCTTCTTTTTCATTACCTTTTTGTTGCCATGTCTTACTATTTATCCTGATTTCATTCCAGTTGCTGCCATCTGGTGTCAATGGTTACCATATACTACACATGTCTGCCTTGGGCTGCCGATGGCCATCATATTGAGATGAGTGTCTAAAATGTGATGTTTGTTACTGCTGTTTTGCACATGATGAAGAGCTGACTGATCAAAACTTTGCACAGCAAGAGCGAATAAAAAAATGCTTTGCCAGAGCAAAGAACAGTGCGCAGATTCAACTTTCTGTCATATTTCATCCTCACAGAGGTACCACAATACACATTAATATCCTTACCCTGGGCTTATATGAGGCCCATGGGGCTCCTGAGGCGGCTGTGCTGGCTGCCAAGGGTTCACTGCTCCTCGCTGAAGACTAACAGAGTGATAAAAACCAGGTTGGCTGTACTCTGCAAGGAGAGATATAAATCAAAAGATGAAAAAAGAGGATACAAGCATGGATTTTAATAAACCAGAATCAGTAAATGATAGGGCAGTTTATCTTCACTGTAACAGGTTCAACGTTATATGAAATACACTTGTTTGCTTTCTTGCCAAGGGTTGGATGGTAATACTGTCATGTCTGTAGTTTAGTTTAGTTTAGCTTAGCATAAAGACTGAAAACCGATCTCTAGTTAACACATTTTCTACCTTCGTTGTTTAAGTGATAAGATAAGGGTTTATGTGCAGGACTATTGATATTATTTGGACAGAAGCAGTAACTTCTCTGTAAGGCCAGATCAGCCTATTATTCATCATTAATAGAGGAAAATAAAGACAACCCCAGGTTTCTTTTCAGCACTGTAGCCAGGCTGACAGAGAGCCACAGCTCTATTGAGCCGTGTATTCTCATAACCCTCAGTAGTAGTGATTTCGTGAGCCTCTTTAACTGAAACGGCTTTGTCCTCAAACACAGGAACTGACGTATATTTAGACTGCTGTTCTCCCATAGACCCCCCAAAACTGACTTCAATGATTTCCTCATCTAAGCCATCTACCTGTCTCTTAGATCCCATCCCGACTTCACTGCTTTAAGAAGTTTTACCATTACTGAGCTCCTCTTTTTTAAAACACGATCAACTTGTCTTTGCTGTCTGGCTATGTGCCTCAGTCATTTAAAGTAGCTGTAATCAAACCTCTTCTAAGGAAGTCCACTCTTGATCCAGAGGTTTTAGCCAACTATAGACCAATATCCAACCTTCCCTTTCTTTCTAAGATCCTTGAGAAAGCAGTGTGCAGTCAGCTGTGTGACTTTCTACAGAACAATAATCTATTTGAGGACTTTTAGTCAGGATTTAGAAAATATCATCGACCTGCTAATTGCATTAGACAGCGGACTTGTTTCTGTACTTGTCTTGTTAGATTTTAGAGCGGCCTTCGACACTATTGGCCACCATATTCTATTACAGAGATTAGAACACTTAACTGGCATCAGAGGAACTGCATTAAACTGGTTTAAGTCCTATTTATAAGATCAGTCCCAGTTTGTACATGTTAATGATGAGTCCTCCATGCACTCCAAAGTCAGTCATTGAGTTCCTCAAGGTTCTGTGCTTGGGCCTATTCTATTCACTTTATATATGCTTCCTTTAGGCAATGTTATCAGAAAACACTCCATAAACTTTCACTGTTATGCAGATGATACTCAGCTGTATTTGTCATTCAAGCCAGACAAAACCAGACAGTTAGCTAAACTACAAACATGCCTTAAGGACATAAAAACTTGTATGACAGGTAATTTCTTGTTGTTAAATTCAGACAAAACTGAAGTTATTCTAATTGGCCCCGAAAATCTTAGAAACAAATTATCTAATGACTTATTTACTCTAGATGGCTTACCTTGGCCTCTAGCACCACTGTGAGGAATCTAGGGGTAATTTTTGACCAAGATATGTCCTTCAATGTCCACATGAAACAAACAGCTAGAACGGCTTTTTTATCTGCGTAACATTGCAAAAATCAGGCATATCTTTTCTCAAAACGATGCAAAAAAATTAGTCCAAGCATTTGTTACTTCTAAGCTGAATTATTGTAACTTGTTATTATCAGACTGCCCCAATAAATTTATCAAGACTCTCCAGCTGGTCCAGAATGCTGCAGCACGTTCTGACCAGAACCAGGAAAAGAGACCAGATTTCTCCTGTTAGCCTCTCTGCACTGGCTCCCTGTAAAATCTAGAATAGAATTTAAAATCCTCCTCCTCAACTATAAGGCACTGAATGGTCAGGCACCATCTTATCTTAAAGAGCTGATAGTGCCCTATAATCCTGCTAGAACTCTGCGCTCTCAGAATGCAGGACTACTGGAGGTTCCTGGGGTTTATAAAAGTAGAATGGGAGCTAGAGCTTTCAGTTATCAAGCTCCTCTTCTGTGGGACCAACTCCCTCTTTCAGTCTGGGAGGCAGAGACCATCCCTTTATTTAAGAGAAGGCTTAAGACTCCTTTCTGATAGTGCTTATAGTTAGGGCTGATCCGAGGCTGACTCAGGCTGCCTTGGATTTTGCCCTCTGAGACAAATTCATAATTTGTGATACTGGGCTATACAAATAAAATTGACTTGACTTGACTTCCTGGAATGATCAAGGAAGATCACAGTGACCATTGTGACCATGAGGTCACAGCACAAAGCCGAAAAATAGTGCCTCACAAAACCACAACATGTGGTTTTTGCACCTCAGTTTTTGTATATGCGTTGATTTTACTTCCTTTGGACAGCTGATCCCCCACAGACACAAGAGCAGTGTCTATCCTCTCATCTAACTCTCAGCAAGAAAGCAACCACCATATACAGAGCAGATAATATGCAGCAGACTAACCAGAGGCTCCAGGAGAGGGGAGGCCGTAGCCTCCCAAACTGTGACCCAGCAGCCCTGCTTTGCCCATGGCTACCATGGAGCTGCTGCTGTGCAGGCCCTGGTACAAGACGCCCCTCTGATGAACGACAGCAAGAGAAATAAAAGAAAGTTTGGAGTAACTGACATCATGACACATATATGACCTCTGTGAGAAGTGTGACAGTCAGAGCTACTCACAGCAGAGTTGTGGTTAGGACGTGTTGCCTGATTATTGGTGGCATCTCCCCGCAGACCCTCGTTGCCCAGGTTCAGGGGAGGAGGGCTTTTCATGTCCAGAGCTCGATTCAGGTTGCCGTGGGAGAACACAGAGTAGCCGATACCTATCACAGCGAAAGGAGGGAGCAGGAAGTGAAAAGAGATGTGAGCCTGTTTCACTCACAGACGAATCATTTATTCTCTGTGATACACTCTCCTCCTCGCTCGTTCCTGAGTGTGATAAAAATGAACTCCTTCTGCTCTTTAGAGGACAATGGGTAGCTATCGTTTACAAGTTTGTGTTAATATTTGTAATGTATTATTAGTGCACTGGTGACTGATGTATATTACTAGAAAATCTATACATCCAAAAGTGCTACTGATGATCAGTGTCTAATGACATCATGATGTGTGAAATACTGTACAAGTGGCTGACATGACTTGCAGGTGTGATACATTCTGTACAGAAACCACGGAACTGGTTACAGCCGCTGTTAACACTGGTCGTGGGCCAGTTTCACAAAACTGATGCAGTGTGGATTACACACACACACGCACACACACACACTTCCTGTGAGTTCACAGCCAGCTGCACAGAAAGTTGACAGTACACAGAAGGCATTTAGCAAGACCCCAGAAAAGTGTTTAATGGATTGTCACGCTAAAGGGTTCCCATCTATTTTTAACCGGAAAAATGTTCATCGCTCAATAAAGCAACAAATGGTAATAAGCTGTGAAATATTGCCAATTTGTAAATGGTCAGTTGTAAAGTGTCAATGTCTTTGAAAAAAAAACTATTTTCCATTCAGTGGAGAGTTTTAATTTAATGGCAGCAATCATAAGTGAGAGTCACATCTTTCAAATTATACACGTCGTAATGTTGTAATGAACTCTTCTATTGGCGTAGAGTCACACAGGAGAACATAAAGTATCTTAAATGCGTCGAGGAATTTGATGATTTGGTTCACTGTTGGAATGTTCTCCTTTTTGTCATAAAAAGTGTGATTTCCTTTCCATAGTATGTATTATAATGTATGTGAAATACATAGTTGACCATGAATTGACATGGGAAAATCTTTCACTCTATGATTAAAATCATTTGGTTGTTCTCACCTGAGTGTGGAGACATGAACGCAGTGTGTGCATGCGATGTGGCAGGGCTGGCTGATCCGGGTCTGGAGCTCAGAGATTTAAAGCCTGGAGGCCTGTGGGACGCCATGCTGGATCCAGAGGAGGTGGGGAAGCCATTCTCACAGCCTGCAGATACCAGGAACTGGGCTTCCGGTGAGAGGAGCGATGGAGCCTGAAGAGTGAAATATCCATGTATAGTAACAGAATAATAATTCGAATCTGGATATTTCAGTCATTTCGAGCTGTTTTATCTCTTTTAAAATGATTGGAATTAGAAGAATTCATGTTAAAAACAGTTTCAGGTCAGCTCTGTGTGTGTGTGGTGAAGAGCAGAAGTGTGTGTGGACTGACATAGAAGCGTTGGCGTGCCACAGAGAGATCCATGCCTTCGCTGAGAGGATATCTGTCTGCAGCCACCTGCATGCTCTCCTCACTGTCGAGCTCCGAGCCTTCGAGGCCGAGGCCTTTCCTGCGCAGAGTCTGATGCAGAACAGAAAGCACACGTTGAAAATGACTCATAATGATCGCAAAACAACATATTGCAGTGTTTCATCCAAATGATCTTTTTTTTCGTCAAAATTGTGCAACCTCAATTTTGTGTTCATGCTTCCTGCTGTGGAATAAGTGACAATTTTGTCAGTCTGTTGACATTAAATCATGCTTCACTGATCCTTTAACAGCAGCTTGCACAGCACCTCCAGGATGTCCGTGTTGGTGCGACTCTCGTGTGGCTCGCTGTATTCGGTGTACTTGAGCAGCACTTTGTCCATGTCCGTGCTGGCGTACTGGAACAGGCGGTTGGTGCTGTTGAAGATGATGAGGGCGATCTCGCAGTCACACAGCACGCTCAGCTCATACGCTTTCTTCATCAAACCAAACTTACGCTTGGTGAAGGTCACCTGAAAAACACACGCAGGTTTGTGTCATCAACTTCAGTCAGTTATTTATGATTTAGAAAGATATATAAATCTTAGGTATTTCATCAGAAAGTCATATATGTCCAAGGGTTTTGGTATGAACTCTTCTACAGGAATGAATAATGAGAACAGATATAACCAAAGTGCGTTCTAGTATTTATTATATTTTATTATATTATAATACAATAATGTGAGATTAATATTTATTGGAATTTGAAAATAATACAGCTGAAAAACAAGTGGCTTTGACAGTCGCACATATTTATGTGTTCTAAAATGACAGGTTTGTCCCAGAAGCCTCTAAATCTGTGCATTATGCAACATGGTCCACCCTCACACACTCAACACAGATAAGGAAAGACTCCCAAAAAACAAACCTTATCACCAAAAAACACTTAGTCCTGAAGATCGGATATGAAAAACAAATTGTATTTGCCAGCCCAGTTTAATATGTTTTTTCTTCTTCTTGTCTGCTGGGTTTCCTTGTGTGTGCATTTGATGTGTTTTTTTTTGTCACTATAAACATATTAATAGGCTACAAACATGACGTGAACTGCACTGACATTACCTCAGTCTGTGGTGAGAAAAACATAACTTCTGGTTGTTAGTTGTTGTGAATGTTACACTGTACATATAATCTGCTTTATCAGATCCATCTTTAGAAACTGTTTCTTTAAGACTCCTTCATGAAAGTCTTACAGTCACCCAGTGCTGCATTTACACCTACTTGGTCCACAATATGCAAAGGCAATAAAGTATGCTGCACCTGAAATACAACTTTGATTGCAATTGTGTCTCTTATCATTGTGGACACCATAATCTTTCCTCACACAGTATCAACCGATCATTCCTACACACTTTAGTGCTCTGATACTATGACCCCGCTGCACACTGCGCAAAACATATTTTATCATCTAGATCAGTACAGTGTGTGTTTCATGCATTACTGGACTCTCTGTCTGTAAAGTATGTGACAATCTCCTGCACTCTCCTCTCACTACTAAACATGAGGTAATGTCTATGTATTTACACTCAACATGTCTGAGTAAACCTTAATGTCCCATTTGATTAGACCGCCAAAAAGTGTGATGTGGTTGTGATTGTTGTATGTGTGTGTGATTGATGGTTGACATTGGTTGGTACTAGCTCATGGAAGCACAGGTCATATTTTGTTTTGTAAGAAGAAAAGATACAATTAATACTTTCTAAATATTACATATATTTTTAAATATATGATTGGTGATGTGATCTAAAAGGGCTGAAATTTCATTTTCATTTCATCTTGACTTTAAAATGACCCTGTACAAACCTACTGTATACATGTCATGTCATAGAGAAAAAAAAAGGTTATGGGATGAAAATTAAATATTGCCCACCTGTCTATTCCTCTGGTCCAGAATACGAGAAATTTGTATCTTCTTTCTTCCCATCTTTTCACTCTGACACCTGTAAAATAAAACATGGTATTGTTTCAGTAGGACTATACTGTGTCTTTATTATTATGTCATATTAAGCATTTTCCTTCGCTGTTTCAAAGAGAATTTTAAAAGTTATGTTTGTCACATTTGGGCAGTGGCCACTGAACTAACTGTGTATATGCATCATGATAACAATTCATGATAACAGCAGTGCAAACACTCAATAATACTTCTTCTTCACATTGATATAACTGTGTTGGGAAAATGTCATCCATTTGGTTTGAGTGGCTCGAGTACCTTTTTCCCTTAGTAAGGGCAGGGTGTTTATTTTTACCACCATGAGGCGATGCGGTCTAAAGTTAGAGAGTCTCTTGCCGGGCCAGCAGTCCACAGTCTGACACCCCCACAGTCTGGGTTACCCCCGGGCCAACAGCCTCAGTGCTCGACTGCACCGCACGGCCCCAAGAGACAGGGTTAAAAATACAGTCGATAGCTCCTTTTAAAGGTTCAGCGGGCAATAGCTAAAACCCAACAGTGAAAGGAAAACGGTGTGTTTTTGAAAGATGGCTGAAGCTAAAAAGCCACCCACTCCTCTCTCATGCACAGCCAGGTCAGCGAGCAGACGGCAAAGACATGGATGGATTGTGGTTGGCTTGAGAATGTCCATTTTTGAAACACACACCCGCTGTTTTTCTTTTCGGTTTAAAAAACCCCCTCTTGCGTCGCTGACCCTGCGGGGCCATATAGAGCTGGACACCATGGAGAAATGTAATTATTTGCACTGACGTTCCTTGCATTACGGGTGACAGCCATGAAGTGACTTTGATGTAAACTCATAAAAACACAAAATCACATGCATACATACGATTTGATGCATGGGTTATACGCCATTAGTCATGCGACTTTATGCTGAGTGGTGGTTTGACTCCTGTGACCATACAATGTTTCTCCAAAACCAGTGAGACATTTTTGCTGGTTTTCCCCTTAATACTGGACATGTATTGGACTTCTCTATATTTAGCCCCCGTCCCTTCTGATGGTGCCTGAGCGGATATGGCTCCTGTGTTCCCACGACCCCTGAAGTGCCCGCTGTCCCTCGTAAGCTTGGCACTCAGGCATCTGGGGCATTTCTGGAGGAATCCACCTCTTTGCCCTCATCATTACCTTATAAAGTCCTGTGATATACACTGTGCTATACGCACTACAGAGACGAGACACACCTTGACACTGACAGACAGCTGCACATAAAAGCCCTTGACAGTAAAGCAGGGCTTTTTTACTTATTAGTAAAGGACTGCAAAAGCCAGCATTGCTCTGTCTAACTAACACCTCTAGCCACACCACAAAGAGGTGAACTCACTTCAGGTCAACTTTTCTGTCTTTCAGAAGTAACACATTTATCCTCATATCAAAGCTAATGGTGAGATGAGAGGGAAGTAGGACATGTGTTCTAAACAGGGCAGAAAGATCTTTATCTCAGGGGTTTTACAGAAAGTTCCTCTCCTATGAGATACAACCAAACAATGGCTATCACTGCCCTGTTAAAACAAACAACTAGCTGGGTAAATATAGCTACACTTCCAGCCAAACAGTGTTGAGTTAGCTGTACACCTCTGTGTAGTTTGGTCAGTTTTGTCAGAAGGCCTAAAGGCTGAGACGGGCATGGAAGACACACCAGCAAATTCGGGATGTCTTTCCCGCACTGCCGTTTGAGGCCTGTGAACGCACCAGAATGGACCTACTGTGACCTTTTATCCTCTAAGGTCATCCCCTTAATGTCATCATTGAGAAAACATGGAATCAAAATGAAACAGCAGTTATTGGTGTTTTTACCTCTCAACTCTTCCCAAAGGCACGATGATGAGACATGAATGTAAAACAGAATCACTGTATGTCCTTTAATAGTGCAATAATTGCGCACATACAGACTCGCCCCTGGGTCTCGTGCTTCTGTGGGAAAAGACGGCACCTTTGTCAGAACACGGCTTCCCAGAGGCGAGACGGTGGAAAAAACTGAGTGCAGCAGCACTCAGCAGTCAGCAGGGCTCTCACATACCCTGGGAGCTTCTAGTCACCGGGGAACTCACTGGGACAACAACGCAAAGAAATCGCGAGGATTCGACAGACAAGATCATTTTTAATAGGTTTAATCAGTTCAAGTTAATGGTGGTTTCTTCTTGCTGCAGTGAGCTGTACGCATGAATGAGAAGGGAAATAAGTAGGGCATTTGCAGAGTATTGGGGGTTCTGCCTCAATGGTTTTCTTTCCATGAGTCATTTAGAGCATGGTGGCTCGATAATGTTTTAAAAACATGCTAAACACGTGTGGCTAATGGATTTACGATATAGATGCCAATTCTTGAATAATATTTTCTCCATCTCAAGGGATGATTTGTAAGATCTGTTGTTAAATATGGCTAAATATAATGGCCAGATGAATGAAAGGCTGAAGTTTGGTTTGAGAGGCAAAATACGACAACAAGAATCCATTTACTTTGGCTTGTGTGCCATCTTCAGGGTCAGACAGTTCATGCGGTTCACCAGGCCTTTGCACAGTAATGGTGAGGAAATATTTGTCTAATTTTAACAGGAGATAATTGAATAGCCTCCATATAGCCAGAATAGCAATGGCAGAGCTACATGCAGGCATTTGATCTTACATGAATAGAGAAAATTAAAAAAAAAGAAAGTTTTGTTGTTCCACTGGATGAAATGAGACACACCTTACTGACAGCTGGAAACTTCTGGTCTGTTGTTTTTAAATGACACATTGAGTCTGTTTGAAAAAGTCACATCTTCCCACAACAGGAGAGTGATCGATGCACATTCAGCAGACTGAAAAGGCAACAGGTTGAAGGGATGAGAGGGATGGAGGAGTCATGGGATGATGTGTCTATATCCAATCAGTTATCATTTTGCACGGCACGCTGCTCGACGCTAAAAATAAAAAAGCTGTAAAAATACAGAGCTTGAAAATATGTTAGCGGATAATTAGGCCTGATAAATTGCTGACGTCATTCAAAATAGACCCGTTTAAGAATAGCCTGTCTGTCCCCGAGTTGCCAAGCATCACTGCTCTAATATAGCCCCATCTAGCCTATATGCTGCGTTCAATGGCACGGCAACAGGTACTTTACGCACAAGTCATGAACATGTCCACGCAGGAAGACTGAACAATAGACATAGTAAGAAAAAAAACGATAAACAACAAAAAAAAACACATCTCACCTGCGGTCGAGCTCCTTCTCAGCAACCGGGACGAAAGCAAACAAACAGGAAAAGTCGCAGATATTGAAAACACAACAAGTGTGTTCACAAAGTGTTGCCTTGTGTTCTTGTGTTGTCGCTGCTGATGTTAAGATATTCACCTGGTGCAAAAGCAGCGGATGGTTGAGAGTCAGGAGCGCTGCTTCCCAGCAGCTGGCTGCTGCAGCCCGCCTCCCTCTGTCATCACACACCGCCTCCTCCTCAGCCGCGCCATTGAGCCAACATCCCCGCCTCCCAGCCGCCTTCAAACGCACCACAGCTACACTACAGTCACAGTCACTACACTGTGTGTGCTAAAAAAAAGAGAATACACTGACCATTTGTTAAGATTGTGTCCCAAGGCACCTTTTAATTTTGTGTGTAAATTCATCACTGGGACAGAGGGGAAGTGACAATGGGCGGTGGAAAGTCCTCTTCTGTGATTTGCATATTTTTTTATTTTCTTGTGAAAAAAAACTTTCCCCTTAGTTAGAGAAATGTGTCAAAAGTTTGAACAACAAACAATCACAATACATAGGCCTATTTTATTTAGATGATTTAGATCATGTAAATGTACATCTCATAAGAAGGACTGCATGACTGCATTTTAGAAACCACCACTTCTCAGACTGTCAGTTATTTCCCGTTAATACTTTAACAGAAATTAAATCAAATCAGTAATTAAGGGGTAACTATCTAAGTAATGAGGACAGCAATTTACTCTCTCCCCCGACCTCCACATATCTCCTCACAATAGACTCACTCACTGTAGGCCTAATACTAAACATCATCGCATCATGTCACAGTATACCTATATTCATATACTGTACTTATGCTCTTATAGTTTTTGTATGTTTGTGTAAATTGTTGCATTGTTTATATTGCTGGTTTTACACTATGTTGTATTTTTGCACTATTCTGCACTGTAACTTATCTTATCAAATTGGTCCAGTATTGAGGGCTGCAAAGTAATCATATTATTCTGCACTGTCAGTGTACATCCACTGAAATGTTTTGCCTCTAACAGGCTCAGATTGTTATTATGTTTTAAGTGTCTGCCAACATTACGGAAAGGACCCTACAGAGAAATACAGCTTTTACCTTTTGCTTTCTGTTTGTTATCATCAAGACAAAGGTGAAAACAGAGAGAAGTGAAGAGAGGAGTGCAGGTGTAGTCTTGTTGTGTTGGAGAACAGAACAATTTTCAATGTCATATCCAAATATTGAGCTGATTTTGACAATGTGGATGTGATGTAAGACTTCAGAATGAGTCTTCTTCAAACAAAACAGACAGTAACAGACAGATCAGATCAAGTGAAACCAAAAAAGGGTTTAATTTCCATGTAACATAGGTTTTTCAAACACTTACAATAACAATCTGAGCATCTCAGTGGCAAAAACAAACAGCTTTGATTGGATGTTCATTGATGGTGAGCAACTGTCTGGATGTATTACACTCCTGTCTGCAGTGCTCCATCAATACTGGAACAATTTCTGAAAAAAATGTTGCCGCCATTCGTCAGTTAGACAGAAAAAATGAGGTTGAAAAATACTCAAGTTACCCTTTAAGGACCTTAAATGTATGTATTTATGTTGGCAGACGTTCACTTTGCTGAAATGTCCTTCGGCAACTCAACAAATCCCCACAGCACCAGTATCAGTACATGATCAGGTCACAGTTCCCCTACATCAAGTCTGCTGTTTTGCTTCAATTTGATTATTAAGCTGAACCCTATCAAAGGCTGTGAACAGAAACTCTGCACATGTAGGCCTATGTGTCGGACAAAATAACAGGAACACCTAACAACAGGCTGTATATTAGGCTACAACACCACCACAAGTTACGGCCCCCAAATATAACCAGAGTTCAATCAACAACTCTGATAGTCTCAACAGACATTTAATACAAGCTTCAAAGGGAGAGGACGGCTGCAGCAAGGCCGCCGCTTTAGATTGCATTACAGTCATTACTGTTATTGTGCATATCAAATCAAAAAACACACAAAAAATGAACTATGAATACAACTTATTAACAATATTTCTGCTTAAGTACTTAGTCCACTGTATGTTTGCTGTTCATATGGGGGTGATAGAGGAAAAGGAATAAAACAGGGAGGAATAAAGTCACTGTGAAGGCAGTAACAGAGAACTGACATGCTGTCAGCTTAATGGATATATTTAGGTAATCACTGCATGCGCTGCATTATTGCCTATTTTTGGGATGTGACACAATGTACTTCTAAAAATAATATAGCGACAAATTTAATATCACAGATCACCCTTGAATGTGTGGACAACTCTGTTTCTTTCACACATACAAAGACAAACACGTCAACACTGACACACTAAGAGATCCCCAAGAGGCAACTCAAACTGTGCATCTGATGCAATAGTTGGCAACATCCCTGCAGACTGCCTCAGCCTTTACCTCAAGGATTCAGCGAGGGCTCCATCACTCCGATGGAGAATTAGTGCCAACCCCCATCTGTAAATACAACCAACTAATCACCTGCAGCTGAGGGGAAATTATATATCTTCCCTCGGCAAGTGTGTTCGTCTTCATACATTTATTCTTAAACATAGGAAGAGCTGCTTCGATCCGGAGACTGAAGGCTGATTCACAACCACAGTTATTAAACATTAAGGCAGGAGCCATAAAGTATAGAGAGATTAAGGTGTATTTGAAAACTTTCCGTATCAGGTCCATTTTTTTTTTTCATTTTCCTGAAACCTCTCACTTCTGCTTTCGACAAGATCAGCCGTGGCCCTTTTAGAGCATGTGGTGAGGCTGCCGAATTCAGAAATAGCCTCCATGGTCAGTGTTCATGTGTGAGAGCAATTGTTCACATTGTGTACCTTTATAGCTGCAGTCTTATCTACATCTCAACAGAATAAGGACGACACCTTCACTACCCCCACCTCCATCGCCACCAAACATCAACCTCTACAGAACAATCAGGTTTCTGTGTTTGCAGTCCAACATGTGAGGCCTGTATGGTGTTAATATTAATTCTATAGTAAATACTGGACAACTGACACATTTACAATATGATAACAATATGCACAAAACCAGAAGTACAAGTAACTGTTGTTTATCTTAAAATAAATGGCTGCGATGAAAAAAAGGAGCATCCCAGGTAAACTGTGCATGCTTCCATGGCAACGTCAATTTGATGCAGAGAGTCCAGAGGAGCTGGACGAAGAATAAAAGGGGTATTCTGCAATGAGGAGTGGTTAGTTGAGGCAAATTCCTCAAAAATTTACTGCAATGCACACCTGCTATGTGGGCTCATTTTGCACACAAACAACCTTATTTCTGTGTAACCAGCTCTATCGGTTACATTCTGATTTGGCTTTATTTTATGAAGTGCATGTCACTTCTTGCTTTTGTAAGCAGAAATGGCCTGTTGACAAGAGCTAATATAATCCTTTAATCACTTTATGAGGATCACATAATAAGAAGTAGGCTAATCCATTTGCCCAGGAAATAAAATATGGTTTACAATCCACGAGGACATAATTTTAATTTTTTTTTCTATTTTTGTAGGCCCTAAATCAATTCCTCATATATTTTTGTGCAACTCATATATTATAGAAGGGATCTTTTAATCAGGTTACAAGTTGTAACTTTGTGGTGGGGTTGTAATGCCCTTTGTCCTGTCACGGTGTTTTGAGCTGGTCAGTGAGCTGAGCCTCTCCCAGGAGCGCGTCAACTCATTGTTTCCCGACGATCCAAGAGAAAAAGCCCATTGTTGTTGCGAACTTTTTAATCTGGGGATTTAAAGCACATCACATGCTCAGACTGAGCAGTAAAGCTTCAGCACCACAACAGGCTAACTCCTGCATCCCGGAGAGGAAACTATTCATCTGAGAAAACTTTTTTTATTCACACAGAAATGCCAGCGCATTTTTTTGGGAGTTCAGGATCGCCGTAGAAGTGAAAAAGTCCGACGGGAAAGGAGGAAACTTTTTTTGAATTCTCTGGAGAAATCCGCCTGAAATTTAGTAAAAAGATGACGCTCAAGTACAGCCAGCGCTCTCTACTTGTTCTGTCTTTACTGGGGATTTTATCGGCCGTCATGTCCGTTTTGTCGGTCACTTTGATTTTCCAGCTCCAGTCTCAACAGACGGCAGTGAAGGCGTCTCCCCCGTCCACCTCCGCGCTCATACCCGCTCAGATCTGGGCCGTCCTGCTGCCTGTCTCCGCGGTGCTCTCTGCTCTGTCCCTCACCCTCCATCTCAGCTCTGTGGTGGTGTGTCTCCTCCACAGCTACTTTTCAACAGAAGTCTGCAGAGGAGAGCAGGACACTGACAGGTATTATTTAACCTGTATGTAACAAGTTATACAAGTTAAAAACACACCTGCTGCGGTCCTATGAGCCGCTTCACTCACTGATATCATGCTGCTGCTGATCCAAACGGTTCAGAAGCAGATAGTTCCGGTCACTTCTGACGTGCTGGGTCCATACCTTCATACCTGTATGTTAGCATTGCAGCTAACGCACCTGAAAACCCTCACATGTGAAAGCAACACGTGAAGGAAAACTGTACTTTTTAATAGAAAAAGTAACAATTTTTGTTTGTATTTAACAAACAAACACAAATTTCATGAGCAATAAACCCCACTATTGCCCAATTAAAGTGGTCTAACAGTAGGCTAGCTGTAGTGGCTAATGACACCCAACACTGTTGATTGTTAGTGCTACAGGACACCATTAATGCTAAAATGTAGTTTAAATGTCATCACAGTAGCTACACACGATTTCACTTAAACTAACCCTTTGATTCAACTTTAATTGGTGAGGCTGTAGTTTGTGCTGCTTGTTTGTGTAGATGTTAGTTGTTGTTGTTGTATGTAAATGAGCATACTTAAACCATAAAGGCAAAGCAGAACAAAACCACCACAAAGTACAGCCTCAGCATTTAATCAATGTCTTCCAAATAACATCACACGCTTTAAGAAAAGTGATAAATATTAAAAGGCTATATATCTGCAGTGCATCTTATAATAGGCTCATATTTTAATGTTGTTAGAGGTGGAAAATTACATTTAAAACATTAAGTGTATGTTGATAGTTAATAGACTGTGGCTACAGTCTTCTTTAATTGTTATCTGTAAACAACAGTGAGTGCATGAAGTTTCATTAAAACAGTTTCAGAAGCGTTAGAGAGCCTTCATTGTGTGTCTGGGTGCACAGGCCTGTGGTGTCAACCCCCACCTCCCAAACTCTATGAATCCCATCCAAACAATGGCCTTCCTCTCATTATGCATCCAGCACACGGCCCCTAGCTGGACCTTTCCCACGTCCGTTTACAAATCCAGCAGCATAGCTCCAGATCTCCCTACTGACAGAAGAGGTCATTCTAAGAAAATGTGAATAATAATGAGCTTTAAACATACCCAGATAATCAATAATCAAATGGTTTAAGATGTACAGTTCTGGGCCAAAAACAACAGCAATGACCTGAAAACCAAAGAAAATTGTCAACACAGAAACATTGCATAAAATCGTTCTCATTTATACACTGATGAGAAAATCAAAGTAACAATGTTAAAGTGTAAACAAGTCTGGACCACAACATTAAACACATGACATTTTCTTTGCACAGAGCAGACTGGTTCCTTTTGGACAGCAGAGCTGTACGACATGTGGCTATCGGACTGTTCTGCCTGGGGGTTACTGTCTACTTGGCAGGTATGAACAAAAGAGTGAAAAACAATATGTATGCTTTTTTAAGATTTTGGATTTTCTCTTGAAGAACATGTTGCCCAAACTGCAGTGTATATATGTTTAATCCTGAAATCAAGTTTAGAATGCTTTTGCCTTCCAGCACACATTTATGTGCATGCAGGGTACTTTTTTGCCTTCCTATGGTGAAGACTTGAAAATAAGTGTTCAAAACACTGGTGGTGCAGTGCATTTCCAACAGCGGAGGCAAAACCAGCACGGCTGTGTTCTCTCTGGTCCGTCCAGCAAGTCCAGGAGAACAATGCATTCTTTGAGCAGCGTCCATGACTTAAGTGTTTTGAATGCTGGACCTGGCAGCGCTGTGGTGCTCAGTTCCACTGAGCAGCTTGTACTGGGCTGGAGGAAGAAGAGGAGGGGAAGGTCACTGGAGGCAGGCGCTCCATTGTGACGAGGAGGTGTCGCCCTTATGACCCTACTTCAGCCTTGATCAAGAGGTAGTAGAGCATGGAACTGTAGAAGCGACACCGCGTCAAATCCCAGAGCTGTGCTTTTCTCCGCCCTCCTTCAGCATGCCCGAGTCCATGGTCCTTTTCCTGGGTGAAAACAGGACAACTCTGCTGAAAATAGCCACACTTTATATATAACATTTAAGCAAAAGTAAACACACTTGTGTAAAGCATGTAAATGCTGTGATGTAGAGAAAATAATGTGACAATAACAATGAAGTTAAAACTAGCAACAAACCCAGTGGCAGATCGACATTGTTTGCTGCTCATTTAGAGTTTCTGTGTATTTTAAATTCTCCATTTCTTCTGTTTTTTGGCAGCTATGTCCATCTTTATGCTACTCATATTTGAGGTGGAGACGGGGATCGCAGGTGCCTGCATACTCTCCTCAGGGATCTTAATCCTGCTGGTTGTTGTGATCCACTCCCTTGTTAAAGCCTCTCGTAGCAGCAAGCACTATCATGGGGACCACCTCAACACCCTCTACCAGAATGACCATGGAAGCGGAGACACGTCCGTCTCCCGACACTGCGAGCTAAAAATTGGCGTGGACCAGCCACGGTTGCACCGCAGCCCATCTCACCTGCAGCATCCAATCTCCTACCCTCAGTGTGGCAACCCAAGACAGTACCAGCAACAGCAGTACTCCCCTGCTGGAGGCTCCCAGGGCCACACTGCTGACAAAGACGGCTACAGCAGTGGCGGCAGTATTCCCCGAATGCACAGGACCCTGTCTACTGAGTCTGGCTTACTGCAGGCCCAGGCTAAACCCTGGAATGGAGTCAACAACGAGATGAGGAGTGTCCTTGCACGCAAGTCAGGGATTTCAGCAAAAGACTCTACTCTTGTGTAACATAAAGGAAAAACTTCTGGTTAAAGACACTGATGACCTTTAAGCATCACCATGGGACTGCTAACACAAGCACCATCTCAAACAGATCTGCCAGTTTGTACATTCTTACACTCAACATGTTCATCCAGACTGATCACAGACAACACAGGATACTCATTTCTCCAGTTCGGATTATGAAGCATTTTGAATTTGATGAAAAAACATTGAGCAAAACTTTTGTATAATTTCTAGTGTTTTTTTGTAGGACTGAGCTTGATTTAAATCCCACCATTGTTGCACAAGTATCAAAGAGACAATTGTCATTGCAATGTGAATACTTTATTTTGCTTTATATGATGGCTTTTTGCCAAATATTTGGATACAATGTGCAGGTGTGTTTTCGTTATATGTTGTTCAGAATCATTTCATATAAACCATAAACTGATTCAGCTTAGAAAATATAATTCAGTTATAATGTAGAATGTTTGCCAACACCTAAAGAGGAGATTAAATAATGTTCACAAAACCTGTTACCTTTAAATGTCATTTCAGTCATTTCTGATAAGGGAAAATACATAATACAGGGCTGAATGTGAACACGTACTAACCTTGGACATGACTAGAGGTCATGATGAAGGAGAAGGGGCTTGTGATGCAGAGACAAGGGGACTGGGAGGGGAGTTCACATCATGTAAGTTACATGCAGGTGTCCGAGGGAAACAAACAAATAAATACAAAAAACACAGACAAATAAAAAGAAAACAAGAAGCTCCCATGATCAATATTTTTGCAATTATTGGGGAAATAACATTACATAAACAGACAAACAAGGAATATTAGCTAAAAATATGAACCAATATAAATTCTAAATGAAGGAATAACGTAATAAAAATAAATAATAAAAGGAAACAAATGTCATACATAAACAAAAAGTATGATGTGGGGTGAAGAACAAATACGAACGGGAAAACTGTCTCATTTAATATTAAAGAAGAGACTTGTGAAATTATCTGGTTCAAATATTGACAATGATTACATCAATGACTACTTTTGGTTTGGAAAGATAATTTTGCCTGAAAACCACCTCTGATGAGCCCTTGATACATGCACAAGTATTACACCAACACATGAATGACAAGGTGCTTTTTCCATGTAACTTTTTGTTCATAATTCTCCCCCCATGACACTTTGGACATCCCGTATCTCAGTCAGCATGCCCACTGCTGCCTCCTACCTGCGTCCTTGAGAGTTGCTAATCTGCTCCTTCATGCTGATGGCTTGACGGAGGAGGCCATCAATGTTTTTGAAATACAAGCTGCTGTTCGTCATGCTCTTCACGGCACTGCATTAAACCAACAGATCAATGAGCGTTAATGGTCACAATATGGGATCAGTGGAACCTTCAAACATGTAGGTCTGTGCTTCTCCTCACCTACATGCGTACTCCACAGAGTAGATGGCTCCTTGACTCTGCTCCTCCCAACTCTGCATGTCTGTCTATGTGAGAAATGTAATAAATATACAGGAAACAGAGGATATCTATATTATATTAGTAGTTGCTGCTCAGAGCATTGATAGCAGGAATACCGATGATGTAATCTAAAGATAAACAAGGAGCAGGTGCTGTTTGGTGTAGAACTTCAAAGATTAATCAATTAATTTTAGTAATTTAAAAGTTAAAAAAGTCAGATTCCAGCTTCTTAGATGTGAATATTTTATGGTTTACCTACTTTCTAACAGTAAACTGGATATCTCTGAGTTGTGCACAAGTCATTGAGGACATAATCTTGGGCTTTGGGAAACACTTATCACCATTTTCCCTATTTTATTTATATTTTTCTGACATTTTATAGACAAAACAACTAAAAAATATAATTGCCAAGTTGATCAACAATGAAAATAATAATGGCAGAGAGGAAATGTGGTTACAACAGTAGAAAAACAGAAATAAATACAGATAAGTATAGAAAGTAACTGAAAGACATAGTAAGATGTGCACAAGTTAAAATAAGAATAAAGAAGAAACTATACAAGAGCATGTGGAGAAAAATGACAAGGTAAAAGTTATGTGATTGACACCAGAAGAGACAATTCATGTAATCAGTGAACACCAACCTAGCATAAGATATGATAATGTGAAGGTAGTCAGTGGCAATACAATATAGTGCAATTGTTTTCCCCACTTATTTAGTTCGATGTTTTTCCTCCAACATTATGACAGGGTGAATACCTTGTGTTGCACCAGTTCAGGCAGGGACCTCCTGACGTGTTCCTGCAGCCTGTAGAGAGCCACTGACGGCTCGTTAGCCAGCACGTACATGCTCTCCGTGAATTTGTCAGTCACTGTGGAATCAATGAGGTTTTAAACAACTGTATACGATACACGACCCGTGTTCGGAAAAACGGAGGACAACATCCAACGGCATGGGACATGGACAAACAACGTAAACACGGGCATTGTAGCATTAGCTAAGCGGCTAAAGTGAGCTAACAGCTATTAGCTTAACAGCAGCGCAGCCCGATAACAATGAGGTAAGTTGTTTCAAGATTAATTTAGTGAATGTTTACCTCGTCTAACTTTCAGCTGCATCTCCTGGTCCTCCATACTGCAGGATGGTGTCAATCAGAGACTAATAAAAACACAATGCAGCTGTACGCGATATGTGTCAGCTGTTTATTGTTACTTCCGTGTTTTCATTGTGATGTGCCACACGACAATGTTCCGGACAGAAATATCGATTAAGGAAACTTAGTTCTTCTTGGAAAATAAAAACCACCGAACACCGTGATGCGTGAGATGGGTCGAAACAAAATCTGCCTGTGTTTCTTTCGTTGAAATAATTGATTTATTAAGTAGCTACTCAACTGAACGACAAGTTATTCATATCGGTATATTTCGATGGCCAGCAAGACCCATCGTGCCACGCGCATTTATTTACTTTCAGTTTGTCCGAAAGGAAGTTAACGCAAATTAGTCTGCGCGGCTGGATGTGGTGAGTGGATAGCGTTTTGTGCTTTGTAAACTAATTTGGCTACTTTTATTGCGTGAAATAGCACACTATTTTGTAGTTAATGTCTTATTTTTATTGCAGTGCTCATGGAGGCGGGTGGTGATGAGGAGGTTGCAGATGGCCAAAATATTCGGCCATCTAACGCTGATGTTTGTCCCTCTGAGTCCAGAGATGGTATGTCATTTTATGATCCGTGTTCACTTTCTTCACGCATGTCTGTGCAACATCTGCCACCCAGCGCTTGTAGTCATAAGAAAAACATTTACAGTGTTGCTTCCTCTGAAGTGGCTGTGGTTCATCTGATTGGTTAAGTGTCCCCAGAAACCATGGATATGGATGAAGATGGTTTGTTCATACACTCCACCACTCTGACCAACAAACAGCGTGGGAATGAGGTGACAGTACGCCCAGCAACATTAGATTGTAAGTACTGGCAAAGATGTTCCTGTGGCTTAACATATTTGTGTTCTAGGTGTCATAGTAATTTCATTGTCTGGAGTATGTAAAGTTATTAAGACCTTATTTCCATCAGCTCTGTCCATACATCAGTTGGCAGCGCAAGGTGAGGTCTCACAAGTTGCTGCACACCTGAGTAAAGGTGAGTCACCAAGCACTGTAACAGAATACAATTTTTGTCTGTCAAAAACACCCTTCTGATGCACTGCGACCTTAATTATTTTTGTTCTCATTTTGCAGACAGTTCACTGCTGAGCAAACAAGATGAACGGGGCTTCACACCTCTCATGTGGGCAGCAGCGTTCGGAGAGAAAGCAGTGGTGGATTTTCTCCTTGACAAGGTTAGATTAAGCAAGCTGACTGCCCTCCCGGAAATCATGCACATGCCAAAATGCACTCTCTCATTGGTGTTTCGTTATAGGGCGCAGATCCCAAAACAATTGCGAGGGAGAGGGAGAGCGCCCTGACACTGGCCAGCTCTGGAGGTTACGTGGACATTGTTGATTGTCTTCTCAGACATGGAGTAGACATTAACACCTATGACTGGGTACATCACATCACTTTCATTGTGTCCACGCAAGGTATTATTCAAAACAAGCCAACACACATTATGAAGAAAAAGTCTTGTATTTTTTCCTCAGAATGGTGGAACACCTCTTCTTTATGCTGTGCGAGGGAACCACATCAGATGTGTGGAGGTGCTCTTAGGTACTCTGCATGTCTACGGAGTAAGAGCCTGATGAATTCAGTCTGAATGCTTTCTTAATTGCCATCACTGTGCTCTCTTTAAGCCAAAGGGGCAGACATGACCATTGAGTCGGACTCTGGGTACAGTCCCATGGACTTGGCTGTTGCCCTTGGACACAAAAAAAGTATGTATTGCCTTTTACCTGGCATTTTTTTAATAAATTTTCTGGAAAAATGTTTTGCTGAATTAACAGTGACGTCTTTTGTTTCCTAGTTCAGAAAGTGCTGGAGGACCATATCCTGAAACTCTACAAACCACCAACTTGACACTTAGTTAAAGTCTATAACTGAAAATGACATTCTGTTGATCTCTGCCACAATATCAAGTCATTGTAACAGGTCAGTCCATATGCTGGGGGTAAGATACATTTGTTAGGTTGTTGTACACTTTGAACAAACAAGTATTAAAATGCAACGCAACAGAATTATCTTTGGAAAAAGGACAGCAACAAAGAACTGTGAACAAGTTTTAATAAAAATGTATTTTTATACTTTGTGTTCCACTGGAATGGTGCTTCAAATCACAGGCACAGTATAAGTACAGAACACATGATAACAAGTGTGCTTAGAAAAAAATCACAAGAAATCTGTTAAATCTGCAATTCAGACTCTGCCAAGCCTTCTGTGCTTGAGTAACGAAGAGTGAGGTGGCTCGACAGATCCCAAAAATGTCCATACCAAAAATGGCCACGTTCACAACAAGTCATGAGGTGGCAGCACAGATGACAGGCTTCCCAGTGCCACCACACCATCCTGTACTTTATTCAGGAGTCACTTCCTCTCTCACGAGAGGATTAAAAAAATGGTCATGAGGTTTTTTCCCCTAGGACGTCCAAGGAATAAACAATAATTCTCCCAAAAAAGTCGGCACTATTCTCAAACATTATTTTTACTCTGTCCACTGCAGGGGCCTCCTGTATGGGAAAGCTGTGGGTGTGGAGTTAAGAACAAGATAAGCGTGGCAATAATGAAAATATATCCAGGAAAATATTGTCCAAGACATATTTTGAACTATCTAGAATGGTAACAGAAAACACAATGTGTTCCTAGAGTGATAGGTACAGCTTCATAAGCTGGTGCTATAATAAGTTTAGTGTAAACAGACAAGCTGAATTTTAATATATTTAAGCAGAATTGGATTTGATATTACACAAACTATCTAGTTAAAGAAATTAGTGATGGTACAATATTCGATATAGTGGTTGTGTTAAAAACAATTCTTCATTTCTAAGATTCACCATTTCAAAATGTTGCTCCCCATTTGAATTAAAAAAACATTATGAATGGTTATAAATCAAATGCTGCACAGCACGACTGAAGGATATTTGTAGAGAGCTGTTGTCCTCTGGATAAAATTGGCTGATCTCAGTAAAGGGTCCGTCTTTTGGGCAACCTTCAGGAAGCAAAGGTGGAAAGTTATTTGCCTCATAAGTCACACCTAACATCTTATCTCTAATAGGAGACACTAAAATGAGCATGCACTGGATCAGGAAATAATTACAGTTAGAAAATATAATATGTAAGTTTTACCGTCTAGTCTGCATGATTTGGCTGAGAATCCTCCCTGGAACTGGACCTTTAACTCTGACACCTTGACAGGTTGGGGGAACTCCAGAGTCACCCACTGGCATTCACCCTGCCAAAGAAATAGTGCTGAATCACTGGGACATGAACAGTCAAATGGGGGTGGCTGTAGCTCAGTTGGTAGAGTGGTCGTCCCTGAACTGCAGGGTCACAGGTTAGATCCCCCCTCCTGCTGTCTGCTGCCTAAGTGTCCCTGAGCGAGACACGGAACCTTGCTGCTCCCCGGGCGCCTTACAGGGCAGCCCACTGCTCCCTGAGAGATGGGTCAAATGCAAAGAAAACAAAAAATATATCCAATATTAGGATCTTTTTTTGTAACATTAAGGTGCTTGTCATTGTAAATTGCTTTGGAGTATCTTATGTGTCCATGCAGGAAACCTGACAGTGCAATGTTGGAAACAAATTGTGGATAGTGGTGAAACAGATGAAGGAATACAGGTTATCCGGGGGGTGGATGGGACAAAAGATTGTGCCCATCTGGGGAAATTGACGTTACAAGTTGAGTATTATCATTTCCTGTTTGTATAAAACTATGAAGTATTTTCTTTTTCTTGTAAAATGAATATAAATGACTGACAGCTGATTCTGAATTATTGAAAAATCATTGTCAGTGGATACAGTTCTCTGTGCAGTAACTATGTAATATGCCTGGGACACAGTTGTAGTTCTACCTGGTCTGAATTCCAGCACGTCTCCTCGTTGCAGTCAAACATGTGCTTCTTTCCGTACTGC
Source organism: Synanceia verrucosa (assembly GCA_029721515.1). NCBI lineage: Eukaryota > Metazoa > Chordata > Actinopteri > Perciformes > Synanceiidae > Synanceia > Synanceia verrucosa. The sequence continues at coordinate 6,488,250 of CM056558.1, forward strand.
TTCACATCTCTGTTTAGCACTGAACTCACCCTGAAACAGCAATGACAGAAACCCAGTAGTTAGCTTACAAAGTTACAAAGCTAACAGGAGCTTGACATACAGCAGGGCATTTACGGGACATGTCATTTACGAGTCGTTTTGTGTTTCACTAACGAGTAACAGCACTTCAAACGTGACAATAAAGTTTATTGTTCGTGTCTGAATAAATAAACCTCATTTATGTGCAGTCGTTCTTTACCTGCTTTGAGTATCGCTGCAAATCAATGACGCCGCCATGTCGAGTTCATAAATTAAAAAGTGCCGTAAAGCGATACGCGCATGCCTCTCATTTTTTGCGACAGTGGCGCTCATGGCTTGCAGTCTCTCTTCCCGCCACTAGATGGAGGTCTTGTTCCGTCCAAACAACGACACTGTTGCTGCGTAAACTCAAGGTAAAGTCCTTTCATCTTTTTAATAAGGACTCCCCGGCTCATAATTAATAATTAAGAGCATAAAACATTAACTTCTATTCGACTATCTCTAATCTGTGTGCCCAATAGTCTGCTACGTGCTGTTCCTCTTAGTGCCTGCTCGTCGACACTGTAGGAGACACAAAGGTCAGCGAGATAAGAATCGATCAGGAAGAGAGGACGACAGACACTGGGGGTCTCACGAAAGGTGAATCGATCAGCTTCACCGTTTTTGTGCAACCTTCAAATGAAACACAGAATAGCAGAGGGAAAACGGAATTTTAAATGTTACGTGTGTTAAGCTAAAGCTGTGGATGATTCTGTTGATTCACTGCAGCCTGGACAAACTCATAAAAACTACTAATACCTGCATGAGCATATTGCTGTATCTCTATTTTATAACCAGGGGCAGCAATAACACAGCTGCAGACCAATTTTGTGCGTGTGTGTGTGGTTTTCTGCAGATGGAGAACTCCTGCTGAGGTTTTGTCACAGTGCCCCTCACTGCAGATAATCAATAGGTCTGAAATACAAAACCTGATGAAACTCAGCCTCCGTGAAAATTGCACAGGGGGCTGCCTGGAGATGACTGGATTACAAGGTTCGAACACCTTACCCTCTTCCACAATCAGCCTTGCACTTACATTACGATGTTTTTTACAGTCTCCTGTCCAGATAGATTGACTATAAAATTGTGATTTTATAGCTGCTGTGCTATTTGTGCAGTACCTTCGAATGACTGCGAATGATGTGATGTATGTCATTGGGAGTTTTGTAGAGTTGTTAATTAGAAAAGCTGGCTCAACAATTAATTTGCCAGATCTGATTCTGGCCTGTAGCCATGTTGGATCCCCACCTGTCCAACTTACCCATGTGGGTCTAAAGTGGGTGAATAATGAGCTGGCATAGACGAGGTTGGGGGGGGCTGCTAGTGGTGCTCAGATTTGCGATAATATTGACAACAAGCCATGTGTGCTCTTTTTGCGTCTAATAAAGGAATGGCTTGACTCCATCAGGTTGCCTGGTAACCAGTGGAGACTCCAGGAAGTTACTGTGCCCACCTGAGAAATAGTAAAAAGTACAACTTCACCTTTTACACTTTAGATTTTGCACAGATCAAACAAATAGAGGTGTTGGCCAGCAGATTGTTTTGTTACAATTGGACATAGCGGGGAATTTTCTCTTGTTGTCTGACTTTATGCTAAGCTAAGCTAACTGGCTCCTGGCTGTAGCTAGTTTAAAGTTGTACACAGTAGTTGTGATTGTTTCCTCTTGTGCTGTTGTATTTGCGCCAATCTGCAATTATGCCACCAAAATGCTAATAGGTGGTGGGGTTTCTCTACCATTGTGTTGAGGTTTTTCATGTAGACAATGGCAAGTCAGTAAGCGCTGCAACAAAAGCACATGTCACAAAATGTTGCTCTGAGAGAAAATGTCACCACTGTTGTGATTACATGTCTCCAAAGCAGCTTTTGTTCACACCTCTGTTGCAACATCTCATGGTCTACCTTGTCACAGTGAAACATTTCTGCGCTTTCTTGCTCGCTGAGCTTGTTCGGGGATTATCTTCACCTCTGGCACTGATACGACTTTATGTTCTCTCAGCCATCTTTGTCACCTTTTCACCTGAGCGTTTGCTGTTGCTTTCGAGTTTTTGTCACCTCCGTTTCTGAGTTGTGTCCCACAAGACAGGATAAGTTGTTAGCAAACTAACTTTTTTCACCTTGGCAACTTAGGTTGCACACTTAACTGCAGACTACTAGGTCCAAGTGTGTAAAAAGTCTGCATCCTCACCAGTCATTGCAGGGATTGCTATTTTTAGAGGTTTCAAGATCAATGCTGCAGACTATTGAAAATATGATTTACTTCTCTTCATATAACCAAAATCAGTCAACATAGACAACCAATACAAAATATGCCCTAACACTGTAAGCCCAGAAAATAGCCAAATAAAAATGCTGTACTACTAGTGCAGGTTAAAGTACTGTAAAGTAAAAGAAGAAAACAAAAAGAAATATGAATAATCTGAATTCTCTGGCCTAGCTGGATCTGGCCAGAGAATTTCATCAACATCAATATCCATATTGGCAAGATGACGTGGGAAGAACTGTCTTGAATGATGGATCTATTCTTGCACAGCTGCAGCGTGGATTTGGTCACAAGCCTCTTTCATGGCCTAAATGAGGGGCACCTGAGTCTGGGGCTGGAGATCATAAACCTTCGACCGCCATGCTGAGAAAAACTCTCTGATGGGGCTTAGAAATGGAGAATGTGGTGGAAGGTACAGTACTGTAAACTGTGGATGGTGTTGAAACTAGTTCAGCACCAGAGCAGAGTGGTGGATGACACATTGTCCCAGATGACAGTGTGTTGCATCTGGTGCATTTGGTTAATTACTGTGACGAGGTGCAGTAAGGGCCCATAATGGCATGACGGTGGAGGACCTCATTCTGTGAAATGGCAGCACAAAGGGTGATGTTACCCCTACGCTGCCTTGGGACTTCACAGTTTTTCTCCATTGTTTACCCACATTTTCTGAAACATTTTCTGCTTCCCAAAGGTGGCTTTTCCTCACTTAAGGTCTTGGTGCCATGCCTAAGTGTGTGTGTGTGTGTGTATCCAGGGTTGGGGGTGTTTTTTTTTTTTTTTTTTTTTTTTCACTTTTTCTATTGTTGTTTTAGCCTCTGTGAGGCACTTTGAACTGCGTAATGTATGAAAAGTGCCATACAAATAAAGTTTGATTGATTGATTGATTGAAAGCATGCCTCATAGTCTCAGAACTCCACACACACACACACACACACACACACACACACAATGGGCAAAACTCCTCAATTGTCCTGCAAAATGAAACTTTACTTTCAAAACAAAGCTATTTCTTCTCAAAATGGTATTTTGTGTTCAAATGACACACAAAACCATCGTATGAATAGACATTTATAAGAACTAGTTGAACACTGATGTGCTCAATGTAAAACGCTATGATGAATGGAAAACACTTGTATGACTTAGGCCTTTTTTTGCTTTTCTTTTTACATTTACTACAGACAGTACATAGGGCGGGCTTAACCTGTGTTTATCACATGCCTCTGTGTGCTACTGGAAGCTTCAACCAATCAGACCACTCTTTACTCTGATGTATGTGTAGCGACGGAAACTGCTTGATCCAGTTTTGCAAGCGTCATTGCCTTTAATACGAATGGAAGAGATCGGCAGCTTGGACAGACTGACTTGATTGCGAAAATTTGTGAAGCGTCATAAGAGGTATGGGTGGGCCCAGGCTAGAGTCGGTGTGCATATTAGGGAAATTAAGTTTAGAAATTTGACTGGCAGTGTGTTCCTTGTGAAAACAACAGCTTTTTCCTCATGAAGATTGTGCCAAATGCAGAGAATCGTGTGCTGGAAAAAAAGCGTTTTAGAACTGAAATTTGAGTGTAAAGCAGGAATTGTGCTTGTCGTGTAGCAGAATTGGTTCAGGGGGTTGATGCATGAGTTACATGTTGTGGTCATTGTGTCTCAAGTACCAGTTTTCATGTGTAAACAATTGAGAAAATCTGTAAATAAAACCTCTTTGCCTGCTGTGAGTCTTTGCAGCAGTTTCTCCAGTGCATTTTCTCCCCCACTCATTTCAAAGAGCCTCAACCTTCTGTCATTTATAGAAGTTATTTATTAATTATCAACAAAACCTCATGATATTTACTTTCATGGCATCAGATTAAACCCACTGTGTTTCCGTTGAAAAGCACACACATTTACACTTGGATGCTGAAGCAGTGAGACACATCAGAAAAATCTGGTGGTACCGACAGTATTATGTGAGCTGTCTCAGCACCACAAATAAACTCTTACATATTCCTCTTCCTATTTTATGTAATGTATGTTCAACATATGCTGCTAGTTACTTGAATTTCCCTCCAGATTAATAAAGTATCCATCCATCCATCCATTATCTACCGCTTATCCTCATAGGGTCGCGGGGGGGCTGGAGCCTATCCCAGCTGTCTTAGGGTAAAAGGCAGGGTACACCCTGGACAAGTCTCCAGTTCATCACAGGACACAGAGACAGACAACCACTCACACTCACATTCACAACTACGGTCAATTTAAATTAGCCAATTAACCTAATCCCCATGCATGTTTTTGGATGGTGGGAGGAAGCCAGAGTACCAGAGAGAACCCACACAGACACGGGGAGAACATGTAAACTCCGCACAGAAAGGCCCCGGGCTGGGATTTGAACCCGGCACCTTCTTGCTGTGAGGCGACAGTGCTAACCACTACACCACTGTGTAATAAAGTATCCAACCAATGGAAATGAAAAGCATTTAGTCTACACCTTAGTTTCACCTCCAGCAATCCTCTCAAACATAAACTCAATCGGTGTCACTCTTAAATGATATATTGCTTGCTTATATTGATTTTAGTCATTATAATAACATAGGTTCTTCTTGAGAGAAGTGCATCGGTGTTGAGAATCTTTACCCTTGTTTACAATTTCAGTGTGGCTATCAGTCACAGATGATACTACTGACAATTAAGACTTCCTCACATCATTCACAGATACATGTAGAAAAAGTCCCAGCTGTGAATAGAGATGATGGAGATTAAGATTGGGTCATCAGAAATAGGTGGATTGGTTATTGACAAGTCAGCAGATGCTTTAGGAGGTAAAACAGTCACTAAGGTGTTGTGTTTAGGAGCTGTGGGCACTTGTGCAGATTGTCCTAATGAGTTGTGTGATTAATGTCTGTGCTGCTGTCAGCGGAGGGACGTAGCTTTCTGGCTTGGAGCAGCATGACTTCATATTGAGCTATACAAACTCTGTTACCTGATTTGTAGTGTAGTTTGATTAAGAAGAAGTTTCATATCAAACTTTTCCAGGGCTCAGTTGTTGGTCTAGTTACTGGTGGTGCATGTTGAGGCTTAACAAATAGATCTGAAACTTGGTGATGTTTGGTTTTGGAACCTGTTACATTTGTCATTTAGCTGTGTTAATGATTTATGCTGCTTAGCCACCTAAGGCTCCAGACACAGACACCCTCCCTAAACTGGGTAGAGAATGTTGGAAATTAGAATGACATGATACCGCTTAGTGGTCGTAAATCATTTAGTTTAGGAAGACAACATTTGGCGTTCCTCAGGGTCCAACTGATTTTAATAAAGCAGGATATGGGCAGAAACGTGAGGCACATCTGTCGACTGCTGCAGCAATTACAGCAGGATCTTGAGTCGCGGCGCCGTTTTCTGGCAGAGCTCCTCGCTCATCTCCACGTTGAAAATGTTCTGCTCCAGTTTTGAGTGAGGTTCTCTAATTAAATCGTTAAAAAGCAGAGCATATGCACAATATGCTCCGGCGCCTTCATTACAAACCACAATCACTTGTAATTTATTTGCTCACAGTGAGGGAGCACCGGATTTGATTGGCCGTCTGTGGCTCTTGCGAGTTTGCTGTCCTCTTTGGTTTGTGTTGTTCTCCGGGCTGTGTAAAAGATGGATATATAGATGCTTCCACAGCACTAAATTACTGAATGTTTGATGGATGACTGAACCCTAGGATTACTTAACATTGTATCCAAGAGGTTGGACACACTAGTTTGCCACACATGTTGGGCACAGTATACTGTGATTTTGTAAACAAACATTATGTGAGGAGCGCATATAGACCATGAGTTTCAAATATTGGCTTTAATTATTCAGAACTTGTTTACAAAGACAACATATAGCAACATAACACTTGTGCTGCCTGAAGACTATAGGCTATAATATAATGGTCTATGCCCATTCAGATATGTTGTACAGCTGAAGGCAGCATGTAAGAACTGCAGTTCCTTTGTTCCCCCAGGCTTTGCATCCCTGACTATGTGTAGCACAGCAATGGGCAGGATTTATGAAGGGTGGCTGCTTCTGCGTCACGCACGAGTAGTCAGAATCTGGATGACCATGATGCGGTTGGAGGCCCACAGGACATGCCTTGCTCACCTGCTCACCAGCCTGCAGCCTCGCTGCTACAACGGCATGACCAGGACTCTGATATCTGTGCAAAGAAGTGGGCTTTTAGTAATGAGTGGACCACTAGGCACAGGCACTCACAGGAGACCGTAGTGCAAAGAGAAGCCAGAGCGTATCATTTACGGTCAGGGCTCAGGGATTTGTCATGAGGAGCAAGAGGGGATCTCATGGTTGAGGGAATTTTACTCTGGGTTCAGGTTATGAGACTAGAACAATAGAAGAGAAATTAGCAAAGGACTGGAGCTGTGATATTCTGCTGTTTAACAATTACACACCAGCTATACAGTAGCTATGACTACATGAATCGTGCTGGGTCAACATATTCTTTCTTCTTTTAAGTCTTAAACGTCATTGTTTTCACCTCTCTCGCTTTAGCTCTCGCTGTCTGGATGAGGACGAGGACTAATCCTCACACTCTGTATTCCGACTGTAGCGCAGCTGCTTTCACGACCCCACCTCCCATCCTTTTAATCGCCTTGTCTCACTTTATTTGCAGCAACGCACCTTGTGAACATGAGCAGCCGAGCATCAGAGCAGCACTTCACAGACCCTCCTCTTCCTCCTCCCTGTTTTCTCAAGGTAAGAAGAGGCAACACACTACATCGTCCGAGATCACTAAGCACCTTTTGTCAGTTGTTGTTTTCCACGTCAGGCTGGATCATTGAAGCCTGGTGTGGGGCAACACAATTTCATTTGAAGCAGAAATCTTTTAAGTGCAGATCCCATTAACTTTATTTGCCTGCAGTGCTGCTTAGAATTAAGGTTTACCGTCAAACTGAATCTGTTAGTAATCTTCACTGGCACCTCTCATGCTAATGTACAGTAGTGCACTTGTCTTAACATGTTCATGCTTTTAATTATTCATTTAATTTTCACCTTTCAAAACTATGGATGGAAAAGTCACAGCAAGATGAAACTGTGTGTGTGTGTGTGACAGAGAGAGAGAGCGTCAGAATAAAAAAGCAAAGGCTGTTGACAGCTAACTAAAACCCCTGAGGTTGGGTGTCTTTAACTACAGTGTATAAAGAGCAGTAGCTCACATAATAGAGTGAATTAATGCTGGTTTGTTGTGGTTGTTATACTGTCACAATGTAAAATGAATGCTGTATTTTTTATGTTTGCGAACATGAACGCTCATATTGTACATCATGTACCCACACATACATTTTCAAGCTCCATAGAGCAAACATTTTATCATGTAAACCCCCACACTTTATAACCATGGATAAAAATGGGCATTGAAAGGCATTGTTCTCACACAGACTGTCACACAGTTCTTTTGTTCATTGCCTTTCAGCTCATTATTTTTACAGATTCAGTTTAAACCTTTGTTTTGCAGTTTTCTGCAAAAAGAGGGTCTTATCTACTGGTAGTGTTCTACCTGCCCAGCATTAAACAGCAGGCAGACTAAGTTAGCAGCAACCATATAGCTTCTATTACATCTGGCCCTGTGATGATCTGTCTATCTGTCCAGGTTGTCCCCCAAGGTCTGCTGGGATGGGCTCAAGCCCCTCCACAATCCTTAATAGGATAAGCGGCATTTACCAGAGGATGAATGAATGAATGAATGAATGAATGAATGAATGAAACATCTGGTTTGTCTTTGGGCCTTACATTTTGTGACAAAGCAGATTTAAGAAGCAGCCATGCACAATTTGAAAACCTTTGTTTAGGGCAGAAAGATTTCAGGAGGCTTAGCAGTATCCTTTCTTTAAACAGCTGTTCTGCTTCCGTTTTGCCAGTTTATGGCTGCTGGACGTGGACAAGTAGCGGTCAGTGTGTGTGTTAAAGACACAAAGAGTTAATATGCGCCACAGAGAGCAAAGCAGTAAGTGGAGACGATTGCATTTAGAGAGCAAAACAGATTCTGTACAAAAAAGTGGCGATTTTGGTGAAAGTGGCCTCTACTCTCCTCCACGCAAAACAAGACCAGAACAAGGTAAAAACAAAAGTTTTTTTCATGATGAATAGTGGGTCTCTTCTTTCATTTGAGCTTTTCTGTGTTTTCAGAGACATGGTACAAATGCTGTGGGTCTTGAAATATGACTGAAAAATGGGCAAAAATGCTGGCACAAGACACTTGATTTTAAAAAATGGCTGGCACTCAAGTTACACCACATTATTTTAACCCAAACCACTTTTACATCCAGGTAAACAAGGCATATTGAAGCTATGCTGGCCTGTGACACAGCTGTTTGGCCTGTTGAAAAGAAAAGTAGAGGAAATAGCATCAACTCAGGCTCTCAGGGTGGGTTTTAAATGGCTGTACGCTATAAATTAAATATTTTATAGCTATAGCTATTCCATTGGCGATAATGTCATCACAATAGGCCAAAGGTAATGAATAATTTCATCACATACCCTTCTGAATAGATAGACACATAAAGGGTTTCCTACATTTACCTCTTGTTATCTCACTATGATTTATGAAACATAGTAGTATGGAGTTAAAGATTGAGGGGCAAATAAGGTGAATTGTTTTTTTTTTTAAGCACAAGGCAGTTATTCACACGTAAAGTAGATAACGACGTAAGAGACAGGTGAGTGAATGATGGGGACATAAAAAGACTATAACAGAGAGAGGATTAGCTCGCTCCCTTGAGGTCGTGTCTCAGCATTGGCGTGCCCACAGCAGAGCTAGGTCAGAGACATGAGCTGCAAAACCATTCAGACAGCTGTGGTTGTGTAGACACCTGAACATGCAGCGTTTGTCTGGCAAATTGTTTTCTACAACAATTAAAAAAGATGGCACCTTCAATTAGGAGCTCCGGTTCTCATTACGGTGTGTTGTTTCTTCCTGGATGTGACTGTGACAAACACCTGCTGTGCACTGGAGGCTTGGTGTGTGTGTAGGTGTGAGTGCACAGTGTTCGATGGGGTCAAGTGTGTTGGGCTGACAGATGTGTGTGCATACGCTTGTGTCGCCGTGAGTGTCAGGTAAGTTGTTATGGAGCAGAGCAGTCGCGGAGCGTACATGTGCAGATGTCTTTAGGCTGACGGGGTTAGATGTACCGTTTGCTTTGCACAGCAGCACAGTTTGTGTGTATGTATGTTGAAGTGTTTTGCTGCTGTCAGACGGGCTGCCTCTTTAATCTGTGCAGACAGCTTTGTAATTGGAGCGTTGCATGAAGGGGGGTCTGGAGCTGATAGTTCACCCACAAAGCTGAAAGATGGAGGAATAATAGAGGTGGAGGATGGGTATATGTGTGGGGGTGTGCTGCTGTGGAGATTGGGGGGGGTGTTTGGGGTTGAGAGCACAATGACAGGCTGCAGAAGTTGTGGGGATCGGGGTCCTCGGCCCGTCACCGAGGCAACAGCATCATTGTCTTGGTCGATTCACTTGAGCCCCGCCTGTTCGCCCACTCAATCTGGTCAAAACCAATTGAGTGTCCTTCTGAATGAATTCCAATAGCAGCCATAAGAGGCAGCCCGATTTTCATTTCAATGCCTTGCAAACGCATTTCAAACAGTTTCACTTTCAATTCCCTCCCATCTCGAGGCCCTCCATAATGTGGTCCTCTCCTCTGGTCCCGGCCGCCTCCCTTGAGTACGCCCACTGCACAGGAGATGAACTCACCAGACAGGTGCCATCTTGCTCGGAATGACAATTTGCCTTTTGGAAATCAGCCTCTGGCTCCATTGTGTTCCCTGAAATTGAGTTAGCCCATCAGCAGACACTCAGCAGCTCCCTCCTGTCCTCTCTCTCTTTCTCTCTCTCTCTCTCTCTCTCTCTCTGTCAGGTCTTTTAATGTTAAAGTCTGTCATAATGGTTGTAATAAAACAACCTGGACCATATGCAAGTGAACAGGCAGGCAGAAATGGTATCAGTGCAGTCTGACTGCTCATAGCGATGCGATAGGTCGGGGTGGAAAAAGCATAGCCTTCCTTCAATATCAGAACACCATTTTTTTTTTTCAATGATTATTCTCCAGCACTGTTCTGTGGCTAAAAAGATATCCTATAATCTTGTGAAGCAACAACCAAGTCTGTATATCTCCAGCAGAGCTGACTTACAGCAATTCTTGAGACATGATTTACGATCAGGAATGGCAGTGTGCAGAGCTCTGCTATTGGCCAACATCGACGAGGTCTTTGGTCAAGCCTAATTAACTACTGCGTCAAAAAGCAAATGAGTTATTCATCAGGAGAAGTGGTTGAGAGATTCATCCATCTCAGGTCATCTTGCAGAACATGTAGTCAGGGATTGACTGTATTGCACAAGTCGCACAGCTAACCTAGTTGCTGATGCAGTGACACTCAGAGTAGTGCAGAGACGACCGCTCCATTCAGTTAATTGCTTGGCCAAGTAGAACTTATTTGCAACCACTTCAGGTATGGTTTCTTGTAAAACACGTGCTGCATGTTGCGTTACCAAACAGTGACAGGAAAGCATACAGCATAAAATTAATATGGCTATTAGGTGTCAGATTAAAGGCTTTGAATCTCTGTTTGTAGATGCAGGTCATTTTGTTTAGCTGGATTTTGCTGCTGTCACTCATTATAAGGCATAACGTAGAGACTGTTCTGTTGTTTAATCTTTGATCACACTAATACACACCTCATTTACAAAATATCAAAGACGAAATGGATATTCTTGTGGGAATAATAGAGAATTCAGCCAGTCACCCGTTTTTCATCAGTGAATATATTTTTTTAGCTCAGCCTGTCACAGTAAAATACCTTATTGTGTGATATATTAACATAACTTCCATCTATCCATTATCCTCACATAGGGTCGCAGGGGGCTGGAGCCTGTCCCAGCTGTCTGACCCCTAATTTCTAGTGGATGCAGAATGATGCCGACATCTGTCATGCTTCAGTACGCACCAGATCCGCCTGCTGTGGCTCTGCGGGACAGCTGTAATCGCGAGAATGAGATCTCGCTGACTAACGAGAGTAGAGAGAGTAGAAAGTAGAAGGAAGTCGATTATACGAGTCACCACGAAGGTGGATTATTTTATTTTGAAAATAAACCGGATGTTTTATTTTGTGTCTGTACACGACTTCCTGTCGACGTCTGACAAAAATAGAAGCTCTGTCAATTTGTTTCGGCAGACGTCAGCACGTTGGCAGTGTTCCACATTCAGGGTTAAATGGGGGTTAGGGCGAAAGGCAGGGTACACCCTGGACAAGTCTTCAGTTCATCACAAGACACATAGAGACAGACAACCACTCACACTCACATTCACACCTACGGTCAATTTAAATTAGCCAATTACCCTAATCCCCATGGATGGTTTTGGATGGCAGGAGGAAGCCAGAGTACCTGGAGGGAACCCACACAGACACGGGGAGAACATGCAAACTCCACACAGAGAGAAAGTCTCTCTCTTTTTATTAATTAATTTTATTACTCCATGTGTGAGGTGCCATTTTTACCTATGTATAGTAAAACTCAGGCATTGATTCTGATTCACATTCTAAATTTGTGGACGTTAACTCAATAAGTGCCAGCCCTTTTATAAAAACGAAAGTGCCTTGTGCCAGAGTTTTTGGCCATTTTGAGTCATCTTTCATGATGCACAGAGTATTTTGTAGCATGACTCTGAAAACACTGAATATCTCAAATGAAAGAAGAGATTTTTTCTTCATGGAGAAAAAGTTTGTTTTTACCTTGTTCTATTGTTGTTTTATCTAGACGCGAGTAGAGGCCAGTTTCACCAGAACACCACTTTTTGTCCAGATACTGTTTGTTTAGCTCTCTGATCATGATCATTTCCACTTCCCAAAATTACTCACAGGCTGTGTGAGAGCACTCTCTTGTGCCTGCTGCCAAAAAAACACTTTGACGTATTTATACGTCTATGGCACTCAAGCATTAGATTTTGAATGACATACAAATTGTCATTGGCACTCAGACAGTTAATGGAAGTCATGTGTACACAGACTTACTAATTACACTGCATTATACTGCAGCTGTCCAGCATTTACTGGTCTGGCCTGATTCTTGATGGATTTCTTTGACATGAGTCTGCTCCTCACACTAAGTGACAATCAGTGTTTTGAGTGTTTTTTTCTTCTTTCCTAAATGAAATTGGACAAGGATTTATAAGTGCTGACAACAAAAGGTCTGGACTAGAAATCTGTCATCGAGAATGTGAGTGGAAGTGATCTATGGGAGTGGCTAATTACTTGCCTTCCACAGTGTGAGTCTCTTTGTCTTTTACTGAAGGCAATGCTGTTAAGATGACTTGCACTGTTTTTTTAAATGAAAATTTTGAATTACAGCCAAATTGTGTTGCATTGATCTTGATCTCCTTCATACTGCGTGCACCTCCTCCTTACATAACCAAGCAGTGCATGTTAAAGTGGTAACTCTGGTGTGTGAGCATCGTATTTCACATATTTAGAGTTTTGGAGATGTTTGTATGCCTTTATTAACATGCAAAACATACAACTACAACTGGTGACTCTCCTCAGAAGCACTAGACTTCAGGCAGTAACAGTAGTGTTGCCTTGCAGCTCATCCTAAAACCCTTCAGACGGGACAGAAAAAGGGAAACTCAACAAAAGTGTTTGTCTATCCAGTGGTCTGACAATCACTGACTCAGACAGAGAGACTGGATAAATAACAGATATATAAAAAAGAAGTAATCAGCATAACATTTTCACTGTTTACTAAGCCTGCTTCCAGTGTTAGATGGCACTGTGATGCTGAATGTGACAAAGGGCGTAACCAGGGCATACTCCATACATACATGGAAAAGGAGTGTATTATCTATTCTAAGCTGGCTTGTCATTAGTATTGTAGGTATTTAGTCATAAACCAAAGTGAAGCTGGCATGAAGGCTCCATTTTCAGGAGAGCCCAAATGCACAACTCAGAGACAGGTATACGGTGCAACCAACAGAAGTCTTTATTGAATGGACCAGGCAGGCTACAGTCTATGAGATGAGCAGATAACCAGCGGGGTGATGGAGGATGACATGCGTCACCAGGCAGGTCGAGACGCACGCCAGGGAGATCTCTATGCTGGCTCTACTCTCGACTATGAAACAGGGATTTAAAAAAAAAAAAAAAAAAAAAGGGGGGAGGGGGGGCAGTTAACATTACCTGAAAAACCACAATCAATATTAACTAAGGAAACAACAACCAAGGGGATCGTAAGGGGAATAAACTAAAGGCGCTAGCATCAGTTACACTAGGGAAGCTATGAGGGAAAACAAGGGACACCTACAACTCCACACTAGAGGAGGAAATACTAGAAAAGGGGACAAGGGACACCTGCAACTCTACACTAGAGGAGGGACTACTCAAAAAAAGTGTACTATGTACAAAACTAATCTAGGATCAATTCGAGAGGATTCCTCTAGAAACTAAAATGAGAAACTACAAACTAAAGAAAAAGCGAGAAACCAAAACAGGGCACTGAGGCTATGAAACTTACAACTCAAAATCGCTGAGGGAACAGGGGGGAAGCTGGAAACTGCAGGCCAAAACTCTGGAGACAAAGGACATGAGGACAAGGACAAGATGATCTCACAACGAAGAAACAAATGACAGGACTATTTATACACGAGGTAGGGGAACACAGGTGGAAACAATTAGGGCGGGGTTTTACAATCACAGATGAAGACACAGGAGGCAGGGGTCAAGGGATCTGAAACGATAGGGAGACAGGGTTACTTTCAAAATAAAACAGGAAGAGACAGGACAACATGCAGGCACAAGACAAAAATGGTGAACAAAACAGAAACAGATAGAGCATAACAGCTGGAATATTCTCCTGGTGATGTCACGAGTTGTTATAATTGATGCTTTGAATGTCAAAATAAATATTAGAATTTCATGGAAACCGGTCTCAGCGGTTGTTGAGGCGGTGCTTCAGCAGTGGATGGACTGACAGCCATAAAGCCGTGTTGCTCATGAAAACACATCTATCAGCTATACTCGCTAATCCTGAGGGTTGGGGGGGCTTGAGCTGACCACAGCTGATGCTGAGCGAGAGGTGTGACTTACTCCAGACAGGTCGGCACTCGGCAGTCAATCACATGGCTGACACACGGAGACAAACAACCACTCGTACTCACACTGACTGCTAGGGGCATTTGTTTTTTGTGGAAGTGTCAGTCAACCTCACATACATGTCTTCGTTTTGTGGGAGGAAACCAGAGGCTGGCAGCTTGGAACCCAGAACTTTCTTTCTGTGAAGCAACAGTGCTAACCCTAACAGCACATCTACTCCGTAATGAATAAATACCATTTTGCACCAACTTAAATATTGATGTCATTATCATTTATTTAATGCTGCACTCGTATTGTGTATGTAGATCGGAGTCACTCTTGATTGTGATTATCAATGAATCAAAGATCAACAGAGTTAATGAACAATAATTTTGATTATGAATTCATTTAGAATTAAGTCACAGAACGTTTTCCTCCCTCAGCTTCTCAGTTGTATTTTCTGCTGCTTTGGGCTATTTATAGGACTGTTTTTTAAACAAATTAACATCAGTCAAAGACACAATCGACAGGGGTTATGGGGCATACCACATAACCGCAACATCTCTGGTTTGATTCATGTCGGAGACCCTTTTTGCATGTCATTCTTTCCCTGTGTCCTATCTGACTTTATACTGTTTGCTATAAGGCAAATATGCAGATACGTAATTTGGAAAAAAGAAAGTAAATAACAAAAATAATTGTCATTTGTATCCCTACAGATATTCATAGGCGTGTTATTGCCAAATGTATGACTGTAAGATTAAGAGGTTGAAGGAACATCTACAGTATATACAGTATATAAATTATGGTTTTGACTAGATTGTCATGAATATTCTCTTCATGAGATCTATCACTGTCAGTCTCCTGCAATCAGACATGAGACAGAATTAACTTCTAGAGGCACCCTCGGGCACATTTTCAAAACTGGATAATTGTATTTTTCTGGTTTGGTCAGATTTCAGATTTTTCTTCCAGTATGCAGGTGCTGGAATCTAAATGCAATTACTTGAGAAGTGAACGGGAATGCTCGAGACCAAAGTAATACATCAATGTCAAGCAGGACTGAGATCTGTAGGTGAAATATGATTTTCTCTCTATCTGTAGAAATAACTTCCCAACTCTTTAAAATGAAAATAAACTGCTATATTTGCCAGCCACGGCCCATTTACCAGATGGTGGATGTGGACGGTGGGTAAATTGATAATAATAAAAAAAAAAACGAAATAACTTGATGTACTTCACAGCTACAGGAAGTAGTGAAGAATATGCGTGTACCACAGTAAGGTAAAGACGTTATAGATGGATCTGGAACTCCAAGTTCTTTACCAGTGAATGAGATTATAAAAGGAATTGGATTTGCAGTTTCATCTCTCCAGAGACTGAGGTTCTCGCTTTAGTTCAGAGAGAAGCACATTTATGTATGTGTTTTAATATAAAAGCCAGCGCACTAACACATAAATGGTCATTGTGACACAGAAAAAGCTTTTTAAACTGTAATGATGGAGCAGATTTTGGAAAACTCCCGCTGTGCAGACAAAACTGCACCACATGAGGACAACAGTAGCTTCCTGTCATTTCCTCTCTTTCTCATGTCTGTGCTGACTCTCTCTCTACACACTATCAAATAACGCCGAAATGCCATAAAAACAGTAACTACCTAACAGCAGACATTTTATTATGTTGATGTTTAATGAACGTTGTCAAATAATTGGAGCTCAGAGGAAAGTAATGACATTTTTTAGCTCATGTCCCTTATCTCCTCTCCACATCACCTCAACCACAGCCCATTTCCCTTTGCTCATGTACAGCCTGTAAAAACCTTACGAGGGCCAGTAACCTGAATGGAGCTCACTTAACTGAGGCATATAACACAAATCACACATCTTAAGAGCCATCCATCCCAGTGTGTACTCCTGCTCATCCTTGTGTGTGCGTGCGTGTGTTGATTTAAAATGTACTGTCTGCACACCTTTTATGGCTGTTTTTGTGATGCTGAAAAATGCCTTGAAGGTACATTATTTCCAGGAATAGCTCTTTATTCCCTGTAACAGACTGAGGCATTAACAATGGGATCATACAAGGCAGGGAGTGCTTTTTATTTCTGTCTGTATTAGATTGTGACAAAAGAGAGCTGACAGGAGGAGAGAGAGCTGGGGAATGACCTGCAACACTATATTCTCACTCCCAGTTTGTCAAATAATGGCGGCTCGGTCAGCTGTCCTACGCTTCATCATGATGCTCGACAATATGACCCTCTCGCGTCAGTTTGAACGCATCAGGGACAGTGTTTCAGTTTCCAGCCATTACTTGGGGTGTAAATAACCACTTTCATCACAATATTATATTATAGTGATCCTCTGCACAACAATATTTGTCAATATCAGTCTGCCACGGTACAATTTTGAGTCAATTGATTGAATTCTGGGGCCTGTGATTGATATGAGACAATATAATGTTCTCATTTGACAAAATCAGTTACATTAATATCGACACACAAAAAGCAATTAAAATATGATTTGACACCTTTATTACTGGGGTTAATTTTTTTAAAAGAATGAAAGTAGACCTGGTGAGCAGCTTGTCAATAAAATGAGAATAGCTGGCCCACCAACACTGAGCTGAAGTTGTTGTTATCTTTGGGGTTTACCCTGTTCAGTAACAAACGCAACACAGGAACTTTAGCATTTATGTAGCATTTCATTACAGACAAACAAAGCAGTGGCGGCTGCTGGTCTTTCAAAGAGGGGAAGCTCACATCATCATAAAATTAAATAAAAGGATCTAACGAAACAATATTAACTTCCTTAAAATTAAATAAAATGATCTAACGAAACAATATTAACTTCCTTCCATCCATTTTCTACCACTTATCCTCATAGGGTCGCGGGGGGGCTGGAGCCTATCCCAGCTGTCTTAGGGTGAAAGGCAGGGTACATCCTGGACAAGTCGCCACCTCATCACAGGACACATAGAGACAGACAACCACTCACATTGACACCTACGGTCCATTTAAATTAGCCAGTTAACCTAATCCCCATGCATGTTTTTGGATGGTGGGAGGAAGCCGGAGTACCCGGAGAGAACCCACGCAGACATGGGGAGAACATGCAAACTCCACACAGAAAGGCCATGAGCTGGGAATCGAACCCAGTACCTTCTTGCTGTGAGGCGACAGTGCTAACCACTACACCACCTGTGCTGCCCCACAATATTAACTTGAACAAGGAAATGTTGAAATTTTCTTAAAGAAACAAGGAAATACAATGAGTATATTTTATTTACAGTGTAAGAAAAGAACAAGTAATTTCGCAGAGCAAATAGCAACAAATGGGTTGCAGTTTGTCTTTCGCTTGCAAAGACCGCGATGGGACTGAGCTGAGCTGTCAAGTGACGGTGTATATCTCAAAATGTCAATGTCAATCAAAACGGGATTCAGCCTTTCGACTGATCCTCCAATCATCATGAGGAAGCTCAGCATCCAGGCCAGCCGAGGCCCGCACACAGCTCCATTCACCCCCAGAGACGCTGTGTGTCCGGGGGTGGGACAAAATTATGGCATTTTTCCAATGACTGGCGAGTTTTGTGGAAATGAAAAAGCTCTTGTATGCAGTCCCATTGAAGTGTCGATTTTTGATAAGTAGCTGATTCTGAACGAGATGAACATGTTCTAACGCATTTGTAGTCAATGAATCCGGACATGTTTGACCATTTGACCACTATTTTTTTACATTTTAGGGGAAGCTGAGCTTCACTTGCAGTCTGAGAGAAATCACCTCTGAAATAAACGTACATACACTACATAACATTGCTGCTGCTCACCGCCACATACACTCTCTTTCTCTTTCTTGGTCGACCGCACACTTGTTTACATTACGTTGCCAACCCCATTTGCTAATGGTGCTTGCTAACCAAGCATGCTAACGCTGCTTGCCAATGGAGCTGTCCAGATTAATGGATCATTACACCTCTACGTGATACATGCTTAACATCTTTCATACTGATGTTCAACTTGCAGTGCTATAAAACAGATTGAAGTAAAGATGGACAATTATTTTCTATAATCCTGATGTAATTCAGAGAAACAATCTTTTTACAGTGGCAGGTTTTCAGGAGAACACTTGAAAAAACAATTTGGTGAGTTACATACGTAGGGAAAAATAATTGATTCTTAGATGCATTGTGATTGTGTCCTGAACCACTCAGCACAAAAAAATGAATTTTGACATTGCACTTTATGGATAAAAGTTTTCTTTGACCATCCAAAAGAATAACATGAACATGCACCGATCAAACGTAACATTATGACCACCTGCCTAATATTGTGTTTGTCGCCTTTTTTGCTCTTTGCCAAAACTACTTGACCTGACCCCTGAAGCTGTGCTGTGGTATCCGGTAGCTCACATTTAACCTATATCAGCGCTATTGTTAACAAACTTAAAGCTGGGGGAGACAGTTTTCTGTCCACTTGTGGGCCTGTAAAGCCCTTTGAGATGATGAGTCGAGTCTCGAGGTTAGCTACATAGCCACAGCTGTGAACCTTCGACTACAGTTAGCAGCTGAACTATTTTCTCTCAATCTCTGAGACACTTCACCCTTATTGACACTTGTTCTATTGCACTTCCTTGTCAGACTTGTACTGATAGTTTGTCTACCTTTTTTGAGTTGTTTTGCAGAATTGGCTGCCAATGTTGGAACAGCAGCCTGAATTTTCACCATCTGAAGGGACGTGAGCACACATCTGCATTTGTCAAACAGCCAATAGAAAATTCCTGCTCTCTGAAACCTAGTCTAGTTTTCTCTCATACCACTTCATTTATTTAAAATACAACATGCTGGAAGGTTATTCTGGATTTTAGAGCCAATTATTTCCAAAAAATAGCTTTAACTTCTGCTTCTGTCATCTGTTTTTACATGATCACTATTAATGAGTATGCTATTGTGACTGTGGTCATTCATTGAGAAAAGGAATGAAGAATTTGATCCATTAAAATACACAGAGTATCATTCCTCTTATCAGGGTGTAGCGTTGTAAATAGCTACCTTAGCCGTGCTTTTCTCGTACTCTTTACTGTATGTGCACGAGGGTACAGCACTGCTTTAGATGTGTGTTAGAAATGTGATGTACTAAAGCACTTGGGTTACAGGAGTTTGATCATGAATGTATATATGCAGTTTGATGTGGTTTGTGTATGTGCTGCAGCATATCTTTTCCAGCTCAGATGCATGCGAATCAAGCTGTAAAGATCAGTGGTTGTGTCTGCTAGGAAACATCAACTGTGGCCCCGTTACTCTGTGTACTGACTCATTTGGAAATGAATATAAATATACATTGACAGGAGCCAGATAAGTGCAGACAGCAAAAACACATATCAGAACTACCATATCATGATGCCAAACACAGTTTCTTCAGTTGTTCTGAATTGATGTGAACACTGCAGCAGTGGTAGCGTTTGAACAATACATGTGTGCGTGCAAGAGAGAGGATAATGAGCGACAGATAAAGAGCAAGAGAAAAGAGGAAAGACAAGAGAAACCAAGTTTCATACATCCTTAATTGTCTTCCCCTGCCAACATCAAACAGAGCAGTACATGGCGTATGAGATGGCATCTTGAAAGAGACTCCATCCATAATTTCCACAGTGTGCAGTTGAATAAATAAGGAATAAATAAAACAAGCAGAGGTAGTGTGTTCAGAGGACTGAGAAAGAAAAGTAGAGAGAGAATGGTGTCTGGAGAAAGAGATAAACTGATGATAGATGGAGGCAATCAATATTATATTCTGATCACTCACAAAGCTCAGCTAAGGAGCCTTTTGCAGAACTTTTCAGTAACACTTCCCAAAACTCAAACAGATGCTGTAGGGTTCCTTTCTCTCTCACTCAATGGAAACTCTCTGTTCAAAAAAAACATTTGTTTAATTACCCCCAGCGATGGAGCCAATTAAGAAT
Organism: Synanceia verrucosa; assembly: GCA_029721515.1. Taxonomy (NCBI): domain Eukaryota; kingdom Metazoa; phylum Chordata; class Actinopteri; order Perciformes; family Synanceiidae; genus Synanceia; species Synanceia verrucosa. Next base: position 6,508,600 of record CM056558.1, read on the forward strand.
TTAAACTCAATTAAGTCTCAAATGTGAGTTGTTTTTTTTTAATTTTTATTATTATTATTATTATTATTATTATTATTATTATTTGAAGTCAGGTAATGATGAGATACAGAGGGAACCACTCGGATCATTTTTCCAGCTTCAGCATTTTTTAGATGATATGTAGAGTCAGAAACAATCTATTCTGACAGCGCAGACTTGAATAGTTTTTTTTATATTGTTTTTTTTGTTGTTGCATATGCATGTTTAAGTCATTTCTAGTCTGAACCAAGTATCTGACTCCTCGCTGTGTAGCTACACCAACAGACTCATTCAACATTTGTTTTGCTGTGGTAATTTCAAGTGGCTGATTTCCAGTTGTACCAATCAGCTACTTCACCAATGCTTTCAATAATAAATGAGGCACAAAGTTATGCTCGTATATGGTGGCAGCCATAGACAAGTATTACTTGCCAATAAATGAAGCTCTGTTGTGCACGACTAATAGACTTCTGGCAAGTTGTCTGTACGGCTGCTGCCAGTGTGTTTAAATGCATGATAATGTTGTTGTGTGAGCAGAGCTACTCTTAATGAGCTTCTCTGACTATGTGCACCCCCTTTAGTCAACTTGGCTGGATAAAGAAACACCCACAGTAACAGCCCATTTTAATAGCACTGTGAATAACCTCTGACCTGAAGCGGTTATGTTATGACCGCTTCTCATGTGTCATGTCTCCATGTTGAAGTATAATCTGCTCTTAAAATACACAGATCTGGTCTCTGGACTATGCCTACTGTACAGCCAGCAGAGTTTCTTTTTTGTCTAATACAGAGGCATCAAACTCATTCTGGTTCATGGGCCACATTCAGACCGATTTGATCTGAAGTGGGTTTGCCCAGATAAACCATTGAATGATAAGGTATCAATACCTCCAAATGTACAAGAGGTACAAGTTAATTTTCTTAATTATTAAACAAACAATTGAGATGATTGACTGGTTGTTGATTTCTTGGTTATGACTAAAAACAGAAAAAATTAAGAGACCACTGCAAAATGATTAGTTTTGCTGGTTTTACTATTTATAGGTATGCGTTTGAGTAAAATTAACATTTTTATTTCATTCTATAACGTGTTTACAACAATTTCTCTCAAATTTCAAATTAAAATATTGCCATTTAGAGCATTTATTGGCAGAAAATGACAACTGGTCAAAATAACAAAAAAAAGATGCAGTGTTTTCAGACCTCAAATAATGCAAAGAAAACATGTTCATAATATTTTAACTTAAGAAGAGATTAGAAATCATTATTGGTGGGACAATCTTTAATCACAGCAGTGATTTTTATAATCTTCCTCATAAAATAAGCTTTCATTCAGGTGATCACCTGATCAGTGTCTCATTAAGTAGAATGAGAAGGCTTATGTTGGAATCAAACAAACACTGGAATGGACTCGCTGCCATAAATGTAGAGATGTTTACACAAAGTATTTGGTCCATTTATATGAGAAAACCCAATGCTTGACAGTGTTAGGGTGTTTTATAAAAAATTGGAACATAAAGTCTTCCACTGGGCCTGATTGGACCCTTTGGCGGGGCGGTTCTTGACCTCGGGCCATATGTTTGCCTTCCCTGGTCTAATAGCTGTGGCAGAAATAGAAACTTGCAGCATTTTCAGTTACCTGGCCAAGAGCCTTTTGTGAACCAAGCTGATGCACTTTGGTGATTGTCTGTTTGCTACCCTCAATACCCTCAATCAATAGCCAATCAAGGTTGTTCCAGATATTACTAATGCCATGAGGATGTTCCAATTGGGTGCTCCAGAAATTCATCCTAAAACCTGCAAATGAGTATTTTAGCACCTCTGATTTTTTTTTTTTTTTTTACCTCTAAACTGTAAAAGGAGACAGTGAAGACAGCTTTTTATCCAGAATGGACAGACTCAAGACAGACAAACTTGCTTTGGTGCTTCACTTCTTCCATTCTCTCCACCCTTTTTCCTAGTTCCCTGCTTCCCTCCAGATACAGATATAGATATAAATTGCTCACCCTTTAACCTAAAGGCAATGCTAACTTTTGGATTAGCCTGCAAAAATATGTCATCCCTGCAGCGTTCTATTGGTTGGTTGTTTTGCCTGACCTGGCCTTCCTTGTCTTCAACCCCTGCCCACTTCCCCAGGCCATCACTGTCCTTGTTGCCTTGCATAACCAGCCAATAACTAAGAATGTTGAGTTAAATCTGCCCCCGGTAACATCATAAACTGCATAGTTTCTGCGCAACAATGGAAAGCATTACATCAGTAACTAGAAAAGCACTCAGAGCTTTTTATTATTTAAAGTTACCCCCGCCGCCAAAGAGGTTATGTATTCAGCGGGGCTTGCTTGTTTGTTTGTTGGTTGCTTTGGTGATTTGCAAAGTAACTCAAAAAGTTATGCACAGATTTTGACAAAATTTTCAGGATTGGCTGGAGGTGGCCTAACTTAAACCTGATAAATTTTTGGTGATGATCGGATCCGATTCAACAGCACCACCAAAAATTAATCCATGTGCCAGTTCTTCAACTTATATAAGAGATAATACACTGTATACTTAAGTATAATATTGAAGTCTGAAACAGCCCGGGAGCCAAGTATGTGAATTGGCCAGGACAGAAAAAAAACATCAGGACTTGAACTGTGATGTAAAAGCAACATATTCTTTTCCTCTCTTTAATTCACCCTGACGAACACTGCCTGCTAGGCCACTCTCCTGATGATGATACAAAGCTAAGATGAGGTGAAACAGTGTGAGGAAAGCGCTCCATGCAAGCAAGATTAAAGCTATGTTGATTTGACAGAAAGCTGAGGTTGTCTGGAGTTTAACAAGTCAGACACACACACACACACACACACACGCGCACACTCACGCACATGCACACACACACACACACACACACACAACACTGTGGCTGTCTCAGGACAGGACTACAAAGAATAATACTGTCCCAGTGGACCTGAATTGTGGATTCCCTTCTGCCACTTCTGCCTCACTATCTCTTTGCCTTTTACCCCCCGCCCCCCACCCCCTGCACTTCCCCAAACAAAATCCCCTGCCACCTACCCTCTTACTCATCCTCAGTCTCCTTTCTTCACAGCATTTCTTTTCTCTCTGCCTTCTCTTCTTCTCAGCCAGCAGCATTTGTTTTTTCCCCCTTTTTGCCCCCTCACTTCCCCTCGAGCCTTGTCTCTCCTTCTTATCCCTCCCTTTTCAACCTCTTAGCTCCCCAAATAAAATCCTCTAAGTTTAGATGGTTGGCGAGAAATTTAAACATGTCAAATTATTATATTATTTATTTTATTTCTTTGAGTAGCTTTTCACCACGAGGAAAGGGTCAATGTCAAACCATGGATCTGAGTTGTCTACAGTATACAGGCTATACAGTATACTATATACACATTCTAATTTCTCGTTTTTCCATATTGAAATAATAAAGTTATTTCTTTCTCCAGGAAAGATCCACTTTTCACAATTTCTGTTAAAAATATCCAAACACATAAAAATTTTCCATTGAATCAAGATATTGCCAATGGCCACTGTCTTGTGACTTTTTAACATCTTTGATAAGTATTGTCCTCGTCCTCATGTTGTGCACATTCCCAAGGTATGTTGCAGCACCTGAATTTTCAGAAGATCGTCCTTTAATTTGAAGTATTTAAAGAAATATCCTGAGGCTAAAGTCTATGAACTGAATAGGTTCATGTATTCTTTGAAACACAACCAATACTGCTATTTATCTGAAAGATAAACAATACTATAATTATCTGAAATACTATTTATCTGAAAGATAAACAATACTATAAAGAGTGATTAATGTGCCTTTCTACTGAGGATTTAAAAAAATACAAGTGACATTCATTCACCTGAGGACAGTAATGTAATGCTATCAACATGACATTTAATACCCCAGGTACCGAGACATAATGTGCATCAAAAAGCCCTTGAAACCAGCCGTGTCAGTCACAGAAATGTAATTCTCGACAAATCTTCACATATACGAGACATCTGACTCAAGCTTTGGAAGTTTCAAAGGTTACGTAGACGAGGAGCCGACAGGTTAACAAAAGACGCAAGAAAAGGGAACATCTCTTTAAGAAAATGTCACTTCTGAAGCTGTAGGATGAAGTATGTAAAAGCCTGCAGGGTACAGACTTAGTATTTCTTTGTAATCTCCTTGACCTTGATCTCTGTCTTTACAAACTCAGTCTCAATATAGTTGTTGTTGCATTCCTGCTAATAAACTATATTGAATTGAAGTTCTGAATTGCCTACCAAAATCCCCAGTGAAGGAATGTATTTTCCCAGGTTGTTGGAAAAATGTTTTGAAGAGTGAGTGGCTGCTTTGTCCAGCTTTGGTAAAGCTTGTTTACACCTGCTTTCACAAATATGTTATTGAACCTGCATAGTGCCACAGTGGCATAAATCCTTCCCTGACAAAGTGAAGTGCACGCGGCTCTATCTCTGAGCCTCTCCCACTGTCAGCGTCTGAGTCTTGATATTTATTCTCAGATGAGATCATTAGAGGAGGAAGAGCTGGAGGCGGCCATATGGAGACGACTTCTGCTCAGCTAGGCCCATTACTTGAATAAAGATCCTGGTAGGCTCTCTGCATGTATTGGCACAAGCACATATGTGGGATGCATGACAATGACCTTAATGGCTACTGTTTTTACAAAGTGACAGTTCAATTTGGAATATTCCTATTTATTTGTTGCATAATTTTGGTTTAATTCAGAAGACAAAAGAAAGACAGACCAGTGGGGGTCACATTGACTTGCAGGGCTGAATATGTTTCCAGTTCAAAAGATGATACCACAGAGGAAAATACAAGAGCTGAATATCAATGACATGCAATACTGGTGCAAGCGATGACAGTCACCTTTATTAGGAGTGTCATGAATAGGCAGACGTAACTGTCTGAAAAGGGTTGCACATTTGCCCTGCAACTGCTGTTTGATGTGGAATTATGTTCCCAATGTTTCTGTCTGAGTCATCAACCCTTTAGTATGTTTAGAGAGCAGAGGATGTTTTGCTGTAATCGAGCATAAACAGCTCATTTGAGCAGATGTTATGACTTCATTTCCAGTCCCAACATTCTTACAGATGTATATGACATCTGACATCATACTTTACTGCAACAGCATGTTCACCATTTCTTCAACAGTGGCATCACCATAATGGAGCCACTAAAACAGCAGCTCCACTGCTTTCTTGTTTTCCGTTTGACTCCAGAAGATAAGCGAAAGATCAACACAAAAAAGGAGCATATTTATACGGCCCCAGGCATGCTTTTCATGCTAAAATATGCATAAGAAGCTGTGATTATTATGCCTGCCTCTCTCTATGGAAACTAATGGAGCATGATTATTTAGTTTTACGAAATGTGCAGCTTAGAATGCTGGTTATCAGCTCTATAACTTAAACTGTGGAGGAAATATCTTTATTAGGAAAGTAGGGGGATAAGTATATCCTCATGAAAAATATAATTCTGTATTTGTACTTATTTATTATCTTCTAGACAGCCCAAAATCTGACTGAGTTGTCTCATTTCACTGTCTATTGATGGCACCTCTAGAAACATGAGCACTGAAAAAATGAGTTTTTTTTATATGCTGTCTTTATTGTGGACTACATACATTTGTTTGATTTAATATTTACACTTCATATGTAAGTTGGCATTGTAGCCTGTAGGTGAAATTATGTAAAATAAGAAACTGAATGTGTTGGCAGGAATTGCTGGAGGTCAGAAAAACAACTGAGTGATGCAAGAGAAGTGGAAAAAGACGACAGGAGTGAAATGATATGCACAAGGTAATTATGGAGTCTGAAGTGAACAGATGAATAGAGCCAGCCACCTCCCAGTCCCAAATGAATGAGGGGCCCTGCAGCTGGACACCAAGCCTTTGGGCTGAAATATATCCACTATTTTTCTGCCCCCTCCAACTGTACAAATTATTCCCTGCGTGGGTCTATCTACACATGCTGTCTTTTCAGATAATGCCGCCATGGAGCATGGAGGGGGGGGGGTCAGTGCAGGATGGTGTGCTGTGTTTGGAGGCCTGATTATGCAGAGTGGCAGACTGAGAGAGGCGTTTGGAGACGTTTCAGCAGACAGATCACTGCTGGGCCTTTACGACAGAACTGCTTCCTCGTTGGCTGGTGATTCTCAAAGCCCCCTCCACCCCCTCCACCCTGGACTGACTGCGCTCTCTGTGGGAAGCTACACAAGATAAGAAGATAAATGGGTGAAAAGCGCACCAGGGAGAGACAAAGGATAAAAGAAAAAAGAGAGAAATATACATAGGGAAGAGAGATGAAAGAGACTACGAGAGGAACATAGAGTTTTAGTCAAGTGCATCCTTTATAACACCAAAGCAGGTTTGGGGGTCTGACTGGACTACAATCCAGCATTTCCAGTGCAGTAAGCAATGATAATGCTGCCTCGAATTGATTTCCTTAACACCATTTATCACATTTTTTTCTGTCATCAAGTTTCCAGATCCCCTACCTCATCAGAGTCACTGGTGTGTTTGTGGATGAGTCCTCTGCAGCACAAAACCATGGCAGGCATCGTCCGTCTGGCTCTCGGCACTGGCGATTTGTAGAAGTCACACAGTACACTGATTGCCAATAATGATGAGCTGGCGAAGACAGGCAGAGGGAGAGATGAGCTGGTGATTGCTGCTACTCTGCAAGTTGGTAATGGAGAATATATGTCATGTGCAATTATGTATCTTACTGTGTGCCTGTAACCCATATGCTAATTAATGCTGATTTATGCCTCATTATGTTGATTTATAACAGGGTGAACGCTGTTGACTGGCTGTAGTAAAAAAGAGTTGGCTCCATGAGGCTGGTGTTGGTCTCCCTTGCTGTTTTCAGGATAGCTCAGTGAAGCTTTGGTTCATCGTTAAAAATCATTGTTTTTTCTTTATGATAATAAAATATCATAAAGGTTTGAAACTGAACCATGGTGGCCGGTCGTTTTGTACATTTAGGCCTGTTTAATGCAAATCATGTATACTTAACATTACTGCTGGGCATTTTCGAAACCATAACTTTGATTTCCTACTTGCCAGTCAGGCAGCAGACGGTCTGCCTTCATCCCAGCACACTTTGTAAATTAGAGACTTGAAACTTGAGAAACTGCTTCATTTAGGCAATCCATCACAGCGTACACATAGTCACCCACATTTCTTCTCGGTCACACTCATTATTTTGTGTAGTAATTAATTTAGGAGCGTGGAGCTTTTTAAGAGGTTTTCTTTGTGGTGTTTTAGGGATACACTGATATTCAACATTTAGCTCTGTTGGCAGTAATTAAACCTCGGAAAATACAGAAAAACAACATTTGTTTAAAGAATTATGCAAATTATCTGGATTAAAAACTACCCCCAAGTGACAACCAGTGTATTTCAGGTCACCTGACCAATATAAGTTTTGTAGTTTTGCTTTCTGTAGCTTTGTTTTTTTTTTTTTCCCCACCAACTCCTGCTTGAAAGTGGTTGATGAGCCATGAGACGGAACTCGATTAGAATCAAAGCAATGACAAGATCTGAATGACAAGTGCAGCAGCAATGGCATATTTTTGTACACCAACCACAAAGTTAGCATCACACTGGTTCCCTCAAAAGATAATTCTCACAAATAAGCACCACTTTTATGTATTATTAAAGCGTGATTACTATTGGCAAAAGTAAAAAGCTAATGATATAAGCTACAAATCACCTACACCATAACACGAGCGTCAGTATAAACAGGAAGAAAAATTCACAAGTGGGTATTAACTAAAAAGTTTACTTAAAATTTCCTTAACTTGTGTTGACACATCAACACATCGACTTTGAGATGATGTCCAAAAATCAGTTTCTTTAGGACTCATTCCTACAATGCTCTGAGTCATGCCCTTTTCATTGGACATGGTGATCACATCTGTTGGAAAATAGCAGCTTTCAAATTGAGCAACATAGTTTTACTGCATGGTTACAGTGCCTCTATCATATGTTTGTTCCTGAAGAAAAAAATCTGCATGTTGAAATAAACTGAAAATGCTCACCTGAAAATTAGGGAAAAAAAAATATAAAAAACATTTGGGAAAATGAAGAACGGTGATGAAAACACATGCAAGTTGTAGCTAATGGATGCTAAAATATGCAGATGTGACTAATATGACTTAACTTCAATAAGAACAGCTGCTACTTTGCAATCCCTTCAAGAAGCAATTTGTGCAAGCAAATGCCAGTAAATGTCCGCTGATCATACTTTTATTACATTCTTAGATAGTGTGGATTTAATTTTGGGCAGCAGGCTACACTTATGCAAATGAGACTTGAGTGTGTTGATATTCTATGTGAAAAAGTGTGATGCTTGAGTCAGACCTTGTCTCTGTTTTATCGCCAAGCTTCAACATCAAACTCACAGCCCTCTGGACAGTGACAGGCAAAAACAGATGACTTTTTATCACACTGAGCAACAATCATTTCCAGTGCATTTGAAGGCTCTGTGCTGGAGGATGAGGAGGTCCTGCTCCCTCCACCGGGCCACTTGTTTGGGTGACAACAGTAAGATGATGGCACAGCTGGACTGTGGAGGTGGACAGAAAGGAAACAGAGCGAGGTGATTCTGTTCTCGGTATAGGAAGGGCTCTCTGGGGTCTGTGCTGAAGGGGCTGCTTTAGTCTGTAATACAGTCAGGCTGCAGGAACACAGCTTCTGATCATGCCGTTGTCTCTGTGTTCACAGCTGTTGCTTGAAATTGAGTTTTGTCTACAGCAACGAACAGAGGTGTGTCAGTTATGCAACCTGCCCCTTGCGCTGTGTTTTTGAGGGAAGTTTATTCTAGTCATGATGACTGATGCTGTTAAAGCCGTGTTCAAACCACACGACTGTCAGAGTCTGAGACTCTCCGTGCTGTTCATACTACGTAACACTCTGCTCTCTTGTTGGTAGTCTTGGGGTGTTCACACTACATAGTAGCTGACTGTCCTACTTGATAATGCGCACTGTGGTCCAGTCAGCCACCTCTTGCTAATTCCTGGTCAGATGAGCCGCTCTTTGTTTTCTACACGCGAGGCGGCTGGCTGGACGGCAGTCAATGTGTAAACTTTCCACACAAAGCAGGACGCAGCCCTTTATGTTGTTTCACTATGTAGTACCATGTAGTGAAAGAACAAAAAAAGAAAAGTTGTTGTTCTTGTTCTTGTTGCAGCTGCCACTGCTCTGCTGCTGCCACTGCTCCTTTTCACATCCGCATTTCACAGCGTCAGCACGACTCAACTGGATATTTAGCACGCTAGATATTCAGTTTTCGTCGGCAACTCAGAATCAGGCCGTCACCGAGTGTCTGACTTGTGTCTGACTCGCGTCTTTGAGGTGTTCAGTTAACAACCCAAGGGGACTACTGCCTCACCCTGAGTTTTGGGAAGGGAGCAAAAGAAATGTCGCGTAGTGTGAACAAGGCATAAGCCTCATTATCAAGTAATTGCTTTGACAAGGATACAAGAAAATATCATTTTGGTCCACAGTGATGCAGAATATCAAAAATGTTTCTTTCATCCCAGGGTTTCTTTTCTAATAAAACACTTAGTCTGTTTCCTGGGAATCACAGCTGAACGTAGTTTAGTATTTTACACACAGGGTGTGATTTACTCTGATCTCAGCCGACGAGACAAACGGGGGAGAACTGTTGTTAGTGTTGGATGAGGGCTGCCAGTGGAAACACAGCCAAGAGGTGGTTCCAAAATAATGCCCTCGAAATGGAGATGTGTTAATGTTTGAGTACTGTAAGACTAAATACTGTAAGATAGAATTTCTGTCATCATTGTTGTCAACACTGTTGGCCTTTGATTCATCAGCAGAATACTGTACATATAGCAGACAGTTCCTTCAAGATAGTTGAATTATTGTTATTATAACTCAAGGTCAGTGTGAACTTTCAACCACAGTTCAGAGTTATGATTTCATCCATAATGGACCAGCTGTTGGTATGTGACTGAGGTTTCATAATTAGAATTATGAATCATTCATGATTCAAGTAAACTAGTGACCTCACCGTATGATTCTTGTATGTTTTCTGGCTATCCACTATAAAAGTGTGTCCCTGAAGCTTCCTCCTAAACCACGTGTTACATTGTCTAAACTGGCATCACAGGATGCATTTTTACAAATATTGAAGGTCAAGCAGAAAATAAGAATCAATACAGGATTTTATCCCAGACCAGGATAAGAAACACTCACAATAAGTTGATTGTTATGGATTTCCATTCCATTTTCAGGATAATTGTGAATATACTATAATATGCTATAGCTATCATGGTAGTGAAGTGAGAAATTGATATACATTGTATTTATCCCTAATTTATGTGGGGGACCTGATGATTTATGATAATAGATCTTAATTAAGATCTCAGACTTTTTCATTAAAAAGGATATTTGCCAATTTCTCAGACATTTATATATGCAATAGAAATGTTTGTATCTTAACAAAATGTAAGCTCACATCATTCCATTGTGTCAGAGCCAATCTAAGAGTTATACAAGCATATTTTGATTATTGGAATATTATCATGAATCAGTTATTTTGGCCTGGATAATCAATGTGAGAGGCTCCATCAATTCGAAATAAACAAGATATTAGATCCTATTAGCAAGAAAATATGTATTAAATGTTACATAAAGTGACAGATGTTGTGTTCATAAATCAACTTCCAGCTAGTTTATTGTGTATGGATGATACATATAAGGTTAGTTTATTCATGTTTCTTATGAATAAACACATCACATTGATGAGTTAAGCATCTCTACGCCAACTTTCAGAAATGTGTATTTTGTTGTGTGAACCTGAGACCTCTGTGTATATTTTTGCTTAATTTAATGCTGTCTTTTTTAGCCTCTCCAATACAATACTGTATCGCATCATTACATCCACCACTACATTTTTACCACAAAAGCACATATTGTTATAAGCTGGTTTTGCTGGCTCTTAATTCTGCCTTTCACCTTTCAGCACCTCCCTGTTTTGTATTATGCTCATACCCAGCCTGGGAACATCATTAAAAATAAACCCAAACTTCCTCTGCTCCCTGTCTCTCTACCGCGTCAGTCAGAGATTCTCTGATTGTCCTCTTTTTATTATTGACCAATCAAAGCCCATCTCACGGCCTCATCTCCTCCCCCTCTCAGTTTCATTCATTATAGATCACCTGCCCCCACCTGCACGGCTTCATTACTCCCTCATTTACAGCTTCTCAGCTCTGCTGACTCTTCTTTTTCTCCACACTGCTCCTGCTGGTGCCGTTACCTCAAACCCCACTGGTGTCTCCCCACTTTGTCTCCATCCCCTCACCTCTACCCCCATCCTTCTGTCTCATTTTCACCTGACTAGGTAATTGAACCCTTCATGCAGGTGGTCATTTGCAATGGTGGCAAATGAGTGAATGCGGTTTGTTGATTGCCTTTTAGTGCTTCTTTCAGAGACTTCTTGGTCAGCAAGCTGTGAAAGTTTGGACTGGCACCATGAGTGACCCTCATGTATGATACTCACAGATCTGCCCCTTTGTCACACACTCATAACTCACTAATCTCATCCTGACACTCTTTTTCCCTCCTTGTTTTGAGTTGCCCACTGATGTTGCTGACCAAAAGGAACTGACAAAGCCAATAATTTATGATAAAATAATGCCAGTAGTTCATCACAAGCCCAGAATCCTTTCCCTGCCTTGTTGTTAATGCTCATTTAGTAGGAACTCATTCAACCCTCACTGAGGTGTGTAATATTACAATCTGTATAACAAACTAATCACCCCATTATTAAGTATAATTATTGATGTCTATGACCTTTTGAATCTGACTGTATTGAATGTTTTCCTGTCCGGATGTTCTCCCTGTTACCATGCTGAAGTTGTTCTAATTGCTTTTTTCCTTGACCTTGTTTGTGTGAACCGTTGAGGGCAGATCAGACGTACAAACATAGAATAAGCCACAGGCCACATCTTTATTATAAAGAAGTGGTTTGCTGTTGAATGTTGCTAGTGTGTATCATTTTTTTTGATGGAAAATGAGTGAATGTGTGGAATCCATTCACTGATCATTTTCACTTAAATGCAACAAAACCCAGCACATCTTCCCCATTATTTATGTATTTGTTTACCAAGGCTGGATGTGCATCAGTCTGAGGTTTCTTTAAATGAAGGCAGATGGTGTGAGAGTGCATCCTCCCCTTCAAAAGATTAGTATCAGTTCTTCAGGATGGTTATGTAACTTGTTCATATTAAATCCTTTTTTTCCTCAAAAATGAATTTCTCAGGGTAATTGGGAACAAAGTGTCTAGGTTGGCTGCATCAGATGTTTCTGTATTCTGCTGAACAAATATGAAGTTCAATGCAACAAATAATTTGTGGATAGAAGGAATTGTGATTTGTTGCACTAGTGCTGTGGTGTTGACATTCATAAGCCCCAGAGGAGGAATTCTGCTAATGCGAATCCCTGACTTTTCATCTAGTGCCACCATGGGGTTCACATATTTGGTTCTGAGTGAAATGCCTCCACACCCATTGAATGATGACCATGAAGTTTGGTACAGATGTTCAGAGGAGATCACCAAGGTTCATGTTTGTCGTCTTGAACGAACTGTCAAACAACTACAGTGCATAGTTTATTTAACCGCCACCCAGTGTCAGGTGTTTGCCACCACTGCCCTAAATTAACAAATCAAATCTGGCTGTATTTGGGGTTAGGGGTGGGAAAAATATTGATATGGCAATATATCACAGTACTTTTTCATCTGATATTATATTGACTTTTAATTTCTTAATATCTATTTTTTCCCCCAGAAAAAGTCATGTTTGTGTTTAGAGGAGCTAATAACTACCATCTTGATTTCCATCCATCCATTATCTACCGCTTATCCTCATAGGGTCGCGGGGGGGCTGGAGCCTATCCCAGCTGTCTTAGGGCGGAAGGCAGGGTACACCCTGGACAAGTCGCCACCTCATCACAGGGCACATAGAGACAGACAACCACTCACACTCACATTCACACCTACGGACAATTTAAATTAGCCAACTAACCTAATCCCCATGCATGGTTTTGGATGGTGGGAGGAAGCCGGAGTACCCAGAGAGAACCCACGCAGGCACGGGGGGAACATGCAAACTCCGGGCCGGATTCAAACCCGGTACCTTCTTGCTGTGAGGCGACAGTGCTAACCACTACGCCATGCCTCCCCGCCATCTTGATTTGTATTTTATAGTAACATAGCACCAGATGCAAGAGAAGAAAATCTGTCTATATTTAAATTTTTCTTTCTCTATATACAAGTTGTATTTTAAGCTGCATTTTAAATTCTCAGAGAACTATGTAGAATATCACAGTATCACAACATCGCAATAATGTATGGTATTGTGATTCAAGTATTGTGATAAATATCGTATTTGTGAAGTCCTTACCAGTACTATAGTACTATATTCTTTAATGCTGAAGTCTCCAGCACACCAACAGCAGCTTAAGTGTCATGTCACGCGCTGCTTTGAACAGGACAAGGACTTCAGATGTCCCTGCGACACACTAATTATCATCAATTGAAAACATCTGATGATTTGTACAAAGTGATGAGTCACCTCTTTAAAAGTCTTCTCCCAACATTAAAGTCCCATCTCATGTGTTCTCATCTTTAATCAAATAATGTTCCCACTCTATATAATACCCCCTATTTGGGGTTGAATTTCCTCACCCCTGTTCAAAATCTATGAATAAAACAATTTAATGTAATTTTTATGAATTATTGTTTGATTTTTATGAGAATAATATTCAGTAACTTACACATTATGACCTGTAGCATCACCACATTCAGCTCACATCTCACCCCATGCTGCTGGTCTATACCGATTTTGACAAAAAAAAAAAAATAATAATTTGTAAGAGGTAAGAGGAGTTAAATAAACTCTGTTCAATAAAAGAAGTGGAGTTAATTGACTGTTGGTCCAGTTATATATTTTGTCAATTTATTTTTCTTAAATATAATTGTAATAATTGTCTCGTCTCGTTCTCATGAATCCAATATCGTGTATCGTCTAGTCACGTGAGCTGAGTGTATCGTCACACCCCTAACATTTAGTGATCCATCAACCTTTCCTATAGCGCCACCATCAAGTCAAAGTATTTGTCTGATATTGTGCTTTATGGTACTGACAGGCCTGTCAGCCTCAGCTCTACTTTGTGTTTTGAACCAATTTTAACCTGCTAGCTAGGGATGTAACAACACACTCAACTCACGATCTGATACAATGTCCAATACTGAGTTAACCATACGATTTTCTCACAACTTTTTTAAAAATGTGCTTGTAGACATATTATGACTGAAAAAGATTCCTTTAAGTATTTCTCAATTAAAAAACAAATTTGTCTTGTGCAATACAACGCATATGTCCTCTTAAAAGCAAATGAAATTATATTTTATCTTAAACAACAAAAAATAAATTAAAAAATGGATTTTTACAACAAAAACTTGAAACTGGTCTGTGCATCCTCGATTTCGAAATTATTTGTGACCACTGCCATGTCTCTCGTTCAGTCTGAATACCTGACTGATGTACATCGTCAAAACCGTAGTGACGTATGACGTTGATCGAGCAAACTCAAAAGTAGATTACACCCTGCTGCTTAAAAAGATTCATTTTTCCCCTCAGCTCATTTAAATCGTCACACATTTGTATCAATTTTTAACTGTCTCTCGATGCATCATTACATCCCTGCTGCTAGCATGATGGCTTTGTCGGTGTGCAAAGACGAGTCCTAACACGTCAAATATCTTGTGCTTGTTACATGTCAGGGGCAGCATGTCCATTTTCAAATAAACTTCCAATGTAAGTATTCTTTTGTTTTTGTGTTTATTTTAGGTTTAAGTAGCAAAACTACTTGATTATGTTGATGTATATTTCGTGCTTTGGGTTCGAATAAGGATTGGTTGCGCTTCATGGTTTAAAAAGTTTTACCTATCCATCCACCCCAGACTCCTCCCCACATGGACTTTCTCACTCTTTATAGTGCATCAGTTGCTTTGAGTGTCTAATAATGATGCAGAAGTGTTTATATGGGATTTAGTCGAAATCCTGATCCATCTCATTCAGACGCTAATGCCTAAAGATCGCCTCTGTGTGGTATCAAATGCCGACGACCACTAACTAAGTGTCAGTGCTTGACAATTTGGAAATGATAACGGGTCGCGTAAGCATGTTAAGATGATAACTCAAAGCACCACTGTTCCAGCAAGTAAGAGCTGCTAGCACGTCTATAAACTCATGCTTTTAATATGAAGTTGACTAAATGCCAAAAGAGCTAACTAAACTGTTTGATTCAAGCTCAGTCATCAGAGACCGGCTCACACATTTGTTGTGTTTGATTGAGGCTGCAGAGAAGATGTGTGCGTTCCAGATGGGCAAACAAAAAGAAAGTATATTATAAAGCACCTTTTTAATTCATTTCCATTCCCAGACATAAAACAATTGTCAGTCAATTTGTTTATTTGCTGAACAAATATATCTGATGTTCATTATGGATTCCACATCCCTCGTGTATCTAGAGAAAGTTTCATTGTGTTACTGGGGATGTGAAATGGTCTATTGTTGTCATTAAGGCTGATTCTGGCTTTATGATTGTTCCGCCTTCAGGATAGAATCTTTGTGCAAACAAAAGCACAGCCCGTGTCTCAGACAAGGCGGTTGCACTAAACTTTATTCCAAAAATCCTCTTGGGGACAACAAACACATTTCTCTGCTGTGCCTAATTATTCCATGGGGTTTCAGGGGTGGCTGGACAGTGTTTTAAGAAGCCAATTCTCCAGGGATTAATTTCTCTCATGGTTCGCCTAATTAAGGTATTAACAAAATGTAATAAACTCTTGCCAGAGGATGCTTCCAGGCTGCGCAAATAGCTTATAGCGCCAACCACCACATCAAATATGTATTTAATCTAAGTATAATGTAGTGTCTACACAAGATAAACACATTTACCCAGAGCTATAAAGCCCAAGGATCGATATAAGCCGTTCCTTTGTTTACTCTCTCTCTTGTTTGTAGTTTGATTGCCTTCTGGTCATTCTGGGAAGAAGAGAAACAGAGAGGTAAAGAGTATGAGAAGCAGGAGGGAAAGGAAGCACTGTCTCAGTAGTCTTCATCATCATCTGAACCATCATCATCTTCAAAAGGTCTTGCCCTTTTGAAGAATCTGTGTGCGAAGAGATCTGATAAGTGCAAGCTTAGGGGTTTGTGGCACTGCAGTCCTTTTTGGTTGTCAAGCCCACTGGAGCGTTAGCTTGGCTTCAACTCTATTCTTTAATGCTAAAGTCTCCAGCACACAGCCAACAGCAGCTTAGTGTTATGTCACACCGCTAAGGACTTCTGCTGTCCCTGCAACACACCATCCACCCATCCATCTTCTACCGCTTATCCTCATAGGGAGCCTATCCCGGTTGGCTTTGGGGCGAGAGGCAGGGTACACCCTGGACAAGTCTCCAGTTCATCACAGGACACATAGAGACAGACAACCATTCACACTCACATTCACACCTAAGGTCAATTTAAATTAGCCAATTAACCTAATCTCCATACATGTTTTTGGATGGTGGGAGGAAGCCAGAGTACCTGGAGAGAACCCAAGCAGGAGAGAACATGCAAACTCCACACAGAAAGGGCCCGGGCCATCAATCAAATCAAACCCGGTACCTTCTTGCTGTGAGGTGACAGTGCTAACCACTACACCACCGTGCCACCCCTGCAACACACCAATCAACATCAACTGAAAACATCAGATGATTTGTACAAAGTGATGAGTCACCTATTTAAAAGTCTTCTCCCAACATTAAAGTCCCATCTCATGTGTTCTCATGTCATCTTAAATCAAATAATATTCCCACTTATGAATATTGTATTATATTGTATATTGTATATACAATATTGTATATTGGATGGTACTACTGTACTGTACTGCACTGTGCTGTATGTTTACACTGTTACAGATGTCACAGTGTGGCTGGTTAACATGTGTGTAAGTTGACTTTGAGTGAAATTGCTAAAAAAAAAAGGCTTATTATGTACAGATTATGTTCACTTTGATGCTCAAAAATCAGCTAATTTAAGTTGTTATGCTTAATCTGTCTTTTGCAGTGTTAGAAAGAGGCATTTTTCTCACGGTCAGTTACTGAATAACATGCTTTTCATGCCTCTGCGCAGGCAACAGCCACAGGCATTATGCCCAACCATCCGTTCATGTGAACATGATATCCTAGGAATGCCTGGAGATTTTTTTTTTCATTATATCCGGCACAAACGTCCATTTCAAACACTGATTAGATGCTGGTGGTGGTCAAAGGTCACTGTGGCCTCACAAAACACTTTTTGGGCACAGCTCAAGAATTAGGTAAGGCTAATTATGATAATTTCACACAAATATCTAACAGAAAGTGATGATATTTCAGGCAAACTGACTAGTTGGTGGTGGCCTACAACCACAAGGGGGAATTCTTTTTTTTTTTTTTTAATCTACGCTCAACTAAGAGTCTCTTTTCTACTCTAACAAAGTTCTGATTAAACTGCAGACCACATTAAATGCATCAAGCATTACAAGTGCTGACTCTGGCCAAAAGCAGAGAATACATTATTCTTGTTTTAAAGTCCCTTTATTTGCTGTTATTTTTATGATATACTTTAAGATACTGCACATTTTTGAAATCACCCAGGGGCCCAGCACCTGAGTACATAACACTTTACGCTTTATAGCATAAGACTTGTCTAGATTTCACCATCATTTGGCCTCTTATAGCTGTTCCCTGGGCCGGGACTAATACCTGTGTGGAGCAGGTTTTAATGTCATGGTCCTCACCTCTCCAACATTCAGTCAGAGGACCTGAGGGCATCAAAACTTGCTGATATCGTCAAACACAATTTCAGAGTACACTTTGTCAGCACAGTGCTTGCATTAATGCTACGTACGATGAGGACAGCATTAGGTGTGTTTTTTTCTGGTTAATATTAATAGGGCTGGGTATGGTAAGTTTTTTTGATATGATGCCAATGTCAGTATCTTTATTTCAGTACTAACCTGGCTGTAGCCCTTTGATCCCCTTGGACTCGATTTCTCAGGATGATTTCCAACTGGGCCAATCAGTGAATGGTGGGGGATGAGGTGAGGCGAGTGTTAACGATGATGTTGAATGCATAGCATTTGCTTTGTAGTCTAGCTGGTTGTAGTTTGCCAATGGCGACAGAGACGGAAGTGAAGGAAACCATTCAGTCCGTTTTGGCTAGGCTCCCAAATATTCAGCAGTTGATGTCGGAGCAAGAGGAATGTTTAACCAGTATTATTGGTGGCAAAGGTGTTGTGGCTTTACTCCCCACGGAGTTCGGGAAAAGTTTTGTTTTTCAGTTAGCTCCGTGAAGGAGTTAGCTAACCTGGATGCTAGCAGCACATTACATACGTCACGACCAGAGCCACAACTAAGAGTCAAGAGGAAAATTTGGACCTGATGTCAAAAGGTCAGGAAACCAGAATCAGAGGTTTGTTTGTGCCCTGTTTGTTCAGGCACGTTATTTCCAGAAACAGTCAGGTTTAGGCTTTGTTTAGTATGTCTTACGGTAGGACTAAAGATATGATCGTTTCCATGCATTGTAAGGTGTTTTTTTCAGTCTAACGTCCTGACCTGAGTTGTATTTTTGACAAGGCACCTTTTCATTCCATAATTCATTTGCAGATCCTGGGACAGAAGTTTTTTTAGTATGGTAATGATATGTGTAAAAAGTTATGTTGCACTTGTACTGTTTATGCATGAACCTTGTATGTAAGAACCTTTTGAAGCGAAAATGGCCGATGGCATTTCACCATGCAACATTCATGAGCGAGATGGTGATGATTCAGGGTATATCCTCGACTTTCACGTTTTCCACGTGAAAGCAGTGCTATTATGTTGCTTCTACACTTCAGCACTGTGGACAGCTCCTTCAGTCCTGAAAGGCCGCTGTGACGCACTGCTTCTCTCCTCTCAGTGACCTTCATTTCAACACTCCATCTCCAGTTATAACTAGCTGCTTCCTTCTCAAAGTGATTTTTTTCTTCTTATATGGTTTCTCCACCATCACAAACTCATCATAAGTCATTATGTCACAATGGGAACACCGCACATAGTCATATGCTATGAAATCTACCTTGATGACATTATTAAATGCCTGGTGTCGCTTATAAAGTTATTTAAAACTTAACATTGTAGTTATATCGCGATCGCATGACAATGCAATTGAAATTTAAAAAAAACACTTGATTGAATCAAAGCTTCGACATCTACAGTGATACCGAAACTATAAAAAATGTGTCATAATCACATGTTCTAGGGTTAGGGTTAATGGCCATAGGAATAATTATCACAGTGAATCATTTGCTGCCACCCTCAAGAATGTCATGGTAACAGCAGGCAAACCGTTATTCTGGTCAACAAGCACAAACTAATTTAAATGTTTTTACAGCTACTCAGTGAGGAAATGCAGCATAATAGAGTTTTCAGGTTTTATCACTGCTGATATGAACATATGACACATATTTGTTATTTTAAAAATAATATCAAGTTAGTTTCAGTCCATTACCAGAACCACAGGGTTTTACTGTCACCCAGTGTTATTGAGGAACTCCAAGACAATAGATTTGTGAAGGTACATCACAAGTAACAGGACCACAGACTGGCGTTTCCGGTAAATACTTTCAAACTACTAATTGACCAAACTGAAGTAATCCAAGCAAACGAATATAAATAATCAAGAGATAATACTGTTTACTGTTCTCGTAAATGCACAAATTTAGGTAACTGTTAATGTCTGCATAAATGCTGTATACTTTATTATTGAACAATAGAAGCCAACTCCAATAGCACTAAACATTTGAAGTATAATTAATAAATTAAGTTAAAAACAGATTACTCAAGTGAGTACAATTGGGAATTTGAGGTTTGAATGATCTGAGGACCTGAGGAGGACACACACACACACACACACACACACACACACACACACACACGCACACACGTTAGGTTTTCCAACATTCATATTTGCATGACTCCACTCCAACAGTTAAATGGCTTTGTTGTAATTTTTTGTTAACTGCTATAACTACAAACAACCTAGGGCCATTGGAAAGCAATGCTTTAGATTTTTATTTTACCATTGCATTTAACACCATTTGACATTCCTCAGGCAGCCACCTTGGCAGCCACCTTGACCTTTAATATTTATGTACTGCGCCTGCTCATACAAAATACAAAACGGTAGGGGTCATTATCTTTTGAAAGAAATTAAATTGAGTGGAAGTTTTTACTATTTTTTAGTAGTAGGAATAGCTTTTTCTAAGCTACCCTTCATCTTTCATCTTATTCCAGTGTGAAATGTTTAATCTATGCTTTCAAAGTAGCTTCAACAGTGATTAATCACTCATTCTGTAATGAATCCATTTAAAATTTGCTACATCAATGACAGCCAGCGTTTCACGTTGCTCAGCTGGTAAAACGTGCCTTAGCCATAGCGCAGGATAGAGAGTACCGCTGAGTTATAGATCCAAAGCTTCATCTTGCGTGAGATGGACTGGTGCCGCCAGAATGGTTTCCAGAGGGTCTCTAGTTTTAGGTCACCATTGTCCATCACAGTGGACCCCAAATACACAAAGTTATTGAAGGGCTCTACGATGTCGTTATCAAGCTGCAGGGGAGGTGGATCGGGTCCATCACCGACATACATGAACTTTCCTTTCTGACTGATATCTTTCCAGACACGAGTGTGTCAATTTCCTCCTTAAACCACTGTTGTTGAGCATACTTAATGATGGAAATCTCTGCCTCTAATAGGTCTTCTGAAGAAACACTCTGCCCCCCAAGTGTTTTTCTGACCTTCTTCATCTCCAACTGTATGTGTGTGGGTTTATTGTTTGGGTCAGAAGTCAGCTCCTTTCTCACTTGGTGTATCTTCAGCAGAGCTTTCTTCACCTTAAGGAACCATGCAACTGAGACCTTAAGCTTCTGCCAACTTGAAAAATAACTGAGTAAGTTGGTCAGTAGCACTGGGTGTGTCTTTCACGATTACTCACAATGAAGTTGTTGTTGGAGTTTTTTTTACTTCCGGGTCATCCAATGAAATGGCCGTCTCCACCCAACTGCTGCCAGTTAGGAGTGTATCAACCTTCATACCTTGGGATGCATTGTCAGCTGGATTCATTTTAGAACTGACATAGCTCCACTGTGACACATTGGTGGCATCCTTAATGGTTGAAACTTATTTTTCCACAAAGGTATGAAATCATTTGTCCTTTTTTTTATATATATATTTCAGGACAGGGGTACTGTCTGTCCAGAAGACTGAATCTTCCAACTGTAACTGCAGCTCTGAAGGGTGACCTGCTTTAGTGGTGTCACTCTGGCTTTGCCAAGCTGGAAGGTGACATGAACATCATAGTGACAGTTCTCCGTCCTCACATAACTGACGACACCATATCCACATTCACTTGCATCTGAAAAGTGACAAGCATGTACATCGGTCCAAAATCCTTTGGCTTAGTGCACCTCCCGACCTTAAACTCTGCAAGCTTGACAAGCTCCTCCAGCCACCTATCCAGCGTTGCTGTAAGCCACTTGGCAAGTTTTCATCCCTGCCAAAGCTCCTGCATAACTCCTGCTGCAACACTTTGCAAGGTAGAGTGATTGGTGCAATGAATCCCAAAGGATCATAAACTGAACTGAGCAGGGAAAGAATGCCGCACCGAGTGTGAGATTTTTCTTTCATCACCGTCTTCAACTGGAACGAGTCACTCTCAATGCACCACTGCAATCCAAGGGCTCTTTCCAAGGGGAGAAGGTCGCTGTCTAGATATATTTCCTTTAAGTCCTTGCCTCTATGCTCCTCTGCGACAGTCTGCAGCACCACACTGTTATTACTGACCCACTTTAAAAGATGAAAGCCTCCTCATAGACAGAGAGCTGTAGAATCTTTAATCAACTGTACAGCTTCCTCTTCAGATGATGTGATCTTTAAATAATTGTCCACATAAAGCTTTGCTCCTGCTCCTTACTCCATGGTGTGGAATATACCTAACTTTTCCTTCAGCACCATCCAGTTGGTTCTGAGATACCTTCTCTGCATGGCCATTGGAGATTACATCATTGAAGAAGTTTCTATATTCCTGATCGAAATGCTCATCTCTTTTAGACGCAGTGAAGACCTACAGAACCACAACGTTGACTGTTGCTTTCCCAACAAGTCCAATAGGAGCTAGTTTTTCACCAATATAGTGGCTTCCTTGTCACTATTTGCACATACTGGTATAAAGGTCTAGTACGTGTGCACCAACAGAAAATACATCAGCTCCTACAGAGATGGTGCTATTTTTCTTACAATAGACCAATTCAGACGAAACAGAACATTTTTATTCAATAATAGCACAAGAGCTGACATTATTGTGTTATTATGATGTTATTATGCTAATATACAGTATTTCTGGTCGTTCAATCTCAAAATACAGCTATAGCTGTCTAAGACATCAAGTGTTGGACATCATGTCAGATGCTGAAGCTGAGGAGTTTGTTAAGAGTTTGAGAGTTAAGAAAAAGGAATCAGAGGCTGATAGACTCAAGATGTCTGTGCAGTCTCAAGTTTATACAGCGACCAGAGATATACTTTTCCTAAAGAACACTCAAACTCGAACTAATGCTATGGTAAGGAGCCTATGTCAAGTAGATTTGTACACAACAAGTATTTGCAATCAAGACATTTCCTCAGACGAAAGGGTAATTTGGGAACTTTCACTTGCTCATGACAATCCTGCAAATGTGCTCTTCATTCAGTCACTAGAGTGGGTATTTGGGATGAATCCTGCCCTTCCTGTCTTCAGTCTGCAAGACCACGATCAGCTGGTGGTCCTTTATGCTGGAGCTCATGTTGGGGTCATCTACAATTACACCTCCAACTCCCAGCACACACTCCAGGTAACAAAAAAGTGGAACCTGTAATAGCAAGGAGATGGAAAAGTTCAGGTTCAGTCAGTGGTGTAAGTTATCTGTTATATTGTTTGCTAGCAGTAACATGCAGGTTACTCAATCTTGTCAGGGTCACAGCGGTCCCATTTCATGTATGTATGTATGTGTCTGAGTGAAGACAGACGCTGGATTTCAACAGCAGACCTGGGGCCGAAAAGCACAGTGACAATATGGGACTCCTACTGTCATGGACTCTGCTGGAGCTTCCTAGCTCCACCCTGCTGCTCCTCCTCCTGCACACACCCCTCTGCTCATCCACTCAGCTCCTGCTAGCTTTTCCCTCCAATACTTTGTCCACGCCCAGCTACTCTCTCCCTGCATTGACTGTCAGCCAATGTGGAACCAGCCTGCTCAGCCACCACCCCTGTTTCTCATCTGCCCATTCTCCTCTCAGTATTTATACCAGTCAGTTTCTCCCTGATGTTTGCCAGGTCGTTATTTGTGCTCATGCCTGCTTCGTATCCTGTCCGTTCTCCTGTCTTGACTCTCAGATTTTTGACCTGTATTTGTTCTCCCGGTTTGTGTTTTTGCCTGCTACTTCTGTACCTCTGCCTGATCTGCTTGACTCTCGGATTTTTGGCCTGTGCCTGTTCTCCCGTTTTGTGTTTTTGCTTGCTACCTCTGTACCGCTGCCTGATCTGCTTGACTCTCGGTTTTGAGCCCTGCTATGGACTGTACCCTGTTCTACTGAGAAGACCGAGTAAAGAGCTTCAGTGGCTGCCATCGGGGCGCAGACTACATTGTGTGGGCTGTAGGACACAGAGAAGGAAGTCCACCTTTGTTCCTACAGCCATCCAGCTCCTAAACTCTGACCCGTCTCTCTCCAAAAGCACTTGTGTGGGCAATGCACTAAGTATGCACAACTTCTCATAATTTATGTGAGTAAATGTTTATTTGTATTGTTTTTTTTTATTATTATTATTATTTTATTCACCGCT
Source organism: Synanceia verrucosa (assembly GCA_029721515.1). Taxonomy (NCBI): domain Eukaryota; kingdom Metazoa; phylum Chordata; class Actinopteri; order Perciformes; family Synanceiidae; genus Synanceia; species Synanceia verrucosa. Next base: position 6,532,602 of record CM056558.1, read on the forward strand.
ACTCTCTGTGCCTTTTAATTGCCCCTTGGGGATAAATAAAGTGATTGAATTGAAGTTTTAGTTTTTGCCTTATTCCTGCCTCTGCATGGTGATTCTGCGTGTGGGTCCTCTCTGATCTGTGACACCTACTCTGGGTAGCGCTTGATTCCACATGTGTTAAGGCTTTTTAATGTACTGACCTTTGCTATTGTAACCACACAAATGATAAATATTCCTGCACATACGTTGTTTGACTGGCACACTGAGAGAGGTGACATTGCGATGAGACACAAAACATCTGGTGACCCTTGGGGTGAATGAAGTTGAAGTGAGTATGACTTATTTTGTGTATTTTAATATTTTATAGTGGATTTGAAATACAATCTATAAACCACTTGTTGATTTTGCACAGTGTGTGTGTGTATTTGGGATTGGACCAATGAAACAGAAAAGCCCTTGTGGTTCACTGAACAGTCCTCCTCATGGTTTCCCGGTAAGTACTGCAACTTTTGTCTTCTTTTAACATTTTAATGTCACCTCTTAGATATGGCAATCAGCAGATGAGAGTGGGATCTGATGGAAGACTTAACTGAAAACCAAAACCTCCCCAGAAGAAGACTCATAAACCTTCAGAAGGATCTGATTACTGTTCTCACCGTAGCTGAAAGGTAGCCAGGCAGAATTATTCATGTTGTTTATGATCTGTCGTGTGTATTGGTCTCTAATCTGTTTTTGTGCGCATGTTGCTTGATATCACAGCTGTATCGTGACTGGCGACGCTCTAGGACACATCAACTTTTATAACGAAGATTTCATGCTTCTCACTTGGTACATTGAATCCAACCTGGATGCTATTGCTTCCATTTCCTTTTCCAAAGAGTGTACAGAGGGATACCTGAAGGACTGCAGAGTAGAGGCAAAGCCATCAATCATCAAGGTAGAAGAAATTGTATTATGTCTTCAGTTTGAACTGTTATGTGCATTTTAGCCAAACTGACCCCTCTTTTTCTGCAGGAACTTTGTTGTGTCCACAGTCAGTTCCACAGTGGTACACATGAATACACAGAAGGGCATCCCTCAAATCCTGCTACAGAATGGAAGTGAGCCAATACATGCAGTGGCCTGCCACCCCAAACAACCAGCTGTTTCCATGGGAAATCAGAGTGGTGTTTTAAAAGTGTGGGACTATAACAACAAAGTGATCATTTGCAGCAGGTTCTTCAAGACAGAGAAGCAGATTCACTGCATCACTTTTGACCCTCAAGGTGAGCCAACATGCTCACTGTCTGCCTTGGCAACAAACACATGTTGCATATGAGCAGTGTTACCCAGCTTCTGCATTAATTTGCAAACCCTGTTGTCTCTGAACAGGGGTATACCTGGCAGTTGGCTTTGGTAGTGGAGCTGGTCACATACTGAACACCAGCACTTTACAAAGTGACCCAGAAGAGTGTTTCCGTTACAGTGAAGGTGGCATCCATCACATCTCTTTCGCCACACACTCAAAGTATCTTGCCACTGTGGTAAGCACAACATTTTTGATTACCGGTGTAATGTGCTTGATGTTATTGGCAACAGTGCTATGACTTTTTGCAATTCTATACTTTTATGCCTTAACATTCTTATAAACTCAGTGTGTATGTTTTATTTCCTTGTTCATTCACATGATGCTGGAAAAGTAGTGACGGTATTCTGTTTGCAGACTAATGAAGACTCTCTGCCTCCTCGATGGGTGTATTTGGGCAGATACCACTCCCACTACAAGCCCATCCAAGACCTTCTTTTTGGGGTTTACGTAGACAGCACCCAACCCAGACTGCTCTCTCTGGGTATGGACTACCGACTGGTTGGTCCACTTTGTCAAAATTGTGGGAGGATTGTGGACTAGTTTGATGTTATGTGATACTGTTTTTTATGCCACACACCTCTCTGTGAATAACAGGTGGAGTATGACCTGAAAAACAGCAAAGTGAATCAGCTTCTCATCCTAAGCTCAGAGCGCATGGAGCAAAGTGCTGTGTCAACGGGCATGACTTGGTATCCTCCCCTCACTGCTGAGTAGTTTCTTCTTGTTGCCTCAGATCCATACAAGATGAAGCTTTTCAACAGCACGACGAAGATGTGCAGGTCTGTCACATCCTGTTACTAGATCAGATTAGTTATGGATATGTATTTTTTGCTGACTGTTGTCAACAAAAACAGTTGAAAACATTATGACATATGTTTTACAAATACAGAAAGACTCTCCTGGGCCCAAGATATGGTTCCCCGTTAAGAAAATTGTGGTCCTTCTCGTGGCTAAAGAAACTGAAACCAAGTCATATGACCTGGCATACATCATAGAGGACAAGGTCAGCGCTGGAGGGCAGCACATTACTATTATTCTGTATTTTGTGTTGTCAAATAACCTGCTGTATGAAAGCAAAATGTAGAAGCCTTGTTAGACAAGTTGTTGCTTTCCTCAGTGTTATCTGATCGTATTTGTACGGGTAAGTGTGTTTGAGTCTGGACCACAAACATTTACAGTGAGCAAAGATTTTTCTGTGCTCATTTTTCCATTCCCTTGTTTTCCTTCCCTGTTTGTTGTTGCAGAGTTTCGTTTTGACTAAAGTTGGTAAATTGGTTCAGAATCATGGTGGATATTGAATATATTAGAGAACCAAATTTTTTTTGGGTAAGAAGACACAGTGTTTCATATTGTTGATAATACTATGAATTGTATTTCCAGGTGGGTCTCCTGATTTTTGCCTCTGGATGGGAACCCTACAAATCCAGCGCTGTAATCTGCCATCCGCCTTTTCCTGCTCCTATGATGGCCGATTTGAGGGAGGCAGAGATGGGAAGTTCTACAGGGTCAGTTCAAAGTTTTCATAATCTCCTACATCTACAGAGTGTTAAGTGAACAGCAGCCACTGATTAGGGAATGGACGTACACTATATTGCCAAAAGTATTTGCTCACCTGCCTTGACTCGCATATGAATTTAAGTGACATCCCATTCCTAATCCATAGGGTTCAATATGATGTCAGTCCACCCTTTGCAGCTATAAGAGCTTCAACTCTTCTGGGAAGGCTGTCCACAAGGTTTAGGAGTGTGTTTATGGGAATTTTCAATTTTTCTTCCAGAAGTGTATTTGTGAGGTCACACACTGATGTTGGACGAGAAGGCCTGGCTGCAGTCTCCACTCTAATTCATCCCAAAGGTGTTCTATCGGGTTGAGGTCAGGACTTTGTGCAGGCCAGTCAAGTTCATCCACACCAGACTCTGTCATCCATGTCTTTATGGACCTTGCTTTGTGCACTGGTGCACAGTCATGTTGGAAGAGGAAGGGGCCAGCTCCTGTCTTGGTATGCTGAAGCATTCAGAGTTCCTTTCACTGGAGCTAAGGGGCCCAGCCCAGCTCCTGAAAAACAACCCCACACCATAATCCGCCCTCCACCAACCTTTGCACTTGGCACAGTGCGGTCCGACAAGTATTGTTCTCCTGACAACCGCCAAACCCAGACTCGTCCATCAGATTGCCAGATGGAGAAGCGTGATTTGTCACTCTAGAGAACACCTCTCCACTGCTTTAGAATCCAGTGACAGTGTGCTTTACACCACTGCATCCAACGCTTTGCATTGCACTTGGTGATGTATGGCTTGGATGCAGCTGCTCGGCCATGGAAACCCATTCCATGAAGCTCTCTGCGCACTGTTCTTGAGCTAATCTGAAGGCCACATGAAGTTTGGAGGTCTGTAGCGATTGACTCTGCAGAAAGTTGGTGACCTCTTCACACTATGCGCCTCAGCATCCACTGACCTCGCTCCGTCAGTTTACGTGGCCTGCCACTTTGTGGCTGAGTTGCTGTCATTCCCAAACACTTCCGCGTTCTTATAATACAGCTGACAGGTGACTGTGGAATATTTAGGAGCGAGGAAATTTCACGACTGGATTTGTTGCACAGGTGGCAACCTATCACAGTTCCATGCTGAAATTCACTGAGCTCCTGAGAGTGACCCATTCTTTCACAAATGTTTGTAAAAGCAGTCTGCATGCCTAGATGCTTGAATTTATACACCTGTGGCCATGGAAGTGATTGGAACACCTGATTCTGATTATTTGGATGGGTGAGCAAATACTTTTGCCAATATAGTGTATATATAAGAATACACATAATATTGGTCAAAGTATCTTATTATATCTGTCCTGTGGGTTTTTTTTTTTTTGTCTAAATATTTCAATGTGCTGGTGGAACATAATTTCTCTAATCACAGTTTTATTGAGCTTTTGTTTTGGTAAAGTACTGTTATGTTGCATAACCGGATCTTTGTTCATCCTTTTATCTATTTCTCTGCTAGTGAAGGTGAAGCTTCAGTTTTGAATAGTGCATTTTTATAAAAAAAAGAAATCATATTTACTTGCATTATTTGTAATTATTTTCTTGTTTTTAGCAGTTTTCACTCTTAACCAGTATGTAAAAATGTGAAACACTGTAAAGAATTGTGGCAAAACATAACCCAACACACATTTTGTCTTCATAACCACTCATTCTATATACTGTATTTCTAGATTATACAAGGCCACGTGATTAAAATGTCAACTTTTACATGCAAATGTGAAATGTCATATTCCTTTTTAACCACAGATTCTCAGTTTTCTGAGCTTTTCTGTCTTTAGGAGATGGAGAACTTTTTTCTATTACTGCCAAATCCATCATCAAGGCACTGACTCGATGGAGAAACGACAATCGTCTACCACAATCACAACAATCACCCATTAGAGAGGTTCCCTCTCTAATGAGAGCTTTGGCATACTTCCCTACTGAGCAGGAGGTAATCTTATCTAATTGTTAATCTGGCAGTAAAATATTACAACTGATTTATTTATTTTTTCCTCAGACCTGTGATAATAAATTGCTTTATTTTTTTTCTAACCAGATAGAACATGCATAACGAGGTCAAGTTCAGCCAGTATGCAGAAAAAGATGTGACTGATATCGACCTGGAGGAGTTAATCAAGCTGTATATCAACCACCGGCCAGTGTTAGGCATCTCTAGCCATGAGCTTGTTCAAGCGTTTCACTTTCTTGGTGAATGTGATCATACAGGACAGGCTGTTCTGCAAAGACACAAACTGCTGGAACTTCTACAGACTTGAGGTACACTGCAGGCTCTTTCCTTACTGTTACATTAGTGAGATCCTCTGTCCCAGTTTCTACATGTAATGCTCATGTTTCTTGAACATCTTTTGACAGGAGAACCCATGACAGAGGAAGAGGTGGCAGGGTGTTTCACCACACTTTTAGGCCTCAATGAAGAGGAGAACGAGGGAGAGGAAGAAGCAGCAGCAGCAGCAGGAAGGGAATGGTCTGACCACGGCATTTATAAATCTAACAGTATGTAAAAGAAAACTTACTCTAAAAAAAAAAAAACAACCATAGAATTTTCATAATAGCTGAAAAACATCATCACTTTTTGACATGTGCATGTGTGTCTGTCCAGGTGGAAATTTAGATTGTTCACTGGCATGTGCGATCCTGTACCTGAGGTATCCATAGAGACATTTACTGGTCACATCCTGGGCTTACCATCCTCAGCAGAGCAGAGTGACAGGAAAGCACACAACAGTGTGTTAGTCTGAGAAAGGCTGTGTTGATGATGAGCTTCAGATTCTTCAGATTTGTATGGTGCTGCTAGCCCAAAACACCTAAGAGTGAATGTGTTGATTTTAACGCACCTTGGAACTCACATTTAACATTGTATTCACATGAATGTCATGTACTTTTTTATTTATTTTTTCTCCATTTTATCACATTTGAATTTGAATTTTAAAAAAGCCCAAAATACCAGTAAAACTTTGCAAATACAATTTGGAAATTCCAGATATTTTGAGAGCAGTTGCATCACTCTAGCTCCTTACTTGACGTTATGGTTAAAAACGTATATTTGACCTTGGTGACCTTGACCTTTTACTGATCTTGACCAACATGAATCTGTGACTTCTGGATTCCTTTATTAGTTTGTATACCAAATTAGGTGACGATTGACTGAAAATTGTACACCCTTGAGCGTTGAGAAATATGCAGAGTCTCCCATACATTACTATGGCGTGATCTTTTATTTGACTTTGATAACCTTGAATCAGATCTGATCACCACCAAAAATTAATCAGTTTTAAGTTAGGCCACTTCTGACCACTACTGAAAATTTCATCAGATTCCCTCCATAACTTTTTGAGTTATTTTGCAAACCAACAAACCCACATGCAAATCAAACCCTGGTGAAAACATAACCTCCTTGGCGGAGGTAACATTGCTGGTTTATGTTGAAAATACTATGCTTACAAAAACAAAATGTCTTTTTTTCTGTTAAACCAACAAAAAAAATAAATAAATAAATAATGCAAGCAGTCCAAGGTCTGCTTAAATTATACAACTGCTGAACAATGCGGTAATCTCCCTGCATGCGGCTTGGCGTCTCATGGGGGGTCATTATTCTTTATATACAACAAAGCGGTGGGCCGCTCACACTGCCTATGAATGGATGCACACCAGCATCACTTTTAGCCTCTTTTTATGACTGTCTATGCATCACTCTGCAACTGAGACGCATCATAATACATGATCTTTATGATAACTGCCATGCAAAGACCAGTCGTTTTAGGAGAAATCCCCAATGCACTAAGTCCTTGGCAATTTCAGCATCAGGCTAATCTAATTTGACAGTCTAAGCCAGCCCATTGCAAGCAAAACTCAGGTCATTGCTGCGAAGCCAAACAAGGTAATTCAATCCCCTAAGGTTGTTAATTACATCCTCAGACAAAAGCAAAACGGGATTATGATCCAATTGGGCTGCGATGCCAAATCACTATCCGAACAAACCCTCTCCCTTCCTTTCCTGTCTCATAAATTACAGTTGGGGGGGACTAATAGCATGCGTGGGTGTTGTGTCCCCACATCAGATCATTTATCACGCTGAACAAACAATCACACCTCAGCGGATCATCAGTCATATACGCCTTTTGAATGGAGTTTTGGGCATTTGATGGCGTTACATGAAACTTCTGGTCTGTGCGTCAACCTCGGGACCGAGCCCCCTCCTCTTCGTTGTCCTCCTCCTCCTCCTCCATCCCTCTCCTGCTATTTGAATAGAGAGCCTGCGGAGCTCTCTTTTGTTCAGTAGCGCTCAGCTGCTGGAGAGGTGAGCAGCACTCCGGCGCTCCTCCGCTCATCGCGGCTGCTTCCTCGGCTCTTCTCTCCCCGAAAAAAGCGCTCGGACACCGCTGATCGAGACACAGCGCGTCCCTCGGTCTCTTCCTACTCACACCCACCACTGCTCCGTCTCCACACGCACTTGCAGCGCTTTCCCTTGGATGTTTCGGCTGCCCTCGTCCGTGGCGCTATAACCGACCACCTGCGCCGCTCAGACCGACGCTCCTGCTTCAAGGCACCTGCGTCGCTCCACATTCCTGCGGACCGGGTCTCACTTCATCCCTAAGGTGACGGCGAGTTCATTAAAGCTGCTTTTTCTTTCTCAATTTTGACCAAAAAAAGTAATTTTAGCTCTGTAACTATAGCTACTGCCACGCACACAAGGAAAAAAGACAGCTTGTATGTGTTCATATACGGTCAGTGATGAAGTGGATGTTGTCAATACTGTTCACAGACAAAGATCCCTGGATTTGATCAAAATTGCCAGTGCTCCATAAAAACTCTAAAGTCACTTTATATTGCTCCGGTTGGTGCTTGCATGAAGCAGTTTTTTTTTTCATGTTTGAAATTGATTTCATAGGAACCTTGCTTTTCAGTGCTCCAGCTCGGTGCTTTGCATTTTAGAGATTAAAAAAAAACAAAAAACAGTAGTATAAACATTTTGTATGCTATGTATAGTTATTACAGTAATTCAGAATTTTCTTGCAATCATATTCTTCTGACGTAATGAACTTAAGGAAATAAGAGTTTCTATTTTGAAAAAAAAAATGCTATTTGAATAGTGAAACCCCTTTTGTCATGACTCTCTGGTCATACTGCATCTGTTAATAAGCAATACATGTAGCAGACTGAAGGTTCAAGCTTCTTCATTTATCATGTGCACAACAATTACTGACACTGTTAGGCACTCTACATCAATTTTTACTTTTTTTTTTAAAAAAGGAGAAATTACTAATGAAGAGGGGAAATAAGTACAGAGTACATTAAATATGTAAATATAACAGAAGGAAGTGTCCCTCTCTTCCCCCTTATGTTAAGCAACTTGGATATTCAGCTTAACAAGGTCAATATGATTTGGATCAGTGTGACCATCATTCCACCTCCTGTAGTAAAAACCCTTGCATTCCCGCAGTTAACCTCCAGGTGAGGTAGAAAGGGACAGACAGAGCTGTTGGTGGAAGTCGATAGGCAGCACAGCCGAGGCTGTCAGCGGACCAGAGAGGAGAAACCCGAGACATTATCTCCACCAACTCTCAAATGGGTTTCTCAATTATTTCTGTTGGAGGAAACTTTGCAGGTGCACAGCAGCGCCCCACAGCTGATCAGGGTGCAGGTCAGAGTGTTGGACTGTGTTTAGTGGAGCTGCTTCACCGGGAGGGATGCCGGTGAGGGTGGAAAAGAAAACACAGCTCGACTCTGCTTTTCCATCTGCTCGTCTTCATTTTCCGAGCGTATGGCAAGAGGTGTCAGATAGAGGATGGCAGCGCTGGTTGGAGCGCGGTTGCTCATGACCCCATGGGAAATTAAGCAGCGATTCAGCCAAGCAGTTGGTGAAATGGTTACCAGTCTTTCTGTCTCACTGCTCTGTCAACCTCTTATGCTGTTTTGCTCTGCTTTTCACTGATATCTGTTATCCCTCCCAAACTCTAGCACACTGTGATCCTGTATTTGGGTTTAGTTTTGGCAGAGTAATCCTTCATGTGACTGACCTGGTGATAAAGTGTTACCTTCACACTGGTTGAGCAACCATGTGTATGCCTTTATGTGTGTGTGAGAGCTGCTGGTCACCTCTGCTCCCTGTTTGTGTGGGTGAACTATCAGCTCCTGTTGCACTAATAGGACCTGGCTCCACATTTAGCTTCTCTTTTAAGTCATTCTGCTGGCTTTTGCTTCTCCTTCTTCCTGTTGTGCTGTCATGCATATTGCAGAAGGCCACTGTGTTTGCTTTTCCATCCCTCTCTCCTCTCATCTGTCTCTCTTTCCCTCTCGCTCTGGGTCTTGGGGTGTGCTGTTACTGCTATTGTTCTCAAAAGAGGTGTTCTTTTCTGCAGCGTTGCCAGTCCACTGCTCCCCCCACATCTTCAGTGTGATGAGGCATTACAGTGGATGAACAATATGCCTTTGGAGAGAGGTTTTTCAGCTTTTCAGTGGCTCCACTCCAACTGTCATGTCCAAAAGCAGCTCAGGAATGCTCTCATCACACCTCAGTAGGAAGCATGGAAGAAATAAAGAAAGAAAGAGAGAGAGAGACGTAACAGACTGTGAGAATTTCACAGAATTATCTGCTTTTTGCACAAGGTCGCGTCGTCACACATTTCAATAATGCGCCTTTTCTGCCTGGCTGCACTCCGCTTAGTGCTTAGACACTTGTAGCGGAAGACGTGAATGGGCGAGAATTCAATTTTGCACTTGAGCAGTGTCCAAGCTAGTGAATGGGAAAGTTAGATGTTTTTTTTTCCTCAAATGTAAGACATTAATAGTCCTACAATGAACCTTCTGCTACATGCTTTAAACAAACAAAGCCATTGTGGCTCGAGATGAAACAAGGGAGAGCAGCCAAGCAAATGCACAGTATCAGCACAGAGGATCTTGAGTCAGGCTGTTTGACTGGTTGAGGGCTTCCAGCTACGAATCCCATAGTTGGAAGTGTGTGCTGCTATGCGTCAGTTGTGCCACTTTGGCTAATGGCTTTAATCCTCATAATTCTACAGTGGGAAAAAGAGATATTTATTACTGACTGTTTTTTTTGTCTTGCTGGAAGTTCAGTTGCTGTCGGCTCATTGTCTATGTAACAAACAGACGTAGCGCTTTTGGCTGCAGTTGTAGAGAGAGTAGGAGGGATGCTGAGAGAATCCTGCAGAGAGAGACTAATTTACAGACTTGGAAAACACTGATCCAATTAAGCACTGAAAATGCTAGCACCAGCCTGTACACATATTCAACTAAATGATCAAGAGAGTGTGTGTACTTTATACTGCTTGTTATAGTTCAGGTTTGTCTGTGCTAATGTATGTGAGAGCGGAGTCTGTAGGTCATTTTTTAGGCCTGGTTCCATTCCCCCAGTCACTGGCTCCTTTCAACGGCTTAATGAAGGCTGCACCTTTGCCTACTAGATCACGTCAATCCGCTTGATGGACAGCCCAGCCTCCTCTTCCAACCTGACACCGGTGAGCAGATGGAGCTGAGCTGAAGTGGGCTGCTGCTAGCTTTGCCTTGGCTAATAATTTAATAGTCTGGCATTAGCCGTATTGAACTAACCACCGCGTCTAGAGCCAAGCAAATGAGCTGCGCAGCTGGGCCAGTGGCGGCGCAGACAAAAGCCCAGGAGGCACAGAGGCAGAAAAAAAAAGGTAGTTTACCACAATCCCTCCAGACGCACCTCATGAATATTCATCAAAGACCCCCCCCAACCCAGCTCTGCACCCCTCTCCCACCAAATGTATTATTCAAAGGAAGCATTTCCTCTATTAAATACTATAAATAAATAACGACATCTGGTAACAGTTTTTGTCTGCTGTATTAATGACATGGCCACAGTCGAGTGTCTTCCAGTGATTTAGAGGGTAGGTTTCCTTTCAGCTACCTTTCCTCTCCTGGCCTTTCCTTTGTCTCACCGTTAGGTGCGATGCTTTCTTTGTTGTAGTCAGGTGGCATGGCAGCACATCTGATTTGGATTGCGTCTTTATCTGTCTTCTCCCCTGCAGGAGACACAAACACTACACAGCTGTTTGTTTTAACATTTCTTTCCCCCATCTGAGTTTATCCTCAGAAGAAAAGCTCCCTGCGGGCTCCTAATGTGCTTTCAGCACCGGACAGCTCCTGAAGTGATGCCTTTTTGTCTACCTCATAGTTTCTCTTCCTGGCTAACAAAAAAAAAACTTGACACGTCTTCACACGCAGCGAAGGACTGAAAGATGCATCACTCAAGGAAATCAAGTATCTAATGTGGCATCATTGTTGTACAGGCTCTATCTGTCAGACTCTGATGAGCTGGTAAACAGGGAGTGCTCGAGAGGCCTACAGATGGCCAATGTTTTTCCACTCTACAGTTCCCCAAAGGGGAAGCACATTTTGTCATGCATGCAAGTGTTCAATTTTAATTTATGGCAGTACAAAGGAATCCAGGATTTGAGGAGAAATGGGAACTAAAGCTCAAAGAAATCACGGCTTAAGTGAGTAGAAAAAGCGAAAGGATTGTTGCTGTAAGTGATTTCTGTCTGTCTGTCTTTCTCCACCTCGCCCTGCTATCAACACAGCAGGGCTGTTTATGAAGCCCAGGCACCAGTGTGATACTTACAAAGCTTTTCTCACTGATCAGAGTTCTAGCTCCAGGGTTGCTGAAACCAATCATATGGATTTATGGGAGAGAATATCAAAGTTGTATAATTAATTTCTTGCACCCATGTCAGGCTGATTCATGCACTTTGTATTGTGCTTGTGTATGTTTTTTTTGTGTTTGGTATTTGCTTTTTGTTGCTATTGATATTGGTTAATAATTTTTGTCACACAAGGTAATGCAAATGTGATTTTCCCTTCTTTGTGTTTTTCAAAATAAATTTGGAATGTAGAAAGAACATTATGGGCAGGATGCTTTAGTGTATAATTTCTGCAAAAGGTTTCTTGTTGTTGTGTTTTGTTGGTAAGAAAAAAAAAATCACTTCTGTTTTTATTCTATATGCCAACCAGAGGAAAAAAAAAAAAAAACAGTTTTCTCTAATCCTTCTGTCTGTCTCCCTGTAGGCACAGAGCTGTGAATCATACTTTTCTTAAAGGTCTTTATTGTTGTAGTAATGCTGCCTTTTGAATGATTTCATATCACTCATTTTTTTTTTTTTTGTTAATGCTGCTTCTCACGTTCTAATAAAATGCAGATAGTCCGGATCACTAATTCATCCTCTGGGGACCACGAATGTCTGTACATGCTGAAATGGCTAGCCATCCAGTAGTTGTTGAGATATGTGGCTAACGTGGCTAAAAATAACAAGAGTCAGACAGACAAAGGACAGCTAGAGATGGAAATACAGGCAGAGGAAGTAGCGGCAGCTGGCTGATCTGCAGCCCTTTCCAGGTGGATTCAGTCAGTTGTGTCCAAACGCAGCCTTTATTATGACACTTGGATTTGTAGTCCATGTTGGTTTAGCCACCTCACAGCTATCAGCAAATATTCTCCTTCAGAGCCTTGGCTGTGTGTGTGTGTGTGTGTGTGTGTGTGTGTGTGTGTGTGTGTGTGTGTGTGTGTGTGTGTGTGTGTGTGTGTGTGTGTGTGTGGATAGGTTAGTAGATCCACAGATGTGCTGAGCTGAACAGAGTTAGCTTAGAGAGAGGGTGAAAAGGCCAATGTGAGAGCTACCTTCATGTGGGAAGTTGTCTTTAACAGCAAAACATCGGCCTGTCTGTCTGTCTGGTTATTTTCTATAATGCCCAGTCCCTCTACAATAAGCTGCAATGAAATTATTACGTTTTAGCTGGTTCCCACTTTGATTCCTCACCGAAATCCTGCTTCCGGACACCAAATTGATTTTAATGTGGAATTTGTAAGGCTCATAGCGGGTCAGATGTCCTCTCAGCGGAGTTGCTAGTCGTTTTGCAGTACGTAATAAGATTGCCAATGCTCCACCAAAGTGGCTTTTACATGGAGCTATGAAGCGTGCTGCCTTCAAAGCTCTGTGGCATTAGAGTCGATAGCAGAAGTCGGGGTAATGGGGAGGGGTGCGGGATGTGCAGGTGTGTGTGTGAGCAAGTAAGGGCTTGAAACTTTCTCTCAAGGCCTGTACCTAATGTGAGACTCAGTCTGTCAACGGACCAGCAGTTTTTTGAGGAGGAAGGGCATTTCTTTTAGCATCTTTCACAGGAAAATAGTATTTTTTTTAAAAAAATGTGATTTCCATTCAAATTGCATTTTCAACACAGAATTGTTTCTGAATCTGGAGAGAACCAAGTCATGAGGTCACTTTTTGTGGTAGCACGTGCATTGTACCAGGCTATTAAATAATTTCCATTTTCTGGCTCTGTGCAGAAACTCCGCAAGACAAATTCCCTTCGCTGGTTAGAGCGTACAGCTCCTCTGCTCTGCTCTGCTCTGGTAAATTCAATATGAACTGTTGGGATGACTACCAGTTCTGTTTGGTAATTAAGTGTCACACTGTAAAATTAATAGAGAAGCAAATAAATTGTGGAGACACTGCTCCAGTCTCTCAATCACGAGTTAGTCAAGAATGATATTAATCAAGTGTGTGTGTGTGTATGTGTGTGAGAGAGAGAGAGAGAGAGAGAGAGAGAATTATCCTTGGGGGGGAGGGGGTCTGGGCACCACTCTCTCACCTCCCTGGAGCCTCCAGAACGTGAAACCACAACGTCCCCTTGTGTCCTTTCTCTACCCACTTTCTCTGGGATTTTCCCCTCAGTTGCGATTAATGAGCTCTGTCTGTCTTGTCTGTCCTGATAAGTCTCCTTGGTGAGTAGTGCCGGAGCCCTCCAGTTTGCTTCTGGACCTCTTTGATAAATTCGGCTCTCACAACTATTGCAGGGGTACCTCTAGTGATGCCTGAAACTTGGCCTGTGTGTGTGTGTATTTGTGTTTGTGTGAAAGGCTTGTCTGAGAGCATTGCTATCCCAAAGCACCCATCTCCGTGCTCAGATTGATTGGAGGACAGCTGTCTGTGATAGATCGTTCTCTGCACTGGACTATTGGCTTAGCTGTTGATCACTGACCGCTGTCTGTCAGCACACAGGGGGGTTACTGTAGAGTGTGTCGAGTGCATTCATTAATAGATAATCATTGTTACACTCTCGCTCTTCTTATCTGTGTTTACTTGCTCCATCCAGCCACTACATTTTAGTGTCCCAGCGGTTCGGTGGTGAGCTTTTTTTTTTTTTTTTTGAAGGCGTAACTGTAGTGTCTTTCCTCTCTTTTCCTCCCTGTTCTCGTGCATACTGCCCGACTGCCCTCTTGCTTGCTTATGCACACAGACAAACCATCCTCCACAGTTGCAAATGCATGAAACACAAAGCAGAAAAACCACAAAGCTTTTCTATAAGCTTGCATTGCTTCTCAGGTGACTGAGGCCAGGCCCAAAGTGGGCCTAGCATGACCTTAGTATGACCTTCATTGTTTTGACCTAGAGGGGGATCAGAGGTTCACAAGCTCAGGTTATCTCCCCTCTTCTCTCCGTGTTAAACCACCAGGCTTTACCGTGTGCCTCCCGAAGTTTTCTTCAAAATGGTCAAAGATATCTGGAGCTGCAGAGTGGATGTTTTAGCGTTCACATCCCGTGGGCGGTCTGTGCACTTGTGTGGATGCTCAACTACAACATGTTTTTACCTTAGCAACACCGACACCCTGAGAATTGTCAGCTTGGTCCAAATAGCGAGCGAGTTGTGCAGCACGTGTTGTGATTTACCACTGAGCCATTAGCAGTTAAGCTGTGTGAGCTTCAGGTACTCTCAAAGGGAATGGAGAAAGAAATACTCCCAATGCAGTACACTTTGTTTTTAAAAGCCCCCTCAGGATTTATTAGGAAAACATTTCTTTAGCCCACCCACCTTCACTTAGCTGCCTGAGAACCTATAGATACAGAGTTTGCACACACTCGTGTGCTCAGTGCTGAAGCAGGAGAGTGATTTGGAGTGGATTTAAAGTGGCCAGTGGAGATTCGCAGTGGATCATAGCTAAAGATTTTCTTCTCTGAATATGTGTAGCCATATTCAGAGCCAATATCAGTAAACACCTACCCATTCTTTCATCCCTCCAGTGTCTCCTTCTTCTTCCTCCTCTCTTGCATCTCTCTGCACGCATCAAGGTCACAGTTGAACCTTCAAGAGGCCAATCGCACAATCACACTGCTTGATTGCGCTGTTTGTTCTTAATCAGGATCTCAGACAGGACAGCGTCTTTATCAACCCATCACCTCACAACGCAGCAATCACAGCATTTGTCATTTCTTATGTGTTACTACAAACAGCCTTAATTGCTAGGTCTCTCTCAACCTCAAGAGCTGTTGAACAAGCTGCTCAGGATTAATGGCACATTTTAAAAAAAAGACTGAAATTTGCACTGAATGAATTCTCAAGATTGTGATTTGAAGTGTCATTTCTAGATGATGTTTTATTTTTAGATGGAGGCGCTCCACTTCACTCAGTGTATACATGTCCCCTGCCCTTGCTGGATTTCTGTCTGGGCTGAGTTTTATTTAAACTGCCCACCTGCGTACCATCCAGCGGCGTCGTCTGTCCAAGCGGCTATTGCCTTTTCCTAAAGCCAGGAGCTCAGGCTGCTCATCTTGTCACAGCCGCGGATCCGACTGCCAGCTCCCCGGGCCTCCTTGGCATCTGCTCTTTGCATTGGCTGCCAGATAAATGAGGTGTTTGCTTTTCTTTGGCAGAGCGGTGCCTTTCACGAGGTCAGCAAGGGTCACTTCGCCGGGGAAACTAAGCCCTTAAAAGGACCGGTAGTTCTGAATGAGTTAGCCCATTAACCACAAATCATGTATACTTTAGCTTCCTGCCAACCATTTTCCTAAGCTGGCTAGAAGTATTTCACTGCAGTACAGGATGAATGTTAACTTAGGGGATCATTAATCTATTAGAGTGAACATTTAGTGTAATTATCTTATTTCTGTGAAATAACGTAATGGAGTTTTGAAAACATTTGTGATTGTATAAAAGGTCCAACATTTATCATTTGTGTCAGCTATTATTATATTACACATTTCTACAGAGTTTTTCAATTAAAAAGTACTGAAATCATAACAAAGAGTATCTCCTCCATCTTTGGATGGTTTTTCTATTTTTTAAAAGCATACTTTCCTGGTTTTTATACTTTTTAGCTGCCAATTTCTCAATTTTTGGATTTGACTGCTTGCTTAGATAAGCAAGAGTTTTCTAGAGTCAACAGTTTGAGATAGAATTTCATTCTGAGTTGACATGAATTGAAAAATGGTTGAGAATTACTCTATAAAAACATATGGTATGCTTTGGGAAACTATTAATCTGTGTCCTAAAGGTAACATTTTCGCACGTCTCTCTGAAAGCCCATCTGTAGGTTGGTCAGTCAGGCCAACACAGTTATGGTTAACAGATGATGATTCCTACTGGAAGTTTTTTGATATTCAGTGAAATATGCCCACATTCCCATGATGGTTTTCCACAATCTTTTTTTTGCATGTGGTATCCAAAATGTTTTTTCTCACTGACTTTGGTGATCCCCTCACTTTCACTCTTGAGCCACCATGACGTTGATGTTTTTGGTTTTGAGTGAAATGTCTCAGCAACTATTGGATGGAAAGGGTGGAAAGCTATGCAATGTTGTAATGATGAGGTGGAATTAAATCTGGATACACAGTTGCATGCTTTTTCCTGATGCCAGTGGAATAAGCTATAAATGCACATTATTGACAGATTTCTTTGTTGTATTTGTGGCCAGTTTTTGCTCTTGTACAGTAGAGAGCTGACAGTAAAACCAAGGTGCCCAATTTCATCTGCATTTCCACTCAGACGTTTGAAAGGAAAATAGCTATAAAACATTTGGGTTTGGCTCCGCTGATGGGTCATTCTGGATAAAGCTTGCGTCTGCCTCTTGCCAGAGATCTCTTTGTTGTGCCAGCATCCTCAGCTCTCCCTCAGTTAGCAGG
Organism: Synanceia verrucosa; assembly: GCA_029721515.1. Lineage (NCBI taxonomy): Eukaryota > Metazoa > Chordata > Actinopteri > Perciformes > Synanceiidae > Synanceia > Synanceia verrucosa. The sequence continues at coordinate 6,549,403 of CM056558.1, forward strand.
TGTTTTATGTTCTTATACTTCTTCCTGCTACATCAACCCTCCACTCGTCCATCCATGGTTCCACATTCCCCCTCTGGCTAATCATTTACTTAACAAACCCCCTCCGGCCCCCCGTCACTCCACTCAGCCTCTGTGTGGAAGTGCATTTTGAATTAGCACCAGGTGTTTGTTTTGCTTTGATGAGTTAAATTTGATTATCTGGTGCCTCCTCCTTCAAAACAATATAACTGAAGTGGTTTGGTAAAAAAGAAAACACTGACACACTGCTTGAACATCAAGATTCCTTCATTGAGTACATGGTCAGACTCTCATCTTTGATGAGCTTGCAGCAAATTCTTCAGGCTGTTTGTGCTTCACTTTGTTCACTCTGTGGCCTCACTGGAGCTTTTGTTTTTCCTCAGGTAACATTTTATCTCTCTTGGTCTGGGTCTAGCCAGCTAGTGTGTTTCTGTGAATCATTATACTGGAGCAGTCTGAGCTTTCATGTTCATTGACATTAATTATACAATGCCTCCACAAAACAAAGTAAGGAGCTTGTGGCGTTTGCATGGAAACCTTGTTTCTTAGATTCTCTTCTGTACCACAGGGGAGTCTGTAATGTAACATTAAAAGGCCATTAAATAGTGGTGTCTCAATACAACTTTTTCACTTCCTATATGATACCAATATTGCAGCCTTGAGTATTGGCTGACACCGATATCAATGGAATCGTACGTACTTTTATGATTTATTACCTCTGCCAAGGAGGTTATGTTTTCACAGGGGTTTGTTGGTTTGCAAAATAACTCAAAAAGTTATGGACGGATTTTGACAAAATTTTCAGGGTTGGTCAGAAGTGGCCTAACTTAAAACTGATTAATTTTTGGTGGTGATCAGCTCTGATTCAACGTCAACAGCAAAAATTTATCAGTTAACACATCATCATCAACACATTCACTCTTTGGCATTGTGTGCTTGCAGGAGTATACGCTTTCTCAGAATGCTGCCTTGGCGGAGTGTCATGCTGGTTTTGTGGTATGTGTTGGAAAAGGCTTGACCAAGTGATATTATTCAAACATCCAATAAAAACAATATATATATATATATATATATATATATATATATATATATATATATATATATATATATATAATTTTAAGGTGCAAAATAACCTCTAGATTAAGTTAATATTCTACAAAATTGAATACAATAAATAAATTAAATTAGAAGACCCTGAAAATCCTCCTGCTGTTTTTTGATTTAATGCTGCTTCAAATGCACAATGAGGTTGGTCGTATTAAACTTTCTGGATCTATACCACCACAGGAAACTTTTTTTGGACTTTAATGAAAAATCCTGCCACATGGCCGACATCACTCCTCCTCCTTCTACTTTGTTTGCACCTTAGCACAGCTGTTGTTGTGATCACTGGGCTCTGCTGCTGGATAGAAGAGCTGGAGTGGAGTCTGGAATGGACTGATGGCATCAGAGTGTACATATCAGAGATTTTAAATGCAGGCTGATATAATCCGATACTCGTTTTGTTTTGCTGGTATTGAACCGATGTCCTATATCAATATCAGATCGAGACACCCCTAATTCTTTTATCACATATGACACAATAAAGGGGGTTGTAAGTAAATAACCCACAATCCCATCCGCCTCTCCTCACCTGATGCCGTATATCACAAGATAGCCATCTGTATTATTTTGTGCCAACACACTGCACCACAGCACTTTTCACAACCGTTCACACCTTTTTTCCACTGTGTATGCCTCAGAGAAGTAGTATTTTCTTGCCCCACGGCACATGCAGCTCCCGCACCTTCACTTTTTCTCTTGTCAGATGACGGCAGGTATTCTTCTGTGGTCGTGTAGCTGTCACCGTGGATGACCAGAAACAGATTCTTAGGTGCAAAATCTCTGGTCTATATTTGAACTAGGGATGTCAGGGTGAGGACATTTTACCTCCACTTAATAAACTGGTGACAACACCAGTGTTACAGAGTACAGTTCGCATTTTACAAGAAAAGATTTTCAAAAAGTTGCTGATATGCAAAAAATGGGTTTTATTTCTCTAAAAATCCTTCTGCAATCCTAATCTGTACCAGTGTTTTGTGGATATTTTATTAACTGGTGAATGAAAACTGTTTTTCTGTTAGGAAATGACTGGGAAATGATGGGATCAGAAATAGAAGCCTGTCTCGAATACGATATTGAAAGTGAAATCAATCCTCTCATGTAACTCTCGGCAAGAAAGCAAAGAACTATGTCTCCAAAAATGAATTATCCTTTTAATATATTGCACAGCCCTGTTGACATGGCACTTCCTCCCCTCTATTTCCACTTGTGTCTCTCAACATCGTGACACTTGATATTGTGCCAAACTTCTCCCTCTCTCTTTCTGTTAACCGTTACTTATTGTGTGTGAAGAGTCTGCAGACGGCACGGAGATTGAACTGCCATCAGGAACACATTACCCACACCACAGCCTGGAAAATGTGTTCGATGCATCCTTCACTCCTCTGGGCTTTGCCTCTCCCTTCCCCTTCCACCAGCCCATTCACCTGCCATCATTCAGCAAACTGTGAGTCAGGGCAGAGGAAGGAGGAGAAAACAGAGGACAGACTTATTTTGATATTTAACCAGTCATACAAAGTAGATATATGACTTAGAATCCTCATAATTCACATTGTGGTTTTTAAAAAGTTAATTGAACATGTGCGAGGCAGCTATTAAAAACAAAATCTGTCCCTGGGCTGGCAGCACTGCATCTGGGGGAAAGGCTGGGAACAGAGGGATGAGAGGCGGCCATTGCTTGAACAGTTGGCTCTACTGACAGGAGGGCATCCATCAGGGCTTGATGGGCGACTGCAGGTTACCAGGTGTGAGCTCAGAGAGAGAGAGAGAGACGGCTGCACCGACAAGCTCACATTCACAAATATCACCCTGATATTAAACCCGTCATTGATTGTGAAATATGAGAAGCGTTTCCTTTTCCCTGGAGATAATTACGCACCTTGTCTCTAATTTGCCTCGGTTGTCGTAGTGGGACCTCTTACTCAACACGCAACTCTCCTGTCAGGATCCCAGATCACCATGCCCATACAGTCCCACTACGGTGGTAATGCATGAGGACGGCTGAGAGCCTCTGGCTGTGCATGGTTGTGATGAGAGGTGTAATTAGCCAAAGCAGCTTGACAAACTGCAGCTGGGGTATGAGGGATACAGGGCGATGAGCCAGGGGAGAGGTCAGGGAAGAGGAGAGGTTATTGTAGCCTGTAAAATTCAAGGTTGATCTAGTTTTGCAGTCTTGATCTTAACACCTGGCCCACATCTGAACTCTCTCTTTCTATGCACTATCCTTTCTTTCCATTTGCGTGATTCTGTTAATTCTCTTTACAGTCATATGAGCAGTGCTTCCTACCGCTGCAGTGTATGTAAGATACAAGGCAGCAGTATGAATTGGCCTGTTTGTTTGCACCGCCAAGACTCCAGGTGAAGAGGTGGAGGTTAACGTCACCGATAAGTGTAATTAATTGCTCCAATTTAGTCATTAAAGTGTTGATTTGGAAGCAAGAGCTGACACCCACAGGGTCTCTGAGAGAGTCGCAGAGAAAGAGTGGTGGGAGGAGAGGAAAATATTGACCGTGTTTTAAACTCTACAATGAATCACGTTTAATTGTACTCATGAAATAAGCGATGTGGCTGTGAGAAGGCGATATGAATTCATCATGCAGCTGTAGTGTAAAGGCAGGCAGGGAGGCATGAAGGTGTGTGGCTCTTTAAGAAAATTCTGACCGGCTGCTGGAGTGACAGCAGAGAGAGAGAGACACATCACTCAGTATTTGTTGACTACATTTTTGAAGCTTCCAGTTCAGCATTTTGGCCATCGCCATCTTGGTTTTTTGCAACCAAAAGGAACATGACAGTAGTACAGGAAAGTAAATGGAGAAAGAGCTTTTATTTCATAAGTGTTGTATTCTTCCTCCACAGATATTTATCATTTTGTTTGTCAGATGAATCTGAAACATGTTCAACTTTCTGTTTGGTCTTCATATTTTTACACAGAGAAATAACATTGAGGAAATGAGGAATGGAAGCAAACAAATATATTCAATTACTGATCTAACAGAGATTTTAGATTAATCAAAGTGTGTTTATCGGAAGTCCTCTGTGGCACTAGAATGTTTAATAAGATATTTTAGGCAACCAAAATGTTACATTTACCTTTCATGAACTTTATACACACTGTGAAAGTATTAAAGTTCTAAGACAAGAACATGGGCAACTTGGTTGCTGTGGTAGCGACATGTCAATCACAAGGTAGCGCTGTCCTAAACCATCCTCCACTTCATGGTCAATTTGACTCTATATAGGATCATAATATTGAAGAAGATGTGAAACTAGTGATTATGACTAATGTTTATCATGTTTACTGAAGTTATGATAAATAACGTTATGATGAAGAAGAGCTGTTCTCATCAAGGCTGTGTCCACATGCTTCAGATCACTTTTGTCTCCGTTTGCCTGGCATGGTCATAAATTGACACTTGTTTTCCCTCAGAAGCACAAGTTGCATGAGGAAGTTAGAGTGCGGCCAGACTTGGATTGGAATGGCTAATGTAAGCAGCCCAATAAGTAGGGCGTCATCCAGAGAAATTGGCCGCTCTTGGGCTCTCCATCTATGGCTGTTGCATACAATTGGGTTTTCATGTAACAGATGGTCCGAGCAAACCGCCCTGCATCTCTTTCCCATCAGGTTGGCCCGATAAAGAGGAGAAGGATGGTGTTAACTTAACATGCTTCCCATCCTCCTAAATCACCTCCAACTTTCTTAACTTCTCCTCTACTCCTCCTGTAATCCGTTTGCCTCCTTCCCCTCCTCCCTCTATACTCCTTCCTTCCTTACTTTCCTTCAAAATGCTCCTTCACCTGCCCCCATTGTCTTGGTTTCATAAACTCAGTGTTTCCCCTTGTGTTCCAGCACTCAGTAATTACTGTACAGGCTTGAGGAGGTTACATTGGCACGCCAGCACTCTTCTTCTCTGATATTCAAATGAGCAGCTGCATCCTCGTTTGTCATCAGTTCAATGGTGTGTGTGTTTGTGTGTGCATACGCGTGTGGCTTCTAATCTCTTATTTAGAGTATCACACGGGAAAGGCATTAACATCGGTCGGGTGAGAAATTAGAAGAGAGGCTGATTAATTCTTGGCGAAAGGGAATTAAAGGGCGCTTCCCCGCCGTCGTCTTTGTTGCGAGATGTACCTGCAGCGTGATTGAAGGCGGCTGCTCGCCGCTGCCACCATCATTAATAATCACCAGCCCTCAGGAAGATTCATGCTGCCATGAGCGAGTTGGTTCAAAACACTTAGCCGCTACACATGCCACTGAGGGCATGATATATGATGGGCTAATAGCTCAGCATGCCATCAACAATGCTGCGGCACAACAGTCAGGACCATGAAGTTTTTATCATACAAGATTAGAAGAACAAGTTGTATTTTGTATAAATGACACCTTGTCATAAAGCTGAATTAAATTAAAAATGAGTGACTGTAATGCACTATTAACTGTTAGGTTTCTCTTGTATTTGGTTATATTGTTAGAACTTAGAAACTCACCAGCTGTGCACTTTCTGGGACCTGAGTGTAGATTGTTTGTGTTGACTGACCGAGAAGAAACGGCATTTTGCATTGACTTGGCTCAGTTCTGCAGTGGTGAAATCATTTTTATTTACTCCAGAATAAAAATGATATATTCCCCCCTGCTTGGTCTTTTGAGCAGGGCGAAAAATATAATAAATGTGATTAAATTTACAGGCTGTTACCGCGCAGGTTAATTTGCTTCCAATAAAGCAGCAGTACAAATGAAATCACTTTATTAATTTAAAATCAGGCTGGTGCACCTTCATTTTTCCCCTCCGACTTCACTTCTGAAGGTGGATTCAGCAGAGATAGACACTTTATGGCTGGCTCTAATTTTCCCTGGTCAGGTGTTAGGCTGCAGGTACTGATCTGTTTCAATACATTAACTCAGGTGATAAGGCCTCATGGGAGATGTGCGCTAAGGAGGAGTGTGTGTAGTGCTTTGCGAAAAATCCTCAAAATGAAAGCCGCATCGACATAATTTGAATAACTTCCTTATCACTTGAGTCAGTGTAATGAAACAGATTAGCAACTGCAGCCTGTTTATAAGACATACCAAGGCCACTAGATATATGGGAACACATGGAGACTTTTAATGTGCACAGGAAGCATCTGTGATGTGAGGGCTGTCAATTACCGATCGAGCTGAGCTGATCAAAGGCCTGCCTGATATAGTCTGCCCTCTTTGTTCCTGTCTCAAGGGATACGACTTGTTCACACTCGAAGAGCTTCTCATCACTGCCCATACACACACACACACACACACACACGCACATATTCATCCGGATCACAAAGCGAACATAGATTGAACGCACCTGGGTGCACACATGTACAATCTCGCTCATCCAAACTGGAGAGTGCCCAGTGACACGTCATGTGTCCGTCGTCACACCTGCACGCGCACGGAAAAAAATTTCAAACTGCCTCAAACCCCGATATCATGCATTATTCCTACGGAGAGATCTGCCAGGTCAGAAAGATGAGCGTCACGTCTGAGATTGATTCCGAGGTTCGCCGCTAATTATGTTATGCCACCGTTTGAACTGTCTGTTCAAATCCAATTATCAGGCAGTCTGTGTAGCTTACAAGATTGGGGCGGCGACGAGGGGAGGAGAGGATCGGGTGGGCTGTGAGAGAGATAGCGAGTCACTGGGAAACATGCCGTCTGGCTGCGAGACATGAGGAATTTCATTGAAGAAGAAACACTTGTTTACTTTGAATGAGGGCTACGATTTATTTGGCTTTCTAGTCACCAGATAAATGCGGAAGCTGAGAGCAATAGTTCCACATTTTAGAAAAAAATATTTATTCACCCTCTGGCAGAGAGTTAAAAGGGGAAGATTGATAGAAATTTGACGTCTGCACATTAAGCTGGTTAGCTTAGCTTAGCTAATATTAAAGAGCACTATTTAACACATTATGTCTCATTTGTTTATCCATATGTAAATCCATACAAAACCAAAGTGCAAAATCTACAATAACCTTTCCAGCCAAGTAAGAGTCTGGTGTATGTATAATCCTCTGAACAGTGAATTGCTGTTGATTGCATTGTTTGATTAAAAACCAAAACAATTACAGGGTACAATTTAAAGAGTGTAAATGTTGCAGCGGGGAGTAAAACACATGGCTTGATCTTACATTGACCCCTCTGGGAGCAGTCTGACTGACTACTAATGATATTGCAAAAACAGCCTAAACCTAACAATCAAGTGCACCTCAAATGAATCTACACCCCTCTGTGAAATGTCAGTTTGTGTTGGCTGCCTTGTCTTTGATCCATGGTGCGTGTGCACTAGCTCACTATCGCTCCGTCTTCCTTACACACCTTCAAATTAGCTGCCATGACTGGACGTTGGGAGCTGCTGGGCCCCAGCAGGCAGCTCCATACTCTGACAGATAGGGTCAGAGCCGGAGCAGGCACCAGATGAATAAGTAAATAAACCTTGGCTCTAGGCAGGTCTCATCAATTCTGATTTTTCCAAATTACAGAGAATCAATATATACCCAGGGGATCCCGGTCTGTTTCCATCTCAGACCAGGGAATCATGCTCGGACTGAGACCAGACCGCGGAGTTTAGCACTAAAGCTGGAAATAGCCTGGCTGCACCATTAAGCCCCAACAGCCTCTCTTGCTCTCTATCACTCTCTCTACCTCACTGTCTGTTATCTGCTTTTTCACCAAGGTGTGTTAACTCTCCCTGCAGCTCTTCCTCTCTTCATGGCTTCCCTCCCACCAGCATCTCACACCTTCCCCACCCTCTTTATTTAGCAGCACGCTCTCTGTTTGTGCCACTCTTAACAGGATACTGGAAACATCTGCCTCTGCCTTTTCACGACTCATTAGCCATTCTAAGCGTGATTATTTATTAAGGGCACTGAAGCTACTGCTACTGCCACTGCCAGCGTCGCTTGCTTTCTATTCACCCTCCCTTTTACCCCCCTCGGCGTTTCTTTTCTTGGTGCTTTGAGCATTTGATTTCTTCCTCTTTCATTCTCACACTTCGATTCCCGCACAGTTATCATAGAGCAGTGTCTTTCTCCTCCATGCTTTTTCCTTTCTCACACTCTGAGGTCTTCTTTTTTCAGCTCCAATTCCTGCTCAATTTATTCATTGTACTTCGACGTTCCTCATCTCGTTTCTATGCTGCTCATCAGTTTTGAAAACCTTGTATTTCTCTTTCCAAGTTTCTTTCCATACCATTTCATTATTTCCATAATCTGGTTCTTTTTTGTCAGAGCAGCTGCATTGTCAATGTCTAATCACACATCTCAACTCCTCTCTCTCTCTCTCTCTCTCTTTCTCTCTCTCTTTCTCTCTCTCTCTTTATTTGGCTGTCTCTCTACCTGTTAAATCACCATTCTTCTCCTTAGCTCCTATTAGAGACTGAGGTTACATCCACTCTACCATTCCAGCCCTGAAATCCTTCAGTCACGTCTCACTACCCACATTTCACCCATTTACTCTACTTATAATAGGATCAGGCCAGTATGGATTGAAACTGCAGATGTTGTTTAAAAGGAGAGCTGTTTAGGACATCAAATGACTCTATATAACTGACTTCATGATCAAAGGTTGGCGTGAATCTCTTTTTGTCTCATAAAAAAAAAACACTTTTTGTTGTCTATTTCAGTCTTCACTTTACTTGACTTTACTGGCAGCACTGCTTTAGGGATGCTATGCCTGTCGGCTGGGACACCACACTTTCCAAACTTAAATATCTCAATATCTATTGGATGGATTGCCATTGAATTTTGTGCAGCCACTCATATTCCTCAGTGGATGAATGCTACTGATTTTGGTGACTTTTCCATGAGCTTCACTTTTGTGGTTTAGGGCCGCAACTTACAATTATTTTGATAGTTGACTAATCTATTGACTATAAATGTACACCTATTCAGTGGCTCTTATTTAGCCATTGGCTTTTTATGCATGTTCTAACTAACAATAACTAACGATAGAGATTTATATAAACTGTACCGCTCATCAGGCTGTTACAAAAATAAAAAAATTACTCTATTCAACTTTTTTTCATTTTAAAGCAAGGACAGGCAAAATACTGATAAAAATAAAGTATCTTTTTTTTTTCAAAATAGCAGCAATAAAAACAACGAAACAAGCAATGACCGACGAGCAATGACCGACTATTGTCGACAAATGAATTCCTTGGCAACAAATTTTCTTAGCGATTTTTGTCAACTACGTGGTTACAGCTCAGCTATCTCAGCAACTATTGCCTTGACAAATTTGAACTGAAACATTTAGAGCCATGAGATGAAATTTTTATTTAATCGCAAAAGACTCAGGTGTACTAATTAGCTAGGGCAAGCATGCAAACACTAAGCTGGTGAACAGTTTTTGTTTTAAGATATCATCTAGACATGGCTGCTGAACATCACAACGTCTCGTTGTACCTTGTCTTTCAATGAGGCATACAGTTGGTTTGATCAAACATGATTTATTTGATCATATTTATTTTAGTTTAGCCGTTAGCCAGATGTAATCTGAAGGTGGACACCATCCAGTCTGCCTGGTTCTTCAGTAGATCAGGTGGTCACAGTGATGGATGAGTGCACATACGGACCCCATCCTCGTGAACATGATACAAACGCACCATCTGTCAGTCTGCATCCTGGTGACTTGATGATTCGTTTGTGTGTTTATATGTGTGTTTGTGTGTGTCCTTAGATGAATGTCTAGATCTGGCAGTCACTGATGCTGTGATTCTGATGAGATGCAGACTGATTTAACTGCACATCAAAGCAGCAGATCACCCCCGCCATTGTGTGTGTGTGTGTGTGTGTGTGTGTGTGTGTGTGTGTGTGTGTGTGCTGGGGATGCCGAGGTGACAGACGCATATGATTCCCAGTGTGTAGTCTATTTGTGAGATGATTTAATGGGGGATATAAGTGAACGGATGGAATTTGGAACTTGAAGAGCTGAGATATTGGACGGGAAAGGATAATGACTAACACACACGCACACACACAGCTGACTGTTGTATAGAGGGATGTCTAAATACATCCTGTAGCTCTCTATCCATTAAACCATCCACTGTTTCGACCCTCCAGTCCCTGCCCTCCTTTTATCCCAGGCTGCCTCTCCACTTATTCGAAGATTAGATGAGTTACCAAAGCGACAGGCACCTCTCATCCCTTTGTTAATTAGTTTGGTGTCTCAGTGTGGCTGGATGGCATGACAAGTTTTTTTAGGTTGTTTTTTTTTCTTTTCTGTTTTTAGCTCATGCATGATGTATTCTCATTAGATGGCCTTGTGACTTGACACACAGCACAGAGATGGCTGTGATAGATGGTTAACCTCTCTGCTCTTGGTTCATGAATCCATCATGAATCATCCTTATTGTGTCAAAGGATATACACACTATTCCAGCAGCACTGCATCTAGCGATAGTCAGCTGGTCAATCCTCCACTTTAGATGAAAACATCTCTGTTGGATGGATGGCCAATAAAGGTGGCACAGATATTCATGTTCACCAGAGGATGAAGCCTACTAGTCTTTGGTGAGCCAAAGGCCTGTCTCTGTGCCACATACACCCACACTGGCATAGTTCGTTGGGCTAATGATGACCAATTGGAAAATTTTAACATATCCGCCATGGTTCCTTCAGGATGAATTGTAATTATTTTCCCTGATTTATTGCCAACTAGCTCCAACATCAGGTCAAACAAATGCAACCATAATTAATCCCTCTAGCTTTAGCAGTACTTTAAGCTGACTGGCAAATGTTGCTATGCATACAGGCCAAACTAAAATGTTGAACAGGGCAAACACAACATAACATACTGTACCATACCAAACATACAAACAAGACATACCAAACATTTTGTTGAAATGTTGTGAACATATTTGCACACTGATTTTAGCATTTAGCTTTAAACACCACTTGGCATTGCTTCACGGAGCTACTAGCATGCTGTAAACTCAGCGCTGTTGCAATATGAAAATGAAACTAAATTTAAAATGATGAACTTTATGTTAACTGAAATGATCTTTGTTCAAAACTCCCCAGATTTAAAATAGGACAACCAACTCTTATTCAAGTAGTCAACTATTTTTTTTTTTCTTAGTTTGCTGAGATTTCTTTAGTTGATCAGTTGTTTTTTACACTTTCTTCGTACTTCGAGGTTCAAAGTGGTGCTAGTTGGCTCAGGCTGTGGACAGCTCTAGTTTAAAACAAATCTTTAAATAATATATTTTGTTTATCTAAAATTTCTGTTTTATGTTTTAGATTTTGCATTAATTTGGACACAGTGGTTTGTAACATGATAAAACAGAATGACAATATTACCATGAGGTGATACCACTAAAGGGCAATAAACAGTGACTTGTCACTCCAACAGCCTACATGGCTGCAGGTCGAGTGGTGAGCTCGATGGATCCTGTGACTCTATCCATACGGTGCGATCCTGCTGATCTATAGACTGCCACTGCCTTTATTCTGACGGTAGATAGTGCAGGTTTACTGACCGGCTCCGAGGCCTTTGCCCCTGCATGAATCAGTTTCCCTGCACCGCTGACTTTGATTAACGGAGGAGACTTTACAGCACGAGGCGAGGATTTACAATATCCCATCCGTCCCTGGATCCTACCGACAGAGAGACAATAAAGCCAAGTGAGAGAGAGTGGACATGCAGAGACATACGAGAACGACATACAATGTAGAGAAGAGGGAATAGAGAGGAAAACCCGGCAGCCTTCCCAGTGAGATGTGTCCCACACGATGAACTCCTGTGATAAACTGATAACATCCTTTAACTGCAAATGTGTACAACTGTAAACAATATTTGTTGTCTGAGTGTGTGTGGTGAAGGGGCAGTCACAGAACGGATCATTATGTAATGTCTTCATGCTTCACTGAAACCAGCACTGTTTGTGTGCATTAATGTGTGTGTTTCTGATATTGATTAAGAAACAAGCAAGACAGAGAGCGTAGCAATTTATCTTAGAATTGTCACGCCCCTTATGATTGTATCAGTCCAGCTTTAACACCGATGGGTGAGCCAGACTTGCCAATATTATATACTGTGTGTGTGTGCGTGTGTGTGTGTGTGTGTGTGTGTGTGTATTATAGATATATATAATACACACACACACACACACACACACACATATATATGTACATAGTCTCTGTTTACTGTCTTTACATAATTTTATTTCACTTCATGTGATTTTTAAAGCATCATAATTAACCTTGAAAAAACGCATTATTTTTTTTTTCTCACACATGCTGCTTTGATTAAGAAAACGAGAGCAACCGCTTCTGTCATTAGTGCCATCCGTTTTATAAAACACAGAGTGCCTTGTGTCAGCGTTTTTGCCCATTTTGAGTATCATATTTCAAGTCCCACAGAATATTTTGTACTATGTCTATGAAAACACTGAATATCTCAAATGAAAGAAGAGACTATTTCATCATAAAAAAACATTTGTTTTTATCTTGTTCCATTCTTGTTTTATCAGAGGTAAAGTAGAGGCCCCTCCCACCAAAATCACAACTTCAGTTTCTGTCTCTAATCACAATGATCTCCATTTCCTGCTTTGATCTCCTTGGCGTACGTCATCTCTTTATGTCCTGACTACATCTCCCAGAAGCCCCAACATCACTCACTCACTCAGGGCCTTTCTGTGTGGAGTTTGCATGTTCTCCCCGTGTCTACGTGGGTTCTCTCCGGGTACTCTGGCTTCCACTATCCAAATACATGCATGGGGATTAGGTTAATAACTGGCTAATTTAGATTGACCGTAGGTGTGAATGTGAGTGTGAGTGATTGTCTGTCTCTATGTGCCCTGCGATGAGGTGGCGACTTGTCCAGGGTGTACCCTGCCTTCCGCCCTAAGACAGCTGGGATAGGCTCCAGCTCCCCCACGACCCTATGAGGATAAGCGGTAGATAATGGATGGATGGATGGCACTCAAGCATCAGATTTTAAATGACGTTGAAATACGTCAATGGCACTCAAAGACTCAAAGAATTAATTACTTATCAAAAAACCTATTTGAGACAATAAATTGATTAACAGAACTATCCCCAGTTGCGGCCTTCAAGAAATTATACAATAAAGATGCTGTACTGACACTGAACAGGAGAACACAGAGCTCCTTCACTCAGACATTTGTCCTCCATTCATAAACAAGTGTATGGATTAAGTCAGCATTTTGTCTGAGTGAACCCTGAAGGTAAATTGCCACTCTGCCTTTTTACACTCTTGTGTACAATGTGTCCGAACTATTTTCTTCCCTGTACCATCTTCTCAAGCCACATTTATATTCCTGGTGAAGATGAGCAGGCAGCCAAGGGGACCTTGATGTGCCCAGAACAAGTTTAACATTTGCCACCGTATAAAGTGGCTTTTGCAGCCCGGCAAATGAGAAGCCACAGACATTTGAAAATTGCCTGGCCACCCTTCCTGCGTGTAAAAAGCTTTCTGTCACCTCATTTTTCAGAGAAATTCCTCCCTCCATCTCTCCTTCTCTTTATCCTTTTACTGTGCTTCTTCCTTTTTTATTTCTCAGTACAGTATCCTACTCTTCTCCTCTCTTCACCATTCTGTTACCTTTCTTTTTCTCTCTGTCTTGCCCTTTTTTATCCACATGTACTCACATTTGTCTGGCCACAGAGAGCGAGGTAATATGTTTTACAGAAAGGAATGGGCGGTACTCCGCTTCCAGCCTCACACTCTTTAACAGGATCCCTGGCTGTGTTGGCCTCTGGCTGCTGGGTGTGTTGTATGAATAAGGGAGACCTGGGTGGCTTTCAGCTGTAAGTAATGGGTTTCTATATAGTTGTGGGCAGCCCTGAAGCTTATTCCCACTCTGCACCATCAGGGTGCTCTGCAATGTCACCCCCACTTTGTATGGGGGATCTTGGTCAGCACACAAATCTCTCCTCTTTGCCATTTGGACTATCATGTTGATATGAAATTGAAGAACTAAAGCAGAAAAGCATTTGAAAACACACAGTCCAGCACAAGCACTCATTAAATGCACCATGTGTGGGTTTGTGCGTGTGCATGCAGGCTGTGCAGCGAAACACTTCACTGTAATTGACAGCGCTTTTCAGCTCCATAGTGATAACAGTGGAACAAGCACAGCCTCATCCTTCCTTTCATCCCTCCATCCCTCTTTGCCCAACTCCTGATTAACTGCACCTTTTCATGTGAGCATGAGTAGCTCCTCATTCATGTACAACAGAGCGTATTAATAATCATCTGCATTTGTATAGCACCTTTCAAAATAACAATTACCAAGGGCTTTGCATAGAATAAAATGCATCATAGTGTAACAATGAGACAATAACAACATGAACAATGAAATGGAACCAGAATCCTATAGGGCTGCATCAACTGGTAGACATACTGTAGGTTCCAATTCAAGTATTTTCCATCTATCCATCCATCTATCTATCTATCTATCTATCTATCTATCTATCTTCCTTCCTTCCTTCCTTCCTTCCACCACCACTTGTCCTCATAGGGTCGCGGGGGGCTGGAGACTGTGATAAATGCGACAACAACAGATACAAACATCAGTGCACCGAGTGTGTTGTAGCGACGCCACACTGGCGTTTGTTGTGATGACATCGTCATCATTGCAATCGGTTTAAACACTCATGTATTTAGTCACCGGCTGGAAAAGAGCTGCAGCCACAGAGCAGATAAATCAAGTTGGATTAACAGCTGTTAGACATCAGTGCATCATAACGTGCATGTTGATAAGCCTGATGCTAATATGGGGACAAACAGACACCGGAGTAGCCATTGCCTACGTAATTATCACATTTTTGTGCTGACGTAATTATGTAGTTGACTATGTGATCCTATGCAACCAGAAAATCATTGCAAACACCAGAGGCACTTGAGCATACAGCTGTGAATGAGCACCCAGAATATTAGCACTTTGGTGCAGCAGTATGTGAGAAAAACCACGAACAGACATAGAGATTCACACATCTCATTATCTTCACAAGATGGTAAAAACAAATTGATACAAATCGTCAACTGAAAGTATTCAAGTGTGTCTCGAGTTGAGATGCATGCACTAATGAGTCTATACCATGTGAACGCTCACCGCTCATGGGAGCATCTGCCCATGTCATTCACACTTCATTCCGTGCATTTGCATTCCCATTTTGTATGTTGCATATTAAATTTTCATAATACTGCAGGAGTCATTATAATGCAGAGCGGTTGCAAGTTCTCCTCCCTCATAACCTGCATCTTCTTCAGCCTCTCAGGCAGTTACGAAAATGTCATTTCCTGAGCGTGCACCGTTTGTGTGTGTGTGATGAAATGAAACTGTGTCTGGCTAACGCTCCATGTTTGAGTCCATATGGAGGGCTCTGAATCTGATGGCAATTTCTTCTTGTTGTGGGAGCCGTGCCATAGTCTCTCACATAGGTCTACTAGTTCCCATTCCCTTCCAAGCGTATACATACAGCGGTGAGCCTAGCAAAGCATCAGGGGAAATATATACGGCTGCTTAAGATTCAAGTTTCCCCACTTCACCCGCTCAGGCTTGGCATTTGAGCGGGGCTGGAATACAATTTTGCTTTTCTCCACACCTCTTCCCGTCTCTCGATCTCTGCCTTCTTCCTGACATTCTTGACATTGCACCACCTGTTTTCCTTCCTGTTTCTTCCCTTTTACCACATCTTTCTTCACCTTTACTCATTCTTACGCCCACTGCTCTCTTTGCCTCACCTTATATACAATGCAATTGAGTAGTGAAGTGAGTTATCAGTGATTCATCTGATTTGTGTCTTGCACAACACGTTCTATTCTGGCCCACAATACCACCAGGTTTCTTTTGGGAACCTGTGGGTTCCTGCTGTTCCATCTCATACAGGTTTTATAAGCTGGAGTGTAGCCGCCCACTCAGCCATATAAATGCTTTTATGCTGTATAGTAACTCCAAAGCAACAAAAGAAACCACCCAAGGATGATGCGTGCTGTAAGACAGGTGCAAACACAGAGTTAGTGCAGAAAATACGAACTGCTAAAGCCATTTAATGTATAACACAGTGTGACAGGTTGTAAAACCTTGGTTATATCCTCCTGCAAAGGAAACAGCCTTTTGTCACTTGAAGTGTAGCCTCATTTTTCACTCTGAGGGACTTATACACAGACACTGATGGGACTAACTCCCCCTGTGAAACCAGCACTGTTTGTGTGCATTAATGTGCGTGCGTGCGTGCGTGCGTGTGTGCGTGTGTGCGTGTGTGTGTGTGTGTGTGTGTGTGCGCGCGTACGCGTGTGTGTGCGCGCGTGCGTGTGTGTGCGTGCTGCAGGAACAACAGCAGTGTGCAGTGATGGAGTGACAGACAGGCAGCCTGAGTGATTAATGAGCCCTCTTAATAATGCACCATGGTGAGGGAAGAGTGACGGGACAATTTGAGAGGAGCAAAGAAAAGGAAAGAAAAGAACAGAAGAACAAAGATCTCAGAAATTGCGAGTCATAGATCCAGATGGTGGCAGACACAGATTGGCAGCTACATTTTTCCAAATACAGATGGACCGAATGAGGTAAAAGGTGAGATTAAGATGGGATGACAGATGTGTTAGACCAGATTTCTCAGTGCAAGACTGGGGTGGTCTCTGAAAAGGTATTTTGACTTTGAAATGCGTCAGCTTGGCTCTTGATTTTTTTCATCTGTCTGTCTGTAACTGTCTATCTGTCTGTCTGCCACATCTGAGACAGGCTGGATAGGCAACAGTGCACTCGTCTGACATGTTCAGATCTGGCAGGATCTTTGCACACGCTCATGCTGACTTTCAGACAGACATAATGCAGGTGCAGCCAAGGTAGTTTGTTTCTGAAACAAGTGGGTCTATATGCAGTGATGTAATGAAAACAATTTCTGTCAAACCGCTGTTCGAGGACAGCATTTAATGAAAGTCAAAGTCCATCTACACTGTATACAACCAATGGAAAATGATTTGTGCAAACTGTGGATTTACAGGCTATTGTGTCAGCAGCTGAATTTAGACTCTATGTGGGTGTGTTATGTCAGGACTGACTCTGGTTTCTTGAACTCAGCATGTTGCCTGCCCCATGCCATGACACACACACTCACAGTAAACCTTGTCCAAGAATCCGGTCCGATAGACCCTTTTGATGCAGGAGTCATGGTTATGTCACGATGTTAGCTGGTGGCAAAACGAAGAAAAGACTGGAGGCAAACGCAAATCACCTCAGTACTAAGCTAGACTTGGAAATTGTCATCTTGCTGTGTCGTTAGGTGTCCGAATCAAAGCAGTAAGGCTGTGATTCGTTGCTCTAGTGAGCTGCAATATTGGCAAAGCGTTTCAGCGGTGGAGAGAAAATGTGACTAATAGGTTAGCTTTGCCTTCTGCTAACCTCAGACTTCACAACTGCTGCACCACACAGGAGGCTAAACGATAAGAAAGATGGAGAAAAATGTTGCTAATATTTCAGGCTTATGCTAACCTATGATGCCACCGTGAGCTGTTGGCTGCAGTGAGCAGAAGCAAAATTATTAACAACAATATGTAGTGTTGGTTACCAATGCAGGAAAAATAACTTTTGTCTGCAGGATAGTTATAGGCATCCAAACAGTCAGACTCCCTCCGTTCAGGTGTGTAAATGTCTGACCGTTGAGTCAGTGTGTAGGGGTCGGACAGTCTACACTGGTCGGTTTATAAAAAAGGAGTCTATTTTGGAGACATAACTTTGCATTGAAAACCTGGAAATGGTACCTTAAAATCAACTACTGCTGTTGAAGAGGTAAAATTATTAAAAAAAAGACATGTAAGTAAGACATGAAAAAAAGCTTCTTCTGATGTTGCACCTGCTGCTATCTTTTGCCTCCTCTTACATGTTTTATACTGGGAAGAAAGGGCAATCAATAGCAGAGTAAGTGTGCTAGAGATGATGTGTGCAGAACATGAAAAGGAGAAGTATAATACCACGGTTACAGGAAACACAGCTCTCTAAACTCTGGCGCTGGAAGCACACATGAGTAGCTGCTACTGATGACCTCAATAAATAATATTTATACATTCACTGGCCACTAATAATACTCTAATTGTTAGTAAAAGGTTGCCCCCCCGTTTCCTCTACATAGTCTTATCTCCAGTTGTCACATACTGACGTTTGGTCATTGCCCCCTGACGTCCCTCAGCCAACGCCTAAAGTACCCCCTTTTCTATAGAAGAGGATCATCTGTAGATTTGAATGCAAATCCTTGTCTTCAGATTTTGACGAACAGGGGTTGCCATCCGCGTCCCTGCTTCACCTAACACCTTAAAATGTAATTTTTTAAAAGATCATTTCTGCATTAAAATGCAGAAATTATACATTTTCAGCTGTTGCAGCAAAATTGTGGGAATGTTACGTTTTGTCATTGCTGTGAATGAAGTTGGCTGGTAGTGTTTTCTAAAACATCTGTATTCAACAATATTTTACATTTCGAAGCTCGGCCACGCGCAGACAACAGAACGGCAACCACGGATGACCCTCTTCGTCGTCTCGAGAAGAAAAGGGGGTAGGATGGGTCCATGCTTTCGTGCCAAATTCTGACCCTACCATCTGAATGTTCAGCTGGAATCAAGACTTGACAGATCCGGCAATGTTTTTCCAATCGTCTATTTAACTCTTTGACAAGTTTTTCCATGATTTTTTTTTTTTTTTTTTTTGCAGCGGGTTGTTGATCATGGTCTCCTGCAGCCTGTGAGTACTTTCGGGCTTCTGTGATTTGTATTCGGGACATAAAGGGTTAATATGTGCCACGGAGATCAAAGCAGGAAGTGGAGACGATCGCAATTAGAGAGCGAAACAGACTGATTCTGGACAAAAAGTGGCAATTTTGGTGAAAGTGGCCTCTACTCTCCTCCAGACAAAACAAGAACAGAACAAGGTAAAAACAAAGGTTGTTTTTTTTCATGATGAAATAGAGAATCTCTTCTTTCATTTGAGCAACTCTGTGTTTTCAGAGTCATAGTACAAAATATTCTGTGGGGCTCAAAATGGGCAAAAACGCTGGCACGAGGCACTTTTTATTTAAAAAAAAAAACGGCTGGCACTCAAAGAGTTTATGATCAAAAAACAGTACTATTGGCAGTAATAGAAGGCCCCAAATTCAAATTTTGCTTGCGGCCCCATGGAGGCTTGAAACACCCTGCATACTGTAGAAGTATGATGTAAAACAGCTTCTTTCAAAATGTACTCAAAAGGCATATGAACAAATTAGGCTGTTAAAGTAACCAGTTGTTGCTCACATTCGTTCCTTAAAAGGACTAAATTATTTGAGAAGTTGTCCCTCACAAAATATCTGAGTCTACACCCAGAGACTCTTAATGAGCTTCTGTTGAGTTGTAGCACAGCAGAGGTCTTTGGTATGAGGTCAGGGTTTTCGTCCTTGGCTGTACCTTTGAGATTGACTAGAGCGACCAGCGCTGCAGTAACTGACACTGGTTATCTGAGTCCAGCATCTCCACTACCAGCCGCCAAACACCACCCCTCCCTTCTCCTGCCCTCAGGTCCCACTCAGCCCACCACGTCTCCCCAGAGACACCCTATTCATTATTTACACTCTGGGTTTCTCAGGCCCCATAACATGGGCTGGCCTGCCTCATTGGGCTCTGTCTCTTGCAACACACACATTATCTGGCAGTCAAATGAACATAAATAAACACAGATTTTAAGTGAGGAAATGGCTTCAGCTGCTGTGAGCAACCAGACAGTTATGCAGACAGAATTCTCTTTTATTAATAAAGGAAAACTGTGTGTGTGCAATGCATATTCATACAATAGCTAATAAGATATCTTCCAAAAAGCTGTGCATTCTAAGAGCAACACATGTCAACAGAAGTATTTTCTAAAGAAATTCTTTACAGTTACATGACACAAAAAAAACAACCTTGACATGTGGTTTCACACGGGACATGAACAGCGGCCTGTGAAATGTTTTTGGACCCACCCTGACCTCCTCCCCAATTTGACGCTCTCTCTACTTCTTGAGTCATGATTGTATGTGTTAAATAAATGTATTTTCTGGGATATAGACAAATAACAGACCATAGAGTGTATGAAAACATCCTGGTGTGTGTGTGTGTGTGTGTGTGTTTGTACTTGAACAAAATCCCCCAGTTACTTCACAGCAAAATAAAATCTGTCCACACAAACCAATGCAGGGTAGTATAGACAGCTCCTGTCAACCTGGCGCTCAAGTAGATGTTTTTCTATGTTTAATGTGACAGCATCAACACGGCGTTGATATTTTTCTGCTTGGCAGAGTTTTCAGCGTGGCATGTGCAACAAGGGAACTCAGAGGTCCATCATGTTAGATTTGGCTCTCATGCTCTTATCTGGCTATTTTGTTGAAATGCATCAGTATCCCTGAAATCCCATCAGTATTCCCTGTTGTGCTGTGTTTTTTTTTCCTGCACGCAGCATATCAGCAAACACACATTTATTTGCAAGGTAAACAAATAGAATCTGTTATCAAAAATTGATGGTAGCAGCTTCCTTGTCCAAAAAGCAAACCTTTTATAAAGATGGTATTTCAGTCAAGAATGTTTCAACTTATCACCTCGGTAGCTGTGATGTTGGCGGCTCAGTGTTTAGCATCATTGGCTCCATGTTAGTATTTCAGTCCAAAGACATGCAAACCAGGTGGTTTTTGGAGAGCATGGGTGCAAACTGAGCATCTGCGTCTATGAAACACCTTGGGAAAGTTGCCAGTATACCACAGCCAGTCTGTTTGTTTTCTCTGCCACCTCCCCAGTGCATGCTGGGATAGGTCTAACCACCTTGTGACCCTGAAGAACAAAGGCTTTCTAAATTTCCCTACTTGAATTTCTTTGTTATTCTTGATAAAGTTCAAACAATGTGCATATCATGTTTATTTGTGCAGCATTAACAGCCCTTAGTCACAGTTATGGTCTCAAAGTGCTCCGCAAAACCTCATCACTCCTACATTATGAAACACTAAATTAAAATGAAGAATGACTGCCCTCTATCCTAAGGCGCTCACTGAGAGAAAACTTCTGAAAAGGAATCGCAGCCAGTGACTCATCCAAGCTCGCGGTGTGCATCAGATGAACCTCACAAGGGCACTGTGTTGCTTTCACTTTCCTCTGTGTACTCACATCTCCCCTTTCTGGTCATGTGTGTCTCCAGGTGCAGCAGGATGCAGGGCGTACTGCCTGTGTGTGGACTGCAGCCCCTGCTGGCCCTCCTTCTGCTTCAAACTGCAGGCTGTGGTGAGTCCTCATTAAACTGTGGGCCATTCCCGTCACCTCACCTACTGTGTATGCAGCACATGACTCCATATAATCATGTACAGTTGAATATGAATACTTACTGGCCTTATTACCAGATGTCAGATATATCATGTATTCTGAATGCAGTGGCTCTGCCGCATAAGTCGTAGGCATAGTAGTAGTAAACATTTTAAAATATCAATGTTTAAGGGTGTTATTCATAACAATTTACCAGTTTTTCCCCCAGAAATAGTTTTCTTTGTCTCTGAGGCAGATATCTGACTTTTGGTTCCCATTGCTAACAAGGTGTAAAATCAAGTGGCTGAATGTCATCAGTAGCGCTTTAACTTCTCAGTAGCACATGCGACTATTTGTACACAATGTTTCCAATATTCTATGTGTCCGAGAGAACAAACTCCCTGAGAATTCCTTGGACCACTGTGAACAACATCAGACACACTATGGCCACACCAGGATCACACCTGTCTAAAACCTGAGATCATAACAAGTTACATGGCTTATCAAAAGAATTAAATTACAACTGTAATTTCCATTGGATTACTTTTAATATAAGTGATTTTGCCCACTTGTTTGATTGTTGTTTGATTTTGATTTTTGATTTTGCCCACTTGTTTGCCCACTTTCAGAAATCAAATTTTCACATTAAAACATTCACATTTTGCACAATGAGATGTGTGTTGTACCATAAGCATGTCATAAAGTGTCAGTTCCTGTAACACTTTGTCTGTAAAATATAATTAGACAGTTTTTTATTTGAATTTCTGCTACTTATTATCTAGTAACAGCATTTAATAATTGATATCCATAAATGGAAATTCTTCATAAATAACACTAGAATAAGCACTCAGTTCATTTTGCCATAATAAGGGGTTGCCAGCATACCTGCCAAACAGCAGTACATACGCACAAAGTGCTGTTAATGACACATTTGCTGCATTGGTAAATATATATAAACCGCATTATATCATTGGCTGGACAGTGTTAGTCATTGATTTATCTATTGTTACTGCTTTTTGTCACCTGTCACTCACTGAGTTGTGTATGAATAAATAGTTATGTTTATTGTCTATGCGCTGCATAAATTTGCTGTGTGAGGAGAACGCAGGAGCAGCGCACGATTGCGCAAGCGCGCAGCTTAGAGGGAACATTGCTTGCTGCAGGTCAGAATGCTGATCTCTTTCAAAACAGCCTCTATAGATCAAACTCCTCCTGTCACATACCAACTTCAGTACAGGATGTGATAAATGATGTTCCCCAGTGCAATTAAACTTGGATGAGTTTATCTGCTTAAAAACCCTGGCTGTAGAGCATGGAGGTACACAGGGGGAATGGTTGAGAGGCAGTGTGATGTGTGATGAAGGTAATCAAGCATGTCCTTCCAATCAAAAATGAGCAAAACCCTCATCACCTCCAGGAGGCCAAACAGCACGTAATCACTCTCTCTTTTTTTACTGCCAGCCAAGAGCTGTTACGAATGAAGCCAGTTACAGAATATCTAGTAGTATTCTGTAAAAACTTGCTCAAACTAGCGTATTTTGCATCCTCTTTAGAGGTCAAAACTTCTACAAGAAACACTTCAGTCATTTGTCTTGGTTTTTTTGTCACTGCAACTGGCGTCCGTAGTCCAACCTTTTTGACTTGTTTGCAGTTCCACCAGGCTCATTTCAATGACCTCAGACCTCGAACCTTGAGCTGCTGAAACAGTGAACAGTTAAGTGTTACTTTCACTTTGATGCATCAGTATTCACATCTAACTATGTATGGTGATGACACGCTTAGCTACTCCATGTAGCTGATGACACTTATGTACTTTTACTGAAGTAGGATTTTAAGTGTAGGACCTTTAGTTTTTCAGTTCTGTATTGGTACTTTTACTCAAAGGTTCTCTATTTGATTAGATGATTAGAGAATTAATGGAGCAGCAGGGCGATACAGTGGTATAGTGGTTAGCGCTGTCACTTCACAGCAAGAAGGTACTGGGTTCGATTCCTGGCCCGGGGCCTTTCTGT
Organism: Synanceia verrucosa; assembly: GCA_029721515.1. NCBI lineage: Eukaryota > Metazoa > Chordata > Actinopteri > Perciformes > Synanceiidae > Synanceia > Synanceia verrucosa. The sequence continues at coordinate 6,572,803 of CM056558.1, forward strand.
ATAGAATTTGTATGTTCTCCCCGTGTCTGTGTGGGTTCTCTGTGGGTACTCCGGCTTCCTCCCACTATCCAAAAACATGCATGGGGATTAGGTTAATTGGCTACTTTAAATTGTCCGTAGGTGTGAATGTGAGTGTGAGTGGTTGTCTGTCTCTATGTGCCCTGCGAACTGTCGACTTGTCCAGGGTGTGCCCTGCCTTTCACCCAAAGATAGGATAGGCTCCAGGCCCCCCCGTGACCCTATGAGGATAAGTGGTAGAAAATATGTGGATGAATAGAGCAGCAGCTAAAGATATAACATCTATCTGAGCTGAGAATGCTCTGTGCTGTGTTGACATTGCCGGCCTGTCAGTGCACGTGAACACTGGCTAACATGAAAGCCGTGCAGTGGCGTAGTACCCCTCCTCAGGTTTCCCTTCAGGGAAACACTGTTAGCTCTGTCTGCACCATTGCTGTTGTTAGTGCTGAGAACTATGTGGAGGCAGAAGATATGCTCTGAATTTTGCGTTGAGCACCTTTAGGTAATGGATACTGTACTGTCTGTGTGTCCATTCCTTTCTGTTTCTCTCTGTAATGTTCTTATGTTGAGCACTTGGCAGATCTTCACAGCTCAGCTGACGGCACACTCATTCCTCTTATTTCATACATACTCATAATTACCTCAGCAGCGCCTCCAAGAATGGGCAAAAAGATGAGATGCAAAGAAATCTGAGATCTCCAAAGCTAAAATTCAAACCCTTAGCCATGTCTAAGAGAGGGAGGCAATTTTCATATTTTGTTAAATCAACCAGATATTTAATACATGTTTGCAGAGCTCATTAAAATTGGCTTTGACTTGGCTGCAAAAGCTGGAGTTTAGGATCGTAATCTTCACATTATGTGTCAGCAAGTTATCCAAACTCTGGAGAGAGCCTTGACATTTTGGAGGACAATAATTATACAGACCTTTTTAAACCCTTGATTTAGCGTGACAGGGCAATATGTAACAGAGTTTATGAAAAGAGCGGCTTCAGTGTCACACAGCAACTTACACAGAAACTTTGTGCAGAACTCAGCGTCATTTATCTATCTCTACGTCTGCTCTGGTGGCTTAACAGCCTCCCTGTCAGTCTATTCAGCTGTTTTATTGGTCTATTGCTCAGAGCTCTGCAGGGTATGCAGTACAAGCATGCACAGGCCTTCTTTGCCCTCTCTGTACTCTCCTGGTACTCCCTGCTGTGTATTATTGTGTACTGTATGTGCATGTGTTTGTGTGTATGTACAGGCCACACTCCCCCAAAGTGCTCTCAGTGGCCTCCTTGACTGTCTGCTCCTCTCTGTATTATATTGTTTCTGCATCCTAAAAAATGAACGGATCTGGCACTGCTGGGGCCGTTCTGTGACTCGGGGCTCAGATCCACAGACGGAGAGATGATGATTCTTGCATTTTTTTCTTTTTTGGCCAAGTGACTCTGGAAATAGTCAATGGGAGGTCGAGGACCACAGGGAGGGTTGGCACTAAAGCACACCCCGTGACACGTCGCTTGACAGCCCGCAGATTGGAAAGAGAGGTGGGGACGTGGGGGAGGACAGATTAAGGATGAGCTTTTTGCACATGTGTGTGTTGATGATAGTGCAAGCATGCCTAGACTCTTTGCACAAGCACTCCTGTATGTGCAATTGTGAATCTTAAAATGTTGGCTGTATGCCACACAAGATAAACGCATCATTAGAGTGCAAAATTAGTCATGGCAGCCCATCTGTGGGAGTTCCTGTGAGGCCTGACAAGGCCTGTTAAGAGTCAACACAGACAGGGAGAAAGCTGCAGTGAGGTGGTTAATATTTGCCAACAAGAGAGGACAAGAAGACGAGAAGAGGCAGTCTGGGTTACAAGGGTTAAAAAAGGAAAAATAACGAAACTAGATCTAAACTGTAAAAATATTAGTCTTTTGATGTAAGCATATTTTTTTTATTTACATTTGATTTTTTTTGCTTCCCTTATTAAGCAAATTCATACTCTCATGCTCACACTTTACAAGCTAATTCGCGCCTAATTTGCTCCTAAATTGCAGTCGTAGCAACCTTGAAAATGAACTTGGGTGTGATTAAGAGACCAGATTAAGAGGCTAGATTCACTCACCTGTTCACTGAAACACTTTGCTGAATGTCTGGTTTTAAACACGAGCAGCTAAGTGTTACAATAACATCCATGGGAAGATTTAAATGCTTGACAGCCAACAATAATCCTGCACTCATTCCCATCTATAATAACATGAAATAAACCCAATGTAATGGCCACATCCACAGTCCTCCAGTGTTACATTTACTGTGATCTTCTCTGGGAGTTTCAAATGCAGTGACTTAGTTTACCACAAGCTAATCGATACAGTCAGGAATAATAGCCGGGTCAATGTTAAGTCAGTGTTAAGTCTGTGCTAAGTCAAGAAACAGCTGAAAGGCTCAGTTAAGATTTTCTAAAGTAGGCCTGTATATATACTCCCTCAAGGTAAACTGACTGTTTTGTCCCTGGAGTCTGGTGGCTCTGCGGTGGAGCTGCATTGCTCTCTCCAAAACAACCAGACAGTGATTTTACCTCACAGAACCGACGCTGCTCTATCAATCATTTGCTTAGTTGATTAGTTAGGTTTTGTTTTCAAAAGCATGCTAAAATTTAGGCAAGGAAAAGAAAAGATGAAGAGGGGCAAAGGAAACGAGTTAGAGAGAAAGACAAGAAGAGGAGAAACAGAACACAATAGAAACAGGGGGAGCTGCTGAGAGTTGGACGGATGTTTCGGGGGGGATGTCAGCATGGAGACATCATTTCCAAATCCTGCATGATGTCCGCTTGGCAGACCCGCTGTGCCCAGACAGGCAACATGAATGTGCAGAGACAAACATAGACACAGGAGACTTCAGTGAGGAGTATCTCAGTGCAGTTGCTGTGCACATCTGACTGTAACCTTTTGTCTTTATTAAGGTGTGTATTTGCATATTCCACAGTGTGTGTACTTCCCGTAGGGGGAAAATGGCTGCACTGCAGTGAAAGGCAGACCAGTGATCAAACACAGTACCTGTACCTCATTACATCATACATTATATGTGGATTAAATAGGTCTCTGATGAGGCCACCCCCAAAGCACATGGTTAAATGTGTGTGTGTTTTCTGCCCTGATTGGAACTTCTTTCCACCTTTTTTCCAATTGTGATTTCTCTGTTGCTTGGTTATCATTTCTGGGGCTTGGTCAGGGCATTCTCAGCCTCAGCATCTTTCTTCCCAAACGATACCGGCTCAGTGTTTAAGAGCAGCCGCCACTCTCCTCATGTTATTTTCTCCATGCCCCTTGTTTTCTCCACTTGTCTCTGTGTCATCCAAGGTCTTATTAAAAGGAAGCATTTCTCCTCATCCCTGCAACAAAAGAATAAAGACATCGAGCAGTTTTGTCAGACCAGCTTGCACACAAACAAACAAACAAACCCACACGCCCTCCCTGAGATGTTTTATTCATGTCAGAAGGAAAAAAATTATTCAACTTCTTCCCACTGGTCTCCAAAAGTTTATATTTTTTTATCCATTTTTTGTCAGTAATGTCGTGTGAAGGTTCCTGGAAAGAATTGGTAACGAAGTACATACTCGGAAATGCTAAACTTCATATTCAGAGCATTAATATAGCCGCAAACAAATGTACAGAGGAGTGACGTCGACCTGAGCAGATAATAGAGTCGCACTCCCTTTGTGAGTGTTATAATCCGAGCCTTTTAGTGCTAGTTCACTGCTGCTCTATGCTACTCTCATACAGCTGATAACACCATCCTGACCATCGTCATAGAAGCGTAGAACCTATTCTGTGGTCTCTCCTCTGGTTTATGCACTTCTGCTGTTGTTTGCTAGCCTATCTAATCTATCAAATGCCCCAGTGTGCTAATGGACGAAGCTTCAACCAATTAGCACCACTCAAACCACTATTTCCTCTCACGTATGCGTAGTGACGAAAGTTTGCCGCTGTTCCATATTTGTCATGTTAACAGGGAGGTACTATAGGTTGGTTCCAGTCACAGAATTAGTTGCCTTAAACACGCCTCAATTGAGCCGTTGGAAATGCTAGATTTTTATTGGCCCCCATTCCTGGGGGAACCTGAGATTGAAGAGATAGGCAAATTGGCCAGACTGACTTGGTCGTCGGGCGGCACGGTGGTGTAGTGGTTAGTACTGTCGCCTCACAGCAAGAAGGTATCACCATCCAAAAACATGCATAGGGATTAGGTTGACCGTAGGTGTGAATGTGAATGTGATTAAATTGACCGTAGGTGTGAGTGTGAGTGGTTTTCTGTCTCTGTGTCCTATGATGAACTGGCGACTTGTCCAGGGTGTACCCTGCTTCTCGCCCTAAGACAGCTGGGATAGGCTTCAGCCCCCGTGACCCTATGAGGATAAGCGGTAGATAATGGATGGATGGATGCATGGACTAGGTCGTGAAATTTTGTGCAGTGTCACAGTAAGTATGGGCGTGTCCGGGCAAGTTGTTTGCACTATGAGCACTGTTAGCATCAACTTGTGTCGCCATATTGAGAGCCATCGTGCAGCAAAGAAAGCTCCCAATCCTGTTTAACACTTTCAGTACAGTTATTGACTTCCATTTATTCTACTCTATACTCCAATGTCACAGCATTCTAGTGGGGAATATTATAGTTTTTATTATGCTATGTTTCTTTGATGGTAGATTGCAGCTACTTTGATTCATTCATCCATCCATTATCTACCGCTTATCCTCAGGGGCAGGGCACGTAGAGACAGACAACCACTCACACTCACATTCACACCTACGGTCAATTTAAATTAGCCAGTTAACCTAATGCCCATGGATGGCGGGAGGACCTGGAAAGAACCCACGCAGACATGGGGAGAACACGCCAACTCCACACAGAAAGGCCAGGAAACGAACCCGGTACCTTCTTGCTGTGAGGCGACAGTGCTAACCACTACACCACCGTGCCGGCCTACTTTGATTCAGATTTTACATAAATATGAATAACATTACTAACTCTCTGAATGGGGTGATTCTGCAGAATGAATACTTTTGATACTTTGATTCAAAATTTTAATGCAAAACATTTATATAGATTCTGAGGAGGTGCACTCTGCATGATGTCATTTGATACTACTGTAATTGTAGCAAACGTAGTGTTTAATAAAGGTTGCCTCTGTTTTCTCTATACATCTCCTCCTGTACGGCCCTTTATATCTTAAACCATATCTATCAAATTCTGGGAACTACGACGGCAGTTGGAGCCAAGCCTGCTGCAGTTGTTTGTGTTGTCTCTTCTGTCATTTCTTAACACAGTGATCAACTAATAGCAGCAAGCCTCTGTCAGACAGCTCATCTGTCATGATTTATGACCTCCACACACTTCTGCACAAACACACACACATAATCAGCTGACAGACCGGCATCAGCAGTGAAGCTGCGACGACAGCACGGGATGCACTCCATCAGTCCCAATAGCCCTTGACTGGCAGGCAGATGGGTCTTATGTGGGCAAATCAAAGAAAAAAGGGGTTTATTTCTTCAAAAACCCACTGCAGGACAGAAGGCTGGGGAGAAAGAATAAGAAGGAGAGGGAGACAACAAGGAATGATGTTTGCAATTGTGTTCTATTACAGCGAAAATGCCATTACTGCCCACCCTGTGTCTGTGCAGCTCCGTTCCAGCCGCGTAAAGGCTCTGCGACAGCGTTTAATAATTCGTGAGCACCTCTAATGCGAAGACAGATGGCCCAACAGTGATGTGGACAGAGATGCCATTGTGAACCAACAGAAAGAAAACCTGAACTCATTGTGTGAGACGTAGCAGTTGGAGCTTCGAGGAGGAGGTGGAGGATACAACCGTGCCCTTCTCAACACTCACCTAGACAGACGAAGACACAGGATGAGGTCGATAAAAGATCACCTGTTAACATTTAGCGAAGTCCCTTTGCACTGGCTTGGACTATCCAATGAGTTTTACTGAGCACACATTCTCTTTTTTAGCACTTTTATTGCTTTGTATTGACATTCAGTGTCAGCATTTCCTCTCTATTAATTCATCTGGTGTGCCTTGTCTAGAATAGGGTGACAAAGAGCAATATGCAACACGGATAAATATGAAACAAAAGGCAGCCTCTTGGGGGTTAAACTTGTGATAACATTTCCATCTAAATGCAGATTTGATATAGCAATGGCATTGGCGCCCTTGCTGGTTTACATTCATTACCACAGAGAAAGAGAGCGATGCCTTTAGCCACAGCTGGTGCAGGTGTGGAGTGATTATGTTTTCTGGGTGTCTGTCCTGATTCTCGTGTCTCAGGAGCGCCTGGAAGTCACTGTGACCTCACATAACTTGTTTTTGGCCATAACTCAAGAATTCATATGCTAATTAAGAATGTAAACGGCAATCTAACCGGTCGGCAGAGGAATACAACCGCGAGGCGATAATTCTAGTTTATTTTTATTTTCACCTGATCTCTTTCACGTCTCACGTTTATTTAGTTGTGGAAACGGTAGCACCGGCAGGAAAACACAGATAAACATTTGTCCAAATGAAGTGGACAGAAAGAGTGAAAAGGGGTTTAGAGAAAATGTAAATTGTCATTGTAAAGATTGGTTGGCTTCATTTGCGGCACTCTTTTGCTATTGGCAACATAAGTAGCTTAATGTTACCCAAATGGTGCTTATCCAGGTGGAACCTGGCAAGAAACTGGCAAGCAGATTAAACATTATTGATGCCTCTTAGCTGAAGAATAAATTTGCCTGGTTTTGTTTCTTACAAGCTCTTGGCAAGCTAGTTCAGAAATTGCAGTTTGATTGTCCTCTGGGACCACACGTCACTCTGTGTGTGACTATGTGTGTGTTTGGAGGGGAGGGGCACACACAGGAGAGTGTGTGGTAAACACAGATGAGTGCCACATCCTCGAGGGGGATAAAGCAAAGAGAGTGACAGCAGGGAGCGGAAACTGATAGCCTCTTGTGAAAGATGTGTTCTTTGAGTCAGTTTGTGTGTGTGTGAGTGTGTGAGCATGAATGTGTATCTACATCAGCCCACCTCCCGCTGAATCACAAAGTGCATCTCTACTTTTTCCATCGCATCCTCTCGTCTCCTTTTCCACATCACATCACTCCAATTTGCCTGTTACACATACCGCCATTTTTTTTTGTTGTTTATGTTTTTTTTCCTCACTTCCACCACTCACAGTCCCACGCCGTGTTATGCTGGAGTCAGTTTCTTCCTGTCAGTGTCAGAGGAAAGAACATTGCTGCCGTTATCAAGTAAAAGAAATTCAAAAAGTTTATCAATTTTCTTCTACACCTACCAGCAATGTTGTGTTGTGTTCTCAACTAATTTTAATCTGCAGTCACTTAAGTATTTGTTTAGAGTGTGTTTGTTATAAAATGAAGAGTTTGAATCCTGCAAGATACATCCACTCTTATCTGATGACAGCACTGAAATGCACCTGGGTATTAAAACAGATAATGCATCTTTGCAAAGGGTAGAAGGCAACCTTGAAGGTAGCGTAATAGCTCAACATTTGTCATCAGAATGCAGCAAACTGAATTCTTTCTGCAGCTAATAAGTCCTCCACAAAGCAGCCATTTTGGCTTTCTCGGTTCATTGCAAGTGAATTCTCTCTGATGCCATCAGAAACTACTACAAAATTGCTAAAACATTCAGACTCATTCATCTTCTCTGCAATCTGACATTTATATGGGAGTATATCTATGCTGATTTTAAATTTTAATTTCTAAAGCGGATTATTTTAGCATCAAAATCAGACTATGAATTTCTAAATCTTCGAATATCGAGCACGCAAATTCAACATCAAGTAATTCAACTGCAAAAAAAAAAAAAAAAACAGAGACTGAGACAACATTTAGGTAACCAGGGAGAAGCAGTCGATCCCTGGCTTTTGGTATCCAACGTCCAGCCAATCAAATCTGGTTTATGAACAGGTGTGTCAGGTAATATCTGTTGCTAAATTTCTGAACACAAATGGTGAAGTAAGCAGACTTACCAGAGCTCCATTGCTCCGGGTTTCAATTCAATCTTCCGGGGTTGGTGTCACATGACCAATGGAGCTTAACTTAGTTGGACTATGGATGATAGAGCCAGGGATCAATTGCTTTTCCCTGGTTACCCAGATATTGTCGCAGTATGTTTTTACACTGAATTTTTTGCAGGTGATTTTTTTTCAAACCCAAATTTTTGATGAAGATCTTGTTACACTGATTTTTTAGATGTTGAATTTCTTCATATTGAATTTTTAAAATTGAAATATTTTGATAAATTGATTTTTTTTTACACTGCATTTATTTTTTCATGAAGAAAAAAATAACTGTCAGATATAAAAATGTTTGCTACAATATAAATTCAATGTTTTTTGAAATTCAAAGTCTGATTTTGTTGCTAAAAATAGCTTGAGAATTTCAAATTCAATATCAGATGTCACAGATATGCTTCCATACTTTTACATCCTCCATATGTTTCGTTCACTATCATTATTTACTGCTTTTTAGCTCCTTGGTTTATTTGTTTGTTTGCATGTTGTTGTGTGTTACTGTTTCTCTGCATATACACTGCTCCTAATAGTCCCTTGTTGGGATTAATAAATGTTGTTTTGAATCAGAATTTCTGGAAATCTGCTAATTCACTTTCTTACTCACATGTTTGTATGATCAATTTGAAGCCACCACCAGCAGCCGGTTATCCTTGCTTAGCATGAGGACTGGAAACAGTTGAAAAAGCTAGCCTTGCTCTGTCAAATTGTTACAGAATATGGATATAAAATGGCTGTTATTGCTTTGTTATCATCAAGCAAAGCCAGACTCTGAATGTAACCATGTCTATAATGGGAAGTGAATGTTGAATTATTCCTTTAAGAGATGATTTTTTTTTCGTATGCATAAGAGGAAAAACCATTTGGATTGTCAGTGTTTGAAACCAGCGCTTTACTTCATCCCTCACCTCCCCTCTTGTCTTTTCTTATCCCGCCGCCTTTGAAAGCCTCATGCATTTTGTTTCACAGGTCACCTCACTCGACAGGCTGAACTTCTCTTGAGTGCAAAACGAGAGGCCATTTCAGAGTGCAAATCCTGTTTGATGCTGCCATGCAGAGCAACATAGATCTGCTGGTGAGGGAGTAAGACAAGTAGCGCTCGTCTAAGACGATGTCACATGGAGAAGGGGGGAAAGAAGTGGGTGTTTGTGTTTGCACATCTGTAGGGAGGAGAAAATGCGATGGGAGGTGATGTTAAGCCATCAGGGTGGAGGCACTCAACCTCTTAGCTTGAGCAACTGCAACAACAGAATGGCTGCTGGAATGAGCAATGACAGCAATCCACACGCCTGCTATTTGTGTGTGCTCAAAGTCACATTAACCATCCAGTAAGGGATGAAAAATGGTGGCTTCAAAGAGTGTGTGTGTGTGTGTGTGTGTGTGTGTGTGTGTGTGTGCGTGTGTAGGTGTGGAGGGTGTGCATTTGGTGCTCCATGAATAGCAAATGACAGATGAGATGTTTTTACTTGTGAAAGCGTTCCAGTACACGCACACACACCACACAGTACATACACTATTGACAATCATAGATGAGGTGACTGATTTAAAGTTGATGTGAATCAGAAAGTGAATTTTCTCAGCATGGCTGAGGGGAAAAAAAAATCTAATACCGAAAGTAAAACAGAAACACTGCCAATCTTTATGTATAGGCTGAGGATAAACTAAAGTAAGATTTCCAGATGAAAAATAGTGCTGAAGTGCTCATCTGAAAGCTGGCAGGTGGTCGTACTGCGGGGGAGGAAGAGGAGAAAGATAATGGCCGGAGGTGATGGGGAAGAAAAAAAGACAGAGCAGAGAGACGGATGGAGAGGTGGAACGAGTAGCACAGCAGTATGCCTGTGACCACTGGAAAAACATTGTTCAACCAATCTGCCATTTAATTACAGACCGGACGGGCCATGCCCGTAGCGTATTAACATGCATCCAATCAAAGGGGAGTGCAGCAGGACACAGTGCAAACTGACTTTAGTGAAACAAAATCAATAGGCTCATTTTCTCCACCTTTCAACCGTCACTGCCCACCTACGTGTGCTTCTTTGTATTCTGTCATTTTTTTTGTCTGTCTCTCTCTTCATCTTATATCGCGTCACTCAAACCCACAAATATCGACCTTGTGGCTGCACAAGTGGAAAACGGTAACAATTGTCTACTGTAACAATTAGTGTTGAGATACATAATTGTGGATCAAAGTGGTGGACTAACTGGCAGGCAGTTCTTGCCACTCCTAGAGCCACACTGCTAGATTAGCTAAAAAGGTAGTTGGCTGATTTGAAAATTCATGTACTAACGCTGGGCTTTGGGGTAAAATAGATTACACAAAATGGCATTTTTTGCCAGCATTCTCAGTAGTGGGAATATGAAAAGAATCACATCTATGAAATCAGCCTTCAGGCTTTACAGGTAAACCTCACTCACACACACTGTGCTCACTGGATAAACAGAAGCAGATAGAGTGCACACATGATAACCTGTATTGCTGTTTTGTAAGAGTGGAATTCACATCTACCTCTGCAATGTAAATGAGCCACCTCTGCCTCTTCAGGCAAGGTGACACAGGATTAGAGTCTAATAATAATGCATGATGTGACTCTACCAGTGTAAAATGAGTTGGGAGAAAGGACAACAAAGCAAAAATGCTGTGGGATATTGCTGATTTTTGCTGAACCAAATGCCTGTTTCCAGAGCTCCTCTGCATGTAGCGCACTCCGAATTTCTTATAACCGTACCCCCTCACGCTGTCATCCCGCTGGCTGTCATCAGTTCATTTGATGAAAGCACTATTTGTTCTCTATGGTGGTGGTGCTGCTTAAAGCTGCAAAGGGGTGGCTGATATTGATCCCATAATGCACATCCAGGTTTGATGTATGGCTTATGGAAGGACTTTTGATATCTTCCCTCCACAGTCTAGCACTGCCTCACACTGTTCAGGTAGCACATAATGTTTTGTTGGATCAATGGCCAATAATCAGAGATCCACAATAAGCCTGTATTCTTTCCCCTTTACTCCACAAGCAGGAGAATCTGATGGAACAAAGGAACCTTGAATGAGAGCATGTTTTTTTTCCAACAAGAAGCAATTAACTAACACCTTTTCACTGTAATGAACAATAATGTCCTCTGGCTTAATTTACAAGACGGCATTGATTGTCTTATCTCTCCTTTCTCCTCTCCTCTTCTCTCTTCTCCTCTGTTCTTTTCAGGCATGACCAACGGCGACACTGTGGTGAATATGCGGAAGGTGACCCATCAGACCATTAGCGAGGAGCTATCCAAAACAGTTCTCCTTCCCTGCCTCTTCACCCTTCGCTCCAGTGCCAGTTCATCCCATGAGCCCCCCAGGATCAAGTGGACCAAAGTTTGGGGCCAGAGGGGCTCTGACGGCCTGCAGAGGGAGCAGTCTGTGCTGGTGGCCAAAGACAATGTAGTCAAGGTATGGTAAAGGCTGAGAGGGGCTGCTGTGAAATATATGGTGGAAAAAGACTTCATGTTTTAGTTGATTCCCTCTGTCACTTTTACTCCCCCCTCTCTCTCTCCCCTCAGGTAAAGAAAGCCTTCCAGGGTCGTGTGACGCTACCTGGTTACAATGAGAACCGCTACAATGCCACTCTGGCTCTGTCAGGGCTACGTTCTAGTGACTCCGGTCTGTACCGTTGTGAGGTTGTGGTGGGCATCAATGATGAGCAGGACACTGTTCCCCTGGAAGTCACAGGTAAATGGGATGTGAAATGTCATGCTAAAGCCGCACACTAAACATCAGGATGACCTGCCAGTAATGTAATAACATGGAGGTATAAATACATTTTTGTTCATAGTTTGAGGAAACATTTTATTAGTAGTCATGCAGCTCACGCATGTAACTGGAAGTTACAAGTTAATACAATTGTTAACTTGCCACGTTCATCAGGTCATACCGCTTTACATTTGCCATGCTAAATATCACTTGTGGTAAGCATCAAATAACAAATCATTTCAAAAGCTAAAGCTTTACTAAAATGGAAGAGATCCATTGTAAATAAACCAGTTTAAGATATATTTCAACACTTAACTCACTGAGTGCCATCCCTTTTTTAAAACTGAAAATGCCTTCTGCCAGACTTTTTGGCCATTTTGAGTCATATTTCTAGACCCACAGAATATTTTGTACTATGTCTCTGAAAACACTGAATAGCTCAAATAAAAGAAGAGACTCTCTATTTCATCATGAAAAAATGTTTGTTTTTACCTTGTTCCATTCTTGTTTTATCTGGAGGAGAGATAGAGGCCAGTTTCACCAAAATCACCACTTTTTGTCCAGATTCTGTTTGTTTTGCTCTCTAATCGTGATCGTCTCCACTTCCTGCTTTGATCTCTGTGGTGTATACCTTCTCTTTATGTCCCGACTACATCCCCCAGACGCCTCAAAATTACTCACAGGCTGTGGGAGACCACGTTTGGCAACCCATTTCTGAAAAAAGGAAAATGTATATATACGTGTATATAGCTATACACACTCAAGCATTCTATTTTAAAGGAAGTAAATATACGTCCTTGGCACTCAGTGAGTTACTTTGTCTGTTAACAGAGAACATTTCAAATATTCCTCAGGGAGGTAGCAAATGCTACCTCCAAGATTTCAGTGTGAGCTGAGGGACAGGGTGCTAACAAAAATAGGTACTGAAAATGAAAGTTTCACTTCCTGTCATAAGCACCCATAGCAGGACGGTAATATAACAGTGGGCAGTGTTATTGGAATGGAGAAAGACACAGCGAGCAAGTATGAATCTGCTGCCACCATCACAAACCTCATTATTTCTGTAATACAGTATCATCTCTTTGCAAATTTAATATAACCATTATCTGATGAGTGGTGATATGTAAAGTAATTAACGTGTCTTACTTCATTCTAGGCGTTATGAATGTTTTCACCTAAGCAAATTATTGTCTAGAATCAACATTCTTTGCTTGTGTACAGCTCTAGCATTGCTCTCAAGGTCTGCCACTATGAATAATAATGACCCTATTTTCCATGTCAGGCTAATACAGCCATTAGACACAAGGTTGTTTACTGTACAATGCATCATAATGCAGAAAAGGTGAGGGAACTAGAACGCATTAAACATCATTGACCTGGGCCACTCAGCTGCTGTTCATGCACTGAAAGTCTAATGAACCCAATAAGGTGGGAGCCCAGCAGTGTATATGCTACTGTCAAATAGTGTTACTCTGTGTGCTTTGTAAGGCTCTTGGTGGCTTCACTAAATGGGCAAACCATTTACTACATCATCTGTATCCAGAACACCCGTATTTGTGGAATTACCAGACTACCTGGAGGTAGTTCGCTGTAGTGGAATCATAATTACTTTGTCAGGGTATTTTAGCTACAGAGCTTTCATCAGATCCTTTCCAGGTCACTCACTATTTTTAATAATAACCTATTATCATAATGACTACAGGGAATCACACAATATATTATCCTCTACACATTCATGCTAGTGTTGCTAACATTGGTTCAAAAGGCCCTGTAGCCTTATTCTTTGACCCAGACACATGTACAGGTGCAGTGGCTACATTGTCTGTTATTGAGAGTAACCACTCCATTTCCTGCATATAGCTCAGATGTGAATATATGCAAGCGTGTGTGGAAACCTATGCATGTGTGTTTGTGCAGAGGCCACCATGTCTTTATAAGTTCAAGGATGTCTACATTCAGTAAGCAAGGCCCTTGTCACAATACATGGAAGACCCTGCATCCCCCCAGCTCTTGCCTAATCGATTAACGTGCTATGAAAACCACTCCTTCAGAGAGAAACCAATTACATAGCAGACGAGGACTAACCATCTCCAGAGCTTAGTTTTAATTGGCAGTCACTCTACATGGCAGACCACAGCCATCCTCTCACTAATTCTACTGAGTACTTAATGTATTAATTAGCAGGTATTGATACTGCTCAACTCTATCAATATCATATTAATCCACATTGCTCTTCTCATAGATTAATTTGTGTGTGCCTAAGCCCCGATGAGATGTCCTTCTTTTCTAGCCATGTCTTTCCTAATTTCTCCCCCGCTGCCTCTCACTTACTTGCTCCTGTTTAGCCTCCATTTTCTTTCTGTCTCTTGGCACATATTGACTAGTCAGTGGACTATGTCTCACCAATTAGCATTACACTGCCACTGATAGCTGTGTCAGCTGCTGTCTGTGGTCAGATATGGCAGTCGACAACTAACCGGTGTTAGGATAGCAGATGGTATATCAACACCGGGCACAGAGGAAAAAGCATATTGTAATTGTTTGCACAACTTCTGTATTAATTTCGGCAGATAATCAGCTACAGTTAGATTTGTTGAGTCACAGGGTGTGGAACAGACTAACGTACAAGCTAACATACAGGGTAACACACAGGCTAACATACAGGATAATGCCCTTGTTTCATGCGTACATGACAATGTGAGCTAGGGTTGCCACGTTTTCGAGAAGAAAATAAGGGACTCCTACCACAGCTCCCTGGGCGCCCCACTCCACAGGCCCTGGACGCCCACAGCAGTGTTATTTTTTTATGTCCTGCCAGTGCTTTTAGTAAAGGGGTGATCAAGAAAATGATTACTCATACTTAAAGCTTGAAACGCTTTATTTCCATCCATCCATCCATTATCTACTGCTTATCCTCATAGGGTCGAGCCTATCCCAGCTGTCTTAGGGTGGAAGGCAGGGTACACCCTGGACAAGTCGCCACCTCATCGCAGGGCAGAGACAGACAACCACTCACACTCACATTCACACCTACGGTCAATTTAAATTAGCCAATTAACCTAATCCCCATGCATGTTTTTGGATGGTGGGAGGACAGAACCCACGCAGACACAGGGAGAACATCACAACTCCACACAGAAAGACCCCGGCCCCGGGCCCGGGATTCGAACCCGGTACGCTTTATTTCAAATGAGTATATTTTTGTACAACTGATGAATTTATTTATTTGTTTATCCATTAGAATGAACCTTAATTAATTAATAAATAATAATTAATTTGACTTTAAACACTCAACATCCTAAACTATTAATCAAACCACAACAGTCTTCTGAAGTTAGCTGTGCTCATGCACTGACATCTGGTAAAAGCACAACCAACTAGGAAATGTAATCAATCATAACATCATGTCTCAAACTGTATTGGTATTGGTTCCGTACGGGACACAACATTTAATTGCCAAATAAAGGATGATTCTGTATTTCATGGGTTTGGAGGCAACATTGGCATGAACACACTCATGCAATTGGCAGGTATAATCACGGAAGACCACAAACTGAGATGCAGCAATTGTTTCTCCAAATCTAATAACAGGTTGATCTGTGGAAAAAAAGCATAAATTACACACAATAGCTATGGTGTCATATTAATACTTTTGTGCTCAGAAAAACAGGAGGACTTGAATTTTAGTTTGACTTAAATAAAAGTAAATGTTGTACTGTATAAGCTGTAATGCAGTGTAGTATACTAAACAATATTATCAAGGGATACCAACTGCTCAGCAGTGCTACAACGGGGGCAGCATACAGTCATAAAGCACAGGACCTGCCCACAAAATGCTGCCTTCTTCCTCTTCCTCTCTCTGGAGACTGTATGGGGATGTGCAAAGATGCAGAGGGTATAAATAGAGGCATGAGGTATTGGGCATTCAACCCTCATGTGGAATAGGGCTGGGTTTCCCACACTGAGAGGAAACCCATTTGTCTCTCAAGTGTATGTATTAGCCGGTGAACCCGCATCTCTGTTTGGACAAGATTCCACAGCCTCTGAGGAAAAAGGATGGAAACTGAGGAATTAGGAGGATTTCTGAGCCACAATAAGACCAAGATGACAAAATGGCTGGATGGACTGCTGGGATTTTGGGAAGTGTGTCACACATGTATGCACACACATAGCCCTGCCTGCTTTAGCATAGCCTGGAGTGCTAGTGCTCAAATTGCCATACTGGCCTCCATCTCATAGGAATCTCTGTCACACTCCCAGACACAGAGATAAAGCAGTTGCGTTAGTATCCAGACGGCCTCTGACTTTCATGTTGCCTGATGCTCCTCAGGGGAGCAGCACGGTATGAATGGCAGGGAGAGGTGGGAGGTGTGAGACCGTTAGATGGACACTTCTGAAGCTATCCTCTTTCCCATTTATGTGGAATATACCCAGCATTCACAGCTGTGGGAATTGTGTCTTACTTTGTTCACAGTTTTTTTTTGCTACTTCCAATTTTTTCCCTTGTTTTTCTGTATTCCTCTCGCCATCTCTCTCTGTCTCTAGGCTTCAATATGGGATGCATAAGCATCTCCTTGAATGGAGCGTATCTCTGTCTTTGCCTTCTTTGTCATTCCATCACGAGTGCGGCAGCAGGCGGTGGTGGCAGCAGGGTGACATTGTGTACTCTTAAAGCAGTAAAATAAACATTGCCACTGTTTGTCATACTCTGTATCCAAGGGCAACAGTGCTTTCCTCTAATGATAAGCCAACCGACTGATGCAAATGAGACACACGCACGCAGATTGCTGAACCTGAATGCTGTTGTTTCCTCCTACACAGATGGTACATGATGTGGATGTCTAGAAGCCTCTTTGTTTATGTATTTGTTAGCGCGTACATGCTCATGTTTTAATGGTTCAAGGTTGCGGTTCATAAATATATCCGTGAGGTCACAGAACGTAAAATCCATGCAATTAGTTTCTGGAGAGTCCTCCCTTCTTGTTATCACATCACTGTTCCCTCGTTGCTCCAGGTGTGGTTTTTCACTACCGGGCCCCTCATGATCGCTACGCCCTGTCATTCGCTGATGCCAAGAGAGTGTGTGTGGAGAACTCAGCGGCCATCGCCACACCAGGCCAGCTGCAGGCTACCTTTGCTGATGGATACGACAACTGTGATGCTGGGTGGCTGTCCGACCAGACTGTAAGGTGAGGTTTTCAACTCTGGACACAATTTACAATTTGTTATCCATGATGAAACCGTTGCTAGTAGAAGGCGATGATTTTTTTTTTTTTCTTGTAGAAGAAATATCACAGGATAGGCCATGGGCAAATCAGGGAAGGACACATGGTGACTGTCTGATACCCCTTTTCCACCAAAAGGAACCTTGTGCTAGTTTTGTGCTGGTGCTAGTGCTGGTGCTTAGTTGGTTCAACTTGCGTTCCTCCTTAGCACCGGTCCTTTTTTCACTGGCAAGGAGCCCAGTCAGAGCCATGTCATTGCATCCCTGCAAAACATCAGTACATCACAACTTGCACCCAGCAAAGCTTGTGCAGTGCGGAAACAAAAGGCTTTGCAAAAAATCCCGACAAAAATAAGTGAATGGCGTTATATTTGTGCCACATTCCTGAGTGAGCAAATGCACAAGCAGGAGAAACACAAAGACTCAGCGGTGATTGTGGTTCATGCAAAAATACATATATTAAGCACAGAATATATATAATACAACGGCATGTAACTGTTACTGGCTACCATTGTAATTGTTTCGAGCGGTGACTCCGTTTGAGAACAGATTGTATCGCGGCTGCCAGCGAGACGGAGGTCGACTGTTGCCTGGGCAC
This sequence comes from Synanceia verrucosa, assembly GCA_029721515.1. Classification (NCBI taxonomy): domain Eukaryota; kingdom Metazoa; phylum Chordata; class Actinopteri; order Perciformes; family Synanceiidae; genus Synanceia; species Synanceia verrucosa. The sequence continues at coordinate 6,590,418 of CM056558.1, forward strand.
ATCCATGATCACGGTACTGGTGGAACAGTTTGTGTAAAACTTCTGTGTGTTCTGGGAGTCATTTCAATACATTTGCGATCGAACCAGGCAGTATTTACTGTGGTTTTGTTGGTCACAATAACCCTTGCCCTAAGTCCCCAGCATAATCAGTGCTTAGCTCTGGACCAGCAAAGACTTGGTGCTTGCCTGGCCTCAGTTTTAAGCAAAAGTGGCCGATGCTCAGGCCATGGAAACTCAAAGAACCGGTGCTAAGTCAGGCTCTGGCTCCGAACCAGCCCTGGAACCACCCCGGTGGAAAAGGTGATAGGGCCCAATCAAGAACCAAACTTGGGTGTCTACATCATCACATGCAAAGTCTCTGTTTCTTCCTGTCCAGACTAAAACATTGTCAGCTGCATTTTACTGCTTTGAAATCACTGGAGTGGTGTAGGTGCTAGACATGAATGTGGCAAAACTTTTCAAATTAAAATAAGGCTGTAGCCTTGTATAGCTGTTATTTCAAAAGCTGTAGTTTGTTGTTTCTGTTGGAATAATTCTCAAGAGGACACTGTCACTATGGTTACTGCTGGGATACAGGGCAATGTCTTTGATTTTAGAAGCACTGAACACAACTATGAGTACAGCAGACATTTATTACAATGCTGTGAGATTATTCCTTAGATTTAGTGATAGCTAAGAAGCCAGCAAAATCTGAGCTGGAGGAGTATAACATTACTTGTACATTGCAGCTGCATCTGAATATCCTACGCTAGATAGTAATTAGCAGTCCTGGGCTTAAATTAACCGGATTTGCTTCCAGCTCTTGTTTGTTGCAGCAGGCTGTTATTTTAGGATCTCCATCACACTGTTGTTTTAGCCTAATATTTTTAAGAATTTGCCACAGGATCAAACATTTTAACTAGAATAAATGCACTCTGCTACTAAAAATATGTCTAAAAACAGAGAACTTGCACTGTAAGTGTGTGAAGTATTGCAGTGTGGAAGTCATTTAGATCCTTTTGGAGTTTTTATGAACACAAAACAGCATAATTGGACCTAATTGCTTGTTTGCACACTGGGAAAGCTGTTATCGGCCCCCTCTGAGCTGTCTGTCAGACTGCTGCGTGTGCTTCAGCTTGCCACCTTCCATAAAGTCCCTCTTAACATTGCCAGTCAGAGCTCGCCTCTCAGCAGTGTACTCCATATCTGCATTGTAATTTCAAATCTCTGTTGCTCAAGCTGATTGACTGTCGTCTACCTGGCAGTTTTTCCACGACCTTCGTGTAGCGTGGCTTCCTTCTCCGATTTCTCTCTCTCTCCTTCCATCCTACGCTTCTGTTGTTTTCACTCGGGAGTTATCTAATTGATTCAGATCCAGGAGGCTCCATTGCACATCAGCCAGGAGGAAAAGTGTCCAATTAATACAGTGCAAAATATATAGACATCAACCATCTCTTCATCAGCCACCATGCAGAAAGAAAGAGGTTGATGCCAGAGACACTACAAGACTTGGTTCTCTTATTTTACTCTGATGAAAACAGGTTGCTGCATAAGAGGAAGAGCAATTTGTAGCAGATGATGATGATAAAATAATGAACTAAAGTGATAAAGAAGGCATGCTGTAATTTCTCAGTGTTCTTCCAGAAACTGAATGTGACCCCTCAGGCCATTGCCACTCATTGAGTGCCAGATTTTTTTTTAAAACCAAAAGTGTCTTGTGCCAGCGTTTTTGCCTATTTTGAGTCATAACACCCACAGAATATTTTGTACTATGACTCTGAAAACACAGAATAGCTCAAATGAAAGAAGAGACTCTCTATTTCATCATGAAAAATGTTTGTTTTTACCTTGTTTCATTCTTGTTTTATCTTTTATCAGGTAGAGTAGAGGCCACTTTCACTAAAAACAACACTTTTTTTCCAGATTCCCTCTATTTTGCTCTCTAATCTCGATCGTCTGCACTTCCTGCTTTGATCTCTGTGGTATACTGTCTCTTTATGTCCTTACTATAAATCCCAGAAGCCCCAAAATTACTCACGGGCTGTGGGAGACCGCAATCCATGTCCCGCTGCCAAAAAAAGGAAAAATGTATATTTACGTTTATGGCACTCAAACATTCTATTTTGAAAGATGTAAATATACATCCTTTGCACTCAGAGAGTTAAAATCAATAGTGGTTTGTTCCTGAAACTGGGTGTCATCACTCTCCTTTACCTTTTATGCTTTAAGATTTTTTTGAAATTAAGAGTTATTGATAATAAATACATAATATATACATAAATACATACATATTTTGATGTTAATTAATGAATGATTATTAAATATGCTCTGAATAATATCGTTACAACTTCATGGTTGTGTCCAGGCATGATGTGCTTCTTCCACATGTGGTTGATCCTTTATGCCTTCGTGTATCGTGCCTGTTCCTGGTACTTCATAAGGCCCTGTATGCCCGGCATAATCTTTTAATCAGCCTCTTTGCCGGTGCCCTGGTGCTGCTTGAATCAATGTTCTCTTGGAATAATTGCTCAGTTGGAGCTTGAATATAGATCGCTGTTTTCTCAGCCCTGCAGGCATGCCAAGCCACTGAAGGAATTCCTGATTCTTTTAACCTCTCATTGACTTCTTACCTCTACCTCTGCCTCCCTTTTTCTCTTCCTCTCTCACACTCTCTCGATAGCTGAAGTGTTACTGGAGTGCCAGAGCATTAAACACATTTCCCAACCATTTTAAGGAAAATGGTAGGGTAATTTTTCAGTGAAACTCACAGTGAGGGTTGAATAAGGAAGTAAAGGAAGCAAGATGCAAGATTTATTGAAGTGCTTTCCAATTGTTGTCCAGAGTTTGTTGTGACATGTAATGTCCTATGTAACTCGGTTTGGCATTTCAGCCAGTTTTTGTTATTCTCTGGGAAATATATTTGGGTAATCTCTGCGAGGGAGATGTACTTCAAGTTATTGTATTCTGGGGAGGAGTTGATAAAAGTGTACTTCACTTTCCTCTTATTTTGAATGTGTGTAAACACAGACTCATCCCCAGGGAGCCAAATTTGTTTGTGGCTGCCTCTTTCATGGCCAAGCTATATTAATCTCTCTCTGTCACTGTCCCTTTCTTGCTTTCCTCTGCAGGTATCCCATCCAGTCGCCTCGGCCCGGTTGCTATGGCGATCGTGAGGACTCACCTGGAGTCCGTAACTATGGCGATAGGTCCCCTGATGAGCTGTTTGATGTCTACTGCTTTGCTAAGCAACTTCAAGGTAGGCGTCAGGAGCTTCCATCATACATTTTGGTATAGTCATGTATGGGTCTGCTTAACTGTGAAAGTGCAGCCTGAGAACACCGTAACCAGGAAGTAACACTCTGTTAACACAGACAGGAAGGAGAGGAGAGGTCATGGAAGCGAGAGAAGGAGAGTCAGTATTGAATCCAGCTATCATCCTCCTGCAGGCATAAGCTAAGTGGGTCAGTAATGTTATACTAAAACTTCACTTTTGCAAAACCACAGGTAGTTCAGCTGTGGACAACCACTGGCTCTGAATAGTGAAGCCAATACTGAAGTGCCTTAAATCTGCATTCTTTACAGCAACCAGCAGGGGGCGACTCCTCTAGTCATCAAAAGAAGTCTGATTGTAGTGATTCTCACTTGATTTATTACCTCAGTAAATATTGTAAATAGGGCTGTCAAACGATTAAAAGTTTTAATCAGATTAATCACAGGTTGTTGTGGATTAATTTAGATTGATCATGATTAAATATCATTCACCACTGTTATCTGCGCTTCCACTGAAGTGTAAAGATCAGTGAACATTAGGCTAAAGCAACATGACATGACACGTGGGCTGCTGGTGGTCACAGCACACTGCAGTCTGCAGTGTGTCTCCCTGTTTCATCGAAAAAAAAAATAAAATGAATGTTATGAATGTTTTATCTCACTGAGACAATATTTACCGTTGTACAGTATATAAAGCTATTCAATGATGCATGTTGAATGTACTGAATGAATGAGTCTCTATCTGAGCGTTTCATAATTATTTACTTTTGCTTAAAAATAGTATTTTTCCCTGTCATTCAAGGCACCACCATCTGCCTCTCTGTGCTGCTAATGGCCGTCTCGGCTCTTAATTTAGAATTTGGTTCCTGCTGTTGAAACGCTGTACGTTTCTCAAAAGGTTCTTTGTTCCAAGCCAGTATGAAAGTCAGATCATCAAAACTCCACCAAATTTTACAATGTTTGACCTTTATGAGAGACAGTGTTGTAGTCAAGACCATCTAAGTTGAGATAACATGAAGACCAACGCCAGACCAGCGCTGCAGTCCCACAAGGCATGATCAAGTATGGGACATGCAAACCACATTCCCATAAGACAACCACAGAAAACAGTTCAAGATTCCTCTTCATTCATCTCTTTTATAGACTGTGTGTGTGTGTGTGTATGTAAGTGTAAAACTAGAAAAGCACTCAGAGAGCGCTTTTTTATTTAAAGTTACCCTTGCCACCAAGAAGGTTTTGTTTTCACTGAGGCTTGTTTGTTTTTGTTTGTTGGTTTGTCCGTTTGCAAAGTAACTCAAAAAGTTATGGATGGTTTTTGACGAAATTTTCAGGATTGGCCGGAAGTGGCCTAACTTAAACTGATTAACTTTTGGTGGTGACGTTGAATCGGATCCAATCACTACCAAAAATGAATCAGTTTAAGTTAGGCCACTTCTGACCCACCCTAACTTTTTCAGTTATTTTGCAAACCAACAAACACCGGTGCAAACATAACCTCCTTGGTGGAGGTAATAATCAAAAAACAAGAGTGAATTTGAAAGAAAATTAGCTCTTTGAGTGCCAGCTGTTTTATAAAATGAATGCCTTGTGCCAGCGTTTTTATGATTTATATTTCAAGACCCACAGAATATTTTGTACTATGACTCTGAAAACATTGAATAGCTCAAATGAAAGAAGAGACTCTGTTTCATCATGAAAAAACTGTTTGTTTTTACCTTGTGCCATTCTTGTTTTATCAGAGGTAGAGGTCACTCCCACCAAAAACACCACTTTTTGTCCAGAATCCGTCCGTTTTGCTCTCTAATCCCAATCGTCTCCACTTCCTGCTTTGATCTGTATGGCATATACCGTCTCCTTATGCCCCAACAATGCTCAGAGTGGGAGACCTGCTGCTGATAAACCACCTTGACGTATTATTACGTCAATGGCACTCAAGCATCAGATTTTAAATTATGTCAAAATGTGTCAGTGGCGCTCAAAGAGTCAAAGTGTGGGAGTTTTTCCTCATTTTTCTAAGAAGAATCAAGCAACATTTTTTTTAAATAATGCACAGGCAGCTGAGTTGTGGTCCTGAACAGTCTCACCAGCTCCCAGTGCTGCACATATGTGCAGGTTTGTGATGTTTGATTGATGAACAGTCATTAGTGCAGCAGGTTTTTGAACACTACAATCAGACACTCTACAGGTTTTAGTCTATCTGGGCCACTTGCAAAGAGGCGTTACCACCACAACTGTTATTAGCCATAATAGTAGTGGAGTTACAGTACCACAGCCATTTATAGACACAAACGCCCTGAGGTGCTGAGCAGAGAACATTGCAAGACCACCTATTGACTTTGCATCCAGCAGTTTCCAATTTAATTAACAACCTGATTGAAACAATCAGCAGATAATTGTTTTCAATCAAACGCAGACTACCAGCTGACACAAAGCTGGTGTTTTCTCTCTTATTCTGTCAAAACAAATAACTAGAAACTGACTGAATAATCTCTTTTGTTGTCCTGTATCATCTCTCTACATATATTTCAACATGGTTTAATTTTTTTAATCATATAACAGAATTAATTAGCAAATTTTTCCAACAAATATCTCGCTCATCTTCCAGGATTTCTTCTCAAACCTCTTTCTTCTTTTGTGTTTTTGAACTTCTCTCCAATCCTCAGTCCCAAAATCCATTCCTCCGTCTCATATTTTTTTCATCACACACTGAACCGCCGGTGGATTCTCTGATCATATCATTTTTATTTGTGTTGAGCAGACAACACACACTCTTGAACTCTTTCTGTCTGGCTTGCTAAGGCCCTATTTTTGCATCACTGTTTTATCCCCATCAACTCCACCTCTCTTGAGCTTTTCCTGTCTTCTCCTCCCTCGGTCATATTCTGTATACTTGTCTTTGCCTTAGATCCCTCCAACTGCTTTTATTTCAAATAACTGTCTTTATATAGTCCATTGTTTGAGTTGCTGATGTTTTTTATTACTTTTATGCAATGCATTGCATTGCATGCATTCTCATGCATGGTAAGTAAACTATTTCTTTCATCACATTGCTTCAAGTCTGCACCTCTTACTGCTTTGGCAAAGTTGACAAGGGAGAAAAAGAAGTCATTGCTTCTGAAGTAAATGAAGACGACAGACTCACCCACATCACATGAAATGGACACAACTGTATAGTAGCATCAGTTTGTGCATCCAAACAAACACCAACACTAAAGCTCGAAAGCCTACAATGATCAGCCAACTCCACACAGGTTAGTGGATGTTTGTCTAAATCTGTGACACAGTGAGCTGAATCTCTCTTCCTTCTTCTGCAGGTGAAGTCTTCCACTCCACAGTGCCGGAGAAGTTGAGTCTGGCTACGGCCTCCACCCACTGCCATTCCCTGGGAGCCCAGCTGGCCACCGTCGGTCAGCTCTACCTTGCCTGGCAGGCCGGCCTGGACCAGTGCAACCCTGGCTGGCTCGCCGACGGCAGCTCCCGCTACCCTATCAATGTCCCACGGAAGAACTGTGGTGGAGACGAGCCCGGTGTGCGGACTGTCTACAATAACCCCAACCGCACCGGCTTCCCTGACACCACAGCCCTGTACGATGCCTACTGCTACAGAGGTACCTGTAAAGTTTGTCACTGGGGTAATTGCCATAGCAATGACAGAGGGGTCTGGAGGGAATTGCTTTCCATCCATTTTTTTTTAATTAGCTCTACATGTTTGTGTCACACATGAAATAGTTGTGAAGAGATTGTGTGATATTTGCATACCCCCTGATGGATTTGAGGGCTTGTGAAGCCTGACAGAGAGCAACAGAAAGAGAGAGTGGAGGTAGAAAGGAAGAGAGATAGAAAGAGAGAGAGCATGAATTAGTCCAGCTGGGGTTTGCACTGACTCTGTGTCTGACCTTGTCTTTTATCATGCGCCACCTGAGACTGGAATAAGTTAGTTTCATATTCACTTTGAGTTCACTTTACTTCACATCCTTCTAAAATCAAACTTATGATTTTACATCTGGAGCTTATTTTTTTGTTTTCTGGCTTCGATGACAAAAATAGCAGTCTATGTACTGTTATTTGAAGATTTCCCACAGATAATGGGGAAAAAATTACATTTTCATGTCAGTTTATGAAATTTTCACTGAAGCGACACATCTGCATAACCCAATTATTTTACTTCAACAAGAACAGCATGAAAGCAGAGCTGCAGAGCATTTGTCAAAACAAAGAGCTGATGGATGAACCTCTCAATTGCACCAAAGCTGTATGCACATTTACTTTAATTTTTAAAGCAAATGCTGTCTCTCAGACAGTTAAACATAGATTAAAAACACTAATATGTTTTGTTTGATAGCATAAATTTGGTTCATGTAAATTATATTGTCGATACAATTGTATTAATGCGCCATGAAAGAACACTATGTATGCGTGTTTGTTCATTTGAAAATGATTGGATTTTGGGGTTGAAATATCAGAGTCACATGTGGTAAAATGCTGTCAGTCCAATGCTCTGAATTTCATCTTGTTCGAGTAGCAATAACAGGTTTGTTGCGATGGGAGGAGAGAGGTAGAGTGAGTGCTGTGCAGCAACAGATAAAGCAGGTCAAGTGAAAAACAGTGCTGTCACTTTTGGTGAAATGTTGCTACTGTGTTTTGCAGCCCACCAGCCAGCGGGGGTCCAGGCTGCACAGGCACAAGCTTTGTTCCAAGCAGCAGCAGAGGCCACCTCCGCAGTCACTGAGGCCCAGCGTAGTATCCCCTTTTCCAAGACCTCCACCTGGACTGGTTTGGTTGACTTGGACAAAGCAGGAGTTCACTCCATTGCTGGAATCAACAACTCCTCAGAGATATCAGAAGAACATGTGGTCATCCACTTAAGGCCAGAGGAGGACTGGAGTAAAAAACAGGATGGATCCAGAACCAGCCAACTCAGCGTGGAGGAGTCTGCTCGCCCAAAGAGTAGCAACGCCATGGGCCTTTCTGACCTGGAGAACTTGGAAAGCCATGGAGGTTCTGCTCATGAAGAAGAAGATGGTGGTGACTTTGGATCATCCCCAACATTATCCTCTATGGCTTCGTCCACTCCCCAGCCTCAGATGAGTAACAGTGTGTTGGCTGAGTTTGTTAACACTCTGATGAGGCCCTTTAGGTACTGGAGAGGAGGTGAGGAGACAGAAAAGGGGACTACAGTGCTTGAAGAAAGAGCAGGAGAGAATCAGACGCAGGGAGAACCCTCCAGCAGAAACCAGAGTATACAAAAACCAAGTGGAAACAAGGGCAGCATGGATAATGCAATCATGGAGCACAGGAGTGGCAGCTTTTCCTTCAGGACTCCTACCAGTGGACTGCAGAATCCAGAGGAAGGTCTGTCTGAGCAGGAGAAAGAAGTGATGCCGCTGATTCGATTAGTGCCTGCAGTCCAGAGCAAAGGGCAAAATGACACCAGAGCTCAGCCAGGAGAACAAGCCTCCAGCAAATCTGCTGACAATCCTCCATCCAACGGTATGAGCTCCACACTGATTTTATCTTTGTGTATTGTTGAGTTCACCTTTATAACTAATAACAAGTATGAAATTGAAATAGAAATGAGCGTTAAATGACACACTTTTATTTCTAATAGACCCCTGGTGCATTTAAATGCCACTGGTAAATATAAGATCTGTTTATGTCATGCTTTTTAAACAGTCTCTGTCTGCCTACTCCACTCTCTCTTCTTTTCCCTCGAGCACGCTATAATATAATCCTCTGCAGGGCAATTTGAAGTATCATTGTAGATTTAATTAAACAATAATTTCAAACAAACAACAGGGCCACGCCACATACAGTAATGCAAATCGTTGGAGTGGAGACTCGTGTCTTCATTCTTATATTTATATATCGACAGAGGGTTTTGTTTACAGTGCAGGCTGTCAGGAAGAGTACAAGCTAAGCTTGAATTTTAATCTGCTTTGCAATAAAAGGTTTGCTCACATATGCAATGTTTGTTTTGAACAAAGCAGATCTGCATCACAAATTGCAGCTCATTTCTACGAGTCAGTAAGTATTAGACTAAGAAACTGACAGGTATTAGCTGTGGAAGAAAAAATAAACAGATGAGAAAAACAAAGCAACTTACTAGATATGGATAGAAGTTTAAAGAATGTACCATTATTTGTTTTTGTAGGTGGTCATATTATTCTGTGGCTTTCCTGTGGTGTTTCTCATGTATTCAAATCCAAACATTCACATTTTTGTCAAAGCATGCAGGTCAAAATGGAAACTCTTCTAAAAATGCAAATAGCATTTGCATTTTGTAACCTGTATTGCAAATTGCTAAGTCTCTACTTGAACAACATGGAAAAGAAAACAGATGGAAGTCTGTGTTCAGACACAAAGAAAGATACTCTCTAGGGAGAGTGAGAAGGCCTGACACATGCAGGGGTGCACTGTTAGTTAGTGTGTTGCATGTTTGCGAGCTGAAGAACTTCCTGTCAGAACACAGTGAAGTGAAATACCCTCAGGAAGCGTGTGTAGTGCAAAACAAGGATAGAAAAGGTCACCAGGTCACCGCTCATGTCTTGCACCCTGGCACCAAACCCAAAATTACTCATTCTAGTTTTTAAACTGTCGGGGTAAAGGTAGACCAAAGATCAGAGGAGTGGCTGAAATCAATAACCTGGACTAATAACCATCAGAGCAAGGCACCTGCAGTGAAGCCAAATTACAGCTCAGAAACTGATCATTGGTCAAAAGAAGACAAATGTACCAGATAGAAGACTAAAAGAAAGCCTTTGGTGAAAAGAGGCAACTTTTCCTTTAATGGCCACCACAAATAACACATCCTTGACATCAGCTTAAGGGGAGGATACAAAGAAAGACTTACTCCAGGCTGAGGAATGATTCAATAAAGGTGATAGGCTTTTCTCACCTAGCAAATGCCAGTTTTATTAATTTAAATACACACTGCTGTGCTACCTGAATCCCGGTGCCAACACCCGTGGCATTAATGAAAATCCAAGCTTTAGTCCGCATGCATTATTCACACCCATATCCAATTAACGTGGAGGTTGGGCTGCACCACCGTTCGCTCTCACCAATTGAGCGTGGCTCTCTGAAGGTAGGCGGTAATGATCACTACAGCAAAGAGGAGCAGCACAAGAGGGGGGTGAGCAGTGAGAGGACGAGGGGAGAAAAGGGGAAGATGGAGAAACGTGAGGGGGGGGATGTGTCGCTTCTTTCTTTAATGCTGCTGTGATGGAAGGCTGCCCAACTGATGTCTCGTCTTAAACTAGCATCAGTGAGCTGAATTAACTCTGTTATTGCACGCCGCAGGCTATCCCTTGGATCTCCATGCTGCATAGTAACTGCTGGTGCCATTTTGCCTCTTTGATGGAGGGTTTGCACTGCAGACGGCACATGCATGAAAGATCCAAATTTAAATATTATCTTTCCTGCAGATCAAAATATTTTCAACATTTTATTGAATTAAATATTATTCTGTTACTGTCCTAATGGAGCGATCTGCCTTCAATAAAACACATGTAGAATTTAAATAAGCTTCACACGCAAGTCCCAACTCTCTGTCGAGCAAGCCACCAGTCAACCCTCGAGACTGAACTCGTGATAGAAGACGCTGGGCTCAATGTAGATGCTCCTGACATGATTCACATGCAATAACTTCTCCTCAGAGATGCCATATCTGCAGATGGCTGAGGTGCCAATGGTGCCAGCTCACTCTCACTCTCTTTGTGTTCCCTCATTGTCAGCCTCCACTCTTCACGATTTAATATCATGTCTGCCTGACCCGAGGGATTCTCTCAGCCTGTTTACTCCAGTAAAGTGGAGTCAACACGGCAGAACCACTCACAGTGGAAGCAGACAATTACCGTCTGAACGGGGTGTTATTATAAGTTTGTTTTGCTGCATTTCAGCTGTTGAGCTGTGGCTTCTCCACCGACAGCTTTGCAGTGTCAGAGCTGAACTTGCTTAAATCATCCAAACCTATATGCCTAATTGTCTCATTTTATTTATTACATGGGTCATTACGTAGATGATCAAACCAGATTAATGTGTTTAATTATTCTCACTTTCATCAGTGAGTGTAGTAAAATTATGTAATTAGCGGTTCAGATTATTAATAGGACAATTATGCCGGTCTACACGGCTTTTATGGAAATGAACCTCGGGTGCCAAAACCTCACTCGGGCATAAGGCAACAGCGGACCTCCTGAATAATTTACATATGTTTTAATATTTTATGCATGGACATATTTGTGTATGTTCTCCCTCTCCTGGTAATTTGTTGCGCTGGGTTGTGTTGCACACCCCTCTCCTCCTGCAGTACTGCTGTGCTCAGATGTTAACTGAACTAATGACAGCCAGACCGAGCTGAGCGATGATGATGGCAGCAACACTAGCTGGGCCTCTCAGTGGCACGACCGCACTGCAGCCCAAAAAAAAAAAAAAAAAAACAGACAGACAGAATGAATTATTGATGGTGAAGACAGTGTCTGGTTTAAAGCTGTAAGCTGATAAGGTACAGTGGGCCACTTCATCTAAATAAACAGGTCTGGATGGAGCTTCTCATGGAGCAAGTCATTTAGTTATCGTGTTGCGTGTGCTCCTGCATTTTTCCACATGGCTTCTCTCACCACAGGCTAGTGTGATCTTGCAGGAGGCTGTTTGGGGTAAAAGAATCCACGGGGGATCAGAAAGCAGGGACAGAGGAGAGGAAGTGTGAAATTACTTTGAATACAGCCTTCCATCCTTTTGGTGCTTTTATGTGCTTCCACAAGGGACGGCTCCCATCTTTGTCTCCAGACTCCAGCAGCTTTAGTAGCTACACTGATCAGCTCCACTGGTGAGGAAAGAAACCTAAAACATCCAGCTAACATACAGTTAACTGTTACTTTCAGTCCACCAAAAAGTACAGTTTTTACAGATGAAATAAATGTGGGAGCAGAGGGGAATTTGAAGATAAATAAGAGTAACTAGATGTTGAAATCAAAAAAATAAAAAAAATAAATTATTCATTAGACTGCATAACATTTGCAGCTTTGGGGAAAAAATAAAACAGTTGTAGCAGTTTGGGACCAGTTTAATTCGATATTGTGGCGTCATTTGTTGTGGATTTATTGGATTATTTAATGCTGAAAATGGAAGTGAGTGCAGCGTTTGTATGGGAAACGGATCAAGGGATCAGATTTTGGGCTGGACCAGGTTGGAAATTAAAAATCTGCCAACATAGAGCCATACATGGTAACACTCACACTGTTGCTACTAACAGACTCATGTTTTCTTCATAATTTTGAAACTTAGCCCCCAATTATATGAGGCTCGTGTTAACCAGACTTGAGGTTTTAATTTCTAATTCCACATCCATAAAATTAAATCCACCCCTGTCCTCTCCACCCCAATAATAGAACTGTATTAATTAGTCTGTTCTGTCTCTTTGTTCCCTTTAGGATTCACAGCATCAAGTCCCAACGAGACATCGCCACCCAGTGAACATGTCAAAGTATCTGGTCCTCATGGTCCCAGAGGAGGACCAGCCTTTGCCCCGGCACCCAGCAGCCACTTCCGGTGGGCCATCAAATCCATGAGTGGCTCTAAACTAGGCCCCCCTGGAACTGTGGGTAAACGTCCCACCTGGGGGCCTATGGAAGCCAAAGCAGGGCCGCTTGAGGTGATGACCCTCCCCTCTTCCCTTCGACAGGACAACACGGAAAACTATTCAGGCCTGGGGAGGGACCAGGATGGAGAAGATGCTAACCATCCACCAGCTGCCAGAGTGGCATCAGGGGAGGAGAAGGAGATAGAGGGGAGCAGTGAAGGGAACAACTTTCCTGGTGGGGTTGCATTGAAAGCAAACAGTCCTGAAACAAAGTCTTCACACAGCCAGAGCCAGCCTGAGCTTGTGACTGTAGCAGAGCACACTACTCTGGCCCAGTGGCAGCTAGTGGAACAGCCCACCACCCCCCCTCAGGACTCTCCAGAGACAGACGCAGCAGAGGAAGCCCGGGGAGAGATTCTCTACGTCCACAAGCCCAGCGACAAACTCTCCTCTGATTTACCACAAAGAGGAGAAAGTAGTCCAAATTCAGGCTCCACCCCTCTGATCAGGAAGCCCAGCAAAGACACCAGCAGAAAGGAGCTGGCGACCTCCACCCCTGAAGCCCTTGTAGAGGTGCTGACAACCTCTGAAGTGACCACAGTGACAACCAGAAACACAGAGAGGACAGATCCGATCATGACAGCAACCACCACGGAAAGCTCGTCAGAGAGCGCCACCACCGAGGAGTCTTCTATTTCCATTTCATGGGTAGAGGAAGAGAGGGAGAAAACGACCGACCTCTCAGCCACTCCAGCACCGAGCGATGAATCTCATACAACTATGGGAGTCATTCAGTTGACCACCTTCACGTCAGGCTCCAACGCTGGTGCCACAGAAATGGAATCCAGGTCTGCAGTGTCCGAGTCCTTTGTGGTAGGGAGTCGATGGACACCTTTCAAAGGCATCAGCCCGAAGTCAGACGAACACAAAGCTGCAGTGTCGAAAGAGAACAAAGCCACAAACAACCCTTTTGGCATCCTCATACCCAACTGGGCCTTTGGGTTCATCCCATCAGGTATGTGAGCACCCCAGTGAACTTCACTGTCACCGTTATCTCCGTGATTATGAGTGATTGTCTAATCAGTAGCAATTTATTAAATTATGTATGCAGCTCAGTGAGAGCGAGGAATATCAATCACATCCTCGCTGTCCTGAGGTGACGTACAGTAACAGCAGTATGTTAACACTGTTGTATGCCCTCCACCCAAGCTCACAGCCTCCGCAAACCACCTTGGATACATACACCTCTCTTTCCTTTCTGTGTCTGTCTCTTGTTGTTTCTTTCTACATCTGCCCTCTCTCTCCTTCTTTGACACGCATCATGCATTCTTAATCCAGACTGGGCCTCTCTTCTTTCTCCCTCCCTCCCATGTTGGTTTAGAGAGACAGCTCCCGACGGCGAGGCAGTGCACCGAGGTGAGACCAACTAGGTCTTAGTGAAGTGATTAGTGGGTCAGAGGGAGTGCAATTAGGTGAACTGGGGAGAGGCAAAGATCCTTGTCCCCAAACAAATCAATGTAGACTCAAACTACAAGATGGGACTTGTAATTGACTGCAGCCTTTTCTGCTTTCACAAAGTTTGCACAATGTTCGTCAACTCTTTCTCTCACACTCTGTCCCCAAACTTCACAATAACAGTTGCATCCATGCTGTTTGCCTCAGCATGCTCTTATTGATTCATTTTGCTAGTTAATGGACCTGCTGCTGTGGCAGAGAACCACAGAATAAATGAACACAACAACAACAATGTGACACTATGTTGGGAGGGCCACTCATATCTTCCTTGTCTGAATTTGCATCTAAACAACCCAAAATGTGTTCACTTATGTTTCATGTATCAGTCTAGAATTACTGCAATATTTATTGTGTGTTTCTGCCAAACTATTGTCACGCCTTCATCGTCAGCTCACTGCGTCTGCTATTTACAGAGGGTTTTAGAATATATTTTTGACTCGGATCATTAGTCATCACACTCAGTAAATTGCATTGCGAATTTTTTTTTTTTCATAAGTCATCACATGGAGAGGTGAGAGCTGGTCGTGATCAGGAAGCCTTTTATTACATTAACAATAACAGCCCATATCAGCCTATACAAAGTATATGTGCTGAATACTCAAGCGCAGAACTTTCAGAAGCCCTCTGTGGACATTGACTTTACCTTTGTTTCGCAATATTACGCAAATATGTCTGCTAAAGATGATTGTTTATTTATTTACAGTTGTTAAACATAAACCATTATATTTCTACCATAAGTAGGTTTGTTGCCTAATCCTAATCATTCATTACTCGGGCTGGGTACCAAACTTAAATACTTTTGTAACACCTTCCGAAAAGCTCAGATCCTATCGGGTATAATAATAATTCATATATATATACATATACATATATATATATATATGTATATTTATATATATATGTATATGTATATATATATAGGTATATATATGAATCATTTTTTTGGTGCCAAATTCTGATATCCCAGTTGTCTGTGAACCATGCTCTCAGATGGCTCTAGGGATGGATTCAGATTCATAGCGACATTGATCCCTCCCCCCACTTTCCCAGCATAAGGAGACAAAGATTGCCAGTAAAACAGAGCATTAATGTCATGCAGCAGTACTGGGAGCCCAACGTTTGGATTTTCTACTCATGGTGCGTTCAAGTTGTACACAAATATCGGAATTTCAAAGCTCTAAAACAGAATTTAAATCAGAACCCTCAGAATCTGACATAGAATTCATGCTGTCTGCTACTGATGTGAACAGTAGCTACATGTTTTGGGGTTACTTTGATCTTTGAAATTGGCATCATGTCAAAAAATTTTGAACGATACCCAGCCTCAGTCATTTCACAGTATTAACCATCTAGCAGACTGTGTGAGCTAACTATGTAGGAGAACTACAGTGGGTGACATGACAATGCAGAAGGATTTATTTACAGCAGCGTAGGTCATTTGGAAAAAAACTAGAGCGAGTGTGTCAGAGTTTAAGGATATAAAGGTTTATGCCAACAGCTCTCCTGAATGCTACACACTGTTCCTTTAAGAACTCGACATTCAATGTATCCATAGTTTGCAGAAACATACAATACACTAATCCTATCATTTAATATAGTGGAGGTTTCAAGGACCAAAGATTTTGGTTTATGTAAGTGCAGCTCAAGGACTCTACAGACTGAATGGTGGTATGTTTATTGCAAGAGGAAATTAAAAGAAACCTGAGTACAAGTATGCAGTTTTCATCTTTACCAGTACTTCCAATGTGGTGACATTTGAATGGCCTTGCTCTCGTTGAGTGATTAGAAGCAGGAGACCCCTCCCTCTCACTGACCTTTTGTAGTTGTCAGTTATAGTACAGAGAAAATTACAGCAATGGTCGTCTGCTCATTACAGCCGCGAGATAGAGACAGAGAGGTGGGAAAGGGCAGAAGGATGGACAGCTCTGGGAAGGGAGAATGGAGGGAGAGAATGGAGGGAGAGAAAGGGGTGAGTGTGTTCTCCGTTATGCTGTAGGTGAGAGTACATAAAGCTCTTTAATCAATGATCAGAGGCTACGCTAACACATTCCCATGGGTGCCCAGAGAACACGTTGTCCCTCCTCTTTTATTCCTTCCTCCCTTCCTTCTTTCTTTCTTTACATTTCTTCCAGTCCTCGTTTATTGTTAGTTATCAGGCCATTCTCAGCCCCTCCTGTCCTGTTTGGCCATATATCAGAGTGATAAGACGCTGGTATATAACACCACATCCAGCTTTCCCCATCGCTCTGGCCTCCAGCTAAACCCACACAGATGGGCGGACATACGCATGCACATAAAAAACTAAATGTATGCGAGGAAACACCAGCATGCCAAGCTTGCGCTGGAGTAAACCTCGATAATCCACCCCACATGTCACACTATCACACACACACACACACACACGCACACACAGAATTTGCTTTAATCCTTCCCTGCGTGTGAACACTGTGAGAAAGTAAGTCTCATTTTATTTCTTTTTTTTTAATTACTCATATCTTCATTTCCATATTGTATAATCCTGAAGTCAGTATTTATGAAAGTTTGTAAACATCACAAAAGAAGTTACAAAAATGGCTTCTGAGTCTAGAGAATGTCAACAGGCAGGGAAATTTCAAGCTGTGTAGGGTGACCAAGCGAGGCAGGCGGATGCGGTAACGTCAGCTTTCTATACTACTCTCTACACTCTGGCAAACAGGGAGCAGGATGCCTTTGAGTTATGGCCTTCCTGACTCACGCCTTGTCGCGGGCTCAAGATGGATCAGACCTCTGGAAACATCAATAACACAGTAGCCAGCCCTCATCCAAATTAGAGTGTTGAATCTGGAGGAGAAGGGCCAGTAGGTTGAAGTTTGTGTTTGGGGATGGAGGGGGAAGACGGAGATAAATGGAGACAGAGACATGCTGGGGTGCTGTATTAGCTTGTGTTTGTGGATAGATGTTCAGTTTGTCTGCTGGCTGTTGGAGTCCTTGGAAAGGCTGTCTGGAGCGAGAGGGCACATTCTCAATGCTGCATATAGAAATCTATTGATTTTTCTGCCTCTACCTCTGAGCGTCTCCCTTCTTTTTTTCCTCCATTTTTTTTTTCTCTTTCTTCGCTGTCTCTCCCTTACTGGCCTTTTTTTCCTCGCTCCCCAGCTCCCTGACTTTATGTCTTTTATTACTCCTCTGGTCATTGTTATGACTCTCGCTGGCATAATGTTTTGATAGCCTCTTGAACTCCAATGTGGTGCAACACAAGGCAGTCATTTGCCGTCTAACCGTATCTGTCCCCGACGTGATCCTCAGCCTCAGCCAGAAAAAAGTGTCACCCCCCTTAAATTCACCCTCTGCCTAATCTATCATCCTGCTATCTGCTGCTCGTCTCCAAGTTGTTCTTCGTCTTTCTTTTCATCCTGTAATTCCTCCATTTTTCCCATATCAAGCACTGTCGCTGAACCTAATCCTGTGCTATTGGCTGCTGCATATTAAACGAATGGGATTTGTTAAAGAACAGCCTTGAGGGATGCTGGGCTTCACTTTGGTGTAGGATGAAACAGCGTTTCACACCAATCTGTGCTGACTGAGCAGGCTCTTTGTGTCCTGCTCACCAGGGGAATAACGAATCAACCTAAGTGTTGAAAATGAGCCTAAGTGCACTGTGGCGAGATGTCACACTGAGCCCAGTGACTGATAATGAGAACGCACACCACTTTAAAATCTACTGAATTTGCTTTAAAGCCGCTATTGATAACACTGATGGCATTCAGCCACTAGATGTCTCACCTTTTTAGAAGTGGGAAACAAATTTTCAACAAAAATCTTTTATTTGACACCTTTCGAAATGCTCTGTGGATTTATTATGGAAAAAAGGATGAAGTCATGGAAATATGTTAAATACTTAAAGCTATATTTTGTCATTTTGTTCAGAAACACTTTTTGTTCTACTGGGTGAAATAGTCCTTCCATCCTTAGAGCAGTCAATACATTATGGCAAGAACCAATCAGAGGCCTTCATGTCTCATCCTGCTCATGTCCCCTTCAGCACACTCCTCTGCAGAAATACAGTTTGCATGATAATGTTGCTTTTTCAGTGAGTTTGGCTCCCAATTGGACATTGTTCTTTCCCATGTGACTGAATCATCAGCTGTCCTCAGGATCCCCCACACAAAAATACCAATTAATGTTGTTGCGATTTGAAATTTCACACCCCAGGAATTTGTGGCAATTGGAAAAAAAATGGAGCTTCACTGGCCCTTGAGTTGGAGTTGGCCAGAAATCTTCTTGATTCTTGTGTAGTGTGTGTGACCAGCATCTTCGGATTAGCCTCTGTACTGTACCAACAGGGTTGGGATAACATAAAGATTGGTCCATTTCACAGCAGCCATTTGGACATGTTATGCACAATTTTCACTATTGCTGACAAATCTGCTATCAAGCCTGGTGCCTATGACATCTAGTAATGTTAGTAGAGATAAACTACACTAATCAGCTACCACGTCTCTCCAGGAGAGATTGTCTATCTGCAAGAGACTATAGGAGCTTGGCTAATAGAGCAGCAACAAAGGCTCTGGCCATCTGATGCTAAGATTTATTTTCTTGGTCGACTAAGCACCAAGAAAATACCACCTGATAAGGATACGAGGGGATTAAACGAGAGCATGGAAGAGGGAGAGGGTACATTGACAGAAGTCTCTAGGAAGTCAAGATGTGCATTATGAGGTCATACATGATGTCAAATTTGACACATTTAATTTGATGTTGAAGCTTTTTTGAACGTGGTTTTAAAGTATGTGTGTGTGAGCAGCAAGCACAGCAGCTCAGGATACTCTCTATGGACCAAGTCAAATGAAATGCTTGGAAAGGTCGCCGAGCATTACAGCAAGCAGCGAAAGGCAATGAAAGGCAAACATTTGCTGTTATGCAAAAGTGCTGTTGGTTTTTTAAACTGTTCGAGTAAAAAAAAAAAATACTCACAGGGACTAAATAATTCAGTGAGGGATTTTGTGTGGAGCGGGTGAAAAAGCTCGAGCAGAATATCCGTGTTCTCTGATTTAATAGAAAGTGTTGATTTATACATGTAAAAGTCAATGAAACAAACCGCTATGTTTGTAAAGCTCATGTAGCATCCAAATTTGGGTTTAATATTCTGCAGTGAGCCTGGAAAAAACACAGAAAAGCTGTCTTAAACAGGCATTTTTATGGTATCATAAAAATGCTTTATTATCTTTGCTGCCACAACAAAACCTGGTGATTATTCAGCCTCTAGGAGCCACATCACATGCAGCTGTATTGTATTTCTAGTTGTATGACCCAGAGCTCCCATTATGGCGGATGAATGACTGAATCTCTTGACTGCTACTGGTGGCAGACCCACAGCAGAACTGCAAAACAAGTTTTGTTGTTGTTTTTTATGAATATTTTCTCACATCACAGCCCTCAAAAGATCAGTTGGGTGGGAATGTTAACTTCAGTAACACTCTAACTCTGGATGCAAAGCTCTAATTTTCTGCTTCCCTGTGCACAACATATGCTTTTTAATCACACATTCGTTTGATTAGTACAGTGCCTTATGCCTCACATATGTGCCAAAGCATTGTTCCCTGAGACTTTGTGGTATCTCTCTAACGTTCGTCTTTCCATAACTTTGCTTTTTTGGAACAGTTTACAATAATTGGTGCTATTCCCTGCATGAGCCAAATGTGGTGAATATTTATTCCTCTTGGCTTTTACAGAACATACCAACTGACTCCATGAGGAATGAAACTACAAAGTAAAACATGATGAAACCATCAACTGCTTGTTGGAGCATTCAGGCATCATCCCCTCTGGTTTTATATAGTCATTTTCATTTAGCCACCTGTGTAAACCAGATAAGAGAAGACCTCTGCTGAGCCATATGTCACCCCATTAAAAACACAGACAAGGATTCACTGAGAACGGATGTTTTTTTTCTCTTCTTCCACGATGAATCCCTAGTTTATATTGTCAGGCACAGCCTTGGGGCCCCTGAGGGTGCGTAGAGTTTCATAAAGAAATGAACAACATCACCTCTGTGTCCCACCAAATGGGAAATGATGGGAGAGATGGATGGAGACAGAGAGCTTGGCAGGTCGCTGTCAGAAGGAATATAATCCTCTGAGTGGAGTCATTGTGTGACTGTGAGGAGCAGGAGAAACTAACCTGGTCGCAGTTCTGTGGGTAACCGCTACAATGGAGCATTCAGGTGCTATCAGATAAGACATCAGGAACCTGCTTCCTGTTACTGAAAGAATATTTCACCTCTCTATCTGTACCTAACAGGTCGGTCCTCTTAGAGGACAAAGGATGGGGACAAACTAGCAGCACAGAGCCATGTTGTTTCTTTTTTCGATCAGTTTTTCTCTGCTCTAACACACTGCTTTTACACACCCTAAACGAGAGGGATCTGTATTTAGATTTACTATGATGTGAAACTGCTCAGCAGACCCAGTGGAAATGGAGGTTCTATTATGTCCATAACACAGCCAACAAAATTTGAACAGCAGCGTCCCTGAGATGTCACTTTTGCATTTTCATTCTCCATTTGCAGACTGAGTCAGTCACACGTGAGCACATGCCGTTGAAAAATGGAGCCGCCTGCCATCAAGGTTAACATGATTTTAAATTGAGGTATTTTCTAGCTACAGAGGAGTAGCAGCAGAGAGGATGAGTGCACCCAGCTGGTTTTTTGTTTTTTTTTTTAGAGCTGCCAGATTGCCTGGCTGACTTCACTCCCTCTCGCTCTCGCAGACACTGAAGGCAGAGCGGAGCAATGGCAGCCAGGGGTGTTTGGCTCCCAGCGCCAGTCACAACGCATCATGCAGCAGCAAGCCCACAGCAGGTGAAGGGTTCAGGGGTCTCCTCATGTAGGGCATGTCAGACATACCCACAGATCTGTCCCAGCAGGAAGGATTCATGGACAGGGAAAAATTAAAGGGATAGTTAGATGTTTTGAAGTGGGGTTGTGTGAGGAACATCTCTGTAGTCAGTGCATTACCTACAATAAGTGATGGACAGGAGTACCAGCACGGGAGCAAAGTAAAGTGCTGTTGTGAACAGAGGCAGCACAAAACATAGTTTTAAAGAACTGAAGCTGTTATCTATACTCTCTTCAAACTCTCTCTCCAACGTTACAGTGTTGATTCTTATTTGGTCTGGATGCTTTGTAAAACTTGAATTAAAAACCAAGATTGGTCTGACCTATATCTAATTGAATACACCACAAAAACAAGGTATTTAACTCTTTGAGTGCCGTTGATGTATATTATGTCAAAGGGTTTTTTTTGGCACAAGGGGGCGCTCTCATGCACCCTGTGAGTAGTTTTGGTGCATACATAAAGAAACAATATGAGCCACAGAGATAGAAGCACAAAGTGGAGACAGTGGGATAAGAGCGCAACACAATCAATATCTGGAAAAAAGTGGATGTGGTGAAACTGGCCTCTACTCTACTTCGAATAAAACAAGACTAGAACAAGGCAAAAGCAAACATTATTTTTTCCATGAAGAAATAGAGAGTCTCTTCTTTCATTTTAGCAACTCAGTGTTTTCAGAATCATAGTACAAAATATTCTGTGCATCATGAAAGATGATTCAAAAAATGCTAAAAACACTGGCATAAGGCACTTTCTGTTTTATGAAAGGCCTGGCACTCAGTGAGTTAATGTTCTAACCGAAAAATTGGAAAATACACGCACTTTACCTGAATTTGATGCCTGCAACACACTCAAAGTTGGTACAGGGACATCTTTACCATTGTGTAAATGTTGAAAAACTGAGGACAGTAATTTCTGAAGATTTGAAAGAGAAATTTTCTCCCATTCTTGCTTAATATACGTCTTCAGTTGTTCAATAGTCCGGGGTGTCCGTTGACGTATTTTTGGCTTCATGTTGCACCAAACATTTCGTCTGAATACTCTGAATATTTTCCTTCATAGCCAAGTTATGGTGTGTGTAGAATGTGGTTTGGTGTTGTCCAGCTGAAATAAGCCATGGGCACTAAAACACCCCCATACCATCACAGATTTATTTTAGTTTTTGAACTTGACACTGCTAACTGTCTAGGTGGTCCTTTTCCTCTTTAGCCTGGAAGACACAATGTCCATGTTTTCCAAAAACAATTTGAAATGTGGACTCACTTCTCCGCTTTGTCTCAGTCTATCTCAAATGAGCTCTGGCACAGAAGTTTCTGGATGTTTTACCGACAGTGGTCTTCCGAAGTTTTCCTGAGACCACTTACTGATGTCCTTGATGCAGACATGCCAGCTTTTAATGCAGTGCTTGAGGATTTAGAGGTCACAAGCATTCAGTGCTGGTTTTCAGCCTTGCCCTTTCCGTGCAGAGATTACTCCAAATTCTCTAAATCTTTCAATGATGTTATGAACTATAGATGCTGAAATTTCTTGCACTTTTACATTAAGAAACACTCTGAAACTCTTCGACTATCTTCTAACACAGTTCTTCACTGTGTGGTGAACATCACTCCATCCTTTCTGGCTGAGCTGACTGAGCCTTCTTTGAAATGCCTCTTTATACCCTACAGGATATTCACTGTTGCCAATGAACTCTTTACCTGTAGAAAGATCCACACAGGTTATTTTTGATCAGACCACAGCTTTAACAGTGTTTTAGGGTCCCTGTCCCAACTTTTTTTCGTGTTGTAGGCATTAACTCATTGAGTGCCAACCTTTTTATAAAACTGAAAATCCCTTGTGCCAGTATTTTTGGCCATTTTGAGTCTGTCATATTTTAAGAATAATTTGTACTATGACACTGTCCAGCTCGAATGAAAAAAGAGACACTCGATTTCATTTACCTTGTTCCATTCTTGTTTTATTAGAGGCAGTGTAGAGGCCAGTTTCACCAAAATCATCACTTTTTGTCCAGATTCTGTTTCTTTTACTCTCTAATCGCAATTGTTTCCACTTCCTGCATTGATCTCTGTGGCATATACCATCTCTTTATGTCCTGACTACAAATCCCAGAAGCCCCAACTTTACTCACAGGCTGTGTGAGAGTGCCCTCTTCTGCCAACTGCTGAAAAAAACACTTTGACATATATATGCAGTACATCAATGACACTCAAGCGTTGGATTTTAAATGACATATAAATACGTTGATGACACTCAAACAGTTAAGAATATGTGTGCTGGTTCACCTTGCTGTCAGACAGCTATACTCTATTGCCAAAAGTATTCGCTCATCTGCCTTGACTCACTTATGAACTTAAGTGACATCCCATTCCTAATCCATAGGGTTCAATATGACGTTGGTCCACCCTTTGCAGCTATAACAGCTTCAACTCTTCTGGGAAGGCTGTCCACAAGGTTTAGGAGAGTGTTTATGGGAATTTTTGACCATTCTTCCAGAAGTGTATTTGTGAGGTCACACACTGATGTTGGATGAGAAGGCCTGGCTCTCAGTCTCCACTAATTCATCCCAAAGGTGTTCTATCGGGTTGAGGTCAAGACTCTGTGCAGACCAGTCAAGTTCATCCACACCAGACTCATCCATGTCTTTATGGAGCTTGCTTTGTGCACTGGTGCACAGTCATGTTGGAAGAGGAAGGGGCCAGCTCCAAACTGTTCCCACAAAGTTATGAGAGCATGGAATTGTCCAAAATGTCTTGGTATGCTGAAGCATTCAGAGTTCCTTTCACTGGAACTAAGGGGCCAAGCCCAGCTCCTGAAAAACAACCCCACACCATAATCCCCCCTCCACCAAACTTTACACTTGGCACAATGCAGTCCAACAAGTATCGTTCTCCTGGCAACCGCCAAACCCAAAGCATGGAGAAGCATGATTCGTCACTCCAGAGAAGGCGTCTCCACTGCTCTAGAGTCCAGTTGCGACGTGCTTTACACCACTGCATCCGACGCTTTGCATTGCACTGATGTGTGGCTTGGATGCAGCTGCTTGGCCATGGAAACCCATTCCATGAAGCTCTCTGCACACTAATCTGAAGGCCACATGAAGTTTGGAGGTCTGTCTGTAGTGACTGAAAGTTGGCGACCTCTTCACACTATGCACCTCAGCATCCGTTGACACCACTTTTACGCTGACACAGTTTGCGTGGTCTACCACTTTGTGGCTGAGTTGCTGTCGTTCCCAAACACTTCCACATTCTTATAATACAGCTGACATTTGGCTGTGGAATATTCAGGAGCGAGGAAATTTCACGACTGGATTTGTTGCACAGGTGGCATCCTATCACAGTTCCATGCTGGAATTCACTGAGCTCCTGAGAGCGACCCATTCTTTCACAAATGTTTATAAAAGCAGTCTGCATGCCAAGGTGCTTGATTTTATACACCTGCGGCCACAGAAGTGATTGAAAGACCTGATTCTGATTATTTGGATGGGTGAGCGAATACTTTTGCCAATATAGTGTATTTTCAACAAGAACCTGAAGCCACTGTATCCATTGTTGAAGCCACCAGACAAACAGTAATTTAGTTAGTTTGTGTTATTGTGCGACTTTGGTTGGAAAACCAAAGTTTAGATAATCAAAGTCGCACAATAACACAAATTAACCGATGAAAGCAGTACAAGACCAAAATTACTGTTTACAGCGGCTTTGGAAGGAGCACAAATAACAGCCTCAGTTCCCTGTCACAGGGACAGATTGTATAGCTGTGCAAGATAAATAGTCAAAAATATTTTAACTATAGCATACACTTTCTGGGTGGCTAAATTATTTTGTTGAAACTACCCCCGTCCACAACTTATTTGTGATGTGCTGTTCTGACCACCATTTACTGTAGGTAGTACACTGACTATAGATAAGTACCTCAAACATCCAAACTTTTCCTCAAGGGAAGGAAGGTTTCTTAAGAAGTGGTGGTGGTGGATAGAAATATATGAATTACAGAATCTGTTGAGCTATAGAGGGAATGGGTATGTTTGCAAATTGCAATTGTAGCTGGAGGCATTTTGAGAATCGAGCTTCTTTTCAGAATTTCTGCTGGCAGGGCCACTGTGAGGTCCCCCCCTCCGCCCCCCGCCCACAGAATGCTTCTTCTAACAGCTCTGCTCTGCTGTGTGAAAATCATTGTGATAGTAACCACAGTGGAACCAGTGGAGTCGTCTTACAGCACAATATGTGTAAGAGATTTCAGAGAGGTAGAATAAAAAATGGAGGTTCTGTGATTAATCATTGTGTCGTATTGGTCTCATCCCTGCAATATAAATAAAAATAATATAAATATTATTTATGTAGTTGTGCCAATCACAGTGGGATATAATGGAAATGACTCAGTGGAGAGAAGAGATAAATAAGCTTTTCCAAACAGGGAAATAGTGTAGTTTTCTGACACAAATACATAGCACCATGAATATGTTGCTAGAGGCAGATGATACACTTTTATAAGCTGATTTTATATTTGTGGGGATATTGAATGTTTGGCCAAATGTCTTGTTGCCTTCAGGTGAATGTAGCTAGCATCTACAGTTTAAGTGGTTGAAGAGTATCTAGTTGAGGTGTTTATGTCTATTATTCAGGATTATTATATTTAGCCCTGCTCCTGATTCTGTGACATCAACTCAGTGACATGTCAACCCATTCTGACTCCCAACTGGTCAAGTACTGACGCTTGGTAAGTGCCCCTCGCTGCGTTGACACAGCAGGATTTCAGTTAATTCCAATGTTAAACCCATCTTTTTCATTATTAGATGTTCAGATCGACTAACGTAGCGTAAAGAGCAAGAAAGCCTTTCACCCAGGAGACTGATGTTCATGTCCCGTATGAAACCAAAACTTATTTTTCTGTACATTTGTAAGAGCACTTAAGCACGTAACAAACAGGCCAAACCCATTCATCTCTTTGGAAAATCAAATGAAGGACTTGCTTCTAATCTCATCACTGCAAACAACACAACCTGGAGTTTCTTTTTAAATCCATTGACTGACTGTTAAATATCTCAGCCTCCAGCGTCTCCTCACCGCTGGTTGTCGATTATAAAAATATGATTATCTTTTTTTGTTGACCACATCAACGGCATAAGATCATCTGTCATTTTCCCTAGCACCCCAAGCCACATACCGAACCATCTAACATCTGTCCCGTCTTATTTGATCAATTATCTCCCTCAGGGATTTCATTAATATTGTTTCCCAAACTCGCTTTTCCATGTGTCTCTCTTGACATTGTGCCCGCCCAGATTACTGAAGGACATCATTAACATTGTTGTACCATTTCAGCTTTATGTTATCTGTGAGTCCCTCTCATCAGGCCATGGTCCTGAATCCTGTCAGCAGGTTCAACCCCTTTCAAAGAAACCACTTCTAAATGCCAGCATATAAACACACTGCAGACCTAAGCTACCTTTTGCTATGCAAGCAACTTTACAACTAGTTGAGAGAATGACATATTATATTTTTGTCTCAATCCATGAGAAGGTATCCACCTGTTCTCCTTTAGCTTATGGGTGTCACAGGGGCCTATTTTGATTTCATCATCTATGTTCCCTTTAAGGAACTTGATTTGATAGTATGTTTTATCATTGCTGTGCTGATGGCACTCCACTGTGTTTATCCATTAGGCCTGTTGATAATTTGCTACTCTGCGCCAATATTAGTCATTGGATTTGCCAATTTTTTGTTCAGTTAAATCATTGTAAACCTGAAGTCCTTGTTTTTTCCCAAGACCAGGTCTATACTAACTCACTTTTAGAACATCATTTGCTGAAAACCGAAGTGACTATCAGCTGAAATTTCATAAACACTATTGCAAAAATCCGCCCATTCCATATCCATCTATGTTACTTCACTGGTTTCTGATAAGGATTAAATTCAAGATCCTCCACCTCCATCGATGGGACTCTGAGTGGTCATGCTCCAGAGAATATTAGTGAACTACTGAAGAAGAACACCTCTGCCTAAGTCTAACCAAGTATCTTTGTTGCCTTAACCTTAACTAAGTAGTTTTGTTGTATTGCTGAATCCATTAAGTTGAAAGATTATTTGAAGTGAGACTGTATGCATGTAAGAGTGTTCATTTCCTGTAATGTTTATTTTGAAAACACTGCATGTTACAAGCTGAAAGTGTCCGTGACGCGTCCATAGCTATCACTAGAGGGGTTCTTGAAAGAAGAGGTCCTTCATCTGTTTGTACATCCCTCATTTGATGCTTGCAAATCAAGCGTACATGCATGTTCATTGCCCTGTGGAATCACTTGCTCAGTAACAATGCACATTCTTTTCGGTAATCATGTAAGTCGCAATATGAATAATTCATGATACATCACTGACAATAATTGTCAGGCCATCCGTTCAGTCTTGTGTGTGTATAGAATAATGTTGGATAATTTTAAAAAAAATGGGAACATGGTTGATTCAAAATTTCATAAAGGCCTGAAAATGAGAGCAAAGACACATCGAAGAGAAGCGTAGAAAATAATCCAAGGTGGATAGAATGTGTTTGTGATGATAAGCAAGGATGGATTATTTTCTTGCCACTCTGACAACCCAGATAATGCAATTTATTTAGGAGGAATGGAGACGCCACAAGTGCCGCTCTTGTAACAATAGACCCTCAATTTCTTCGTGAGGAATTGGGCTGTATTGAATTGCTGGCGTGTTGCTCTTCGCCAGGCCTCTCCAGGCTGATTCGGTGTGACGCTCGGTTCACGAGGTGTTCACCGAGAGCGCGCATGCTGCTTTCTGCTGTCTCAGGCTTCTGGCACTGTAGCTAATTGCAAGTGTCATGCTTTTTCATAGTTTGTGTGTGTGTGTGTGTGTATGTCTGTGTATGTTTGCTTGTGCAGAGAGGAGGAAAACATTTAATGCAGTTGAAAAAGAGGTGAAGCTGAAAATGGAGGGGATTGACAATTCTGAAGTTATCTTTGTTATTTATTTTTTGTCGAATTTTTGTGTATTTTTTTTCTTGGACGTGTACTCTAAAACCTCTTATAAGATTTTTTTTTTGTTCTCGTTTCTATGTTTTTGTGTCATACACACTTGCAGGATTGATTTACACCCTACAGACATGACTGTAAAATGATCATAGTGCTATGTAAATAAATTATAACTTGGAACAGTTTCCTATATTGGCAAGGCAGTCTTTGTCATGTGAGAATTCCAGTGTTGATTGCAGCTTTCAACATGCTCAGTAATAATTAATGTGATACTGTAATGGATTACATGTGAATGCTTACAGACTGCAGTCTATATCCAGTGTTGTTTTCTCCCCTTTCACCCCCGTACACACACGCACACACACACGCACACACACACACACACACACACACACACACACACACACAAAGGTCAGTGTGTGTGAATGTAGCCAGACGCAGAGTACCACATGTGGCCTGGTCAGACAGACAGAAATAGCCTCTCCCTCCCCTGCAGTGCTCATCAATCCTCGTTTGTCAGAGGCCTCTCTGCCCCGGCTCGGTGCAGTAATCACACCACTACACCTGCTCCATCCGCAAACCTTCCCTCTAAGAGGTGAATACATTCCCAAAGGACGCAGGGTGGCGTCGGCAGCCTTTCAAGTGGTCAAGCTGCATTCAAGCCTAGATTCAGCAAGTATCTAAGTTGTCAGTTGTCCTTGAGCACTGACTTCCTGCCAGCCTGGGGAACGCTCAGCGGCTAACCAGTGTCCAGATCTCTCTCTGTGGTGGCGAGATCAATAGAGTGTTACATTATCGTTCTTTACTACTGCTTACTTTATTGCACATGTGACCCCCTGGATTAATAGTGCTGTAGCTTTGTGGTCTTTACAACCATATGCCCAGATTAATTTTATCACTCTACTCGTCAATCAAAGACACGTCCACTGGCCGGCAATTTAGAGCTTGAGCTACGAAAGACTGTCATAATTCTGTTAGACGTTTAGGACTAAAATTATTTTGCCAAAATGTCAATGTGCAGAATAATGTAGCACGCAAGTAGTGTTGTAATGTAGGTATATTTACTCAATTATTTTGGTACATATATGGAGTACCTGTACTTTACTTGAGTATTTCCATTTGATGCAGCTTTATGCTTCCAGTCCTTTCTTATACTTTTCACTTCACTACATTTACAGCTTTAGTCACTTTACAGATTACAGTCGTTCTAATAAATTGAAGGATCAGAAACATCTCCAGCAGGAAAATGCAAAATACACATTTATGCACCTGTAGTATTAATAATTAATCAGGAGTACATTTATTCAAAGTAGCATCATGAAAGTGTTTACTTTTGCCAGCTCCTTTGCACATAACATATATTTACATATTTGTTGTATTAGAAAATCCTACACGTTTATGCTGCATTTTACAAGTTTATTCTTGTTTTGCTTTCTTATTTTTTTCTTATATCTAAATCTAATACTTAAGTAGTATTTTGCTGATAATACTGACATATTTTTATTTCATAAGGTTTTCGGTACAGGACCTATTTTCAGTATAGTATTGTTAGTTTTTTCTCACTATGTGGAGTTGTCTTATTTTCCTTGGCCACAAGCTCAATATCCCAATGATTCACCAGGCTTTCATTGCGAAATATATACAGTCTGACTGCAACCACAATTTTATTAGACCCATCTCACATAGTGTGACATGCTATGAACTCAGTAGATTGTTTTTGTTATGGGGTAATCTGTAGTTTCTTGAAATAAATCAGCTCTGTACCTCATAGACACTGTACTTTCCTGACAGATGATGTTAAATCACCTTTATTTCACTTGATAATGAGAATATTCACAAATGATTCTGTGCAGCAGATTTTTTTTCTTCTATTTCATACCATTAGTCATTTTGCAACCCTTGTGATTTATGCTGTGTCCCACTGGCTTTGACTGACAGTTGGTTCAGTGGGTTAAAAGAGAGAGCTGGGAGCTTGATGTCATGGAGGTGAGGTGCGCTGACCCTCCTCGATGTATGTGTGACCTCATGGACTGTATGGCTGAAGAGTGTGGTGTAGTACCCCTTACTGCTGACTGTCAGGCTCTGCACATATTAGATTGCATGACTCTGCAGACTGACTGCTGGGGCGCTGACATCATCAGCACCGACCAGAGCAGCTCCACCAACAAGTAAACATAACCTCCGCTTCTCTCCATCTCTTCTGCCACCTCCTTGCCCTCCCTTTGCGCCATTATGTAGCTTACCTCTGTAAATCAATCACTTTGGAGGAATCTGTGACCGCATTGGGGTCTGTGTCTTTGTGCTGGAGAGAGGTGTTATCTACACTGCTGCAGAAATAGCTTTCATATTTCCCCCGATGTGTATTCAGCTTGCCATGGCAGTAATTGTAGCTCATCTGCAGTGAGTGACTTGTTTGTCTGGGGACACATTGATACATGGATCATATTTCTACCTGAGTCTGTCCATCCTGGACAGACTCAAACTTGGAGTCGCTTAGGCCATGCAGATGACTCACTGAACACTGTGGCCAAGCACTCATTGGTGACATTGATTAAAAAAAAGTAAAGAAACATGAGCAACCATGTTGGAGTGCAATGGTAGCCAATTAGTTCAGTTCGTAGACATAGGCCAAAATATAGATACGTAGGTAGTACCATGCTAACTGCAAGAAAGACACAACAACTAATACCACAACTGACCATAGTATCACTATAAATTCATTTATGATCAAATTGGCCCATATTCTATCATAGACTCAAGATTTGCATCTTTCATGTTGTTAAACTAGAGAAAATGGTGACTGTATGAACCACAGGCTCTATATAAAGTTTATATGCAAGTTAGTTCTCCTCTCGAGGCTCTTACTCTACAGAATTTCCCAGCGCCTCTAGCTACATGACTACATCGCTCAGAGCAGCTGTCAATCATGACACCACACCCTTTTTACAGCGTCAAATAAAGAATTAATTGGACATACATTTGTCTGATTAGAAGTAATTGGGATGTATTGATGAGTGTATTTGATGTGTTCATCTCTATATACACAGTTTATGATTGAGGTGTATTACACAACTGTCATCCTTTGTTTAAACCATGGATCTCTCACTTTCCCAGTCTCTGTTTGCCTGTTGGGGGGGGCAAATTCTTACTTTAGTCTCACTCCAGATGTGTTGTTAGGCAGAGGTGATGTTCAGCATTGGCAGAGACACTTCCACTGATCTATTATGTATGCCTTTTTTTTTGCTTTGTGTCATCACTGAACACATAAAACACATGTTCGCTGTAGCCACCCTGAAAGTGACAATATGAATATTTCACACTACATCACAGTGGTGATGTCTGCAGCTGTATTGGAGCCCACATTTTGCAGTTTAGCGCAGCTATCCATATGGCTCTAACTGCTCTATGTGCCTGAGTACCTTTTAGGGATGTACTGTAGCATTAAATTTTAATGGGGCAGCTCGTGCTGGGCCCAGGTGATGGCTTATCACGCTCATAGAAGGGGAACACTTGAACAGGCCAAGGCATGATCTCTGCCTCAGCAAAGCTATTACAAGGTTCAGTGAGCCCAAGCACAGCAACGCGGCGGGCGATAAGCAGGTGTATATACGGTAAATGCAAGTGTGTGCGTGCGGTTTTGCTCTGTGTGTGTGTTTCGTAGTTTATTCCTGAGTTCAGTGATTCTGTCAGCACAACCCTTTCTGCAGGCTTCTATTATGTTGAATTTGCAAACCACTCAGCTTTCGGACTTCATGGGATACAAGACATTTCCCTGATCGCAATCCTCTTTTATGGGCGATTCGAAATCCCAGGTTTATGTAAGTTGACATCGGAGGGAGTAGCTCCCCTAATGTGCCACAAGGCTAACATAATCTCCCTCCTGAGAGGCTTAGGAAAAACTTAAGATGACGCCATTGAGCAGTAAAATGTCACACAGAAGAACATACTTTAAAACATTTCTGTACAGGAGTGAAGAGATGTTGCAGAGTTCAGTGTCAAGGAGGAAGACCTCGCATAATCTGTTTGATTTGTGTGACTGCAAATATCACACCTGAAAGCTTAACTCATATAAGGCCTGATACATCTCTCTTTTATATATTTCTATGGTGAATCTCATAAACTTTGGCACTACACAGACTGTCCTTTTTGTCTCTTCTCTTTCTCTCTTCTCGACTTCTTTCTCTTTTTCTTTCTGTCTTTCACACAGAAAAAAAACACGCAGTAGGAATGGAAGAGGCGACCTATTTTAAGACCAGTGTGTAATTAATCATAAGCCAGCAGCAAGCATTAAGAGAGGAGGAAATGTATGATAGCTCCCTCTGTGACTTTCTGTCCCTCCCTAGTTGACATTTTTTTCTCTTTCTCTCTCTTTCTCATTCCCAGTGCATCTCCCTCTTTCGTACTTCTGCTTTATTTGAATGTGTCCTTCCAAGACCAGGGTCTCTCTCTGTCCTCCTTCTGTCTTTTTTTAATCTGTTTTTCACATTCATTTTAATTTTTAGTTGCACATCTTTGCACACACACGCACACTCTTAATTATAGAAACCTTGAAAAGTCATCCGATGTGCTGTTGTGAATGTTTAAACACTAAACTAGTCACGTTTTAATCTGCGTTACATGTTAAGGGCTGACTCCATGTGTGTTCATCAATTCATGCAGAACATTTCTTTGGACTGAGAGTTTGATGTTTAGGCTCACAGTCCATTACTGTTGTCTCTTTTCTGTATACTGTACATGTGATGTCACCAATAAGACTGCAGGCTACAGTTTGTGGTCAGATGGTGAAAAGCACAGTCTAATTTGTGTGTAATAAGTCGTTACTAATTGTCAGCAGATTGGATCAATGTCCTATTCTGCTATAGTTCAGCTCTCAGTCCATATCACCACAGACGGCACAGCCACCATTTATCAGTGCTGGTAGATGGTAGCCTTTTTTATCTCATTATTAAAGCAATTTAGCTGGAACTGGTCAAATTATGTCAATAAATGGTTTCTTTTGTGAGGGACAATGAATCAATAGGAACAGATTCAAAAGGATTTTATGGCATTAAACTCATGCATGCCTACACACATCAATGAACACAGTGGTCATGCACTAGCAAGAATGTTTTCAGTCAATTCAGTGGATGTTATCAGCAGTTATCATCCTCATAGATATGGGCTAGAAGGGGCCTACTGCACCTACATGTTGATTCAGGTCTCATCTCCTCAAGTTTGATCATCAAACTGAAAACAAATAAACAAAGCCAATTCTAGTGGGTGTTTTGATTATAATGGATTGATGGGTCAAATAAACACCAAAAGTCAACACTGGCTTATTTTATTTTTTTACTTTTGTTCTGCAACTTATGTAGTTAACTAACATACTTATTTGAACAAAATCACTAGTTTTTCACATTAAGTGCTTTATTTTCCCCAAACATTTTCATGTTACATTTCACGCTCTCAACATAGTAGGTTTGGTTCATCTGATACATTAGAATGATAGCAATAACCACTGATAACACTCATATAATCTCTTGGTGATTATTTTCATCAATTTGTGATGCCATCCACTTAAATACTTATTGTTTTTTTTTTTTTGTAATATGTCCGCCTCGTGCAGCTTTAACAACACCAGCCAGGGCTGGAGACTCCTCCTCTGTGGAGTCATTGACTAGGAGAGTGGCCATAAGGAGTTTGGTCTTTTGGCTGCTGAAGCCTTCCTGGCTGAGGCGACTTGATGATCCAGTCCTCAGCTGTCAGTTACACTGTGTGCATCGCTGCCTTTTCCACTGCAGCAGATACATGTCTGTCTGGGCGGAGAGACGTTTGTGTAGCTGAGATTTAACACTTGGGATACTTGTCAGATGTATATTTAGCAGTAAAAGTGGGCACACCGGTGTGAGGGTCTGGTTTCTGCGAGAACCCAAACATACGACTCGAGACCTAGGCATTGAGTTGCAAAGAGTTTTGTTTCAAGCAGGCTTACAGACAGGAACTGAAATTGGACCTAAACACTACAACTAAGGCTATCAAGTACAAAGAAAGTCACTCTATCTGAAGAGGCCGTGTCAACTGAAAATCACTCTATGAGGCTGTAAAAAGTCTTTGAGTGCTGATGACAAGTTTCAATGTCAAAGTGTTTTTTTTGGGGGGGGGGTTTTGCAGCGGGTCACTGATCACGGTCTACTGCAGCCTGTGAGTAATTTCAGGGCTTCTGTGATTTGTAGTCAGGACATAAAGGGTTAATATGCGCCTCGGAGATCAAATCAGGAAGTGGAGATGATTGCGTTTAGAAAGCAAAGCAAATGGATTCTGGACAAAAAGTGGCAATTTTGGTGAAATTTACCTCTACTCTCCTCCAGGCAAAACAAGAACAGAACATGGTAAAAAACAAATGTTTTTTTCTCATGATGAA
The DNA here is from genome assembly GCA_029721515.1 of Synanceia verrucosa. Lineage (NCBI taxonomy): Eukaryota > Metazoa > Chordata > Actinopteri > Perciformes > Synanceiidae > Synanceia > Synanceia verrucosa. Next base: position 6,625,013 of record CM056558.1, read on the forward strand.
ATAGAGAGAAAATCACTCTAACTAGAGGCTATGAAATTATGAACAGAAAATCACTCTAACTAGAGGCTATGAAATTATGAACAGAAAATCACTCTAACTAGAGGCTATGAAATTATGAACAGAAAATCACTCTAACTAAAGGCTGTGACATTACAACTAGAAAATCACTCTACTGAGATGCTGAGAAACTAACAGGAAATCACTCATCATCGGAAGAGGCTTTGAGAATTAACTGAAAATCCCTGTAGAAAAAGGCTAGAAAAACAACAACAGAAAATCACTCTGTCTAGAGGCTGTGAAATTTAGAAACAGCAAATCGCTCAAAATAGAGGCTGAGCAAACAACAACAACAAAAAACACTCCAAGTAGCCTAGAGGAAATGAAACATACAAACAGGAAGCAAAACGACCTGAAACAAGAGGGAGACAGCATTATTACAAAATAAAATAGGAAGTGACAAGACAACATTCAGGCACTAGACACAAACACAGACAAAAACAGTTAACTAAAGAGACAGATGGAGCAACTGGTGTCATCAGAGTGAAATTAATATGTTGGTTCTGTCCAAGGCAACATACATTTTAATTTTATCAGTGTCATGCACCACCAGTAAGATTTTTTCATCATTATTAGAAGCAACACAGTCTGTTTTTTTCAACATCCAACTTTTATTGTAGTGAAATATTATTGTATTATATTTTTCTTATTATATTATTTATTATTATTTTCTTATCATATTATATTATTATTATATTTTTACTAGTTTGTTCAAAAAATAATTACTATTAACAACTAATAATCACAATTAAGTCAATTTCCGGTTTAGAGACAGCAGTTATGTTACTCTGTTATGTTACTCTGCTGATTTTATATTTTGTATCTCATGTTTATAGTGTTTTAAATGACATACAACAACACTCATACTATTTAAACTCTATAAAATGTCACCCAAAGGTGTTTTTTGTTTGTTTGTTTTTTTGACATTTATGTCACAAAGACATTGAATTTCACAGAAACTGATTTGGAACTGAAACACTGTAAGCCCAAAAAAAAAAGAATATAAAAGTCATTTGAAAAGCTTATTTTGCAAGCTTGTACCATGTTGACAATTTTTAGATGTCACCCAAAGTGAAGGTAGGCCAAGATTGAGTCAAAAGAGCTTTTCATATCACATCGCTTAATTTACCTGAAGAGCTGCTGTGGACAGCAGCAGTGAAAGTAGATTTAGGTTCACGCTGATAATCTCCCACCTCTATGGAAACACATTGAAGCTGCTGTCACAGACATGCTTTTATCCAGCCTCACTTGATGCAGCAAATAATGGAGTGCAAAGTCAAGCTGTGAGCATGTGGCAAGCCAATCATTTGAGCAAAAGCAAATCAATCATTTAAGCATGCTTAAAAAACACACAGTCACCAATTAGAAGCAACAATGGAAATCACACTTGTTGGAAAATAACTGTATTGCCCAGAAACTGGAAAAGATAAGATAATCCTTTATTAGTGCCCAAACATGGAAATTTGAAATCCTTTGAATGAAAATGAAGTTAAGGTAGTTTATTCAGTGATTGTCACGTCACTACCTTAGACTGTATATCAGAAGTGGACATAGTCACTATGACATCACTACCGTGGACTACCGTTTGAGGACTTTTGCTCATCAAAATGCATTTTAGTTAGGGCTGTTGCAATTAGTGATTAATCATGTAAACGTGTTAACAGCCCTAGTACAATCAAATACTAAACAACGCTGTGGTAGTGATGCAGTAGCAGTGTTGCTGTCATAGCAACCCGTCACTCAAAGTTGCTTTAATTATGCAACCTTATTATAATTTTAATGGGTGAGTTATACCTACTAAGTACAGTTGTCATGAACAGGTAAATTAGCTATTGAAAACAAAACCCTTTTATGGACAACGCTGTAAACACGGTTATTTGTGCCGTTGGCCATTTTAACATGGGGGTCTATTATAACACTAATAATGGGGACTGACTTGCTTTTGGAGTGAGCTTCTGGTGGTCATTCAATGAGCTGGTATTGGCTTCATTTTCCAGACAGGGCTGCCATTTGCTCACTACTCCTCAGCAATGATAATTTATCATTGATATAGCATAAAATACATTTCACATAATGTATTTCAGCTGTAATTTGATGGTTCAAGTGTGAAATGTTATTGACTCTCTGGTGACTCAAATATAGAAGTAACTGGTATTAGCCACGATGATGGATGGATGGATAGATGGATGGATGGATGGATGATGAATGGATGATGATGATGATGATGATGGATGAATGGGCAGATGGATGGATCATGTGTCAAACGTAAAGCATTTTTCAACAAGAAGGTACCGGGGTTCAACTCCTGGCCCGGGGCCTTTCTCAGGGTACTCCGGCTTCCTCCCACCATCTAAAGACATGTATGGGGAAGTCCAAATGAACCTGGAATGTGAGTGTGAGTGGTTGTCTGTCTCTGTGTTTCCTGTGATGAACTGGAGACTTGTCCAGGGTGTACCCTGCCTTTTGCCCTAAGACAGCTGGGATAGGCTCCAGCAACCCCCCGGGACCCTATATAGGAAAAGCAGTTGATAATAGATGGATGGATGTCTTTCACTTCTCAGCACTTGCAGATTTTAGCATCTCCATCAGTACATAATTAACCTTTAAGGAAAGTATGTTTTCAAATCACGTACAGTGTTGTTTTTTCCTCCCTGCTGTTGATTTAAGAAATGAGCCTCTAATGGGTTTCCTCATTCACCGAATCACTTTTATGTATTTTCAAAAGCAGCCTTTCCATCATCTCCCCTGCCCTGTGTACCAGCAGCAGCCTCTCTGCAGCAGCGGGAGTCTATCATGCCGTTTCACAGGAAATTGAAAGCACACTCACGTTAGTGTGTATCTCACCAGTATACAATGAGTCAGGGTCAGACGAGGATCCAGAGAAGAACATGCATACACATATATGCTTATGAGCGTGCACACATACATAAACACACTCGCACACATACAAATGACAGTATTCCCACACGTTCAGGTGAACTGCACTCTATGTCCTGCACAGCATCTCTGTGCTCATACATCATTAAGTGAACCAGGGTGTTATTATGGAGAAGATGCAGTGTATTCGATGGCTTGACAGACTGTGTCAGAGGCTGCAATCCTATCAGGAATGGATAATAAAAAGACATTTAATCTAGCCAGTTCCCTAGAGTCCGTCTTTTCACATAGAATAAAAAATCCTGCAGCCTAACCGTCCTTGTCAAATTCTCCTCCTCTCTCTGTCCCATCTTAAAATATAAGAGCAATAATTATGACTTAATCTCCTCAATCTCCACCAAAATATTTCCTATGAAGAGGCATAGAGTTATAGCCAAGCGACATAAAATGTGTTTATTACCTCCTCTGCAACGCCGTAATGTGTCATAAAAATAGGTGCCCGTGCCAGTATGCATGACTTGACTGGGCGATGATCAGCTAATTTATGAGAACCTTGGCTCATCAGGAGGACCGAGGATGAGAGGCAGGAGGGGGTCGACTCAGCACATTATCCTTCGCCTGGCAAGCATCGGTCATGATAAACAGGGGCACGACAGACACGACAACAGCCCATTCGTCACCGTATAGAAAGTCATAGAGACCGGGACGAGTCTCTGTACTGTCTGCCCACTCTACTCTTTTTCTGTCTCTGTCAGAGAGCAGCGAGAGGATGGGCTCAGCATAATGAGAGGGCCACTTCTGTAATGCTCTTACTCTGTGAAAAATAAATTATAAATTTATATTTATCTCCCACTCTGTCTTTTCAGTGGAGAGTAACCCATGCCAGACCAACCCCTGTCTTCATGGAGGGAGCTGCCTGCAGGAAGGCGATGGCTATAGCTGCTACTGTCCTGAGGGCTTCTCAGGAGAGAGCTGTGAGATCGGTGAGTCAATGCCGGGTCAGGGCTGAACGGGGATGTCAGAGGTCAGCAGATGCAAACAGATGTTGTGACATAAGGGGATGAGAGATGTGCATGTGTTGGTATAGTTTGTGCTGTTTTTGAAGTGCACTGAATTCAGGAGGAACGCACATGGCGTTAGTTTTCTTATGTGTTTGCAGGCTTCTGGGTTCAATCTCAAAGCACTCATAGCCAAGCGGAGCTTTCCTGTCAGGTCCAGTGGTTTTAGATCAAGCTCCCTGGCTGATTGTGAACTGGGAATATCCATATGCTGCAAGTCAGCCAGTTGTGACAGAGGTTGCTGAATGTGTACTATATGAGCTCAGCTGTGTGGGTGTGTTTCTGTGTGTGTGTGTGTGGGCGTGTTTTGCCGAACATATGGGGACATAAGTCTGATAACACACTCACATTGTGGGGACTCACGCTGACAATGTGGGGACTCACCGTACTTATGGGGACAAAGTGCAGGTCCCCATAATGTAAACTGTTAGATTTCAGGCAGAAGACTTGGAGAACATTTAATGTTACTGTAAGGTTAGACTTTGGTTAGGGTTAGGATTAGGATTACATGGGTAGTGGATATGGTTAAGGTCAAGGGAAGTGTCTAGGAAATGAATGCAAGTCAATGTAAAGTCCCCACAATACACAAATACACAGCTCTGTGTGTGAGTGTGTGTGTGTGTGTGTGTGTGTGTGTGTTTTCACCTCCTGCCCCTGGAGTAGCTGGCAGCTCATCTTTCCTCTCAGCTGTGTGATGGGAGAATGTGGCTGTCAGAAAATGGCTGTGCACTCTGTGTGTGTGTGTGTGTGTGTGTGTGTGTGTGTGTGTGTGTGTGTGTGTGTGTGTGTGTGTGTGTGTGCGTGCATGCGTGTGTGTGTGAGAGAGAGAGAGAGACACGCAAGGACAGATCGGCCACAGAGGAGCCATGATCAAGATCAGTGAGGGATGGAGCAGCTGATTAAAGTGCTGAGGAAAGACAGGAAAATAAAGAAAAGAAAGAGTAGATGTGGCGTTGGCAGAAACTATCAAAGTGACTTTGTCGCTTGTGAGACGTGAAGAAATTCCGAAACCTGAACCCCACATGGTTCCTTTGAGCTGTAACACATCCTAGTTGGTACAAAGTTGTTGTTGACAGCGTTCAGTCTGCCCCATTGATTCTGGGTCTCAGCCAAAGAACGGTGGGTTGAACCATAGTAAATATTAGATTATGTACAGAAGCTGCACTCTGTTGTGGTGTAATGTGGCCAATTAAAACTCTGCCCCTTTGGCTATACGAGGGTGCTGAATGTCTGATTTTGGTTGGTCTCCTGGTAAATCATGATATGTAGTGTCTTTTGGTATAAACCGGTATCGATCCGATGAGCAAAACTACTCTGATGTGAACAACCACAACAAATGTGTTTTGTTTTTTTCAGTCAGTGCATAGTTTTTCTTCCCTGTTGTTTCCCTTCTTTAAAATGTAATTAGGGCTGAAAGTTCTATTTACAACCACACAAAACAGAAAGGCTGAGAAACCGTTCATTTATCTGAAATGACAGCAATTGTCACACGTATCTCTAATGTTGCTAGTTTTACTATTTTTCTATAAATATCTAAAGCTGAAACAGAGGGTAATCAATGAGAAAAAGCACGATTTGATTTTGTCAATGATTGACAAAACTTCCCGATTCAGAAAAGACCACCATAGCTTGTTAAACCTTTTGTTAGTCTGAGCTCTGTGCACAAAGACCAAGCTAAGGTTTTAAGGGTCGTGACATGAAAAAAGGTCATAGGTCAGGGGTCATGTGAGGCATATTGTCCTGGGTCCGATTATCAATAACCTTTAATTGTCACACCCAAACATACACATTATGCAGCATTTAGGTGTGCCTGTGCATTAACACTATTGGAGATCAATCAACAATCTGGTTTTGGATCAATAATTTGTAACAGATGGATGATAACTGCTTGGATTACACGCATTGGTAGTTTGTAATGATTTGCTGCAGTCAATGTTGTCCATGTTTGTTTGTTGTTGAATGAGACCAAACTCAATGTTTTTTTAGAAGCAATTGGAATAAATTATCATTTTTAGTCTAAATGTCGGGAGGAAAGCACATTCATAAAATATTTGTTATTTACTGATTACTTCTGCATTTGGGTGTCTGTCCTTTGGCTCTCTTCTCTCAGGAGTGTTTAATTGCCTTTCCTAGTGTTACTAAAGTGTTGCGATGTTAATTATGTTGCTAAACAGCTGCATATCTAATGTATTTAATATTAATTACGGCCAAAGGCAAAGAGGTTAATTGCTTATTACAGCAAACGCTTGACCACAATTTTACCAACTTAACACAGTGGCCATCAGGAAAGTCTGTCTTCACTTCTGTGTTGCATTTCACATCCAACCCTTCTGTTTCCTTAACTTTATCATTCATGGTTGACCATCCTATTGAAGGTTGTATTTGTTCTCCGAACAAGTTTAGATACATCCACCACAGCCTCATTATTGCCTGTAGGGAGGCATATAAACCAATATCCCCCACACTGCCTCTGCGCTCCACGTGAAATGATTATTTAGGTAACATGAGGCAGTGGCACCACAGCTGCAACACACCTCAGAGGCTGTCTCCAGGACTTGGCTTGTGGCTGCAATTATTTGGGAAGAAGCGTTTTGGGGAGCTGCATTATTGATGGCCAGTGTTTCTACTGTGGCTCTGTAGTTAATATTTATGAGGGAAGGGGAAAGATGCTGTGGATATATCTCAGCATTAGCACTCCAGCTCCACTAGATCCTCATCTTTAGAAAGTCTTTCGCGTCATCTGTATTCCTAACTCAATCTAAATTGATTCAGGGCTGTCAGTGAAGACACTTGGACTATAACGTGCTACATCCTTATTAAAAATCTAAGCTTTAGGTTGCTGCATGCCATTGATCAGCAGGACTGTTGGATAAAGTCTGGATCCTGCGGCAGAATAAGTGATTAATGAGGCACGATAAAGCTGTCAGTTTGATGGCCATGTGTTGAGATACAATAATGAGTAATATTTGCCTTCCCCACAGCTGTAATGAACAGTTGTTCACATATATAAATAAAATATAGTCCAAAAGAGAGATGTAAACAAAACGTACCTCTGGGGGACTCTACTCATCCGCTGATAATGTTAAGATAAAACAGACAAATTTCTGTCTTTATATCTCTAATCCTTCTAGGAAGTGGTGACATGCCTGGAAACGTATTAAAAGGAAGGATCACTGCACGTTTAAGGAAATTCATTAATCTCCTTATCTTGCACCATTACCACTACTTGTCAGACTATGCTTGACATCAATCTCACCTTTCTGCTATGATGGGACAACTTATAGCATCATCATTACATAGAGTTTGATTGCATAATATTAATTCCTGGATGACAGAAGATCTGTCAAGCCGTGCAACACTCAGTGTACAGTATCACACAGTATCTTTGATGCTTTTTCCCACAAATCTACCACATTTTGCAGATTCTACAAAATAGCTCAGATCAAACAACCCACTCGGTATGAAAATAGACATCAGATACCACTAAGAGTGTGTAACTACCAACAAAGCAAATAAATCTCATAGCTACACTTTCCACAACTTTGCTTGCTAAAACTACAAATATGCAATATTTAGGGATACAGATTCCAGGAATATTCACAGTAGAAAGTTTCAATGTACATTACATCACATACATCACATTATCACATCCGCAGATCAATGCATTTAGACATGTAGACATGAACTGAAGTTCAAATGTAGCATCAGAGTGGAGACGAAAGGGGATATACTGTACGTGACTTTGAATGTGGCATGGTTGTTGGTGCCAGATGGGCTGGTCTGAGCATTTCAGAAACTGCTGATCTACTGGGATTTTCACAACAACCATCTCTAGGGTTTACAGAGAATGTTCCAGAAAAGGAAATGAGTGAGTGGCAGCTGAGTGGACGAAAATGCTGTGAGAGGTCACAGGAGAATGGGCAGACTGGTTGGAAATCATAGAAAGGCAACAGTAACTCAAATAACCACTGGTTCCAACCAAGGAATGAAGAATATCATCTGTGAAGAACAACACTGGTGCCTTGTGGAAAATGGACTACAGCAAGCAGAAGAGCACACCTAGTGTCACTTCTGTTAGCTAAAAACAGGAAACTGAAGCTACAATTTGGCATAAACACCATGAAAACATGAATCCATACTGCCTCATATCAATGGTTCAGGTGGTGGTGTAATGGTGTTGAGGATATTTTCTTGGCACACTTTGGGCCTCTTAGTACCAACTCAGCATGGTTTAAATGCTGCAGCCTGCCTGAGTGTTGTTGCTGACTATGTGCATTCCTTTATGACCACAGTGGACCATCTTCTGATGGCTACTTCCTGCAGGATAATTTTCCATTTCACAAAGCTCAGATCATCTCACACTGGTTTCTTGAACATGACAATGAGTTCACTGGACTCCAATGACCTCCACAGTCGCCAGATCTCAATCCAGTAGAACCTCTGGGATGTGGTGGAACAGAGATTCTCATCATAGATGTGCAGCCAACAAACCTGCAGCAACTGAGTGATGCTGTCATGTCAATATGGACCAAAATCTGTGAGGAATGTTTCCAACACCGTGTTTAAAGTATGACATGAAGAATTAAAGCAGTTCTGAAGGCAAAATTGGGTCCAACCTTTTACGAGCAAGGTGTACCTAATAAAATGGCCAGTGAGTATATAAATTGTCCTTAATAAGTCACTGCCTGTCAACACAGATGCGAAGTTGAGTTGCCTAGAATTATAGAAAGTAGAACTATTTACAGTTCAAAGGCATCTGTGCAAACTCAGTCTGCTGATGAGGTGCTGCTGCACACTTTCCCTTTGTAACCATATATTATGGGGTTAAAAAGGTCTTTATTTATATTCAAGAACTAATAAATAGAGTAATGATGTCACCGGTATTGCATGAGTTGTTTTAAAGAGTCAGACATCCTTGTTTTACATTTATATTGTGTCTGTCTTGTTTTCCTCTGTGGGTTTTAAACAGTCAAATCTCATTCTTGTTGACAGCAGCAGCTTAGTTTAGTTAAAATGAGGTTTTTGTTGCAGAGGAAACGCATTAACCTGTCTCAGTCTATTGCTGAGGACGGGTCAACAAATCACTTATTTTAACTGGAGTTAGGTAAATCATTTCTGGTCGACTGCTGTTTGTCCTTCAGAAGGACCTCAATCAGCCCATCAGTCAGTCTGGAGGAAGGAGGCAGGTAAATCATTTAGAGCTGTGAGAAACTTTCACATTCTGGATGAACAGAGACATACAGTCTGTAGTGTTCTCTCCATGATTTTTTCGCAGCAGAATCAAAGCTGGGAGACGTTTTAGATTTCAAATGTGGAATGTGTAGTGAGGTCAAGACGGTAAATGATCCTCTTAACTGGAGGAAATTACTCAGATCGCGCTATTATCTCATTCTGTCTCTCGACCCCTGTCCCCCTTCCTCGCCGTCCATCTTCCTCATGGCCCTGTGTGGATTCCCTCCTCCATTCTCTCCACCGTTTGCATGTTGAATCAGCAGAGATAATGGTAACTGAGCTGCCGTTGCACTCTTTTCTTTTTCACTCCTCTTTCTCATTCCTTTATCAGCCTTTCTGTTTGACTCCTCAAGCAAATCAGTCAGAAATAACAACCAGAGTGCAGGTGGGCACCACACGAGACAAAAAGGCAAACACACCTGCGCTGTCCCATCACTAGCTACAGTAACACTCACTCAGTTTCTCAGGTGGTTTGAAGAACTCCCAGGTCAATTTCAGCAAAAATAAATCGAATACCAGCATCCTCTATCTGTGCACACAGCAATGTCCTCGAGTTGGTTTTCTGCTCGACTTCCTGTCGAGAAAACCTGATGCTTTTTCTATTATTATTATTTTGCACCCTCCCCACACTCTCTGGCCTCTTTTCCAATCATGGTGATTAGATCTGCGCTTTCTCTTCCACTTCCACCCTCTCTCTCTCTCTGTTCATTTTTTTTATCAAATGTGCTTCATTCCTCACATCTGTTCCTCTGACCACATCCTTCTTTTTCTATAATTTTCCTTGTCTCTCTGCTGTATTGAAATTGCTCCGCAGTACAGAGATTGGGGTGAAAACAAGCCTGTAGCCCCCCAGCATGTCTCCCAAATAACACATTTCATTTCCTGCCACAAGTCCTCACTTCCACTCCTCCACAACCCCTAACCTCTCCACCCTCTCTCTCTCTGGCTCTGTGCTTCCATCTCTTTCTTTCTCTCGCTCTGTATTTTCCTGTCAAAGGCCAACACAATTATTCATACAGAAATGCCTCTGTACTCATGCATAAAATGAAACTTATTCAAGCACACACTCACACGCTCACTCACCTGCATACTCAAATTGCAAAATATGCTCACAAGGGTGTGCACAAAATATATTCTTTTTACTTTATTTTACTCTCTACACATCTGGCCTCCCCTCCAAAACACACACACGTTTGTTTGGGCCTGTCTCGTATATATAACCAATATGTACCTAAGACTATATAAAGCGCTGGTGCATTATTCGTGTTTAAAGAGAAAGTCCCCTACTGGGCTTCTGTATTAACTAATTCATCCACTGAGACCAACCTCCTCTCACATCAGCTCATGCTATTGAGTTGAAAGATTCATGAAGGTGCTGCTATTAACATCACTGGGCCCTAATCCACCTTACCAGTGTGTCCACAGATCTGAGCTATGAGGTCAGAGAGGATGGAATGGGAAGGACAGGCTGTGGCGGAGGATATAATGGTGGTTTTTATTGGAGATACACAGGGCAGTAGAGGTATTTGTCAGCAGATCCTCCCAAAATCTGGTGGTTTTAGTGGAATTTCTGTCAGGAAGTGAAATTGGCATGCTTGAAGCTAGAGGTATTGTGCACGATAAAGCTGACTTATAGCCCAAAAACGTGTAAGAAAAGTGTAGGATGAAGAAAAGCTGCAGAAAGACAGATTCACTGTGAGTTGCAAGGGTATGTAGAGGAAGACAGATGGAAAGGGCCGGCACTGCCACGCTGCTCCCCACAGGACATCACATTCACTCCTTCATTAATGATGGAAGGGATTTATGTGTTTGGCTCCAAAGTTCTCATGCTTTCGTCAATATGTTGTAAAGTTTTACTGCTATTTCTTGACTTCTAAGTTTCTTGTTAGACCCAAGATTTAGAACAGTTTGATTTTTCACATGCAACAGCAATAAAATCTGCCTCTGACGAGCAACAGTGACTTTACGACCATACAAAACCTAAATAGTAAAAAAAACGTTTTTCACAGCATATTTTACTGATTTTTTGGTGAAATATTTTTTACTTATTCTAAAGAACCAAAGCAGCCTGACAAAGATATACCATATGACTTAGCACACGGTGACTCGGGTGAACCGTGCATGAGGCTGGATGTGACAGCGAGTGTGCAAATGGCGGAAATGTGTGTCTTTTGTGTGATTGATGGCCAGCAGTTTGTCACAGTTTGTTGGCAGCTGAGGAGCTCTTAAAGGGCTATGATTGGCTGGCTAAGCCCGTATCTACACACCTCATTAATTCATCCATGCCATCCAATTCCTCAATCAGCATTATGAGTGGCTGCGCACTCTCCTACCACCACCACAGCCATATCACCACCCATACTCTTACCCCACTGCTGCCTCCAGGGGCGTCTGATTGGACGCTCCTCGGTTTGCTGCTGAGTCTGCTCCTGATGCACAGCCATTTGCATTCACAAAAGACATCCTGCGTGCAATAAGAGATACTCAGTGCACCACATAAAAATGCACAAATTCAATCATGATCTAACACGGAAATTCAGCAACATGCACACAGCTACAACCTCATGTACCTGCAGGTGTGTATGAGTGTGCAGTTGAACTGTGTTCACGCTATGCGACAGACTGGTGGACGGCATAATATTCTGGTTTTCAATCAGCATGGACACTCCTTCCTCTCCAAACTCCTCTGGACAATGAGAAACAAAGGACAGACTGGCTGCAGAGTTGAATGAGAATGAGCTAGTGTGTGTGTGCGTGTGTGTGTGTGTGTGTGTGTGTGTGTGTGTGTGTGTGTGCGTGTGTGTGTGCACCTGGGTGTGTGTGTACGTGTTTGTGCGTGTGTGTGTGGGGGTATGTGCGCGCACATGAGATGCAGTATCTCTCTGGTATAAACACACCTGCAGATTAATGAGCCACTAGCCAAGTTGCCAGTACTCACCTCCCTCTCTCTCTCTCTCTCTCTCTCTCTCTCTCTCTCTCTCTTTTGTCCGACACACACATCCTCACACTTGCCACTTTGAGTTGTCTCATCTTTGCCACTTTTCTTTGTAATTTAGTCATCAGCTGAAGTGTCGGGCAGAGTGAATGAATATGTATGCATGCATGCGTGTCTGATGTGTGTTTGGTTTAGCTCAGCGCGCGTGTGTGTGTGGGTGTGGGTGTGCGTGCGTGCGTGCGTGCGTGCATGCATGCATGCGTGTGTGTGTGCTGGATGGATGGAAGCAATGACTCTTTGTACACTGAGTGACAGGTGTAGGAGGAAGTGAAGCATATAGAGGCTGGCCACGTCAGCGGGACAAATTGATTTTCCATGAAGACGAGGAACGAGGTTTTACACAGGGGGCTCTTATCAGTGTTCCAGAAACACACACACAACACAGGGCATCATGTATATGTATGGATCACTTAATGCTACGTTTATAATACACACAAACATGAAAATATGCACACAGCATGTTCTGGCTCTAATAGCCCTGTGCAGCTTTAAAGGTACCCTATGGTGCTTTGGACCACTAATAGCACTAGCAGTGGTTTCATGAGTGGGTCCATGTTTTGTTTGCATCCTGCATGCTGTGAAACACAACATGCATCCTGTCATTGGTTTTCACATTCTAACTTAGTATATTATTATTTCAAAATAGGCATTTCAAACCTGAATAGGAGGAAGAAGGTGGCCTACAGTAGGTTGACTCATCATCCATCCTCTTTCATTGTCCCGTCTACTTCAGTAATTCTTCCTTTTTTTCTCCTCAGCTGATCCTGCCCCTGTATCAGCCATAATCACAAAACCCAACATCAAAAATAAAATTATTTCTTTATCTGTTGAAATGCAAACTTCCAGTCTGCATGCCATAAATAGTTTTGTCTGTTTTGATTTTGAAGGGAATATGGCGACAAGCATCAAGAATAACTATATAGAAATATAGCAATACTCTCACTGATGGTTTGCTGTGCCGATATAATTCACTTAGAGTATTACAATGAGGCTGTTATAACTTTGCAATCACTTTAGTAAAGTATGTCAATTATTCTACCAACGCTAATTCTTTATAAATGTGAGGTTATTGGAATTTTATCTGATTTAGATTGAAAAAATATCACAATGTATTTACAATTTTCCTCTGGATGAATAAAGTTTGATCTGTGCCTTTGCTTATTAACTTCAATTGATTAATATTATAATAATAATAGTCCACAATTATTATTCTTAGAAACAATTACAATAACAATCATATATTCCAATCACATATATTAATCCTAATGCTAATTATAATCCCAAATCTAACTGTGACTATAAAGCAAGTTCTTGTAACCTTGTAATGCTGGATGTTCTTCATCTTTCGATCTTTGCGTGTGTGTGTAGCTTCACGGATGTATAGCTACATGTAAACAGCTCATAATGTACACCCACACTGCACGTACTATCGTGACCTAACCCAACAGTACAAAGGTTTTTTTTTTTCTATCCTTAGCTCCATGGTAGCAGGCCAGAGATTGTGAACAGGGAGAGATGAAGCTAGACAGCATGAAAGCAAATGAGGCAGAGCAAAGATGACTGAGAGGATAAAATCCTTGACCATGAAGGCCTGGGTATGAAATTAGTTTTAAAAAAAATAGTAAATAATTGATCTGTAAGATTTACCAGAGACCGTTTGTTTGGTCCATGAGCCATTTCTTTTCAGAATAGATTTAAAGATTCAACATCAGAGCTCCCTCTGCTTAGAAAGACATGCTTATATACTTTCACTGTCAGTGATTAATTGATTCTGACAGCATTAAGGAAAAAATAGATAATTCCACTCTACTATTTCCTTTTTAAGTATGTCAGAAATAACGACATGGAGGCAGAGAATAGCCTGTCATTCTCTCCTCTGGGGAACTGCTCTACTTTAAGAGTAGAGTTATTATATTTTTTAAGTGTGTACGCTCAGAGAAGTAAGGCCCAAGAGATGGAGGAGAGAAGGAAAGATGATAGGGAGCATGGAAGGTAAAAGGGAAGGAAAATAGGAAGGTGGAGGAACAGTGAGGGAGAGAATGAAGGAGGAAGAGAAAAGTAATAGTGTAAGAGATTTTAAGCGATAGACACTTAAAGCTGAGGTGAGGCGTGTTAATGATCACACCCTGGGTGTCTCAGCAGATATAGTTATCAAGGAACAGGCCAAAGCCTACATGGCCCAGAGGGAAGCTGCCACTGCTAACACCAGGAGCCCTAAAGGGACACCTGTAAACCCTCCTGACTCAAAGGAAATTAGCCTGGTAAAACCCACGGGCCAAAGGAGGATAAACTTACCATTTAGAAATCTCCAGAGGGAGAGACAGAAAATAGCAGGTGAAGAGACTCAGAGGTGACTAATGAAACAGAAGTATGGACAGTGAGGGAAGGAGGAAAAGGAAGTGAAAGGAAAAGATAAAGGCATGTCTACAAATGCTGATGATTCTCTGGATGTATTTGTTTTATTTCCTGTTATTTAAAAGTCCTTCACTATCTCCTCCTGCAGAGAGCCAGAAATAGAGAGTAAGGCTGTGTGATACTACTGGTGGCATCATGGCAGCTTGCCCCCCAACTCCCACACAAAATATGAACAGACACTGAAGAGCCAATGAACACACACACACACACACACACACACACACATAGCGTCAGTGAGTGGAGTCAGACTGTCAGAACTGAGGGCTACCAGAACAATGTGAGATGTTGTGACACTTTACCTCATTACATTTTCCCAGGCTGTTATGAGTGTTGCCCAAGCGCTGTCAACCAAAGCGAGGACCTGTCTGAAACATACGGTGGGCGCACACATAGACACGAGCGTGCCGCTTACGCATTCCACGCTCACATATCCACATCGCAGCGAGTGAATTAAGATGAATCTTTCGCTGTTTTGTGGATTTCATGTCGCTTTGTGACTTTTGGAAACATCTACAAGGCAGGTTTGAAGCTCACTATGCTCACGCTTCCCCCTTGACGCACAACAAAACCTGGTAAACCCAGACGATTTGGATCGTTGCCTGCATGGCTCTCAGTACACTGTCGGGCCTCCAAGATGTAATTGCATCTGGGCCTACCGGTGAGGTAGCATATCCCTTCTCATCCTAATATCTTAGTCAAGATGTATTTTCACTAGAAAGCCCAGGATGAAATGATTTTTTTCCTCCAGACGCTGGATCCTGTGATAGGTTGATCAGCGTTGCCCTGAGCTCTCTGGAGAGCAGCACAGAGCCTTGGGCTGTACCAGAGCTGATGTGTAGTCTGTCTGTTTCCTCTTCTCCCTGCTCATCCTGATCCCTTTGTAATCCACCGGCACCCAAACACAGCTGAAGGCCCGGGACTCACTCCACAGTGCACTGCAGGCACAGACACAAACACTAATATACACAGAGACACACTCAGAGAGAAACACAGCACACAGGTGCCAGCAGGCAATAAATATATGCAATATGTATTACAAATCCTATTTTAGACACTCAGAAAAAGTCAATATCAGTTTAATTGTGCACTAAATATTTTCACATTTACTTTGCCCATAGACAGCCCTTTCAAACAGGGAATTGAATCTGTTATCTATGCTCTCTTCAAAGCCACCGGACTCCTTTGACAAAACCAGTCATTTTACCTCCCAGAACAATCTGCCTCACTGGGTTGTGTGACTTCACTGTGTTAAAGGTGGTGTTTGTTAATATTTCATATCTGCCAATAGATCCCCTAAATGCTACACTCTGGTCCTTTAACTGTGTTTGTAAACACTGAATGAAGTTATTAATTCTTAAATGATTTGGTAGCTTTCAGGCCCATCACATGATCCTCAATCGCAGAAACTTTTACTTGCCATTATTTCCTTTTTTCTTTAAACATTTAAAGGCATATTCTGGTATTTTACACTTTAAGCCCTCTTTCTAGGTTGCCTAGGATGCAAAAGAGTGGTTGACAAAAAATTTTGAAGATTGGTCCTGTTTTGGTCCAAAACAACCCCTAAACTTTCATTTAAAAAATGCCCACAAACTCACCCAGTGGTTCCTGGTGTTCACTGATGTTCCATAGCAAATATTGAAGCGAAATACAGTTTCTATTGTGTTTTATTAGGCATTTTGTAAATCCCATTGATTTCTGTAGGAAGACTCAGTGCACGTCGATATTGGTCCGCCACCGGAAACGGAAAGGGGGGGCTGCTTAAGTTTGGTTGTAGTTCTTTCTGTCTCCAGTAGAACTGAGCGGTACTGAGGCGAGCAAAGCAACAGGACCCATCGTCAACATTTTAATGTCAACCACTCTTTTGCATCCTAGGCAACCTAGAAAGAGGGCTTAAAATGTAAAATACCAGAATATGCCTTTAAGGGTGAGACTAAAATTGAGACTAAAAGTTTATTATTGAGCTTAGAAACACCAGCCAACAAAACAATGTCAAGTTCCATTTAGTGGCTGTTCAGAATCTTCATCACTGGCACAAACTCTGTCTTTTCATAAATATCATGGCACATGACCAAAAGCTTCAGAACAGCTATTGTCTATTTGCTAGATAGAAATATCTAAAAAATGGATCGCTTTCATTTTTATATAAAAACTGAATATAACTCACACTCTACAATCACTTTCAAGGGTCTTTGTGTTTAAGAAGAACATGGAGGGACACGATATATAGTAACTGTTCCAAAGATATAATAATCTTATCATAATTCTGTACTACAGTAATTCTGTGGTTTTTATGAGCTAAAAACTTCTGAAACATTCATATAGTTTAAGTCAGGCATTTTGCTGAAGCCTACATGTTGCAACTAAAGATTTTAAGTGCTCAACATATAGAGGGTATTTGCAAGTGACAACTCTTAAAATGAACACCTCTGAGACGTTATTCTTAAACCTCCTGTGCTGTGCCCTTCTGACATCTTTTTCCTGAAATAGCAGTAGAAACTTATCTTGGAATGAGGCAGTTCCACATGGAGAACTCTTGTATTACCTTATTATTCATCTGCTATAAGGGAAGGATGTCTAATGGCTCCAGTTCAATTTGATGCTCCTGACTTCAGTGCTGTCTGGACCTCGACTAACAGATTTCACAGGCTGTAGCTGTGGTAGGAGTTAGTATTGCCCAGTGTTGCTGTTATCTATTTATTTGTTAATGTCACCTCCAGCGTTACACCTGCATTAAGAACACTTTATTAACATAAAGTGGTTAGAGCTGGACGATAAATTATTTTTGTCAATTAATTTGGCTTTGAGGGTTAGAACAATGTTTAGAAATGAAAATCATTTTTCCTTTTCTCTTCAGGCAGGTAAATAGAAGTAGATAGTGACAGTTTTATTCCAAAAAAGGAAGGGTCACCTCTATTGTCTGGAAGTGGGTCGGTTTTACAACAGTCCATCTTCAAGCAGTCCGCTGTAGTGTTAAATGACTTGTAGGGCTGCAGCCAAGCTTCATTCATAACAGTGGCATTCAAATTATTATTAATACCTCACCGAAACAGTGCATGCAGTACACCTTCTTTTTCTTTCTCTGCCTGTCTCTCAAACACACACCCACAGCGAGCACTGCATAAATCAAGTATGGTGTAAAAAAAAATTCAGAAATTTTATTTTTAGGCCACATCGTCCAACCTTTACTGTGGGGTGACATGGTTTTATTCTGCATGTTGGAGCAAACATGTTAGCAATCTTTGCACGTCCAGCAGACGCAGAGCACATTAGCATTCATTTGTGCTTTGTGTTTCTGGCCATGTGGTGAATGTAAGTCTGATATTCAGACGTCACTTCTGGTGCACTGCCCAGCAAGCTCCATTCAAATCTTATTTTATGTCCTCACGTCTTAGTTATTTTAGGTTATATGTCAATGTGCTTGTTTGTCATGATGGCCAAGAACCATGTGTAAAATGGAGTGCCACTGGATCTCACTGATTTTGGTGGAGATGATCTCCCCTTTGTTCGGCTGCACACAAAATCCATCACACATCTGTAACCGTGTGTGGTCCGGCGGCTGTGCACCAACAGTGACAATAGTATGTGACAGAGTGGACTGGAACAATTTGGCTTCTGGTTCCAGACTCTACAGCTGTGAGACCCTGCTGGCACTACGTCCTGTTGGTACATCAAAGGAGAAAAAGCCCCTAACATTCCCAGCATGTTTGGACCACGTCTCTCTGGAGCTCAGAGGGCGAGTCGGGTCGAGGCTGCATCCAAAACCACCTATGACACAGACATACCAAAGCCTCCTCTTCCCTCAGTTATTCTCAGCAGCCTTTGATCTCTTAACAATAAAGTGGATGATATCTGGAACTATAAAGACTTTGCCTGTCTGCTGTTTATACTGGGCGAGTAGTGTACAGTAGGGATGTATATCTCCACCACTGAGGTCAATTCAATACGCATCTCAATACACCACCGATACAATGCGTTAATGGTACACTGAACCCCCTATTGATACGATGTCATATGATTCGCTCCTGTTCACAATACAATGCCATTCATATCATTTGATAACGATATGACTTAATTACAAAGAGATTTGGTTTGACATGATGTGATCCAGTTTGATACATATAGCCCACATCATGTTTCTTACCTCAATAGCGCAACTGCTTTACTCTCTAAATCAAGTTGAGGGACAGATTTAATATTAGGTTGTTTTTTTATGGTGCAAATCATTAAAACTTATTTTAAAAAAGACATAAATTAATATGTACAAACAGAACATTCAAATTTAATTATTTTCTCTGCCTCTATAATTGTACAAAAAACATGTACAACTTCACATTTGAACAGTTTCAGAAAGCACAGCATCAACAATGTGCATGGTGTAAATAATATGACCAAGTTATTTTTAGTAGTTTGGGCTTTAATAATAGTCATCATGTCTGGTATGTTTACCATCATTGTAAACATACCCATACCCAAATGGTCTGATGATCAACAGGCACAGGTTGGTAACAGTTAGCTTTAGGACCCTGGGGAGTGAGAGTTTGCCTTATGTTGTGTTCACTGGAAGTCAGAACTTATAATCTCAAAGTTTAGTGCTCCCAGCTCTTCCATCCTTACAGACGTACAACAAAACATGAAACTGTTTACGTCAGTAGCAGATAGCATGAATTGTATATCTTGTAAATTACATCAGATAAGCCCCGATTTATTGATGCAGTCCCATTGTAAACGTTTGTAAATGTATCGGACCACAGATAAGAATCAATGAGTTTCACCATCCCTAGTGTTCAGTGGTGCTTGCTGATGCTAGAAACATTCATATAAACTCACAAAAACACACTTTTATGATCATCAATGCAGCGGTATACACACCAGCATTGTGGTTTTTGACACAACACAACACGGTCCATTGAGTGAGCATGCTGTTTGGACGAGCGACGGTTCAATAGAATGGTATCCATCTTTGTAGAAGGGCATGGAAATGTCAGTGCCCCTCAGCTAGCTAAAAGGAAGTCAATCATCCAGGGTCTCACACAATGAAGGATGACAAACACAAAGAGCCTTTCGGCGAAAAAAAAAAACCTTTGTGTGACAAACATTTCCATTTCAAAGCCACCATTTTACAGGATGTCATGTCAATTTATTTTTTACATAATGTCAGCTGTGGTTTGGAGGCAATTAGGCGAACGTAGAAAGAGTGGCCAGATCTGTCACTGCTGTTGGTTGATAAGGGGCCAGCTGCCACCCAGTGTGTTTGCAGTGTGTTCCTCTGTGTGTCACTGAGCAACTGGGAGTATACGCCTGCATGAGTGTGTGTTTTCTTACATGTAGCTGACAGAAAAAAAGTCTTCCTCTGTCGCATTAATGTTGTCCCTTCATGCCCTCCATAGCACCCTGTCAGATGTGAAGTCTCCAGGTGACATTTACTGGTTCAAAAGTGCTCAGTGTAATTGATCAGAGCTGTTTGATCTGTTCGGCTGGCATTTAGTATACAGAGAAAAATGTGCTTTTCTGGCTCTGTTTGGACAAACTGGCTGGCTTTCAAATACCCGTGCCTTCCACCTACAGAAGTTTAGTGCGGATGGATCATATGTTGCATATAATGAGATTTCCTTTGCTCACCATCCACCCTCTGCTTGTTTATCTTTACACATGTTCTTCCTGCATAATGAGTCAGGCAACCGTGATGCATTTTTCATGCCTTTCTTTCTTTAACCCTTTAACTCTTTGACTTTTTTTTTTGTTGAGAAAAGGTCGTTGACATACAAATTTTGTGTTGGAGAAAGAGAAAACTATAGAAATCCACCACCCAGCCCTTTCCACCGACCAGACGAGAAGTTTCAATTCTTACGCTGACAGTTCCAATCAGGTAAAGTCCGTAACAACGTGAAGCTCTAAAGCTAGTGATGAGTCACAGTCAACCCCTTTTTATGTCTGATCTTAGGTGTTAAATATGCTCAGTGACAATACTTCAGATTAATATATCTGTGATTAAGGTTTTTGGATGCATTATCATTATTGCACCATTTTGTTTCCCAGTGAGGTCTAGAAGCCATGTCCAAAATATGTATATGCATCCCATGCCTTCACTCCAGACAATGAGATCTTTAGAAATTATAAAAAAAAAAAATGAATTAGACACTATCCATTTTGGAGCAGCCAGTTAAAGACTAGAAATTGGATGGTCACTGACCTCTGACCTCCAGCTGACCCCATAGGCTTTTCAGACTGACCTTACTCTAAAATAGAAAACTGAGAACGTTTATGTTGTATTTTGTTATATCTTCAACCCTTTTTTGTTTATTGTTGCTGTCCCCATCACCTTTTCAAATGAAAACGCCCACTCAGCAGTTGGCGTAGGTCACCGTAGTAAGCTAATCAATGAGGTTATGACTGATGTGAACGCTAGCAGTAGCAGAGTCACTGTTAGCTAGTTTGGAAAGAACCGACCGGGTTTTATTTAAATGTGGTCAGTTGTATTTTATCATGTTCTGCAAGGTAAATTATTGTTTTTGTCTGTGTATTCTGGTGGCTTTGAAGATTATATCGCTCTCTTCAAAGCCACCAGGCTCCACTGACAAAAACAGTAATTTTACATAGCTGAACATGGGAGTTGCCAGTCTAAAGCTGCATTTATCAGCTTTTACTCAACCATGATACTGCTTAACAGTGTTTTTCACATTTTTTTACCAAAACAGTCCTACTTCAGAGGTTTTCTTCAAAAATAAAAAGGAGTCACACGTAGTACTGAATTGCACTGCTCCCAAAACACTCTTACAAATAGTCATCAGGTTGACAGGCAAATGGATAAAATCTTGACCTTTGACATGGATATTTCTAATTTCGAAATGTGTGGCCGGCATTTTTTTTAACACGGGAATAAAAAATGTTCAAAATCACCCTCAGGATGAGCCTCTGAAGGCTTGTGCAGAGGAAATTGTTGCTATTTTTATGCCAAAGCCAACAAATGCCAAGTAAAAAATACCTCAAATACTTCTCATTTTATTTGATGTTGTGGGTGAATATTTATGAGTGTTTGGAGGACAGAATAGGACATCTGCAAAACAACTCACTGCTGCACGATCAAAAAGCTGACCAAAAGAAGTCAGATGGAATTCAGTTCATTTTAATGAGCAGTGGATGACAGATGAGAAGAGAGACTGTGGCTCACATCAGTGAACTAAAAAAAGACTTAAAGGTGCTGATCAACAAAATACACAAGTAAAATCATGTTCCTGGTTCCCATTTATTAACCTCTAATCACCACCATCATTTAGCAACAATTATTTTTAATACTACAGTAAATAGTAAGCATATGGACAGTGCTTTGTATCTTTGTGGGAAAATAAAAGATCACGTTCAGCCTTGTACATGGTTGCATGTGGGTCTTCTTTTTCTCTACATCACTGTCTCTGAAAAACGTCTGTTTTTTGATGTATTGTTTCAAATCAAAGTCAGTGTTTACAAGTCACTCTTTGACCACTAAAATACTTGCATAATTAGTAAATTTCAATTGTAGACTTCTGTGTCGAGAATCTGTGTCGTGTCAGAATGTACTGATCTGTACTCGTTGTAACTTGCAAATGAACATCTCAATCTTAGGCTCACGCTACTCACTTGATGCCTTAATAGGAGGAATTTAAGGTGTAAGAAATTACCAAAAGTCTTCAACTCCATTGAGCAGAGCTTCTATGTTGTCATTTGTGTCTAAAGTGGGCTTTAAATTAATCCATAGACCTCTCAGGATTTCCTAATACTCACTAAGAGTCTGATATGTGATTTAAAGTTAATGATTGGTATCTGGAGATGAAAACACCTCTTAAATCTTCTGGAAAATCTGTCATTATTAGTCGAGACCCTGCCTCATTATTTGGGCACATGATGTTCTCCACTTTCTCATTGTTAAATGGAAAATAGACTGTATAATGTGTCTCTTATTAACTTGTGGAGCTGACAGAGTTTGTCCATTTCAAAAATAAGTTCCTTCTCCCAGCTGAAAGTTCCATTCCCTCTCTTGCAGGTGTATAACCATGCCCTTCTTTTTATGGCAGGGTTACTAGACCACTAAAGTAACATACCATGTTTTAATGCATACCAGTCCTTGGCTGAAATATTGATTCCTCTCTCCAAGCCTTTATTACCCTCTGAGTGGACTCTCGCTTGCTGAACTCTTCCTGGTAAAACCCATGAAGATTCATAGCTATGAAATAGCTGATTGCATTTGAGGCCTCATTTATAAAACGTAGAAAGAGCTGTTTACTTTTTATTTGGCCCGAGCATTCACAAATGCCGAGGCTGGGGCATAAATTGAAAGCGTAAATCTCACTCTTGTAAAGTAGAACAAAATACAGAGGTGACAAAGTCAGAAACAAAAGGACAGGAGTGTCAGGGAGGATGGGAAGGCGATGGCTCTTGGGCTGGACGCAGCTCTGGTCGGGTACACAGGTAATAGAAATTTTATCTGATCTATTGAATTGACAAATAAACCAAAAAGGGAAACAGGGAAAGGCTGACCCAGGGCCTTCTCTCATCCGCTTTCTGTTTGCTCTCTGTCTCTCTGTCTATTTCTCTGTCCCTTTTCAATTATTCATATCCTGGTTTCGACACATGCCTGCAGTAAGCCTCCAGATATCCTGTGAGCTGACACCACCCCCAGTTTGTCTGGCTGCTGTCTCACTATCCTCCCCCATATTCCTCTTTCTCCATTTCCCCTTCCTTGGTCCTCACTCCCCAACTATCCTCAGATACCCACAGGGAGAAACAATGAGCATATGATACATATCCATGTTGCAAGCAAACATTTCCCACCTAAACTGTGTATTTTTCAGTCAGCAGTGACCCACTGTTGTTATGTTAGCCACATGAACTTTTCACTTTCATTTACTGCTTCTCCTGGCAGATTCAAATGAATAATGCTGGTTTAAAAAGAAGCTGGTAGCATCGCTAATGTTTTAGCTACACTCAGCAATTACCACGGTGGCTGGCACCTGTTTATCCCTCCATCCATTTCTCTGCCAGCAGATAAGTGGAGCACTGCTCTCCTCAACTCCCTGGAGACTGTGCTAGTGCCCAGGCCTGGTTTTCTTGTACTGGGGAGAAAGCCAGTGAGCGGTTGGACTCACACATACAAATGCACAGATACAGTAACACAAACACACTGGGCCACCTGCTTAAGTTGGAGGATTCTCTCACTAAGCCAGAGTGGACACTGAGAGGGCTTTGAGTGGACGGACCTGCTGTGCTCTGGCCCTCAACGCTCCGTTTGAGGTGAGATAGACATCGACTGATTCTGAGGAACAATGTGTTGCCACGGCCATACGGCACACACAGTGGTAACAATGCAGGCTTATGAACACAACTTCCCGGTCCATTCAACAATGTTTTGCTTGTTTTTGCTTCAGCTTGGGTGTTTGAGCAGTTTATCTGCTGTAGAGAGAAAGTTTATCTGTCTGTGTGGTTAAATTGAGATGTGAGCATGAGTTTAGTTTAGCCAGCCAGAATAGACTTTAGGAGACGTGTTGAGTCTGGTAGTTATTCATACATTCATATCAAACTGTATTTTTAAATTTGAAAACAAGTCTCCAACCTTGGAGTCAGATGGATAAAAAGAAAACCTTAGGTCCACTTACTAGTTCTCTCACTGAATTATTACTGCATCTCCAATTCAGCTACAGTGTATGTTCATTCATCCATCCAAACACCAAATGTTCCCATATTGCGGTCTTAATGTGTATATGAAGTGGATGTAGTCACCGTGATGTCAACCATTTTGAAATTGGACTTACCTTTGATGCTGTAGTAGTGACCTGTTAATCACAAGGTAGCTTCATCCTAAAGCCTACCCTGCTTTAGGGTCGATTTGACTCTAAATGGGACCATAATTTATGAAATGAACATCTGATGTATTGAATGACTTGATACTAATGATAAGCCCATGTTTACAGTGTTTACTGAGGTAATAGATCTAGTGAGAAGGGTCATTTTCTCGTAGACTTCTATACAATCAGACTTCTTTTGCAACCAGAGCAGTTGGCCCCTGCTGGCTATTAGAAAGTGTGCCGGTTTAAGGCACTTCATCTTCTTCGAAGCCTACCATGCTTAATTTTGAAGCTGCAGTTCATTCATCACATGTTAATCTCATGTTGCCAGAGGTCCAAGTTCAAAGAAGTCAGACATTTGATTGGTTGTAATTTACCTGAGGTTGGCCTGCAGATAGTTGGGATATATTTACCAGCTGTTTAAGTGCCAGCTACCAATGTATGGTTCCTATTACAGACAATGTCCTGCCCACTGTAGCCCCTCTAATAACCAACGTTCAGGGTTGTACTTTATTGACCCCAGTGCTCCTAAAATCCAGGGGGTCCTCCACTCTTTACCCCAGTGATCCAGTGCTTAATGAGGCCAGATGGCTCTGGTAGCTGCTGGCAACCTGCTCATCTGTTAGTTCACAGTGTAGAGAGAGGGATATTTTCATTGTCTGTCATTCATCACACATCCTATTTTAATTACATGGAGCTCCTCAGAGGTTCATTCAGGGATCTGTATTCAGTCGTTATATTGTCAACCTGAACTTGTTTTTTGCACCATAAATACTTGAAATGAAAGAAATTATATGGTTTCAAATGTTTTGTGTACTTGGACAATGCACCAAACTCACTGTCTCAATTTTATATGTTATTATGATTACTTTACATTGAAAAACTACAAAAAATTAGATTTGTTCTGCATTTTATACAGTTCATAGTTCATAACACCTAGACTCATGCAGGTGGTTTAATTGCAGGTCAGTTGCTATGACTTGCCTGGTTGGACTAAAGTACTGCTGTTTGTCCTTTAACTTTAGCACCACACCATTAAACACCATTAACCGAGCATGGCTTCTGCTCACTACCAAGCACATCAGAGACTGGGACCTCTTGTTTGATGGCGGTTAACCGTCTGCAGAGTAATGCTTCCACTCAGTGGAGAGATTGTTGGCTTTCAATGGTAGATTGAAACTGTAATGATTTCAAATAATGTTATGCTCCGCTGTAATAAGGGCTCATGATGTACGTAGCTCATGGGGCTGGAATAGGACACCTCATGCACTTTATCATTATTAATCATCCCTACCTTTGTGAGTTCCCTCTGCTTTTATCAATGATACTGCAGTCTGTCAACACTCATTTCTTTGTGACAAATGGTACTGATGTCAAGCTATGTACCTCTGTGCTGTTTAGATCTCTTAACAACGTAAACAAGCTCTTGGTCACACATACAACAAGATTAAAGGGGGATGCCAGCCATTTTCTATTGAACTTTTTAAAGTTGGGAGACTCACAGGAATGACTCACAGAATGAACAGTGAAAATAGAAGCATCAAAGCCTCCTTAGTAGTCAACCTCTAATCACGTTGGATTCTACAACTCCCATAATACAATTTAAAAGCATTTTTCATCAGACCCACCTTGCCTTCTAAATGCCCACACCTCCAGCATGTAATGCAGGATTGTGTTCAAAACAAAACAGGTCAGACTGACATAAGCCAGATGATATCACCGTGACACTGTCGCTACAGTTTTCAAAGGCTGAATAGTGATGACGAACTTAGCTTCCTGTATAAAATCAATGGAGTACCCTTTCCATCTACATAGGAAGTCGCCTTCATGGATCTGGCCACCATGTTTCTGCAGTATCCCAGAGTGGACAAACCAAACTGTAGTGGCTGTAGATAGGGCTATTCACACTGTCAAGTTTTTGCGTTGGGCACCACAGGAGAGCTACAGCCTGTACGCTCCACTGTTAAGTGTGTGTGTTTGTGTTTTTCTTGCTGAATTGCAAACCATTTGTGCTTCCATCTGTGTATGAAAGGTGTTATACAAATAAAATTCATTCATTCAGTGATTTGCAATTGCTGCCTGTGAAAATTTGGATAAGCCCTGCGCTTGATGTCAGCTCATCTGAACCAGATTTAAAACTCATTATCTGTAGTGCGGGATTCGTGTGACTCTCGCCATTCCTGCTGTGTTATTCTATCCTCTTTTCACATTTCATTTTTCCAGCCCATCATGAGTCACAGAGGCAAATACGACACCAAACCAACTCAAATGCCATCTCGCTCTGACTCGTCTGGCTGGGTCTCTACCTCCTACATCGAATTCAGCCTTCAATAACAGCCAGCCCAAAGCGGGGCTCCAGCAATGAAGCTGTCATGCTGTTTTATCCAAACAGACTGTTCCTCCCCGAATGCTGTCTGCCTTCAAAACCCCTGTAATCTAACCCAGAAACTTGCCAACTTCCCAGAGTCGCAGCATCACATCACCTCTCCCCTTGTTTTCATTACCTCACCTTCATTCTTGATGCATCCCTCCATCTCCACATCTTTATTCACTTTTCGGACTCTCTCCTGCCTTCCCCCTTTCCCTTCCCCTCCTCTCCACATGACCTCTTGCCAAGGCCCGAGGGACTCGGTTGTTTTGATGGCAGAGGATTGTGGGATACCAGCTGCAGTTTTAATGATTTTGCCCCCAGGCACATATCAGCCTGAGAAATACAGTTACCATTTTTCAACAGAATGAGAACTCTCACCCCTATGACGCCTCCACAAAATGTGTGTGTGTGTGTGCGTGTGTGTCTGAATATACATATGATTGTGTCCATTGTGCTCACAGATGTTTGGCTGGTGCATCAATGTGGGCAGTGTTATTGTTGAGTGTCTTCTTCCCTCTAACCCCCACGTCTCACTCTGTCTCTCTGCCTTCCACCTCACATGTGCTGCAGAACTGCAGCACACCCAGCAAACACATTGCAATTAGCATCATGCGCTTCAGTGCATCCCAAACCGCTCACTGATGAAGTTCAATCAATTCGCTTTAATTATAACTTTCTCAGAAACTCCTCTAATCTCTCCAAAAGTTTGATCTCTCAGGGGTTTGTACGGGGAAAAAGCCACGGCAGGTAGTTTAAAAAGTAGCTGTTTGGAAAGTACCGTTTGAGTGTGTTTATGTGTGTTTTCATCTAACCTAACTCGCTCCATGTTTTCTCTCTCCCCCATCTTTCTCTCTAGACATTGACGACTGCCAGTCTAATCCATGCCAGAATGGAGGAACCTGCATCGATGAGATCAACTCCTTTGTCTGTCTTTGTCTGCCCAGCTATGGAGGAGCTACTTGTGAGAAAGGTAACAATGTGCACAAAAACTCCCCCTTTCACCCAACAAAGGTGTTTGTTGGAACAGAAAGCAGAGAAAGAGGAAGAAGGGGCTGGGAGAAGTAGTTGGAGGATGGAGGAGATGATTGAGAGTGGTAGGAGGAGATGGCAAAAACAGATCAGGAAGGAAGACAAGGGAGAGACTGATGAGACAAAGAAGGTGGAGAAGCAAGGTGGTGTGACAGGAAGCAGGAGGATGAGGAAAGGAGGGGGGAGGGAAGGGAAAGGAGTTTGAGGCAGAGGCACAGAGAGAGAAGATGATGCTGAAAGAGCAGAATGTGGAGACAGAGTTGGAGAGAAACAATGCGGTAGAGGAAGATGGAGATAATGAGGATGTGTAAATGGAGAAGGGAGTGGGAGGAAGAGGACATGAATGTAGGTAAAGAAGTGGATGAGTGAGAGGGAAGCCCTTTGGAATAATGTGTTGGGTTTATACAGGACATCTGTGTCCAGCTGGTTTCTTCTCTCATTACGGGAATTCCCCAGAGGCCGTTCACAAACTGCATGTTAGCGAAAACATGGCCGACGCATCCGAGCAAAGCAACGCTGAGGAAAACCAACAGCTGTTGTATATGTTCAGATTGATCCTTTTTTATTTTAATGAAAAAATATGTAGGGGTTTTTTTTTGTTTTTTTTTAAAAAGATTGGTTCAAAACATTTTTCACCTGGATTCTCTGTCCTCATAGGACATAAATTTTCATAACATTTTGAGAAAATACTTTTAGCAATAGACACTGGGGGAATGAAGAGGTGCACAAGCTGTCTATTATGTATCACATTATCTGATGACATAGATGACAAGAACTGTTAATGAACAAGGAATTTTTAAAATAATATTTTCTTCAAAATCGAATGAATTTATTTTATCTAATTTGATTTTTTTTAAATAAAATAGGTAAATGTGTGAGTTTCCTTTCTAACTGACAATGCAATATTGAATAATGCAAACCTACACCTTAAAAAAATTTTAAAAAATGGTAGCAATACAGCAATTATAAATGAAAGAATGAAAACAAAAACTGAGTGAGAGAACAGAACAGAACAGATAGATAGATAGATAGATACTTTATTCATCTCGCAGAGAAATTCACAGTAACAGAGAAATTCACAGAGAGCGGGGTAGAGGAGGAGGGAAATTTAGGAAACACAATTGATCTGAGTTACATAAAACCATGCCAGATTACTTCTCTAGCATGACCTTTGACCTCAACTCTCAGAGGAGTTGTGACTTTGAATATCTGTCATTTTTTCAACGTGTCTGGCCTCCAGTGTCTTGCTGTGCTTTTTACTGCTCTGCTGGGGTCTGATGGACCGAGGGCAATCAATAGAGAGACGAAGGAGCCAGAGAGAAGCAACACACTGCTGCAGCAGGACAGTTTGCAGGCTTGTTTTCTGAACTTAAAGGATAACCACTGTATTTTCCCATGTTTTTGTGTTTAAGTGGACAACGTTTTTTAATTGATCCAGCATTGAGGGAGAATGTTCCAGACAAATTATTAAATTAATTAAATTACTTAAATAATTGTTGTACGTTTCTGCTCAGGCTGACACATGGAAATGTTTTCCTCTTTGTTACATCCCTTCGGTGGCATCTGCTGCTAAAATTTCTGGTGCTCTAGAGCTCGCTGTTTTTCTTTATCCACAGCTAAGGACGGAGGGTGTCATACGCTGTACAGATTTTAAAGCCCCCTATGATTTGTGATATTGCTATATAAATAGCTTGGCTAGATAAATACAGGGAGTCAAAAGAGGATTAAGTGGAGTACCCCTCTAATCTCTAAACACTATTCCAGATACAGATTAAGCTTTTGATCTTTCACCACACTAGATGTAACTTTAGTGGCTGCTTTTTGTAATTGCCCTGTGGTCATGCCTGCCTCCTCAATATTCCTTTCTGTGGTGCAGATCATACATAAACAAGAAAATAAAAAAGCTACAGACACTGTACAGAACATGATTTGATACATGTGGTGCTGTGTCCAAAAGTGTGCCGCTTCTTTAAATTTAAATCAAAACCCATCACTCGTGTTTGCACGTATAATGCATGTGTGTTTTTTCTCTCCCCTCCATCCCAAACACACCCGTCCCCAGAGTGTGCCTCTCATTTGACATGCTCTGGAGCTGGATATGTGGATATGTTTCCTCTCCAGCCTTAATGCCTAATTGGGAGCAGCAGGTCTGATTGCGTAAATCCTAAGTGTCTGTTTTCCTGTCACTTTTATCTCTCGCTGCTTCGCATTCGCAGAAATATAGGATTCAGCTGTGAAAAGTACAATTTGTAACAGGCCTCGCTGTGTCATGTTGCTGTGATCTCAGTTTGATATCTTGGGATGGGGGGGGGTCTGAACCACGACAAGAATCCTGGAAACTCATTCGTTCCATCGACGCTTCCATCCATTTAAATCTCATCCAGTTGGTGCCTGTCTCACTAAAGCAGAACTGCCCTTTCTGTCTCATTTGCTGTGTGTTCTTGAGTGTTTCTCCAAAGGAAGGTGCCATGAAGCCAAATTAGGTGTGTTGTGTCTAAGGTGTGGGTGGGCAATTAATTTCCCCAAGGGGCCACATGAGAAACTGAAACTGATGTGGAGGGCAGGATCAAAAAACTGAACTCAATTCTGGTCAATATGAATTTAATTTCGTCATGAGGAGCAGTAAATTGTGTGGTTTCAGGAAGAGTTGGTGCCACAATGAAAATGTAGAAGAGGTATTTAAATAAAGGCCAACTATACTATAGGCATGTTTTGGCAGTTTTTCAAAAAACATTTAATTTTATACAAAAAAACCAGTCTGCTTCCACTCTGCATGTTTAGTCTGGTAATGGTTATTCAAATTATAATCTTAAAACACAGCGACCTTTACTCTACAACCTTTACTTCAGAAAATAAGTATTTAGAAGTCCATGTTTTGCTTACGTTAACTTACATCTGTCGCAGTGATGCTTGCAAGCTCATCCACGGACATATGGAAATTGACAAAATAGCTGTCAAAATAAAAGCAATGCTCAGCTCTATTGCATGCATGATGCACACTTATTTGTGTCTGATTGCTAATTTTTCATTGACCTGACAGCCAAAGGTTCCAGATGTGGCCACACAGTGCCTGGCTCTCTTTCAAGCTGGATAGATCGCCATGGTAAATTATGCTGCACACTTAAGCTGGTCTGGGCTTTCCAGGTGTTTATGTTCAGAGTTTAAAATCTGATTGAATTTTGCTGTAAAATGTTTACCCGGACAGAGGAAGAAGAATCCCTTTATTGTCTCACAGTGGGGACACTTCAGTTTTTTCCATTGTTGTTTTTTTCATTGCACATTACACACAGGTCTGAAATACACACACATGCTCAAACAGGACCTATACACACACACACACACGCACATTTACACTCAGAGCAAGAGGGCTTCCCACATACAGGCACCCAGAGCAGTTTTAGGTTTGCTGCCTTGCTTAAGGGCACCTCGACAGTGCTCTGAAGGAGGAACTGGCACTTCTCCAGCTATCAGACCACAATGTGATCATCTATGTGAGAGAGTGTCTGGAGGCAGAATAGATTGGTTATTTTTTTTCCTGGTAATTTCTCTATCTTATGAGAAGCCTTATATACAATCACAGTTCACATATTAACAATTCAAAAAATTTTATTCAGTATGATGTTTGCTGAATGTGAGTGTGAGTGGTTGTCTGTCTCTGTTATGTGTCCTGTGATGAACTGGAGACTTGTCCAGGGTGTCCTCTGCCTTCCACCCTGAGACAGCTGGGATAGGCTCCAGCTCCCCCACGACCCCATGTGAGGAAAAGCGGTAGATAATGGATGGATGGTTATTGGCTAGCATATGGCATGCTGTATACTATTATACTTCACTTAAAAGAGTCCCTTTTTTCACTGGGTGAGACACATTTTTACAAATAAATGTAGGTCTCAATTTGCAGGACATGATACACACTACATGACTTTCAAGTCATCAACTTGCTGTGCTGTTCACACTAAGTGACTTCTCTGGTTGGGAGTCTTGGGGTGTTCACACTACAGGACTTTCCCTTAGCCGGCGTAGCCGATTTGGTCTCTACACAATGTTTTGTATTAAAAATTCGTGAGGATTGACACAGGAAACACATGCGCAAAATGCAACACGTGGAAACATGGACAGAAAGCATCCCTCCAGGTCATTTGTGCTCTACCATGTAATGAAAGAACAAACTTTTCCGCATTTCGCAGCAACCCCCATGTCTTCTCTCATTGGCTGTAGCTTTTTTTATGTTAACGGAACTCGACTGATTATTTAGCAGGCTACATGTTCAGTTTTTATCGGCGACTTAGAGTTGGGCTGTCATTGAGCATCTGACTGGCGTCTTTGAGGTGTTCATACCTAAACGACCCAGGCTCATCAAGCGGACGACCACCTCACCCCAGGGAAGCAAAAAGTTGCCGACCGGCCTAAAATCGTGTAGTGTGAACAAGGCATTATGGAAACAAGCACAAAAATATACATAATCCTTTTCTTTTGTGCAGACGATTGCTCACTATTAGCTGGCTTCTTTCCTTAAATGAGGGCTGCACTTTAAAGGTGCTAAATGCAAGATTGGGAAGCATATCTATTGCTAGTTCTCTGGATAGTGTACAGAGAACCTTAATTGACAAACAGTATCTTGCACCATGTTGTTGGGTATGCTTGTTCTCGTTACCTTGCTGGCTATAAAATAAATATGTCTGCACATTTCACTGTGGATTTTTTAACTCTATTTACATTTTGCAAAACAACGAGCAGGAGGTAGTGTGTCGCTGCCACCATTCTTCTGTTGTCTTATTTGCAGGAAAAATTTTCCTTTTTGTAAAGTTGAAGAGTCAAATGACATCTAATTTATGAGAAGGCTCACAGAGGCTGAAGAGGGACACCTAGCTGGCTTAGAAAAGCAAGTTGTGGCCTCCGTTCTCTGACTGCAGCGTTAGGCTCTGTCCAGCTCTCTTTGTGGTGCACCCCTCTGGTGCATGTGCTGTGAGCTAACAGGCTTGAATGCTGGGTAGAGCCGGTCCACTGCTGGCTCCCTCTGGTTTGTTACCATGGTGATCCCATCTGAGAGGCAATAATTGTAAGTTGACGGGGCTGAAGCCCTCCAGCAAATGCACTGGAGGGCTTCGATTTTTCATACCAGTTGTTTGTTACACTTTAGAAACTTTAGGAGTTGATGATGATCTTTTGTCATTAATACAGTTTTCAGCATTTTTCAGATTATTTTAAAACATGTGGTTGCAGCTGTGTTAAACCAGCGAATCCATTGCAGTTATTTTTTCAGCAGTTCTGTATCAGTAATGAATGTTTGTTGAAAGGAGAAGGTAGTTGTGATTAGAGTAACAGAGATATCAGTCAGTTGTTTCTCTCTCTCTGCATTGAGTTGAACCTGCTGTTTTTTGGGGCTCGCTGCCTAATCAGTGGAGGCAGAAAGCGAATCTCTCTAAGCCTGACTGAAGTGAAAAGTGACGGAGAAAGCATTAGCTGGTTCCTTCTCATCAGCTCCTTTCCTCCAGTCTGTCGTTTTATCCGTCGTTCACTTAGTTTTTCGCTTCCCTCGTGTTTTCAGGGAGAAGAAAATGACATAATGTGTGAGAGTGCGGATTTGTTACTTTGCTATTCCTCTACTGTAGACACTTCCGTTTCATGTTGCCTTCCTTTTTTTCTCCTTTTCCCTCCCTACCTTTCTGCTGTCACTCCCTGCACTCTTTGCATCTTTTTGTGCCTCTCATCTCTGGTGCACCGCAGGAGGTTTTGTCACCCCGTGTGATTGTGTTTTGTGTGTCTGTACAGACTGCATCTGCTGTTTTGCAGTGACTGTGTGTGCACACAGATGTTTGTGTGCTGCTTTCTTTCTTTCTTTCTCAGAGCTGTGAAGTTGGAGATCTTTCAGCTAACAGACCTTCACAGACATGCTTCTGCATATCTACTCATGAGGACCTTTATTGACATAACTAAACACCTAACCCCCTTAAAATGAGTCTATACCCTCAAACAGCCCTTCAAAGATGTGAGGATGCCAGACTGTCCTCCCTTTCCCAAAAATACTGACAAGTACAGAAACACACTCAAACATTCCCCATTTGCACTGTTTCTGATACATTATTTGCCACACACACACACACACACACTACCTTCTACCTACCCTTGTCCCCTTCCAATTATCAAAACACTCTCTTCCTCTCTGTTTATTCAACGGCAGATTAGACGGCAGTTGAACACTTCAGACTCCATGCAGTAAACTACAGTATTGTGCAATAACGCAATAGTTACAAAACAGCAAATAAAACAATAACCGTCTCTCTTGCTTTCTGTTTCCTTATAGAGTTAATAATCTTTAAAATTGGAAGCAGAGCGCTTGCGTTGAAAGGATTGTGAAGCTAATTAATCCAGAGGTGTCTGGCTGCTGCTTGGTTACATGTGAGGAATGTGTCTTCTCTCGCCCTAAACTCACAGAAGGCATCCATCGCCTCCTCTGTTCCTTGCCTTACGTCCTTACTTCAAGTCATTAATGTTTGTTTGACATTTGGAAGAAAAGTGCTACATCCACCAGTCAGCTGCACAGCTGTTACTGGCGAGCACCACTGCAGGTTGAGCAGCACGCAGAGGCAAACACACAGGCGAGCATGACGATGAGCTGAGCCTAGAAGTATGGTGGTGGGGTCTTATACTGTACACCACAACTATCCATTGAAACCAATATCAGTCCAGTAGAAGTCACAGTGTTCCAGGCAGGATGGCTCACTCATTCTACTGGCAGGAGATATTACACACGCACACACACACACACACACACACACAGAGTAGTCATTTGACAGGAAAACAAAAACTAGACAGCGTTACAGGAAACCATACGAAAAGTAGAGCACAACCCCCCACCACCAAGATAGGACGGTGGGTGAATCTGGGGCAGACAGATAGGAAGACTTTTTGAGTATGTTGACGCCAACAGCAACACCAGTGCTGCAGATTGGAAGCAGGCAGCAGACAATGTAGTGTAGCCTACACAGTGCGACTAATGAGGAGGAGAGCAGACTGAGCTGACTAACAGTGGTGGGAAGTGTTTCAGAAAAGCTCTGTCATTCCATCACTTTGCACTTCCCATCCGACCTCCTATTCTCGCTTACTTTTTACAGTGGAAGTAACTCACTTGTAATTTAGAGTCAGTTAAACGAATGATTGAATGACATTTGCACTGAATTGCACATTTCCAGCAGTGTGGGTATTTACTATTTTAGGGCTCCAGCTCATCCCTATGAACAATGAAGGTTGTTATTGTCATGTTAGAGCCTTCAGTGTTTCCCATTAATTCCACAGTGTAGGTAACCCTGGCATAGTTTCATAATGAACCAAAAATATTTACACACCTTACTGAGGTGCATTTCTCCTGAGGCAGTGCACTGCAACCGACTCACGTGCAGCTGTACATCACCCCTCACCTGGACGTCACCGCTTCCTGGGGCCAACTCATCTTCAAACATGTCTCCCTTGTTCTGCTTCTGTTTTTTATACTTTTATTTGACTATCCAATGCGATGCAATCCTGTAGAAAATGGTCTACAATGTTGTAGACCATTTTCTACAGGATTGCATCGCTAGGCAACAGTTTGGGTCCATGTTTGTCAGCTGATATCATTCACAAAAGAGTTGCAACAAGAAATTAATGTATTTGGAAAGTTTGCAACTTTAAAATGATCTACAGGAGGAGTGCAGTGCTTAATTGGTGGAATATTCTTCAAACCACATTGTAGCTGCCATACTGTATGCAGATAGTGGCAGCAAATTGAGAAAAGATGTGTTGTTTTTGATCGTTCTCTAAATTTGGCGGTATTGTCTGATGCTGATTTTATTTTCTGATGCTAATGTTGGCTTTCAAGTCAATAGGAGCTCAAATACAGTGACAAAACCAAAAAAAGTTAGAATGTCATAATCACATTTTACACAGATATGGAGTAACACATACCAGGTAACTGTGCATTTGATATCTAAGCATCTGTCCTCTTGTGGTACTTGAAATACAGCTACGAGTTTCAACTGATCTGGATTCAGACCAGGTTTGACCATCATAGCTCTCACTCACTTGGCCTTTATCATGCTATTGCTTCTGGACCTGAAATGTCCATTCATGAAATCCCATTGGTCCATTAGCTATGTCTCCTCTCTACACTCTCTGATTAAGCACAGCACACTGAGCACTTTGGCTGAACTTGTGATCTACAAGCTACTGTTTGATAGCTTGTTATTTCCTTCTTATATCATTGTTCTGTCAGTGGGCGGTTTTGTGACTTAGCATCAGCTTTCAGGGTCGAAAGAGAGGCTGAAAAGGAAGGAAGGTGCCTGAGTTTGCCGACTTTGCTGTGATGCTTCATCTCTGTCCCTAAACTGGGAACTCAGCAGAAAGCTTGACTCAAAATTAATTTTTGTGCATCCTCCGGGTCTTAAGAGGCTATTAATGCTAATGAAGATTCATGTGTTGGAATTACATGTCCAGAGGGATGCGTGCCAAGACGGAGGGACCTGGAGCTTCTGGGTTTACCTCGCTCACTGCGAGAGACAACACACACTCGTTAAATATCGCTGACATTTTGCCTAAACCTTGCCGAGCCTTTTCAAGTGGAATAACAGCGAGACATCACTCTCACTCCATATGCTTTTGTGCTCAACACTTGCCAATTTTCACTCCTAAGAGGAAAGGTGGAGAGACGAGGGGCTAATTTATTCTCATTCAAGGTGCTTAATTGGACAGTGTTCCTAAAGCAACTGTCATTCTCTTCTCCTGAGTGGAAGGAAGTTCAGGCAGAAAAGAAAGAAAGAGTAAAAAAAGACAGAGGAAGCATCAGAGCAGGTGTTACAATAGATGAAAAGAGACAAAGAGATGGAGGGGGACAGCGTCTGTGTTCCTCTGCTGTGCACTAATGAAGGTTTCTGATGGAGCGCTGTAAAACATTACTTTGAGCTTTGCTGGAGGTTTAGCGTTCTTCTGTACTTCAACTTTCTGATATTCTCAAGAAAAGTGCTGTAATGGCCAAGTTATGAAACCATGCTCGTACCTTTCCACTTCCTTTCCACATCTTTCATTTACTTTACACATTATATCCATCACAGGCAGATTCCAGCAACTCAGCAACTTAAAGATGTTAAATTCAAAATTCTGAGCTTTAACATAACAGCAAACAGCTATTTTTGATTTAAAGATATAGAGGTGTAATGTCTGCCTCGGCAGAGTATGAAGTCCTTTTTAGTCCATTCGAGTGTCTCTGTTGCTTCTCACTGGCTAGCTCACAGCCAGCTCTATGCACTGTGTTCATAGACAGCGCCACCCTGACCAATGGCATCGCAGAAGCGTAGCACCCACCCTCTGGTTGCCCCACAGGTTAACACTGTTAGCTGTCAGCACTGTTGCCATAGTTTACATTGCTAATGCTTTCAGCTGCTAGCCACAGGCTCCACCATCACCATGTTGAGAGCTGTATGGAGGCAATAGAAATGTTCTAAGTTCTGTATTGAGCACCTTTAACCTAATGTGTCCCACCAGATGGTTGTCATCTAAGATGCTGTCATTGGAAACTGTTGAGATAAGGGTAGGCAGGTAATTGGATGAACCATTTGTTAATCAAATTGTTAGAGCAGCCGGTCAGGAGAAGAGGGAAAAGATTTTCCAGATGTAACTTTTTTTTTTTTTAGATATATCAAGAGTCACTTCTCTATATCACCTCACATACCAGTAAGCCACAGCCGTAGCTGCAGTAGCTCCTCGCAGGATGCTGATCATGGTGATCTTGTGACACTTTAAGAGTCCTGCTGGCATACAAGGTTCCCCTGCATTTCAACCACAGGAGCTCAATTCCAGTTTTGGTCCTGCTAAAGTCTCTGTTCCTGTGTTTTTATAGACATTCATTGTAATGCATAAATCACATGTTATGTACTGGTGGCTGATATGCTCTGAACGCACAGAGAAGGAGCTGATATGAAACACCCAGTGTAATTTAATAACTAGGCCTGTAACGGTGCACAAAATATCCAGTTTGTTACATTTTTTTGAAAGCCATGGTTTGTTTGTTTTTTTAGTTCAGTATGGGAAGAAAGAAAACCTCTCAAATATCTTTCATTCATTTTATGAAGTTTTAAAGTTTTCCCCCTTGGTTGTTTTAGACAATAGAATATAGAAAAATAAAAACAATATAAACCTTCTGCTATAAATCAAATATATGATAAATCCATTACTTCCATGAAATGGAAATGTATTCCAAACATTAGTATTGCTTTTTGCGTGAATGAATGAGCTGCTATTCCATATAGAGTTATGTGTACTCTGTGCATGGTCAGTGTGCGCTCCTTCAGTGTGGACCTCCCTGCGAGATTTAAAGTTTCTGCATCAAATGTCTTTTGTTCCTTTTTTTTTCTCAACATACTGTGCTGTTTGGGTACAGTTGAGTGCCGAACCGAACAGGTACGTACCGAAACGGTTCAGTTCAGTGTGTGTAGTGAATGTTGTGGGACTTAGAGCAAGGTTTTGTTAAGTATTTTCAAATCGGAAGTCTCAAGTCAAAGTGAACTCATGAGCCATGGTATAGCTGCGGTCATCGCCTCTGCCTTGCACCAATGACACGTTTAAATAAACTGCACAGACTTTTTGTAGACCTTGCTGTGCAGGGTCGCACTGCCCTCGCTTTTTCCTCGGCCTCTACCAGCATCAGCATCAGTCTGCAGAGACACGTCTGCAAGCTAATTATGTAGAATGATCCTTCAGACCAGCATCAGTCATTCATGTTGCACTCTCTGGCTGTTTCACTGTAACATCCATTACTCCTAATTGTGAGAATCACACTATTAAGATGTAACATTAATCAACGCAGCACTCGTAACAACTGTTAATAATTTCACAGCCGGTCTCACATTCTTCTTACATTCTAACCTTTTGGCGTAGGCTATCAGCAGATTCCCCTCATCTCCCTCCCTCTCTCTCTCTCTCTGTCTCACCATGTCTCTCACTCTCTCTCACTTACTTCCTCTCTCTGGACTGCTGTCATCTGGCCTATCACAAATGGCGCACTGAGCTGTCAGCTTTCAAAGAGTCACACAGGGAGGAGGCATAATGGCAGCACACACACACACACACACACACACACACACACACATGTTTCATCATTTGGGGGATCTAAAAAAAGCAGAGCAGAAGAAATATAACTCGGTGATGTGGATAAACGAGCCAATCAGTCAACTGGAAGCACACGCCTTTTATTTCCTAACTGCTGTTCAATAAAGTCCGTGGGATTATTAATCGCTGAAACGTTACCCCCTGCCTCTCTCGCTCCGCATGACAGAGGGAGAACAGGAAAAAGAAGACGACTTGAGTAATGTCTAAATATTTGAAGAGGTTGATGTAATGTCGGGCTTTGAGTCTCACTGTCAGCGAGTTGGAGAAGAAATCAGCAGAGACTAGGTTGAAGATCTGAAGGGGGAGAAAACATGTCTGTTTACTTTTTATCTCTGCTTTTCTTTCTCTTTTTCTATCTCTCTCCCTGTCTCTCTTTTCTGTCCTCCCACATTGCATCTTACAATGTTTGATACACCTGTTAATTCTTTGTCTTACCTGGACTCCAAATTATTTCATATGTAATATGTAAATCCCTAGTAAGAAGTCTGCATTTGTGCATGTAGTTCCTGGATAAATGACGTGGCCAGCGCTAGTCTTATACACAAACTGTACTGTACAGACTGACTGCAGCCACTGTGTGATTCAGTGAAGGAGTGTATGTTTAATTCATATATCGGCACATTTCTATGTCTGTTTTCTTTTCTGTCTCTGTGACGCCTACCCTGACTCTCCTGTCCCAGTAGATAATAAGCCATCATCCACCTTCATGAGCCAAACTAGACCCACTCCTGGTGCTAATACAAAGTACCAGCTGCCGTGTTGGGCAAATATTTTGAGCAGGTAGCTCCCAGGTTTGATGACGGACTAGTAAATTAGCAGTCAGCAGATGAAATTACAGCAGCAGTGACTGATTTTTGGTCTAATCTAATCCAGCAAGTCTCAATGTGAAGCTATGAGAAATTATATTTTAAAGACTTAACTTTTTGAGTGCCAGCCGTTTTTAAAACCAAAGTGCCTTGTGCCAGCATTTTTGCCCATTTTGAGTCATATTTCAAGACCCACAGAATATTTTGATCAAATAGATCAAATGAAAGAAGAGACTCTATTTCATCATGAAACAAAACTTTTGTTTTTACCTTGTTCCGTTCTTGTTCTATCTGATTGCGATCATCTCCACTTCCTGCTTCGATCTCTATGGCATATGAACTCTTTATGTCCCAACTACAAGTCACAGAAGCCCCAAAATTACTCACAGGATGCAGAAGACCACAATCAGCGACCCGCTGCTGAAAAAAGGAAAGACAAGTACACTTGTTTATGGCACTCAAATGTTCTACACTATATTGCCAAAAGTATTCGCTCACCCATCCAAATAATCAGAAACAGGTGTTCCAATCACTTCTATGGCCACAGGTGTATAAAATCAAGCACCTAGGCATGCAGACTGCTTTTACAAACATTTGTGAAAGAATGGGTCGCTCTCAGGAGCTCAGTGAATTCCAGCGTGGAACTGTGATAGGATGCCACCTGTGCAACAAAACCAGTCGTGACATTTCCTCGCTCCTAAATATTCCACAGTCAACTGTCAGCTGTATTATAAGAACGTGGAAGTGTTTGGGAACGACAGCAACTCAGCCACGAAGTGGTAGACCATGTAAACTGACAGAGCGGGGTCAGCGGATGCTGAGGTGCATAGTGTGAAGAGGTCGCCAACTTTCTGCAGATTCAATCACTACAGACCTCCAAACTTCATGTGGCCTCCAGATTAGCTCAAGAACAGTGCACAGAGAGCTTCATGGAATGGGTTTCCATGGCCAAGCAGCTGCATCCAAGCCATACATCTCCAAGTGCAATGCAAAGCGTCGGATGCAGTGGTGACGTGTTCTCTGGAGTGACGAATCATGCTTCTCCATCTGGCAATCTGATGGATGAGTCTGGGTTTGGCAGTTGCCAGGAGAATGATACTTGTCGGACTGCATTGTGCCAAGTGTAAAGTTTGGTGGAGGGGGGATTATGGTGTGGGGTTGTTTTTCAGGAGCTGGGCTTGGCCCCTTAGTTCCAGTGAAAGGAACTCTGAATGCTTCAGCATACCAAGACATTTTTGACAATTCCATGCTCTCATAACTTTGTGGGAACAGTTTGGAGCTGGCCCCTTCCTCTTCCAACATGACTGTGCACCAGTGCACAAAGCAAGGTCCATAAAGACATGGATGACAGAGTCTGGTGTGGATGAACTTGACTGGCCTGCACAGAGTCCTGACCTCAACCTGACAGAACACCTTTGGGATGAATTAGAGCAGAGACTGAGAGCCAGGCCTTCTCATCCAACATCAGTGTGTGACCTCACAAATACACTTCTGGAAGAATGGTCAAAAATTCCCATAAACACACTCCTAAACCTTGTGGACAGCCTTCCCAGAAGAGTTGAAGCTGTTATAGCTGCAAAGGGTGGACCGACATCATATTGAACCCTATGGATTAGGAATGGGATGTCACTTTAGTTTATATGCGAGTCAAGGCAGGTGAGCAAATACTTTTCGCAATATAGTGTATTTTAAAGGATGAACATACTCATCTTTGGCACTCAAAGAGTTAATCGGGTTTTTAGGTATTCTGGACTTAAACATAAAACAATCTGCACTGAGCACCAGTCCCATATTTTAAAACTAAATGTGCCTTGTGCCAACTTTTTGGGACAGTTTAAATCATCTTTCATGATCCACAAAATATTTTGTACTGTGACTCTGAAAACACAAAATAGCACACATGAAAGAAGAGACTCTATTTGACCGTTCGTTTGCACCTTGTTCCATTCTTGTCAGACAAATTTTTTCCCCTAGATTCCGATTGTTTTGCTTTGATCCCGACATCCCCACTTCCTGCTTCGATCTCTGTGGCGTATATCATCTCTTTATGCTCTGACTACATATCCCAGAAGCCCCAATATTACTCACAGGCTGTGTGAGAGCTCCCCCTTGTGCCACCCACCAAAAAAAAAAACACGTTGATGTATATTTACATCAATGACACTCAAGCGTTGGATTTTAAATGATGTACATTGTGGCAAATGTGGCACTCAGGGAATTAATAAAGCAGAAATCAAAATACGGATGGAAAAATAAACAGTAAAAGAGAGAGATAGCTTGATTTGGTGACAATGAAGAGTTATTGTCAGAGGAACTCACGTGTAAAATGGTTTTCACTCATCTTCAAGACATCCAGTTGACAGATACTGCACTCTGCACTTACAAAGGGAGCCTAGCCCTGAGTTAGCACTGAGCCACCTGCAGGAGCTAACTCGGTTTCATGTCTTTAGCGTGTTTTGAGGTCTTCAGATTCAACCCCCTGACTCCCAGGAGAAACTTCAGCAAAGTAATGATGTTTTTTTATTTTATTTTTTTTACAATTACAATTGCACTTTTTTACAAGAAAGCAATCCAATAATCCTACAGATTACCTGTCCTCAGCGCCTATTTTTCTCGCTGTGTTTTTATGAAAGTACAAATTAAAGTGCTTTAGATACATGTATCTGCTACAAACAGTAATTTTGTAGTACCACACAAGCAAAGCACTGAAGTTTGTGTATGACAGATTTTAGTCAAATAATATTCATAAAATTTGGTTTAGTCAGATGACTGACACAAATATATTTTAGTGTCAGTTTTGTCATATTTCTATGTGACTGAAGTTGGATTTATGTTTTCAGAATGCCTGTAATGGTGCAATAAACTTCATGTCATATGTACAGAAATGCTCTGAATTATTTGTGAATATTAGTCAATCCACGGCTCTTTGCAGTTGTTGTGAGAAAGACATTAGTCATCAAGCCCAGTCAAGCCAAACAAAAGAGCCACACGTCTTCAAAGCTCCCAGCTATTTTTATTGTTCAACATCTGACAGATTCACGTCAGGCATTATCAAAATATCACCACACAGCAGAACAAATACAGACACAAGGACATTTTTCAGTCAGGTGATTGTGGTCTGCATGAATGAGTGTCTCAGGTTGAGCCAATCAGAGCGAAAAATGCGTCAAATATACAGTATGAGCTACATCACAAACCATCCAGAAATACTGACTATCACAGAAGCCATTAGAACGCTTAAGAAAATGATATAATAAATCACAAAAATCATCCAAACATTATCCTGACACCTGCTATTCAGAAAAAATGCATGGAAAAAAATGTTTGTTTGTTTTTTTTAAAAAGAAAATAATAATAATAGGACCAAGCCCAGTCAAACCTTGGGGTATAATTTGAATTAATCCCTTAATTTTAGTACAATAACCACAGTTACTAAATGTACAGGAAATTTGAGGTTCTTTCATTCAACCCCACTTGGGACTCACCTATGATGCAACAGCCATCTTCTACATACTGTATAGGCAGCATTTTGAGGCTGATAGCGCGTAGTGTAGCTTCTGGATGCTTCCTCTCAGTCCTTCCAGCAATCGGATTTCAATCAATAATAACATTGGATACATATATTCACACTAGGTTTAAATGGGATTGGTTAATCATATCTAGACAAAACAGACAACCAATTGTGCTCTCTCATGTATATCTCAACATGTATTGGTGGCTTTTCTTACACCTTACTCACCATCATCGCTCACTGTCAATCATTCACTTTTACACTTACTGGAGGCAGCTTCTGAGTGAGCTAATGCATCGAGCTGCGAGAGGGAAGAAAATATCACTTAGAAAATATATTGATTCAAAGCAGGCTGAGTTTTGCAAGAGCTGACTTTTAAGAAACCAAACGTAGCCTTACCCAAGGAGGCAGTCTTTATGCATCTCATTGTATGTGGTGAAATGGACACATGCAGCAGCGTATCTCAAATAGCCCTGAACTGCATTGTGAATGGTGGAGAGCTTTAACAGCATGAAAAGCACTTATTTTCTCAATGTACTGTGAAGGTTCGAGGCCCTTACTACTTATGACAGTATAGAGGGGCTCTCATAATGGACTCCTCTACTCTCTTCCTCTTTCTTTCACAACCAAAACTGCATCTCTCTGCATACTAAGCAGGGCCCCT
Organism: Synanceia verrucosa; assembly: GCA_029721515.1. Taxonomy (NCBI): domain Eukaryota; kingdom Metazoa; phylum Chordata; class Actinopteri; order Perciformes; family Synanceiidae; genus Synanceia; species Synanceia verrucosa. Next base: position 6,668,976 of record CM056558.1, read on the forward strand.
TACGGCCCAATTTGCACTGCACAATTTACTGGTGTCGCTTCAAATTTGTTGGAGGAAAAGCTGAGGCCTTTTCCCTGATCCCCATACCACAGGGAGGGGGGGCTGAGGATGGGGGGAGGCCGGAGGTGGCTTAGCTGACAGATCGAGTCTGAACCACTTCAACTCTACATACATTTCCACATCTTCACATACAGCACATCCACATCTGTGCACACACAGACAATCCAGCTTGGTGCTGAAAGCCATGCACACACATCCCATTTGAAATGTACGGTTCAGAGTCACACGGCTAACCCCCAGACAGATGAGGGGAGATAGATGAGAGAGATGAAGGCAGAGAGGGAGGAAGGGATGGAGAGTCGGTCTGCTGACAGGACTGTGACAGGGCTTAATTACCAAGTGAGCGCTGTGCACTGGAAGCAATTTCTAAGGATTGTTGTCATTTGAATAGATTAAAACGCCCTTTCCCTGGTCTAAGCTGTCTCACCGCTGGCTTGCCTTTGCTGTGGATTAAACATCTAAGAAAATTCAAAGACAAGAAGATGCAGAGAGAGATGGACGGATGGAGCTGGAGAGCCCACTTAAAGCAAAATACTACCTAAGAAAGAAAGGAGAGGGAAAGAGGGGGACGCAATAGAGCAATAGAGCATAAGTGCAAAACAGGAGGAATTTGCTGTGTGTGGATGCAAAAAGAAACTGAATTATGGTTATATCCCCCTTCTTAGTCTTTAATACTCCTACTCTTTGTACTGTGCAATGCTTTTCCATTATTCTGCTTCTGTCGGCTCTGGGCGTTTTACTGTTAAAAAGGATCCACATTTCTCTTCCCATGGATTTCCAATCGACTAATCGCTCCTTTTCAATTACCTCCCCCTTGTTTTCCCCAATCCCCCTACACCTGTAGACACCGAGGGCTGCGAGCACACGTGGAGGAAGTTCCACGGCCACTGCTACAGGTACTTCAGCCGGAGACACACCTGGGAGGATGCAGAGAAGGACTGCAGAGAGCACAATGGCCACCTGGCCAGCATCCACAGCCTGGCCGAGCAGAACTTCATCAGAGGTGGGTGGAGGTTGGGAATGAAGAGAGGACAGGGACTGACTTGGCGCAGGCGGTGGAGCCTGTGTAAATGAACAGATTGCAGGAAGTTTTAAATTTGGCAGATAATACTGTAGTACATATCATTCATTTTCTCCTCAATGAAATCTCCAAGTCTTCAATAAACAAGACAAAGAGTATACAACTGTGATAAAGCCCAGTTGTGCTTTGCTCTAAATGCTGCTGCTAGCATAGCAACATGTTGACAATGATAATGCTATCACAAGCTTTCAGGTAATTACTGGACAAATTACATGTTGACCTGATGATGGATGGATGGATGGATGGGTGGGTGGGTGGATGGATGGTAGATAGATATTTAGATGGATGATAGATAGATAGATAGATAGATAGATGGATAGATGGATGGATGGATGGAGGTATGGGTGGATGATAAATAACCATGACTGACTATGTCGTAGTACTTGACCAAATTCCATAGAAACCTTTGATTTTGCTACAGCTTTGGCTTTTTCCTGCTAGACCTGACAAGCTAGTATACCACCGCCATAGGTAGAGCCCTCCCCCATGCCAAACTGCCATAACAAAGGTCCATCTTGATTTTGATTTTCTTAAAATAATCTGAACTGAGCACATAACAAATAACAAACCTACAAACTCAAATTGTTCCTATTTCAAGGGAATTTCAGGATCTAAGATTAAATTGAAATTTAAACTCATTAAAAACGCTTGTGTGTCCAGTGGCTCTTCTTACTTCACGTCTCCATAACTCAAGAAATATCCGCCGACTGTCACAGTCCCTACTCACATTTAAACAAGTCACCAATCAATTGAAATAACGGCAATTACATGGCCTTTATAATCTAACCAGCTCTCCCTCTGCTGTCTACCTGCTACACACTGCTTTTACTGTTGATTGATATCTACTCTTCTTATTATTACCATATTTGGCAATGGCAGCTCTTGCCATCTGTGTATTCTGTAACTCGGTGATAAATGTCTGTCTGCTTCTGCGCTGAACGGCCCTTGAAGGGGTTTTATTGCACTCCCCGCTGAAAAAATACCCTCAGGAGCTGAGTCGGTTGAGCCAAATAAATGTGTATCACCTTTTGTTGCAGTGAAATGGTGCTAGAGGCGCTGATGTAAGTGTCTGTGACAGAGCATTTAATATACTATCATATTCTTTCTTAGGATGCGATTTGTCTCAAAAACAGGTTGAAAATTCCCACAGTGGGTGAGGTAACTCCATTTGTGTCCAGTGTAGGAAATGCGAGTGTCAGAGATATTTAAACTGTTTTACATCAGGCTAGATTCAATTTAGATTTATGTGAGATAGATGTGAAATTGTCACATACCATGGGCATATTTTTTCCATACAGTTTGTCTTTTAGTGCTTAATTCTTAGATTTGTACGCCCCTGGCAGTGCTCCACACTGACACGTGTTATAATAAGGCTAGCGACCGATCCACCTTCTGTCTCGGACAGATGCCATGATGGTGCCATCCATCTAGCACCCATCCTTCTTCCACAGTTACCCAAAAAAGTGTGTTTAATTGCCTTGAAAATGGACGTCTCCACCCCTGCAATAAGGGGATCAGAGCCATTAGGAAGATTAATGGGCCTAGTAATGATGTTAAGCAGATACACCATGATTGAAATTCCATTACATGTGTGCATGCGCACGCGTGGCCAACATCAACAAACGCACACGCACACACACACGCACACACACAATGAGATTAACCCAAAACACCATTAGTGATATTTTAGTTTTGCACAAACAAAAAGCTCATCAGCAGAGCATCAGAGACAGAAAAAAATGGCATATGTCCATTATTGTTGGTCTCTCAGCTGAGGCCTGCTGCTGTTCACATTCAGGCTTCATGTGTGGTGTCTGTTGCACAAAGAATAACCTACAGCACAATATGTAACATTAATGAGTAGTTATTGTCTGCAATCTGTTGCAAGTCAGAAGTCAATAATTAGTCGGTGCTCATGACCTAAATACATCTGCTTGAAAACTGCTGTTTGAATGGAAAGCACAGTGCCATTAGCAAAGAGCAAACATGAATGTAAACTAAGTGTGAGTGCTGTATGTGCATGCCTGTTTTCTTTCTCTCTATTAATTTCTCCTATCTCCTCCTGCTCAGGTCTAGGCCATGACAACACCTGGATCGGATTAAATGATCGCACAGTGGAGGACGACTTTCAGTGGACCGACAAGATGGACTTGGTGAGGAACCAGCTGTGTCTGTTTTGTCTGTCAGTCAGCTGCCAAGCCCCAAGAGAGACCAAATAGATTAGAAGGCGCTCGGCTTCACAGCTGGAGACATCCTGAACAGCAGTTTGTGTTCCATTATGATCCCAAACCCAGTGTTGTGCATGAATGTGTTCAGTGACTGACGTTCACTAAACGCGTACATATTTTCATAGTGTTTGTCAGAAACAGTGTTTAAGGCAAACTCTATGACGGTCACTGTGACAGCTCAGCATGGCTAGTGCTGAAGTCAGTTTTGTGGAGCACTTGGTGAAGTTTTATGCCCTGGTAACGGGCACCGCGGAGCCAGTCCGGTGCCAACACCGAGTCAGTCCGGCACAACACTGCCCCAACCTAAATAATAGCTTCATCATTACATACAAACACATCACAACTTCAAAAGTCTTAATTGGACTTTAAAAAAAGACAGTTCTTTGTCTTATTTTTCTGTGCTTGTGTGTGCAGCAATATGAGAACTGGCGTGAAAACCAGCCAGACAACTTCTTCGCTGGAGGAGAAGACTGCGTGGTTATGATCGCTCATGAGAATGGCAAGTGGAACGACGTGCCCTGCAACTACAACCTGCCCTACGTCTGCAAGAAGGGAACAGGTGAATACAGCGTGAGGGGACAGAGGGACAGGGGAGGGGACGAGAGAGCGATGGAGTAGGCTGTGACTTTAACAGGTCATTAAGATGACTGACAGAGAGACAAGGAGGCAGACAATAGACAGAAAGAGAGGACAAGGCTGTGAGTAGACGTCAGATTTAAAGAGTGAGATGAAATTGGACAGACGGAGGCAGAGAGAAAGGGCAAAGGAGAAACAGCCTTGCCGCACTGCCAGTTCTAAATCCTTTACAAATCAAAAGTGAGAAAAGATGACAAAAATTTTCTTAAAACTGTTTTACTCAGAAGCTCACAAGTGTTGCAGCACCTTCTGGGGATTCTGAGCATGTCATACTTAACATTAAACACACCTCGTGCAGCAGAGGAGATTAGCACAGAACCTCTTCAATCAGTCCACGTACTTTAGATTCATGCTTATTACTGCTCACCAGCACTCCTCCTTCTATCTCTCATTGTCCTCCAGCATGACTTTAAAAAGTTCTCTGTGTACTCCTCAGATCCTGGCTCCATTTCCTCTGCCAAATGTTCTGTTTTAAAAAGGTGAAGCACATCTTTGTGGGCAGAGCGTATTTTCTGCTTCATGTTCAGGAAACTTAAACTCAGCAAAACGAGATGAGCAAACTTGCCGGTTGGTGAAGATCCCTGAGTGCACCGCCACCTCCACCTCATATCCCCTGTTATCCCCTTCATGACTCTGGAGTTAGACCACCACACGCTCCTCTGAGAACCTATTAGAGCTTATTTTTGCTACACATTTGCATAAAGGTCAGACTTCTGGCCGATTGTGAGAAGACAGACGTGAGTAGCTGGGTGGAGTTTCGCAGGCAGCTTTAGAGAAATACTGGGACACAAGAAGCCACTGGTGGCTTGGCTGTATCCTCAAAGCTTCCCCTGGAGCTTTGGATGGGACAAGCTTTGTGTTTTAGCCAGAGGCGAGTGAACGTAAAAATCCTTCACTTTTACTCACAAGCTTTAAAAGAAAGCTACATATGATGGATCACAGACGCAGAGGTGAGCATGCAGCTTCTGAAATGTGTTTGGGATGAAAGCATTAACATTCAGTTTAGCTTATTAGTCGCATTACATTTTAATATTTGACACAATGTTTTTATTGCATTTAGTCTCTTTCCATGGGGTGAATCTATCTAAGGTTACTCTGGTACTTTGCTAGTACTGTAAGCAGCATTAGGTTGTTATTCTTTCCTTAAATATAAATCTTTCTTTGATAGATGTTGACAGTATATAAAGTTATTAGTCCAGTTTATGAAATAAATCATGCCTGACATTTTTGGTTCATGATTATCCACATGGTTCTTGACCCCTAAGCTATGGCGGCACCCCTACTGGGTGTTTGACCTATTCTTGTAGAGCTAATAAAATAACTTCCCTAATCATCCCTATTCATCACTGAATATTGGATGAGCTTTAACATAAAACCCTGAAAGGCCTTACTGGTGATCATAATTTGTGTGTTAACAGATGGTTTGTCATCAGAGGCCACATGCGTACCTCCAAAGCCTCAGGCAATGAGCACATCTCCTGAAACGCCCGGCTCTGTTCCTGTATGAAAGGGAAGGTATTTCCCTCATAGGTGAGGTGTTGCACCACCTCTGATGCACACTGTCACAAGTCCCCCAGCACCAGCCCACCTCCGACCTTAATCAGTCAGTTACAATCATCAACGTCTTTTCATCTCCCCCTCCGTCAGCCTCTGCCTTCGCTCTGAGTAACCCTATGTAATGTCTTGTCTTATCAGTGGAGTTTGTCAGCTCCGTGCTGAGTATCCTCCCTCTGATTTCTAACACTCTCCGCTCACGTGACCAGTTTGTCTGCTCATCAGTGTCCCCTGGGCTCGATGAGGCGACAACGGCCATGTGAGTTTATCAGACACCTCAGTCAGTCACCCAGGGGCCACTCAGGGTGATGTGTCATGTAGATAGCGATGATATTTTGCCCAAGTTACAGAAAAGAGGTGAGACTGTCGTCTGATGAGACAATGGTTATAACAAATATTTTCATACATCTCCACTCAAACAATCCTCCAGTCACTAATCACACATATATTGAACCTTGCCAATTTGGCCCCGGCTCTGATTTCCTAAAAAAGTCTTTACCTTGAGCTCAGCAGACTTAATATCTGCATTCATGTAGAGGAGGTAGACTGACAACTACGCGTTGTGTTGCTGTGGTTTAATCTCTGGTACAAATGTATACAGATTATTAGAACATCACGTGAAGTCTAGGCCTATAAGCAATTTAGAATATAGACTTTTTTGCTGGAAACATATGAACGAAAGGTAAATGCAAAAAGAAAAAAATAATAATGGAAAACAGGTGCACCTACAAAGTTTTCATTTGGATTCAAGTAAGAAGAGAGTCTGTGAGCTCTTTCCAGTGAGGACAAGAGGAAATTTACCCACAACAGGACATGTAAGTATTATGAAATTATTCCATTATTCTGATGGGTTATTATGTACAGAGACAGGAAATCTAATTTTGCATGACATACTCAGCGCACTCCCAGAGTGCTTTGGGAAGATGATAGGCTGTCGTCACTCAGTGCTTCCAGCAGTTTATGTGTCCATTGGCGTGTAATGTAATCATTGTTGCACTGTAGGTGAAATGTATTATGAAAGTAAGGGAGGAAAACCATTTTTTATGTCTATATGAATTACCCAACCAGCTACTGTGCATTGTGTTTGCAGTTATGTGTGTGCCTACATGGAGTCTGTTTCAGCTAGTGTAGTGTAATACTCAACCCTATTTTACCTCAGAAGGGACTGGGGGGGTTTAAAGGTTCACTAGTGTCTCAAAGGATGGTATATGTGTGTTTGTGCTGGTAATGTACACACGTTGCCCTTGGGTTTAATTGAAAATTAACTCATATGTATTTCCAGTGTAACAATAATAAACCTCGGGGTGATTTGTGTTTAGTGCTGAAGATGAATCTGTCTAGTCATAGGCAGGAAGGAAAGGAAGGAGGACATAAAGGTCCTCTTCACCAACCCCACCTGAGCAGCCACAGAGCTCCCCACAGGGACCCATCTTGTCATTTTGTAGACATCGCTGTTACAGATAGTTACACATGCTCCACAGGGACACAGCAGAGGTTCAAGAGCCACCAGAGCTCCAAGGAGCTCTCACCACTTTCACTGGCTCACATGTATCTCTGCACACACATTTTCTGTCAAAATTTGAATTCACTACATATTACAGTTTACTTGGCAAACACGCATGCAGCCAGTAATGGTATATTTGGGCGAATACCCTTTTGTTTTTTTGCAGAGGGTTAAAGTATCAGAGAAGTCATCTGTGTAAGCAGCATGTCACAGCCCATATTTACGTTTTGTTAGACAGCAGCCTCTAGTAGCCATAGTAATAATGAGTCAGGTGACATAGTATAAAAAAGTGACAATGTCTGTGTTGGTGGAGGTCCGGGTGGAGGGATTAGGCAAAAAAAAACACATAACATTCACCCAGGAGGCTGCTGTTGTCCCAATGTCCCGCGTGAAGTCGACACTTCGAGTTATTTTAATGAAGTCATTTAAAGTTACATAATAATAGTAAATACCTACAAATGTCCTGATTTTTACCCAAACCATGATGTCCTAAACCTACTCAAGTAGTTTTGTTTCGTAAACATAACCAAATAGTTTTGTTTCATAAACATCCATCTAGTAGCAGCTCTAAAGCTGCAGATATGGAGAAAATGACAATTTTGACAGGTGATTCTTCGGGGTGTTATGTGCTGCTCCCTCTTTTTGGCGAACAACAGCTGGGAGTAATGACTTCCTGGAGTCTTGGGTTGTTATTCCAAGGTTCTGGACAAACAGATAAACTGTTCTGTCAATCCTTCTGTGTAATTTTCTTTATCGCCACAAATTGTTGTTTTTCTGTGTTTTTGTTCCTGTTTCCAGTCTCTGTGCTGACGTGTCCTAGCTCCAGCTCCGCTCTCGACGCTGACATGAGTATCGATCTTCTCATCTCAAGCAAATAAAGCGATCTCAAACTATTATTTTAATAATGACTGCAGTCAATTTAGATATATATATATATATATATATATATATATATATATATATATATATATATATATATATATATATAATTTAGCCATATTTTATAGGAACTGAGCCATTGTTAATGTGAATGGTGACAAAATGAGTGCTGTGAAAAGAGCCTGTTTGCTTGCTCTGTGATTTCAAGAAAAAATAAACTATACAGGATAAAATATGGTTATCATTATTATTATTATTATTATTATTATTACTATTATACTATTATTACTACTTATTACGTATTGCTACTGCTTAAATTACTAGATTTTACACTGTGTGTTTCATCTGTTGTTAGCAGGTGTACTTTCAATGTATTGCATGGTAAACAGTAATTAAAACATCAGCTGGTCCAAGCTGCACCTCAGCAAACATCCACACAACTCCTGCAGTTTGTTATTTTAATAAACAAGACTGAATCTGTCGTCATCTGTTTCCATGCAAGTAGCGCTCCAGTAGCGTTTCGTTAAGAATCCACACACATTGAAGTTTCTCTGATTCATTCTAGCAGGACTGCCAGTAGGTGTGCGAATGCTTTGAGGCAATGGAGGAGTGCCGAGAGGAACCAGCGTCCAACTGTCTGCAGCTCTCCCCACGTCACTAACTCACACTGACTAGCCCCTGCTACACAGACAGAAGCACACCGTGACAGAAAATACTTCTAGAAACATGCAGCTTTCAAGTATACACCTAAAGCATGTCTGCATACTTTATGCTTTAGCTGAGTACCTTCTTCTTGCTCCTAATGCCAGCTAACTAAAATTCCTTAAATCAGCTTTTATTCTAGATTTTCACTGCAAAAGATGCATACATAAAGGTCCAGTCACACAGTGAAGATGTGAATTTGCTTCAACCATTGACCTCTACACCTATGCTTCTCCATTTCTTCTTCAACTTCATCTTCTTATTCCATGTTATGATCCAGACACTAGCTTACTTCCTCATGCCCACATTATTTTACAGGACTTTATCCCTGATTTTCCATTCCATTCCATTTTCCATTGGAGCTCCAAGACAAAAGCTCCAGATCCTCATTGGCTCTGTACTTTCAAATCAGTGCTTGGCTTATTGATGCAGTGCAGACGCTTCCCAGATATCTAGCCCGCTAAATATCTGTGTTGCATGTTGGTTATTATGTCATATAACACGTCTCAGTGTGTCACAAGTCAGTCATGTAACATGTTTTCTTTAAACAGGAAGTTGTACATTGTGAACAGTACAGAGATCTGACGACTCAACACATTATACATAGTCATTTGGTTCATTATTGATATGAAAACATTGATTATTGCAGTTTTCTCAACAGCTGCTGTTTTTAGAGCACTGGGAACTTAGTCAGAATTTTCTAAATGTGCCTGTACAGAGAAAGCAACCCACAGCAGGGGGGAGTATGGAGATTGTAAGACAATCAAATCTTCATCTAGTGTGTGTGTGTGGATGTGCCTTATGTCCACACAGGTTGATTGGGGATGGCATGTGCAATTGGGGACAAAATCCATGTCCCCAATTGTTCAAACATTGATTTTGGGTCAGTGGTTAGGGTTAGGTTGAGGTTAGGGTTAGAGTTAGGGGGTTAGTTGTTGTAGTTGGGGTTAGGGTAAGATTTTAGGAAATCAAAGTTCTCAAAGAATGGTAAAAATGCTTAAATACCCCAAACGTAACTTAAGTAAACGTGTGTGTGTGTGTGTGTGTGTGTGTGTGTGTCTCATCTGCTAGAGGACATACACAGAGATGCCCAAAGACCTTTTCTAATGTAAGAAAATTGCAGCTCCATTTGCTTTTTCTGAATTTAGTGACTTTCTTTTATCACTACTTCAGTACATCCTAACTTGTCCTGACCTGTCATTCAACAGTGACGGCCATCGTTTTCCATTTGTGTTGAGTGTGCGATTGTCTCAAGTGAGGAGCAAAGTGCTTTTTGCCCCTTTTTTTCCACAACACATCAAACTGTAAATGTGGCATTAAACCTTTCATCAGAGTTAATGCCATTGCTTTCCTTTATTAAGAATTTAAGAGGTATTAGGACAAGGACAAGGGAATTGGGTTTTGGGGATTTACTGATTGCTGATTAAGTCCTCTTGTGACTGCTTTTAGCACTGAAGTGTGTAAATCACATTCAAGGGTGAAATCATTGGTAGTTACTAATGTTGGCAAAATACGTACCTTTGAAACTAATTTCCATAACATGCAACTTTTCAGATTATTAGGCAGCTCTTGGTTTTCTCTCTAACAGGAGCTAAAGCCTGGATTTACAAAGAACATTAATTATTTTTGGACGTCATAATCAACCGGTTCTCACTCCGGCATCTAATACGGAGGCAACCTTAGTGCTTGTATGAGATGCACCTGGTTTTCCACTAACAAACACAGGATTTTCACCCAGGAGACCATAGCCCATGTCCTTTGTGAAACCAACTTACACACTTCAGTACCACCAGTTACGTAACAAATATACTTACTTTAACTGAAATCACAATCTTTTAGAAGAACTTTATTTTGAAAGAACACTATCAGTGGAAATGTCCAATTTTTTTTCTCTAATTCAGTTAGTTTTAATTAGTTTTTGGAACAGATTCTTTTTATTTCTAAATGATTAGTTTTAGTATAGTTTTAGTTTTTTTCGTACTTTGGTAACTTAACAAAATAAAACATTTTTTAGTCAGTCACTGTTGAACAACCAACTGTCCACAACAACCAGAACAGTCCACAGAATAGCAGCCTTAAGGGCAAAATGTGTGTAATACTGCTGCTGGGGTTAAATACAGGGAATGAGGCTGCCTGCTACAAACCAAAACAGACACATATGAACAAAAGAGTATAAACCCAATCATCAGACACATGTTAAATATCTTGACATCCAGGAGTCTCAGGGAGCTCAATCTGAGGAAAAACATGAAGAAATTCAAAAATTGTAAACGAGAAGCGACGGACCATGAGGTGCCATACAGTGCCACCACCCCAAGTAAAATTGCTTGAGTGAAATAAATCAATGTCATATCAATTCAAAGTTGACACAGATGAAAATAAAGGGATTTTTATTGATAATTTCAATATGTTTTAGTATTTTAGCATTAGTACACATAATGTAGTTTCAGTTAGTTATCTTTTCAATTATAGTTTTTATTCGTTTCAGTGAAAGAATTTTTTTTTTAATTTCTGGTGTTCATCATTTTCATTAACAATAATAACCATGGTACAGTGTACAGGGCTAACTATTAGTATCCAGATAATACACATTTAGTGGGTAATTGAGAGTCAATATGAATACTTGTGATAGTTAATGAATCTAATACAGAAAGCCTAATTTTGTTGCTGCTAATTAAAAAAAATGAGTAGTGTGGTGTAATGAATTAACGACAGTGTAGGAGCCCTCATAAATACAGATGAAAGCACATAGATTGGTGGCCAGTTTTAACATTTGTATTGCACAAAAATATCTTTCCAGGGGGAAATGGAAGTGGAGCGAAACTGAAATTGAATAACCATTTTTCATGGCAGACCTTCGATAAGCAGACACCAGTGTATCTAATAAAAAAAATATCCAAGACACCAAGAAAAAGAAATAAGATAAATTCAATACAAATCCAAATCATAATTTATTGATCATGTACATACATACATAAAATTCACCTCTGCATTTGCTCCATGTCGAAAGGCGACCACACCACCCACTGAGCTACAGCTGCCCCCAAATGAAACAACTGATAAATTGCTCCAAGTGAACTTTTGATTGTTCTGCATGTTATTCAATGTTGCCAGTACGCAATGCGAAAAACTGGATTTTCAAGTGTCCTTGAGCAGTTTCTACAATAGTTAATGGGAAAAATGCATGGAAACATCATCACACATCAAGCTAGACATCATTTTCAATAAAAAATAGTTTTCCCCAAGAGGTTTCATTTACAAAGATGACAGAAAAAGATTGCCACTAGTACTTCAGTGTCTCTTCCAGTAGAAATCCCCTTAACATTGCACTGAACCAGCATTACAGCTTCTTCCACCTCTCCTGTTTGATAAATACAGTATAAGCTGTGCACCGTAATGACTAAGAACAGTTATATTGTCCAGTTCTAAATCAAAGATTATCATGGATGGAATGGCAATTCAGAATAGTGCCTAAATTGTTAGAACTTTCCCATGATCTTGGTGTGCATTATTTTGAAAGAGGGACTCCAACACATTCAACCGCTGCTCCCAGCGGAGAGGCTGGCATCGTCTGACAGGAGAGTTCAAATATCGGTGAAGTTGTTTGAGTAAATCCCAGAGGCTTGTCCATCCTGTCATTCTCCGTCCAGACTGTCAGTCCTCTTTTTCTGATTCTCCTCTTTCTGAAAAGCTGTGTTACTTTGACAGCCGCCCACTTACTCACAGACTTGGACAGACATGCTGTCCTGTGGATACTAAATCCACATTTTGATGTTTGTGCAGTGAGATGTGTATGTGTGTGCCTTAGGGACATTTAACCATGCACACTGATAAGGTTAACCCAGGCAAAAGCCCATATTATTAGATATACAATATTAATATTCTGTGTTGTGCTCTCTGTTTTCCTTCACCTTACAGTGCTTTGCGGAGCCCCACCCACTGTGGATAATGCCTTCCTGATTGGTCGGAAGCGTTCCCACTATGACATCCACTCTGTTGCACGTTACCAATGCGCCGACGGCTTCCTGCAGCGTCACGTGCCCACTGCTAAGTGTCGCGCCAACGGCAAGTGGGACCGACCTAAAATCATCTGCATAAAATGTAAGTTTTACATGACAAGATTTTCACACAGCGGTGCAGAAGACAACACGACTCAAAGCAGTATTTCCATTTGTTAGGTCATTTTCAACTTAACATTTTCATATTTTTAGCATGCACACCACTGTAGGTCCGTAAGACGAACCTCCCACATTAACTGCCCTGGGGAGCTGCTGTCACCGTGCACATTCAGGCTCTCCATCCCTGCTCATTATTAATAATTGCAAGCAGAAGGATTATTGTGGTTGCAGACTAAATGAAATCCCTTGGGCTTACTTAGAAGTGGTAGGATCTCCTTTGAAGTGCTTTATGCTTGAGGTGGAGGGTTTTTTCAGACTTTTCAAAACAACTCTTTTGCAACCGGTTTATTAAATACAAAGGCTGTGTACTATAAACGTTCAACCAAAGCGAAATGTGACTTTTATACTGTGTGATGATACATTAGCTTTGGTGCATAAAAAAAATCAAACACTTGCAAGTGCAGCAACTATTCTCATATTCAGTCTCATTGAGGTTTTTAGATGGAGTGACATTATGAGAACGGTCTAGCTGCAGAGCTCCAGAGTCAGACTTCTCATCAGGACATGAGAGCATTTATTAGTCTGAATAATCCTCATAATATCTACCAATAAGACCAAGATAAACAACCTAACCTAAATATTTGCATAACTGTAACATATAATGTTAGAAAATTCATTCATTCATTCATTCATTCATTCAATGTATATGTTTAAATATTGTAATGAGTGACATTAACAGTTAATCTACTGAATCAACCTCTGTGGTTTCCCTGCATGTTACACTTTAGGCTAGTAGTAGTGACCATACCATACCTATCATTTTATGTTGGAGTTATATTGAAATATTAAGGTTGAATTATGTATTATTGTTGGGTGTCATATGGACATGATAGAATGGACGTGATACAACGTATTAAATACACTCATTAGCCAACTTTATTGATTAATGATAAGTGTGATAAAACAATATAATAGAGTGACATGTAAACCTCAATAGGGAGGCACAATAAACATGATATGATTTTCTACTTTGCACCATGAGTCCTGGTGATGGCGATGGGTCTCATCAGTGGAGGCAAAAGCCTGGAGCTCTGCAGCAGGATGCTGCTTCAAATGATAACATTGCGGTCTTTAATTCATTTTTGAAGCCAGCTGTTATTTTAGTAGAGTTTAGCATCTAGAAATCAATAAAAATATCTTATATTATGCAAAATTCACCAGCCTTAAGTTTAAAACAAAATAAACTTTATTTTTCTTGCACTGATTTTAAAGACAGCAATCTGACAGAATAGACAGAATAACTTTTCAGCTTAATTTCTTGCTTCTTCAGAGGAGATAAAAGGTTGATACATATATATTTATATAAAAATTCAACAAACCGTGCCTTGTATTTCATTTTACTCAGCTCACACAATGTGACAGTAATGATAAAATACTGAAATAATGTAGCTTCTGTTGGAAGTGATAAAAAAATATTTTCCTTTCGACTCTTTATCTTTGGACAGAGTTGTTTTTATGGCCCAGAGTTATAGTGTCATTATCATTTATTGCAGATGACATGTCTTTGCTGGCAAAATCCAGAAAGGGACAGAGCAACCTAATTTGGCAGCACAGCCCAGGAGCGAGTGTACACTGAGCAGTGAGTGGGTGGCTAGCTCAGTGTGCTCTTGCTAAAGGCGCCCAGGCTACTGAATGTGAGATAAAACAGATCCCCTCACTGTGGTGGAAACAGCTAAACCTTCTGCAGAGAACATGCAGTTTTGACCTTCCTGCCTTTTGATATTTTTTTTATCCCTCATCTCTTACCTGGTTTCACCTCCCTCCCTTGACTATCCGTCTGAATGCTTCTGACGCTTGTCAGTGATTCATCTCCCTTACATCACTTTTCCACGCGCTCTGACTGACTTCTTTAATAAATCGCCTGCCCCCTTTCTTTTATCTCACTGTCTGTCTCCATTCCACTCTGTTTGCTCCGCCAGCCCGACGGGCCCACCGCTACCGGCGCCACCACCACAAGGGCAGGAGGGAGCGCAGGAAGCACAAGAGGCACGGCCACAGAGATGGGGGGCACCACGGGAAAGAGCTGGGCCACAACCACGGCCACATCTGAACCAAAAAAAAACAACAACACCCCTTTCCTCTTTTCCTCTGCTGCAAACTGTGGTTCGCCTGTCTCCCTGGCATCTCTTTCTCTTTCGCCCCTTTTACCCAAACATCTCAACACCTTTCTGCTTAGAACTCTCTGCCCAAACCCCTCCACCCCCTTGCACTGCCCTCTCCTTAGCTCCACCCCTGGCTCTCTGAGTCAGCCTGTATCATAGTCAACTCTGATGCCTGCCAAAATGCTGCCAGGCATCACCGGGACAATAACAAATCCCTTTGTACTCTTTTTACTTTTCTTCCTCTGTTTTTTTTCTCGTCCTGACTTGTCTGTCTTCTCTTACTCGACCCAGTTACCCTCCTTCCAAGCTCAACGATGACCTGAAACATGGGGCTACACTGACCTGTTTTACAAAAAAATGAAAAGAAAAATACCATTGAGATCCACGCCGATCATTCGTCGGAGAGAAGTGGTTTAGTACAAACTACAAATAGGGACGACATCACTGAAAATGTTGTATAAAAATCAGACGAGTCAAGGAAGACATCCATATTGTTGACTTGAGCCTTTTTGTCTGTTGTCTCTGAACACGTTATTTTTTACAAATACTCAGTGTTTATTTCTTGACTCTGCTGCTTTTGGTTTGCTCTTTATAAGACACTGTACTTGACTTATTCTGAAACAGATTTTTCTTTGAATCAGAGCCAGTAGTAATTGAATTATTGGATGGTTAGCGTTGTATCTTCGTGTCAGTGTGAGACAGTTACTTTAGATCAGATGCTAAGCCCCCAGAGGAAAATGGAAAACATGTCGCATCTCAGCACAGTTCCATCACATCACATTACACATCAGTCACTTTGAAGATGTGTCGAACAATCTCAAACAGCTCTCGTTGTGTCATACATCCATCCCTGTCATTTTTTCGAGGGTTAATCGGATCCTTTGATGGTAGTTTGTCTCAACTCTGCTCTGCCTTTTCTTATAGTTTTTTGTGTCGCTGTAAGAGTGTGTGATGTTAATGAAGGTGATGCAGTAGGGTGAAGTTCCTCTCAGTCATCAGCACAGTTTTACATCTTAGGTCAGATGAGGAGAAATGATGTCATCAGCCGGGCGTGAGCGACCCAGAGAGAGACAGAGCAGCAGATCTATCCAGTAGCACCCTCATATGTCACAGCAAGCACGAGGCATGAGTTTGGTTACACAAAAAAAAATCATTTAGAAAAAAAATAAAACTTTATTTTCTGAAAACAAATTTGATTCCATTGGGGTGAAATAATCGTTTCCATTGTGTTAGGAATTTTCCACACCGTACACAGTGAATGAATATAAGGCAGATGACACGGTTATGTTGAGCTCTCGCTCAGTGTGTTTGTGATTGAGGATGTTGACAGTAACTGAAGTCCCAGAGGACGATGATAGAGAGGGTCAGCGGAGATTAAGGCTTCCCATTTCTGGGGCAGGCCGAGTCTCACAGCTGCTCACACCTGAGCTCGCTCTCGTTCTTCTTTGAAAAGGGGATTGAGGTGGATAGAACAAGCGATTTGCTCCCTTTTCCTTCCAGTTTACTGCCGGGTTAAAAGTGTGTTTTTTAAAGCCAACACTTGAGGTTGGAGCTTCTGGGATTATGTCCCGAACACTGACTCCAGCCTTTATGTTCCTCCCTTCTGTTCTTGCTTTTTTCCCCATCACCACCTCTCACTTTTCATTTACCTTCCTCACTCGACATTCTTTCTACAACAGGATTGGAAATAAATTCAGTTTAACAGGCTCTCTGTCTTTCAGCAGCCTTTCATGTGTTTTATAACAGAGAACACTAAAGCCCAGTCAGGTTATATAAAGTCACATGAAGTAAGAAAATCCATCCTGTACACATTAATTCTCTTCCTTTGTTTGTCTCTTGTCACCTTGGCAATGACAACACTCCTCTGCATGGAGACGAAAAGTGAACTTACACCTCGGTATCAGTTTAATTAATCTGCTGCATGCCTAATTAACAAGCTGCGTTATCTGCACAACGGCGGAGCTGTGGGGAGGGTTAGGTTGACGGACAGCCAGAGGAAGGTTTAGGGTGACGGACAGGAGACCAGACGACTGTCAACGATGTCAAACCTCTGTCATATCTTAGATGTCAGGCTGCAGTGAACCTCTTTTTTTTCTCTGTCTGTCTTGGAAAATAGATTGAGCATGGGTGGTTGGAAGGAAGGGTAGACAGAAGCCCCCCTCATGGTAATTCAGATCAGAGTGGATGTCCAGAGACAATGTAATTAAAAGTTCAGCTGTGTGACAGGAGATGAAAACTTGATGTCTCCAGTCACGGGAAGCGTACCATTCCACTGGATAAAGAAACGTCTGTTTTGGTGAACCAGCCTGAGCTGAGCCTATTTGATCAATTTGAATTACTGTTAATCAGACCACAAATGAGACAATAATTAGCAAGCGTTCCTCTGCCTCATGCTCCGTCGCTAGGAGACTAGATTGGCGGTAGCAGTACAGTCAGCAGCTCCATTGTCTCCTAGCAACAAGGACTGACAGACCACCACGGTCTGCTGGCCAACTGCCTACCACTCCGTTCATGTTCTGTAACCAGGGTAAGCATGGTGGCATTAGCAAGCTAGCTAGCTAACTAGCTTGCCGCGAAGTAAGTCAATTTAACAGCTTTTTGCTTTGTGCACTCACTCTTCTCCCAGAATACAAAAGCACATGATATCACCAGTGTGACATCTTTTGGGGGTTATTTTCTGTTATCCAGTGTTGTGTGAAAGCACAGTGGAATTAGCAACTAGCTCGCTAACTAGCCAGCTGCTAACAGAAGCTGCTAAATTTGCTTCCACACACTCACAACGTAGGAGCAGGTCAAATTAGAAATAAATATCTACCGTCTCCGCCTCTTGTATCCTTAATGAGTTGGTATGGATGGATTTCCAATACAACATTCATGTTCTCTTCAGTTTTTCATTGGTTTGACGTCACCAAACAGACCAAATCATTCACGTTGTGTGTGTGTGTGTGTGTGTGTGTGTGTGTGTGTGTTGTGTACATATGTTCTTTCTGTAAGGGAATAGCTTGCTTTTGGCCTTTCCTCTAGGACTGGCAAGTTTTCAAAGATGCCAAACTTTGTCACTAGCTTCCATGTTGCTCTCACATCCTGCTTTTAGTATTGACTTTGTGTAAAAAAAAAAAAAAACACACACATTTTGACACGTTTTTTTCTCTACAAATCCAAACACATTGACCCTCGCTCTCAAAAGTGTCTCTCTTTTACTTTTGACTCGATTCACACTCCTCTCTGCTCCCCTCCTTGGTCTTTCTAAAGGAAGCCCTGAGGGCAGATAGACACAGACGGAGCCTTATAATTGTAAATCTTAATTGTGAAGATGAGTGTCTGGTTGCTGCTGGCCGTATTTTGGCTCAGCAGCCTGAGGGCAGAGCAGCACTTGTCTTCAGTACCAGCAAGCCTCTTCTCAGACTCAGTCAAAATTGACTTTGGGTGCACTTATGTCTCAAAGGTTGCAGCCAACACATTCACGCAGCTTATGATAATAATACGGGGTTGCTACATATATGATATCACGCTAAATAACTGAAGCTTAAGTTGCATGTCCCATACAAAATGTTTGCATTTTCACCAACTGATAAGTCGTGGAGATAAACTGCATCACTCTTAGTCTGATAAGGAAGAATAACAGACTTTTATTTAATTCTGACTTGACCCCGTGTGGCTGCTTTGCTAGCATCCATTGAAAAGCAAGACAGAAGTTAGACTTTTGCGAATTGTTTGCATTTTTAAACACTGTGTTTAGCTTTTAACATCACAAGATAAATGGCTTTTAGGACAAATGTGTTTGGGAAACAGAATATAATCATTCTCAAATGAACAGGACAGTGCTGGTGGATGTGCCAGACAGGAACTTAACTCACTCAATAATGTGCTATGAAATGACCTTGGTCTTGTAAGGACTGCTAAGTTAGTACCAGTGGTGTAAGATAGAAGAACATGCTAACAAATGCATGTTTGGAGACTATTTTAATTTCTTACATTTTATTTTTCATTTGGAAACAACTCAATATATATTATCAAGAAGAGTACAATGAACCGGTTCTTCGTCTATGTGTGTGGGAGCGTGCATGTCTGTGTGTGGGTCTATTTGCAAACAGTGTGACAGCAAACTGAGAATCTCTGCTGTACTGTAACAATTGTAGTTGACTGTAAACCTGATGCGCTTGTCCACAATGACAACCTGATAAGAACGATAGAGGCTGTTGTCCTCAGTCGCACACAGACAGACTATTGATTTCGTGATTAGACCGTCTGTCTTGGGTTCCTATTAATTCTGTCGAAGGCATTGACGGCACAAATGACCGCTGGATGTTTTCTAAATGACATGGAAAACAGACTGTCGCGGCTTCACTGATGCTTTTGCATAATTCGCATCATTATCTTGTTCTCATCAGACTTTACGAAACTCTTTTTCAGCTGTAGAAGTCTGCATCACTTCAGTTCCACATCTGATGCACAGGTATACCCAGAATAGTTTGTGCATGACACTGCGTCTCTGTCTGATATCGAGTTGAGGCAATTTGTCATCGTCGAGGAACCGGCAGCATTCTGTTGGGATGGATGAATGGCGAGATGGTACAGTGAGAGAATGAGAAATGAAAGAGACAAACACTCCTTTGCCTTTGTGATGTAAATACTCTTAGATTTTCTTTTATTTTTAATCCATTTAGACTCTGGGTGTGTTTGTTGCTTAGCCTCTCTGGACCATATTCATACAGCCTCAGTGAATCTGAAACTCCCTCTTTCTGCTCCTCCTTTCTGCTCACACAACTGCTGCATCAGAAAAACAGAGGTGCTCTCTGTTCAATACACACTCTGCAGGAGAGCCAGAAGTGAGGTGATGCTTTATCCCACAGCGAAATATCACTGTTTCCAGCAGAGCACTTCAGCTTGGAGCCACCTGTGTGCTCACGTCG
This sequence comes from Synanceia verrucosa, assembly GCA_029721515.1. NCBI lineage: Eukaryota > Metazoa > Chordata > Actinopteri > Perciformes > Synanceiidae > Synanceia > Synanceia verrucosa. The sequence continues at coordinate 6,688,813 of CM056558.1, forward strand.
ACTGTGAACACAGATCCAATATAACTGCAACTGAGCCTGTCTACAGCTGTGTGAATATGGTCCACAAGTATTTATCCATATTTATTGATGTATGTTCTTATGAATTCCAGTCCTGTCACTGTATTATATTCTTTACGAGACAAAATCATTAAAGGAAACCCTTGTTTGGATCTGTTAACCGTCTGGAGTTATTATTTGTGTTATGTAGTTCATTTAAAGCCAGTATGTGTGGAATGTTCTTTGTGAACCTCACCTTCAATGATATACTAATGCCATATAGTTGTTGTTGTTTTATTGAAAAATAAGACAATACTGAGGATAGCAGCATGCATGGCAGATTTAGTTGCCCAGTTCTGCAGGAAAGTCATGGACCCGGCATCACTGGTTTCTTTCCTTGTGTCTGAGTTACTCAGCTAAGCCAAACAACAAACAAAAAAAGGATGTTTGAACATCGCTCCAGTATTAAGTTAAGTTGAGGTCTGTATCTAATGCTTTTCTTGTTCGCCCGTCTGCATCCATTTGAGTAGCTGCTCTAGCATGCATTGCTTGGATTCTTGGTGCTAGCTAAAATTTGAAGTACTTTGGTGATATTTTAATACCGTTTTACATAAGGTGCGTATTATGTTTGATTTGTCAACTGAGCCATCTTGGAGTTGTCTTTTAATATATAGAACCATTCATAAGCGTATTGCTGTAGTTCTTCTACTTGACTGTGGCACTACGAAGCAAGACGCTGCTTCAAGTAAGTGTACGTCAAAAATAGCAGCATGTGATTTTAAAAAAAAAAAAAATAGCGTGTTATGCTTTGACATTTAACAGCCCTGTATATCATACATGTTATGTGGTTGACTGCTTCAAGCTCACCAAAGCTCATTTAAAAAAATAAACAAAATTCAAGTACACTTAACTTATTGAAACCAGAAATTCTATACTTTTGTAGCACTGACTGAAAAGCTCCGATCCTATCGGGTATCAAAACATTAATAATTTTTCGGTGCCAAATTCCAAAAGCTAATTGTCTCTGAACATGGGGGGGGGGGACATGTCCCCTTCAGAGGCATTGATCCGCCCCCCCCACTTTCCCAGCATAAGGAGACCAATATCACCTCATTAGTGTTTGGTGCGTTCACTTGTACGTGAATGTCGGAAGTCCAAATTTAAATCAGAACACCTCATGAAGTCGGATCTCCACCTCAGAAAGTCTGATTAATCAAACCAGACAGAATTCATGCTATCTGCTACATGTTTTGTTGTAAGGCTGGAAGCGCTGCGAGCACTAAACTTTGAGGTTATGTTGAGCTGAGCTCCAAGTTCCGACTTCCAATGAACACACCATAAGGCAAGCTCTCACTCCCCAGGGTCCTAAAGAATAACTGGTAGCAGTCTGTGTCTGTTGATCATTAGACCATTGTCTAGTATGTCTGATAAAGCCCAAATCACACAAAAATATCTTATTGAGTTAATAATAATAATAATAATAATTCATTAATATATTGATGATGACCATGATTAAAGCCTAAATTACACAAAAATAATTTATTGAGGTATCGAAAAAAGTATCGTTCAAGAACTGGTATCGAAATTGGCAAAATTGGCAAAATTTGATACAATTGGCAATTGTATCAAAAAAATTTGAACGATACTCAGCCCTGTTTATCATTCATAATGTTTACAGATACTCTAGACATTCCATCCTGAAACAAGGACACATTTGTAAAGCCATACTTCAGCATTTTTGGAATTGGGCTTATTTGCTTTGTTACCTAGCTGTCTGAAGGGTGAATGTTTATGCTTTTGATGTTAAAAGGAAAACCTTGAATGTTCTCAAACCTTTGAACCTTTTCAAACTAGACAACAAAAAAACATTTAAAACAGGCCCGTGTATTTGCTCTTGCAGTGTTTGTTAATGCAGTAGCTGACAGGAAATAAACTTTGACAAAAGCTGTAGCCCTAGCAACAGAGTGCCAAAGAAAAGGTCTATTCAACACACTGATCCGAGTTTAAAATCTGGGGCAACTCCAAAGCCTACCATTTGAAATTATTAAGTGCCAAAAGAGGAACACTGTGAACTAGCCAAGGGCAGCATATTCCACACATCTATTTGCGTACAATGATTGTTTCAACCGGATTGTTAAGCGTTTTCTCTCTACTACTCTTTCTCTCTATTCCATACTCCAAGTGTCCTTTCTCGCTATCATCATGATCCTCTGCACATGAGAGATTCAGTTTGGCTCGAAGCTGCTCGGCTAGCCGGAGAAGTATCTGCACCTCTCTGACCTTCATGTGTTGAGGAGATGCATTTCCAAATCTCTTTTGGATTGGTAAAACATTTCTCCACTGCCAGAATATCAATAACACGAATAAGATTTTGCTCAATTTTTTTTCAATACTTCAAATCTACTGCATAGAGTTTAAGCAGCGAAGCAGGTCGCCAAGGGCAAATCCCTCAGCGACACGAGTGAAAAAGAGTAGGAGGCAGAGAAAGAGTGAGAGGAGGAGACAGAATAAGTGAGAGGGATCAAAGGTGAGCAAAAGAGGGTGAAAGGGGAAGGAGAAAGAAAGAGAGATTCTTGTTTTGGCAGCAAACAGTTAGTTAGTTAGAATACGCCCACTGTTGTACTGTCTCACCTCAGAGACCTTCACTTCACCTGAACTTCCTCTGATGAGCTGAGTCCTCTCTCATCAATGGATGGTTTCATTGCCTCACAGCACTGTCTCCTGTAAAAACATAATCTCTCTCTCTGCCTTCTCTCTCTCGTTCCTCTCATCTCTTTTGATATGTGACTCACTCATTTCATTATTATTCCGAAACACCAGAAGAAGCCACACTGCCTGGTTTTGCTCTCCGTTGACAATCAATCACGCTGAATATAGCATCTCTTTTACATCCTCTCGCTCTGTTCTGGCTGGCTGAGTGATGTTTTCGCTCAGCTCGGTGAGCTCCAAGGACAGCGCTCATTAGTTTCTCTTAAATTCACAGCTGAAAATGACCTTCGTCTCTCCTCTGGTGCTGTGCGAATCTTATAAATTTGTTACAGAGCACAAACAATAATTAGGCGTTTTAGGGCTAAACATTTCAGAGAGACTCTCTGAAAAGAACTGCTCACTGAAGAGCTCCCCCAAGACTTATTGTATATACCTGAAAGGACTTTTTCTATTTACATTCTCACAGCCAATAAAAACGCTGTGAGTGATGTGATGTGGACCAATGCTGCTACCCCTGGTGGTAAATCGGTGAGTTCCATGAACTCTCTTTGCTTTTTAGTAAAAGAACAAACACTTATGTTACATGCTGTTGTGCTGCTGCGGTAGCCTTTGTGTGACAGGGTTAGCGTCTGTGCGACTGGGCTGGCCTTTGTGTAGGGGTGTGGTGATACACTCAGCTCACAAGACGGCACAATACACGATACTGGGTTCACGAGAATGAGATAAGATGATATTTTCACATTACTTTTAAGAAAACTAAAATGAAATGTTTTTTCTCTTTTATTAAACTGAGTTTATTTAACTCTACCTCTTAAAAAATACATCAAGAAAATACATGAAATCACTTTTAGTCAATGTCAGTGTTGCAGTGTTGCTCAGATGCATCTGAGCTGAATGTGGTCATGATGCAGCATATATAAGGGGAAAGCTTTTCATTTTTCCTTCTGGTGTTCCACTTTGTAGACGGTCCCTGCTCTGTCGATGCTCAATAGGAGCAGTTTGTTAAGTGGAATGTGTTGCACCGGGAATGCAACTGTAAAAATAAGCTTGTAGCTCATCATATGCCTCACCAACATAGCAGAAATGCATCAGTTACATCTTTAGATCATACTGAATTTGATGTATTGATCCAGGAAGTTGGAATCTGCCAATATCTTTCTACCTTTACTGACGTGCTGCAGTCGCTGCCTTCCTTCTCCTTCTTCTTGTCAGTTTCTAGCAGACCAGACGTAAGCAAAGGCTCATTACTGCCACAGGTGCAAGTAATACCATTAAGAAATACTGTCTCAATTTAATCTCATGAGATCTCATGGCACGAGATCTTGTCACACCCTTACCTAAGTGTGACTGGGTTAGCCTCTGTGCTACTGGGCTAGCCTTTGTGCTATGGGTTTTGTCATTGTGCCACTGGTTTTGTCTTTGTGCTACTGGGATAACCACTGGGTTAATGTTTGTGCTGCTGGTTTTGTCTTTGTGCTGCTAGTTTTGTCTTTGTGCTACTGGTTTTGTCTTTGTACTACTGGTTTTGTCTTTGTGCCACTGGGATAACCACTGGGTTAATGTTTGTGCTACTGGTTTTGTCTTTGTGCTGCTAGTTTTGTCTTTGTACTACTGGTTTTGCCATTGTACGACTGGTTTTGTCCTTGTGCTACTGGTTTTGTCTTTGTGCTGCTAGTTTTGTCTTTGTACTACTGGTTTATTCTTTGAACTACTGGTTTTGTCATTGTGCCACTGGTTTTGTGTTTGTACTACTGGTTTTGTCTTTGTGCTACTGGTTTTGTCTTTGTATTACTGGTTTTGTCTTTGTGCTACTGGTTTTGTCATTGTGCCACTGGGTTAACCAGTGGTTCATCCTTTGTGCTACTGGTTTTGTCATTGTGCCACTGGGTTAACCAGTGGCTCATCCTTTATGCTACTGGTTTTGTCATTGTGCCACTGGGTTAACCAGTGGTTCATCCTTTGTGCTACTGGTTTTGTTATTGTGCCACTGGGTTAACCAGTGGTTCATCCTTTGTGCTACTGGTTTTGTTATTGTGCCACTGGGTTAACCAGTGGTTCATCCTTTGTGCTACTGGTTTTGTTATTGTGCCACTAGGTTAACCAGTGGTTCATCCTTTGTGCTACTGGATTTGTCATTGTAATACTGGGTTAACTTAAGCTCCGAATGGTGCAATGTCCAATAAGCTTACATAAGCATTCCCAATCATCTTGCAAAACTTTCTCATAATAACTAATAAAGCAGCTTCAAAACATACTATTTATACTCCAGATCTGTCCTGATTTGTCTAACTTTGAGATAAGCAGATAAATTAACGGCATGAAAAGACTGCTCATCATAACCTTGTTCTCGGGTCGATATCAGGCTCATCTGGCAGGCATGGCCAATCGATGGGGATCGCTGGTATTATCCTGCATTATCTCCTAATGACGCTGCCAAAGTTCAAGAAGATTATGGAAAGCAACAACGGCTTTAGCATCATCTTATGCCTGACAGTCTCTTACTTAACGCAGAAGCCGCCCTGCCTTTTTTTCTTTCCAGAATTCCATCTAGTCTTTATCTTGCACATAAACACAAGAGGCTGCAGGCAAAAGCACACTTGGTTTTTTTCTGTCTTCACACATGCACACCAAGCTGCTTATCCAAATAAAAAAAGATTAATGTGCATCTTAACCCTGTTTATCTTCCTCATCTTTATTGCGGCCAGGTTGTTGAAAAGCTTCACCCATGAATCTGCATTCATGTCTGTCCTAATGACGGCTGCAGATGGTGCCGCCTCGGCTCACTAACAGCTTCTTTTACAGTCGTGTGTGTGTGTGTGTGTGTGAGTCAGGCCCGAGGAGCAAAGCCAGCACAAACATGAGCCAGAGCCAGGTCATTCATACACTGTCGCCCTCACATTCTGCACTGCCAGCTGTGTGTACACTGTGCAGTGTTTTGTTACATGACCCTCACCCTATGTTTGTATGTCATGCACGGATATGTGCAAACTGTCTTGGCAATACAATTGATTCTGACTGTGAACATCAGGAAATCTGGTTTTAATCAGCTGCTTTTAGTATTTAAGTATGTATATTTACTAAAGTGCTGTACAACTTCAAGCCAAAGTGCCTATAACTTCTGATCTGATTGTTTATTATCCCAGTAAACATTGTAAACACAGAGTTTATGCTCTAAATCTCTAGTTTCAGCTCTTAATCAATACAGCATGATGTTCATTTAGTAAATTATGGACTCGTTTAGAGTCAAACAGACCATACAGCAGGGGATGCTTTAGCACGGGACTACCTTGTGATTGACAGGTCGTGAACAGAGTGCTGTTCAGTCTGGGAGGTTTCATCAACAAGCCTTTCACACAGTTTTCAGCTTCTGAAAGTTAATTATCATTATTTTTTTTGTCATCTAAAAATGTCAGTGTTAGATTGCACTCATCTCCACTTTCTTGTGTCACTTCTGTAAAAACCAAGATGTGACAACCAAAATACTTGAGGCTTCAAAACAGCAGCCCAGAAACCAGTGAGTGACGACTCTCAGTGACTAAATCCATTTCTTAAACACAGTCTGTGATACAGATAAAATACAGAGTCTAATTTTTTACGCAGCTTTATTCTTCTAATATACCATATTGTACTTTTTACTCTACTAGATTCATCTCAGGGTCAGGTCCTTCAATAGAGTCACAGAATATAGCTGAGGGGTCATGCAATGATTAACCTAAATTTTTTATTCATTTCATATTCATATTTCGTTTTTTGTAAAATATCAGATGACTTATCTTTTTTGCCATTAACTGCTATTTCAATGAAATCACCTCCAAACCACATTCCATCTACTCCACCATCTTTTTAACAATGCAGAAAGGCAAAGAAGGCTACTTTATTTAGCTCTCGATATTTTCAGTACTTTCCAGACCACTAACTGTTATCTGGACATTAAAGTTATCTATAAAGCAAAATGGCAGTGCAATCTAGCCTTAATGAGCTTATGAAATATTAAATCAGAAAGGGCAGTGTTGCTGTATCCATACAACAACACAGAAATATCTCAACAGTTTCTAAGGTCAGAAGTTCGCCTCTTTACCGCAGCTTCCTCAGGGAAGCCGCTCAAAGTTCCCTTAAAGATGAAAGTGCACACAAGCTATTAAGTGAATCGTAGTTGTTGTGAGATGGGGGGTTTGTGACTGAGGAGAGATAGGATTCAGCAGTTTGTTTACCTTTGGAGCCACTCACTTCCTTCTTTCCCACAATAGCTCACTGACCAGTCCATTTCCACATGCCAGTGCAGCGACAGATACCCTTGAGTCTCGCTGCATTCCCCACCACTCCACTTTCCAGCTGTTTTTCCCGGTTCCTCTTATCTTTCTTCCTTAATTTTATTCCTTTCTCCCACCCATCTCTCTTCCACACATCTCATTCTGTGTTGCTTTTCCTACCTGCCTTTCAATCTGTCCTTCCCAGTGACTTTGTGTTTCTGCTGAGGCTGTTGCCTTCATCTCTTCCACACACAAAGGTTTCATCTATCGCCCACTATTCTCTTTTGACCAAATCCGGCATTGTTGAAAGAGCCCTTTGAGTAAAGCAGTATGACAGCTGAGCTTGCTACTAAAGAGAGGAGCTAATGGAGGCTGGACTGTGGTAAAAAGCACACTTGTCCTTTTGAGGCATCTATAGATGGCACGGCAGACTCATTCATTAGCTACAGTGCACTCCATTAGATGGTTAACACTTTCAATTATCTCGACACCACTGCCTGTTTAATATGCCCCGCACTCTGGGGTAAACCTCTCACAATTTGGCCAATTACCCGTCTCCACAAACCAACCACACTCTCAATGCATAATACCTAGCAGTAGCAGCATGCTGCGGCTGAATTACGCACAGAATGCATGAGGCATTAAGGGAGATCATTTAAGGAGATGGGGTAATTTCAGAAGCTATTTCCCATGGGCTAATGCTGTTTGGGTATGGTGTCTGTTTGTGTGTTCAATCATAACAATGCTGAGGTCTGATGTAAAGTAAAACTTAATTCCTGTGGGGATAATCTCCAGGCATTGCATTGCTTCAGCTGCAGTGTACACAGTCAACAAATGAATCACAAGGTTGGACATTTGTGAAGAGCAATGGAGGAAGGAGGGCATGATTTATTAAAACATTAATGGCTCAGGAATCAATAAATTATTTGTAATGAAGTAACAAGTGTCTACTTTTGTATATTTTATTATATATATACTCTTGATGCGAAAAATTATTTTGACGCTGAGAGGTGCCTGTGGCTTGTTATTTAACAAGAAAAGAAGAAGGCTTGAAATTAAGATTAAGATTAAGAAACTTTCTCTGTATTAAAACATTTGCTGGAAAAAAAACATCTGTAGTTTTTAAGGTTTATAAAAATTGAACTGCCATAAATGAGGTGGCAATCTTGAGCAATAGCTGTCCAAGCAGGAAGTATTTTAGATACACAAACACAGATCTCAGGAGTTTGCTTGAACTTTGTTTCATTTTGAAAACATGTTTTTTTAGCTGCCTCAATTTGGATTTTCTTTAAAATGCACCAGCAGAGCATGTCACTATGTAAACAGCTTAGTAGGTATATTGTTTTTTTTCGTTTCCAATCTATTTCTCACAACATTGTGAAGTGTTTATTATATAGCTAGTGAATGGCTGAGTATTTAATAATAGAGAAAGCCCTGCACATCTGGACAGGTGTTTTTGCTCATCATCCGATGACGTGTTGTGCATGATAGCACAGGTGAAACTAATGGCATTAACAGCATTAATGGCTGCATTCCAGGGTCATGGACTATAAGTGTTACACTCAAACGGAGAGGAGCCACCATTAATGGTATTACTTGCACCTGAGATTTTTCTGCTGTGACGAGTCAAAATGTGCGCTGGGAAAAAGCCGTAATTGGATGGCAAAGGTGTAAGCTGTCCCTCCTAAACAGGTCAAAGAGAAGCATCAGCAGAATGAGAGCGATGTCAATCTGTCTGTGTGGAGGAGAGGTCTAATCACAGAGTGTGAACACCTGTGCTGCCGCCTTCAGAATCATTTCCATCAGTATGTTTCACTACTTTTCCTGACCCCTCCTCTGTGTTCGCTTGCGGCCTGTGTGGAGACCGCGACCTTTGTCACAAGCTGATAAATGAGAGCCAAGGGAAAGCCAGCACAATCCCATCCTTTGTATTGACTGTGTGTCTGTGCTCTGTTGTTACAGGGTCATCTAATTTAATTTCATGCTCAGCCGAAAATGCAACATGGAGACCTGATGAAATGAAGACAGCGCTGTCATCTTCTGAGCAAACTAGTTCAAAGGGTTCAATCACATTTCTGCAGTGTCTTTGTAGCATCCTACCAGTCTTTACGTTAAATGTTGTTTCTCCTGTCATTAAATAAAGGAGAGTGAGAGTTTGGAGAAGCTTTAATCAAGGCCAGTGCCTCTCTATTGTTCTGCCACGTGAGGATTTACCGCTGCCTGGGCTGTTGAGCTCACCATCTGTGGAAAGTGTTCTTTCTTTGAGCACTCAGTTTGTCCGATATGTAGCCATGTTTCTATTCCTGTTAACAAAGGCAATCCGTGTGCAGTTCTGTCATTTCTGCATGCCAAAATTCTGGCAGTCGAGATATGAAGTGGTGGCTGCTATTTATGATGACCTCACTCTTACATAAGGTGGAGTTTGCATGCAAAGTGAATTTTAAATGGGGAACCGTCACAATCCCGAGCGCGCACAAAAAACATCTAAATTACTTCCAATGCGGAATACATAATCCTCCATGAATTATAAATGTTGTAGTGCATCAAGGGGGACTTTGCTTATTAATTTAGTGGCTGCAACTCTAAATTCACAAAGTAGCTCAGACTAATGGGTCTGGTGAGGGTACACGTCGGATCATTAAAAACATCAACTTTGATCATCATGGTCATATCAGCCTTTTTTGCTACTGAAAATTGGAAGAAGAAAACATGAAGAAGCTGCCACAAAAATCACAAAAATGATTTTGTTTTACAGGTCCAGTTTGTCACTCGCAGCTATTATTTCTTGATGCTGGACTTGCAATGAACCTGACTCTAATTACATGCTGCCAGTTGCTATGACGATGACATGGTTTGTTCTGCCGTGTTGGCACAACATCAACATGCTCCCACTCAGCGGTTTCTCTCAATGACAAACACTCATGCAGAGCGAAAAACATACCGTATACTCCAGAATAAAGCATTTATCACTGTGATACCTACACAGTTGATTTTAAAAATTAATAATGATTGTTATACTTAGCCTAACAGAAAGAAGTGTCATGAGGCTAATTAGGAATCTTAAAGGTGCTAAACTTGATATCCAGAGCACTGATATGGCAGCAAACTAGTATTTGCTGTGTAATAATATAGAGGAGTGATGGCAATAATACATACTGTATGTTTACATTAGCATTTTTTTGTGATTCTCCACTATCATTGATAGCCATGCTGGCGGTTTGGTTGTCAGTCAGTTGGTCAGTCAGTGTTGCAGTGAAAAACTTCCCTGTGTTCAAGCCACAAGGGAGTGAGCAGGGCTTTGAAGCAAATTTTACATGGTATTCAAATGGTGGTACTACAGCTGCAACTTTATTTAAATCACAGAGCTGAATAGCTTCCTCTATTCATGTGAATGTTCTCCAGTCTGAGGACTGGGAGATGGACTTGAATGAAAAGTTACTGTGCCTACTCTACAGACCCAATGGAAGCAGAGAGACTGGGTCATTTTATACTGGCTTTTTCTGCGTCATGCACCACTGACCAACTTTCACAGGAAAAAATGGAGCTCCTTGATCGCTGTATCCAGGTCTGCTCAAAAGCATTTTCCCTGTAGACCTCAAATGTGAGTGACATTCTGTAAAACTACTGACATCAGAATCAAGGTCAGTTGTGACTCTTTCTATTATAAAGTTTTGATATATGGAGGTTTTATAATAAGCTTTCCTCGAGCTTAGTAAACATTTTAAAAATCTGTGATATCATCACAATATAAAGAAAAAACAGAAGCTCCAAACTGGTTTGGTGCATGGGACTGAATAGGTGGCATCTTGGGGTCCAGTTCGTATAACACAACCAGGGTCAGTCCACTGCTTAGATCCAAACAGAAACATCTCAACAATAATGGATAGATGGCATTCATGGTTCCCAGACAGTGTATCATCATGACGTTAGTGATCCTCTGACTTTTCCTTGATCTCCACCTTGACTTCTAGTAATTTTAAGTGAAACGACAATGATTCTCTGGATCGTCATCAAAGCAGCATCATCAGGTCAAAAATACATTCCAAGGTAATGACATTACCATCAGTGGTGATTAAGAAACGTTAGCATGTTAACAGGCAAAACTACAATGACATGAACATGGTATATGACATCTGCTAAACATCAGAATATTATTATTGTTGTGAGCATATTAGCACTTAACTTAAAGCCCCATTTACAGAGCTGTGCTGCGTGGCTTGTCTTGTTTCAATATGTATGCCCTACATGAACCTTTTAGACAGACTGAGCGGCTGTGGCTCGGCAGGTACAGCAGGTCATCCATTAAGCTCAGGGTCAGCGAGTTGATTCCCTGCTCTGTCCTGCCCTCGGAAGACACTGAACCTCCGATTCCTCACCATGTTTAGGCATGCGCCTTACATGGCTGCTCACACTGCCATTTAGTGTGTGTGAAAAAGGCCCTGGATAAAAGCAGTCCGTGTCCATTAAAGCCATCAGACCACTGAGTGAGTGTTTGTATCCTGTATGGAGGTGCATTTGCTGCATTTCCCTGCTCATTTAATCAAGTTTTTTTGTATTTGCTCTATACCAGTGGATCTCTTGATAAAAGAAAAAATGCACTCAAACACAACAATTTCAAGACATTTATTTTTTTTCCTCTAGAACATTCACATCATAGTGCCAAACATACCCTGTAATAAAGGTTGGTGCTTGTAACATGTATAGTGCAATTGGTGGCCCAGGTAGCTTAGAAGAAGTGCAATGTATGAGGTAAATAGTAATTACTGTAGCTTTGTATTTCTTCAGCCTCCATAACTACGCTCAGCCAAGCAGTACATGCTCGCTTTAGTGTAATCTACAATACTATTGTAAAATAAAGCTCTATGTATTTAAAGGGGACATATCATGTTCATTTCCAAGTTGAGATTTGGGTTTTGGGTTTATACTAGAGCATGTTTACATACTTTAATGTTCAAAAAAGTCACATTGTTATCTGTCTGGAATACCCAGTCTATTCTGATGGGCTTGCAGGAAAAACATGGTGCCCTTCTGCAAGGGTGATATATTCTAATGAGCCGAAGGTAACACAGGAAGGGGAGCCAAATCTGAATCAAATCTTTTTCTGATCTCAACAGCCCACAAGAACTGACTGGGTTGTCTTATTTCACACTTTATGGGTTAGTAGGATACTTCAGATACCTAAGTGAACAAGGTGTCTTTCATGATATGTCCTCTTCAAATTATAAATATTTTCCAGCTGGTGCAATATTTTCTACATGTTCAGCTCTGACGATGAGATTGCCAGGTCTTAGTTAATGAGAAAAATAACTCCCTTTGGCCCAGAGGGTTGCTAACCAAGCATGGCATCCATACAGGCACAATCGAAATTTACAGGATGTTTTTCTCTTCCATACAGTCGAGCAGATGATCCCGTCTCACCCACTAATGAGTGTTCTCACCCTGGCACTGGGTTTTTGGCTCAGACTGGAGCTAAGTGCTCAGGAGCCACAACAGGGGCCAAAATATGATCTGCTCACTCACGTAAACAAGGATACTCATGGCAGACTGTCTGATCTGATATGTGCCTGATGAGTGATGATCAAGCTGCTGTTTAACCTCACAGTTTCTCAGCCACAGATGCGCTAACATACTCACTCCTTGAGATGATTGACTGACTGGAGAGATGAAAGGAAAATCACTCTAATAAAGATGTCACCCTTAATTTTACACAGCCTTGCTTCTTCTCTCTGGCAAATCTGCAGATGAGTACATCTTGTCTGTGAGTGTTTTACTTTAAAAGCGATGAATGGCATCGGGCAGCTATGGCGACAGTTGTTGCTGTCAAATCTAAAATTGCATACCCCCATGTCTCAGTCGTTCCACTTTAAACCCCCCTCGTAGCATTCATGGGGATGCTGTTGCTGCTCTTCCTCCTTGTCAGACTATCTGCGGGTCTTTTTGTCATGTCATTACCATCTGTTGTTTCATCCTTGTTTTTGCGGAAGCAGTAGACCCCATAGAGGCGAAATTTTTTATCAGGGAAGCCCAGGTGTCGGACGCCTGGCTGGGATCCTCCACAGCGAGAGCGGGGATTGACTATGGGGTAACGGATGCTGCCATCCTCCAGCCAGCCGGCTTCACAACGGTCCAGGAGCTGGAATTTCCATGCAGAGTACAGCTGACCCACTTTGGCTACTGCCGAACCATCCCGAATGCAAGCCTTCATTGCCTCCGCATAGTTCACCTTCTTAAAGCGTTTGAGGAAGTACACTTTGCCTGAGGGGGTATAGAGGGAGAGGATGTTTGTTGTAAGAACAGCTGAAAATGTGACAGAAAACAGAGTGTGCATTGTTCAGGAGGGCAAAAAGAAAGCAAGAGAGAGGAGCGAAGGAGAGAGCGAAGCCCCAGAGACAAGTTGAGCCCTGAGGGAAGATATTCTCAGGTTTCCCTGCTTTTCTGTCTGACTTGTGTTCAGAATATCAAATCGTTCCAACAACCAACTGGGCAGCTGCTCAAAATCGAAAGGCGATACTCTTAACTCAAAATTGCTCTTAAAACGCTTCCATTCTTGCTTTCATCTCACCTCTGGGGAGGCTTTCTCGCCAGGCAATACTAAAGAAACTGGTGTCCTGATTGGCTGAGTTGTTTTAACTGAACTGAACCACAAGATAAGCTTCTCTTAAGAAAGAAGCAAAGGATGAAGAACCTAACAGAGAATAAAGACGTTGGCGGTTTCTTCGACTGCTATCATGAAAGTCACGTCTGCAACCTCAGGTTCACACTTGGCTCAGCTATTGATTTTGTGCTTGCTTATGTGACTGCTGGCTATTAGAGAGGGAGAATATTGTCTCATATTTCTCCAGGGGATGCTCAGTAAATATCTTCCAGCTGGACTGAGCATCAGTATCGGTCGCGACCACTGCTGAATCCTCCTGCCCACGACAGACTGTCCACAATAATTAACACACAGGGGAAGCCATGAGCAATCGTTTAGGGTTGCTGTCATGCTACCGTTTTCGTTACTGAGGAAAAACAGTGGCACTGATTCTTTCTTCCAGTTTAGAGTATGCCCAAAAATTGTTTATGATTCATTGAAGAGCATTGTCTTTCATCTCGATAATAAAAAATGATTTAGTTTTTATAATCCATGAGTAATTTTCAATTCCCTTTCAAACTTCAAAGCGGCACAGGCAGAACTGAAGATGTGCATTTTTAAAATTCCCTGTTAACCAGTGGTGTACTATATGTTTCACTAATACGACCAAGTAGTCAGACATTTCCTTGCCGAGATTGAGATGAATATTGGTATCAGTCTTCTCATTTAACTTTTGGCAAAAGAAGCAAATAACTGGATATTTATCTCCCAAAAATAACAAAATGTCTCCTGTCATATTCAATGGTTTAATATTGATTATCAAGACACTAATTGCTGTGTTTCAACAAAAATGAAGTGTTTGTTCGACCACCCAGAGATAACATTCATCATGTAAAAAAACGAGCCAGACTTCCCTGCCTTTCTTTGAGTTTATGAACCTGGAGCTATGTGACGGAGACACTAACAGACTCCCTGCAGGGGATGTGATGTAAATCAAAAGAACTGGGAGATGAAAGCCGATGCTGGGCACCCAGAGGACACTATGGCCCTAGCAGGGCCGAATTGACACAGCCTGATCTCAACCCAATGGCCTCAGGCCGGCAAGATCACAGGCAGAGATCACAGACATGAGCCTATAATTTCCCCATGGTCCACCACTCATGATGCATCTTCTTTTTATACAGTACCACAACAATCCAGCTCTGCCAGTGTCTTATTCACTTCCAGTTCTTACCACCAGATGTTTGCATTTAGTTATGTGATCATGCAGATGGATGACAAAGTGTTTCTGATCTTCAGACGTGTCTGCATATGGCTGCAAAACCCTCCACGTCTCTCTCTCTCTCTCTCTCTCTCTCTTCCTTTCTCACCATTGAGCTTGGATGTGAAGCAGAAAGCATCGTAGCGCTCATCCTCCTTGTGCCTGTAGCCATAGTTACGCACGCCAGCAGGAGTGTCCTTGCGACCGCACTGATCTCTGGGATGAGAGATAGGGTACTGGACCGAGCCGTCCTCCAGCCATCCAGCATTACACCAGTCTAGTCCCTCCAGCCAGGCCTGTGGAGGGAGATAATGTACATCAACAGGTCATACTGGAGGATTAAAGACATTATTAAGAGGTTTATCTCTTCTGAAATAACTCTATTACTCTTTAATGCATATAATTTTTTTTAAAAGAAGGATGGGTCTGCAGTAGGGGCGGCACAGTGGTGTAGTGGTTAGCACTGTCGCCTCACAGCAAGAAACTACCGGCTTCGAATCCTGGGGCCTTTCTGTATGGAGTTTGCATGTTGTCCCCTCGTCTGCGTGGGTTCTCTCCGGGTACTCTGGCTTCCTCCCACCATCCAAAAACATGCATGGGGATTAGGTTAGTTAGCTAATTTAAATTGACCGTAGGTGTGAATGTGAGTGTGAGTGGTTGTCTGTCTCTATGTGCCCTACGATGAGGTGGCAACTTGTCCAGGGTGTACCCTGCCTTCCGCCCTAAGACAGCTGGGATAGACTCCAGCCTCCCCACGACCCTATGAGGACAAGCGGTAGATAATGGATGGATGGATGGATGGGCCTGCAGTAACATGTGTGGACTGGTCATATGCATATTCTCAATTTCAGACATACTGCTGTTCTATAGCAGTTTATTGATGATGGTTTTGTTATATCAAGCTTTATTTATAAAGAGCTAATAAATCCTTGTGATCTGTGCCTCCTACCCTCATTTCCTGTGACATGACAGATATGTCAACCACAGGAAAGGTATAAACTCACCTTGTGCAGTTGAGAGTGAGAGGCCAGAATGGCGTCCTGCTGTTTGCAGGCGTCCACCCCCTGATGGTAGTTGAGCTTATAGCGCCCCTCACGGGGGTAGTAGGGGAACACCACTCCTACAAGTGACAGAAAACAGACCCTAATGTTGAGTGTGAGTCTTTTAAAATGCATGAATTTCACTTGAATGTCGTGTGTGAACTGGTTTATCTCTCTGGCCAACACTTTCTGCAGCAGCCAGTCGAGCAGTTGCACCCTTCCAGTTGCATCTTTAATTTCCAACCTTCAAGGTCGAGGTTGACAAATCCTGTGTCATCCTCCATGTCGTTAGTGACTTCACACTCATAGCGTCCGTAGTCCTCCAGAGTGACATTCTGGATGATCACTGAGGCGTCGCCTGGTCCTGTCTGCTCCAAAAACACACGGCCCTTGTACGATCCAAACACACGCTGCTGTCTGGAGAGGTTTGACACAAATATAAAAGTGCATATCTTTGCCTTTATTACAGTTGCAATGAGTAAAATAATTGACTTGAGAAAAGCTTTTAAAGTGGACTTGTCATGGAACCCCTTCATTTATATTCTGCTGAAAAGAACAATGTAGTTTACATGAGTGGGTTCGTGAATTAAATACGCCATTGTGAATATGTGCTGAGTATCTAAAGCATGGGGCAGTGAGTTACACTGATCAATCATTGGGCTCTCTAACTGAGAAACAAACAGTGAAGTGAAACATTTTACCTTCCAAGTGCCACAAAGACATCCTCAAACTGCAGAGCATCAGTCACTTTGGTCCATTTAATTCGAATGCGAGCAGGATCAGTGTTCTCAGGCTCGTGGTGGAATCTGCAGGGCAGAGTGATGGAGCCACCGCGATGTGTCACCACTTTACCAGGAGCCGTCTGCACAATCACTGCTCCAGAGTCATCCTCTGCAGGAAGAAAAATATTAAATGATTGCTGGTCTGCTTCCTAGCTATTTTATACTTTTATATTTGTCAGTGTTTTTATTGATGTTTATATCTTTATGTTCCTCATTGATACAGCACCGCTATCACTAAAGGGGACATACCAGGCCCATTTTTAGGTTCTCATATTTTCTGTATTTTCGTTTTTAGCACCTGTCTTTCCTGATAAAAGCCTAGTCTGCTCTGATTGGTCAGCTTTTTCTAGTCTCCTTCTGCACCTGCACTTTTGCTGTTTTCATAGCATCACTGTCGAGTTTAGTTTTAGTGACACTTGTCTCTCTCTGTGACTTAGTTGTGACATCATAGTCTTACAAAAGTATTTAAAATGCACAGTTTCTGAATACATTCTGTGTGCATTTCTCAATTCTTTCACTATATTTAAATAGCACCTAAACCTGCTGTATATTAAAAAAAAAAAAAATACAAAAAACTCTCACTTTCTGTGACATTTAAATGCATAAAGAATTCTCCATTGCCACACAAATATGTGCAGTCACGTCCTACTGCTGTTTCCCTTGACGTGTCAGCTAACACTTATAACTTCTATTCTAATCATAAAATTAAATCTTTAATTCTTTTTGTGAGGGATGCTACACGTAGTGAGGCTCCTGCAGAAGAATAAAGCATGTTGTGTTTAGTTGGGCTGTCAAATTAGTGCCTCAACATCCATGGTCTGTCCTCCACCCAGATTACCATACTCCAATACTTCTCAAGAGCATTTCACCAAAATGACCCAGGACCAATGGTAACCATAGGCCTCCTCTCCTAATGGGCAATAACAAGACCTATTTGCATTTTTGGCAGACATTTGCACAGACTGTGTGCATGTGTGTGTATGTGCCGGGAGAGTCAAAAACTACACTCTCACAAGTGTGGTGCAAACATTAATGAGTGGCTGCAAGAGGTTTTCTGCTATGTTGTGACCAGATAAAGGAACCAACAATTATCCATGTCAGCCAGCAATTAGTTGTCAGATGTCACTGCTTACCACTCTGTGCAAAGTTGTTTATCAGCAGCAGCCATGAAAGCAGAGTGGTGTTTAATCAAAACTTTAAGGAGCGTTACTTCCCAATGCTGCAAAAGGCTGATGTGAGGAGGAACAACACCATGTTACTAGTGACTCCTGCTGGTTATACAAAGCGCCTGAGGGAGTTAGGATCTGTAAATGAGACAGTGTGCACCTCTACAGCCTGCATCTTTAAGAAAGGATAAACTTTTGTGGTGTTTTTGGCACACACGGTCAAGTGGCATGACACACAGCTGCAATAATAATGGAACAATCTCAAACCATGGCAGGACATTAGTAATGTAAGTGTATTTACTATGTGTCTTTTAAGATCAAACTTTCTTCCCTTCACCATTTGTGTGATGCCACGTAAGGGTCTGACTTAATTTCACTTTCATATTGCTGATTTTTTTATCATTAGATATACAGTGCTTAACAAATTTATTAGACCACCACCCAGTGTCAGGTGTTTACCAAAACAACAGTATCGCTGATTACTGAAATATTTTTTTATGTCTCTGTAATGGTTAATCCACTGGTATGTGCAATTTATTTAATCAACAATAATATCTTAAATGTTAAAATATAATTATTGTTCTTATCCATGAATTTACAAATTTACTGTTTTACAAAAAAGGTGAAAAAAATTGCAAAGCACATTATTAATTTTATTATGATGCCGAATTACAGTTATTTACTTGCATTCCCAAAAAGGAAAAAAAAAATGTGGTAGTATATTATTCTTGATTAATTTCTGACTTCTGAATTCCAGTGTTCTGGCTCAAATTTGAGTATAACAACATGAATTTAAAAACAGTTTGAAATTCCTCACCTCTGTTCAATAAGGTGTAATGTAGGGAAATCACTGAGAAAGAAAGAGTCCAAATAAAAGCTTTTCATGATGCTGGATGGTCTCTGAGATATATAAGGCAGGTGGTCTAATAAATTTGTTACGCACTGTATCTACATCCAATTCAACTGCTATAATCATGACAATGTTCACAAGCTGCTGACAGCAAATCATTTTAACAATAAGTCCATCCACTTATGTATTCAAATGATCTGTGTTTCATGCTGACCTATTGATAGATAGACTGGCGTGGGTCTAATGCTGTATATACAGTATAATGTCACTCCTTTTAGTGCATTTATGCAAACATCTGCAGTGCTTCACACATTAAAATATACAGGCTGTAATGTTAAAAAAATAGACATCTGTTCATTCTTGTACATTATGCCATGCTGTGAATTGAATGAGCAGCAGTGAATATAGCCTGAATATATGTTGTCATGAACACTGTTCTGCTCATCTGACAGAGATCATAAAATACAGCAGTATAACAGAACAACAGACAGATGATGCAGCTGTGCCGAGACATGAACGTCTCATTTGTTTAATGCCTTTTGCTTTGACTCTGAGGATTTCAGTTCAGTGGTTTTATGAAAAAAATGATGTTATAGTCAGCTGCTGTATTGAGTTTTTTGTGTTTTTGCTTTTGCTCACGTTAGCTTTTTGTAACTCTTCTTACATGACTTTGTGGTTGTGTTGTTGGTTGTTAGTGTTTCCTCTGGTGATTGCCACAAGTGTTTCAGCATGACTTGCATAGTACCTGTGTTTGCAGCACATCATCTCCCTCACGTCCATATAAGAGATGTGCTGTTCTTTTTAGCCACAAGTTGTTCTGCCCAAATTTTACATGTTCATTCCGCTTCCTTTATGCCATGATGACAGCCAACTTTGTTTCATTTACTTGTGCATCTAGGACCATCTATACATTAGTATGCAGAGAGTCAGTGCCTGGCACATGGAATAACATTTATTGCTTTATTGTTTAGATAGTCTTTTGCAATATGTACACTGCAAATTATTTGGTTGTTTCCAAGACAAAAAAAAAAACAACTTAGGTATAGACATGTTAGATAATTTATGTTGTTTTAAGAGTTAATCTCTTATTTTAAGTGTTCAAACTTTACACTATATCTTAAATCAATGAATCTTGTTATGAAATTATCTTGCCGCATGGACAGATAATTTCACTTGTTTTGAGTACTGTTTCCTCAGATTTAGTGTTTTTATTTTGTTTTTAGACACCCCTTTTTTCAGTGATTTTGCATGTGTTGATATTCATCGATCAAGCATAGAGTAACAAGTGAAGTGAATAACACCGATTATTTCTTCATCATGGCACCTCTGGGATATATAAGACAACAAATGAACAGTTTAAGTTGATGTTTTGAGGATTTGAGTGAGTTTAACAACAAGGACTAAACTGTGATGTCTGGAGGACTGGATCAGAGCATCTCCAGAGCTGCAGCTCTTGTGGGCTGTTCCTGGTCTGCAGTGGTGAGGATCTATCAAAAGTGGTCCAAGGAAGGACCAATGGTGAACCAGAGACAGGGTCATGAGAGGACAAGGATCACTGATGCAGGTGTGGAGCGAAGGCTGGTGCTGGTGGTCCGATCCAACAGATGAGCTACTGGAGCTCAAATTGCCAAAGAAGTTAATGCTGATCCTGATAGAACAGTGTCACAATACACAGAGCATCAGTTTCTTACGTATGGAGCTGCCCTTGCCAACCCCTGTCCACCACAAAAAGAACGAAAAATGGGCAGGTGAGCATCAGAACTGGACCATATAGCACTGGAGGAGGTGGCCTGTTCTGATGAATCATTGAATCATTTTCTTTTACATCATGTGGATGGCTGGTCGTGTGCTCTGCTTACCTGGGGAACACAGGACATGGAATGCACTATGGCAAGCCAGCAGAGGCAGTGTGACGCTTTAGGCAGTGATCTGCTGGGAAACCTTGGGTCCTACCATCCATGTGGATGTTACTTTGACACATACTACCACCTACCTAAGCACTGTTGCACCCTTTCAATATTCCCTGGTGTCCATGGCCTCTTTCAGCAGGATAATGCACCCTGCCACAAAGCCCAAGAATGATTTGAGGAGCACAACAAAGTTTGAGGTGTTGACTAGACCTCCAAATTCCCCAGATATCAATCCAATCATGCATCTGTGTGATGTGCTGTACAAACATGTCTGATCCTTGGACGTCCCACCTCTCAAAAGGACTTAAAGTGATAGTTCAGAATTTTGGACATAGGGCCTCATTTCCAAGTGAGCCGGATTGTTGGAGACGTGTGGAGACAGTTTTCAAAAAATTTCATTCAATCCTACTCAGATCTACTGTTAACGTCTTGGTGCCAGATACCACAGTACACCTCATGTCTCGATAGGTCAGGGCTGTTTTGGCAGAAAAGGAGGACCAACACAATATTAGGCATGTGATCGTAGTGTTGTGCTGGGTCAGTGTATATGACTGTGAATTTTGGATATATTGTACAGCCCTAATGCTGTGTGTATATTGGCTTACTGTGTAGTTCATACTTCCAGGCAACAAATTACTTTACCTCACGGTTTTTCCATTTTCTGCATCTTCCCATTCCCTACATTTTTGAAGGAAAATTCTTTTTACCGTACTATGTCATTTGTATTCAATGGCTGCTGTCACTATTGAGTATCTTTAAGAATGCATACAATGATTTACATATGATGTATATCTAGTCAGTGGTAAGAGGAGTTCAAGCATTGGAGAATATCTTCCTATACAAGAGCAAGGTCTGGAGTGAGTTTAATTCCTGCTGTTGTCAGTTTTATGTGTAGTAAAATGTTAGGAATATATTATTATGTCGGGATATTGGCAGTGTTAATATAATGTATTAATAGTAAAGCGTTACGACAGTGTTGGCTCTCGCAATACTGTATGAAATACTTGCACATTACTATGAATATTCCTTAATGCAATTTCAACTTTCTTTCTTTGGATAGCCCTGGTCATATGCCTTAGTCATATCTAAAACTCTAAGATGACCTATGCACACTGTTTCCTCCATATGTCGTAGCACATGCAGTATCAGTTTTGCAGATCAGTGTCGAGAATGACGAGTTCTTGACTTTGCTGCTGTGAGCTGTGAGAAACAAGAAAGAAGTATGTTTTTCCTTACCGAGTACATGCACCACCTTCCTCCTTCCCTTGTCTGTGATGTCAGAAGGCAGGGAAGTCACAGAGAGGGCAGAGGTCAAGATGAAAACTATGAGGAACATTTTCCAAAAGGCCAGAGGCTGCAGCGGCTTTAAGAACTGCAGGAAGGGACACAGCAGAATACAGTGGTTATCACAGGATAAAAAGAAATGGATAACCCAGACAATTAAGACCTAAAAATACAAAGGACCAAGGACAATAGCTTGACATCTATTGTGTCGAAATCAAAGGAAAACGTATTGTGCCAGTTTCCCTTTCCTTTAGTGTCTTACTTGATATGATTTTGTAAAAGGTCTACAAAGTTACAGAAACACTGATACTGAACTGAATGAAATGCCTTGAAGGAAGTGTCTGAGGGTATGGTTGACCAATCAGAGCAAACTGGGTGGTTTTCATTAAGGGGGACTGCACAGGTATGAGAAAAATAAAGCATTTTTTCAACATCACACAATGTGAACACATTCTTGTAGAAATCAAAAATACTGTACAAATACAAACCTTGAAATAAGCATGAAAGGACCTCTTAAAGGTCCTCTTAAACCTAGTAGCAGTGGTAACTTTGGGATAAAAATTCTGGTAGGGTTTACCATGCTCACACAATGATTATAGACATATACAGTAATACATCCCCATGCAGTTTGGAAAATCCACACATCTGTGTACTGCCTTTCACTTGTGTTGGAACCCAACTGGAGAACTCACACTTTAAGTGTTTAAATGTTAGTGAACAAAAACAAAAAATAGCAGATACTTGATTGGTTCAACTTTGTCAAAAGAAGAAAATAAGGTTAGCCGACTGTGACTCAACTGTGTTTGGTTTGAGAGTCACACTTTCAAGTCACAGTCTGCTACACACACAGCAGCATGAAACTGCCTGCTGTGTAGCTCACAGTCACAGTATGAAAAGAGGAGATAGTCCTCACTGGGAACTTAAAGCTTGTTTGGCACTTTTTTATCTGCCAAGTGGCAGTTCAAGGAACTGGAAGTTTTTGTAAAGTTTTGAGGGGAAGTTTGCTTGTCACAGTAGAGGCCAACAGTAAACAAAGGAATATACACAGTCATGAAATCACCACAATTACAGAACAAGAAAATGACATAATGTGGAAAAAGAGACTCTTATCACAGTATTTGACAGTGGCAGTGACCAATGAAGGATCACCTTACTGAAAAACTCCTGGAAGCTGCTGCTTATTCTGGTCAAGAGCTCATTATCTTTACACGCTCTATCTGGGTTATGGATGAGAGCTGTGCTGGCTCACAACACTGCAGCTGCAGACTTGTGTGTATTTAGACCAGTGATGGATTGCAAAAGCCTTGTTCAAAACGCAAACTCTCAGCACATGCTCAGAGGCATCAATTGGCCTTCATTGTGGATGAAATAATAGCATCATAACAACAAGATACAGAGGTCAAGATGCACAGGATGCTGCGGCTGTGCGCTGCTGGAGGTCTGCGCTGTCAGTGTCACCTGTGAATAATCGTTTATATGTAACAGCAGTGCTGCAGTATATAACGTGTGAACAGGCCCCAGTGAAGCAGTGAGTTGCTAAAGCAGCCACTTTACATGCACATCGCACACTATAAACAGCCTGTGCTGCATCATCTTTTTCAAGGTTATAGTCCAATGAACATCCCTGCCGTTCCCACACAGCACAGAGAATCTGCAGAGCAGAGCCATACTAACGGAGCACAGAAGTGAACTTACCATGGCTATCACAACAGGATTAATGCCTGGATGGAGCAGATGTGCCGCTGTGCGCCGTTTAACTCCGGCCAGGCTAAATGTTGTTCTGCAGCAGAAACTCACCCCTCTCTCTCTCTCTCTCTCTCTCTGTTCCTAGTCCCATCGCTGATCTCTTTCACTGCAGGGGAACCACCGGTGTTCGTTGGTTCCTGCAGTCCTGATGACGCAGCACACATTTTGACTGTGCCGACTCAGTGGAAAAGTCAATCACAGCAATGATTTCACACAGATTTAATGTTTGTGAATGTCTTATTGAAGCCCATTTGAGTGTCACTTATTGGTGTGTCAAACAGTTAATGCAGTGAAATCTCATTAACTTTCAGGCGGAACAATCTGGCTATTAAAGACCAATTGAAATAATGGAAGTGTTGAGACTATGACTGCAGATTAAGACTGATTTATGTTATCAAGACAAATCAAATTCATTCAAACATCTTTATGACTGAGGAGAGTGATA
The DNA here is from genome assembly GCA_029721515.1 of Synanceia verrucosa. NCBI lineage: Eukaryota > Metazoa > Chordata > Actinopteri > Perciformes > Synanceiidae > Synanceia > Synanceia verrucosa. The sequence continues at coordinate 6,712,827 of CM056558.1, forward strand.
AAGTACAGACCTTTAGCTCAAGTGTTTTTATTGTGATACCTGATAATAAGGCTACAGATAGCTTAATAATGAACAATGGTGGCACACATCTACTCAAGTAACCGTATTTAAAAGCATATTTGGGGCATTACTTCCTACTATTTCACTATAATTCTGAAGGAAATGTTAAATTTTTACATAGAGATGCACACACACTCATTTTTTATATTTCTATGTTTACTGAAGCAAAGAATCTCATTACTTCTCCCACCACCGAATAATACCATTTAAAAAAATTCAGGCAAATTACCAAACAAGAATAAAAGGAATACTTCATACTTGTTGAGCTCAGATAGCACGATTCAGATTTGACTCTCCTTCCTATGTCACATGCCGGCTCATTAGAATATTTCACCCACAGGTTGATAACTACCTTTGCAGGTGCAACATCTTTCTAGCAAGCCAATCAGAGCAGACTAAAATAGTGTTAAACTTTTTTTTTTTAACATTAAAACATGTAAACCTGTTTTGGTAGAAAGCCAAAAATACATGCATAAACCTGAAATGTTCCCTTTCAGTATATTTTTGCATCCTTTGTTTATCATGAAGACAATTAATTGATTTGCAAATATTTTAAGTATTCCTTTAATAATGGCATGATCACTGAATGAGAATTTTACTGTCTCTAACCTCTAATTAATCCACCAAAATTAACAAACTCATGATATTCTGTGGTTTCATTGACTTTATTGGATTTGCCAATAGTAACTGGATCCAGCAATTCTGAGTGTTGAAAACAACCCCAGATCTAAAATAAGCCTCTCTAGTTGTTGTGGACAACCAATATGTCAGTAAATGGCAACCATGAGAAATCAACATTTGGAAAGCAAATATTTTTGCTTGTGCTGCCATTCATTGAATTTTGGAGTCTGTTTATGAGTTCCTGTAGCTCTGCGTGCATTTTGCACTTTATGCAGTGTTTAAAAGCAAGCATTACAGATCTGACACTGAAGTCTGTGTCTATTTGGGCATGTGGTGGTGCAGACACGACAACAGCCTTCCATGAGAATGGCAGTGCAAGAAGCTCTTTTAGATGATAGCAGCCATTCGACACTGCATCAGGTATCCACACTTTGTGCTAAACTAAAAAGAAAACCAAAACGGTGCTGATGGCTTCATTATTGCATACTGTGAGATTCAACTTGATAGCAGTGTCTTGTAGAACTAGAAAGTGGACCTGTCAAGTGCTCCTCGGCTGCTGGAGTTACTGCAGTCCTGTGTGGGATCAGTGAGAGTTTGAGGGGGCTCTCCCTGGAGCTTCACAGATCTATCAGCATGAAACACAGCAGTAGTACCGGAGGAAAATGCTTGCAATGCTTTGTTGGAGTGAGATAGTCAAGGTCAGTGTTAACACTGACAGCTTGCTTTCAGCCATTAGCCAACGACTGGATGCTTCCAAAGACATTAACAGTTGTTTTTGTGTGCTAGTTAACGTCATCTAAAATGATGCAGTGGCTTCTCCAAAATGAGCCTAACTGCTCTGTGCCCTGAATCTACAGGATTTAGACAAGGCCTTCACAGAAGAGTTGCTCCATTTCAGGGACCTCGGCATTTAGCAGAGAAAGATTATCCTCCTACAAATCTATTACAAGTGCAGAAATGCCCTCCAGGCAACTTTCAACTAATGTTGTTGCAGCGCTGAGGGTTTCTCTAAGATTACCTGTTACCTTGGAGGGAAGTAATTTTCTCTAATGAAATGCACAAACAAATGAACTGAGAAAAGGCTAGAAATGACCAGCCATGATTCAGTGGGCTGGATTGTGAGGATGTAAAAGCCAGGCAGTGGATTGGCAGTTTTCCAAACAGAACCATGAAGAATGATTGCTACAGTTATTTAATGTTTGTCCATTGGTGTATAAAAGTGTCCAGTAAAGATGCAGTACAGTTTAGTTTTTCCCTGGAGATGAAATGGCAAAGCTGGTTATATATAGATGTGTTGCCGAGAATCACAATTAAACATACATGTGAAACACCTAAACATACTGACTGCAGAGAGGTTGAGTCAGAGCAGAAACTTAAGTCACATAAACTTTATTGACAACTTTCCGGGGAGTGGGTAGGACGTAATTGGGGTTATGATCTTGACAGCCGTGTGTGTGTGTGCGCATGTGTATGTCTATATACATGTGCTTGTGTATGCACGTGATTGCATATGTGTATATGTACATGATGCCCCCCCTTTCCCCTTTTTTTTCCTCTCTTTTTCTTTTTCCTGGTTGTCTATTTGTATACATATGTATATAACTATGCAAGTAGGTATGCAAATATATATTTTATAATTCATTTCTGTAATGTGCAACTACCTACATATGTGTTCACCTTTTTTCTCTTCATTAAATTAAAATAAAAATTTGATCACAAAAAAATTTACCGACAACTTTACCTGACAAACATGGCTGGATTAACCCCTTTTGTCTGTTGACCTGCTTTTTGACACCACTGCCTACATTATTCCTACCTTGCTACGTGCCTACCTGTCTACCTCTGTCTGCCTACCTACCTACCAACCTGCCTGCTTACACTCACATGTTCACTCATTGCACATGACTGGAGTCTTCCACTGCATAGACATCTTATATTGATAGACGTAGCATTGGCTGCTGGGACGTGATAAATATGGCGCTATCTTGTGGGGAGTCAGACAGACAGACATAGACAAGCATAGACATAATACCGAGCATCGAGAAAAACACTACTGAAGAGACAGAATGGTGTGCTGGTGTGCAGCATACTACTGCTCAAACAAGCAAATATAAAATCAGGGGATTATTTTTCACAAGTAAGATTTAACATTATACATAAACCCCGCCAAACCATGTGTCTGTAATCACAGCTACATGTATGACAAGAAACCCGTGAAAATCAGTAGTATTTAGCGAGTTATTGTTAATAAATTCGCTGACAGTTCATAGGTCCTGTCAAACGGATTACACTGAGTGGAGCGTATCACCATTCCAAGATGGCGGCCCCACATCTCGTCAGCTCCTATAGGTAGTTACATTCGATGCTACGTCTATCAATATAGGATGTCTATGCTCCACTGGGTTAGGCAGACGTATTGCTAAAGCTACCAAGCTAGTTTCTCAAGAATGTGAATGAGACCAGTACTTGAAGTAGAAACAGGTAATCATTATTACACTCTGACTTAATACAGTGAGTGAAAGATACTAAGAGATGTTGCTAATGTTCACAATATAAATTTATGTAAGAAAAATGGTGGTAGCTGTAGGTGGTTTTGCCGATGCTAATGTTACATTAACAGACTCTTTCACTGTGTGCAGCATGTGAGTGTGCATGGAACGATGGATGGATGCATGGATGGATGCATGGATGGATGCATAGATAGACAGATAGATAGAGCCTTGTCATTTATTAATGTGGACCCTTATGACGTGACTGACATGTCACGCATCAATACTTTAAATTAAGACAATGCATTTATTTGAAAATGAAAACACAATACATGCCATGACAAGTCAGCGTCTCTCCCATCACTGCAGTGTGAACTGTTTAGTTGTGATTTCAGAGCCACAGCTCTCCGGGGCCCGTCTGCACAGCCGAGCAGACATCTGCAGCAGAGCCCCCTGTGACTCCCATCATGGGATTACAGAGCTGTTTGGAGCGAGCATATTTGATTTAAAGCCTCTGTCACATCACACACAGAGCACATTGCAAGTATGTGCGAGCAGGAGCGATGCCACACTTCAGCATGAAAAAGCTGCTGAGGAAGAGTGAATTAAATGAGTCTGCCTCTCTGTGTCTGTTGGCTGGGCCTATTGCTCACCGAAGTACGAGGAATAATTACTTATGAGAGGGCTACTGTTATTGATGGGGTGGTGATGGAGACAAGGGCTACAATGCTGCTTTAAAACGCTTTATCTAACCATGTAAATAACCCCCTTTATCTCTGTCAAGAAAACACCGTGTGTTCATTTAAATAACTGAACTGCATCCAAAGCATTATATTACTGAAAATGTTGGCAGATAGTTTTGGTATTTGTCAACTACATTACATTATGTGCTGATAATTTGCCTTTCATAGTGAGAGTCGCCCCTACAGTGTTGACGATGGTCCCGGCCGTCTTTCTTCTAATTAAATGCGAAAGAAAGAACCCTCTTACACACTGCCTGCTGGTCATTTCAGTGTGTTTGTTCAAAAAGTCATTCATTTGATGTCTCATTGTTAAAAGACAATGATGAGAGCGGCAGACTATTTACCGGGCCGCCCACACTGAGCAAGCACACAGCTAAGCATCACTCAGCAGAAAAAGCAAACAAACAGGATCAAGGAATAAAGTGGAGAGGGATGAAGTGCTCGCAATTTAGGGCACACTGACTCAAACATGCAGAATGGCAGAGGTTGCACGTTCCGTTTTTCTTCTGAAAACCAGCAAAGAAAAGCTGTCTTTTTTAAAAACTGAGATAGGCTGGCAGCAGACAGCGGCAGTGTGTGTTCCCCAAAGTGAGTGAGTGACAAGAGCTGCTGTTGAAGTATACATTACCTTCTCCAGTTCATGTTGGCACATCCTTGCCACTCAGCCATGAGTAATGATCTGTGGTGGCTCCAGCGAGAAATAGCAAGCATTGTGGATTTATCAAGTCCCCCTCCTCCGGAACTCAAACCCACAGTGTCTTTTCTACGTGTGTGAGCCAATATGCGCATTTTCAAATATTACAGTTATATAACATACTGCATCTACAACACAACAGGCTGGTGTTGAAGCTGTCCCAACAAAAAGTAATGTTCTGTAATTGGTATTTAACCCACATACTCAATTCAGATGTAATCCATATAATGGTGAGCCAGGACATGTGACGTAGCATAAAGAGCAACAAAGCCTTCATAGGTTGGGGTCGATGAGGGTCGTGTCTAGAAGGTAATTTGTGAAACAATTGTCATGGCTCAGGTTAGGATAGGGTGTTGAGTCTCACGAGTTTTTATATATTTCTGCAATTTGTGGGTTACCATCTGGACAGGACAGCAAATGAGTGCACCCAAAAACAGTGGTTTTTAACTTTGGAGGCTGCTTATCCTGCCCCGCGTGAAACCCAGAAGTCATGAGACTTTTGACAAATTGCGCTGAGGCATTAATGTAAGGAGTCATGTCCTGTGGAGCCCAAAGATCATCAATGACGACATTAGTCTGATGGCCTGTGTGCACTTTTTTGAGGTAAATACATCATAATGGATATTCTTACTGTTTTTAATTCTTTGAATGCCATTGACGTATTTCGCTGTCAAAGTGTTTTTTCGGCAGCAGGTCCCTGATTGCAGTCTCAGGCTGTGAATAATTTTGGAGCTTCTGGGAGCTGTAGTCAGAGCATAAAGAGATGGTTTGCACCACAGAGATCAAAGCAGGAAGTGACAAGTGGCATTTAGGGTGGGAGTGGCCTCTACTCTACCTCTGATAAAGCAAGAATGGAACAAGGTTAAAACAAAAAAAAAAATCATGATGAAATAGTCTCTTCTTTTCATTTGAGCTACTCTGTGTTTTCAGAGTTATAGTACAAAATATTCTGTGGGTCTTGCTGGCACAAGGCACTTTCTGTTTTAAAAACGGTTGGCACTCAATGAGTTAATTATCTTGATGGTTTCTTTTATGGTGCAATCTGCTCACGTTTTAAAGCTCCCATTTCAAGCATGTGCACTTTGTCCTTGGTCTCATTCGTTCATTGCTCATTCACATCCCTTTTCTCACTGACTGGGTGACAAGAACAATAAGTCCTTCCATGCTTTAAGCTAAATGCTAAAATTAACATGCAAACATACTCACAGTGCCAATGCATTGAATTGCACAATGTATTTATGTTTTCATTTGCTAGCATTAGAAATCAACAGACATGTTTAGCTACACCATTCACACTGAGACAAAGAAAAGTCTTGAATTTTTTCCTGATCTGTGTGAAAAATGCCATTTGAATGTGAGGATGTTCAGAAGATATTGTGAAAAATGGATCCAATAATTACTTTGGTGACTATGGGTTAAAAGAATCAGTTTTGCTCTGTGTTCTCATTGGATTCAGTAGACTGAGGACCATGAATGTCTGTACAAACTAGTAAAGCAGTCCGTAGAGTAGCTTTTTAGGTAATTTCATTCTAGATCACATTGGTGGACCAACTGACTGGTAGACATGACCATCCCTACAGCTACCACACAGACCAACTTCAGCTGTGTTGGAAGCAAACATTTAAAAAAACACTGAGTCCAAAGATGTGGAGCAAAATAATCTTGTATTTTGGCATTTTGAAATAACACTGCTCCTCATGAATCATCTGATAAGTAATTATCTCTAAAGGTCAGAGAAGAGGAAGAATTACTATTTGTTTTTGTACTTTGTATCTTTTTCCTCGCTGTTTGGCAAGCCCGTCTGCCCAGGAAATGGGGCGATCTTCAGGAAGAAATAGGGGTTACTGTGAACTCGCATGGCCACCAGGATTGGTGTACCTGCGTAGAGCAAGTTGGCTGCTAGCACAGACCAGAAAACCTCATTTGGGATCCGAAATGGAGCCGTTGTACGAGGGTGGAGGGACCCCCCAATGTGGGCCCACTGACACTGGAAGGAGAAACAGAAGTTAGACTGCATTGTCATAATTTGTTCTATATGCTATTCACACCAATGGCAGGCCATTTGAAACCTCAATGTTTCATTCCACAGACACTCCGAAGAAATAACTTGAGAGGGAATGAGTCTGTCATCCACAGCCATTAGTCAAATAAAATATATCTAAAAGGGAAGCTTTGCTGCTGCACAGGAGATGCATAGGCTTAAACAGCTGGCCGTGTAGAAAACACATTATCTGCAACCTCTTATAAACCGGCCTTTAATCAAGTGCTGTTCAGGGCTCCAATCTTTCTGTCAGGTTAGTATGGGAGAAAGCACCAGCAGCTTGTTTATTACAGAAAATGTGCTTCACCAGATAAACATGGTCCAGGTGGTTATTAGCAGGATGAGAGCTCACTACAACGAGTTTAATTGTTGTGACGTGTCACACATCATTGTTCTGAACGTAAACTTGACTTTAATTTGACTTTCATTACTCAGAGGCAATAATCATCCCGATGGCTTAATGTAATGCAACAAACTGTCAGCAAAGCCCACTTGGATATGCAACACCTGTGTGACCCTAAACTATATGTATTCAGTGCGACTTTCACATATCGACTGTTTGTCTTCGCAGTGTTACCTGGCTCACAGCTCCAGATAAGAACACAGTCCAGTCTGACATCCACGAGCAGCCGGGTTTGAGGAGGCCGTAAACAAAAGCACCAAACAGAGGGAGTCCGTAGAATAACAAGTGCAGCATCTGTGAAAACACAAGTGATTACTTCTCAGTATGTTTATTGGTATATATTATAGTGTATACTATGATATATAGATTATAGATGAGGGGACAAGTAGAGACAATTAATACTTTAATATCCTCCCTCTCCCCTGGCCTGCACTTTTCAGCTCCTCTTACTGAATACAGAAACACTCACACCCTCAGAATACTTTAAATCTTAATAAAAGATGCACTAACAGTGTGGAAAAACACATTAAAATAAAGTAAAAGTTAACAAGTACTCGTAGTAAAATGTGGGTATCAGCTCAGCGTTTTACACTCAGTGTTAAATGTTTAAAGTTTAATGAGACCTTTTACAATACTTTGATGCTGTCTTTAGTCCAGATTTTCTCTGGTCCAACTACATTCAACTGACATTTTATCTTGCTTAGAGTGTAACATTTAATTCATATCTGCGGTTATAAGATAAATGTTAAGAAGTAAGATGAGCTGAAACAAATAAAATCTTGGTTGTTCTACATTGTTCTTAAGTGCAGTGCTGTCGTATTTTGGCCACTTCTCTCAAACATGAATTTGCACCCTAAGCACAAATTACTGTTCCCACACAATGGTCATTACAGAGACCGTCCTGACCTCCAACTTAAAATATTTGGCTCATGAAAGCCAGTTTTCCCACTTAAAAAAAAAAATGAAATTATACCACTGAACACTTTCTTTTCATTCTCGGTCTGAAGTCTAGATGAATGCTAATGAGTTCAGCCCAAGGCCTGAGAGCCAATCATATATGCCCTTCAGTCTTTTGTTCAAATGTCTTTTTAGTGCTGCCGCGGTAATCTGTCACATACCGTTCATCAGCATAAATGAATGAAGAGGTCGGCCAGTGCAGAAACAGAGCAACCCTGCGACAAACCAAACTTAATTTCATTTCACACAAGCACCCATGAGCCAACAAACACAGCTTTGTAGAGGCTGCTATATGAGACATACTTTCACATACTGCACACACACACACACACACACCCCTCCCACCCAGTGAGATGCTGATGGGGGCTTTGGGAGAGGGATTAGCTTATCAAGTTCTCAGCATGTGGTTCGTGAGTCTGATCAATGACTTGCAATTGTGACTGGACTGCGGCCTTGACAAGGTCTTAGGATAACCTATTGACAAAGCTGTGTGCGGTGAACAAAATACAACAAAACCCACAACCGAGTGGGGTCAAGAGGAGAGGGAAAATGAAAAGGAACGCAGACCCCACCGCCAGACACGGTAATAATCTGTTATCCATCTTGCGCAAATGAAAGAGAGAGACAAAGATGCGGCGGCCTCTCAACCCTCGCTCATTGTTGCTGTAATGATGAGAAATGGCTCTGTAATCAGCCGCGAGCTAAAGGAGTGGAGGAGATAAGGGCATGCCTCCAGCACACACTGAGTGATATCCGTGAAAGCAGAGGTCCATTATGTGAGTGGCTATTTAAAACGGGCCAGAGGGGAGCGTTCAGGTGCTGCTGCAGTGTGGAGAACTGAAGTACTCACCATCACTCTGGGGTAGCCTACAGGGTCCTTCAGGTAGGGCTCATAGTGCCTCAGGTAGAGGGAGCAGGCTTCTAGTGGAGAGTCCAGAGCCACCTAGAGAGGGTGGACGAAATAATAGGAACACCTCACAATATAATGTAATTTAATATGACAGCACCACAAACTAGAACTGCAAAGTACCATAGATTTGAACATCACCCTGTCGCTGTCCGAATATGAAACATCCACAAAGGCACAAGACTTTTCAGCAGCAGCGTAGGTAATAGTTTGACATTTTGGGAGGCACACTAATATTAGGCACTTAAAATATTTAGAATAAATGAGAGATACAGTTGTCATATTAGTACATTTAATTTGAAGCCAGCTTAAAGCCGTGGAGGGAGACGGCTAATGATTAGCCACCACCTCTAAAACTCACTAATTTATCTCTAACATGTTGTTTTTAAACTTACTTTGGCTTTGAAACAAGAAATAACATGTTAATTGGAGAGCTTTAGAGATGCTGGAAGGTAGATTTTCATGTTGGAACAGAACCCCTCTTGCTGTTTCTCTGTTTCCAGTCTGAGATAAGATGACCGGCTGCTGGTACCCATACGGAAAAGAAACAGAAAAAAACTTATTAAAAAAATGTACTTAAATTTATGAATAGTATATGATTTGCTCTTGAAAGTGGTCACTTTTACATTATTTTCATACACGATAATAAAAATTTTGTTTTATATCTGGATTCACTGTTGTATGTATGAAACTTGTACGTAAAGCATACAACAGTGAATGATACATACAATATCCTTATACTTCTTTTTATTATCTTGTATGAAAAGAATGCAAAAATGGTCATTTTCAAGAGTAAATCATATACTATTCATGAATTTCAGTAAAAATAATAACTTTTTTTCTATTTCTTTTCTGTATGGGTAGGAACTTCATTTACCTTACACGTGTATTAACCCTCTCATCCAACTCTAAGCAAGGAAGCCAAACTTGCCCTTTAAAGCCAGATCCTTTTTACAGAATAAATACACAACATTCCCATAGGGCTCAATTAGTTGAATGTATTGCTTGTTAAAGAAATGCAAAGCAAGGCCCTTGCCTCCCTGGACAAACCACTCTGCTTGTGCAACATTGCAGGCTAAACTTGAAACATTACTTCTTTTAAACCACCATTACAGCCTGAACTGGATGTGATGTAGACTCACCAGGCCTCTGAGGGTGGTGAAAGCCATGGCAGCTAACAGGAGCAGTATCAGGATCAGATCAAAGGGACGCCAGATCAGCTTCATGCTCTGAGCGTGCTGGGCCTGCCAGGAGATGACAACACAAACTACAGTATATGGTTGTGTAAGGTCAACAGGTCATATTCTCACTCTCAATCTATTGATTTGTTGGGCCACTTGTTAGAACAGGAAACTGACTGTTAGCCCTGGTTTTGGTCTCCACCAAATCCTGAAGGAAACATCTGGCTCTAGCTGCTAAATGCTTCATGTGTTCACTAGCAGGTCGCTATTGCTTGTCTGCACTCAACTGTAGAATTAGTACTTCTATTTTGACAGACAAGCAGCTGAAACACTGATGAACCTACTGGCTCGACAGTCTGAAACCGGCTAATGAGCTGAAAAGAGGCTAAAAAAGGCTCTGTAGTTCTGAGGCAGCGTTTGGTGATAACTTTCTGTGGGTTTGTCATCACAAATAAGCCTTTTAGACCAAATTAAAAGGGTTGGTAACATTCCTCAAAACATTTCTGTTACATTTGTTGACATCACATCCCGACAGCAGTAAATGGTAAATCAATAAATCAGTAAACAGGCTCTGGTCAATCATATGATTCAACTTAACAGCTGTATTAACGATGTTCATTGTTTATGTTCATTATGATAATTTTGAAGGTATGTCTTTGAAGGGAAGTCTGAAGGGATGGATTGTCAGTGTTGTTGATTTTACTTTAGATTTTGGAGCTAGTGTAGCTAGTGACTTCCACTGGACAGCATTGGGCTGAGTTTTTCTGTTTGATCTTTTTTAATGAAGTTGACAAGTTTCTTAAGTTGTCTGACTGCAGATTCATGCTCTCCCAAGGCTAAGGACATAACAATTCAAGATGACTATGATATATCACTAACCATACGAGTGACTCCGTACATTTACAGTGATGGGAAATTCGGGAAAACATTGATGTTCCCCTTGCTAACAAAGTCAGATCATGTTCCAGATTCAGGTGAGACCAAATCCTACTATCACCCAGATTACACCACTGGAAATTACAGCAACTGATATATAAATGACCTAATTGGCTGCCCTTTGTCATCTTTCATGATCTGGATCATAGTCAAGTGGATGCCACTGTTAAATAAATTCAGCAAACAGCATTGCTCTAAACCTCTCCACGTTCACACCAAGGTCTAACCATTCATGCATTTGACTTACATTATAGCCACCGATTAGAGGTCTGTCCTTGGGCCTACTGAATAGTGTGATGGCTCCCCACACAGGCATAAAAAGGAAAAGAAAGTTGAGCCAGAAAGCTGGACGGATCTCTGACCCATATTTACCTGCCAAAAAGTAAAATAACTTTTCTCATTTTTTTACTCACCATACAAAGACACACTGAGCACTGATGTGACTCAACCGTGAACAACACACATTGCCTGTAGACAAGTTTGATCTCATGACACTTGTGTATGCAGTTTGAAATGCCAACAACAGATGAATTAAGTCTGTTTCCTGCTTTGTTCTGTGGATTGTGATGGCAGACGAGACGTGGAGCGGTGTGTATTCTTTTGGCTGACTGAACTGTGACACTGATGGTACACGACATGAGTGCAGATGTTCACTTGATTAATGCTTGTCATCACAGGACCAGCAGAGGGTGATCAGGAGACGAGGCTCACCTGCCACTATACCGGCAATGAACACACTCATGTTGGCACACAAAGACCCAGCCCAGAACAAGCCCAGGGTACGGTAGGCTTTCCTGGGAGGGAAATCAAAAAACAAAGGTGAGAACACATTGTAGAGCGGGTAAGAGAAGCACTGCTCAGCTGAGGTAGATAACACACTGTAAGAAACTGCTAACCAGAACCACAGAGGGTTCTTCTGCTTATCCCCACAGGAGAACTCAAAAAGGGTTTTGGTTCAGACCCTTTATGGTTCAGACCCTTCCATCTGGAACCCTTTCTTCCAGGGTTCTACCTAGGGAAGGTCAGAGCTGCAGGTCACAGATGATGTGTGATGTGTAATCGTGTCTGCTGTGGATAATCTGATATCACCAAGTACTTAACAGTCCTGGACAAATGTCAAAGTTTTTAGTTAGGGAAAGGATTATGGTAAGTAGTCCAGGACTGTTAATTACTTGGTGATATGAGATTGTGCGTCTGCTGTACCTTTAGTAAGTAAGTGAGAAATTCACAGATTTGATTGATTGATTGGGCTCAGTTTGACATTTTACAGCCCCTCTGATGCATTGTCTCCATAACAGCTATTAGTAAGTAAGAGAAGCACTGCTTCCCTGACCATCAAATGCAAACTGTAAGGGTTCTTAATGAAATAGTCTTACAAAGAACCCTTATTTCTAGAGAGCATGGCTCTGTGTTAATAAAACAAAGCCCATCACAGTTTCTCCCAGTGGTGTAAAGCTTGCATTGTTTAAAAGCAGATTTCTTCTCCATGATATCACCCCAAGGCAGCACTCTCTCTGAACTCTTGAACTGACTGCACTTTATAACTAACTCTCTCTGGAGGACCTGTTGTCTTGAAAATATTGTTGTAGTCAGGTCATTGGAGGTCATAGGCTGAATGCTATATGATAAATGCAACTTGTGAATCGCTGTTCCATTAAGAAAAGTGAATATATAAGTATAACAACTCTGAAGCTGATCATGTGCTGTAGCAAATTTTAATGTTTGCTACTGCTAATGTCAGACATAGAGCCTCCACACGTTGCTCAATCAGATGGGGTAGTATGCGATAAATCTCTGCACAGCCATTTAAGGCAGGCATTTTGTAATGGCAATCATGATGAATGAGCTTCACTTGACTGGAAGTGACTTGACCATCACCCACCTGTCTGTTATCCTGCTGATCATCACAAGGTACATGATAAAGTGCACTATTCCATCCCAGTAACACATCATGATAGCATAGGCTGTTCCTAGGTAGGGCTCTCCCTTAAACACACACATTTCAGAAACAGTGCTTACTTATGACAGACAGTGGGTTAAAATGAAGCTGTGTTTTAATTGTATTATTATCATCAAAGTTTTAGATGTGACAATAAGAAACCTACTGTCTTTTGGTAGAATTCCATGAAGCCAGAGACAATGCCGTCGTACTCCAAGGCACTCGTCAGGTCAATGATACAAGTGAAGGAGAATTCAGCAAAAACTGTGAAGCCAAGAAGCAATACAGGCAAATCAAATCTTATTTCAGGTGTGTGTGTGTGTGTGTGTGTGTGTGTACAGGAAGGTGGGTAGGGGTAACTGCACTTGATGAATAAGCAGATTTTTTTCAACTTTTAACAAATGTCCTTCAGAAGCCACTGTGATTTTCAAAGTGGTATGTTTTTACTCATACCACTTTTTACTTGTCATCCTTCTCTGAAGCAGCACATATTAGCAAAGAACAGCAGGACTGTAAGGACAGGAAGCCTCATGTCACAGAACGTTCTGTCTTTTACTTCCATTCTTTTTAATTCATTATTCTTGAGTGGAAGATTTCCCTTCAGCTGGCTAGTCAGTGATTTATGGACATTGGGGGAGAAAATTAAGTCTTCAGCAGTGAGGTAGGCTGGAGGCATATTTATTTCGAGTCCATGGTGAGCTGAAAGATATGGAGTGCCATAATAAATAATAAAAGTGTTACAGAATAAGAAATTTCGAAATTAAGAGGAATAAATAAAGGTATACATTAATCACATTAAAACGAAATGATCCCAAATGTAACATCCATCCATTTTCTACCGCTTATCCTCACATAGGGTCGCGGGGGGGCTGGAGCCTATCCCAGCTGTCTTAGGGTAAAAGGCAGGGTACACCCTGTTCATCACAGGACAAATAGAGACTGACAGCCACTCACACTCACATTCACACGTATGGCCAATTTATATTAAGCAATTAACCTAATCCCCATGCATGTTTTTGGATGGTGGGAGGAAGACGGAATACCTGGAGAATGGAACTCGTTACCTTCTTGCTGTGAGGTGACAGTGAATATAACATTTAGTCTCCAAAAATAAAAGGTTAGTCTCAGGTTTTCTGAGCTGAGTTTGGTTTGTGGTTCATACCTACATGTTCAGGTGAGGAAGCAGAAGAGGGACAGCCCATCTCGCCGTCCATCACACACAAGACTTTCAGATGACATACAGACATTCAGAGATTTTTTTTTAAACACAACATAACAGTAATATGCCTTTTTGATACGAATCCACCAGTTGTAGACAAGCTGGTCAGTTTGGAGTTTAAAATTCTAAGAAGTCAGTGGTATACATATGGAAATGTTAACATATTATATGTTGGTATCTACCGATCAGGCATAACATTATGACCACCTGCCTAATATTGCAATCACCCCCCCCCTTTTCTGTCAAAACAGCCCCATATACAACCAACTGTATCTATTGTGATACCTTTCTATCAGAACCAGCATTAACTTATTTAGAAATTTTAGCTCCAGGAGCTCGTCTCCTGCATCAGACCACCAGGACCAGCCTTCAGTCCACACCTCTATCAGTGATCTTTGTCCTCTCATGACCCTGTCTCTGGTTCACCACTGGTCCTTCCTTGGACTACCAGGAACACCCCAAAAGAGCTGCAGTTCTGGAGATGCTCTGGCACGGTCCTCTAGTCATCAATGTTTGGTTCTTATTAAACTCATTCAAATCCCATTTTTCCCGATTCTATTATCAACTTTTACGACAAAATGTTCATATGATGCCTTATGTGTCCCAGGTGTCATGATGAAGAAATGTCCAGTGTTATTCACTTTACCTGTCAGTGGTCATGTTATGCTTGATTGGTGTATATTTTAAATTTAATAAATTTAATATTTTTACATGATTTTCATCCCTTTATTTTTGGTGCTTTTGATATTCATTGAAGGGCCAAGCCGTCAATCACCTCACTTTGTTTTCTTTAACTGATTTATTCTTTATTATGGCACTCCTGTGATTCCATTGAAAGGCTAAATTCAAACACACACCAAGTGGCACATGGATTACATATAATAGTATATATTATATGTATATGTAGTTCTTTTCCCTGTGGAGAAGAGATTTTTCAGAAATGAAATTTTAAAAAAATCCCTGAATTGCCATAAATGGAGAGACTGTGCTGTGACATAAGCACCCCTCTGCAGTTGCCACGGCTTAAA
Source organism: Synanceia verrucosa (assembly GCA_029721515.1). Taxonomy (NCBI): domain Eukaryota; kingdom Metazoa; phylum Chordata; class Actinopteri; order Perciformes; family Synanceiidae; genus Synanceia; species Synanceia verrucosa. The sequence goes on from CM056558.1 coordinate 6,728,045, forward strand.
TCTCTGTATCACATCCTGCCGATCTGTCCTTCACACACTCTCTTTGAGCACACACACACACACACACACACACACACACACACACACACACACGCTCATCTTGTCCCTCCTGTGTACCAGTGTGTCTCTGTAATTCTTAGGACAACCAGGTTTATCTCTGACATCTAGCAGGTGAGATAGCACAGGGATTATGGATTCTATCATTGAGAAGAGTCTGCCACAGCTTTTGACCTATTGTTGTGGTTCTCCTGCACAACTCTAGCCTCAATACATAACCGTCTTGTTTCTGTCCCACCAGCATAGCCCATGACATCAGCTGTAGGGGCTTTTTGAAGGTGAAACCCCTCAGCTGGAAATCTAGGACATGTTTGACCAGAAAGAAAAGGCTTGATTAAAAGTGAGAGGTGCACTAGCTGCTACTGTTACAGGATTGACCTGAGTACAAAAGTCTTTATGGCACAAAGAGAGGGGATCTTACAGAGACAGGCACTGAAATGGAGTGTTTCAGACAGAGGGTGAATATGAATATATTCAGACAGACAGTATGAGAGATATATGGTGTTTTTTGAACATTATATTATGGAAATATGTTGTAGTAGAAACCTAAAATATAAATATATAGCTGAAAATGAGTATGACATGCCCCCTTGGCTTGCTAAGTGTGGCTGAGTCTGATCAGTCTAAGCAGCTTTCACCGAATCATGATGAAATCATATCAAATGCAATTCATGTTACACACAATTCAACCTCTGTAAAACTCTTGTTATACTCTTGAAATATATGAGTATTACTTGGGAAACACACAAAAACGTGTTAATTACCAAAGAATAAGGCGTCTTTAGGCGGGTTGCCCCGGGTAACAAGGAAGTAGAACAGAAACACGACCACCAACACGGCGACACCAATCACCAAGATCACGTAAGGCCTGTGAAAGAAGAGAAATTCAACTATTATGTATGAGGCAAAATGACTCTCTGCACTTTAAGACACCAATCTCCCTCTGATTTTCTGCTTCATTCTCTTTACTAATTAGTTCCTCCCATGGACGTTGTGCCAATCCTCCCCACAGTGCTAAATTAGTAAATGATGATGAATGGGACACGAGAAAGAATGCTAATCACACAACAGCTAAGGGTTTGCAGAAGTAATGCAGAAGTGTGTGTGTGATGGATGCACTGCACCCACAGGGAGTAAAGGCTGCTGGTGGTGTAGTGGTTGTGTGCATGGTCTGGATCCTGATCTCCAGTCATCTCAGGTGGCTTTTAGTATAAGCAGTAGCCTCATTTAAGTCAAGTTTTTCAAAATAGATTGGTCCCGAATTTTTGACAAGAAAATTGAAATTCGGTGTTGCTGGTATTTCAGGTATAACTCTTGCAGGATTATGTATTTCTGTATACACTGGATTGGTATTTTTTTTTCAAAGACAGAAGTCAACAAGAAGTATACTTTCTTCTAGTTCGGTAGATCTCCACCTCTCAAGCTGTTGTGGTGGTACACCCAGTGGCTTACAAAAGGCTCAATCAATCATTTACTGTAGGTGTGGGGAGCAGCAGTTAAGGTCATGTTAGTTCAGCGCTGCCCTCCATGTTTACTGGTTAAAGTGGCCGCTTGTGTCACACAGGAAAAGATTAATGTGCTCAAGGTATCTCCCAGTAAACAACATTACTTCCTTGGAAAATCACACAGAAAACAAATGCTATGAGAGCAAAGGGAAGCTCCCTGGCTGCCTCTCCAATTCAACCGTACAGGAAGATTTATGCACACGATACTGTTTGTTTGCGTAGTGGAGGAGCACAAGGCATATTGTACGTCAAGAGCAATTTATCAAACTCCTCTGTGCAGTCTGTATTGATTGTCAACGTCCACACACTCTCAAAAAGAGCCAGCGGAGATATTCACACAGGAGGTGTGTAAATGTCTGCCGGAAATGAGAAATATCATGTGGTTAAAAACCAAGCGTGAAGGAGTAGGGGAGCGTGTATTTTACCACCGGCTCTGTTTATTCAGCCTGTAGTGACATAGTACAAATTTTACACAATTCTGTAAAGACAGTATGCAGGCAACAGATAATGAAATGATCCCTTAGAGCTTAGAAAAGTAATTATTTCCAACACCACATCAGATTATCTCCACAAAATTCTGTTCAAATTCACTTCTATAGGCTTCATATTCATTCTGTTGCTCCTTCAAGGGGTTTAATCATCAAGCGGCCTTAATCGTTTCAGGAATTTACACAACTACTGTGAAAATGCAACCCTGAAAACTGGAATTAGTGGTGCTTAACGTGTTCAGGATTTCTGAGGTAGCCAGTGCTTGAGTTTTTAGCTTACAGTGTGCTCTAGTGGTGGTGAAGTATACTCTCTGTCATCCTGTGATACAGGAAGGATCACCTGTACTTTCATAAATGTATATCTTTGGAACAGTTTTGATTGAAAATTCCCCAAAACAGAAAAGTGTGGTAGTTTTACATAGACTGTATCAAAGAACTGAACAATAAGAAAACAGCAAACATTACTTACTCTTGAAACTCAGGGATGGTGTTCATGGCATAAAGGATGCCGAGGGCAGAAAATGAAAACAGAAAGACGAGGGTCTCCATCTCTCTTAAAGCTGCTCAGCCTCCCTCCCTGCAGAATCCGTACATGTTAATATTTGATAAAATTGATATTCAATTGATACACAGAGACATTAATATATTTATAGAAACTGGAACAAAACAGATCTTTTAAGTAGGATGAAATGATATGAATGTGATGAAGTAAAATCCAATAGAGTGAAAGAGAAGCTGAGCAGGCTCTTACCGTCTGACTGCCCCTTCGGTGGATTAATCAAATTACAGCCTGCCTGAGGCAGACATGGCCTTTACTGGGGAAATAATGAAGTGGAGACAAAGGAGCTTTTGGGGGGAAAAGTTATGCAATTTGGTTTTGTCAGAGATTTACATAAGTGGCATTAGTGAATAGACCAACATTCCACTTTGTGCAGCAACACACACTAAAAAGATACTGATTCCTGTTCTACAGAGGACTTCATGTTGTGTTTATTTATTAAATGTGTGCATTGTGTGTTTTCTGTGAATTTCTGTACATATGGAGATACAGGGTTCTGTGATTTAATGGGATTAGACTGAAGCAATCCTTTGTGTGCCAGTGAATCCTTAAATGAAACGCGGAGCATAATAAAGGAGCAAATGTACATTGAAAGGTCTTGAATATCTGCAGTGATGTTATGTTTAATGTATGTGTCTTTCTTTCTTGTCGTGACTTGTTCTCTTATCTTAGTTGGAGCTGTTATGATGGAAAATGTCAGACTTGGTCTCACAGTAAAAGTATTATCATCAAATAATGACAATGTTGCACGGATTGTTTGAATGAGATGGAGTGTTATCTGTAAATGTTAGTGTTGAGCTTTTTTTCTAAAATAGAAAAAAAGGGAAGTGACTCTTAGAGTACATGCATTGTACAGTATATCAGTCACTGACTTGTCTTAAGAGTCACAATGAACAGCTGCTGAATAGGCACAAAATGTAAGAGTAGCGGTCCCTTTCTGTCAGGAACATGGTAATTACAACTACTTTGGCCGTGACATTCATAATAACAGGAAAGGAAATATTCTTATAGTGCTTGCACCAGAATTGCATGATGGAGGCAAATCTCGTTTATGTCTGTGTGAGTAATGGCTCTGCTTCTTCAGTTACTTTGCTCAAATAGTCAAGACTTGAAAATCTAGTTCACTTTAAACCAAGTGTTTACAGTCGGCTTCCACTAGGGAGCGCCACATTCAAACTAATAACGTGGAGCAAACTAATGATTGGATTAGTTTTCAGGTATAAATTATTAAACTTTATTGTTATTGTGTATAACTAATTAAATAGAATTATAATTGAGTTTGGAACTGGTGCACCACATGTTTCTGCTGTTATCTGTGCTAAAGAAATAAAGATCAAGAGAAATGGTCCTCAATGATGAGCTAACATGCAGCATAATGGTGTGACTAAAATGTGTCAGGATGCTGCTTCTGTATCATCAGCCACCACCTTGCTGACAGTAAAACAATACAACAGTATCAGACCGGGAAGACAAAGCACAACCCTGCCAGTATCTTTCACCAACACTACCTTAAATTTGTACACACACACAAACACACACACACACACACACTGCCCTTTGCTTCTCACCACCCTCCTTTGTTGGGAAAGGGGGGGACTGTTATACCAGGAAAGCAGTGGCAGTCCGTGTTTGCTGGAAACAACTGGAGCTCTTCCAGCTCTGTCGTTCAATAACGTAAAACGAACGATGGATGCCAAAGTGAGCGGCGACCTGCAGGAGGAAGATGAGCATGTGCTCTGTTTAGAGAAACACTTCTATACAATAACTGTCTGCAAGTATGTTGCAGCAAAAATTAGTTGCACAGATCGTGGTTTCAGTTGCACAGACAAAAAGTCCAGTAAAGCTAAGCATGCAACATGAGTTAATCTGTGGTTTTTATAAGTTATAACTTATTTTTATGCTATGCTTTATTCTATTGTGCATATTGCATATTGTTCATCATTAACTTTGGTTATCACTATCAGTAGTAGTAGGAGTGATAGTAATGGTCATGGCTGCAGCAGTGGTTTTGTCAACTAAATTTAGGCCCATTGCATCTTGAAATAAAAGAAAAAAAACAGTTGCTCAACCTTACAATTCCAGATATTATTACTGACAGACATAAAGTACTAATTAAAGTTTTTAATTCAAGTTCTTGTACCAGGTTGTGTTGGATTTTATTGAGGGAAACTGAGGAATAAAAAAATAATGGTGGACAATAACAACATACATTCACAACATATTTTGAAAATACAAGTAAGTATATAGGTCATAATATGTTATTGTCAGTTAAACCACCAGAAGAGTATTAAACTGGCTCCACCTCTACCAGCAACATTAGAATGATGAGCTCACATATGGATCAATAATTAATAATATATACTGTATATGAACCTGAAATGGAGTATTCACATGAGTGCTTTTACATTTGGTACTTTACAAAGATGGTGATTCTAATAGTTTATCTCAGTGTGATTTTAAATACAGGACCTTTACTTGTAAAGGAACATTTTATACAGTAGTAGGCCTATTGATAATTTTACTTTAGCATCAGATCTGAATATTTCTTGCACCCCTGGACAAAACTCTCAACTTAAATATAACATTTTAAGTGCTGCAGCTGTATGTAGAAGAGCAAGCATATCAATACTAGTGAACACCTCTTATTGGAATATTTATTCATCAACTTCTTTCCTAGAACAATTCTGTTGCAAAGACCTGATTCAGTTTTTAGGTATTATAGAGTCATTATTATGTATTATGGAGGCTCAGTAAATTTTAAAAGCCTTTAACTGTAATAAGTCTCACACAATGATGTATATTATTGTATAGTCATAACATATGGTGAGACCAACCGAAACAGTTTGCCTATATTTTTAATTTGCAGAATAATTTAACATTAACATTTTAGTCTTACAAACATGTCTTTTTTTAATGTTGTTGTTATTATTATTATTATTATTATTAATAATGATATAATAATACTATAATAATAATAATAATAATAATAATAATAATATCATGCTCTAGTTATTTAATGCGTTGACATTAAAACCAATGACTGACTTAACATATATATATATATATATATATATATATATATATATATATATATATATATATATATATACGTGTATATATATACGTGTATATATATCTTTATATATATTATAAATCATCTGCCATTATTTTCTGTATTTCTTCCATCTTGGAGCCCTGGTTCAGGTGTGACAAAAATCACTGTGATGAACTATTTATGGCCTGTTCTGCTCGTGCACACCAAGCGGCATTGCGCGTGACGACAGCGGCGGAAATATTTTTTCGCTATTCAAAATGGCACCGTCTCAATCAGGAAGTGGAGAAAACAACTAAGAAGAATAAGTTGGATAAAATCCTTTCTGTCTGTTACTTTGACGCGAGTCTTCGTCCAAAATCAGTCCGTGGGCTTGGAGTTTGGATTAAGAACAAGAAACATATTAACGGTAAGTGTAACTCGAGGATAGTGTGGAAAAGCAAGCGACACATCGGCAGTAGTCTTTACAACAAGATGCGTTCTGGTCAGCCTCTCCTAGGCGCGCACGTTTTTAACGACGGGCTACGCCGGCTTTTCATCGACTGCCTTGAGTTAAACGTTAGAGGCGACGATATCGGTAAACCTAGATGGAGTTGAGAGCAAGGGAAGTTAGGATAGCTGTATGACATTAAAATAAGGCGCAGTGTTATTGATATATCGGCATTACTATGCCACTGGTAAGAAAAGCCAGCTGCTAACCAAGCTAGCTAGTTACTACGTAGCTAGCTAGTAATACGCTATTGCTTTGACATTAGTTAACCAGCAAGTCATATGGCTCATAAAAAATCCAGGGCAAACGTTACTTTAGAAAGAGTAACATGATTGTTTCAGTAATTGCTTGCCATGTTATGTTTATCACTGTTTCAGAAAAGTCAATTTCTTCGACAAACTAGCGTAACTAGTTAGAGCGTCGTATATCTATAACCATTGGCAAGGTGTAAAACGAACATACCCTTAGTCAGAAAACGGCTACGAGCTATGCTAACCGAGCTAGCACAATTGGCTATCCGAAGTATCCCTCATATTAACCTATCGTATGATCATTCCATATTTTTCAGTCCGTGATTATTGGCCCACAAATTGAAGCGGACGTTTCAGAGATACTTTGTAGAGAAACGCTGTCTTTCTTGGTAGCGCTTGTGTAATGTGAAATGTATCGTTTGGTTTGTCGATCGGCCAGCTAACCGTGGTGGTAGTAACCCTGTAACGTAGAGCCTTGGCTGCATTTCTTTGTGTTCTTACGACGTATGTGTCTCTGTGCCTTTCTTTAGACGAAGCCACATTTTCGGCGTCCTCTAAAGTCCACGTATATGTTTGCACACTTTTATGTGTAAACATGTAGACGCGAGGAAATACTAGCTCACGCCAGTTGAATTGGAAAGGCAATGTGCTGTTTTAGTGTAATCTCAGTGCACCTTGAGTTAGTTAAACATACGCGTAGTTCTGTCTCAGCTTTAAGATGTATCGTCGTGCCTGGGATGTATTATCATTACATTCATAAATTAAAAATCTCCGAATTAGTTGTGGATTGGTAATACTTTACTTGGTGACAGTAATCTTAAGTCGGTTGTTGTAACGTTAATGATAGTTTACTGTAAATATCACTCATGTATGTATTCACAAATATTTTTACTTATACCACCATGTTGAAGCTGTGCATGTACCAGCTCAAGAGGCCTAATGCCAGAAAAGATGTGGATGAACAGTGTGTTATTAAGTCTACCCTACATTATGCCATTTGTACCTCCATGATGTGACTAATATGCACAGTAAAGGGTAAACACGTCACTGGTGATTCCTGAATCTCATAGCTTCTCTGTTTTAAGGTAAAAATAAATATCTTCCCCTGAAAATACTGATTTAATATGTTACAGAAACCATACACAAATCAGGATATTTGATGCTGATTCAGAAAACTGGAGGAGTGACCAAGAGGAAATGAAAATAGCTCTCACAAAGCTATCTCCTCCAGTTCTTTTTCTTTCCTGCAGTTTTCACCCTTTAGTTTCCAGTGTGCCTGTTGCCTGCAGCCAAGGCTAGTCAGACCTCATGCAAGCCTTGACTGGGTTGCCATGGTGGTTGGTTGGCTGGCTGGCTATTTTTCTAATTCATTCACCCCTTGGATACTATTTGGTAACTGTAAAGAGAATGGCTAGCTTACTGTCCTTTACTTGAGTTCCCTTAACCCCTGTTGCATAGGCCTTGGTGTCACTTGCTGTCAAATCCCAAAGACTGCCGTGTATGTTTCTCTCTCCCAATAGAAAATGACCAACAGCATCATGGCATATTGCATACTGGGTAGTGTTTGTTGTTCTCTAGGTCAGCCTGTGTTTATTATTTCATTTTAACCATGTCAACAAACCCAAATCAACAGAGAAAAATAGCTGTAATTAAATATTATCTACAAAATGAGGCAGTCCCAGTGCTTGATTTGCATGTTTGAATGCACAGCCAAATCCATAACATGTTTTAACAGAGTGAGATGATAACATAAGCATTTTTTATTTCATGTTAAAACCATTAAACCATTTCTCATCCTGCTTTTGAGCCCCAGCTGCAGCCTTTCACCCACTCACTATCTTCCAACCCTATAGCCTAGTGCCAAAATGTGCAAAAATCACTCCATTTGCACAATGGGTAATAAGCAGTTCAACCATTTTTTTTAAAGTTGGATAAGATATAAACACTATCACTGTCACAAAGTACTTGCTGTTCTTGGCAACTGGCTTGTTATGAAATACAAAAAGGATGTATGCAAATGCCTGCCCCTGCAGGGCTGAGAGTAAATGTAATGTCAGTGCTGGTGTTTGAGAGTTAAGTCCCATGTTTGCGCCGCACATCTCCTTTTCCAGTTTGCCAATGTGTCAGACAGTTGATAGTTGTCTGCCCTGCCCAGGGGGTCATAACACACCGGATTTGTTGGTTCTGTGTTAAGAGCCTAACTGTAAGGATACACAGATCAGGGGTATTTGACAAGCAGGCCTGATAACTTTGAAACGTTTTAAAACTCTTTTAATGCAATGTTTTCTGGTTTTGTTTAATACAGATAATTATGATCCAGAAATAGCATACTCTTTTTGTTTGTGATCTTACTTTTTAAAGCTGTCACTGGTGGTGTGAGCTCAAACAGCTGTGATCCGTGGCTTAACGGTGGCTCTTTGTGACTCGGCCTTCATCTGTGCTAGCCCTTGTTTTTCCTCCCCTCTCCAATTGGTGCCAGTGATAAATCTAATATATGGCCCGTGGACTGATTAGAATGAGAGTGAAAAATGGGGAGTGGAGGAGGGGGAACTGAGGCTAGGTAATACATTTCAGTAATAAAGTAAATATGATTCAGTTCCTGCTTTCCTGGAATCTGGCCTTCATTAGATAATAGTTCATGTATTAAACATAACATAGATATTTGGTCAGAAGAGAGTGGAAGAACAAGTGATGGTTGTTGAGAGTATGTGGTCTTGTAGTGTTCACTTCTGCACTGTGACAACAAACAGGTCCTTTACAGTGGGCTATTTGAGTATCCCATGTCCCAACTAGCTTCCAGACCTGCAGGCTATGCAGACCTCTCCCAAGCCACATAAGAGCTCTGTAAGAGATGACTGAAAAGCAGGAGAGTTTGCCACACTCTGGCATTCCTCACCACTTTGCCTTCTGGTTTTCAGTGGAAAACGTATCAACATTCATCTAAGAAACGCAAACAATTTCAAAAAGGGACTCATCCAGAAGAGAAATATTTGTGTCCACATTGATGGGTGACTGAATGCCTTGTGTGTCATTGTTTCATTTATCAGCTTGGACTTGTAACCATCCCCAGGTGGTGATAAACAAAACAAAATAAATTGAAAGCAGCCAGGAGTGTATGTAACATATTTTGTTGAACGGTCATATTACAAAACATTTTACACTCAAGCACTCTTTTTAACTTTTAAATGTGATTTATTATCCTACCTAGACCCGATTTAACTGGGCACACTTTTACACATACAGGTTTGACCCTGATCGCAAGGTGGGTTATTGATATAAGTCTCTGAAAATTGGACCCTTTTCCCCTAATGTTTGACTCTAGTGGTATTTTCATATATGATAGGGGATGTGTTTTAATATATATGTTTACAAATTAGCAAGCTTTCATCTTTTATTTTTACCTCCTCACATCTAAGTGCAAAGTCAACTTTAAAAAAAAAAAAAAAAACAAAACAAAAAAAAAAAAAACCTTACATAGCCTGTAGAGGAATAGCTGGTCTGGGAAGAAGTGCATTTGCATTTCTAAATATTATTGTCTTTCTGCTAACATGTCCCAGCATACCCTAAGGCCAAGGGCTTGGTAAAGTTTTAATCGTATGAGTAAATGTTTGCTTTTCTTGTTTATAAGAGAACTGACAATGCAGCAATCCCCAGGATATTTATTTATTTATTTTTTTTGTTAGGGATCAACATCAGTCCAGTTTGTTGTTGGTCAGTCTGTTCTGACACCCAGCCAGCTCAATTTAATGTAAACCCTGTGCTAAATGTTGGCCTGCTTTGTCCTGGATTTATTTCCTTTTGCTTTTGTTCAGGTGAGACAACAATTAGCTCCTTGTCTTCAACCCGCTTGTTAAGATTAAATGGATTAGAGCCAGAAGAGACAGAGTGCTGGGAAACATTACCACACTTTTTTATTTGACGAGGATAATGCAGTACTATAGTGGAATTAAAATGTCTGCTGCTTGTTTACATCCTTAGCCAGGCTGATATTTAGGTGGTACTTGATAGTTAAGCATTTAAAAAAAGTTTCTCTTTTACATTATTTTTCTGTAACATATTATTGTGATAGCAGCCTTTGCAGAGTGCAGACACAGTCTCCTTATTGCTGTGCAATGTGGGGTAGTGTAGTTCCTGCCTGCCAGAGAGGTGAGGTCAGAGTGGAGCAGAGTGCCGTCTGGATTAGAACAGTAAAAGGGCAGAGTTCAGAAAACTAAACGTCCTATTTTGATTAAACTTCCAGGATTTCTATAGAATAACATTATTATTATTACTATTATTGGTGATTTTTATTTCTAATTTACGTTAAGAGTGAAAGCTATTTAGATTCCAAGGAGCAGGTTTGCTCCCATTTCAGGATAAGCTTCAGTACTAGGTGACCAACCCTAACATGCAACATGATATCTGGACAAAAATACTGTTTTGCATCCTGCTTTCGAGTGCAGCAGTCCAAATTTTGCTTCCTTGTGCTATGTTTTTTTTGTTTGTGAAATGTGCATCTGATTCTGACTCTGATTAACCTTGACTGAGGGGGGTGGTGGAGGTTCGCAGTCAGGGGACCAGCTGCCTCCAGTCATAACCAGAATCCATCTGGGGGTCAGGTTGGGTGAGAGGCAGAAAAGAAAATGAACATAAGGAAAACAGGGACATTGCTAGCACCTGGCAAGAGAGGGATTGTGATGGAGAAAAAGAAACGACAGGTTATCACTAGAGAGAATGAGGGCTAGTCATGGAAATGGGGAAGCAGGCAATATTATAGAGAGAATATGGGGCCGATGATGGCAACAATATAGACTGGGATTGCCTCTACATGGATCTCAACATGGCGGCTAGCGACTAACAGTGCAAATTATAGCAACAGTGCTTGCAGAGCTAACAGTGTGAAGGTGAGGGGAACAAGAGGGGTGGCGCTACGCTTCAGGAGTGACTCTGTGGATCGTGGTGGCGTTTTCAGCTGTATCCGCTGTATGAGCTCAGAGCAGAGCAGCGGCCATTAGCTAGCCAGTGTGGCGCAACAAAGAGACTCTCATGGCAGGCTGTTTTATAAGTAAACAAAGCACAGACAAGCTCAGATTACATCACACAGAGACTTCATTCTCTGTCCAGGTAGCCATTGCTCCTTTATGTCTGTACATAATTAGTAGTTGTTTGCTGCTATATTAATGGTACATCAATAACTTGCGCATTAATTACGCGCACAAACTAATCACTTGTCCAGCAACTTTACAAATGTATTCAGGTGAACTAAGCTATTGTCTGCTCACCTAACTAGCAGAGTTATAGAGGGTAGAGAATAGCACTCAGCTAACGTGTCGTCATCCTTCTATTCTGAGGAAATTAGATGTCAGAGGAAAACAGGGCAAAGAGGCAGCTAAGTGGATCGCTCTCTGATCTATTCAGCCTTTGATCTATTTCTGGTGGGTGCTGGTAGTAGAAGAAGAGGGATTTGCTCCTAAAATGAGTGTCATCAAGCCATTGCAAACCGGTGCTTGTGATCTCCGCTCTTTACTGCGCTCTTCCACTGCCTTCATTGCCAAACCCTCTTCTGCCCTCACCTTTCTTTCCTCTGTCTTTTATTTACCACAACAAATGCACAACAAAAACCTCTGAGCCACGAGAGCTTGATTAAGTTCCCCCATTATAGATGAATCACTTTAATGTCTCATTCAGCTGGTGTTTGTGGGCACAAAGTTATTTGTCATTGTGACAAAATGGTGCTGAATAGCCGCTTGGAGTTGGTTGATGACTATCTAATTAAGATTAAGCACTATCCCTTTGCTAGCAACTCAATCTTCAAACCCATCCTTTCAATTGGACCAAATCATTCAAATCACTGCCCGTTTGTTCGATGTGTTCCTGTTGACTGTCCCAGTCCAGAGAGCCTCTTTGATAAATATTTGAACGGGTGAAATGCAATAACAACAGGCTCTTAAAACCCAATTTGTTTCCATTTCCCGGCTTTTGATAAGATAGCAGATTCGGTTACACGGTCATTCTATCATTAGTCTCTATCCAGTGTCCTGCCCGGTCACTGGGCTGTCTGCAGCCCCTTTACAGCAATGCCTGAAATACTGAATGGAAACTGTGGTTGTGTGGAACAGAAACTGGTTGGTAGGTAATGTCTACAGAATGTTGTTCCTTTAATGTGTCTAAGGGTGCAGTATATGTTGTGTGTCTGTGCGTGCATGTGCACAGAGGCAGCTATAGGCCTTTTGTGTTGAAAAAGGTGCTAATGAATAATGGAGGCTGTTTTGAATGACGAAGCCTTGTGTTTCCCTGGGAAGTAACTTGTTCCTTTTATGAATATTTCATCATTGTAGCTAATGAATCCAGCCAGTCTGGGCCATCATAACCAACAAACAGCCCCCTGCTGCTCTGGTGTAAATCAGCTGGGCCATTGGATCATTTCTAACCTGATTACTGGTGATGCTGATGGACTCCGGTGATGAGCGAGTGTTATGCATTGGATTGAATGATTGTCAGTCAGCTTGTTAATTGCGAAGACAGATGCAACTACAACAGGAGATGCCAACAGTTGGCTGTCACGAGAAACTATACATGCACTCAGTGGTCTTTTTTTCCTCTCGTAGACTTGACTCATACACAAAAGCAACAGTGGTGTCAACATTGGACTTGTCTTGATCAGCCAGTACTGCTCTGCACTTGCCTGAGATCATATACCCACATGTGACACTGACTCACCGATCAGTTTCACGCAACTTAGATGTAAACTTCCATGCAGGCAATGGGAGTAGACTCCTGGTTTTGCTAAAATTGTGATGAGAAAGTGTTTCACGAACAGCTGATTTTGTGAATGTGGTTCATGAAGGTGAGGCAGAGCTGCAGGATTTCATCTGTGCAATGAGATGAGTGGAAGTAAAGGCATACATGTAAGAGGTGAACAATTGTTAATGGCTTTGTCCCACACAAAGTTATACCACTTTCTCACTGAAATTAGCGGGCTGATGCGGGATTTTCTAACCCTGGTCAACTTGCCTCGGCTCAGCATTAGGGAGCTTTCACACTGCCAGCTGCTGCGGATCTGACCTACCACAGTGAGAGCTGCGTGCTTGTTTTATCCTCCCTGCCATACGTCATTGCGTTGAGATTTAAGTGCACCAGAACACTGCAAGGTAAACAGTGGACAGCATGGACATCACTGAGACCCATATTAACTTTGTTGTTTCGTGCGTTGCAATTTTGCAAATTGTACAAACCCAGTGCAGTACTAATACTAATACTATTACTAATGCATACTGATATGATCAATAAAAAGGTGTGCCAGATTGCTTTACAAGATGTGTAGAAACATGGTCGCATAATCACCTCTAGATTCCCTGATCGGTGGGATTTCCCAAGAATGACGTAGGACTATCACATGTGCGCTCCCATTAAAGATGATGTCACCACACATTTGATTTGGTTGATTGAATAAAATCTCTGCCCTTCAAGAGATCGGTCTCTGGGAGATCTGGGAGCGGGTCGATGCGGGTCGCCGTTCATGCTGCAGCCAAGCCGAGCCAATAAACTCCCGGGTCGTTGACCTGCGTCAAAATACTGCATCAACCCTTTCACACTGCACGAAAAACCCGGGTCAACACGGGATTTTATACTGTCTCCAGCCAGAAGGTGAACTAATAGCGGGATCATAAAAGAAAGTGTGCTCCTTTCTTAACATTTGCAAAAATGCAGAGTTTTATGCTGTACGACATTACCTAAATACCTAAGAGGTTGATAAATGTATGTAGACAACAAGATAAACAGCCTTGCACATGTAAATACACAAATTATTCTGTTGCATGTGGTATTTATGATTATACATCAACACTTCCACATGTGAGTGTGCATTGGTCAGTGAGGTGGCACACGCGCCCGGCTGGGTGCTTGCTGTCCTCGTGAGCATTAATCGTGATTTAGCAGCTTAAGGAAGTCACACTTCCCTGGATGATCCCCATGTGCTCTGGCCACCCTTGATACTCATTAACAGACTGCAGCAACACAAGCAGGCAGTCCTTCCTGCCGCTGACTGCATTTTACCTCTCACCTATACACACTTGCAAGCACATGTCAGATGCTACAATCAACAATACATGTCGTAAACACACGTCTTGTGTTTTGTTTTTTTTTGTTTTTTTAAGTGGCAGAGGCGTGCTGCTCATTAACCTCTGTCTGGCTGATGGACAGGCGTAGTGACTCACAGGGCCAAAAGAAACCAGCTGGTCTAGAATGTGCCCGCATTGCTAGAAATAGTGCTTCTAACGTCACTAAAATTTTGCAGTCCTCCTGCCTGACTGAGTCTGTGTATTTTTTGGCGTGTTCACCACATAGTGCATGGGTTTGTTACAGTTTTTTAAAGATTTTCCGAATACTGCACATGAATTAGGCTCGTTTCCCTGCAGTGAGCTTTTGCTCCAGGCCACCCACAGAGAGACACATGGGAGGGGGTTGTACAAAAGCCAGCAGTAACCTTTTGAAGTAATTAACAGATTTAACAGATTACACTGCAAAATAGTCTTTCTTTTTTTGCTATTTTAAAATGGCCTTATCTTCTCCAGAATATAGGACATACACATTTTCCTTAGCAGTCAGATTTACAGACACTAAATCAAGATGTTGACAAAAAGAGGCATTTTAATAATCAGGAAGCTTTATAAAAATGACTGTGCAGTTTTTTGGTGAATGTACTCTTTGCCTCTCATACAGCAGTCTTCAACCATCTTCTCACCCCTTCTGATAGCTTTCTCCTCCTTCCTGTCCATGGCGGTGTGGAGTAGTCCGGGGGGTTTCGCTGTTTTCTGGCAATGAGAGGCCTTACAGGAAGGAGATGTGTGGGACCACTCTCCTACACTGACCAATTGATTATCTCATTTAAGATGCAGGCTTGAGGGGTGGTCGGTAACAGGGGAAAGCAAGAGACGGACATTTTTCTGTTGCTAAGAGACAGTAACTGGCATGGTGCTGTTGGATGACGTGGTAATAAGGGATGGAATGACAGCGCCTGGCTGCTCAGTTTAATCAGGAGAACTTGAGCATTTTCAGCTGTCACGCATATTGATGCAGTTATTATGTTCACTGACGAATGTCTGCTACTACTGTTACTACTATTAGCCTACTACCACTGCTGTATTATTGGACAATTATGAGCTTCACTCTTTTGAACGTGCATTCAGACCACAGAATAATCCCTGGGTGTAATCAGGGTCGAAAACAAGCACCTGATAAATACGGTATATGCAACTAGCCGCTAGATTTGCTTCATTCGCCTGCCCCAAAAAAGCAATGGTTATCTGTTGAGAAGCTGCTAGATTGAAGAATCCACCAGCCACACAGGTACGGGGACAAAGAAATTAATTTCCAACTCTGAATGTAGTCATTCTGAGACTACAACATTAGTTTCAGATACATCACTGCTGAACCATAGAGCACAGATGGAAACTTAATTTTTGTTTCTTAGTTTAGTTTTCTCTCTCGCTCGCCTGCTTACACACACTTTCTCTTTCTCACACTCTTTTTTTTCCTCCTTAGTGTGCTCTTTTTTTGAACCATGTTACACCAGCTCTGATACTGCACATTGATCTGTTCACAATGAGTACATTTTTTTACCTGAGTCACCTGTGGCCTGCTTCTTGGGCAGAAAGAGATATGAAAATAGATCAAGACTTTTGACTTCAGATCAACTGCCAAGATGCTGAAGAACCTTTGATGAGCTTTCAGCCTCTTCATGGTGTTGCATTGACCAAAGGGGCCTAACAAGGCTCCTGATATACAACACACTCTTCGACTGCATGACCTGACCTGACCACCATCTGGACCTCGGAGGCTGGAAGCTGTCTATACATATTCAGAATGTATATCTCTTAGCCAAAGACCTTCTGCAAAGAAAGTTTGCTAGTCAGTTCTCTGCGTTGGGCTTATCCAGACACTGGTACCTTGAGGGAAAATGGTGTCTCTTTTGTGTGCACTGGTTATGTCAGTGTTTGGTATATTGGGTAAAGTCTCTCTCTCTCTCTCTCTCTCTCTCTCTCGCTCTCTCGCTCTCTCACACACACACACACACACACATTCAGACACTCAAAGACCTTCTTATTTAGACCCTCATGAACTCCATTACCTCAGCTTTGTCCCCAGTGAACATGCCCAGACCATGTTCCTGATTGGGGGCAAACTGGAGGGAGGAATGAAGGAAGGCTGAGCGGAAGGAGGGTAACGGTCTGATCAGTTTGAGGCAAGGGAGTGCTACTGACGTGACACAGACACACACTGTCGGTGCCGTTTCTGTGTGGACATGGCCTAATTGTTTTTTGCATAATGCACTCGGAAACATTAGTTTATGATTTACTGTCTCCAGAGTCCAGACTAAATTTTTACATTAGTTTGCGTAACTTTTTTTCATGTAGGGGGACGGAACATAATTTAGTGTGTTAAAATGCCCAGGACCAGGTTTAATGTAATGCATGTATTGCAAGTATGTTGTGCAGTTACCAAGAGAGATGCACTCAAAGCAGATAGGAGCCAACATGATTACACCCTGAAGCACTCTTTTATGTTCTTATATGCCTCAGAGAAGCTGATCCACTATCGAAGCACATAGTGATAGAGTGCATGCTGACTCCAGACACATTGTTCCATGTGTATACAATCACAAAACATTAGTTAGGCAGCAGAAGTATCAGCTGCCAACCTTTTACATGTGAAACCACCTCAGAAGAAAAGTAGGTCAAGTGTTGTCCCTTTCCCAGTTATTAGGCAGTGTGTCTTAATTTTTTTAGACAGATTTAAGAAGGACAAATGTAAAGTAAATGTAAACAAAACTATCTATGTGTGTAGGAGAAAGAGAGAGATAGCTTGTTAGCATTGCAGCCAACCTTTCCAGACAGTCTGGTCTAGCTCGTCTAACCTGTCATTATATGGGACACAAACGGCTTGAGCTTTAACACACACACAAAAAAACAACCTGCACCAATAAGGAGTAAGTCATAACACTGACTAGATATTATCTCTAATACATCTAGACTGATTATCAGCTGCGAAATTTTCCTGGTCTCTTTGTTGTGGACCTCCTGGTGGATTTTAATTGGCCCTCTGATGAATCTTCAGTGATGTCAGATGACAGCCAGCTAATGAAGGCTGTCAGTCAATAAATATAAGCCCACTTTGCATTATGAATGTGCTCTACTTTCATTCTACTCATCTGCTTCATATTGTTAAAGTTATTGATTTAAATCTGTAAAGCATTCATTTTTATGACGAACTCATCACCCTCTCTAAAACATCATATTTTCATGTTTTTCTTTGCTTTATTTCCCATGTATTCAGTTGAAAGTGTCATACTAAAGTGTATTTTTACCTTCTTTCCATCATTGACACCTCGTTCACTGTGTGTGCTTTTATTGAGGGCATTGCAGATGGAAGTTTTGAAGTGAGGGTCTCAGTTAAATAACCATCATCGAGGGCTAGCATTTACCTATTCCAGTGACTTTTCCACATGCTTTCATATACATTCAAATGTTGATGTGGATCATTGTTTGCTGGAACAAATTTCCTGTTACTCCTCTAATGCCTTTTTTTCTCCTTCTCGCTCTCTCCTTCATATTATCTCCTGTCTTCCATAGGTCATGGAAAGTATTTGCCCTTGTTAGAACAAAGTACTATCTCAGACACAGCCTGCACATCGGTGGCGGTCGTAGGGTGTGTAGCCTAAGTCAGCTGGTGGTCATGTGTGAAGCCGTGGTCTGATGTCCACCCTCCCCTCAGCGCTGGCCATGGACGGGGAGAACTACCTGCATCCAGAAGGCCCTCAGCTGGACAGCAGCTTGTTCTCTGTGGCCTCCTCTAACATGGAGGTATGCTGTAGGATTTAATTTAGACACCATATGCATTTTCTTTGAACTGATATGGGTTTATTATATTATATTATGTAGTAGATTTGTTACTGAATGCTGTGTAAGTATGTAATAGTTACAGTATAAGGCATGAGATAAAACTGTTGAATGACATCCCAACAAAGTTAAACTAATTTGTCTTAATTGGTTTTCTTCACTTTTCACACTCATTAAATGAAGCTGAAATAAAAACATTTCAGCTGCAATTTATCCTAAAGACACAGCACTTTGAATACTTACTCTATAAAAACTGTGCACTGGTATAAGTGACTTCTGCAGAACAGCCATCTTTAAATCTGTGGGAACCGAAGTGGTCCTTCTTGTGGTATTAATCGACAGGCACAGCTTCTTATTAATTTTTCCCATGTATACGAGGCTAAACACACAGTCATGCCATCTAATTTAATAGGTTTTATTTTAAGTTGAAATATACAGTCACTTCATGTAGGGTGAATGTTTTTTTTGGTGCGCACAGTTTTTAAAATGTGGATAAAGTCAGTTCAGTTTTAACTGGAAGATTTCTAGAAAGGAAACTGTCCCAATTGTTTTTGAGCAGCTCCACTGTAACAGGCTAGTGGCAGATTTCCTGAAATGTTGGCTCTCAAAACTGAAAGTATCTGCTTGTCTAGATACCACTCGGAATAAAAAGCAAAAAATAGAGTTAAAGTGACACTTATACAGTTACAATGAAACAACAAACTCTGCCATCAGTTACATGTGGTAGTGGATTACCTACAGTAACTGACAGTATGCCCCTTTTTACCTGCACAGGAGCCAAGTACTGTGTTGCTGTGGACGTGAGCATCAGCATATTTCCGACACATAAAAGAAAACCTAATCTAAACCTCATCTAAAAATACGTCAAAGTCAGTTTCAGTGTACACTATAGTGAGAGTATTTTGTCACTTTGGGTAGTACACTGACTATGGATATGTACCTGGATACATCGACAATGCAGAAAAACCAAACTATGCCTTTTAGATGTTCTGTATTATACTGTTATGCATTTTTGTGACATATTTCACCTTGGTCTGTTTTTAGAGTTCAATATATTCCTCCTCTGGTTCCTGGGGATCCTACTCACAGCAGGCTGGATACAGCATACACTGCCCTATGCAATCTGGAAACCAGTAAGTGAATGCAAACTCACAAAGGCGTTGGACAATACCTCATGTTATCAGGGCTGGTTGTAGCCTGTCAAATTAGTTTTGGCTGGTTGACATAACAGGTGGGCAACTTGGTTGGTGTACAGATGGTAGCAAAGCCAAATAGTGGCCTGACAATTGGAATTACAGTCCTGGTGGCACTGAAAAGAAGTGGTTTGGGGGTTTATTTAAAAATATGAATCGCATTATTGATCCCCAAAGTGTTAATTTACTCCCAAATATAAAATAAAAATGATTTTGAAAGTCATTCATGCATATTTCTTTTCATTGGATGAGCTTGAAAAATAGAAGAATAAATACTAAATATTGGCCAATAATGGCCAGAATTTTTACAATAAGAATGCAGTATACTCTTGTTTAAGCTCAGACTGAAAAGGAGCACAATGTGGAACAACTACACAAACAACTTACGCTTGGCCTAAAGTAAAAACAGAAATGACTAAATTGTATTTCTTCATATTTGACGAACCAAAAAAAGTCTTACTCAAAATCAACCTATTTTTCAGTGTGTTTTAACTGTGAATCACAGTTTCACTGTTTAACAGACACCTTGACAGATACAGCAGGGACCGAGGAGAGTCGTTTATTTCTCTGCAACCCAGAAACGGACGACAGACAGTGAACGGATGAGGCCTTTAGGGACTGAAAACATTACATGACAACGATGACAACCAATCACTGACAGGTTGTGTGCTGCCCACCCAGTGTTGTCTGTTATATTTTCTTTTAGAGAAACGTTTCCCCTTAACTTTCGATTGGGTAAGCAAGATGGGCATTTGGGTGGGCTGAGCCCACCCCTGCCCCTGCGTACCACCAGCCCTGCACATTATGAGCTTAGAAATACATAGTATAACAGTTGAGAATGTTACAAGTCACTTTTCGTACTGTGCACTACATACATTTATACGTTGAATGAGCTTGAACTAAGTTGAAATTGGGTGATAACTATTAACAACATAACAAAATGTCCCATTAGCCCCAGGACTATCAAATATTCCAGTTACTTGTCAGTGTAATGAGGGTAGAGTAATATTTGTGAAGAGGGTGTCATGAATATTTTGCTATTGGTGTGTGTATATACCCTGTTGACTGACACATTGCTGAGTGAGAGCCAACCTTATCCTCACGGCAAAAACCGTCTTGATAAGACACCCAGACTGACTTGAAAAGATGAAAAGCATTAAGTCATTCACTATGTTGATAGTACACAGGAAAATATTCGAAGTCATTTATTCAGTGACAAAAAGGAATTTAGCATAGGAGTAATACAATATATTATTATTATTGTAATTCTACGTTTCTAACCCTATAGGTAAAAGCTTTACCCTTTGTATGAAATACTGGAAAGCATTTTAACAAGGTGTGTTTTCTGACACTTCTTGTTTGGTTTATTATGAATTACTTGATATTATTGGAGTCCATCATTGCGCTCCGGACACCTGAAGTGACCTAACACAATCAGGCCAGTACGTTACTTTTAACCTGACACCAGCAGCTTACGTCATTGGGGTTGGCCTCCTTTTATCAGACCTCGTTCATTTCCTGTAGCGAGTGGCCTGGTGTGACAGCCTTACTGGGGGCTTAATCTCAACATCCTGTGACTCAGCTCTGTTTTAATGACTTCATTGCTAAATGAAAGATGTTTGAGATATGTGTCGGTTTGTAGATCTAAATATTATAGTACGGGACTTCAGACTAGGGATTTCACCATATAAAACTACTAAAATGACTTTGGTTGGTCATCACTAACCTGCTGTTGCGTATATATACATATATACTTAGGGAGCGTTTGTGTTTTGTATTGTTAATCCTGCCTGGGCACTGTTTCTCTGAAAGCTCAAGATGCAAATGACGTAATACTGCCGCCTGTGGTTTCCAGATTCATGTAAAGAAGAATTTTCTGACATCAAGCTGATTTTAACAAGGCCCTTATCTTGCTCTGTCTTACAGTGCAAATATCATGATGTGTCTGTGGTTTAGAACAAGATGGTGATTAAATATCATTTTGTGGCTTCATCATTGTGCCGTTAAGGGTGTCGTAGAGCGAGAGTGATGGTTTCAAAAAGGGTGTTAATTCAGTACTATTCTCAATCAGTAGATGTTTTGTCTCAGAGTGACCAGACAAGGAACCAGGACTCATCAGGAGGTCACTGTCTGTATGACAGAGTTATGCTTCACGGTCATGATGCAGTCGATTGAAGCCTGCAGTTGTCTTCTCACATGGCCATAGAGAACAAGCAGAATAGAGTGAATCGACCACATGACAACAGCAGGGAAAGACATGAATGGGTGACGGCTCTGTTTACACTGACTGATGCACTGGCTGACGGCAGAAACTATATGAGCAGCGATGAAAATGTCACGGAGACTCTAACTGTGTGGAGTTAGCAGGGCCATGTCTCTCATAGGTCAACAGTGGAGTTTACAGAGCATAGAGGTCATAACAGCAACTCCGGTGCAACATATTGCAATTCAATACACCAGCCTTTTCAAAGGTAGTGTTGATTATAAAAACTGAGGTTAACACTGTGTCATAGTTGGTTCTTTTCTGTACGGATATTACTTGGTGCATATAAGGGGTATTTGCTATTCTGTGCGTAAATTTCTTTTTATATATTATTTTAAGGTTCTGTTAAGTCATTACTGGCATTATAGGAATATCAAAAAGCAAAGCTGAGAATCTGAGCCCATGCAGTATCATCCAAGGGATTTTTTGTCTTAATTGGGGTCAGTTGACCAATAATATATTTTAACATTCCCATAAATGTACCTCGAAAACACATAATCTAAATTTGAAAACAATATGTTTTCTTGAGGGCGGCACGGTGACTGTCGCCTCACAGCAAGAAGGTACCGGGTTCGAATCCCGGGCCCGGGGCCTTTCTGTGTGGAGTTTGCATGTTCTCCCCGTGTCTGCGTGGGTTCCCTCCGGGTACTCCGGCTTCCTCCCACCATCCAAAAACATCCATGGGGATGAGGTTAATTGGCTAATTTAAATTGACCGTAGGTGTGAATGTGAGTGTGAGTGGTTGTCTGTTTCTATGTGCCCTGCGATGAGGTGGCAACTTGTCCATGTGTGCCCTGCCTTCCGCCCTAAGACAGCTGGGATAGGCTCCAGCCCCCCCGTGACCCTATGAGGATAAGCGGTAGATAATGGATGGATGGATGGGTGTTTTCTTGAGCAAAATTTAGAATACATATGGGAATCCCAGAAATGATTGGATACCAACACAATAAGAACAAATTCTAGATATGAACAAAAGCAGTGGAAAATTTCTCAATGATGACCATTGTTTCACTTTTATTTTATGGTGGTACACCCTTATAAACATTTGTAAAAATAGCGTAAACTCATTTATGCTGTACATGTCTTTCAACTTTCATCCTAGTTTTTCGAGCACAAAAAATAGGTTGCAGTTTTTTCTCATCATGGCATTAATGCCAGTGACACAGAAAGACTGATGAGTGATTGTGACCACCATCTGTCATCTGTTATCTGTGAACAGCTAGTATCCCTTGCTGATGGCCTTTCATTTACCCCAGGGTGTCCATTTGCAGCCTCCAGTCGATAATGTGTGCTGTCAAAGCTGATATCACACATTATAGATAAGAAAGTGGTTACATTTTGTGGATCTGGCACCAAACCGTTGCAAAATAACTGCAGAACCCTACTTGCTTAGTATTTTCAAACTTGCTGGGTCTGATTGTACTGACCAAAACTTCCAACACAACACTCCCATGGTTTATGCATATTGTACCAAATTTAAGTGACATGCTAACAACACGTATCAGATATGAAGTTTTAATTCAAATGCAGTGTAATAGCGCTCTTGCCCATTGCAGACGGACATGGCGACATGCTGGAGTCAACAGCAGACCAAGGCGGGGACGTCGGCTGTGCAACCCGGCCTCACGCAAGCGGTTGCGTACTGTTTGGTCGCTGATTCTGTCTGTGCTGCAGTCACTGGCAGGAAATGGTTTCTCAGATGTTGAAGACGACGATGGCGGTCCTGCCGAGGGGTGGTGACACGTGGCCTGGGAGCTCATGGTCGGTCGCTAGTACGCCCTGTGTCATTATACCAGTTCCATAGATGCGAAGCGGTCGAGACATGAAAGCCCAAGGCCCTGGCAACACGTTTCTGTGCCATTCCAGCTGTCAGCATACCATTGGCCCTTTTTCTCTGATTTTGATGTAGTCCTGCCATGGACGAACGTTTCACCAGGACAATGCAAATGAGTACTAAAGATCGCCATTGGGACGGCTACTTATTTACCAGGTTTCAAAAGGATTGGTGATTAGGATCTGCTCAGTTTCATCAGCGGTGACAAATTCTAAGGATGTGCAACAACATGTAGGCACACAGCAAACAAAAGCAAATCCTTTGAGATTTCATGTGATATTTCGTGTGTTATTACTCACATTCATTGTTTGGCTTTGTGTGCCCAAAATTTCTCAATCATGAGAGTGTTGCGTTGGGAGTTTTGGTCAGTATATTATATTATTCTGTACAGTTTTCCCAGCAGGCATGTTGGAGAGTAAGCAATGTACTACACTTACATGAAAGTATGCAGATCAATTAAAACATCTCTCTTGATTAATAACTCCCTCAGTGTCTGCTGGTCTGGATGTTAACTTCTCATCTAATACTAAGCTCTACACTGTTTATTATGTTAATGAACTAAAATATGTTGGGTTTTCCTGTTGTTCTTTTATTCCATGTTTTCAATTTAAAGAGGTAAATTAAAGCCCACTGTTTGACTCTCTTTAGCAAACAACAGCAACGATTTGTGGTAGTATGGTCAGAACTCAGTCTGGGTGGTTGTTCACAGCAGAAATTTTTTGTCTGTTTTTGACTTATTTGTTTCTGATTGTCTACACCTCTTAAGTTCTGAAATTATGAAGGCTCAGACTGTGTGTGGTATTTTAATCTGCTCTGTGAAAAGGACTACATTATGTTTCTCTACACTGAACATTACTTATTATTACTATAGACATTTAAAAACTTTTGCAGTCTGAACACCAAAGCTTTTGATCTTTAATGCACTTTTTGATCAAGTGAGTGCACAGGCATGAATTGTGGTAAGCTTTTTGATATTTGTAGGCTGCATTCACACCAAATCTGAACTTCCCATTCTTGTGAATATGACAAGTAAAAATTTGGTTTAACCTCCTGCCTGCCTCTGCCTGACCCTGCCTATAGAGTTCACTGTAGCCAGACTGTTTCCCAGTGCTATGAGTCAAAGTTCCTTTATTGCACACTGTTGATGGCATGTGAACTAGATAAGAAGAGTCCTTCCAAGGAATCTCAGCAGTTGGCTACTGTCACATTGTTTGCTGTTTAGTCTCAGGATGGCTGGTTAATATAACAAATGTTTTTCCATGGAAGTAGCATTATATTGTTTATTATCATGATGATAGGATTATGAGTGATGAAAAAGGGACCATATACTTTACTTTTTGATTACTTCTGCTGAATTCTGTTAAATTACAAAAACATGTAAAAATGTCCTGCTGATTATTGGACAAGTCACCAGTTCATCACAGGGCACATAGAGACAGACAAGCATTCACACTCACATTCACACCTACGCACAATTTATATTAGCAAGTTGACCTCCACGTGCATGTTTTTGGATGGTGGCAGGAAGCCAGAGAGAGAGCCCACGCAGGAACAGGGAGAACATGCAGACTCCACACAGAAAGGCCCCGGGCCAGGAATCACACCCAGTAGTCTTCTTGATGTGAGGCAACAGTGCACTGCACCACCTCCACCCTTTAAATCAAAACTGAAAAATGCACCTAATGCACACAAAGCATTTATGTGTTGTGAAAATGAGGCAGTTCTCACTTTTTCCCCCCCTCACTAACATGGTCCTATTGCCTTTGCTCTATTTATCAGTATATAAAAGTAGTGTCATCAGTGGAACTCTGTGGTCTTTGTCCTAAAGTAAATGTTTGTCATATGCTTTATCCCATGATGTTGTTTTCAATTAGGGTTTTATATTTGATTTTATTGCACATTCTACTGCAATTTAGGTGTTGGTATGTTGAAAGGCTGTTGGTTCGTTTCCTGTTAAGTGTGTTTTGAACAACAGTGACTAAAACCTAATGACTGATGACGTTATAATGTGTGAAACGGTTTCAGTGCGTAAAGTCCCCTTGTTATGAAGTTATCAACGAACAAAGCAGACTGTTGATCAGGAAATAAAAACCGTATCTTTGTATATGTTTGTTACATCACTTGCTAGTATGTTTTTAGCCTGTCAAAGAGAGTGTGAAACAAGAAGAAGAACACGGTTCAAAAGATGATGTGTACACACCTACAGGCTGCTATTAGCATGAGGAAGGCTCCATGTACACAAACAATAAGTCTATCAGTTCCTTTGGCCAAGAGCCCCACACCAGCTTTGTGTTGTTGGAAAACCCTCTGATGCCAGCATGCCAAGACTTCTGCTGTAATAATATCACTGTCATATCACTGGTGGCTGAAGGGCTGGGAAGGGGATTTCCAGTGTGGATGGTTGTTAAATTCAGAGGGCTATGATTTTTCTGGATAACCTCATGACTAGCTAACTGTAAATCTAATGTCAGTTTTTATGTGATTTCATTTTAACATTTAACTTCTTATTTGCTTGATTGCAGAAAGCATAACCGTGGCAAATATCCCCAAAAAGTTTTCACAAACAATTGTGATCTATTTTTAGTGTAAAAACATTTAAAATACATTTAAAATATATGTAAGGTCATCTAAAAGATAATACTGAATTTTTCAACAAAATTATTCAACAAAAATATAACATATGGAACTTGGACACAGTTTCACATTTTGCTGCATGTTTTTCTAAAAATTAAACCAAAATAATAATGTAGGAAAATGTCTTCACGGCCCATCTTCTGTTGAGTGGCTAAAGGCTCTTGCTGTGTTTCAAACTTAATCAGTCAGTCCACTGATCTCTGGCCCAGAGCCAAATCCTGTGAATAGCTTTGGCAGAGCTCAGTCCCTCTGAGCCTGAGCCCTGGCATGTGATTGGATGAGAGGAGACCTGGAGGGGTGTGGTTTCACTTCCACCTTAACAGAGATCTTTTGCTTTTGTATTGAGTGTCCTTTACCGTCAACACAGTTTACATTGTGATGTGAAGTAAGAAACTGAGAAGAGCTCATGTTGGAACACAAGGTGTGTGATGTTAACGCTGGGCTCAGGGAGAATGGTTGGAATTAGAAGTTGGACCTTGAATCCTCAAAGTGGGTAGGAGCTGTTCTTGTCCCTCCATTTTTTGACTCTTTCACCTTATTTAAACTCTTTCTGCCTCTCTGACTAGATACATGTTTTTCTGTTATCCCTCTTGTCTCTTTGATAGCTGAAGTTGCCACCCTGTTGGCTTTGAACACCTGAATTCTTAGACACTTTGATTTTAGACACATGTCACTTCACTCTGCCATATCAGTCATCAGTTTATTATTAAATGCTCAGGCTGTCGTCTATAAACAAAACTGAAAGTGTTTTCACCTGTGATGTGTTAATGACTGAGAATGAAACAAATGAACCTCTTCATCTCCTTCCAGGCAATACCACTTGAACAGCAGCACTACCACCACCACTCCAGATGTGCACATGGACATGTACTCTGGATTCCCTGATGTGGACTTTTCTAGCCTCAACCTCCCCAGAAATGGAGACTTTCCCCAGGTTTGTTTCATATACCTGTTCTTCATGCTGGCTTGTTTATATGTGTATAAAACACTGACAAATTGTAGTGCATAGAAGAGCTACTGAAACCACTGTTAGATGCTTTCTAGTTTTCTTTTCTTCCCTTTTTTAGTAGCTCATCAGTGGGAAAGACCATGCCTCCCACCCACCTCTTTCATCCTGTGTTCCATGTGCATTCAGCTCTGCTTAATTTACCATAGAGCAGTCTGATTAAAGGCTAGCGTTGTCTAGACAACTGCAGAGGTACCTGCCCCATTCCTGTCGAGGCATGTCATTAATAAGTCACTGTAATTTAAAGTCCGTCTGTGCGTCCATGCTGCATCTTCAGAAATCACTTCCAGGTAAACTGAGAATCTCTTTGCAGTGTCCAGTAGTGCTTGGAATGAGTCCACACAGATATATTGCTGTTTTTTTTAAGACTTTCTTTGGGATTATCCCCCAAACTGGAGAGATACAATTGTGAGACTTCATTTCAGGATGTGTTAGACAGCGGAGTAAAGCCACATGCTTCATGTATTTACGACACCATTCCAGATGATTACTATCAGACATTTGCATTTTTCCATTTCTGTGCACTTCTGTCTGTCTGGCCAATTCCTTTATAGTTAGAGTCATATGAATGGGAGCCAATTGCAATGACACAGGCCAGTGAGTTTCTAATCTGAGGCCTATTTGGGTTGAGCCAATGAGTGCTATTATGGAACCATATTAAAAAATATGCCATGATGATGAGAGTTAAAGGAGGGCAGTCATGGGTTACCAAAATACTCCCCTTGTGTGATTAGCCTTTTTGACAGTAGAGAGGACACAGCCAGCTGGGGTGTTCTTGGTTCAATGTGAGGCCAAAGCACTAAATATTAAGGGATTGGGTGAGGTGTGACAGCAGTGGCAAGGGAAAAGGCATTTCATATCCTGATTATGCTTTTTTTCACTGAATAATACAAATGTTTTTTAGTATCGGTTTAAACTGGGATTGACCTGGTTTTTATTTCTCCTTATGCATTTCTTGTTCAAAGCACAGGGATGAGCTTTCATATTTCATCAAATAAACGCATGCGCATAATAATTATAATGAACCACAGCAAATGGAGGGGCATTTTCTTGCAGATAGATAAATAGATGTTATTGTATACATGTCATGCAGGATTCACTAGACCAACAAGAAATTCTGTGTAATGCATTTTACATTTAATTCATCCTAATACAAGAGGGAATGCCATTTGAAAGAAAAACTGTAAAAATGCTATGAATGAGCCAGTTTGGCTTTGAGGGATGTTCTTCTTAAACTGCTGTGTGCTGCAGCTCAGCTCAGCTTTTCTTTGTCTCTCTGGAGTCAACGGCGTCTTACAGCCTGTGGGTTTTAGAAAAGCTCAAGGCTTTATTCTACAGTTTATTCAATTTGATGTTCAGCAACGTTTTGCCAAATTAAGTTGGTGCGCTGTATAACGTACCTGGCACAGGAACACTTGCACGTTCTGAAAATATGTATTAACCTATCATCAAGGGTCACTTCAGTTAATGGGGATGCATCATGACAACCCAGTCTTTTTTTTCTTTTTTTTTTATCCTTAAGGAGACAGGTGCTCAAACTGAGCTTTTCAGACAGAGGGTGAATACAGGTACTGTATATTTAGACAGCATGGTGGAGCAGCGGTTAGCCCTATGACAGCTGGGATAGGCTGCAACGCCCCTGTGACCCTATGACCTGGATGGATGTCATAAATTCTGCAGCACGAGTACTATGATTAGCATAATTAGCATGATACGTCCTCTTAATCATGGACAATTTGTCGCTGATATTAGCATTTCACAAGCTTTTGACGCTCATTTTTTGTTACACTGTATTGACCCCCATAGTAGAAAATTTCTGAAAAAAAATCTGTTGTTTACAATGGAAGCACTAATAGACACAAATTACAAATGAAGAATGCTTGAAGTATATGAAAATGTTTTTTATTAATGCACTATTTAAACTGAGGATATCAAGAACAAAGGCTACCTAGGAAGGTTTTTATTTACAAGAAAGTAATCCTCTTCATGTGCGTTGTAGTCCTGGCATAGATTTTGTGATTCACATGGGTTTTCCCTTCTTGTTTTCCATGTGCCTGTTTTAGACTGTGTGGCTTCTAACTTTCTTTCTTGCACGTTAATAACGAAGGCTCATGCTTATGTGATACATATCAGATCTGTGTGTCCTTCTACATATTTAGAAACATATTACTTCACAGTTGTAATTTTTCATGTAGTTTGGTTTAAATGTGCTCCTTCATCGTCATTCATGAGCTGCAAGTTTTGTTTCCTGGCAGTGGAGCTATGGATTGCCATGGTGCCTGAGTGAGACAGAGGGAGTCGTTTTGTGCTTGTGTTGTGCTTTCTCAGCTGTTCTCTCTGTTTTTTGGACACTCCCTACCATGTGAGGCATGTAGAGAAAATGTAAGTCACAGGGTCATCATGACTAATCCACCACCTCACACTCAGACCCTCTATTTCATCCCCCATTTTCTTTCCCACCGTCACCATGGCATGTGACCATGCTCATTCCCCCCCACCCCCTTGTCTCTGTGTTCTTTGCACTGTTGGACCATGACGGTACTGAAGACACTTCAGGCATGTGTGACTGGGCGAAGTTGTTGATGTGATTGTTCGGTTAGTCACGTGACTGCCATGTTTGTCTTGGCCGTTTCCTTGTTTCAGTGACAGCTGTAGTGGCATCAGTGAAAATGTCTTTTGGTTTGCATGATTTACTGCAGTGTTAGTGTTTGTTCACACAGTTCACCAGAGTTCTGTTGTATGTTGTATAGAAGTTTGGTGCATGCAGAGAGGAGCTCTGTCACTGGATTGAGTCAAATGTTTGTTTGTCTTAGAATTAATAGACTCAGTATCCTTTTTAGATTATCAGTCAATTACAGTATATCACTTACTGATAACTGAAATGGAATATGCATCCTCTGTACAATAATGCAGGAAAATTCAATTTTACAAATGAAATGGATCTTGACACTAACTTAATGAAAAGACTCAATTATTTGATATATCAGTACCAAATTGCACAGTTATTTCCAGGAAATGTCCGTACAAATACCAGTTACAAACTGAATTTTCTTGAGCGTTAATGGGAAACTAATGGCCGCCTAAAATAATGCATCAAAACACGATGCTTTGGCACAGTGGTAATAAGATAAACAGTGGGAACTCTGACAAATGCAAATCAAGGATTCTACATCAGTCTCCAGTCAGTATAAAACACAATGACAGGCCTTCCTATCATGCATGCAAAAGTTGAATCTTAAAAAAACGCATTCCCTGTGGTGCACACCTGTCAGGTCATTTACCGATCAGTATTATGTGAACTTATTTTTTTCTTTGAAAACAAAACTGACTAGAAGACAAAAACAGCTCATTCACTAACCACACAGGCTAAAGCGTGAACAGCACTTTGCAAGCACACAGAGTAACATACATCTGTATCCTATGTACTGATACTGTACGTACACGTATGTACACGTGTACACACATCAAAGCACGTTTAGAGAAACTCAGACTGTCACTACATGTACTTGTTCTTTCTCTGTGCCATGAGTCTCTCACAATTACACACACACACACACACACATATATATTTATATATATACACACACACATACATATACACACACATACATACATACATACGTATGTGTGTGTGAGTGTGTGTGTATATGTATATATATGTGTGTGTGTGTGTGTGTGTATACATATATATGTATATATATATGTATATACACACAGTATATTTAAATGTAAAAAAAAATCCTGTTACATTGATTAGATTAAATGATAAAATGCTTGTTTGACTTGTGAGCTACCCTCCCTCTAGTTTTTGCTTTATCAACATAGAATATCACTTGTTGTTGTTTTTTTTTCTTTTTCTTTTTTTTTTCTTCTTTTTTTACGGGAATGCAATCATGATAAAAATCAGTAGGTATTTCTCAATTACTTCCTTCTAAGGAACTCTTACACTTGGCCTAGTTTAAAGGAGGAAGTTAAAGGTTAATTTGAAAGGTTGTTAATAGATGCACTGTTTTCTTTGGGGAGCATGTACTCCACCTGATCCACGTTAGTTTTAGATGAGCTCTGGTTGATTTGACTTCCATCTAGCCTGTATTTTGTAAAGTATGTGTTTTAAACAAAGAACTGTAGTTCTAAAACCAAAGTTCAGACCTGCCGCACCTTTTTTTTTTTTAACACCAAACGTGCAATGACAAATGCTCAACCGTTATTCGGTGACACTGGAATTGTAGTCAGGATAGGAAATAAAATCAGAATAATTGAAATCCAGCATGTGTGGTCTTAAGCAGCCCCTTCAGGGATTTTTGTAGAATGTGTGTGTGCATGTGGGTGTGTGTGTGTGTCCTCCCTGTTAACCCACGAACAAACACACACACACACACACACACACACGAGGATTCCCACTCGTACCATGATGACACTATGGCCGGGAACCACCTGGTCTCTGAGAGTCTGAGATAGACATTACAGTACCGTCACCATGCTGACTTAATATTACATTGTCTTGGAAACTGGGTGTGCAAATGGGCAACGCTCCTCCAAACAGTACATGAAGAAGATAAAGCCCGTTATTTCTGTTTTTAAACTGAATTACTGTTTTTCCTCATTCACGGCGGGCTATTAAAGGGTTAACACATTAATGTTACGACACTGTCTTTGATCAGCATCTTGGAGTTGCTGAAATAAGCCATTTACCACCAAATTCCCAGAATATTATTTTTTTTCTCCAACAAGTCGCAGCCCTTTTTCCGGGAAGTGGCATTAGCTATTTCTGATGAAGTAATTGTGCACAGACAGAAATCAAAGAAGACCCTGCAAAAAAAAAAAAAAAAGCAAACCTGCAGCCCTCACCTGGCCTGCCAGTACTACAGCCTGCCTCTTAATTAAGCTGTCTGTACTGTTTGTGTTTGTGTTTGGCTTAAGTGTGTGGGGAAACTTAAGGTGCTCATCAAATATCTTTCAATGTTGATAAACACAACAAAGCTGAATTAATAGGGAGATGATTTGACATGCAAAGCTGGCATTCTCAGAAGTGACACACTGCCCCAATTAGCTATACATCATTATATTAATCATAATCATTACTCAAAGAGCAGCCCTGAAATTGAGCCTGTGCAGACAAATGGAAAGACAGAAAGCAGAGTATGAAGTAAGACAGGCAACCAGGCAGGGAGTCTGTCTGTAAATATAATAATCATTAAATAGTGGCCCAGGCCCATTAAACATAGCGGTAAGCAGTGGGGTGTGAGGAGCGGCCTGGTCCACAGCGCAATACTGTTTACACTACAAATGCGGTTGAGTTACACCATGTACAGTAAAATGGGCCTGACTGCCAGTAACTCTAGTCACTTACCAACAAAAGCATCATTTCCTGAAAGCTCCTCCCTCCCTCTCCTCCCCTCCCCTCCCTTTCTCTCTCACTCACTCTCCAACCACCTTCTTTGAGCTCTGAGGAACTAGTCCACAATCACTATGACTAAGTCCTTCTATGCAAATACCTGCTTGTGCCCCCGGTGAAGCAGGAAGCGTGCCGCAGATGCGTCTCTGTTTTGCGAGAGGAACAGAGTTTGAGTGTGTGAGAGAGCTTGTTGCCCTGAGTGTACCTGCGGCATAGAGGCAGATGTGTGTGTTGAACCATAGAGGAGCTGTGACAGGGCCAGTCCACAGTTGGGTGGAAGTGCACCAGCTGTAAGGTGAATACCAACACTTTTTGAGCCACACATGGAAGAGGCTGTCGTGTTCAGGGATTTTTGGTGAAGCAGGAGTGTGTGTGTGTGTGTGTATGTCTGTGTTTGACCCCCTCCCCTAGCATTTGGACCCATGTCTCTCATGCAGCTCTGGACTAAATTATATTCACAGCTGGGACGACCGCTTCCCAAGGTACTGGTAATGTTTGCTTCTTTTTTTTTTGCTTTTCATATATTACATATTCACATATTACACTAATTCAAGACTATTAGCAAAAGCCTTGTTTTGTTGTTTATTTTTGTCACAATCTGCAATTGAAAGGGACTAAATAGTATTAATAAGCATTTAAGCATTTAATTAATCTACACATAGCTGTGATTTGTTTTTAGAATTCTTGATTGAATTTTTAAAATAATTTAGAACTTCTTAATCGGAAGCAAGTCTGTGATTTATCTTCGATTTGTATTTTCTGTCTAAAGGTTGCCATCCACTTGCATTGATCTGTTATTAAAATATCATCTCATTGTACTGTAAAGTAACGGCATAATTTACAAAAAAAAAACAAAAAAAAACAGGCATAATACAACCTTGATGAAGAATATGTTTCAATAGAAATCTCCATTGCACTTTTGTTATAGAGTAGGTCTAGGCTTCCTGTCACAATAGACAGTAGTTTATTCTATATCTGCATACAGTACTAACACATAGAGAAAAATGCCAACAAAAACAACCCTTTAGGATTTGGATGTCAGACTGTGAGTTGCCAGTCAGTCACCTGGTATGCCTTAGAGACTCTTATTCCCAGCCAGGAACTATGACAAATGATTGTCTGCCTCACTCCTTGCTGTCTTCCAGTAAGTGCGAGAACTTGATATCTTGTCGGGCTAAATAGCACTCTTATCTGTTTACTGCATGACCATTAAATGTGGCCTTTGTTGGATTGCATTGTAAATAGAACTGCAGTGTAATCTTTTTTTTTTTTGTCATTCATTGGACTACACAGCATTAGTGGAATCATAGCTCATATCAGTTTCACAGTAATGTTGTTATTTGTCCAAGGCTTTTTGTAAGAATTGCAAACCCTAGAAAACCCCTTTGTTTTCTTTCCTCCTCTGCTATACAGACTGTGTTGTCTGTTCTTATGGCATTTTTGATATTTATCGCTTCTTTTTTAATAATAAACTGAATTTCCACTGAATTTCTGATGAAGATGATTTGCTAATCTCACCAAATCAGCATTCACAGAATTATGAGAAATTACACAATCAGGGGTTTCATTTTGTGAAACCTCATCAGACTGGGCCCATGTGCTTCTGATAGTTTCTCATTGTCAAGCCGACTGGGAAATTTGTGTCCACAACATATAGTTCTGTTTCTGTGCAAAAATGTCTATCAGACGCTAATCTGGGACTTCTGAATTGTGTTAGGGCAGACTTTCGTGAACCCATCCACTAAGGCCAGGTTGGCAGTCTCTTGGTGGGCTCATGCTGTCAGTTTCCTGGCACGCTAAAACCTCAAGCGTGACATAGGCGTGATGCTTACGGGAAGTGAATAAACAGTAATGGTGAGGATGAGTGGGGGGTTGGATTGATGATGAGTGGTTTTTGGAGAGAATGGGGGATTCAGAAAGTAGAGCAACAAATGAGGGTTCATTATGCTGCAAAAGGTAAATTAAAGATTCTCAGCGTCTTTGTTGATGCCTAACTATGTAGTCAATCGTTTAACCTATTTTAGGAGCATTGTGTTAAATGTATGACGCTTCACTGCCGTTGGACTAGCTCAGGGTGGTGGTATGTGAAAAGACAACATGTTCCAGCTAATGATTACAGGCTGTTATTAAAAAATTCATGTAGTAAAAGAGTTGGGGAATGTTTATGGATCGTCAAGTTTTATTGATATTTATAACATAAACATACAGTAGGAAAACAAATTAAAAGGCCTACTGTTCAGAAAAGGTGTACCTGTGTATGTATGCATGTAAGTTTATGTATCTGTTTTAATGAAAGAGCAAAATTCAGAGCTAATTTATTTTTTCATTGTTCATCCATTTTGCCCTGTTGGTGGGATTGAATTTGTTTTACCAGCCTGAATTGAGCCTGGTAAAAGTCAGTAAATCTTGGTTGTAACTGGGTCATTTTAATGTAACTCAGCTTGCAATCAGGATTAGAAAATGCAGTCTTTGTCTATCAGATAACATGAAGCTGTCATGATGTGAAGTAGCCAAAGTAGCTTGTGTCCCCAGCCAGTGGTTGTAAATCTAACCTGGTTAGCAGTTGATTCTTGGCTAAGAGCCAAAACAACAACTTATGGGCAACGAGCCCACCATCCTGAGTCACAACATGATAATAGTCCATTGGCCGTGTGTGTGTGTGTCAGTCATGCACAAGAAAAAAGACAGAGAGGTCATTTCAGGTAATGTAAGAGCCTGTGAATAAACACTTCAGATGTTTGGTTTCATACAACTGCAAACCCCTTTTGTCATCTAGTGTTGGTTTCCCACAATAGAGCCAATAAAAATAGCATATAGTAAAATGTTAATCATTCGCACAAGCTTCTGGTTTGTCCTCTATAAGTAATTGAAGCTCATGTTCTTTTAAGTTATGGCACATCTGCATTGTTTCAGTCAGTATTCAGCAACATTCTCTGTTATTTTCCAGGACACACTGCATGTGACTGACAAATGACAGCTTTTGCCTCTTTTGCAAGCCCTGTGTGGTATGTTGAAATTTCTGCGAAGTCAGTTTGCTTCAACACTCCCCTATTTTTCTCACTGTAGAGGACACAGGCTCACACATGCAATTAGATTATCACACTTAACCACACACACAGTTTTAGACCGAGTCATTTTTTTGTTTTCTTATCATTTCACCTTCCTCAGGTGCCCACCATAATTCTGGGGGTATTCATGTCAGTTCTTTTTAATTGTTAGTACTTTTTATTTTCTTCTTCAGTGCAGGTTTAAACTACTGAGCCATGCCTCTGTGAATGCCAGCTCATCCTCATGGTACCCTTGTGTGGGTGATGCTTCCTCATGGCACCAACCCAAATACAAAGCACATGAAATCCCCTTCTGCTTCCCCCTCTTTTCTCAATTTGTGCAACTTTTCACTTATTTAACTCTGCCTGTCCTCTGCCTATCTGACAGCACCATGTGGATCGAAGGGTCTTATTAGCGTCTAGTAGTTGGTGCAAGTTGCAGGCTCTCCTACATACACAACTCAGAGAACAGTTCCTTGAACCAGCTCGTCATTGGGCTGCTAGCTGGGACACTTGACATGCCATCGTTTTATTTCCCAGAACATATGAAAACACTGGAAAATTCCAGGAGGCTTGTAAGCAGCAAGCAGTCCTCCTGGCTTGGTTTACGCAGACTTGGCACAACATGAAGGCTTGCCTGTCAGGAGTTTTCAGGACTGGCTGTGTCGCTTTGTTTGGCCTCAAATAGTTCTTCAGGGATAGGCTAGAGTCCATAACTCTAAATGTAGATACAATAAAAATTTATCAGCTCTATTGTTATTTCTCAGACTATCACCTCAAAACAGCACATATCTGTCAACACAGCTATCAAGGAAAAGCAACCTGAGTCTCATGAGCCAACTCATTAAACTGTCAGTAGAAACACTGATTAAATAATATTGTAACCAGTGGAACAGCTGGTGAGCAGTTCATCAGACTGAGACTTTAAGTTGTCTGGGTCTGTGTTTTTGAATGTATTTCTTGGCCTGGAAGTTATGTGACTAAAGGGTCCAAAACAAGACGTAAAACTTTCCTTGTGTTCTCAGAAAAAACACAATGGCTTTTTGACAAATTGTCTCCTTGATCAAAGCTCTAAAACAGGATAAGCTGATTTTTGTCTGCATGTCTTTGAGAGGAGTCCACCAAACACTGAGCATGCTTAACTAAAATCAGTTCAGTACTTTATTCAAAAGAAAGTCCAACTGCTACCGCTTGTCTGCTAAATCAACTCAGAGCAGAAAACCTTGTCTGATTTAAGAAAAGGGAAAAGCTTAGAGCTGCTCTATTAAAGTCACAGCCCTACAGATATGTCAGGGATGTAGGACATGCAGACAGCTTGGCATAACATAATCCAGACAGAAAAGGAGACACCAATGATGGTGGCTTTTCAGTTCCAGGCCCTGGACCCACCACATGAAAGCACACACAAGCACACACAAACACACACACACAGGCCATCAATCAGGCTCTGTAGACTGCATGAAGGTCAACAGCTGACCCCAGAGGGGAAAGCCCTGGGTGGGGGTTGTTTTAGTCAGCTGATCATAAGTGTGAGGTGGTGGGTGTGGTTTATAACACTCCATCCCATCAACCCATTCACATACATATCACGCCACAGAAACTGAAAGATGAGACCATCACTGCAACTGCTTGTCACATTGATGGGGTTATGACTGGTTATACTGCCACTTCTGACATTACAAACAAGAGCTGTGGCATTTTCATAGCATATGGTATTTGAGCCACACACCCCTATCATACTACAGCAACATGTTAAGTGCAGGCAGGATTTACAGACATACATAATAATAATGAGATTTTTTTTTGTGTGAAAACAACACTACAGTATAACAATGCAGTAATACAATAGTACAACAGTACAATAAGACAGTGTAATCTTCATCATTTGGTGCATACTGGTATTTGTAATACAGTGCGGTTTTGTCCTTAGTTAGGTGTGTGACACAACAGTGGTAATATATCCAGGAAAAGATGCCGGGCTCCATGCATTTAACATCAGTGAAAAGTAAGCCTTGGGTTAAATGGCTCCTCTTCCTGCTCCACAATTCTGTGGGAAAATGAAACCAGCATAAACACCAGACGAGAGGCTGAAAAGCTTGGGAGAAAAGGTGACAGAGAAGGGATGGGAAACAAGGGGGATGGAGTTCAAAAGGCCAGGAGAAAATAAGCAAGAGACGACAGAAATGCAAGTGTGTGTTGATGAGGTCATTTGAGGTGTGTGTTTGTGTGTATATGTGGGTGGTTGGGGTAAGTGGGAGGACAGGGTGACTTGTTTCCTGGCCTTGGAAAAGCTGGCAATGTGTAGGAGGGGAAAGCCCGGGGCCTTGGCCTGGCCTTGCACTGAGGCAGGTTATTGAGTTTAACAGGATGTGGCATGGGGCCTAGGACAGTAGTTCCACCTGACATTTGCTTTTTGTTAGCAGGAGGAAAATGTTAGCTGCTAATATGGAGAAGTAATGTAAACCAAAAGCAGAAGAGGTCTTTGATTCTAAGGTTGGCTGAAGATATCGTCAGCCTTTGGCTTGGTCATGAACTTCATCAAAAAGTGGAAAGTCAGTAAGTATTCCCATCCCTGTAGTACCAATGATGCTGACATGTCAACTGCTGTCGACATTTGCAACATGCCAAAGACACGTCTGGTGAGAAGTAGCAGCTGACAGCACCAAGTGTGTCACAGGAGTGAATGTTCATATACTTCACTGGATGCCACTGGAGCTAGCAGTGAGGAGAACACAGGATTTAGTCATACCAAATTTGGAGGAAAAAGGGTCAAAGTGTAGATAATTATTCCCTGCTTTGAGAGCCCATGATGGAATGGTAACATAACAGCAGTGCTGGACAGTAAGGTGCTACAAATAGTGGTGTTACTTTGTAGCGTCTCAGTAGCTCAGCACTTTTATTGGTCAAGGACTTCCTCACAAGCCTCCCAAAGCAGCCTCCCACCTCATTCACTGGCCAGGAGCTGCTCATGGCGGTTGCTCAGGCGTGCGACATGCTATGAAAACAAAATAAAACATCATGACGATGGGCCGCTCTGTCCTTAAAACAGCAGAGCTAACCACTGTCATTAACAGTAGCTACAGTGACTTACATTATGATGCTTTCCAACTCATCACTGGCGATGGTAAATTATTACATTATCATGATGTTTTGTGAAATGTATTTTTGGCAAGAAACTTAAATAAGTAGTTGTTTGCAAGATATGTTTTCACAGCAATATAAAGTAGATATCGAGGGAACTATGACCGCTTTAACTTCCTAACACAAATCCTAAGCTTGCTTATATTATGTCATGCAGTGTATTTTTATGCTGATAGCTTTGACATGGAATGAAGTTGGCTGGAAAATAGATTTGATGTAGTCCCTTTCTCTGGGCTGTATCTTCTGTGCAGTGAAGCTTCATTTAATGTGGAGTAACTGGCAGCTTGTTTTCAAAATGAGGTCCGAGGACCGCCCAGGGACCTTGAGGAGATTCTGGGTGTCCCAAGCAAAATAGGGAATAATTTAATGTCACTGTTTCCATCCATAAGGAACACACGCTAGAATGTATGACTATTTTGGTCATGGGTTGCATACGCTTTCTGTAATAAAATGTCAAACCGTAAAAGTCCTCTTAGAGGGTCTAATTACAGTAAAATGACTATCAAGTTTGGGAACCACTGGCTTAGCTCACTATAAGTAGCTTACCCAACATTAGTGTGAGGACATGTGCTTAAGAAATGATCTGATAAACCATACGTTATTTAAGTGGTCCACACCTATCATTGATGAGACTTGTGATTAGAAACCATTTTTCCTTTCATAGTAAGTGATCACCATTTACAGAAAAAGGCATGGAAATATTTTTTTATCAAGCTATCAAACATAGGCGTGGGACTTCCTTATATGGTAGCACCTGAACCTATCATGGGTGTCATAACCAGTGTCATTCAGTATGTTTAAATACACTTAAAGGCACAAATAGTCCGAAATAAAAACTTCAGTTTGGTTCGACCACAGTCAGACTAAGGTGTATATGGCTTTTTAAAAGCCATTATGGCATTATGGCAGACTATTTGTGCCATACATCCTCAATAGCCGGACCATTTACTGGCCTGGGCACTCCCCCTTCCGGAAGTGACGAAACCACTTCCGCATTTGTTACCTCCGCCAAGGAGAATATGTTTTCACCAGGGTTTGTTTATTTATTTGTTGGTTTGTTGGTCATCAAGGTCAAATGAATGGTTACTCCATAGTAATAACTCAATGGATAGATTTTGACCAAATTTTCAGGATTGGTCAGAAGTGGCCTAACTTAAAACTGATTAATTTTTGGTGGTGATCGGATCAGATTCAAGGTCACCAAGGTCAAATGAAAGGCCATGCCATTGTAATAACTCTGAAAGTTATGGACGAATTTTGACGAAATTTTCAGGACTGGTCAGAAGTGGCCTAATTTAAAATTAAAGAATTCTCAAAATGTATTTGCAAAGTTTTTTTTTTTTTCAAATGTGACAAAATATGAAATAGAGGAAAAAATAAATAAAAAGTACACAATATTAATGTAAATACAGTATGGGTTCCAAGGTGCGCCAAAATCAACACATTCACTCTTAGGCATTGTGGGCTGGCAGGAGTATATGCTCTCTCAGAATGCTGCCTTGGTGGAGGTCTGCGCTCTCAGTGCTTTTCCCCATTTCCTAATTGTTCTTCTTTATCCATGGCACCAACCGGAATAATGCCAACACAAAAGGGCATGTAGCGCCACCTAATAATAATTCATTCAATAATTCAATTCTCTTTTCGCGCATGTCCACTCACAGTTAAATCCTTAGCTCAGTTATTGCCAATAGCTCATCTTAAATGTGCATGTAAACGTACTGATTGTCATTATACCTGGAGCGACTGTTACTCACTTCTCCCGTAGCAATAATTGAGGCTGCACAGGTAGCGCAAATAAATGATTTTCTCACTGTGATTAATATTTATTTCAGCATGGATATACTTTGTTGAAACAGTTAAATCTTGGATTCAATGGATTTTTTTGTGAAGAAGGGGGTTATTTTGTGACGCTGTTTCCGATTACTCCTCATACTATAAATACTTCAGTTATAACAGATGATGAAGGCAAGCTGTTTGTGGGCGGTTTGTGCTTAGAAGTGTATTTTTCCAGTTCTGATTCTTCGAGCTGATAACTGCTGCCTTCAACCCCAAGTAGAGCTCTGCGAGTAGCTCTGCAGCGCTGCACTGGAGGGGCTGCTGCTGCCGCCGTTTTTCACTGCTGCATGTGCACCTCCATTAATCATCAGTGGGCAGACAACTATCATTATCCAGACACTCAAATACAATTTACCGCTTCTGTGGATGCACAACGCGATAAACGGCACATGCATATGTGTGCTGAGCTCCTATACAGAGCTTTTCACATTTAATTTAGATTGCACCATGTCATAGGCAAGTGGTCAAGAAGGATGCCAGTGTTTGTCTGTGTGCTTTGACGTTTCTGGGTGGGTTGTAAGAGGAGAAAATGCTGCTGGGTGTCATAGCAGATGAGAAATTGAAGCAGAAGAAGGAACACGTGAAAGACAATCAGGAGGAGGGTGGACAAATGACACGCATGTGGGCTTTCACATGTTCTTCTGTGTATGTGTACACACACAAAAGCACATCAGTTTTTTTCCTACTTATTCACAGAAATTTTAATTATGATTTCAAACAGGTTTGATTCCCTGAAATCTGTTTTGGACAAAACACTTTTTAGTGCACAACAGAATAGGAGAGAGAGGCAGGATTAGTAGTTCTCTGGTGGTGTGGCTGTGTGCTGTGGAAGGAGCCAGATTACCATCACAGCAGTTGGAATTCAAGTCTTATCTCTGCTCGGCAGGGCCCAGTCTTAGGAACAGTAGATGAACTAGCTCTCAGTATGGGCCTGCCGGGGGACAAACACTGCTGCCTCTGTTATGCTCTGCTTAACAACTCGATTAGCATGGCACAGAGGCCGACTATGACTTGGTTACCGTCAACTGACCGGTGCAGTTTTCTGCGATTCTCTCCTGTTTATAGCAACATCACACCAACATAGTATCAACCTGTTTTAATTTATATGATGTGGGAAAGCCAAGAAGCCACATTGTAACATAACATGACTCAGAACAATGACCTGCAGGTCTAAATACAAATCACATATTTGCAGAACAACTTTAGTTGAAGCTTGAGCTTAAATGAATCTGTTGTGATGCAGCACATTGAAGTCATTAAGGGTTTCATAAGCAGAAC
This sequence comes from Synanceia verrucosa, assembly GCA_029721515.1. Classification (NCBI taxonomy): domain Eukaryota; kingdom Metazoa; phylum Chordata; class Actinopteri; order Perciformes; family Synanceiidae; genus Synanceia; species Synanceia verrucosa. Next base: position 6,769,950 of record CM056558.1, read on the forward strand.
CATTTTCACTCACAAAGCTATTATGGCAGCTCCTAAATTTGATTGTAACCTAAGCCAAGCTGTATTTTTATGTCAAATTTGATTGTTGATTATTGTTTTTATCCAAATCTGTTTGTAACTTGTCCCACTACTTGTTATTTACAGTGCTATAAGAAAAAACGTGTCTGTATGCGCTCATCTGTGTGTTTCAGCAGTCATGCTTCTGTGGACTGATCGCTCTGGTGACAGTGTCCCTTTTCCTAGCCTTGTTGTTTACTCATCTGTCCTCAGCCTGTGGAGCCAGAAAAGGAGGGAAGAGAGCAAGGGGTGGGGCATAATAGGATGGGATGGTATGGGAATACAAACAGCTGATGGGACAAACAAAAAGAGATAGAAAGTGGTAAGTTATGTGCTGGGTAGTGGTAGTGATATTTTAAAAGGACCCCCTCTGAATCTATCCCTCTCAATCGCCATGGAAATGGCAGTCGCTCCGCTCAGGGAAGAACAACTGTAGAAGGCTTGCTTTCATGCTTGATCATGCCCTCAGGAAGTGTGCGTGCACACACACACACACACACACAGAGAGAGAGAAAGGTAAAGTGAGGGAGTTAAAGAGAAAGGCATTCTCACAGAGCTCCCAGTAAACACTGATAAGCTGAGTGCTGCGCCCTTGAAACGGCTCTTTACAGCAAAAGTGAGCTGTTTCTCTAACGTCAGAGGGCAAAAATATGCACACGTATCTGTGAAGGGCTGATTCTGTGTTTGTCTGCCCACTGGCTTGTCATCTTAACACTTAAAAATGTCCACGTTTTGTCTTCTCATGCCTGTGAAACAATTTCAGCTAAACTGTGAGTAATGGCTACCAGACAGTTGTGCTGACAGCAGTCTTGGCATTTATCGGTAGCATCATATTGTTTTGGCAGCATCACAATGTATCATCTCTTGTTTCAGGACAGTTTTTACTTTGGCTCTCACAGCCAATTGGCATTTAACTGTACTCATCCCCATCGGTCTCTCTACAGTATTTTATCTGAAATTTCAATCTTATTTTATCTGAAGTGTCACTCTGTTATTCACATAAGCATGAAAATGCTCTGACTGTTACAGAGTAGATGTGTAAACTAATTGTATAAGCTTTTGCTCACATAGTTTATAGCACAGACAAGCAGGCCTCAAAGGAAAAGTTCATCATTTTCTTTTGTTCATAAAATTAACATGCAGGCTTAACTTAGCTTATCATGTAGACTGGAAACGAGAAAGCAGCTAGCCTGGCTAGCTCTTTGTCATTTTTATGGGGACTCATGCTGGACTGTTTCTCGCCTGGTAACTGTTTATGCTAAGCTATTTTAGCCAGCTGCTTGTGGGAGATTTACATTTAAAGCACAGACATCTTCATCTAAGTGAATCAGCATGTTTCCCAAAAGCATGGAACTATCCCTTAGTGAGCAAGGTAAACTGTAGTATTATTGTCTGGTAGTATTCATTGCTGTTTCATGGTCCTCTGGAGGATGTATTTGGAACATGGGGGTGTGGGAACTTCCACATATGGACCACAGAGTAAAAATATACGTGGGCACAAGCATACACATTTAGGACTACATAGAGGAAAGCACATACAATAAAACAGAGATCCATGCTTATATTTCTAGGAACAGCCTCTCCTCTGTTCAGCTTGTCGTTGTCTACCATGTTCTCTCCCCACCATCATTCAACCCTTATCTCCCCACGTCAATGTTTATAAGTCTCATGGGACCAACGGGGTGCCTGTCTGTGAGAGGCTAGTTAAAAAACATGGCATGCTAATGGCTTGGAAAGGATTTGTATAGAGGGGCGACTGGAACGCAGCCATAGCTGAAATGACACAAACACACACACACACCGTCTATATAACATGCTCACTCTCACACATCTGTGTGTGATTAGATTTTGTTTAGGCTACTTGTGTTGCTCCCAAAAGAGTGCAGCTTGGTTGAGATCCAGAATGAATGGGCCACCTTTATCGTTTGTGGTTCACTCCGATCCATACACCTTTTGTCTTTCTCAGGCATGCACTTATTATTCCTTTGCTGCACAACCTGTGTTCAGTCTGCTATAGGACATATAATAAGATTTTAATTGGGAATCTCCATGTCACTTTCACAATATTAAACTCTTTTTAAGGCGAAGTGAAACAATACGACTCTGCCCCGCTGTGGTGCCCTGTTTTGGAGGCTGGACTAAACACCTCATCTTTTTCCTCTCGTTGTCTGACCTCAGGACCTGTCCTGCATTGATGACCTCTCCACAAACTCTCTGTTCTCCTCTCCGGCTGACTCGCTGTCAGAGTATGCTGATGCCCAGCCCTTCATCAGCCCAGACAACTTGAACACGGTACCCACCCTCTGGGACGTCAACACTAGTACCACCACTGCACCAGCACAGAGCCAGCTAGAGGTCAGTAATCAAGAACCCACATTTTATTACTAGAAATAAACTGACAGCTCATCTTACACATTATGTAATGTAAACTTGTTTAAATCCACACTTGCGTGTCTGTACTCAGATAGGTGGACATCAAGCACCATCGAGTAATGGTCAGATAAACATTAGTGCTGTTCTGGCTCTCTGCCACCTTTCACTCTCAAGGGGCTTCCATGGTATAGCTGGGTTCATTTTTCTGAAGGCAAACTCCATCCACGCTACAGCTCTGTTTTAAGCCAAGCTTCAGTGCAATCTATACATGGAGAAAACAACTTGTATTAATATTTAATTTGATAATATTCATGGCAGGACCATGGATGAACAAAGGATTTTGCCCTTAGCTGCCCATTTGTTCCGTAATGATCTAAGCAAATTTGTATCAATTATCTCTTTGGGAAGTAACAATGAATCGCTGTGATCAATTACTGAATATTTAAACCATTGTTGATGCTCTGTATCCTCAAGTAACCTTTGTAATTATCAGACAAATATTGAGTCATTGACACTTAACTACAGTCCCAGTAAGCCAGCAGATCAGACATTGCAGCGGTTCACATTTTGTGCATGTGTGAATGCCCGTAGGCACAACATCTTTTTTGCTTTATCTTTCTCATACAGGTTTACTTTGTTCATTTTTTAGTGATACACAAAATAGTATCTCCACTAAAATATCCATATGAGACTGTAAATATAATACTCATCTTTGTTATTGATGGATTATCTCTTGAAGAAACTCACTCATCTGTAGGATATCATGGTCTCCAAGTCAGGGATCTAAGAGGAGCAGCTTTGCTCTCCAGTGTTAATCCTTGATTCATGCTTATGCTGCTTTTGAGTTCTATTTGAATTAAATGACTCCAAGGATATCTTCTTGATATGAATCAGAGTACATTCATTTCTCCTGTCTCCTGAAAACCTTTTATGTTTTCCTTTTCATTTTACCCTCATTTCATCCATTATGCTTCCCAGACACACACAGCTTTATCTGCCTTTTGTTGTTGTCGTTGCCTTTTCACCGCCAGACGACAAATTGCATTTTGCTGAGTGCTGCTCTGTCAGACATCCATGAAGTGCCTGCACACTCTCAAGCACATTTATGTATACACAACATGCACATTCAGTGATTACTCATGTTTTTTTTGTTTGTTACTCTTTTGTTATGCATTTGACACAGTTTTCATTTGTGTTATGTATTTATTCCTTTTTATGTTTTGTTGACAGCAGAATGGCACCAGCAGGTTTCATGGCTTGGCCAGTTTGGATGATATAACTGCTATAATCAGCACCCCACCTTTAGGAGGATTCCAGGTAGTCACACCAACCTCTTCAATCTGAAGCCAAGTTCTCTAACTACACAAGCTTCCCAGCAGTTCTCAGTAATATGCAGATACTGACTTTATATGTCTTATGTGCTGCCAAAGCTGCCGATGCCAGACTTAGATTTGTTTACATAGCAACATAACATGTCACTAATCCCAGACTAAGGGCCACATTTTGACAGCATATGAAATGTAGTAGCATTTGATGAGTGGAACTGTAATGCTTGCATTTCCATGTGTTATGTATGTATTATCACAGATGATGAAAGCATTGCTGCATGTTGCATGTGTTGGACATCTGCAAATGCACGTAGCATAACAGTTTACTTTGAAAGCTGCCCTGTCTTTTTAAAGACAGTGTAATATATTATAGTGGTGTATTATAATGTAGTGTGATATTAACCTCACTCTCAAAATGGGACCCTTTTGCATTTCCACTTTCTCCCGACGTTGCTCAGCATTTTCTGTTGCACATACTTATGATGCTTTACAAACGGCTTATAGCACTGAATGATTATAGCTATAAGTACTAAATGCATATTCATACTACATTAAAACAATACTCATATCACAAAGAATTTTCTAATGACATGAGATCAATTATAATAATACTTCATGCTGGTCTCTCACTGACATTTTTGCCATAATACAAATTTATATTGTGTCATAAAACGTGTTATCCATTAATTTCACTGACTATGTAAAGCACTCCTTTGTCTACTTTGTTCCAAAAGTGTTTCAGAGCTGTCTTCATTCTGCTCCAGCTGGTTTTACACACCTTTATTTTACCATTCCACTGGTTACCATTCCCTGATATAGAGCTGTTAAGGCACTGAGCTAACCTTTCCACTACCTACTCACCTGCTTCTTGATTTTCAGCTGCAGTCTCTTACCTAACTCGTCTTCACCTAAGCTGAAACAAGAAGCATAACTCCCAAATGTTGCTGTTATTTTATGTGAATTACATTACTGGAGTCTCTTTGGTGTTCACAGCCCCAGACTACCCAGTCACCCCCAGAGGAGGAAGAGGATGCTGAGGAAGAGGAGACAGAGGAACTAGGACATGTAGATACATATGCTGAGTACAGACCCTCGAAATGTAGGACACCAGACTTAATGTCAACATTCAGTTTTTCTTCTTAATATGACATGGCACTGTTACATCAAATTTCCCCTTCTTTAAAGTGCTATTCTGTTTTTTCCTCTCTTCAGCCACCATAGGAATTTCTCATCCTGACATAGTGGTGGAGACAAACACGCTATCCAGTGTCCCACCTCCTGACATCACGTACACTCTGTCTATCCCTGAGTCAACTATTAACTGTGGCCTGCTGTCTGCTCTGCAGCTAGAGGCCATCATCTATGCCTGCCAGGTAAACACGCACACAGAGTACATTAAGCACTTTTCATTTTGTAGATACGAATGATTGTTTTGATTATGCAGTCATATTTTGGTCATGCATTTGCTCTTTGTGCACCCGCAGCAACACGAGGTCATCCTTCAGAATAACCAGAGGGCAGGCTTCCTGATCGGGGATGGAGCAGGAGTCGGAAAGGGGCGCACTGTGGCAGGAATCATCCTAGAGAACTACCTTAAGGGAAGGAAGAAAGCACTATGGTAAGAAAGATTTACAACTGTGGCACACATCATAGAGAGCTCTTGAAACCAAAATAACAACCTTAGGCCCTGACGAATAGTTTGAAGCTTCATTCATGATGTTGGCTTTGGCATTCTAAAATAAATCAACGTTCCAATGCTGTGCAGCTTTTATTTTTTCCATGGCTATTCATTCTGTTGAAATCTACACAATTACAGATAAAGGTTATGCTACACTAATCAGTGTTTCCCCAATAACTCAGGAGTGAAGACTTTTACTATTTATAGGACTAGATTCCAGTGGTGACTGAGTAGGATTCTTCTTGTGTGATTGAAACATTTCTCTTCAAAAAGTCCAGATATGAACATGGTTTTATCTAACAAAACTTATTTACGTAATTACGTATAACATAATTTGGTAAGTTAATTCAATGAAAAGAAGTTGTTTAATTATCTTTATCACTTAATTCAAATTTAGTGGATGACATTCAAAGTTTCATTCGAAAATGTACCTCAATAAAATAGAATAGATGGGTTTGTTATTTGTGTATTTTTTTAAAGAGAAAATTAACAAACAACTGCAGTTTCATGGGGTTTCAATAAATGATAATACATACATACAGTTTTATGCCAGGATATTTTGAGCATGTTGAGACTAGTTTGTGCAGAAGCCATCTGAATTACTTACTCTCCTGCTTCTGCCCTCAGGTTCAGCATATCCAATGACCTGAAATTTGATGCAGAGAGAGATCTCAAAGACATAGACGCACCGAACATTCCTGTGCATGCCTTAAACAAGGTGAGTTCATGTGGCATTAACGTGACAAACTGAAAGAGTGTGTTTTGGTCTTGGCCACTGCGGCTCTGTAAATGTTCAGACATACAGTATCTCACAGATACTCTCCGCTTTTGCCTGTTTGATATGTTTATGCAGATTAAGTATGGAGATACAGCTACCTCAGAAGGAGTCCTGTTTGCAACTTACTCTGCGCTGATTGGAGAGAGCCAGGCAGGAGGGCAGCACCGGACAAGAATTAAACAGATCCTAGACTGGTGCAAGCCAGACTTTGACGGAGTTGTATCCTTTCATTTAAAATACCTCACATCTAAGTTTTCTCGGACAAATTGACATTACATGTCTGCATTGTTTGCCCTTGACCATTCACTGTTACAGATTATTTTTGATGAATGCCACAAAGCCAAGAATGCCACATCTACAAAAATGGGTAAGGCAGTGCTTGACCTGCAAAACAAGCTGCCACGGGCCAGAGTGGTGTATGCCAGTGCCACAGGTAGGCTGACACATACAGAAACACACACTCAATACCCGTAATGCAACGCAACCCAGGATTTAGAGTATACATTTTTCTGTCTTTTCTGCCCCAGGTGCCTCTGAGCCAAAGAACATGATCTATATGAGCCGCCTAGGAATCTGGGGTGAGGGCACACCCTTCAGAGCCTTTGAAGACTTTCTGCACGCCATCGAGAAGAGGTTTGTAGTGTCACATTTTGCAAAAAATACCCCAAAATGTGTTTTCCTGCACACTTTCAATCATGTGGATACATATCTTCAAATCACCATGTGCTTACTGGAAAATACCTTGCAATCAGTTTGTGGTTATGGTTGGTTGATCAGTGATTGAGTTGTGTTGAAAAATGTATATGCTGTTTGTAAACAGAGGTGTTGGTGCCATGGAGATTGTTGCCATGGACATGAAAGTGAGTGGCATGTACATTGCCAGGCAGCTGAGCTTCTCAGGGGTGTCTTTCCGCATCGAAGAGATCGGACTGGACAATGACTTCAAACTGGTCTATAACAAAGCTGCCAGACTGGTGAGCATCATCCCTGTATTTATATTTATGTATGCTTATAGGAGAGTGTGAGAAGATTAACATACACACTGTACTTTAAAGTGACTATTCACATGTGGAATGTGTGTCTAGTGGGCGGAGGCATTGCAGGTGTTCATGCGTGCAGCTGATGAGCTGGGCCTGGTCAGCAGGAAGTCACTGTGGGGCCAGTTCTGGTCGTCTCACCAGCGCTTCTTCAAATACCTCTGTATCGCCGCCAAGGTCCGCTGCCTGGTGGAGCTGGCCAAAAAAGAGCTGCAGGCTGGAAAGGTCAGCACTGCACACTCTTGAACACTGAGTCATATAGTATGTATAATCTAGAGTTTATAAATGACCCAGATGAAGAATTCTGTAGATGTTACATAAGCGGGAAGAACTCTAAGGACCATGAATGCTGTTTCGAAACAGTTTTGCCAGTGCTTTGTTTTTTCTACAGAATTTTGATGTTATTTTTATGCTGTACAAGCATCATTAAGACTTTATTTTGGACTTCCCTGTACACAGCTTGAGTCAAATGCATTTTAGTTGTTTACTGGAAATGTCATCCCTAGTTTTCACTAGAATGTTCCATCATAATGCAAGGGATGTGCCCAAATTATAACTCACTTCAGGTAATACAGTGGACCTGTTTGGTTTCTGATGTGTCTTTGTTTCACCTCCACCACAGTGCATTGTTATTGGGCTGCAGTCTACTGGAGAGTCCCGCACCCGAGAAGTCCTAGATGAGAATGACGGACATCTCGACAGATTTGTCTCTGCAGCAGAGTGAGTGAAATAAAATATTTTGTTTCTGTGTTCATAGGTTTATTTGAAATAACATTGACAAAAATTACAAAATGTGGGTTACACCACTGTCTGAACAACTTTAACCCCGTTCAGATGAGTTGCTGTCTGTTTGCTGGGAGTCACAGCAGTCTGTAGATTTCTTCCATTTTATTTTGTTGCTTCATCAAACTTCTGCATTATTTGCTAATCTTGAGTAGAGTACGCCTGCACCACATTTCATTCTTTAAAATGATAAGTATTCAGGTCGTGCAGTTAGAGTTTTTTCCATCTATCCATCCATCCATTTTCTACCACTTATCCTCACATAGGACAGGACACATCGAGACAGACAACCACTCACACTCACATTCACACCTACGGACAATTTAAATTAGCCAATTAATCTAATCAGGAAGCCAGAGTACCTGGAGAGAACCCATGCAGACATGGGGAGAACATGCAAACTCCACACAGAAAGGCCCCGGGCTGGGAATCGAACTATGAGGTGACAGTGCTAACCACTGCACCACCAAGTGTGTTTTTTGTCCAAGTTTTTTCCATTTATTTATTTTCAATTAACCCAAATCAGTGTGCCAGTCACCTCAGTTAATAACAACTATTTAATTGAGATCCAAGAAAAACCAGACAGGGAGGATACTGAGCTGAGTGCTCTGAACTTGTTTGACCTTAAATTTCTCACAGCAGACATGCCTGAAGCCAGGTTTTAGCATATTGGATCACACACAACATGTTCATCTGCCTGTCAACACTGGACGGTTATAATGAAAACAAAGTCAGGAAAGCATCAAATGTCTACCTGTCACTCTGCGGTCAGAATAAAGGTTTCTTTCCCCTCTCTTCCTCTTTCCTGTAGGGGAGTGTTCCAGTCTCTTGTAACAAAACATTTCCCATCAGAGAAACAGAGGAGAGAGAAGGCACCAGGGAATAAGAGAAAACGTAAGTGAACACCATGCCTACCCTTACATAGTATTGGAACAGAACAGTATTATGGTTTTCACTCTTATTTTATGTAGCCAGTGCTCAGCTGATATGTCAGGCATTTCCCTGCAGTTTGATTTAACTGTTAATGGAATGTAATTAATGTGTATGTGGCTGTAAATACAGTATAACTTGGCCTCTCATCGAAGGATATTACAAAAATCCCCAAGTGTTGTTGCGCTGTACTCCTTGTTTCTTAATCTAAAGTCATGTTGTGGCTCCTGATCAGGGAAGCCCAGAGGTCGCCAGCCCAAGGTACCCAAACACACTGTGGACAGCGGCGGTGTGATCAACATCAGCGATGACAGCAGCAGTGACTCCGATGGCATAGACACGGACTCCAACTCCTCACCTGACTCCTTATTAGATAATGATGATGTCATCTTTGTTAACCACACTAGCTGCCAGACAGGTAGGGAGATGTCTTTTTTTGTCTCTTCTGTCAGTAGGTATGTCCAGTGAGATGTCTAGACAGTGAAACTACCTTACATGCCTTGCTGTTTTTGTGACTGTTGTACTTGTAAGATGCCGTATTAGTGTCATAAATTAATAATGCAATAAACATTTACAGAGCCCAGGGAAGAGGATAATATTTCGAGAAACCCTGAATTTATGAGAAAAAAATGGTTCAAGTGGTAACTTTGTGTGTTATTATAAAATAAATTTGCAAGGAAGCAATGCCTCAGACTGCAAGATGTTTCCGTTAGACTCCTCATAGGCTATTCTTGCTATAAGAACAAGATTCAGATGTCAGCTGGCATTACCATGATTTTGCACAATATTTGAATTTTTCTCATACATTTATGACTTTAATCTCAAAATATATTTTCCCTGTAATGGCTCTACTACACTGTTGTATTCTTGCCTATCAGGGTTGTGTGGTTAATGTCCCCTCTGCTTCCTGTTCACAGCCAGGATAGAGGAGATGAAACAGGGTCTCCTCAACAAGATATCCGTGCTGGGAAAAGAACTACCTCTCAATACCTTGGACGAGCTCATCGATAAGTTTGGAGGACCAGATAAAGTCTCAGAGGTACAGGTCTACAATAGTGACATTAAAGGCTTTTGGGTTTTTTTTATTTGGGTTTTTGATTTTGACATGTATTAAGTGATAATGTAATGAATTTTCTACAGATGACCGGTCGTAAGGGTCGTGTGGTGCGGCGTCCTGATGGCAGCGTCCGTTATGAGTCCCGGGCTGAGCAGGGTCTCACCATCGACCACATTAACATCAAGGAAAAAGATCGCTTCATGGGTGCAGAGAAGGTCAGACAAACCAATCCAAAAATATCACTGCAAGATATATAAACATTCATTCTTCAACAAAATCCCCACTAATAATCCAAACCTTTTTCTTCCAGTTTGTGGCCATCATCTCAGAGGCGGCCAGCTCTGGGATTTCCCTGCAGGCGGACAAGCGAGTGAAAAACCAGAGGCGCAGGGTCCACATGACCCTGGAGCTGCCTTGGAGTGCAGACAGAGCCATTCAGCAATTTGGTGAGTCAGGAAATATAATCTCACCACAGCGTATGGTACTTTCACACATCTGCTGGGAGGGCTTTTCATGTAGTAGCATAGCTACAGTACATTTGTGGACAGTATTGAGCAGTGTCTACCTAGCTTACATATGAGGTGCCTCAAGAACATAATAAAATATGTCTAATGACATTTTCACTGATTAAAAAAAAAAAATGTTTCCTGTCCAAATATTTATATCTCCGTGAGGGAATCTGTCCGTTGTCTTGGAGATTGACAGCTCGTGTGTGTTGTGAGGAAGGAGAGGAAAATATGTGGAATACCTGCTATCTTTGTCTTAAAATGGATCTTCCAAGTATTGTTTATTTCACAGATGTGTGACGTGGTTCCTTGCATATTCCTATCAAATGAGTGTGTTTCCTGTACTGTGTGACACTTGCGTAAAGTTGCCCAGTTTGCCCAGCGAATGATAATTCTGAATATGAGATCAGCACAGATTTGCTCCTTGCAAATAAGAAAAACACTGCACAACTCGAAAAGCACTCAGAGAGTGCAGACCTTTTTATTTCTTTAAAGTTATCCCCGTCGCCAAGGAGGTTATGTTTTCACCAGGGCTTGTTTGTTTGTTGGCTTGTTGGCTTGTCGGTTTGCAGAGTAACTCAAAAAGTTATGGATGGTTTTTGTCGAAATTTTCAGGGTTGGCTGGAAGTGGCCTGACTTAAAACTGATTCATTTTTGGTGGTACCATTGAGCCGGATCCGATCACCACCAAAATTGAATCAATTTTAAGTTAGGCCTCTTCCGACCAACCCGGAAAATTTTGTCAAAATCTGTCCACAACTTTTTGAGTTATTTTGCAAACCAACATACAAATAAACAAACCCCGGTGAAAACAACCTCCTTGGCAGAGGTAATGAACCATTTAAAGGTAAAGGGGAGTGGATGTTTGGGAATACAACAATAAGCTATAAAAATATATTTCTTTTTTCCCATTAATAGCAGCTGTGTTAATTGAATGAGGTAGAGCAAGGTTTGGGTCTGTCGAGCTAATTTAAAGTGGTTGTCATATTTTGATGGGTGTTAACTGTAAGTCAGTCTTCAGTTTCCTCTTCATACCTTGCAAGTATTACAAGATATCTCATAGTGTCACCTATGTGTTTAAGTGTAATTTGTTTCATCCATGACCATCTTTCATGATCACATTTGTGATATTTACTGGCATATTACAGTCATGTTTAGCTTGTAACACCAGCTTCTGATTCAACTATGCTCTAGCAGTGCGCCTGATTCACATTTCTTTTTTGTAACTTCTCCATAAAGATTTTTGTTGGTGTTGTTCTTCAGGCATGTCAGCTTTGTGGTGTCTATTTCTCTCCAAGTAGATGCCTGAAACATCGATGTCAAAGGGTATCAGGAATGTTAGGAGAATTTTGTAGAGGAGTAGATCCTCCTTCAGGGTCAAGGGAAGGTCACTGCAAGGAGACTAGGCTAGTTTTCTCTGTCACTATCGTGTTTAGGCCAAAGATTACCAAATTAGGACAAACAATTTCTTGTCTCACTGAAATGTGACTGACAATATGAGGTTGTGGCTGCTTTTGGATAATTCTCGTTCTGCTTTAAAAATTTTGCACTGAAAAGGGTTCAGTCGTTGTATTCAGTTTAATTAATGTGTTTGCTGCAAGGCACAAGGATTTAGTCAAATAGATTCTCTGTCTCTGCATTCATTAGGGGTTGTTTTTCAATGCTGTCAGTCACACACACACACACACACACACACCATTGCAGAGGAGCGGGTTAATCAATGGTTTGCAGTAATTAGCACAACTGCTCTACTCGTTCTTGTCATTAGCGGCCGTCCTGCTTAGTGAGAAACTCTCAGCTTGATTCTTGTTTGGCAGGTTATTGATCACACATACTGTATACAGTCATTCATTTATTCATAGGGAATTCTCCTTTTTGGGCTGTTCAAGCACAGGATTTTCTCTTAGAGTGTAAATATCACATTTACCTCAGATTATTACGTAACAGTGATTCTGCTTGCTTTTCTGTTCTTCATAATTTATGTGTTGAAATAAAATATGTTGTTTTTCATCTCTCTGGCTTGTTGATGCCTATAGTCTGTTGAAACCAGAGGTGTTGCGCCCAATGTGACACAAACGAAAAGTCAATGTGAATTTTTTCTCGTGTCACAAAATCAGTATAAGCCCATCCAGCTATTGTGTAATTTGAAATCTTAGGAAATGATTAATTTGTTCATCAAAGAGATGTTTATTCTGACTCTGATGGGGAGTACTTTCATGATCTTGATTGTTTAACCCCCCATTTACTTTATGTATTAAGGCAAGACTGTTTTTGGTTCTCAGTTCACCATGGAGGCAGTTGAGTAATTGATTTACAGATTATCATGTTGTGGGTGAAGTATTCCTATAAGTCTGTCTTTTTCTCATCTTAACATTCTGATAAAATCAACTCAGGTTTTGCATCTTATGTCACAAGATGTGAGAGGGTGTCAGTCTTTTTGAATTCTTCTAATGTAAGCTCTATTCTGTCTTATCATTGTCTTGTCCTCGTCTTTCCAGGTCGTACCCATCGGTCCAATCAGGTGACGGCCCCAGAATACATCTTCCTCATCTCAGAGCTGGCTGGCGAGAGACGTTTTGCCTCCATTGTGGCTAAAAGACTAGAGAGCTTGGTAAATATCATAGCCTTTTTGAAGTGGTTGTGTGTTGCATGTTCCCTTCCTATTCTGGCCCACAGTTACTTGATTTCTCTTTGAACTGAGTCTCGTGGGAAAATAATCCTTTTCCTTTTTGATTGTGAGGACAATTGCTCCACTGTAAACAGAAATGATCTGTTTTTTGTGTTTATTAATTGCTGATTTGCCGTTGCCTCTTCACCCCACCCTCATCTTCTGTCCTTACTTTTCTGTTTCTCTTTTATTGTTGGTCCGCTTGAAGTTACATCAACTTTTTTCCACGAAGATCAGGAGATTCTGGGTCTTTCCCTTCTCCAGCTCAACATCGGAAAACTGAATAAGCAGAAAAAGCAAAAGACGCTTGTGTGGATAATTTATAAGGTTTATTTCCCATAATTATCAATACAATGTCAGCACCAGCAGTCATGTATTTCCATAGTGACACAGCATGACAGTTCTTTTGGGGAAAAATGCAAGAAGGGTGCCATGGGATGGTGGTTCCAGGAAGTCGATTGTGTGTTTGCCAGCTGTGTTCGGTAAATCTGTCTCAAGAATAGGTCATCTCGTCTGCCTGCCTCCCTGAACACAAATTCTCACACACACACACACACACACACACACACACACACACAGACACACACAGTCGCTTCTCGTTCGACTGCCTTTGCAACTGGCTGTCTCCAGATCAACAGTGATGTCATATTTGGCTAAGACATCCATTTGTTTTGTTATCTCAAGGCACCTTTCTGTGTGGGCAGAGCAAGCAGCTGGCAACAAGACCTGTCTGCTGTTGACTTTCTCCTAAATGCTTCTTCACTTCCCTCGCGGTTCATTTGGAACCTTACAAAGTATTAAAAGAAAACTGAACTCCATGCGCTTTTCTGTTTCTGTTTGATTTTGAGATTACTATCACAAATCTGGTTCTTTGACAGGGTTTTTAACTGTACTGTAGTCCCAAACACATTACTATAATAGAGTTATAGCAGATCTGTTTTATACAAGTTGAATAAATAATATGATGGAGTGACAATCATGTCATGTACTATATTGTATATTTTAAAACAGCAATTGTTAGTGAGAAGGCTGGAAGTATTCTCTGGTAGCAAGACTCAGCAGTGAAGTCGGGTTGTGCAATGATGATCAACAGCAAACAGATTTATCCCACGTCATTTTGTCCATCTGTATTAGTGTGATGATGATCTGAAGGCTGCAAACCTAACCTGCCGCCAATACTAATAATAATACTGATGCTAATCCACTTTGCAGGGTGCATTAACCCATGGAGACAGAAGAGCCACTGAATCCAGAGACCTGAGCAAGTACAATTTTGAGAACAAGGTAGGCAAATACAGAAACATTAAATATCAAAGTCCGTTCTTTTTAAGGTTTTTCTCACTTCTAGTTGTACTATTTACCAGGAACTCTTTTTCTGAGCCTTCCACAAGAATTTGCCTCCACCAACTGTCCCTTTTCTTTCAGTATGGTACCAAGGCTCTAGATAAGATCACCAAAGCAATCCTTGGCCACATAGAGAACAAGGTGCCCCCTCCCAAAGGCTACCCTGGGGGTGACGCCATGTTCTTCAGAGGTATGTCTCAACATCCGTTGACTGTCAGCATCTGCATGCGGAGAACATCTTCACCAGCACAATGTTCAATGAGACTGATCTGTGAAACCGCTGTTTTTCTTTCAGACATGAAACTCGGCATGATGGATGTGGGCATCTTTTGTCGGGAGTCTCGCTTTGGCATCAGTACTGAGAAAGGTAGAGTGTCCGAGAGACATGCAAGGGTAGTTAAAGGATAGTCGATTGTCACTGATTTACCTTGCAGTCAGACAGCTCTTTCTGACAGGGAACTGAAGCAGTTAATGCCCATCCATGCTCTTTTTAAAACCACCAAACTCCATGGACATAAACTGTCATTTTACCTTGCAGAACACAGGAGTTGTCAGTTTATTATGTGGCTTTGGTGAATCCTAATAAACCAAATAAAGGCACCAAACACACATAATAACAAAAACAAACTAACCAGTCATTTCAAAGGAGTCCGGTGGCTATGAATAGGGGTGACTATGGAAAGGGTTGTGTAACAGCAAGGTGAACAGGTGAAAATGTTCTAAATAATAGCTGCAAAAAATGCAAACTAACCCTTAAAGATGAATAACCCCAGGTCATCTTCAAAACTGAACCCATCTGTGTTATGTGTCTGTCAACACAAAGTCAGTTGCTTTAACTGGCCTGTGTTTTTTTTGTTTTGTCCCAGACTGCAGCATCACCAAGTTTTTAAATCGCATCCTCGGCCTGGAGGTCCACAAGCAAAACCACCTCTTCCAGTACTTCACTGACAACTTTGACTACCTGATTGAGAAGGATAAGAAGGAGGGCAAATATGACATGGGAATCCTAGGTATGAAGGTTAATTGTTGCTCAAAACACGTCACTGTTTTAGGTTTTACATCAATTTAATTTGTGATCTACAATGTAAACCCAACTGGAACCCAGCAACCAAAAGTAAAACTAAAAATTAGAACACACTATATAACAATCCAGGTTATTAATTAGTCATGTTGTAAAACTGACAATTGTGTCTGTTTTTTTTCTTCAATCATCTGTCAACATACTTTAAATTGAATTGTGACTGGCCCTTTAGGGGTTGATTTTAAGAAGAAAGATGGTTCCTAATCTTCTCATTTGAGTAATTATTTTGGTTGTGTCTCTGGCAGACCTTGCCCCAGGTAACGATGAGATCTATGAGGAGAAGCAGGAAACGTTCTTGACAGCTGGAAACCCTCAGGATGGTCAGGTTGTTCTCTATAAGGTAGGCACGTTTTAATTCATTCCAGGGTTATTGTCAGATGGCTCCCTGTGTTGTGAGACTATCAAAATGTTGGAAAGATGTTCTTTGTTGTATTATATCTTTAAATGCCCTAGTTTTAAAGGAGCCAAAATAAGAACACATCAGTCTTTACGTAGGATGTGTCTGCTGCCAGAGGGGCAACACATGGTCTGGTGAGCGCTGGCGCATTTACAGGCCCAGGCTGGTCAGAAATTCTATGAATATACATGATGCCCAAAATAAAAAATGCAAATCTAGTGCACTCTCTTTTGAGTTAAACCCAGAAGGGCTTGTAGTTCTCCCAACAGACATAAGAAATGAAACGTTTAATAGCAGCTAAGCACATCAGGTGGCAAATATCAATGACTATATATTCATAAAGATGTTTGTGACAAGGTTTGCACTGCTCACAGTTATTTGCATACAAAAAGACAACTGTGAACTTGTGTTCCACGTGACCTGCAGTGCCAGGGGTAACTCAAGTAGCTGCCTCTGCAATGTATGATGATTGATGTCACTCTGCCAGCAGTGAGACTGTTATCATACAGGCTTAGCCCTGGGCTGAGGGGGATATGTGGCAGGTGGGAACAGGATAATTAAGGATAATTACCCATGTCTTCTGCTTTTAGCTGTCGGCTGCAGGATAAACTGCATTTGACATTTTAAAGTTGGCAGCAGGCTGCGCAGCTAGGACCAGTTCAACAAGTGTAGTGATGTGTGCATGCATGAATATGGTAGAGTTTTGTTCACATATACTGTCGATCTGTGTTTTTAAATGTGTGCTAGAAGAAGTACTTTTGACTTTCTATGAAAAGAGTCTTATCTCCAGGACGACCAGCAGTGAGCGGTTGCGTAGCTGCTTGATTCACCCATCTTTCTAGCACATCCTTAATTCTCTGATCGTTTTTGTCTCTGCAGATCAGTGTGGACAGAGGCATGCCCTGGGATGAGGCCTACAGCAGGTCACTGAAGCTCAGCGGCCCTGATGAGGGGTTCTACCTGTCCATGAAGGTGAGTCCATATAAGCAAATATGAAGACGTCCACTGAAAAGATTGTATCAGTCCCTAAGATAATTCACTCCCCACAGCTGCGAGGTAACCACCCATGTGTGCTGCTAGCTGAGCAAGGACGAGGCAAGAACCTCATTGTCTACAAGCCAAATATTGGCAAGCAGACCCACCCAGAGAGCTTGGACAACCTGCAGCAGCGCTACCGGAAGGTAACTGGCTCCAACTGTTTGTCCATGAATCAGTCAGGCTCTTAATTGTGTCTAATAAATAAGGGTTATTATCATAAACAAAAGCTGAAATGAATATAAGCGGTGAAAAGTATTGTGACCATAACTAAATTATTTTGATGGTCCTACTCTTAATAATGTATGTATATGTAGCTACAAACCTCTGAGAGATTATTATTATGAACTGGACCTGACAAAAACTGTCTATTGTAAAATTAAGTGTATCAAAGTTAAACCTTTCTTGAAAACTGAAACAGAATTAATAATAATTAATATTAAAGCTACATTTTTTTTTAAATAAAAATTGAAAACTAATTTCAAATTTATTATGACCTTGCTGTATGAGTTTGAGTTTATATTTAGTTTATTTCAAGATGACAGGAAATTGGCATTGTCCTCTGGATCTGCAGTTGCATATAGTGCATATATATATATGTGTGTGTGTGTGTGTGTGTGTGTATGTATGTATACACACACACAGTATATATGGTATAGGATGCCCCCTGGTGGCCATGAAAAAGTACTGAACCAGCTAGTGCTCAGGCTCTCTAAGCAATGTGGCAATAGTACACACTCTTAAAACACATTAACAAAATAGTGATCAGGGTAACAATTACAAGTACTTGACAGTATAGATGATGAAATTCTTAAATTTAAAAATACATTTCTCTTTTCCAGGTGACTCCAGAGGAAGCCAGAGACAGCTGGGAGAACCAGTTCACCTTCTCCTTCAAGAAATGTAGCCATGCTAACTGGTAAGTAGGAATCCACATGTCCCTCTGAATTACTGGTTCAAAGCATCCAGTCAGGCTGGTGCTGCATTAAGGTCAGATACCATTCCCATGGATTTGCATATGACCTGAAAACTAGTCAAGAAGGAGAAACTTAGAAATCTCACACATGTTGTTGCTGGATGACCTGTGAGCTGTGCTTTCAAATGCTGGGGTGGATGGAACATCAATCACATACAGTCAGTAGTGGGATGTGTAAGAAACTTATGGGCTCTTTTTGCTATCTGCATTTGACTCTTTTTTCTTTTCTTTTCTGTCCTTTCCCTAGGAATGGGAAGTGTAAGAAAATAGAAGAAGGTCAGGAGTGTCTGCAGGGCATGCGCCTGCGTCAGTACCACATGTTGTGTGGTGCTTTGTTGCGTGTGTGGAAGCGTGTATCCGATGTGGTGTCTGACATCACCAGCTCCAGCATCCTGCAGATTGTCCGCCTTAAAACCAAACAGCATAACAAGCAAGTCGGTCAGTACACCCCCTCATACCAGTGAATGCAGTTTTCTAACCCTGATTCTTTGTGTTTATAATCACTCTCACACTTAAACATTAACAGGAATATTCTGTTAACATTGATGAAACAGAGGAAGAAGTAAATTTGAATTTCCAGATGCCAATGAGTTGTTGCTGAGATGCTATTAAATTGCTGACACTTCTTTATGACGAATTGAGGAAACGAAATCATCACTCACATTCCTTATGTGTCTCCTATGCACTCCTGTTAGTGCTACATGGACACTTAAGAAAACATGACATGTTTCAATTCAACCGAGCAATGAGAGCACTCCCTGGAGATTCGGTGTGTGGGCTATCTTCTTTGATTATATAAAGATGCAAAATAAAAACACACTGTAGATTATGTAGATGTATTTTTAGAATCCTAAAATGAAGTGGGCATCATAGAGACACTGTGTATATTCAGTGCTTAACACACCAGTCTGTGTACTGTTAATAATGCGCTCTGTTCTGAGCATTAACTCAAATAGTATTTACGAATACATCACTGATAACTGACCGTACGCCTCACCCCTCCCAGGTATCAAGATCCCAGAGAACTGCGTGGCCCGTGTGCGTGAGGAGCTTCTGCAAATGGACGACGAGGTGAAGAGGAGACGGAAGGAGAGGGAGCAGCAGGCTGTGGAGCAGCGACTGGCTGAGGAGCGCATGCGTAAAATGGAGCAGGAGAACAAACACCTCCTGGCCAATCTGTTCAACCAGAAGCCCATGCTCAACCAGTCCCTCGCTCAGTCCCTCGCCCAGAGTCAGCTCCTCAAACAGAAACTGACCCAAAACGCTCTGCAAAGGACACAAGCTGCCAGCATCTCTCAGCTGCAGAGGCTGCAAGCACAAACCCAGTCCGCTTTGCAGCAGCCGTCGCAGAACTTAGCTCTGTTGTCCTTACAGAGAAACCCTGGGCAAACCCAGCAAAGGACCCATAACAGCTGGCCGAACAGTTCCACCACCACCACCACTAACCAGGGTCCCGTCCCCAACACAGTCAGCATCCGCTCCAATTTCTCCCAGTTCTACCCCCAGTCCTTTGTCCGCCCTTTTCCACAGTTGAAGAACCCTCCTCTTCCGCTCCATCAGACCACACTGTCCCAAAACATGTCTTCCAAGAATCCCCTGGATGAGATCTTGGACCTGACTGTGAGCTCGCCGTCTCCCTCCCCAGACAGCACAGATGTTGCACTAAATCTGGACGGTCTGGCCGGGCATGCCGCAGGATTCGGAGATGACTTTAATCTGGAGTCCCTGATCTCTCAGACAGCACCGAATGCCCAGCACGCTGCACAGATACAGCAGCCTCTTTTGCTGCAGCAGCAGCAGCATCTGCAGGCGACGCAGCAGCAGAACCACAGCCTGCTGGCCAATAACCAAGACTTTTTAGATTTATTCGACTTGCCCCTGTCTCCCCAGATGCCCACGCAGAAAGCCAGCCCTTCGTCCTCTACCTCTTCCTGCTCTTCCTCCACATCCTCCACCTCCAACAACCTGGTCCCACACGTCCCCGCTGGCCTCCTGCCAGCGTCCAGCCTCGTCCCGGTATCATCCTCATCGTCCCTCTTCTCTAACCCCTCCTCGTCCTCCTCTCTGTTTTCCAACTCCTCCCCTCGATTCTCTTCTAACTATCTCCTCTCCCAGTCAGATTCGCTACCCAACGGCCACTCCGGCACTCTTGACGTCCGTGAGGCTCTGAACAGCATGCTACAGGGTCCGGACCGCAAGTCTGTCATTAAGTACCGGCAACAAGACTAAGAGCTTAAACAGCAATAGCTCATCTGGACTTTTGTTTTTAGATATTTTTTGTCTTTTTAAAGCAGATTTTGTCTTGTTCGCTGCTGTCAATGATCGCACCCTCGGACCTATTCCCTCTCCCCTCAGGGCCTATAGTCACGTCACTGCCTGTCCTTCGCTCAGCTCATGCTCCTCTTCATCCACCTAGCGTTCACCTGCTTGAGGCTATCTTTAGGCGACAGCAGGCTGCATCAAAATCAGATTTCTACACCAAAGTGTGTCCTCCACAGTGAAAGGCAGCTGTTAAAAAAACAATGACCTGTATTTTATTGAACATAGGAGCTGTCAAAACAAAAGCTCACTCATCAAGGTGTGGAAATCTTTAGCTGCTGTTTTTACGAGGTATGATCGGTGAAGTTGCTGGAAGCTCTAAATGCCTTTCGCCAGTTTAAATCCACATTTTGGCTTTTAGACTTTGCTTTACTGTTACTTTGCTTCATGGCTGTTAGTCTTGATTAAAACAAGGCTGTATGCAAGGCTTGGGTTTGACGTTGAACTGGAAGATGAGGAAAACAATAAAAACAACCCCAGATGAAAACTTTTAGCTGGTAAGCCATGAAATGCCTCAGTTTTGTTTTTTTTTGTTTTTTTTTGTTTTCTTCATGCTCCCTCTTGTTTCTCTCCTTGCTTGTATGAACACTAGTGTGAGGGGAAAAAGGGAGAGGAAGAGCAGTCTGCTGTTGCAAACAGTGCCTTTTGGAGAAATCTATAAATGCAGTCTTTAAAAAATCCATGTAGCCTAATGTATAGATTTGTATCTCTTGAGCATTTGGTTTTCATTTTAATTTAATCATGGTATATTTGTATTTAACTTTTAGCCCCTTCAGTGGTTGTTTGTGTTACACTATGCTGGTGGTGGGCTTCAGGAAGAAGCCTCCTCCCAGCCTGTATGTGCTCGTATGACTTTTCCTTTTTTGTGTGTCTTTCTGTTCCCGTCGATGCGACAGTGCTACATGGTCAGTATGTACACAGATTATTGAGCAGCATGGATAAAAAAAAACATTGTGTCCAAAAATTTTCTGTCGCCCCTTTTCTTATTTTAAGGCTTACCACGACATTTACTGATGTGACTCCTGGTTTGATCTGATTTTGAATTTCTCAGGAAAGTCTCGAGGAATGCTATGTTGTTGTTGTTGTTCTTGTTTTGTGTCATTTTGACCAACAAACATGAATTTGAGTCTTTAAGTGCGGTGGACAACAAAGAATTTTATTGTCTCAAGGTCTGAAAACTGAAACAAATTCACCCGAGACAAATTACTCATGAAATTTGAAAGGCGTGCAGACTTGTGATGTTCACTGTGTTGATAGTACATATTTTAAAAAAAACCTGTGAGATCTGGCCATCTTTGTGTGAAAATGATGCACTGCAGTTCATTCGTGACAAAATGCCGGGATACGTTCAAGTGATCAAAAAGCAATAAAACCATATTCTACATTTGTTTGTGAAACAGAAATGCCTACGTACTGTTTACGCTCAACAGGCATAGCTTTGTGGTTACCTTTGCATGGTATGAATCTTCTTATTTCTGTTGTGCTTCATTGTATTTTAGTTAAGCACATTCTGAAATGCATACAACCTTTTGTACAGTACAGTTTTCACGGGACGAACGCAATGCGTTCTTGATGTTTTAGTCATCGTTATTATAAAAGTTATTGTTATTTATATTTAAGGGATATTTAGATTTTAGATATGCTTATTAGAGTAGTCAACGAAATGTTTGGTCAGGGAAGTTTCTAGTTTTCAAGATTGCTATAAAACAAATTCTATTATAATCTGCCACCAAATAAGATTGCACTGTTCTGTACTGCTGTACAGCATCTGGATTGATTTTCTGCTCACTACAGTTTTGCTACTCAAGTACAAATGTTCCTCCCAACTCGTAGACCTTTTGTCGGGCCTTCAGTTTGCAGACAGATACCAAAGTATTCCACAGGCACCCCTAAAGTTGCTCTAAGATATCAGACCTTTTGTCAATCTCAGGAAGAAACCCACAAGAGGTGGAACAGCGGGGCGTTAGCAGAAATCTATCATGTCCCCTCGTAACAGTGGCGAAACTAACCAGTACATGTGCTATTTTGTTCTTAACTCTGTGCTGTGACTCTTGCTGTATTTATGTTTTAGAATTAATGTGATGGGTTTGTTGTTTGTCCTTGTGAACATGTCAGTGATTCGAAATGTTTATGCCTTCTTAGGGCAAAGATCAATGGCTGTTTCTTTTTAAGGAACATTATATTTTTCTTTTTTTTCCATTCATGTTGGACATTTAATTCATGTTATAGCTGACAGATTTTGCAAAATCAATTGGCTCCTGGGTTGTATTGATATCTGCAATTGATCCATCTTCACACCCTCTGTCTGATTTTTAGGTTATTAGCAATGCTCTTTTTTTAATTTTCATCATCATAGTATAAAGCATATTTTTCCCGGTGCCCTTGTCCGTTTAGCTTTTAATATTCCTCATCAGGCACATTCCGACACATTACCCTGCAAGAGATTTGCCTTTCGACTTTGTTTTATAACCACACAAATAAAGCTTTATGCATTTTTAGAAAGATGTAGTAATGATGTAGTTCGGCCTTTTATTATCATTTTTGCACTAAGAATGGCATAATCAAGTTACTGTTTTCTTGTGGGTTATGATTGAGCGTCTCAAGCTTGTTGTTTTCCTGATCTTCAATGGATAGCTCTGTGTAAACTGTAACCATCTTTCTTGTTTCTCCACCATTCGCATATTACATACGTTATCACTCTCGAAAAATAATTTATTGCTAACAAAAAAAAGAAAGAAAAAACATGCTACTGATTGTATGTATTTTTAAACAAAGCCTATTTTTTCTGTAAAAAAAGGAAAAAAAAAAGAAACTGTGTTCAGCACTTTTATTCTGGGTTGTGCTTTTGTTTTCTATATATTTATAATTTAGATCCAAATGTATATATTGTAAAATTTGTGCCTTTCGACTAATTCTTTAAAAAGGTTTTCTACTCATTAAAGGAAGGACTATATGAAATTGCAATCTTAACTTTGTAAACAAATAAAAACTTGAAGATTGCTGAAACTGAGTTGTTTTGTTAATCGGGTGGTGGGTACAGTGGTGTGAGAAAGACTTTTACCTAAATTTGATTTTGAATTTCCTTTTGGGTTTAGCAGTATGCAGTCTTGTTGATGCAGGCACTTAAATAGAATCTTATTCCTACATGGGCTTCAAATTTTCAGAATTGTGTCCATAATTTTTTGTATACAAAGGAGAAAAACTGTATATAAATATGCTTTCATCAACAGGCCAAAGGCTCAGTCAGCATTGTGTTTCTTCCTGCAGTGTTAGATCATGACATTTATTTCAGTTAAAATCCTCGAAGTTGCCACTTTATTTAAAAGTAGAAATACTGTGTTTCTTAGTGGTTTTTTTTTTACAAATTTAACTTTAAAAAATACCAAAAGTAAAGGTAGGTTAGAATTATTTATACAGTAATGTGTCCATCACTTTAATGTTGCAGCTGGTAAAGTTGGAGCTCATTTTATTACTTTCTATACTGCAGGACAGCTTGTGGATTTCTCCCCAGGGATCAAGAAAGTCTTATTTTAACCTATAATAGTAATAATAATAATAATAATAATGATAGTTTTTTATTGATTACATTTTTGGTTTTGTTATACAAACCAGTAACTTCAGTTTGTATGTTGTTGTTTCGTTAATGTTACCACTAAGGGTGTGGTTACTGTATATTATAAGAGGACATGTTATATATTACATATTATGAGTCCAAGAGAGAGTTCTCTGTGGAGACAAGTATAATGTATGTTATGCTATCTACACAACCTCAACTTTAATGCACTTATTTTGTTTTCATTTTAGCACTAAAACCCATTCCGTGTTATAACTAGTAAAGTAAGGTATAATTTTAATAATAATAATGTAATGGAGGAAGACTGACGATGTGACTGAGGGTAAAAAATATTGCTGAGAACATTTGAAAGGTCTCGTTGATGTGTCTTATTAAGAGGATACTGAGCTGACCCTGAGAACAGAGATTTCTCTAGTGTTCTTTGTAAAACTGTGTTCACATTGATCTTACCTGATCGTATAAGATCAAGAATAACCCCATATAACAATGCAGCATGTGGGAAACATTCACTTTAATGAAGTTAATTGTCATAAAGTGATGTTTAAGGTATTGTTTGGAAGTATCAGCACATGCACATTCTATTTTTTTTGTTTTCGAGGCAAAAAAAAGACCCAAGTCAAGGCACACATTTTGCCATCTGAAAAAGACAGTGTAATATTCATGTATGTTCAATCAATTTTACCTGTGAAAGCAGTCTCTCATTTATGGGGATGTATACTGGCAGAAAACATGGCTACTTAGCAAGACAGTTAAATATGTGTCCTTTAACTTTCTTTTGAAATCAAATACATGCAGCAAAAAAAAAAAAAAAAAAAGGTGAACCAGAGGCAGCCATTGCCATTTATTTTATCACTGTGTGTATACCAGAATTGGATGTCCAATATTATTTATTTATTTATTTATAATTTTACATTTTTATTTTTATAAAATAAAAAATATAAGAAGGTAATAACAATCAATAATTGTGTTTGATATTTTTATTATGATTTTGAATGTGTATGTACCACGTTTATAGATTTTATTTATATTTTTTATTATCATTTACTTTGTAGGCTACAGCTGTTGTGTGCAGTTGTGTGCGCATACTGTTAATGTAACTTAAACCTGAACAGGGTGGAGTTGGTGTTTATGAGTGGGACCAACTTCCGGTCTTTGACGCTTCAGCTGCGTGATGACGTCATGATACTCACCTGTACGCGCTGGGCCCCGTGAACGCCACTCCTCCAGTCCCCACCTGTCTTCAGGAAGATTTGGGAGGAAGTTTTGAAACCACTTGAAAAAAGCACTGCGAGCGAGAGAGACTTTGAAGAGAAGTTCGGGAGTTGGAGGAGTTTTAAACTTAGACGGACGAACACAGCGTAAAGCGGAAGTGAGCATTTTTACAGGTAGGTTAGCTTCACTGCTGTCAAATGGTTTCATTGTGGTCAGGTAAAGCATGGCTGTCAGTCCACATCCTCAGTCTGACGACGGGAAGGAGTCCTTGAAGTGGAAGAGAAACATTTCAACAAGTGAAGCATTTTACTGAGCTAAAAAAAAAAACATATTTTTGAAAATTAGCCAGCGATAGCCGCTAGCCACAGAGCTAGCTCTGGGGTGTAGTGAGAATGCTTTACATTATATTTAAATTACAAAGTTAAGCAAATGAAAAAAAGTGCAGCACGATAAACAAGCTCTTACTTAAATGAAAAGCGAAACAAGAAGCATTGTGGACATCTATGCTAAGAACAATAGAAAAGTTTAAAAATAGACATGAAACAAAGGAAGAGTGACAGCTCAAGGCAGTGCTGAATAAATACTGTTTCACAATGTTCACAGAGTGGTTTACAAGCCTGATACCATTAACTATTCCTTCATCATGTACAGCAGTGGAGCAGTGTGAGCTGGGATAGTTGTAGTGTGAGGTATATTAAAATAACATAACTGGTTTACATAATCTATCAGTATTTGGCAGCATGTTGATGTGTGTCCTGATTTGCATTTATTGATGTTGGTGACTGTCAGCTGCAAGCCCACTTTCCTCACCTTACTGGTTCTGCCACACATGCAGGTTTCTACCTGCCTGCCGAGAGTTTCACAACAGTTTCGACGTTCCCAAAGAGCTGCGTCTTCCTTTCCCTTGGCTCCAAACTGTGATTTGTTTTTTAATTTTTTTTAATTTTTTAATGACACACTGTCAATGATTTAAGCCCCAGATGTTGGTTCCTGTTAAGTTGTGCTGTATAGTATTAATTGATGATTGTAAACAATCAAATATTGATATCAAGTAGTCTTTTCATTGATACTAAAGGGATAGATTCCTCCTTATGTTAGTTGTGCTCGGTACAATTGTTGTGGTGTGTTATATTTCTCAGTCCAGTTGGTTTTATCTAAAACACCAACACCCATCACCACAGACTGTTTGCATTTGTATTTGCTCTTTGCTTGAGTTTAAATCATGAAGGTATTTTTGATAAGGGACTTTATAGATCAAAGAGTGAATCAAAAAGCATCTACAAGTCAGTTTTCTTTGCTGTGTGTGTCTCTATGTTCTACGGATGTGAAGACATCTGTATGGAAGTTCAGGTAGCTATAAAGAGTGTTTGCTGTGCACCACTTAAACACTGTTGACAGAACATGCCAATGAGTAACTCCACTTTGAGTGGAAGCTACAGAGAACTAGCCGCCCGGCTGAGTGATTACAGCGACTCTGTCAACCTCTGGAGTATTTGTCTTTCAAATTGCTAGATACTCTCAAAGGGGGGAGGTGGGCTTTTCCATTCCTCATTAACCACCATGCTGAAGCCCACTCAAGACTTTACTTCCCTCTCAGTCATTGATGTTTACAGAGTGGGTTGTTTGCTTGATGTGTGGTTGAAGAATTCCAGTTATGTGTCATTGTAAACTAGGCGTATTGGTGGAACAAGGCCCTGTACAGTTGAGAGTGTACATGTCAGTAGGCAGGAGTGGCGTTAGCTTGAAATGAAAGAAACACAGCAGAGCTGCTGCTGGAAAGACTTGACTCAGGACGGAGGGATTATTTACCTAGAAAGAGGGGGCACACCTTTTGCTTAGTGTTTGTTTTAGTAGTTAGCAGCAGCTACTTGCTGCTCTGTGTTTTGTTAATAATTCAGCACTGGGTGCCCTGGCTGACCAGAGAACAGCTGTTCCACCTGGCAGAGCCCAAGCCGGAGATCTCGCATCTGTTATGTAACTACCGCTTATTTTCAAAGCACTGCCAAATTTAATATAGTCCACACATACAAATCTGTGATAGGGGTTTTGATATTCCTAACGCTCTTCAGGTACATAACCGCTCCTCCTCTTAGTGACAGTGACGCTTGAGAAGGCAGGGCACTGATAATCTGTGTCAAACAGGAAAAAAAATTTGCAGCACACCCCATGCTTTTGGGCGTGCCGTGCACTAAGTGTTAACCATGAAGGACAGATTCCATTGGAGCTCCGTGTCGCCACAGTGTCATTTCCTGATCCTGAAAACACACAGTGGGGCCTGTGTAAGAACCCAGGAAACTTTACTCAGGCCCAGCAGACCTGTAGTGTAGCAAACACCCCGTCAATTATTAACAGCCCAGTGCTCTCATTCCCCCTGATGTAACCATGGCACCCACTAGACAAAAACTCAGCCAACGGCCTGGGACCTGCTGCTGCCTGGTGGGAAAGACTGCAGGTTAACCAAGACACACATACATGTATACCAGTGACAGTAAGAGCAAGTGGACCTGTTAGACTGCTGGACACATGACTCATCTGCTGGAAGATACTTTTTAATTTTCTAGATTGTAGATGGACACTTAAGAGTCCTGTGGCCTCTTAGTGTTTTTCAGACCAGTGACCGTGTGATTGAAATGAAGACTACAGGGTCAGACTAAAGTGACAGAGGTAGTCAGCACTTTTGTTTTGTTTTTATTTTTAATGAGAGGAAGAAGACAACTACGCCATCATGAATCTAACGCAGAAAATGAAACTGCTGAAGCACTTTGGCTCTCTGCCTCCGGAGCCTCCACCACTGCTGGTGGTGCCTGTAAGTGGACGCATGGATTCAAACTCTTAATGTCTGCATTGTTTAGGACTGAACCTTTCTGAAATAATAGGGATGGTTCTGATTATTTTGATTGATTAGAGGTAATGATCATTTTTATATTATTTTCTAATTTTCATTGGTTATTGGTGTGATTTTTGAGATGACTTGTGGGTCAGCACATTTCATCGAAAATAGTATTTTGACATGTTTAACCCTTTAAAAACAGCATCCCCTGCAGTTTAGAGAATTGCAATTTCGTTAACATTTTGCAACCCTTGTGTTGTGGTAGTCTTGTAGTTTGTGTGTCATATATAATTTGTATTGCACTAGATCAGTATACATTTTACTCTTCCAACTTACAGTAACAGTGATATTTATGTATTTTTTACTTCATCACCACCCACAGATCCATGGGCACTTTTTTAAGCTTTGGTCAACCCCACTGTTATTTATTTATTCTTATATTGTACTTAAAATACAGAAAGTCACTATTTTATACAAGTAAAATCTTTGGTTGGTTCATGTGCAGATTATTAACCCTGTGGGTCCTATGATCACGCCGGTGTGATCAGATTTATTTATTGTAAATCTGTGTATATAGTATCACTTTATTTCAATTTTATATTTACATATTCATATTAGCAACCTATATTTAGTTTTTCAAGTTTCAAAACAGTTTATTGAACATGTTTGTGGTTTTTATTGTAATAAATACAATTTTATTTTCATTTTTATTCAATTTGAATTTGATTATTTTTTTGGCCCAATATGTTAATGAAGTAGGTAAATAATAAATAATAACTACCTCTTCATGTAGATGAAGTTGTGCTGAAAAAGATACCAAGCATGGGCATGTTAAACATTTTTATGTGGCATATAGAGACAAAATCACTATTAAAAACGATCAAAATAGGCTCAGGACTTAAAGGGTTAAGTAATACCAAAGTGTGCAAACAGTCTGATGGTGTATCCTGTAGCATTTTCTTTTATATAAGCATTAATACTGCAACATATGGTAATATTGGTTAATATTGCTGTAACGCTATTACTAGAACTGAAACAGAATTAGAGGAAATATTTCTTCTTTTATTGAACACATTGAACACACCAAATCTAAAAGTCACCAAAATAAATAAATAAAAAATGCATACTAACTCTACTACAACTCTACTACTACATAGGAAATGTGTATTAACTTCACCATGAGGCACAATGAGTTTTGCATCACATAGTATAGTTTTTTCAGTGTGATCTTTTTTAATATCTGGAATCAGCTCACAGTAATCGCTCTCTTCTGATACCAGTGAATGGGGGTTTATGTAAGGAGGCTGCTCCTCCTTCATGTTTACTGTGGGGCGCTGGAGAGCGTCGGTGAGAGTGGCCAAAGGTTGGGTGGGGGAGGAGCGCTCCAGGTGAGGTATCCCTCTGAGGTCTTTCTTTCCTCTCTCCCCTGTTGAGGGGGACGTGCCACAGCTGGTCATATTACAAATAATTTCAGCAGGAGGAGGTCAGGTTTCTTCTGGATGGCAATAACCGTCCTCACAGATGCTAATCTGAGGCGGAAGTAACCGGAGTTGGATGACTGTGGGATCTGTGATTGTTTTGCTTTTGGTGTTGCCATATGGAATATAAAGCACCGGCGGTTTGCTGAGCACCAGAGGCCACAGGTGTTTTGTTCAGCTTAGAAACCCCTAGTGGGAAATGGAAGTACGGTTCAAAGACCAAATGGTAAGTGGAGAGAGGGGAAAGCAAAGCCACCGCCTGAAAGCAACTACAATGTAGCTGTTGAACATGAACAAAGCCTTGGCAAAGTAAACACCTTAAGGTGCCTTAAACCAGACCCTCAATGGACAGTAAATCACATCATCTGTCTCTTTTTTGGCTAAATAATCAGATTTTTACAGAAACTTTTTTCAGTGTAACTATATAGTTAAGTGACTCATACACAGTAGTTTATGACAGACATTGGTTTCCCCTAAGCCTCATTTGTTTTGGGAAATCTCAACCCATTTTAGGAAATTCACTCAACTACAAATTGATAGCATGACTACTATTTGGATATTTTTTTTTTTTTGTACGTTCATGGTTGGATTGCAGTTTTGTAGACATGTTTGCTCATCATGTTTCAGGTATTTCACCTGTGAATTCTGGTTTATCTACTGATCCATGTGCTCAACGACTGTGTAAACAGACTGCTGTTTGACTATATCATCTGTCGACTTTTTGAATTAACAGCTTTCTCGCTGAGCTGTCCACATTCAGTTGTGTGCTGTTTCTTCCTTTGCTCATACTGACCTGTAGCTTTATAACCAACTACAGTGTCAAACATTAACCCCATCAGGCTTCAGCAGCAGTTTTGATTAAGAAAATCCCCAGCCAACTCTTTATTTGAGTGATTGGGTCAGTTGCTTTGCAGGCTTTGCTTTTTTTTTTTTTTTTTCCTTCCTCCGTCAGGTTTATGATTAACTTGGTCAAACAAACGGTACACTGTTGACAGGTCACACTGTATACCTGCGCTCGTCATTGCCTCTACCAGCGAGTTTGACATTTTTGTGGCGATCATGTTTGAGATTTAGTGTGAAAATGTGTGAGTGCTTGGTTTGTTATCTGTGAGTTGTACTGGTAGGGTGAGCTCCATTCTTGACCTAAACTTTTTTTTTTTTTTTTTTTTTGATCTCTTCACTATGACAATCTGTCTGTGTCTCTGACTAGAGCAGCTGGCTTTACCTGTTCTCACTGTAACTCAGTATACTATGCAGTGAAGCTCAAGGCCAGCTGCCACATTTTTAAGGTTGCTTTTGAAAACCAGTAGTATGTAAAAAATGCTAATCATGTGAGGCATGCTGTCATGTTAGTGCAGTGAGGGCAACCTGGTTTCCTGCATTCTTTCTAATATCCAGCAGGGGACGCCTCTGTTTTTATGTAAGTCTAAGAGAAAATTAACCTACTTCTCGATTGATTTATTACCTCAGTAAACATTTTAAACATGAGTTTATGGTCTCAGTAACCAGTTTCAAGTCTTCTTCACTACAGCATGATGTAAATTAATAAATTATGGTCCTATTTAGAGTCAAAGATATCATAAAGCGGCGGATGCTTAGAGTGGCTACTTTGTAGGTCATTAGGACAAAACCCTGTCATCAAAGCCAAGTGCTTGTGACAGATTAAAGAGGAGAGTTCATGGAACAACCAGTTTACAATACAGACAGGACATCTTTTCCCAGGTTGTTTCATAAACTTAATTTGTGTGACCTCTTAGATGATGTTAACCAGGGAGGGATTAAGCAGCATAAATGTTATATTTGTCATTTTGAGACAGAGATTTTATGCTACTACAAAAATGATATGAATGATAATGAATTTTTAATTCCTTATAATATCCAGATATGGATGTTGGAATGTGAGGAACAATATTTACATATATTGAACTATATATTGATAATGTAAGAATTATCAAGGTCATGTCTTTATATCGTACTATAAAGTTGATAATGTTAAAATGATGGAGGTCATGTCCGTATTATCATACAGTAAGACGATAACGACCAAAGTGCCTTTGTGGAAATAACCACGTAGTCTAGAAACAGTTTGCAGTCTTCATAAACATGCACAGAACTCAGGAGTACTGTCTACAACGGCTCTGTGTTTTCAGCCTACAGGGCCGATCGACCTCCGACTATGTTTACATCGTCAAATATAGAAATGTGCTGTGTAGAACAGGCGCAGTGTCTCTGACGCTGTAATATTTTGTCTTCAGAGCGTTAAATCAACAGAAAATGAACTGGCAACTACTTAAATATTTAAATAACTGATGCTTATTTTAAATGTCAAACATTGGCTGGCTCCAGCTGCTTGCATGTCAGGATTTGATACTCATCGTTATTATTTTCTAACGTTTTATAGACCAAACAATTCATCATCAATAATGGAAAAAAAGCTTTCTTTTCTCCCTGGTTTGTCTCTATACATTTTTGAACATACTGAACAGGCCTCAGGTGTTCCATGTTGTCAACGCTACAGGGACTGACAAGCGCGCACACACACACACACACACACACACACACAGAGTCAGCAGGTAGCACCTCCTCCATACCGGTCAGGCAGGATTGAGACAGGTAAGATCATGTCGAGATCAGGTTGAGGCGTTCACACACTCTTCCTGCTTTGCTCAGATGTAAATGCCCTTTCTGTAAGGATCTGGATTATGTATTACGATTATTATTGTTATTATTTTTTTTTTTATATCGTTACAAGCAAATATTCCTTTGCTAGAGCACAAATTTATTCTCATCACTGTTGTGTTTTTTTTATTCCCCTTCCTTCCAGAAACCAGGTATGGAGGAGCTAACAATATGGGAGCAACATACAATAACACTAAACAAAGTAAGTGGTTCTTTGTTATAATAAGCAGTGTATGTTAAATTACATGCATTTCAAATGTGACAGTGTTTAATAGTTATGGTGAAGACAAGTCTTGTGTTTTCCTACTCCACATTAGTACACAGTAAATTAGAAGTGCAGACACTTATCTTTGGTGCGTCGGTGGTGTTTGTTCTGCATAGAGTTGCTGCTGCACTAATACAGAAGTGAAAGTCAGTGCTCGATGTGGCGCACAGAGGAACCTTTGTGATGGTAAAAGTGCCTGCGGGGCTTGAGCTAGACCTCTCGTTTTCACGGTATAGACTCCAGAAGGAATTCAAGTGGACACACCCTTGCTGCACCACACAGCACCAGCTGCCTCTTCACCGTCAGGCCGAGTGTCGCTGGAATGTCTTCATCCTTCCTCTGCCTCTCTACATACGATCATACTCTGCACGCTTACTTTCCTGCATTCTTTCTCTTTGTTTCCGGGACCCTCTTGTCATGTGCTTGGCTTGCTGTCATTTTCTGTCTAAAAGACTCTTTTTTTTTAATCTCTCATAATGGCAGGATTCCAAAGTGGGGTTTGGCTTTGCCATTTCAGGAGGTAAGGACAAGGCTCATCCAGACAACGGGGACACTACTGTGGTGGTGTCAGATGTGCTGCCAAATGGACCAGCCATGGGACGACTGTTGTAAGTCTGACACTACTAGAGGAACTTTTAAAACTTGACTTGTTTACATCAAAAACACATGATCCCCTACCGGGTTCAAATTATCCCTGAGAGACAGACTGTTGTTCAGTCAGCAGTGCTAGATAAAAATAAAGAACAACAAAGATTACACTGATACATACAGTACAAACAGTGAGGGAGGACATACATCATATGATGCTATTAAGGAGTCCAGCAGTGATGGGGACAAATGAAGCATATAAGAAGGCTTGTTCGTTAGCTACTTCCATAATCAGATCCAGAAAACAAATCTTCTTTACCACTGAGGCAAGTGACATGGCACGTTACTTGCCCCGGACAAGTGCGCAGTCCTCATCATTGGGCCCGTCTCACTTGGAACAGAACCAGACTCACATGTGCCTGTGCTTGTGCTCTGCAGCCACAAAGACCAAATTGTCATGGTTAACGGAGTGTCTATGGAGAACGTCCACTCTAACTACACTATTCAGATCCTGAAGACATGTGGCAAGACTGCGAATGTGGTGAGTATGGTGGAACCACCAACTAAAAACAGTAGTAATTGTAATCTATGATGCCTCACCACCCATTCATGTGTCTAAATCTGACCCTCTCCAACTTTCTCCAGACTGTGAAGCGGCCTCGCAAGATCCAGATCCCAGCCACCACCAGACCATCCAGGGCTGCATCCCATTCCAATCTGTTGGACGTGGACCCTCCCAGACGAACAAGACGCTACTCCGATGGCAGTGACACTCGGGATCGCAACCGCTACCGCGCACGCAGCTCCTCGCCCAACCGCAACGGGCATGGGGACACGCTACCGCTGATGTCATCGGGGTATAAGAGGCTGCCACATCAGGACGTTGTGGAGAGACCCATCAAAACTACACTACATAAAAAGAAAATCACGGATGGTGAGAGGAAATTCGTCCTGACATTGTCACAGGGAATGCCGATGTCTGACTGGACTCTTGTTGTCGTCCTCTTTCTGCAGAGTACGGATTGAAGCTGGGCAGTCAGATCTTCATCAAGCACATGACAGAGACAGGCCTGGCTGCAAAGGAAGGAACGCTGCAGGAGGGAGACCTCATCCTAAAGGTGAAACCTTTATTCTAAAAACAACTCTTGTTCAATGTGGTCCTTAATCAACACAAACACATTACTGTAAATCATGTTGTTTTTTCCTTTCATGTTAATTGATTGTCTTCTTTGACCAGATCAATGGCATGACCACAGAGAATCTGTCCCTCCTCGAGACCAAGCACCTGGTGGAGAAGAGCAGGGGCAAACTGACCATGACGGTTCTCAGGGACAACCGCAAGTTCCTGGTCAGCATCCCAGAGGTGGAGGACAGTGCCCCCAACAGTGAGGACGACCGTCGCCGAGACAGCAGCTCCGAAATGGAGGGTGAGGAATGGAGAGGGAGCTGGTGGGAAGGAGGGTTATTAAACATGAGCATAAGAGGAAAAACAGTGATGATAAATGAGAGATCATTGATGAAGGAGTCCGTCCTTGCAGAATTTCTGACCTTACGTAACAGAAGTTGGTTGTTTTGTTTCCTATCAGACATTTCAGACCTTGACGAAGACATCACTGCTCACAGAACGTCCCGGCATCCTGCCAGAGAGAAACGAACACGCAGGTACAAACAACACCCACCACCAAAAGTAATAAAGTTGTTGTTGTTGCAGGATTGATCAGTTATTACTGCTAAAGTACACATGTTGTAGTGGGGAGCAGAGGAAAGTGGCCCAGTACTTAACACAGTCACAGTCCTGTTCTGGGGTGACAACCAGAATGTAGGGGAAAGTGCTGCATTGCTGTATTTTTACTGAATATAGTCAAAGTTACATTTCATCATATCTCGGCTCTGCTCTGTCATACTGACTGGTACTGATAGCATCACTGTGCACACAGGAAGAGAAATACTGAAGCACATGAAAAACGCACAGTGAGGTAAAATACCACTGTGCCTCTGTACCTCAAGTCGATGGGGTGTAACAAATTAATATTACACTGCCTGGCCCAAAAAAAAAAGTTGCTACCTGGATTTAACTAAGCAAATAGGTACGATAATTACTGCAGGTTCAGCAACAGTATGTGCTCAAAGAATGAGGTCAGCTGACTACCTGAATATACTGAATGACCAGGTTATTCCATCAATGGATTTTTTTCTCCCTGATGGCACGGGCATATTCCAAGATGACAATGTCAGGATTCATCAGGCTCAAATTGTGAAAGAGTGGTTCAGGGAACATGAGACATCATTTTCACATATGAATTGGCCACCACAGAGTCCAGACCTTAACCCCATTGAGAATCTTTGGGATCTGCTGGAGAAGGCTTTGCGCAGTGGTCAGACTCAACCATCAATGCAAGATCTTGGTGAAAAATTAATGCAATACTGGGCCCAAAGGTTCTTTGCTGAAGCATCCCAAACACTTCTAGTCGTGCAAAGGTTCTTTGCTGAAGCATCCCAAACACTTCAAACAGTTCTTGTCGTTTTACACAGAACCAGAGCTGAAGCTCCTCCAGTCAAGTCTCGAGATCCATCACCGATGCGCTCCACCTTGACTCGGCCTCCAGTAAAAGCCTACCCCTCTCGCAGAGGTCAGTCCCACCGAGAATCGCTCTCTCATCAGAGCTACACATCAGCTGTTCGTCACACACTCAACCGGTGATGGTCATACCTTTTTTAGAAGTATTAACAGACATCCTTTCAGAAGTGAGATATGAAGCAAAATGGATAGTCCAACATTACAAGGTCCTATTTAAATATATGAACCAGCGACATAAGTGAACACATGTAACAAGTAAGGCTGTCGAAATTACCCTGTTAATGTGGCAGCATGCACAATGGTAACTCTGCTACTGTTACTGCTACTGTTACTGTTACTGCTACTGCTACTACTACTTGGATAAACTGCATGGATAAACTGCAGAGGACAAGAGTACCGTGCCACTGGCGGGAAACACTCCATCAACTTCTAAAGCCTCCCCTGAGCCCACAACATCCACGGTTTCCAGTGAGTGGGAGAGAAAACCACAACTTTGTCACTTTTTCTACCATCACCCTTTATAATCCCCATCCTCTGGCAATGCATTTCAGTCAGTTTGTCCAAGTAGAGTTACCATTGCACAAATTAGCGCGTTATCGCAGATTAATCACGGTAATGTGCTAATTTCGACGGCAGAGTAGAATAAGTAGAACAATATTTAAAATAAAAAGCATAAATTTAAAATAAGTAGATAATTAAGCTATAAGGAAAAAAATTGCAGGACTAATAACTAATACAAGTAAGTAAACAATGAATAAATTTCTGAATATGCAACAAAAAAGAACAGAAAGTCAGAAAATACAGTGCGTAACAAATGTAATAGACCACCACCCAGTATAAGGTGTTGCCAATTTACAATTATTTGCATTCCTGAACAGAAAAACGTGATTTTTCCTGATCAAAATGGTGAACCTTAGGGAACTCAGTGAGAAAGAAAGAGTCCAGTTAAAGTGAATGAAATGAAGCTGAAGAGTGAAGACAAACAGGGCAGGTGGTCCAATACAATTTTTAAGTTCTGTATATATAGCATAAAACAAAATGGTTTAATGCGAGAAGTCTTGCGCATATTGACAAGTGAAAACTAGTGATATTGCACATTTAATAAATTAAAGTGCTGCAGCACTTGGTTATTGCACATAATTGTGAAAGAATACTGGGAGCAGTGTAGGAGACCTCACACATTTTAAGATAATAATGCTGATTGTTACTGTTGGAAATTGTTTTTTCAGCTACCTACGAGTCAGAGTCGGATCACAGTGCCTCTCCTCCACCTATGAGGAGAGACAGTCCAGACATGAGGGATCACTCTAACAAATACAGGTCAGTCCACTTACTGTTTAATTAATTTATCAAACTCTGTCACATCACGTGTGCTATATGCTTAGATTTCAGACTTGGAAGTAAATGACATTTCTAATGCTAGTTATATACACTGATCAAGTACAGCATTATGATTATTATGGGGTCTTTCTGTGGGTTTTTCTCCGGGTACTCCGCCTTCCTCCCACCATCACAAAAACATACATGGGGATAAGTTAACTGGCTAATGTAAATTGCCTGTAGGTGTGAATGTGAGTATGAGTGGTTGTCTGTCTCTGTGTGTCCTGTGATGGACTGGCGACTTGCCCAGGATGTATCCTTACTTTCTCCCTAAGACAGCTGGGATAGGCTCCAGCCCCACTGCGACCCTACATAGAATAAGGGGTTGATGATGGATGGATGGATGGATGGATGATCATCTCCCTTTTGCTGCCAAAACAGCTCCACACACAACAGCTTTCTGTCAGAACTAGCATTAACTTCCTCAACAATCTGGGCTCCAGTAGCTCATCTGTTGGATCAGACCACCAAGACCAGCCTTCACTCCCCACCTGCATCAATGATCCTTGTCCTCTCATGACCCTGTCTCTGGTTCACCAATGGTCCTTCCTTGGACCACTTTTGATAGATCCTGACCACTGCAGACCAGGAACACACCACCAGAGCTGCAGTTCTGGCCATCTCAAATCTCGACGCTTTCCCATTTTTCCTGCTGCACACCAACTTTGAGGACAGAATGTTCATTTGTTGTCTTATACTGTATATCCCAGGTGCCATTATGAAGAGATAATCAGTGTTATTAACACCTGTCAGTGGTCATAATGTTATGCCTGGTCGGTGTATATCTAAGAAAACTTACCACTCTTATAATTCTTTCTAACTTTCATCACCTTGCAACTTTTGCAACGCCTTGCAAAAAAGCCTGAATTGGCTTTTACAGGACAACAATAAAGCTTTTTTTTTCTTTCTGTCTCTCCAGGACTCTTTCTGGTATGTCCACCCTCCCTGACCCCCGGTCGTCTCCTGCAATCCCCAACTGGACCGCCTCTCGTGCGTCCTCCTCTGCCTCACGGCCTCGCAGGCCGGTGTCAGAGTCTGACTCAGACCACAGCACTTCCCCTCCACCACGCAGAGGGAGCCCTCGCCTCGACTCCAGATACAAGTAAGAACCTTGATTGATTCAGCTCTAAGCATGGATTTAGAATACAACCCTTTATTTTTTTCATCAGACATTTCCTAACTGTATTTTCCTC
This sequence comes from Synanceia verrucosa, assembly GCA_029721515.1. Taxonomy (NCBI): domain Eukaryota; kingdom Metazoa; phylum Chordata; class Actinopteri; order Perciformes; family Synanceiidae; genus Synanceia; species Synanceia verrucosa. The sequence continues at coordinate 6,808,074 of CM056558.1, forward strand.
ACAATTCCTTACCCCCCCTCACAAAAAGAGCTCTTCCTGATCTGGAGCACGCAGGACTGAGAGCCTCTCCCATCAATGTTCGCCAAGAGCCACTAAGGAGGGTCAGCTCTCCTCTCAGAGTTCCACCTCCAGGTCAGTGTGCACACACACACGCACACACACACACACACACACACACACACACACACAGAGACACACGACAAAATCTCTGGGAACCGACAACATTTGCTTTAAATATTAGCAGTTCAACACGTCAACAGTCAAATGAAGCTAAAGAGTAAAAATAAAGAGTAAACATGAAAGTGTTTTTGAACCATGGTGGAAATAATCAACAGCCTCTGTGAAATTGTAGAACTAACTGCAGAAGCTGGTAATTATCTGACTATGGTTGTATTTATTTTGGCAAACATGCTGAAGGGTCACCATCTAAATAGTAAAGCATGTTTGATTGAAATGGCTCTGAAATTAATTTTAGAGTGATGTATGAAAATTTTCAGTGCTTGTGCTCATTGGGTGTCTCGCTCTGAAAACATGGCATTAAACTAGTCAATCAGACTTGTCTTCTCTTCTTATATCACATGCAGGTTCATTAGAATATATCACCTACAGCTTGTTACCTTTGCAAAGACGCAACATGTTTTTTTCTCAAGCCAATCACAGCGGACTGGGCTTTTCCAAGAGGTGGTCTTAAAGAGACAGGCACTAAATGTTTCTGACAGGTATATTCAGGTATTTTTTGAACATTAAAACATATAAACATGTTCTAGTAACACAAAACATACAATCAAAGGTGATAGGAGTAGTGTCAACATAGGTTGGTTGCTCTGGGAATGAATTAATTCTGTTAACTTACGATTTAGATGATGATAAAGGCATCGCAGTTCTGGAGATTTTTGGTTTCGTTACCTTGGTTTTGTTACTCTTGACAAGCTTTATGAACTCTGTATTTAAAATGCACCATATACTGTATCTAGTGTCACACATTCGCTGGCAGAATATTCTTTTGTGCCACAGCTCAGTGAAATCAGTACTCCTTTCTGTTTTTAATCTGCCATGTTTTACATTTCTTTATTCTCAGACTCTGATTCCGATTCAGACGTTGGCGTGGGGCCTCCTCAGAGGCAGAGCACCACCTACAGTCAGGACTCCCTCAGCAGATACAGGTACAGATGAAGGTCCTCCCAACACCCCCATCCCCTCCCCGAAACCCAACATCTCACGGAGTGGGACGCTGAGCAGACTGTGCACGCCGCTCCCTTTTTGAACATTAGCTAATCACACATTTTTATTTTCCTTTACAAAAACTTAATTTACCCCTTTCTGTCTTGTGATTTTTGATTAATTTGCTCATTTTGTGTCTTAAGTCTCTTTTGTAGGCTTTTGATTTTGCTTGACTTGTGCTTTTGACTGTGTACCTTGTGTTTGTGTTGACATTTTACGTATCAGTGAAATAAAAGTGACTTGCACAGAACATGTCCCGCTCCTGTATGTGGCTAAATGCTGATTAAACAGAGGACTCTTATCAGTGAAGCAACAACATTCCAATCAAACATCTGTAGATTTGTTCCCCCAATTGCAAATCTGCATGTCTTATTCAGCATGTTGTAAAAGAATTCTAGTAAGCAAGACCTATCAAGATCAGGAAATACTTCTAATGCTGCTGAATGGTTAATTTTGATCAGTTGCCATCAAAGCGAGAGCGTCCTCAGAGACACAAAGGTGAATATTCAACATTTTCGTCTCATTAAAAACCATCATATAAGCCACAGGTGCCCCCCTCTCCAAACGTAACTGAGATTTGTTGTCTTCCTCCTCCCTCACTCCCGCCTCCCTCTCTTCTCTTACAGAGTCCTGCCTGATGTTGCCCTGCAGCCCCAGGTAGAGCCGCCACGATGGAGCCCCCCCAGCGTCACTGCCAGCAATCCGCCGCTGAGAGGTGTGTGTTTTCCTTTTGAGTCAGTGAGCATTATGCCTTGTCGAGGAGGGAGCATCCGTCTGTTATCGTTTGACTTTTTTGTTTTGTAGCTTTATTTTTTTTTTGGGGGGATATTCAGTTTTTTAAAATTGAATTTATTATTTTTTATTTGTTTGCTCCTGACCATGAATACTTGGCTGAAATTATGTTTTCATGTTTTATTTTTGATTTTTTTACAGCGCATTCAGAGTCTGAATCAGAGTCCAGTTACACATCTGAGCCTCATAAGGAATCTACGGGCAGCACAAACACAGCTAATAACCGATACAGGTGAGAGACACCTGGAACAAAAGTTTCATCACTCAAAACATTTTTTGAAACATGACCTGCTGTGGGACAAGCCAGAAACCTAACTCTAAACTTAGTCGCATACTAAATTAAACCTCGACCAACACTGTTGACAGTAAACCAGCAGGCTATTGATAATAACCACCTGAGCAGTGTATCATCAGAATCTAATCACACCATTTGCCGACAGTTTGTTAAGTGTTTGTTATGTAGTCAACTGCAAAGTCTTACCTAATTGGTTTGAAATATCTGTTGTAGTACAGAGGGCAATAGAAGATTTTGAAACCGCTCTTATTTTAAAGCCTTAAAATAAATTTAAAAAAATTAAAAAAGACTTAACTTTGCTAGTCCTGATGAGCACAAAGGAAAAATGAAAGCTGCTTATTTCACTGGAAAAACAATTAAATAATACAGTCAAATTAATTTATTGTCATATAAAGTAGTAGTCCACTACCAGATTATTAAAAGCTAAAAGCTTATAAAAACAATGATAATAATGATAAACAATATATAATAAACATGTCTGAGAATGCACTGTAAATAGAAAAGTAGTGGGGAAAGGAGGGAAACAGGAATTCAACCAGCTAAGTAGTGAGGATTCTTCTTTTGAAAAATAATATTGCAGGATTTTTTTTTTTATTTCATGCTTGCAAAACAACACGATGGCAGTTGTTGGAAATCACATGGGTAACATGATGCCAATCACTTACCTATTTTCAGGTTATTATGGCTTACTGGCAGGAAATCAATAAGCATATTAATTGTTGTTGTTGTTATTATTAACAACTGTTAAAAGAAGCTAAAGCCAAAGCCTGTCTTTTTTAATTATGATAATAATACCTTATAATGTAGGGACATGCTTTCACCTTCAATTATAAAATATTAAAGCTGATGTTCCAAAAGAAGATCCAGGCTGTAAAATAGTTATCATACATTAGTTAGTATCAGTAATACTGATACTATGTAAATTGTATCTCACTGTGTTGTGAAATGATACTGACAGGAAGCTTGACTGGTTCAGCTGCTTAACACTAACAGATTTGTTGTCTCATCAGAAAACACTGACAAACATGATGGCACTTACTGAGAGGATTGCATCATATGTTTCAATTCAACTGCTCACGTTCAAAAGTGAAAAATGTTAGGTTTAAAAAAGAAAATTTGAATTGACACTCTCTTTTTGACAGTTAGTACACTTAGTACACTGTTTTTATTTTTATATCTCACACACATGGTGACAATAGAGGGTTGAATGACATATTGTAGTTTATGATATATACTTGCTTTTCATACAGAGTCCTGCCTGACATCAAATCTACTGCAGTTGCCGTGAAGCAGGATCCACCTCGTCGAGGCCCATCGCCCACCAGACCTCCTCCTGATGGTCAGTTGACTCTCCTGTATCACTCACACTCATCCTATTCTCCACTGTATTGTCATCTTATGTTTTAGAGCAGCAGTTAGTCCTGACCACAGTCTCTGTTCAGATTCCTCAGAATCAGACCAGCTGTCACACCTCAGGAGGTCAGGGAGCTCTGAGCGGGACGAGCCCCGACGCAGGTACAACTGAGCGCTTCAGCACAATCAAATTGGCATCATTTTGTGGAGGTGGAGAGATGGGCAAAGAACTAAAAAAAAGAAAATGTTTTCTTCTCCACCTTACAGAGTTCCTCGTACCGCAAATGGAACTGGCACCATCAAGTCTGGGATTTCAGTGAAGAACAACCCACCCACCTACTGTAAGGCTTCAGATTACAAGCAAAAAAAGGATTAATAGTTCTTTTTTTGTTTTACAAGTAAAAACTGCTCTCGCTAAATTTTTCATTTGTCACATTTTATAGTAAGATTAACTGACAATTAATACACTTTATATTGCTAGCTCCAAATCAAATCAATTCAAACTTTATTTCTGTGGCAGTTTTCGTGCATGTCCCAGTTTAGAATGCCTCACAGAGGCGAAAAACAACAATGGAAAAATCTAAATAAATTAATTAATAAGTAAATAAATAAATGGATTAATAATAGAAGTCATTTAAAAACCTGATCAACAGGAAAAATATAACATAAAGAGATCAGTCAAAACCTGATTGAAAAGGTGCGTCTTGAGCCTGTTCTTAAAAACCTCTAAAGTCTCTACAGCCCTGAGTTTCTCTGGCAGGCTGTTCCTGAAAGCCGCCTTTCTGTGTGTTTTAGTTCTAACTTTTGATGTGGTTGCCTTGCTGAGCTGCAGGAAACTGGCTGCCATCCATGACTTGATATCTAAAGTGCAGTTAAAAAGTGCATCAGTTGGCCCGCTCTCATCAGGAGACACAGCCATGTACAGTTGCATATCATCAGCATAGCTATGGAAGCTGACACAGTGCCTTCTGATGACATCCCCAAGGGGAAGCATGTAGAGAATAAAAAGAGTTGGACCTAAAATTGACCCCTGGAGAACCCCACAAACAATCTCATGGGTTTGTGAGGAACAAGCATCCATACTTACAAAGAAGTATTGATCTGTGAGACAGGAGATGAGCCAGTTAAACAGTGCCAGAGAGGCCGACTAGTTTCCTCAGTCTGTTTAATAAAATGTGATGGTCTACTGTATCAAAGGCGGTGGTTAGATCCAGTCGGACCAAGACTGTGAGTTTGTGTTAATCTAAGTTGCCCCTGGTGTCATTTAAAATCTTTAAAATGGCTGTCTCAGTACTGTGGTTCCTCCTAAAACCAGATTGGCACTTCTCTTAAATGTTCTCTGTATTCACAAATTCATTTACTTGTTTAAGAACAAGATTGTACTTGCAATGGTAAGGCCGTGGATACAGACCGTTTTTAAAAATATTGGGGTCCAAATTGACAAAAACAAAGGCATGACGCTCAAATGATATGTAGCTGCTAAAAGGAATTGCAGTAGAGGACATTGTGGATGGTGTCATTGTTGCAGTTCCTCTGCATACTGTCCAGGTGTTTATCTAGGATTAAGTCATTTATACTTAAAGACTTGTTTAAAAGGGACGTTCAGCACAGCCATCTTGATGTCTGTGCTGGGTGAGTGGGGGTGGTGGGTATGTGTTCATGTGTGTTAACAGTGAGTCAGGAGGTGGCTGTAGTACAGGACCGGAGGGTCAGGTCAATGTTGACAGATAAAAGCCATGATCCCTCCTGGTGTGGGGGGGGAGGCCATCCCTCTTGAAAAGGTAGGGCATATTTTAAATTGCTGCAAAGTTATCAATAAAAGAACAGGTGCAGCTGACAGATTCGGCTGCTGATGATGTCACCATGGCGAGTTCGGGGAGTGGGCAGGAAATAATCAGTTGCTTCTCGGTGTCCAGCAAGTTGTCTATTAGGGAGGTGAAGTCCTTATGGACCTAAGATGGCTGTTTTTTAATAAAGCATTCATGCAGGCCTCCAGGACCAGTGTGGTGGCTGAGCTGTGCTGTGCACTCAACTGCACAGACCCACAGGGTGTCTTACCATTTCTATTTCTCTTCTGTTTCTCCTCTAGCAAAGCCTGCAGAGGAGCCAATCTACTCCTTACCTCCAGACTCTTACCCAGCATCTAATCCAGGGTGAGTAGTGCTCATTTATTCACACTCATCTTCATCTGTTGAGCAGGTTAGTTCATCTCAACAGAAATAAACACACTTGTGGTTTTTCTGCTTGCTCTCAGGTACAGCTCGGACCTTCACACCGTGTCGTTTGTGAAGGAGGGCAGCGTGGGTCTGAGGCTCGTTGGGGGCAATGATGTCGGCATATTTGTTGGTGGAGTTCAGCCAAACAGCCCGGCGTACATAGAGGGAATGAAAGAGGGAGACCAGATCATGCAGGTGCAGTAGTTCCTTATTAGCATTTTAAAGTTCAGTGCTAATGAAGAGGTTCTTAAATGTTCTTAAATGCAATCTCATTTTTATTTGGTTTTTTATTTTTTTGCATGTCAATTTATGTTATACTGTGTTGTGGTTTATTTTTGTTATGATTATGGCTTGTTTTTTCTATTCTTTGATTAGATGTTCCTTATATAATCATCTATATTTTGTTTACATAATGTAAGAGTTTCTTATTTAACATAATTGAACTTTTTTGGGAAAAAAGGGTCAAAGGGTGTCTATATTGAAGCCTGTAAAACAGACTGTGTGAGTTTTTGTTGTTCTTTTATGTTTTGAACATATGTTATATACATTTATTAGTGCAAGGGAGAAATAAACAAAACAACGAAGGATGTCACAAATGTCTTTTTGCAGTCATTTGGAATGTAATGTCAAATCTATCGATCTCACTAAAAACTAAAAATATATTATTCCTTAAACTTGTGTGTCATTTGTTCAGGTAAATAAAGTTGATTTTGGTCATTTCACACGGGAAGAGGCAGCCAACTTCCTCCTAAACATCAAGAAAGGAGAGCAAGTTAAAATCTGTACTCAGAACAAGATGGACAGTAAGTTTATCACTAAACCTCCCAGATGATAATTTTGGGTCAAGCTGCTGTCAGTCAGTGACTGGATGTGAGTGTTAATCTTCACCTTCTCTTCAGTTTATAAGAAGATCATCAAGTCCAACCTGGCAGACAACTTCTACATCCGCACCCACTTTGACCACGAGGCGGAAGGCCCTATTGGTCTGAGCTTCACTAGAGGAGAGGTGTTCAGGGTGGTGGATACGATGCACCGCGGGAAGTTGGGCAACTGGCTGGCCAGTCGCATGGGGAACGACCTGCACGAGATGGATAAGGGCACCATCCCCAACCAGGCCAGGTTGGGAAGAGATGGGAAAAGAGATTTTGATTTAAAGGGAAAGTTCAGGTTGTTTGAAGTGGGCTTATGTGTGGTACTGTACTTAGCCATTATGTACAGTAGACAGTGGTCCACCCAAAATATTTATTAAGTTATATTTAGAATTTTCACAGTCGTTTCAGACAGAGAAATGAAGCTGTTGTGTCCATCTATTTTCTCACCAAAGCCAACAGACTGCATTGGGGAAAAAAATAGTAAAGTAATTTACCTTACAGAACATGGAGGTTGCTGGTGTACCAGATTGTGGTAGTGGTAGTTTTGGTGAAAACGTAAATAATTGCTTCAGTTACCCACTGGAAACAGGCTGCGTAGCTTCTCTGACAGCATGATATATATTTTTTTGGTGTCTATAATATTTTGTTCAGCAGGATTATGCTTTGCTTTCATGTCTGTATTTGTGTGTCCAACCTGGGGGACGCTGAGTATAAGTATGGATAAGTAGCTCATACATCCCTCTTTAAAACACCCAAACTATCCCACCTTCAACCAGGAGCCATGAGTCAGGTCTGACATGTGTCATTATGTCCTGCAGGGCTGAGACATTGGCCAGCATAGAGCAGGCGCAGCGGGTGAGCGGAGAGAGGCAGGTGTCGGGACCGAGAGCCGAGTTCTGGAAACTACGGGGGCTCAGAGGGAACAAAAAGAATGAAAAGAATGTCCGCCGGACCCGTGATGACCTGCTGCAGCTCACCATTCAGGGCAAATTCCCAGCCTATGAGAGAGTCCTGCTCCGAGAAGGTTGGCATGTATTTCCACACTCATGCACACACAGATGATGTCATGTAGAATCAAGTCCTGACTTGAGTCCCATTGAGTCAAACATGTTTCAATAGCCCTGAATTGTTTGTCTCTCCAGCTAATTTCAAACGGCCCATTGTCATTCTGGGTCCTCTTAATGATATCGCCATGGAGAAGCTGGCCAGAGAGATGCCTGACGAATATGAAGTGGCAGGTTGGTTTCTTATTTCCTCCAGACTCAATAAGAAAACTCTGTCTTACAGTTTTAGTTTTATTCTAAATATAATTCTCCTGATGTGGTTTTCACATTTATAACATTCTCGTGCTTCTTGCATTATGGCAGACATGGTTCCTCGGAGCGGAGGAGACAGCAGCTCCACAGTTATTAAACTGGAGACTGTGAGGAGAATAGCAGAGAAGGTGAGTCCAACAGTGATACTTATTTACTTTAACAAAAAAAAAAAACGTGCTGTTCATCCTTGTGTACCCCTTACACCCTATTTTTTGCTCTTCTCCTTTGCCAGGACAAGCACCCCCTTCTGGACATCACTCCCACTGCAGTGGAAAGGCTGAACTACATTCAGTACCACCCAATGGTGCTGTTCCTGGACCCTCACAGCCGCAAGGACGTCAAGGCTATGAGACAGAGATACAACCCCAACTCTAACAAGAGCTCCAGGCGCCTTTACTCTCAGGCCCTTAAGTTGAGGAAACACTGCAGCCATCTTTTCTCAGGTAAAATGACATGTACAATGTGATATGTAGGTTCTTTTTTCTTTAGCCGTCTAGTTCTCTGGTACCAATCTACAATGTACATACTTCTCACACCTTACTTCCTTCCAGCACGTATTGACCTGCAGCCCAGCTCCAATGTTTGGTATGAGAGTCTAAAGGATAAGATCCGCCATCAGCAGTCTAAACCTGTTTGGGTGTCTGAAGTGACGGTACGACACACATCGCACGCACACACACACACACACACACACACACACACAGACCTGATTACCTGATGGGATACTTTTTGAGTGGTTTTGTGCGGTTCTTAACCAGGGCATTACTTCCAGTAGTGGTCTGTATGCCCCTAGTTTGTAGAAACCAACAGGAAGAAGTGTATGCTCTATTTAGAACATTTTCACCAGTTAACCTTGCCATGGGATAACTATACAGTCTGTTTCCAACAGGAAAGTGAAACTCTTACCTGTGCTCTTACCAAAACCACCAGATTCCGTTGGGATAAACGGCACCTCACAGAGCACAGAAGTTGCTCACCTGACTTTAGTGAGTCCAAACTAGCCAAAATCAGGCAATAATGCAAATAAAGTAACTAAGGCAGAAGCAGACCAGCAACTTGTCTTCTGCAAGGTGAAAAATACTGTTTGTTTTTGTTTCATTTTTCAATTTAGTCTGCTGGTTTTATCGGGAAAAACAGCTTTCTCAAGACAAGGCAAGATGAAACATTGAAAATGTCCTAAATATAGTGTACATTTAATGTTGATTTATTTTTTTAATGAGTGAAAATACATGTCTATTTATCTAAACTGGGGGAGTGCTGTAAGTAAAACCCTGACCCTTTAAGTCTCTGCAGAAAAGAAAGGAAAGAAATACATGCACAACCTGAGTGCACTAATGCATATGATTGATTTTGAAATAATTTACAGTTCCAATGATTATCATGAGATACTTTAATTTGAGCATTTAAAAGTAAACTAATAAGTAATAATAAAGTAATTTATTCTGTCCAGTTGGAGAGCGGTGGAGAACAGGACTTGGATGCTCTGGACCAAACTCAGTCTGATTACCTCAGTGCTGCCAGTGACCTGGAGGACACTGATGGAGAGCCGTTCACTGACGGAGAGGCCTACACTGACAACGAGGACCTGGAGGAGGCTTACCCCGGTCAGAAAGACTCCACGATCCCCAGAGGCTCCCGTGTAACTGGAGCTGCTTTAGCTCGATCATCTGAGCCCGCCCTGGGGCACCACAGGCACACCATGGACCCAGAGTCTCGCACCGACTCATACTCGCACAGGGAAGTCCCTCCGTTGATGCACGTACCTGAGCCGAGGGTCCCCCGCCGGGAGAGTTACAGTCCGCCTCACAGCGCTGCTGAGGAGGAAGACCCCACTCAGCGCAGTTTTTCAGACTCAGATTTCAGTGCTCTTGATGCGGTCACACCCACCACTCCATCAGATGGACCCCCAGATTTTATTGCCCCGGACCCGACCACCCGGTACACTGTGACCGAGCCTTCATATGCTGAGGTGCAGCCTGAGAGTCCACAACACGCCAGCCTGTCTGCTATCGAGGAGAAATTACAGCAGGTAGGGAAAATGTCTGTCTATATCTGTTTTTTTTTTGTTTTTTTAACCCAAGTCCATTTACTTTAAACCCAACATACTGGAACAATCACCTGACTAAACGATCAGTTAGGAAACTGACAAAATAGGCAATTTTCATCATGATTTAAGAAATATTTTTAAAGCAAAAATACCAAACCTGGTTTTAGCCTCTAAAACGTTAATATGTGTTGGTTATTAGTCTTCTATGATAGTAAACTTAATATCTCTGAGTTTTTGCACAGTTCGTTGGATAAAACATGCAATTAAAATATGGTAACTTGCACTTTGGGGCCCTATGTGAGGATAAGTGGTAGAAAATGGATGGATGAACCAAACAATGATTTTTTCAGGAAGAATTGGGCTGGAAAATTGGGGCATTTAACACAACAGCTATCAAACTTAAACCTAAGTATACTCTTTAAGCAATTATAAAGTCCTATAAGTTGACTTTTCTTGCCTGTAAATCTTTTCCTAAATTCACCTAAAGTTTGCATTTTATTTGCATATTAAAACATTTAATACTTAAATACTAATCTATCTGTCTATAAATCTGTTGGGGAAGTTGATGGTGAATGGTCGTATCTATTGATTAAATTTTTACTCTATTCACCTGTGTGAAGTGTTAAAATCCAGACTTAAAAGACTTAAATTCTCAAACTTCCAGCCGTTGACTTTATTTTCTAATGTAAAGACTGATAAAAATGTATAACCTAGAGTAAACATATTTCACTCTAATATGTCAACAAAAAGATATCAGAACCTGGGTTTATCCAATGTTCAGATTCCAAATTAGTGCATAATTTATCAGCTAATCCCCATTTGTACAGTTAAACAAAACTTTGTCTTAATATAAGTAATCAATTAAGGTTTCATGGTCAAATCTTTCAGTTAAAATAGTTTGAATTTATTTATTATATTTTATTGTCAAGAACCATGAGTGAATGAATATTATGAGAAGTTCTTCTGAAACCCCATCTTTCTGTCTCTTCTAGGCTCGCTCCACAGAGCCTCAGGAACAAGCAGAGGAGAGGAAGGGCCCTCACTTCATCGTGTAAGTCCTCTGTTGCTGCTTCTGGGTTTCAGAGTGAAGCCAGATTGATGCTACTAGCGCTAATTTTGACCCCACTCTGTTGCTCTTTGATAGGCTAGCACATCACCACCAAGCAGTCCAGTTCAGACGCACACAGATCCGAGGCAGTGACAGCTCAGAGGATGATGAGGACGAGGTGGACGATATTGAATGGGGTCCTGCAACAGAACTCTAGAGATTGCAACGAGGATTAAATCTGGAGTTGACTGATCTATGGAGGAAAATGTTTCACTCCCCCACAAAACTCTTGGAACATTTTGGACATTTTCTCTGAAGAAAATTTTGCCTGAAGATGTCGGTTGGTCACTAGGGGCACGTTCAGGTGTGGAATGTTTGAATTGTAACCATTAACAGATTAAACTAAAAGCCTTAACATCAAAAGAAAGGTTCACATCAAAGTGGCCGAGTACCTCGTATTTTTTTTTTTTATTGAATTGACCCCATGTCAGACAAATCAGCTCACCTTTTGTTACTGCTGCTGTATGTAACATATTTTAAACAAATTTATATTAACAAATTTTATTAGAAAACACACTAAATTAGTCCTTTCATAGAAATATGCAAGAACATTCATGAAATGTTTGGATGCCTCTAACTTTTTCTACATTAAAGTGTTTTCCTGATTTCAAATGTGGGTTTGTTCAATTGTGCAAAAAGGCCATTAACACTTTGGCTGCATTAAATTTGCTGCAGTCATTATTTAGTGGTTTATTTTACAAATTGCACACTTGTTTGTTAAAATACATGCAATGTAGATCACAAAAGTGAAGTTGCTGTACGGGAGCCCATGTCTTCATTTCATCTAATCAAACCTGAGCAGAGGAGATGAATGCATATCAACACCAGTTTGATGTGGCTCTTAACATTTCAAGCTATTACACGTTCATATAAAACTAAAGAGGACCAATTATGCTTTAGTGTTGTTTTCCCCTTTACTTCCATGTATTATATAGTTTTTTGTGCATGTAAAAGCTCTGCAAAGTATGAAGCCTCCAGAGACAAACTGATGCTGAACTACCTGAAACGTCTGAAATGAAGTCCCACCTTTTCTTCCATAATATGTTGAAGACACTTTGCCTTGTGGCTAGTTTTATGGTCTGAAAGTTCAAGTTGCATTATTTTTTTTCTCATAATTTTCATCTTGGCATGTGAATTTCACATCCATTTTACTAACTTCTTTTTTTTTCTTTTTTTACTTGACTTTTTTTTTACATTGTACAGATTTACTGGTAATAATTTGCTAATTTCAAAGAGCGGAATTCAAACACCATGAATTAGACAATAATTATTTTAGTTTGATATTCAGTAGCTCATATCTTTACAGCCTTTATTTTTGCTTCTATAAAAAGGCATATAAAATATGCACCAGAGACAAGGTGTCTTGCGATTTATTGATTCATTAATTCTCTTTTTTAAAACTTAATAAAAATAATGCAGTCAATATTTAACTGACGAAAACTTCAACAAAGCAACATTAATGGCAAAAATACCAATAAAAATAAATATAAAAGTTTGGGGCAATACTCTCCTTTGGTTCATTCTTTTCATTCTCCAGCCAGATTAACTGATTCTTTAATTCATTTATTTATTTTTCACTTTTTTAATTTAACCTTTCTTCATTTGGGATAGTCCCATCAAAAGTTTAAATATTTTAGTGGAGCCAAGACTCAACCTAAACATTGAAAATTTTCCCACATAAAATAACAGACATTAAAAAAAGAATCATGTTGTAAAATTAAGATGAAACGTTGCTGATGGGTAAGGTAAATTAAAATAAGCTCCAACTTTACCAGCTGCAACAGTGAAATCGTGAACAAACAAAATATAACAAAAATATTTGCGAAGTATCCTTCCCCCCCCCCCCCAAAAAAAAAAAACATTTGTAAAAGAGTCCTAAAATCTGTAAAGTTACAAAAAATAGTAATAAATGATCAGACAAAAAATACATAAAATATCCCAAAAATAATTAGTCCCATCTTTACCAGCTCTAACATTAATACATCAATAATTATACTAAAACACTATGATATACTGAGTAATAATTTAAGTATGGTTTGATGCTAATATTTGTATTATTACGTAAGTAAGATTCTAACGGAGGACATTTACTTATGGTGTTTGAACACGGGTATTGGTTCTTTTATTGAGGTGTACTTCTTCCACCTGCATCTAAATATAAATAGTTTTTGAGCATGCTTTAAAAACATTCACATTTTTAAATGTATTATCCCTCTAGGCTCCAGTTTCTTTATTTCATGTCTGGAGCAGGTGCACACAGAGGCGGAAGGATACCATCAAAAGCCTCAGGTCACATGTTGGAAGCACACACGTGGGTCACGATGAACTGATTAGTGTGAATTTGAACGAAGCTGTTTGTTTGTGTTTGGTTTGGCCGCAGTAAATTAACCTTTCCAATTTTTTTTTCCTCAACTCGTGTAAAAGTTCATATTCCTGGATACAGTTTCTGGAGTGTAATTTAAAGCTAATTAATCTCAGTGAAAAAGTATTTATTTTAATCACCCGCGTGTCCCTCCGCCTCTTAAGGAAACTGAATGCACGCGCGCGGAGGGGATGCCGGAAGCGCACGCGGTGAGCTGCCTGTCTCTCTGCCACTGAGCACGCGCGGCTCAATGTGCGACAGCAGTAGCAGGAAGAGGACAGACAGGCAGCTGCCGTGGCTGAACTTAGGTACTGACCTCCAGCTGAGCGCGAGAGGTGGCGGAGCGACCAAGTGGCGAGTCGGGGGGTGGGCGGAGGGATTGTACGTGAAACTGAAAGGAGTCGGCATGGACGGCAAAGGCACGCTGAAGATGTTCGCCAGGAAGAAGCGGGAGCTGATTAAGACGCCCTCCATCTCGAAGAAGAGCCGAGCAGGAAGCCCCGGGCCGCAAAGCAGCGGCCAGTCTGTGAGTAGCACATCATCACTTCTGGTTTCTGCTGGGTGTCAGTCAGATGACCTTCAGCTGGAGGAGGGGGGCAGGCTGCAGACACGACTCTGGACAATGAGGAGTGAGTGAGTGGGTGTGAGGGATACGAGACATAAGTTTGTTGAATTAATTGCGAGCATTAATGCATTGTGTGACAGCTAATCTGACTGGTGGTGTAAAACCACTTGATGCTGCACACTGACTCATCTGGCTCATAGGAACTACGTGTCTTGCTGCAGTGTGTGTGATTGCTCCTGGTGAGATCAGTTTCAAAAGTTGCCTTTTTTAGTTGGAAATGGGGACAGAGCTGTAGGGGTGAAAGGAGCATGCTGAAGCGCGGTGGTAAGAGCAGCTACAACCCTTACTCTACGAGTCAGAGAGTTAAGAAAGCTGAGGGGAAGAACAGGGACAGACTGGACATACTGCCCAACAAGCACAACATATGGCTTAAGCAGGTACGTGAGAGTCTTTTGTACGCATCACAACTCAAATGTTTCTCTTTCTGGTTGTAGTGTTTGCACTCTTTAGTTGCAGTGAGTATGGCTCATTGGCTTTGCGACTGTCAGGCCCTAAACTCTGTCTACTGTAAGTGGGAGATGACATGCACTCCTCAAGGAAAACTTTTCTGTGACATTTTATTCTGTATTATTCTAATCGTATCATTTTGTAGGCAGAGAAGGTCATCACTGTTCCTATTCCAAAGAGTATACATGACATTTCTACACCCTGCTCAGTTTGCCACACCCGACAGCAACCAGGAGTCAGGAAGTGTTGCGTAACGTAAAGCAGGATCTTGTGAAAGTCTTTCACATGTGTGTTTACCAACAACAGCGCTGCCGTGTTTTTAATGTCACAGAGAAGAGTTGTGTCTGTCGCCCTCAGGCCGAGCCAGAATGCGTAAAATCATGTGCTGGCTTTTGACCTTTTTTTCCGCTCTCTCTTTCCATCCCTCCTCCTCTAGCTGTCTATCCTCCAGGAGCAGCCTCGAAAAGATGCAGGTGACGTCACCCTCTCCTCTTCACCCTCATCTTCCTCCTCCTCCACCTCTTCAACTCTCACCCCGACCTCCACCGGGCTTCTGGACCCCTCCCTGTCCTGTCCGGGTACCCCCAGCCCCCAGCACAGCAAGCTGGCGGCTATGCAAGGTGTGGGCTGCCCGTCCCCTGTGGCCACCCTGAAGAGGCCGACCGCACTGAGCAGACACGCCAGCGCCGCAGGTCTGGTTCAGAACCGTCCAAAATAAGTTCATCACCTGAGTTGAAAGTGAAATTTTGAGGAAGAGGGGCATGAGTGCAGATCACAGAACACATTTAACACCTCCCACCTGCCAGCCCCAGTTTAGTTTACCGACTGAGTTCATCCATCCCAACAGCGTATAGAGATTTTCTCAATTTTTTTGATTTGTCTAAACTTCTGTTATTTTCAATTCAGTGAATGTCCTTTGCTTAATTCAATGAGCGCCAGCCCTTTTCTAAAACCGAAAGTGCCTTGTGCCAGTGTTTTTGGCCATTTTGAGTCATCTGTTATGATACATAGAATAGCTCAAATGAAAGAAGAGACTCTCTAGTTCATCATGGACAAAAAATGTTTGTTTTTACCTTGTTCCGTTCTTGTTTTATCAGAGGTAGAATAGAGGACACTTTCAACAACATCACCACTTTTTATCCAGATTCCATTTGTTTTGCTCTCTAATCACGATCGTCTCGACTACAAATCCCAGAAGCCCCATAATTAAAAGTAAAGACGTATATCGACATTTATGGCACTCAAGTGTTGTATTTTAAAGGACATAAATATATGTCTTTGGCACTCAAAGAGTTAACAAACCTTAACTCAGCTGCTGGTTAGCTTAGCTTAGCATAAAGACAGGGACCCAGTCTGGCTCTGTCCAAAAGTAACAAAATCTGCCAATGTCACTTTTTTTGTTCTCTCTAACAAACATGTTATACATGTTTTCTTTAATAGTTTTACATGGAGTTATTTGCAGGACTTTCTTGGCTTAGATATTAGTGTTATATTGAGCTTCTCATCCAATTCTCTGCCCAAAAATGAAATATTCCTGTTCACTGAATGATGCGTTTGTCCTCGTGTCTCCTCAGGTTTCCCACTCCAGTCGTGGGTGTTCACTAAAGGCCAGGGAAAAGGGGCCTTGACCCCGACTCCTCCGTCTGAAGGCCCAGAGAGCACCGCCATCGAGGTGGAGGACATTCCAGCCCTGCTGAGGGATGTGGCGCGCTTCGCTGAAGCTGTGGAGAAACTGAAGGATGTCGTGCTGGCTGAAGGTACAGAATTTAGATTTTTAAGAAAAGCTTCCAATAGACATAAACTCACAGAAACACTGGCATTGTGTTTGATTTTAGACTCTCCCAAATGTTTGCCAACCTAATAAGTTGAGCTTGTGTCCGACTTATCAGCTGTTGCATTTTTGCCACGTAATAAATAAAGCACAAAAGCGGTGACCAGGCACTCTTTGTGCCGTTTATTCTTGGTTTTAAAATGAAGTGGACAGAGCTAAATTTAGTTTAGTTACTCCTTTTTCCTCATGTGGATGTCAGCATAAGCTGGCTTCGCCCTTGACATCTGAAATTTTCAAAAAGCCCATAGAGAGATGTTGCAAGTTACCGGCAACTAGGCACTTATTGCTACCTTTGCTGGTAAAAAAATTACAACCCTTGCATTTGGTCACAAGTGGTCACTCCAGATGCACGCCAGGTGTTCTCTTTACGTGTTGAACTAGTTATTGTTTTATCTCCTGGGTTTTTTCTTTATGTATTTGTAACTCATTTACAGGCCAAACAATATTATTTGGCCTCTCATCTTCCCATTTGTGTTGCATTTTGACGAGTGGGCGGCATAACTGTGTGTATTGTATTGGGGGAGGAGGGAAAATGAGGGTGGAGCCACCTTGCACAAGCACTTTGCTAACAAGCGGCAGCGAGCGTCCTCTCTCCAAGTGAAGGGCTGCGTTTCCGCTGCACCCACAGAGTCGACTGCACTCTTAACTCCAGCAGGAAGCCAACTTCTTTTTTTTTTTTGCAGCCTTGCTCACGCGCACACACACACACACTCCTGTATGATGTATCAAGGCTTAAAAAATGGCGAAACACCTCTACCTTTCCTCATGGTAGTAAACCTCCACTTAAGAGTTGGCTACACCTGTCCAAGAAGAGTGTGTTTTTTTTTTCTTCTCATGTGTGTTTGAAGGCTTGACCAGAGCAGAGTTTGTGGTTCAGAATGAAACAGAACAAGCTTTGTTTGTGTCTCTCTGTCTGCCGTTATCTGTCCCTGTTCCGCCATGTTCTCCACCCAGAGAGCGCTTTCTAAACAGGAAGCTGCGATAGATGGCCACTGACAGAAGGGCCTCATCTACACTTCCTGCTCTGATAGGCTGGCTGCAACACCATGACGTCTCCTCTCAATAAGCCTCACTATCATAGTTTAAGCCTTGTCTCCTCCTGTATTTCCTGAATATCAAAACAACCAAGTAGTAATGTGATTTTCATTTTATCCCACAGAAAGCATGTATTACACAACCAGAATTAATTTCTCATCTTGCAAAACAATAGAGAGATGACCACATCCTCTGTGGCCCAGTGTTCAGGTTACGCTGTTCTTGTTGTCTGCCGCTGCTGCTCAGGCACTCTGACACACATTTTCAGACAGAGTAGGAGGATGGAGGATCGTCTGCACTCTGGCCTCCTCCCCGAGCAGGCTGTCAGGGTTCTACAAAGGAGTATGAGGTTGCGACATTAGACAGAAAAAAGTAAACGAAACCAGTTGGTGTGTGTGTTTTAGGAGGAAATGAGGACCAGGAGTCACCAGTGACATCAAAGCAGAGGAGCTGACACTGTGTCTGATACTCTGGGCTAGTTGGCCTGTTATATCTGACCAGTGGCGCAACTGCCTCCTTTCTGAGGATACAGCCCCCCCCTTAGTTTTTTTAATTAACCCTTTCACCTTCCTCTGTCTGTCCTGATTCTCTCTCTCTCTCTTCTTCACTTCTTTCTCTCCATTTTCCACACTCATTTTGTGTTAGGGAGGTTTCAAAAATTTTTTTTTTTTTGAAAAATTTTTCTCCTTTTCCCTCTTCTGTTTTCTGCCTCTCCATCTTTAGCTGCCCTTCATCAGATGACAACATGACTGAAATGAAATGGAGGAGTGTGTTTGGAGGGGCCTGATCCATGACATGCCTCTATTATTGATCATATATTTACTCATGCACAAACAGCTGTTAATTACGACAGAATATTGGAGCCACATGAGGGTTTGTTTTTTTTTTGGCAGACTTTGAGAATAAAGTTGTAAATTTATGAGAGTAAAGTTGTAAGTCTCGTAAATAATGACTTTATTCTCGTAAATATTGACTTTATTCTATAAAAAAAAAAAAATCTCAATGTGGGGAAAAGTGCAAGATGATGTAAATTATAATGTAAAGGTCTTCTGGTTTATGGGATAAAACCTTTAGTGTGTGCGTGTTTTTGTTTTGTTTTTTTAATAGCATGTTCAGCTTGTTGCATTTCTCTGGTTGAGCACACACTCCTTTCTCCTTGTCCAACCTCACCTTCCTCTGTCCTTTGTCTCGTCCAGGTAAGGAGAGTCAGCGGCCCGTGGCTCATGAGTGTTTGGGGGAGGTCCTACGGGTGCTGCGTCAGGTCATCAGCACCTATCCACTGCTTAACACCGTGGAGATCCTCACTGCTGCCGGCAAGCTCATATCCAAGGTCAAAGGTCAGTCAGGATGTGCTTCCCAAAACTACTAACATTTTGCCATGTGGTGCTGAATTAAGATGGAAAGATTGCAATCCTCCAACATTTGCGCGTTGGCTCTGGGTTAGGTCCATCCAACCCTTTCTTGTGAACGTGATACCTCAGGAACATCTGGAGGGAATTTCTTAAAAATTGGCACAAACATCCACTCATCATGGATGAACCCATTTAGATTTTAGTGTTCACAGGCCACTGTGACCTCATAAAACACATTATTGCCTGTAATTCAAGCATTCATGTTTTAGTTAACGATAATTTCACACAAATGCCCAATAGGATAAAATTAAAATGGACAGACCTTGATGAAAACTTGACATCTTGACTGATTGGTGGAGGCATGCAACCACGAGGTGGTAGTTCTAGTTGGAGAATGATCAAGTGTACTATTAGAGCATCAGCTGACAAGTTTTTGCTGATATGGAAACCTTTCTTTGGTTCATATGTATGTTTGTAACCAGAGCGTTGCCAAGGAAGAGTTTGAAAGACCCCTAATTTGTTTTTCTGCTTCCCTGCAGTGCTTGTTTTTATGCATGCTAGTGCCCTAGACAGTTTGTCATTAATTATTTTACTTTCTTAACTATGATTATTTTACTTTTACTTATATACTTACATTCAGAGGGTAAATTAAAGTATGTGAGAATATTATCAGGGATGGAGTTTGAACAGTATTTATTCAGTAGATTGTATTATTGTTTTTATGACTGATGTGCAGGTGTGTGAATTGATTGGTCAGCAGTGTATTTCAAAGCACCTGAACAACTTGCACATGCAATTGGTTGTGATTTCTTCTCCCCCCCCCCCTCAGGTTTCCACTATGAGGCTTGCAATGAGGCAGATAAAAAGGACTTTGAGAAGGCGATTGAAACCATTGCAGTTGCTTTTAGCAGCAAGTAAGTATCTGATGCACCTTGACACCAAATGTCTGATTACCAAATGATATACTCGTACAGTAACTTGATGGTGACTACTGCTGGTATGATAGAGTTACTGTCCTTGCTCCAAAGAAGTCTGTAACTTTGTGCATTGATGTGTACAAAGTAGTCTGTTGTTTAGAGTTTGGAGAGAAAAGTGCTGCGATGGTGACACATTTGCATGAGGCAGAGCTGAAAACAGGAAGTGGTTCTTTTTGCTTCCACTGTGTGACACAAAACCAGAACTTCAATTTGCTGTTGACTATCTGGCTACTTAGTGAACAGTTTGCAGACTGTGGAGATGGTAGATCACCAGAATGTTCTCTGGATTTGAGAGGAACTGACACCCAGCACATTATCAAATGTGGCGACTGTGGAATTTTTTTTTTTTTTCTGTGTATTTTTACCTGAAAGTTTTGAGTCTTTTGAAAAATAATATCCTAATGAATAATAGTAAACCAAGAGTACAGTGTTGGTTTCATATTGAATTGGAGAACGTTGTACCGATATTTAATCACATGCTAGTCGTCTTTAGACATCTGTCACAGAGCTGCAGGAGGAAGTGAGCTGCCAGAGACAGTTGAAATGTGCTTGACATGTCTGTTTCCTCATTCTCTCTCCTCCTATCTGCCTCTGCTTGACTCATTTTTATGTCATGAACAGAAAAAACAAGATGGAGGTGCTTCTTTTTTTTATCCTGTATTGCAGCAAAAAAATAAGAGTTGTACATATTTAATATCATTTTTACATTTCTATTGTATTTTTTTCCGATACAGCATTCATTTTAATTTAGATATATTGTATATATTATTTTAATGTTCTCTTGTATTTTTATTGTAATTGTCTTTTATATGTATGTTACTTGATTTTTGACTTTTATTTTCTCCATATGCCTCGTATTTAATAAAATCCCTTGGACATGAAAATGTACTTGAAAAATTGATGATGAATTTGAATGAGAATAAATGAGTAAAATCATCCCAGGTAGAGAAAAGTATTTTAAATTGAACTTCCTGTCTCTAGTACATTTGTACCTTCTGAGGCTTCCTATGATGGCCCCTTCTTTTTTTTATTTATTAGACTAAGTATAACAGTGTTTCCTCTAGCGTGTAAAGATAATGGTGTCTTTGTTGTTTCTCCTCAGTGTGTCTGAACTGCTGATGGGGGAGGTGGACAGCAGCACGTTGCTCTCCCTGCTGCCCACTGAGAAGAGCAGGGTGAGTTTACACAGAGCTACCAGTATCCTCCTGTGTTAACCACTGCCTTTTCTTCCCCAGGATATAAACATACATACAAATGATCTGTGTAATATATTATATCATCAAGCAAAGTGTCCTAATTGCAATTTGAAGATGCATCATGTTAAACCTTAACTCACTGAGTGCCAGCCCTTTTATAAAAGGGAAAGTGCCCGTGCCAGTGTTTTTTGGCCATTTTGAGTCATCTTTCCTGACCCGAGGTATTTTTTTGCCCCATGACTCTGAAAACACAGAATAGCTCAAATGAAAGAAGAGATTCTCTATTTCGTCATGGAAACAATGATGGTTTGCACCTTGTTTCATTCTTGTTTTATCTGAAGTAGAGGCTAGTTTCAGTTTTTTAGTACCAATTGCTGTGTTCTCTGATCTCTGTCTCTACATCCTGTTTCGGTCTCTGTGGCTTATGCTGCGTTTGTGTTGTCCTCGTAATTCATAATTTACGAATTCCGAGTTGTAAATTTCAACTGAAATGCCCCTCGAAGTCGGATTTCCAACTCGTAAAGTCTTCGCCAACCCCGACTTGTCCACAATGTCAGAATCCAAGATAGCAGTGCTCCATATGTTACAGCCTACAGTAGAGTCAAACGTTTTTCCCCACACATAATTATGCAGGAGAACAAACACACACCCTTTGTCTTCTTTGTGCCCATTATTTGTGTTTGAGTTGGACCTCATATTGCTGCATTAGTTTTCTGCATGCTGACAGAGCAAGCACAACAAACTTTTCCATCTTTGTTTTCTGACTTGTTTACTGGAACGCCGTCAACTCAGGTGTGATGTCATTCCCATCTCAGACTTCCAATATAAATGGAACGCAGCGTTACATCGTCTCTTTCATGTTCCGCCTATGTATCCCAGAAGCCCCAAAATTACTCGCAGGATGCTTGAGAGCGCCCCTTGCGCCAACCGCCGAAAAGTCACTTTGACGTATATACACATCAGTGGCATCAATGGTATAACAATTTGAATCCTTGAGATTTTTTTTTGTCTTTTAATTGTAACTTTTTCAATACATATGAATGTAATGGTACACAACCAGTTGCTGCAGAAGAAAATAAAATAAATATGGGCACAGAGTCCATTACAACTGTTAATAAACTGAGAAATTAAATGAATGACTAAATAAGGGGCACTGTGTATCAATGCATATATATTTTCCTTAACGAGTTAGAGACTTTACTTTCTGTTGGGTTCCTCCTAAATCTGAGACCAAACTTGGTGACACTTTTCTCAGTTCCCTCATTTGATGATGAGTCTTGATGTGTGTTTGTCAGTAATGACTCTTTTTTTATGTTTCATGTAGTCGATGGAGAACTTGTACGCAGCGTCAGGAGCAGATGGAGGACAGTTGAGGAGTGACCTGCAGGATATGGGTAAGCTGACCAGCTGCTCCTCCACTCACACACCGGCTGTTTCTGACTTCTTTCAGTTCCCCATGGCTGCTGTTTGTGATACTTCTACACCTCTGGCCTTCTGTCTGTTTTTGCAAAATGCTGCTTTTCATGATATTTTCAGTTTGTTGTGTACTCTGTCATCCATTGCACACACTGGATGTCGGTAGGTTTCCTGCCTCCTGATGTAAATCCTGTAGCAGCTACAGAAACTATTTGACACAAAGTTACAGTATTAAATATTGCAGTGCTGCGCACAGTCACACCTCTGCAGAAAGCCTTTTTCAGTGCCTTTCAATCATAATTGGTAAAAATGCTTAATGTTGTCACAGCAACAAATAGTGCTTGTTTCTGTGCAGTGACCTGTGTTTGTGTGTTGACGTGCAGGCAGAACCGAGGAAGTGGATGTGATACTCCAGCGCAGTGAGGGAGGGGTGGACTCCGCTCTGCTTTATGCCAAAACCATTTCCAAGTACATGAAGGATCTGATCAGCTATGTGGAAAAGAGGACCTCACTGGGTGAGAGGTTTATTTTTTGAAATATTAAGGATATTAATTGATGGGTTTCCTTACTAAACCCATTTTTTTGTCATGCTAAACGATTAATCACAAATAGATGTAGAGTAATTAGTGAAGTAAAGGATTACTTTTGTATATCATTTACTTATCTTGCATGGCATTTAATTCTTAAGGAAAACATTGTTTTTCTTGCATGTTTTGCACATCAGTCACATGCCGAACACAATTAAAAAAACAAGTTTTGCTGAATTGAGGTAAATGGGGTCTGCAGCATTTATCTAATAAAAAATATAAGTATTTCAAATACTAAGGTCCATGATTTTGGCAAGTAGTATAAGTTTATTGACTTCGATTCATCAAGACTTTCCTCCATTTAGTTTAGTTTTGTTTTTGTTTTTTTTCACTGTATGTGAGTTTTCTTCATGAGTTTATTAAGGTAACTGTTATGCAAATGGTTATTTTGGAGGGGTGTGACGAGATCACTTGGCACGAGCTCTCCAGAGATTTAATTGTGATGATATTTGTCATTTAGTAAAAACATGTCTTGCAAGAACAGGTCAGAAATAGACCTATCAGACTTTGAGCTATCCATGCTTCCACTTGTGACCTGTGGGTGACAGTAAAAGAAACTGAGAAGAAGGAGGAGAAGGAAAGCAGCAGTTGCATCACTTTGGTAAAGTTAAGCTGGTTTCAAACCGAACGCGCAAGGTGCAGGTGCACCGAGAGAAACCCGTTCATTGTGTATGTGGTTGCTCCACGCAAAGGCGCAAGGAGAGCACAGCGCAGGGGTGGGGGTTTGCGCTCTTTTGCACTGCAGGAGAGAGAGCGCTGCACAGAAAGTGAGGAAAAGCATATGTGTGTAAAGGATGGAGGAAATTTCATGAGTTGTGGGACACACGACCGTAGCTCCTGGATGAGCCGAAACTCTTCCACATCCTGCGTCCCCTCAAACTGGCATGTACTCAAACTCTTCTTCTTGCAGATCTCCTCCTCCTCAGCACTTTCCGTGTTCGTTGTGAAACCAGCTTTAGAAAGATTTTGGCAGATTTGAACTTCCTGGACCAATACTTCAAATGCAGTCTGATCATAAGATGCTAACGATGCATTTCTGCTATGTTGGTGAGGCACCTGATGATCTGCAATGGTGTTTTTACTCCGGTGCTCACTGGAAAATACTGGTCATAATGAGCATCAACAGTTGAGGAGACAGTGCAGGGACGTCTACAAAGTGTAACATCAGTAGGAAAAACAAAAAGCATTCCCCTTATATCTGCTGTAGCATCACCACATTCAACTCAGAAGCACCTCACCTCATGCTGCTGAAAGTACAACATTGACTTTGACTAAAAGTGATTTAATGTAAATTTATATGCATTACTGTTTGATTTTTATGGGAATCATATTCAATAATTTATACATTATGATCTGTAGCATCATCAAATTCAGCACAGACATATCTCACCTCATGCTGCTGATACTAGTTTTGACAAAAAAGTGTTTTAATGCATTTTTTATGAATTATTTAAGAGGTAGAGTTAAATACACTCTGTTTAAGAAAAGAGTTAAATGACTCTTTGTCATTGTAGTTTTCTTAAAATAACGTGAAAATATAATCTTGACTCATTCTCGTGAACCCAATATCGTTTATCGTCTCGTCTCGTGAGCTGAGTGTATCGTCACACTCCTCATTTTGTGGGTGGAGTATTCTTTTAGATAATAGGAACCACTGTGTCCTCTTTCATTTTTAACAGAGACTGAGTTCTCCAAAGGCCTTCAGAGATTGTACCAGTCCTGCAAACACAGCATAACACATGTAAGCCTCATTTATTTCACCTTTGAAATAAATTCTTTCACCGAGTTATGTAGGGTGTGCCATTGACCCACACCCCACATACACACACACACACACACACACACACACATATATATATATATATGTATATATATATATACACATATATATATATACATATATATATATATATATATATATATATATATATATATATATATATATATATATATATATATATATATATATATATATATATATATATATAAAGTTAGCCTTAAAGAAATGAATTTATGATTGTGTTTGATATCAATCCTTTGCTTTTTGCCTTGGTGTTGATCCCTCTAGCCCCAGATGCCCCTCTTTTCCATCTACTCTCTGGCTCTGGAGCAGGACCTGGAGCAGAGTGTAGGGCTGCAGCAGGCCAGCACCACCCTGCACACCCAGACCTTCATCCAGGTAAACTTAACTGAAGTTTGTGCAACAGTTGTCCAACTTCTTTGAGGAGTGATCATTTTTGACTTGCAATAGTTGTTGCTGCATGCTGCTGTTAATACTGTGTTTGTCTGTGCAGCCTTTGATGCAGCGTAAACAGGAGCACGAAAAGAGACGGAAGGAGATCAAAGAATACTGGATTCGAGCTAAGAGAAAACTGGTATGACCTCCTCTTCTTTTGCACATCTTATTTCTAAGTAATTGAAATTAAATTAAGGCCCAACAATGACTTGTCTTTGTTCAGCTGGAGTGTGAGGTTAACCTGCGGAAAGCCAAGCAAGCCTACATGGTCCGCTGTGAGGAGTATGACAAGGCCAAAATGGCAGCCTGCCGGGCAGAAGAAGAAGGAGGAGGATCTACCGCAAAGTCTGTGGAGAAGAAGAAAAGATTAGAAGAAGAGGCTCGCAACAAGGTTCTCATCAATACCTTCATTTCTTTTTTTGCTGTGTCTGTTTCAGAGCTCTATCCTGAAATATTCAAATGTCAAAAGCTAGAAATTATTCTCAGTGACATCCATTTTCTACCGCTTATCCAAATAGGGTCGTGGGGGGGGTTGCCACCTCGTCGCAGGGCACATAGAGACAGACAACCACTCACATTCACACCTACGGGCAATTTAAATTAGCCAGTTGACCTACTCCCTTTTTTTGGATGGTGGGAGGAAGCCAGAGTAGCCAGAGAGAACGCACGCAGACACTTGGAGAACATGGAGAACATGCAAACTCCACACAGAAAGGCCTGGCACCTTCTTGCTGTGAGGCGGCAGTGCTAACCACTATACCACCATGCCACCCTCTCAGTGACATGTTTAAAATTTTATCTGGCTGCAACATTGCCTCTTGATTGACTCTATTTAAAAATTCTCAAAGTTTGTCTATGTGTGTGCTTGCAGTCAGACGAGGCAGAGGCCACCTACCGGACATGTATAGCAGACGCCACCACTCAGCAGCTGGAGCTGGAGCACACAAAAGTCACAGTGCTGAGACTACTGCAGGACGTCATCAAACAGAGCGACCAGACCCTGCGCTCGGTCAGAGCAAACCTGATTTGTTATAAAATGTTGTCTCACACAATCATAGATGACAAATACAGACCTTCCTGATCCCATGCTGTTGTTGCTACTCTTTCCTCCACCAGGCGACCATCTCGTACTACCAGCTCATGCACATGCAGACGGTAGCCTTACCTGTCCACTACCAGACTCTGTGTGAGAGCAGTAAGCTGTATGACCCAGGCCAACAGTACAGTGCCCATGTGAGAGACCTGCAGCTACCAGAGCAGCCGACTGTTCACTACACGTTTGAGAACTACTCTCCCTCCAGCTCACAGTAAGCGCTTCAGTCAGAGCCTTGATTATCAAGGTTTTCATGTGAAAAGGGATAGTTTGGGTGTTTCTGAAGAGGGATTATATGAGGTTCATCCACAGCAATGCACTGCAAAATATATATATATATATATATATATATATATATATATATATATATATATATATACGTGTATATATATATATATACACGTATATATATATATATACACGTATATATATTTTATTAAAAAAAAAAAAAAAACACCAGACATTGGGGGAAAAACAAACAAACAAACAAACTTTAATTTTACCTTGCAGAACACTAGAGTTGCTGAGCTGTCACTGCCTCAATCACTTTGTTTGTATTATTGTGAGACTCCCATATCCTTCAAAATCAAATGTATTTAGTAATTTTTGGAGAGCATGGATGGATATGACATCCTTGTTTCCTTGTCAGAAAGGGCTGTCTTGACGGCAACGTCAAGTGGTGAAAATATTTTTTTAATATAGTGTGTCCTCTGATCTAACTCACAGCAGGAAAGCTGATATGTGTATTTACCAAAGAGATTTTAAAGAATAATAGAAAATTGTCTTCTAATTCCACATTGCAGCCATGGCCACAGACCGAGGAATGACAGTTTCAACACAGAACAGACAAGCCACACAGACAGTCCTGCCAGTGTGGACACAGCAGCTGGAGACAGCCGGGATACCGAGGCTCACCGCAAGAGTAAGTGATGGCTGCTGATGTTAGATGTGAGTGAGCTGTAGTGAGACATACAGACTGTTTTTGCCTGTGGTTCATTTGCTCATTTCAAAAGTAAACAACAGTGTTAAGAATTTGAACAGTTGGCTTTATTTAGCCATGTAAACCCATTATTCTGCTGTCAGCCATTCGCACATTGTTATCCTTTCATTAACCCCAGGGCAGGGCCACAAGTCGTGGGGTTCAACAGTGAGCGATGACAGCGTTGGAGGAGAGGGAGGCCTAGAGTCACCTACTGCCAGCACAAGTAAGTGACAAGTTAGTGCTGCTGAAACTGATTCACAGAAACGTACACAATGATATCTCATTTAGAAATAAACATATGGGAGATTGTTTTCTCTATCTGTATGTGAGAGATGACGCATAACCTGTCAATTTATTCAAGGTGACATCAGTAAAATTGCTCGCACGTCATCCACTGGAACAATGTCGTCCAATGACGACGCAGATGAGAAAGACGGGAATGTGACGTCATTTGAATCTCCAAGTAAGATAGTAATCACTGTTGATGCGACCATTCAGTAACATGGCCAGACTGAAAAGAATGCTTGTATCATATTGCTTCCAAGTACATACCATTATTATTATTCAGATTGGCTAAGTTTTCTGGACTGTCTGTGACAAGAGAGTTTTTGCCTTCAGACATCAATGGCATGGATCCTGATGTGGTAGTATCCACCAGACCTTTCCGTAATATCGGCCTGTCCAAGGCAGCCCAGACCCACCGGCTGAGGAAGCTACGGACTCCTTCGAAGTGCCGCGAGTGTGACAGCTACGTTTATTTCCAAGGGGCCGAGTGCGAAGAGGTGAGTTCCTTCCTCTTGACTACTAATATCCAACTTGCAGAGGGAGTATCTGACTGATGATCAGACCAGATTCAGGTCAACACGTTTCCCCTTTCCCCTTAGTGTTTCCTGTCGTGTCACAAGCGCTGTCTGGAGACTCTGGCCATCCAGTGCGGCCATAAGAAGCTGCAGGGCCGTTTGCAGCTGTTTGGCAGGGACTTCTCTCAGGTAGCCAGCTGTGCCAGCGACGGCATCCCCTTCATCATCACCAAGTGCATCTCCGAGATAGAGAGACGGGCGCTCAAGATGAAAGTGAGGATTTATACCGCATGTTAATGTAAGTGATCCTGGAGGTCTTGACTCTTTGGTATTTTAAACTTTCTGCTTCCTCTTTGCAGGGCATCTACAGAGTGAACGGGGTGAAGACTCGCGTGGAGAAGCTGTGTCAGGCCTTTGAGAATGGCAAGGAGCTGGTGGAGCTGTCCCAGTGTTCACCACATGACATAAGCAACGTCCTAAAGCTTTACCTCAGACAGGTACATGTGCAAGAGCAAAACGCTGCTGAAGTGACTTCTGGACAATAGCAACAATCATGTGGCGCTTTTCCACTACACAGTAACGGCACGGTACGGCACAGCCCAGTTGTGTTGCTTTTCCATTACAACTGAGTACCTCGTAGGCGGGGTCGTCATACGGCAGCGCGAAACTGCCGTAACTTCATTTGCATGCGACACAGAAAGAAGAAGAACAACAACAACACAAACAATGGATGACAAGGAAGCGATCATGTATTTGTTGCTCACTTTGTGACTTTCTGTCACGCACAAAGTGAAAGAAAAGAGACAGAGAAGACTCTAGGAAGTGTAAAAATAGTGAAGCTGTTGCCGGTTTTAAAAATGGCGGAGTCGAGTTATGTTAGGCTTTTACAGTCCAATCGGATGTCCCACATCCAATGATGCTTCCAATGACGACACTCATTGGCCAATCAGTGGAAGGCAGTCGGCTGACGTTGCATTTTAGTATCGCTTCAGCTCGCTTGGACCCAGGGCTGAGGAGGTACGGAAAAAGTACCTAGTACCAGGTACTAGTGGAAAAGCGCCACAACCGTGTAGAGCCGTGCCGTACCGCGCCTGTGAAAAAGCACCAATGGTGTCAGCAAAGGGAGATCTAGTAAACAAATGTAGTTGATCTCTTACTTATTGAAGGTTTAAAACCTTTGTATTAACATTACATCAGTATACCCATTGTTTGGTTTTATTCTCAATATAATAATTAAAATCAATAGTTAAGAGCCCTTTTATTTGACACTACATTAAATTGTGGAAAACAGCTATGTCCTTATTATGTATGTTTATGAGTTGTGTACTTAGATTATCCTGTATGTTTCCAATGTTACCAATTTTCTAACCTGGAGAAATATATCATTTTAGTCAAGGAGATGGTCTGTTTCATTTGGTCACCTGTTAGTTGCATTATATCCCCTTCATTGCGTCAGTGGTTGTCTGCCAGGAGCTGTCATAAATATTCCAAGCCACTTTTATTTGTTGTTCTTTTTAAATCTTGGAGATCGTTTATACTTTAGATACTTAACAGGATGAAAGATTGTTTTTACTGTTTTTAATCACTGGGATTGGTTTGGAGAGGAGATTTTTGTAGATACTCTGGCTTCTTCTGGTAAAAACCTCAAACTCTGAATCTGTCTGAGAGCAGAACCCCCTAGCAGCAGAAGATTACATGATGTATTAGAGAAACTGATAAAAAAAAATTAATAAATGCTCTGTAGGTTATTGGCACGCCTGTCTTGCTCCTCTGTTGTGTGTTCATCTTTTATTCAGCCTCTCTAACACATCCTCCTCCTATATCCAGCTGCCAGAGCCCATCATGCTGTTCCGCCTATACAACCGCCTGATGGGTTTGGCGAAGGAGAGTCTGCAGGGTGACGCAGACACGCCAGAGGGAGAGGAGGCCAGTATCAACCCAGCAGTGGGCAAGGGGCCAGAGCTGGTGGATCTGGGCCCTGACACTGACCCAGAGGTCCTGGTCTTAGTGGACAAGCTGAAGGAGCTACTGAAGGAACTGCCTAAGGCTAACATAGCTACGCTGCGCTACATTATCCGCCACCTCCGGAGGTCAGTAATTTAACAAACACAGCAGGAAAATAAAAGACCAGGCTGTCATTTCTTCTTCACCATTCCCTCATCTCCCTCATCCAGGATTGCAGAGCTGGAGGAAGACAACAAGATGAGTCCCAGTAACTTGGGTATTGTGTTTGGTCCCTCCCTGATGCGTCCCCGTCCGACTGGGGCCACGATATCCCTGTCCTCTCTGGTTGATTACCCCCACCAGGCCCGTGTCGTGGAGGCCCTCATCGTCTTCTATTCATCCATCTTCCACTCTAAAACCTCTCAGTCCCACAGAACCAGTCGCTCCGCTTCCAGCTCCACTCAGCAGGTAGGACTTCCTGTGTAGTACTCGTGGATAGTTATCATGTATTTGACACTTCCACAGAGTTAAATACCAACATCAGACCATACCAAATATTCTACATATAAATGGATTCTATAATTAAAAGGGATTTTTTTTTCAATCTGGCATGTCACTGACTAGCAGCAACATTGTTTCTTGTGCATTTTTTGTGCAGTGTCAGATTTAAAAAAAGAGGACATCAATGTCCACTTCCTAAAACCACTAAGGAAATGAAATGTATTTTTTTCAACTTTCACGAAGTTAAACCCATTGCTGATCATAACTACCAAATATCCAGGGTTTTTTTTTTTTAACCTTTTAAATGCTAGTTTCCATAAACCACTACTCTGAAAAGAAAAACTGCCAATGGTCATTGGATTACAAATGGGGGCTTTTGTCCTTATGGATCTGAGTTTCTACATTTTGGTTACATTTTATTTAACATACACAATCTTGTCAAAAGTATTCGCTCACCTGCCTTGACTCGCATATGAACAAGTGACATCCCATTCCTAATCCATAGGGTTCAATATGATGTCGGTCCACCCTTTGCAGCTATAACAGCTTCAACTCTTCTGGGAAGGCTGTCCACAAGGTTTAGGAGTGTGTTTATGGGAATTTTTGACCATTCTTCCAGAAGTGTATTTGTGAGGTCACACACTAATGTTGGACGAGAAGGCCTGGCTCTCAGTCTCTGCTCTAATTCATCCCAAAGGTGTTCTGTCGGGTTGAGGTCAGGACTCTGTGCAGGCCAGTCAAGTTCATCCACACCAGACTCTGTCATCCATGTCTTTATGGAGCTTGCTTTGTGCACTGGTGCACAGTCATGTTGGAAGAGGAAGGGGCCAGCTCCAAACTGTTCCCACAAAGTTGGGAGCATGGAATTGTCCAAAATGTCTCGGTATGCTGAAGCATTCAGAGTTCCTTTCACTGGAACTAAGCTCCTGAAAAACAACCCCACACCATAATCCCCCCTCCACCAAACTTGGCACAATGCAGTCCGACGAGTATCGTTCTCCTGGCAACCGCCAAACCCAGACTCGTCCATCAGATTGCCAGATGGAGAAGCGTGATTCGTCACTCCAGAGAACGCATCTCCACCGCTCCAGTGGCGGCATGCTTTACACCACTGCATCCGACTCTTTGCATTGCACTCAGTTATGTATGGCTTGGATGCAGCTGCTCGGCCATGGAAACTCATTCCATGAAGCTCTCTGCGCATTGTTCTTGAGCTAATCTGAAGGCCACATGAAGTTTGGAGGTCTGTAGCGATTGACACTGCAGAAAGTTGGTGACCTCTTCGCACTATGCACCTCAGCATCCGCTGACCCCGCTCCATCAGTTTACATGGCCTACCACTTCGTGGCTGAGTTGCTGTCGTTCCCAAACACTTCCACGTTCTTATAATCACAGTTCCATGCTGGAATGCACTGAGCTCCTGAGAGCGACCCATACTTTCACAAATGTTTGTAAAAGCAGTCTGCATGCCTAGGTGCTTGATTTTATACACTTATGGCCATAGAAGTGATTGAAACACCTGATTCTGATTATTTGGATGGGTGAGCGAATACTTTTGGCAATATAGTGTACATTATAGGACCTGAGGTTAAAACTTGTGTATACAACCCAAAATGTATACAATACGCACTAACACCTTGATTTGAAATTAAAAGAATAGGCAGTGAATTTTACTACCTGTTCAGTGGTCCTGTTGATTTATGATGCCACAGCCAAATGTTTGGTGAGTGAGAAGAAAATTTGGCATAGCAGCTCACCTGAGATTGTTAGTGTAACAAATGACAAGCTGCCAATAATTTATGAGCAGGAACAAAAACTGGTGCACCTCTTCCTGTTGAAAGAAGCAAAAAAACAGAAGCACTGAAATGTCAGAGCCTCGTCCAGAGTTATAAGTTATGAATTATTTGAATATACTGCTTCCAGCCTGATTTGCATGTTTGTGATTAAAAAAATATACGCCTAAAGAACATTTAGACAGTTTTTCTTGATAGCAGTCTCTTCATTTCCTCCCCTCCTGGGTCAGGGTATTATTGCAGATGACAAGATTGAGAGCTCCGCTGATGGAGAAGAGGACAGAGGCAGAGAGGAGCCAAATAAACCAGAGTCTGACAAGATGGAGGAAGGATGTGGTAAGTTTTCATGAAGCTGTTGTAAATGAACTAATGGGTGTAAGTCACAGTTTACTTGTGGTCTTGTGGCTCCCACCGACTTGATTTTGTTAAAAAATAGATAGAATATGTGTCACTTCTATGTGGAGGGAAAATATATATATGTGTGTGTATATGTATGTGTATGTATGTGTATATATAAGTGTGTGTGTGTGTGTGTGTGTGTATATATATATATATATATATATATATATATATATATATATATACACGTATATACGTATATATGTATCTCTGGTTTAGGAAGTTCTTTAGGCTCGCTGGGGTCGAGCGAGCAACTCCCTGACTCTGACTCTGAGCTGGACGAGAGTGCTCAGAGGACAGTGCGCTCCCGCTGCCTGGAGAAGCAGGAGAGTGAGTTGAGCATGGACGACGACCAGCTGAGCTACAGGGACAGCCTGGACCTGTCAAGCCAGTCGGCAACCCAAACGGACCTGGAACAAGACGCTGAGCAGGACCACGATGACAACCCAGATATAGCAGAGCCGCCTGCGCTGCCAGACAGCGGGCCACCAGACGACGGCACAGAGGCAGAGCTGGACCTGAGTGCCTCTCTGGCTGAGCTAAATGTGAACCAATCCAACAACAACAACAACAACAACAACTACCCTTGTTCCCCCATATTAAGCTTGTCAGGACTTCCACTGGCACGTTTGTGTGGAAAGAAATTACCCCTGACCAGAAACAGGGGCAGTGAGCCAGAGTTTGTCTGATGTCATTATCAAAATCATTGTTTGTGTGAAATCTGTCAGGTTGAGTTGAGTGACAGGATGATCTGTTTTTCATTCATTAAAATCCAGCAAAATGTGTACCTGAGAGGATGCTTGTGTTGTGTAGATCAAGTTTTCAATGTTTGCCGCTGTACTGATCTATGCTGGCAGTGAAACCATGGCACTCTTGCTGCTGTTTGATGTGATTTACTCCAGTCATTTCAAGAGGTTTTTGCTCAAATTATTTTTAAAAAATATTTTTGTGGTAGTGTATACTTTACTTGCTGCTTGTGCAAGTATAAGGGAAGTTGGGTAGCACATCACAAACAAATATGCAAAATTTCAAAGCAAATTTTAAGTGCTGCTGGTTTCTATTTCAGCACTAAAATTTAAAAATTGAATTTAGCAGTCTCTTATAAGTGTTTTGCCTATATTTGCCTTATTATGTATGTTCAATGTATTTTAATAAACATTTTATTTTTAAGTTGTATTATTCCATTGCAATCTCATTTTGTCATCTTTTTTGTGTACTATACAGGTCAAAGTAAAGATGCATGAGGAACAGTTAATGAAAGGTGAGCAGGAGCACTGATGTATTCACTTCCCCAGTGTTGAGGAGGTCACTGAACAGTTAAGTGGGTGGCGCTTTTAGCAGCAATATGTGAGGCTCAATATCCAGTTCTAAAAGCTTCAGTCCTGCAGCAGCAGCATGGCATTCAAGAAGAAAAAGAAGGTAGGCTTCTAAAACCTAAAATTACAGCTTAATGTAGAGGCAGCGTTACAAAATCCTGTTTTGTTTTTCATATGTACATGAAGGATGAGACTGTGTGAACTAGTTGACACTTGACATCTTGACAAAACAGTACTTGATTCCATTTTGAACAATTTATTTCACAAAATCTATAATTACAAAACAAGAAATTTGAACAAGTCAAAAGCAGAATCCATGGATCAGCAATGGAAGATGTAACATCAGTTTCCTTAACTGGTCCTCCAAAATGTTGAGTCACAAGATTATCTGGAAAAATAAAAACATGGTAACGGTAAGCATCTTACAGTGCTTTTGCTGACTCAGTTATTTGGCGAGTGTATGGTCAAAGACATGAAGCAGAGGCAGAGAATTATCCTTCTGATGCTATGCAAAAACCTACAAAACAAAGTGTAACCACACTATGCAACAACAAAATTAACCCTTTATAGAAGTATTAATGCGCTCATAATCTCAGGCTGAGTTTGATTAGTGCAGCTGTCTCGACAAACTTACCCATCGGTCACTGCACCAGTCTGTATGTGATGTACCTCCCAGCTGTTTCACTAGGTCTGATGATCTTTACTACCTGGAGAAGTTGTAGCAATGTAGCAGAAGGGAAAAACAGGAGGAAGATGACGCTGAATTAAAGTAGCATTTTTCTTGCTTTTGCATATGGGTCCTTCATTCAAATTACAGCTGCTATCCCATGTGACATGCAAATAATAACTTCCACCTATGTATTTTTGTTTTAGTCACTAGTCCTATCAATGGTAATAACGTGTTATTTACCAACTTAATTGCTGAGATTTGGAACCATCCATCATTGTCACAGCCGAGTCTTAATAAGACACATTGTCCTTTAAATATCTCTAAAACATTGTCGTGTAAGAAGCAACAGTTCTAAAAAATCATACCTGTCCTCTCTTCAAGCCAAAATAACGAGCTACAGGATCTCCAGCCTGGATCCTTGGCAACTGACTTTCCTTTAATTTACTGAGGTCAAAATGTTAAGGAATGATGGCAAATACATATGATGAGTTGAGTCTCATAAAGACACTAAACATAGCACAAAGTACTCTGATGACAAAGTGCATTTTCTGCAGGCAAATTCAGTTTCTCTAAATTATGCCGTGTGTGTAAGGATACTATCGTGCCAGAAGTTCAGTCACTTCTTCTTTTGTCATAACAATGTGCTCTGGAACAAGCTGAAAGACAAAAAAAAATCAAAAACAAAATTCAACATCTGTCATTGTTGCAAACATGATTTTAACGTATCAGTTACCTCATGCTCTGTGATGTTAATAAGCAGCTCCTGTTGTAGAAACTGTTCCAGTATGTATTTGGGTGCCATGTCAACTAGAGACTGTAATGAGACATTTCAGTCAATATGTTTATCAAGAAAGCAAGATCCAAAACAGATGAAATCCTTTTCAAATACATGTCTGTGTCTCTTTGGTGAATACAATACAGATGTTTACCTGTTTGGCAGATGGTGTCATGCCCATCTGAACAACAATGATGGCTCGTGTGATGTTCTCCTCCTGCATCCTCTGGCAGTACATCTTAATCGTCTTGATTCCCACCTTGGGCTCCTCTTAAAAAGTGAAGAAAAACACAGTATAACAAGGGTTTCAATAGGTCCAATAGACATTCAACACAGCTGAATGTCTCACTGCTCAATACAAAGATTTTATACTGCCTCCTCTTACTACTATACATCCATCCATTTTCTACTGCTTATTCTCATAGGGTCGCAGGGGGCTGGAGCCTATCCCAGCTGTCTTAGGGCGGAAGGCAGGGTACACCCTGGAGAAGTCGCCACCTCATCACAGGGCACATAGAGACAGACAACCACTCACACTCACATTCACACCTAAGGTCAATTTAAATTAGCCAATTAACCTAATCCTCATGCATGTTTTTGGATGGTGGGAGGAAGCCGGAGTACCTGGAGAGAACCCACGCAGACACAGGGAGAACATGCAAACTCCACACAGTTACGGACTGTAACCAGGAATTGAACCCGGTACCTTCTTGCTGTGAGGCCACAGTGCTAACCACTTCTAGCTACTGACTATGTAATAATAGCTTAGCTATTAACTTACCAGGAAAGAAAACAAACATCTGGTCAGTGGGATCATCGTTGTGTGCCACTAGCACAGTGAGGTCTGTACGTCTGGGGCGACCCTCACTGGGCTTGTCTCCAAACTGACTTTTGAACTCATCCAGTGTCTGATCCAACTCATCCTGTGTCACTAGGTAGCCTCGGTCATGGCACAGCTGAAAAGGTGAGACAATGAAGTCAGTGACTGTTTGGGACCATAAATATTACAAAAAAAAAATCTGAGGATAACATTTAATTCAGCAGATTGAATCTATACTTAAATTTCTATGCAATGAAATTTTTAAAAATCCATAGGGTGCATTTAACACCTTTTACTGTACATCCAGAATTATTTCCCATTATTGGTTTTGTGTATTATTTGTTTCTGTTGTAGATGTTGGATTTAAAAGTAAAACTAATAAGCTAACAGGACCAGGCTACAGATGTCAGACAGCTCTTCACTGACAGTCTGTAAAACAGATCTAACCATTGACTGTATAGAAGACTGTAACAGCAATTAAAAGATAATGTATAGGTTTCCATCATTTGCCTTTAAAGTTGAGGCTAGTTTTCTTTTTTATTTTGGGTTTAAAAATATCTCTGTGAACGTTAACACTTCCTAAAAGACTTAACTCAACTGACTCTGCAAAACAAGTGCCACTTACTGAGAGCCAGCTGCTGTTAAATGAATCAAACGTTTTTTAACACTCATACGCCACAAACTACTGTACTCTTAAGACGAAATCAACAAGACAACCGGTTTCCATCATTACAGAGCCACTTTAGCTTAAAGCTACATGCTAAGTTAGCAAGCTAAACCTAACGCACCTGCATGATGGTCTTACGAATCTTCCACAGCCTGTACGTTTCCTCTTCGTCATCCATACTGCCTCAGATATTTCACGTGCTGTAAATTTAATCAAAAGTTTATCTATTTTTGATTAATTTATTACTTTCGTTCTCACGGACAATGCGCCACACGTTTCCGTTTACCGACGCAGACTGATGACATAATCACTACGCGTCGGTGTGTTGGTGGCGTTCAACAAAAATAATAATAGCAATTTTATTTTTTATTATTATCTGTCCACTAATACGTATGCTGTCATAACCATAATTCGGATGCCAACAGTTAATAATAATACAATAATAATAATAATAATAATAATAATAATAATAATAATCCAATAAATTGCTCATTCAGACACTTTAGAGCCGTCAGTTTCCGCTGCTGTTTCACAACAAACTGCAGGGCGGAGTCAGCAGCAGCGACCTATTGATAAAAATCAGAATAAATGGGGCCTCTCTTATAAGAAAAATGAGGCCATTATATGTTATTTTGACACTGGGGGCTGTGGCGAGCAGTGGCGTACTACTGGCGATGGTACTGTACTTTGTGTTATCACCGACGGTAACGTAAACCTAACTTAACCTTTACGGTGTGTGTGGTGTCGGTGCTCCTGTCATTCTAATATGTATAAAGGTGACGTCTGAAACAGGCTATCATCGACAGCTGTAGCAACCTCCCTTTATGAGCCCTTCATACGATCAATAATGAATGCTATTTGTTATATATGTTGTATATATCAACGTGCATGCAGTGTGTGGAAAAACAGTTAAAAGGTAGGTGGACCGAGACATGAATGTGGTTTGTAACATCGGATGTCGTTGCAGCCCTCCTCATCATCCCTCATCTGGCTGCTGCTATCAGCTGATAGGCTTATCAGTCTGAGAAACACAGCATCATGTAGTCAGTCATTCAACGGTTTTATAACACGAGGTCGTCGTCTCAAAGTTTCTTATATAAGCAATGAAAATTGACTGAAATTCTCAACGTGTCATAAGAAAATATTGATCTTCAAAGTAACTTTGACCAGTGCGAAAGTATATGTGGTGGAGTAGAAGTGTAGTCTAAAATGGAGGAGGTGAAACAACATTATATAAGTACTCAGTTACTTAGTTTCCACCTTTGCAAAGCAGAGTTTCTTTCTTAAAACATGCAGTATTTCAATTGTCATTTTCATGGTTTTGACTACTCAGTTGTCTGTTTTGTATCACTATTTGTGCATCGTATTTATTGTAACTGCAGAAGCACAATTCCCACTTGGTGAACTTAATAACAATCAGCTTTATAAGGTGATTACTTATGTTACAAGCTGAGGACTTGCCAGACAATTGTGTAAAAATGTTTTGCCCTAAATCACTCTCTTTGTTGTGTAATGCTTTGCCTGGTAGTTCAGGTATTACTGGATTTTCTTGAGGAAAAAGTACCAGTAAAACATTAGATCTGTATTTTCTAATTGCTTGAAACACTAGCTCTCTTGTGTAGCTGGATTATGATTATATGGTAGAATGAACACATGTTTTGGACTCTTGACATCTTGGCATCTTTATTTATTTGTTTTTTTCATTTCGATATTAAGCTCATTACAAGATTAAGTATTTCTTAAGACTGACGCCCTTTGCTTTACATGAACACACAAGGCTCAACCGCACAATGCTGGCTTTTATAAGGAGTCAACTTTCTTGGGTTGTGATAATGTTGTGGACTGTGGACCACGGTTCAGCTGCACATCTGATGTGGATATATTGTAGTCAGCAGGAGCAGTAGAGAGGGACCTCTGTTAATGATCACCTGTTCCCCTTACATGAGGACGCAGGGTTGCATGCTCTTACTCAGTGGTGGTCTGACAAGTGAGGTTGTAGCCGAAGCCACTCAGGATTTTACAGAGCTGATCACTTGCTGCCTTCAGAGGACCTCACTGAAGGGCAGACATGCGCCTGATAGGGTCCGCTGTCCTTTTCTCTGTCCTGCTGCAGGCTATGGTAAGGAAAAATGAGAGGAGGACTGCTTTGTGTCGCATTGCCGGAATTGCTTTTGGTCATTTTGTTGAACTGAATTCATCATTAGATGTGTTCTTTATTTTTATTTTTTTCAGAAGAAATTAACCCTTTTTTTTATAGTATTTAAAGGTGCTACTTTAAGAAAAAAAATGAGAGTTGAATTGGTTTGGTTTTGACATTAATTTTGGACTTGCAGACATTTTTTCATTTTTATTAATTCACAATCACACTTTTCTTCTTTAGGAAAAGAGACACTTTCATTTGACACATTTCTAAAAGCTCTGTGCATGTATTATCAGTAAGACATTTGAAGACACATTTAAGTGAAACATGTAACATACAGTGTATTTCTTGTTATCTAATAATTAAGCAGTATAAAATCGCATTTTCAAAGTAATCCCACATGACTCAAGTTGTTTCTTTCTTCTTCCAGTCTGCTCCAACAGAGGACTGGCAGACGGCCACTTCCATTTATGACTTTTCAGCGTTAGATATTGACGGCAATTTGGTTTCCCTTGAGAAATACAGGTAAAACTATCTACGACCGATAACATTCATAAGTCAAACCATCACTAAAACATTATGTTTCTTTGTACTTTCAGGGGGGATGTTGTCATCATCACCAATGTTGCCTCTAAATGAGGCAAAACCCCAGTGAACTACTCTCAGTTTGCGGAGATGCACGCCAAGTACACTGAGAGAGGTTTACGCATCCTTGCCTTCCCTTCTAACCAGTTTGGGAACCAGGTACGTGAATGCACATGTGTTTTATTAAAGGTATAATGCCAGAACAGGCATTGACACATGAGCTTGTGATCCAAAATCAGCATTGTTTAGTAGGATTTACTTTTTTTTAAACTTGTTTTACTTTGAAGGAGCCTGGCACTGAAGCTCAGATCAAGCAATTTGCCCGTTCCTACAACGCTCAGTTTGACATGTTCAGCAAGATTGATGTGAACGGGGCCACTGCTCACCCCCTGTGGAAGTGGCTGAAAGAGCAGCCCAATGGGAGAGGCTTCATGGGAAAGTAAGTGGTGATACTCTCCCCCAGCAGGCTCACATGGACCCATTTTTTTGTCTTTTTTGAAGGGGAACAGGGGATCTTTGGGGAAGATAGGAGGCCAACAGTTAATGTCACATAGCAGTGGTGTACGTCATTTGAATGTTGGAAGCCTGAATATTAAGTTAATATTAATGGAGCTCAACAGTGTGTGTCAAGTCCTAAATCATAAATAAATAAAATTAATTTTGAATTGACATGTTAATATGAGTATGTGATGGTCAAGGTAACTTATATCTCATAAGTTATTGGAGAGTTGGGTTGATAACATTTATTACACAGAATTGGTCATGAATTTAACAATTTATACTCCTTGAGATAAAAGAAGAAGAACTCGATAATCCCTCTAAAATACAAAAAGTGATGTCTGACAAGTATATTTCATTCCTGGAATCTGCTCAGAAACCCTTTTATTTTCAATATAGGAGAGAATACTGAATACTCTAGCGCTCTAGTTTGTGGTTGTAATTTTATGAGGCTGTGATTATCTAAGAGGTCCCAACAGCTCATTTTATACAGTGAAGTCATGTTTCAAAAAATGGTCTCACTATGTGAAATGGCCACTATGGGGACCAACAATCACATGTAATACACCCCATTTTCTTTCTTCTTTATGATAGCTTGAGATCAGCTGTCAAGGGACCCCCTGTGAAAACAGCCATGGCAATTTTTACCTCTTACCTCAAGCCTAACTTAGCCCAACTTTAGAGTGTTATTGAGTGTTCCTAGTGTGACGTGGACACCCTACAGCCTCTAAAGACAGTATTGACAACTCAGGATCCCAAAGGTCCAGAGGGTTCAGGTACACTGATACTATAATGACATGACACTACAGCCACAAACTTGTAAATATGCTCTTGATTGAGTTAGAACCCAGTACTATAAATCAATTATTGCTCATCACAGTGTTTACTGAGTGATTATTTTCTAACATGTGATTTGTTTTCATTCCTGCAGTAGTATCAAGTGGAATTTCACCAAGGTAAATAGTTTTTCTGTTTTGTTTTTTTTTTATCACATATTTAGACATGATCAGGGTTGATAAAGCTTTAAACATCTATTCCTGTGTTCT
Source organism: Synanceia verrucosa (assembly GCA_029721515.1). Lineage (NCBI taxonomy): Eukaryota > Metazoa > Chordata > Actinopteri > Perciformes > Synanceiidae > Synanceia > Synanceia verrucosa. Next base: position 6,849,387 of record CM056558.1, read on the forward strand.
TCCAGCAGACACCCATACTGTGTTTGCTATTATGAGGTATTTGCTGTATTTGGATGACCCCTTGTTCCTCTGTCTCTCTAGTTTTTGATCAACAGAGAAGGTCAAGTGGTGAAGAGATATGGACCCCTGGATGATCCTAGTGTATGTACACATACCTTACCCATGTGGTTATGTAATTAGTTACCTTCAGAGGCCTGGTGACACCAGGAAGTCTTTCATGTCAAACTGTCCAGATACAACATTGTGTGTACAATGAATAAGTTGAATGAGTGAAGAAAAATAGTGCTAGATTAGTATGTCACTATAGCTGTAGTTACACACACTGTATGTGTGAATTGTTACAGTATGTCTCTCCAGGTGCTAATACACTCTTGCTTTCTTTCCAGGTGGTGGAGAAGGATCTTCCCAGATACTTGTAAACATCTAACGGATGATTGATGCCGCACTTAACTGCTCCTCTGTCAGTAGCTTTGGCTCCTTTCTCTGCCTCTTCAAGCATCAGTGGATATAGTTTGGTGTCCACCCCAGACCAGTGACGGTCTGTTCGTAAACCCGCATGGCGGACAGAGCAGACCTGATGAAAATGGCGTGCAAACCTCCTGGCGGGATTACCGAACTTGCATTCATTTGGTTGTCTGGAGAGAAGGAGAAATGGTCCTCAAATACATTGTTAAGTATTTTAGTGGATTAATGTGTGGTATTGTTTTCATAATAAAATGCACCAAGATTTTGCTCTAATGATATTATGTCTGTGACATTCTATCAGGAAAACATAAATGTAATAAATTGGCATTGCTTGTAGATGTGTTTTGTCATGAGCTGTGGTTGTGCAAATTGTCTTTCATTCTGTATAATGGAACTGGTATAAGAAAATGACAGAAAATCCATTACTGTCATATTGAAGAATGCAAGTGTGTGTCAGAAACCTGCTTGTGAGTGAGAGCTAGAGCTTAAAATTAAACCATGAAATTTGTTCCTCTGGGTAAAAAAATATCAATGCCATAGTTTTGTCTTTCAATACTATTTGTAGGGAGGTAATATGTATTAAGTCCAGACACAACAGAGATAGTTGTAGAGACACAGAAGAAACAAAACTCATAAACAACAATAGACTGGACCAGTGGATCAGAAGACTACAAGATTAATTATATGGCAGCCCAATGATTTTTTTTTTATTTTTTTTTTGCCGTTTTTGCATTTGCCTGGTGTATTTCACACCAGTGTGTGAACAGTTCAGTATTAGTAGGATAATATGAATAGTTGGAATTAAACACTGTGAGAGGGGAAAATCACTATCACACAGTCAATTGTCATCAAGCAATCATAATAGAGCTTTTAGCACTTGAATAAAGGGAAATACCTCTAGTTTTGGAACCATACACTTAATACAGTTTTGCTCAGGCCATAAATCCAACAATAAGATACGTTTGGAATGAACATACAATGCTGTATGTCTAAGATGCAAAGGTCAAGCAAAAACTGTGTTGTATTTTTACTCTAATTAACCAGTTTAGCACGTATATAGCTACTGCCATATGTGAGACGGAATATGAGCCTGTACAAATGCCATGCAAAGCAGCCTCCCATCCCTTCAAACTGACCTCTGCGTGTGGTTCACAGCATACACGAGGGCACGCGGCTTACTGCAGTTTCCCCGGTCTCCAGCAGAGGGAGCCACAGTGTCCAGCAAAACCCAGGCAGCAGCAGCACAGTAGCAGCATCAAGTGCGGTGCAGTCGACCTGAAAGGAGCGGACGTTGCTCCGCTGTCTCGAGCCAACACCGCACAGATGAAGGGACCGTCTCGGATAACTATCACCTATTCCTCCGTTTAATTATTACTACGTATCATACAACACAGTCATTCCTCCTCTCTTCGGTATCAAACCGTTGCCGTTGGTCTTTTATTTGGAGGGCTCGCCTGTTTTTTTCCTCCGGGAGGCTGAATGGAAGCAGCAGCCGAGGGAGCGGTCGGGCTGTCGGAGGCCAGGGACGGGAGCCCGCTATCCGGGGACGCAGCATCCGATGATGGGGACACCGTCGTTGGAGTTAGCTACGGGATGGACGCCGCAGACATGGGTACTTTATCACCTCTCAAATTATCCGGCTTCAATGTTTATTCCATTATCCTGGCACCCGTTTCCATTTGATGCTACTGTGTGACCAAGAAAGTCCCGACTCATCTTTGCTAGCAAGGAATTAGTAAGCTAACGTTGGGCTAGCTTTAGCTAGCTTAGCTGAGTGGATGTGGGAAGCAGGTAAAGTTGGATATTAGCTGTGTGCTTCTGTGAAATGTGTGTAGTAAAGTCACGTAGGTACAGTCGTGTCTAGTCAGCAACACAACAAGCCATAGCCAGGAAATGCCTCTATATTTGAAAGGGCAATATGATATGTAGACAGTTCACACTTGTAAACAATTTTAATTAGGTTAACGTTGCTTGGTTTTATATATGGAGGGAGCCAGGATTGTAGCTAAGATTTATGACCACCCTCTCCTTAGGAACAACATATCTCTTAGCCCCCCGCCTCCCCCCTGTCCTTTCCAGCTTTAGGCACCTATAACTATCACCACCTGTTTGTAGAAAAACATGAATATCGCACATGTTTCTGACGAAACCATGAAAGTCTCTATATGCAGGCTCTGACGTTAAGGTTTTTTAGTTGTGGCTGTTTGTATCATCAGGTTACAGGCTGAATTTGTTGTGTGTGTATCAGTGATGAAAAATAAGCCAACACAGGAGATCCCTCCTTTCAGCTGTTACTTAGGCTGTGGACTTCAATCAAGATTGATCATGTGTATATAATGTTTTGTAAGTTATTCCAGAAGGATGAAGCATCTTGTGTGAAAGTAAATGTTCTGTATTTATTTTGTGTTCCTGGAAACAATACTATGTTGGGACTGTTAAAATAGACAAGTTATTATACTGAGCATTATGATAAATGACAGCATCATCAACGTGGAGATGGGTGCTATCCATGATTGACATGAATGAATGAATGAATGAATGATAGATATAGCCAAGTGTTCACTTCAAAGGATGTTAACATGTCTGTAAATATCTTTCTGAAGCTAAAAGCTGTTGGTCGTGCTGCATTCACTTGGTGTATGTTCATCTCACTGTTTGGGGATTTGGTGAGCAAATTGCTGACTTTGACATATGCTTAGGACTGGCTCATGAATCAAAGGGCTGTTTAGTGAGGGCTACTTGTCCAGCTTTGCTGTATCAGAAGGTGAAAATGGACATCTTTCTTTTGATGCCTTTGGCTGCTTTTATTCCCAACATCATGCTTGTTGGCAAGTGAATCTGGAGGGTGATTTCACAAGTGTGTAACGAAAAGGCACACCTTCACATGTAATGGAAAACACAGACCTTACTGGAGAGAGAATGTGAGCTTGCATATGCAGATGAGAAACAACTATTTATTTCTCTATCCTACCAAGTGTATTCAGGTTGATGGTTTATTGACAATCGGTAACTGTTCACCTGTCTCTGTTATATTTTGTGTGTTTTGACTTTGAGAGCAGCAAAATATAAGGTTTGTAGCATACTGCCATTTGTAGCATGATTTCAATCAATGGAGAATCCACTGGCTGTTTAAGCTTCCTGTTTTTAACACATCAATACCTGTACCCTTGTTTCCTCATTTAACCTCAGCTTTATTTTCATAGCTTTATATCTATGAACAAGTTAATGCTGTAGAGTTTGTTTTGAATATTGCTGAGGCAGGGCATATTTCTTTCTATGTCGTTATCTTCATTGATGCTATACTGCTGTAATATGCTATTAGGGAGGCAGCATTCTGTGAGTGCTTCATATATGTTATTAAGGAAGAAGACACTCTAATCAGTATCTTGCAACAAGTCATCCAGGGACACAAACAAAGAGTTATTGTGCTTCCACCGCTACTCACTGTTGCACAAAGTAAAATAAACAGAAAATAAGACACTGCAAAATAATTAGTTTTGTTGGTTTTACTATTTATAGGTATGCGTTTGAGTAAAATGAACATTTTTATTTCATTCTATAAAGTGCTGACAACATTTCTCTCAAATATGAAATTACAACTACTTGCCGATATATACAATATTATTGTCAGCATTATTCTGAGGTTCTTTTTCTCTCTGTGGCTCATATTTTCACTTATATCTTACTAAAATCCATTTCCTGGTGGCTGTATACAACAATACATCACACTTATTTCTTCAGAAAGCAGTATATATTGCTATTTCACATTGATCAATAGCAGTCACACCCATGCTTCTTTGAGTAAAGATTGCTATTGAAGGATGACAGATTAAATGGAGATAAATTAAAAAAAAATACATCAAGTGTGTCGCTGCACGGCTGAACTCTAAGTGTGTTGTAGGCTAATGAAGTGGCAATTTACTCAGAGTCTGTTCTTTTTATCACAGTTTTCATCAGAGAGTAGATGTTATCAATATCTGAAGGCAGACCTTAACAACACTGAATGTGTGAACACATCAGTGGTGTGTTATCAGACACCACACTGCTCAATCTTATTTTACCACAGTAAAGGTGAACTGTGCTTAACTTGTCGATGTTATTCTTTGCATTGCTAATATCGCTGTCAGCTTCCACTTCCAGTGTGAACATTGAACTAGTTCATCAAAAGAGGTCAGCAGCAGAGAGGGGTAGGTGTGCATCACACCGTTACCTCCAAGCGACATCTGTCAGTGAAGGGTCTTACAGGGATAATCCATTAAAGGCTGGCATTTGATCTGGTCAGTTCCATCTCACTGGCTCCTGGAGATGGTAAAGACATTCAAGTAAAACATCAAAATGCTCAACCTGAGAGCTCAGGTAACGTCAGGGCTTGCATACGTGTAATTGTAGGCAGCGGTGTTCGGGTCAGCTGCTCTGAATGTGTGAACACAACACTGTGTGTGGGCATCACAGCTGGCTGTTAAATATCTGTCTGAGCTTCGAGTTCATTTTAAAGCTTCTCGTCCGCAGGCAGATTTAATTTGGACCTATACTCTCCTGACAGCATAACGACAACATTACTAATCTCACTAATCTTCTCTTCTAATTTACTCATACTTGACTCTTTTTCACTGCATGATATATAGTTTGCTTTGATGTGCGATGGCAAGGCAAATTAAAGGGAAACACAGCCTAACAGGGGAACAGCCTAAATTATGAATTCCACTACATTATTTCCATGCCCTTGGTAAGTGTAATCAATGTCTGTGAACACAAGCTACTCTCTCTTAAAACCAGAAACTTGTCATAATGTCATTGATGTCATAAGTATTAAGCTCCACAGTTTATACCCTATGACATTACAAATTTCAGCTTTAGCCATATTTATCAAACAACCAAAACAGGCCCTGTTAGTCATCAAACCGGAACCTGAAAATGAGCAAAGAACAGGCGAATAGCCCTGAAAAGACAGCTTTAGTTCAGAAGTTTAGTAAGATACAGAATGATTTATGTTGACCAAAAATGGTTACATTGTCATTATTATTTTATTATTCTTATTTTTATGCAGTATGCCTACAAAAAGAGTATATAACATTGTCAGTTTCTGACTTTAACCTTGAGCTCTGCCTCTCACCGTCAACCTCTCCTCTTGTCTTCTCCTCACCTCCCCTGATTCCTTTGGCCTAGCCACTCATTTTTCACTATCCGTTGCTCCCCCTGTGTTTTTCCTCTGTTTCCCGCTTTAGGCAAGGCCTGTCACAATTGCTGACAGAGGCATAAAGAGTGGTTGCCTTCTGTGGGATTTGCCATCTCTTTGCTTCCCTTCTCTTTCTCCCTCTGCGGCTGTGCATGCCAGTATCACTTTGAATTCCGGCGGCTAACGCACAGGGCTTGTAAAGGATGTTTTTGACCATCCGCCAGGTTATTTGATGTCATATTATTTTACATAGATGATGACGCAGTTCAGTCATATCTTATTATGTCTGCAAGGTTAGGGGATGTTCGCTACAGTAGCTATTTTAAACAGACATTGCAGTGTGTACTACTGTCTGTCCTTGTGCTGCTTGGCAAGTGTTTTCATTTCATCTGAGTGATAGTGGTTGGGGCAAGAAGAGTGTGTGTGTGTGTGTGTGTGTGTGTGGGGGGGGGGTAAATACAGAAGATGGCGACACAGATAGAGAGATGAGGCATATAAAAGAAATCTAGTCTGTATTTCCTTTTGTTGTGGTAGCTGTAAAAGGTTATTTGTGCCACTGGATGAGACTCTGGCTCAGTTTTACACTGACTGCAGACTGTCATGCTGCTCTTGCTTCCCTCAGAGGGGAAATAAGGCCTGCTGTTTTCAATTAAGAGAGTTACTATGCCCACTGTGTAGGCTGTTATTGTTTCATAATCAGCACCAGGAGTATGAAGCTGTCAAATTCATCCTAAACACCCTCACAGAATGTGAGCACTGCCTGCTTGGGGTTTAGGTAATTGCACCTATTCTGGTGCAGAGGAAATTAGGAGGGATGTTCACTGCCGCAGGGTGATTGCAGCGCTCACTCTGGTACCACTGAGATGCTGTGACAGCAGCGGTACCAACAAATTATTGGTCAGGAGAGCTTCCAAGTTGAATGGACACTAGCACTGTCCCCTCACAGCAAGCATGTTCTGGGTTTGAAACTCATCTAGCCAGCTGGAGCCAGTGTCTGCAAGTTTACCCCACAATATCTGTTGGGGTAAATCTGGGTTGGAATTTCTACTCTTGTTGGTCGGATTTGATATCTTCCAGTTTCTGATGCCACAGTTACAAGGCTGTTTTGAGGCCAAATTGTAGCATGTTCTGCTCCAAAAGGTCCATCAGTGTGTGACTGTTGCTTTCCTAGCACTGTAGGAAAGAATATTTTTGTCACTCCTCACCAGGCCCTGTCCATAGAGTCTGTTTCCTCCATGCATGTTTTGTCATTCTGGGGGCAGCCTGCAGAGGTGGTCTGTGTGGTGTAGCGAGTCTGAAGGACATGCTGGGAGAAATGCGGTGCCATGTAGCATTTTGGATGATGGCAAACCATTGACCCCTTTGAAGCTGAGGTACACAGTCAACTTAAAGCAATTGTTGCCAATGTTGTTAGTGAATTTATTCAATTCATTGTTGGGCACGAGTCATTGTGTGACACAATTTTTTCTTCTAAGTGTGAGTTTCAGCTCTGCACTGAGCTCCAGATGTCGCACTAAATTTGTAGGTGTGTGTCGATTGTTACGTGCAGGTATGAGCAACAGTTATCCACGCTGTTGTTCGACTGTGCTCCCTCTGCAGTTAATACAGACTCGCCTCCACTGAGTCACAGAAGATGCTGCCCTCAGCAATAACAGCAGCACACAGGAATCAGGCTGATCACCACCCTGATCCACTCTCATGTTTTTTTCCTCTCTGCTTTGACTGCGTTTTTTTCAGGATCAGAGAGGATCACTAAGCTTGGTTCTGATATGGCAGCTCAGTAATGAAAAACATACTGAAATTGCATAAGAGTTTGAACATGTGTCTGTGTGTCACTTCACTGGGAGGACTGAGCTGTTTTTAGCTTTGCCCAGACAACACCCAGAGGGAGTTTCTACCACTGTCGTGACATATTAATCCAGTGGTAATAATAATAATGATAATAATATTAATAATATTAATAATAATAATAAAGCATCCCATGACATTGTAAATGTTACAGCAATTCTTCTCTTGATGTGTATTTTTACTGAGTCAGACTGCATGTTGATCACACCGTGGCTCAGCATCACATTCCCACACACACAAGCAGGCGTCTGCATAGCTGACAGTCAGAATAACTGTTGTATTTACTTCTAGAGGTGCATCCATATGTTTGTGTCCCTGTGGAGTGTGTGTTTAAAACCGGCTACGACCACTGTTCTGTGAGCTGAGCAGCTTGACTTCAATAAAGACACTTGTTTGTCTCTTAGCTTTGAATTTCCACTTCAAAACAGCCACCTCACTTTCAGGCCTCCTATGAAAAATTACACTTTCATACCCACCTGTTCCTCGAGTCTGATCCACAGTGTGAAATGAAGAAATGTAACTGCCGCAGCCTCTCCTGAATGCCTGCAGGCTTTGGGCTGGAGTTATTAGCTGCTGTCAGTAGCTGCAAAGCCAGTCACTTCATCCACTTCTTATTGTCAGTTTGAACAGTAACTAGATGGATGAGAGTGGCGAAGGCACGGTAGATACAGAGAGCTGGCAGTTGGCAAATTTTAAGACTGTTTGCATTTCTATCCAAAGATTTATGTAAGGCTTTTACCAGCAGATAAATATGGAAAATGTATAACAGAAATACTACTATTCCCTGCAGTGAAACATCAATGACTGTCTCTGAAGTGTTTAAAGAAGTTTTTTCCTAAACAACAGTCTCCGTAATGCTGAGACAGTCAGCAACCCAGAAAATCAGACAGACGGCCTCTTGCCTTCCACCTGTCCTTGCATTGGTGCCATGTTATCCTGATAATCCAGACAGTCTAGTAGCCTAGAGAGAATGGGATTGGGATTAGGGGTAGTAAAGTAATAGTGAGTGACAGTGATTTAGCAGGATTTACCTCGAGGCTTCTGTTTGTCCGTCTGTCTGTTGGTATAATGGTCATTGCTTGTTGTTTCCAGGGTCATCCTTTCTGGAAGTTGTCTGTTTTGATTTTAGGATTTTAACCCTTTTACAGTATCTTTTCAGGTCATGAAAGTTTAATTATAGCCTGTTATTGCCTATTATTAAGTGTTGTGCCGGAATTCAAAGTGTTGCACATTAATTTGCAACTATTTGGATAATCAATTACTTCTTTAACTCTTTGGACCCAGCTTTGCAGTTGTGAAGTTTGTCTGTTTTCTATGAAAGTAAACTCTTGTGTTTTTATTCCAAAACAATCAATTTGAAGAGGAAATTGGGATCTGCATTTTTCTAGGGCTGCCCCATTTTAGTTTTGTAGTTGACAAAGTCATTGTTTTGGTCTTAGTTTTTATATTTACGTTATTTTTTTCATGTTGAATAAGCAGATGAATCTCTTGTAAACAAAAGATTAACCAATCAATAGGTCAACAAAACCTTGTGATTCTAGCTCTACATTTTTCACTGCTTTCTGACAATCAAAAAACAGGACAACTCACCTTTGTAAATAAAGGTTCTTATATTGGGACCCAGCAGATGTTTGCCTGTATAGAACTTTTTTACGGATTACGGATTTTTTAGGATTTTACGTTACACAATCCCGGCATGCAACTGTCCAAACCAGAACACCACCATTTTGGCAGTAAAGCGCCCTGTTTTACTGCCAGGGATCTCGCTGCTTGCAGCTAAATTCCTATAAATGTTTCTCGGAGATATAGTGGATATCTGTTGTGCTCCGAGATGCCAGAACAGCTGAGGACGAGCAAATGGAAGAGCATTTTACAGGGTTCCCAATGAGACATGGATGGAACTGCCATAAAATGAGCAAGAAGCGATCATAAGAAAACAGACCACTTTATATCAGGTACAGAATCCAACGCTCCCTAAACCTTATATCTGATTTATTTTACATGCATTTATTACGATTCTAAATTCATTAAACAAACGTTAGATCACTGTATTACTGTATGGCGTGGATTTTGCGGTGCCTCCCGTTGCTCACACAGCAACAAACAAATGCAACTTTAAAATGTTTGTCTGCAGTCGTTTCAGTCTTCCTTCAGATAAAACTCAATGCACGTTATGTCTGCAAGTGTGCTGTTTGCATGTCTGTTCTTGTGATTACAGCAGACCAGAGCATTGTGTGATTTCTTGTAATATGATTCACAGGAGACAGATTTTGAAACATCTACAACTCCTAAACTTTTTCAAGATTCGTGAAAAGTATACTGGGGACATGATGAAGGGTTAGGGGTATTTAGTCTTTAGTCTTTACTTGTACATATAGTCATATCTTGTTATTTAAAACTCTGAGGGTGCAAATTGACTGCAACACTCATTTTGATGCAGATTTTGCTGCCAAAATGGCGATGTAAACAAACAAAGTCATGTGGGGTCCGGAGCTCTATACAGGTTGTTGCTGCTGTGTGTTGCTCACTATCCAGTTCCAAGCTAAATGTCTCAAAGGGATGAAGGGATGTTTTTTTGAGCCAACAGAAGATAGGAAGCTTTTTATTATTGAGCCTTCCTTGCTTTTGCCTGATGCCGTTGATTGTAATGGATGACTTGGCATAGTGAAAAGCTGTCCTCTCTCTTGCCACCACATTCACTGTATTATATAAAGTGTATGATATGCACTGACAGCAGAGGACAGAGCAGCTTTCCCCCCTTTATGCACATGCTTTTGCTTTGTTCAGTAAACCAGATGACTGCTGAGGGGGAATTGTTACTTCAGGGAGAAGGTTGTGGATGAGTAAGTGAGGCACCGCCATGCCAATTTAAGACATACTGTATTTAGAGCTCAGTTCAACCATGCCTTCCACTGTAAATTAGGAAAGATATTATTCTGCCAGAGTGCCATAATTGTGAGGAATTCTGAAAGCGGCTTTATAGAAAGCTTAGCATTAGCACGTTGATGACTCCTTAATTATTAGTGTTGCCTTCCAAGTGGCCCTGCACTGTTCGGGGAGGAACGGTCACTTGAGATACACAGATATCTACATCTGAGTATGTTTACAAACTCATACCTGGTTGGGTCGGGTTGGAAACCAGGAGACGTTGATCATGTGCGTGAAGCTGGCCCCCCAACCCACGCAAAATTTAGGGAAAATAGTCTGTTTCGTTTATGCTTCGTTTGTGCTGGTTTGTGCCGTAAAAAAATATGTTTGTGCTGCAACCGTTTTTGAGTTATTAAACATTATTTTATAGGTCATCCAGAGTTCACCCAGCCCCCCATTTGCTCCGAATGGACCCGAAATTGTACCGTTCGTTTGTGCTTCGTTTGTGCTGGTTTGTGCCGTGAAAAAATTTGTTTGTGCTGCTACGGTTTTATAGATATTACACACTTTCATTTCCGGTGATGACGTCATCCAGCCCCCCATTTGCTCCGAATGGACCCGAAATTGTACCGTTCGTTTGTGCTTCGTTTGTGCTGGTTTGTGCCGTAAAAATGTTTGTTTGTGCCGCTACGGTTTTATAGATATTACACACTTTCATTTCCGCTGATGACGTCACCAGCGGAAAGGCTCTCGTCGTGCTGGTGTTATCATTTGTTTTGGATGCGGTCAGACAAATTTTGTCTAGTGCTAGCCTTGATAAGTAAATCGCTCATTTTGTTTTTAATGCCATGTAACTTCATGCCATGTATGTTTCTGTGCATTTTTCATACTCCAAGATCCTGGTATGCCACTGTTGCAGGACAAACTGAAGGGAAAACTTTAATTATACTGTTCTCAATGTTAATGTTTGGTTTTGGAGCAGTAATTTTGTGAGTTGTTACAGCTACAAACCTGCAAAACATATACAGAATAGTGTAACAAATTTATTAGTCCGCCACCTAAATTTTATTCCAAAGCTGCTGCAAATTAACACTGGTAATGACCAAAATGATTTGAAGTTGATTACTGCATGAAGAAGAAACTTTTGTAGCAATGATTTTATGTGCAAAATGGAACATTACCAAAATCAATGTAAACAATGTAACAATTAAGCAGTCATTGCTTTGTGTAGAACACAGCATGGGGGCAGATCTTGGTGTTCTCTGATGCTGCTTTCACTTTGCTTCCGAGGTCATCATACATCTCCCAGACACTTGTAGCCCTCCTGCAGTATGCCACATAATGTCCAAGAGCATCTTGGGACAAACCTCTTTGGAATGCAATAACTGCCCTCAAAGTAAAGGTCTTCTCTTGGAGCACCAGACTGGAGGGAAATTCAGGCAAGGCAGCTTCTGTACAACTGCTGCCAAGGTCAGTGTCAATCCACACAACCTCTCCCAGACTGCAGCTGTGGGTCACATTCCCTGAACACAGAGCCTTTCCTGTGCTGTTGTCTTGCTTTTTGAATGCAGAGGGACACAGAGATGGACTGTGGACAGGCCTGAGGCAGGGAGAGTCAGGAAGGCTGAGTCCTTCTTTAGCCGCAGTCTCAAGATGAGCCATGCCACAGGTCTGCAGGACAGCAATGTTGGTACACAGAAGTGGAACTTCCCTTGTTACTTGTGTGCTTAGACTGCAGTACTGTGAGGAACATTGTTTCATCAAGTAAACACTTGGAAGATCCCTCATGGTTTTCTCAATCATAGTAGAGATGTGGCATTGTGCATCAATTTGGAGAGCACCAGAGGTCAGGTGGACAGGTTTGAAGATTTCCCTCAGCACTGCTGCCCTCTGTGAGTACACCTGTTGGGTCACACCCTGTGTAGTGATTGTTTTCACCAGCTGGAGAAATTCGTTGTCACATTCGTTGCTGCTAACAACTTTTTCAAAAGAAAAGCTGTCACAAAAAGAACAACATAAGCTCTGAAAAACAGCATCAAATGCACAAGTGTTGAGCACAGAGACTTTCGATTTGCCAAGTTTAACAGGCTGTTGATGGTTGCCATTTTTTAACAGTTGCACCTTGACTTTCTTCCGGCCTGAAGATGCATCTACGTGCAGCCATTCAGGACAAGGAGAGAGATAAGAACTCATCTTCCTTTTTTTGGGCGGAACTCCTAAGCCTCTCCAGTTTTCAACTGCATTCTCATCTGTTGAAAGACTGTTTGCAGCTGCATCAGACCCCTCACCAGGGTGAACATAATGTTTTCTGTTGTATTCTTCACTCTGGGAAATAGTGGAGACAGGATCAGGTCCTAGGACGGTCGTTGCAGCAGCTACATCCTTTTCACTTTTTTGTTTTGCAGAACAAAGCCGCATGTTTCCCTCAATGAAGGAAAGGTGACGAGCAACGAACCAGTCGACTCGAATGGGTAGGATTTCATGCTTGAAAAGTCCATTTTTTATGTTCTTGAACTCTGCTTCAACAGCAGCAGAACTTGCAGTGATGCTGGTGCTTCGGAAGAGAGGGACCATTACTCCTGTCCAGAGTGGCAAGTAACTTCCAAGTCTTATTATGTGGGGAATAATCTCAGGGAGGAAGTGGATGTTATCTCTATCCCCATCGGCCATGGCAAGTGACCTGCTCTCTTCACATATTTGTGTCACCCACTGTCGGGCGTTAGTCTGGATCTGCTGGTCACATGCATCTACTGGTTTTTGTCCCTCAACCTCTTCATCTGGAATGCTGACAGATTCTTCTGCAATTTGAGCTTTCAGGTATTTCTTGCACCTTTCTGATGGGAGAGGGGCTCCAGAACTGTCATTACCCTCTGACTCACTCAGTGCCACAGTAGTGATGGCATGTAGCAGTTGTTTTGCATGTTCCACAGATTGTGACTTCAGAAGCTGTGCTATTGACCTCACGAAGAAATCTTTAACACGATGTGTTTTATTTTTCAGGCAGTCCCACTGGCAGATCATCTTGATGCAGTGTGCAACATCTACCCTGATAAAACATGGGGGCAGTTGTGCATGCTGATCCCCGAGCAAGACCTTAAAGCATTCATTGATGTAGGGCTTCAGATCAGGATGAGGGGTAAAAGCCTTGACCAGAGCTCCAAGAATGGCCAGAGAAAAATCACTTACAGCTTCTTTTGGTGCAGGTGCACCTGCACGAATCCATTCTGTCAGCCACTGTGTGATAGCATTAACGTCATGTTTCTCTGACAGCATTTGCACCACTGGGACACTGGAGCTGTTAGGCCCTGTCATAACACCCTGATATAAGAAGATGTGACCAGACGAGCCATTTGGTCTCACCATTTTTTTAACAACTGAACCAGTTGCATCAAAACATACTGTTGGGTGAGATTTCTTGGATAAGGTCTTGTACACATGCATTTGTGTTTGACTCCAGTATATTTTACTGTACATTGGTATTTCAGACATGTTTTTGGTTGACAGGACTGTTAAAAAAAGACATGGCAGGGGGTTAGTGGAGTTGCAAGATAATTAAACAATATCATTAAACTGTAATAGCACAAACAAAATGATTTACAACCTCATGAATGAGGAGTTTGACATCATTGCAAATTACCTCTAGTACGAACATATAATTCTATAAATGTGTTGTACTTATGTATACTTATTCATTTTTCTGAGCATTCCTTACGGCCAGGGTACATATAGCTGACGCCCCGAAGTCGGGGCTTTTATTTTGAAAAGTCGCCTCGTGGGAAACAAAAACATCCGGATGGTATTAAATCCTGTAGGGCTATAACAAGTTTATCATTTTAAGGAAGGGTAACTGTTTGTTTTGTCTTCTTTCATAGCTCCTACGGTGTGTTCATAATTGAATACGGTCCACAAAATAAATCAACATGAACCATCAGAGAGTATGACCATCATTCAGTTTTTACGGCACAAACGAACGGTACAATTTCGGGTCCATTCGGAGCAAATGGGGGGCTGGATGACGTCATCACCGGAAATGAAAGTGTGTAATATCTATAAAACCGTAGCGGCACAAACGAAAATTTTTACGGCACAAACCAGCACAAACGATGCACAAACGAACGGTACAATTTCGGGTCCATTCGGAGCAAATGGGGGGCTGGGTGAACTCTGGATGACCTATAAAATAATGTTTAATAACTCAAAAACGGTTGTAGCACAAACGTAATTTTTTACGGCACAAACCAGCACAAACGAAGCACAAACGAAACAGACTATTTTCCCGAAATTTTGCGTGGGGTGGGGGGCCAGCTTCACGCACGTACTATGATCAACTCCTTCCTCATACTTTTTCTTTGCTGTCATGGTTGTTGTTTGCCTGTGATAGTAGCTACTGTAGGCCTACAAGTGCAAGCCTTCTCCATCCACAGAGCTTAATGCTAACACTGGTTGATACTGTTATGATGAAATTACCTAAATATCTCATCATCAAACTAGTTGTAGAAATAGTTATCTAGTGTATCAGATATGTTTAAAAATACACTGGGATACTAATAATCTTCTGGCTCCTGCTTCATTTTTACTGTCTTATCTAACTCTTGTGTTTGTTTAGCCCTACTCCTGAGACAATTGTTGTCCAGCAGACAGCTGTTAAAAGGTGTTAAAGCAACATTAAAACAAATGGCTTTGTTCTAAGCTGTTGGGAGTTATGGAAATGGCTGCTGTGAAAAAATAGTGGACATGTCAAGGTGTTTAAAATAATACACAGACAACAGAGAGTTATCAGAAGCCTGGATATGGTCATGTAATCTAACATTTCCTAACACAAGTGTGCATCCTTAGTTAGGTCTCTTTACTGCTTCCAGAGAGAGGACCACACTGACTGACAGGTGTGCTCATGGAAAAATACACAGCCTGCTGGATACTAACTGGGATCAAGGGCTCAAGGGTAGAATGGCCTGATGACACTGGTTTAGGATCAGCTTGCCTTCCCTCAGTCTAAGCAGCAGCCACTGTTGCATAACTGTCCTGTGTGAAGTGAACTAGTTTGAGGTTAACTATAAATTAACATATTCTAAAACAAAAGGGGGTCCTCCAGGCTTTACTCAAAAAGAGTAAAAATGACTCCTTAACACTCATCTCATCCTCATGCTGTTGTCAGAGATGAAATTACAATCCCACAGCACTGTTCACCAGGCAAAACACTGACACTGACACACACTGACTGTATTTTACCTTTTTTGTACTGAGTAGGTTGCCTTGTTAATTTTCCCAACAAAGTTATGAATTGATGTTTTCTGTAGGTCAGGTTTGGTGCATCTTGGCATGATGAGCAACCGCTGCTTTCTTGTGGCATGAAAAATTGAAAAACCAAATCAATAGCAGCATCATCACTTAGCTTCTGTCAAGAGAAGAAACAATCATCTCAAAGCCTGCCTTTTACTTAGATCATCCTCAGGGAGTCCTAGTATTGATCCCATCAGGGTCAGACATCGCTGTCAGTGAGACACATTGCCGCCTATGGTGTATGTTAACAGCCGGTCATTATTTTGTCTTTTTTTTTTTTTTTTTTCTCATGTAGTATATTATATACCCAACAAACTCTAGCAAGATTTTGTGTTTTCAATATTTTTTTTCCATATTCTTTTTTTTTTTATTTTTGAATTGAAGATACACAAAAACAAATAAACAACATAAATAACAGAAATACCCTACCCCAAAACAACAACAAACACTAAAGAACACAAAAATTAAGTAGCGAAAGAAACAAGCAAAGTTGAAGATAAACATAAGCTGTACCTGAATATATCAAGGAACAAATATAGGCATATAAGTGTATAAATAGAACAGTCAACCAGTGTCCTCCTGGAGTAGACATGGGTCAGAATATCTGTAGAAAGGACTGCAAGGGTTTCCAGAATTTGTCTTATCTGTGATGGAGTTCGTAAGTCAGTTTCTCCAAACGGAGAAGGGCAGTTATCTGCTTTATCCACATAGCCACTGTAGGGACCCGTGGAGTTGACCACAGAATGTCTTAATCTGATCACAAAACCATAACGAATGAATGTGCCTTTGTGCATCTTACATTTATAACAGAGATTTGAAGTAGTGTAGAACTTTTTCTGGAGGCGGATAGATGTAAAGTAAGTCCTATGAAAGAATTTAAAATTTTGCTCATGTATTGAAATTGAATTTGAAAGAAATGCCCATATCACGTTCCCACACTGGCTTCAGGGAGTCATAAGCTGAAGAACCAGATCACAACGTATTTTGCCAATAACATTAAAAGCACTTCTAGATTTGACTGTTTTGTCTCAGTGGTTGGTTGCTCAGTTCCCCTTGATACTTTATATTAGGCTGGTGTCGGTTTTATCAAGGCATTTTTCTCTCATGAATGTTTTCTACTAATGAGTCAATAATTGCATTGCACAGTAGTTTGTATGCATTGAGGCTCCATGATGTATCACTTTAACATTGTCGTTGCGATGTGCACACATGCAGTATTCACATTGCTGTCTGTGAATAGACTCAAACACAGTAAAATGTTTTTGATGCTTGATTTGAAAGGTAAACAGTTCTAATTTTCCATGCCTAATTCAGTGTTTTCAATAATTACCGGAAGCATGTAGGCTCACCACAATGACACAATAATGTATACATTTCTACACCCTGTCTGGGGGATTAATCTCGGCCATGAGCTTTAGAGCACTTCTTGCCTAGACCTTGGTGCCTCCTAGGGCTGTGGACTAAGTGCTTGTTGTGTCCTTCTTCCATATGGTGAAGGAATCAGGTCCCCCAGCTCCTGGCACCACTGTCAACCAGGGTGGGCTGTCCTCAGTATTGGAAATTGATCTGGAAACATGGATCCCATCTTGTTTACCACACTTTGTGGACCCCTGTGTTTATGTAATTATTGACTAAATCACAAAGTTCTTCATAGATCTTCACATATCAAGCCACGAGAAAAACAAAACATGACGACTCAACTTCAAGAATTTCAAGTCAATTGAGTCACCAACAGATCTCCTGGTTTTATTTCATTCCTATCACGAATGTTGTATATTAATGAGTAGTCTGTATGCATGTGTGTCTGTCAGTTTGATACTGTATTGCACTGTAGCTGTGCTAATTCCCCCTTTTCAACAGCATGCACAAGGCATCATCTGTCTGTTGATTCCAGGCACGTGTATACAGCAGTAATAGAAATGCTGGTTGACCTCAATTGGGGCGCCATGGAAACAAGACAGAGAAAAAGTGTGTGCGCATATGTGCGTGAGGTAATCAACATGAGACCAGTGCATATTTGTATCATATCTGCCCAAATCCAGGACACAGGATGTAATGCAGGATATTATGACAGCTCCGTGTCACAGTTGAATGACTCATTCAAGTTAAATATAATGAAAGTGTGCCATAAATGCTGAAAAGTCCCCTGTATATCATTGGCTTGCAATCTATATGTTGAAGAATAAGAATAATCTGCACATCGTAAACCCAGTTTGGACAAGAATTGTTTCCAAGTTTCTTTTTAAATATATGTGGATCACTTCCTTCATACAGTACATTTGAGTCAGCACTCATAGGTGTTAATAAGGAGTGTGGAAGCAGTTCACAGTGTGCAGACTGTACTGTAAATGTACTGAGGTGTGTAGTATTTGAACCAAAAATCTGGCTATGTTCGATCTCAGATGTATACACTGGGGTAACAGTTTTAATGAAGAGATGAAGCCCTGTAAAGCAAATGTACATAATGTCTATAATTCTGTGGCTTAGCAGTGGTATGTGCATGAATGGTCTCATGTGAATTAGCATCAACCAGGAATAAAGCTGTGACAGCTGTCTCATAGCAACATGGGTTGAACATGTGAGCATATCCTGCATCAAACATGGGTTTGTGTGTAAACATGATATAAATAACGCTGTGTTTTACTTCATTGTTATTATCACCAGCTGGTAATGGACCACTCTCTTAAGGGTCATTAAACCAGCACATAGCAGTCCAGCTAGGCAACAGATTCTGCTCAAAGCTATTTATTCGTATGGGACTATTTGTTGTTCCATCCCCTGAAGAACTTAGCAGACTGCTGCAGCAATATGATCATCTTGTCACAGATGAAACCACTTGGGTAGCTGTTAAATCTAAATGTAGGGACGTCATTGATAACATGTTGTCACCAGACTCCTGTGCTGCTGATAGAGGCATATGCCTGAAGATATGTTTCATACAGCTTTTATGGGGAAAGCCATTGTAAAATATGGTATATAAGAAGCTCTCCTGTGCGCTGTAATATACTCTCATCATCCATTTCTGTTATATTATCTAGCACTATAGTAATAACCCGCAGGGCATCAGAGTTTTTTCACTTACTCTCACAATTGGTTGCTTGCAATCATAATGGGATTACATTTCAGTCTGGCACAAACATATATTAAATAGCTAAAATCTAAATACCCGAACGTTTGCACGGCTTTCTTCTTTCATGAGCCATCTTCTCTTCTTTCATGAGCCACCTCTGTTTTCCTGTAATTGAATTTAAAGCAGTGGTGTCTGTGGTTTACTTAATGCTGCGGAGGCCTCGGGTAATAGATGAACATTGGAATGTACTAAGCATGAATCCACAAAGGTCGTATAAAGGTCAAGTGCTGCAATCTGCTCTTTATTTCAAAGACAGCAAAATTTATTGGAAATGTTTGGAGAAGTGACAACAACATCAGAATGATGTGTAAGGTTAGTGGTCTTTGTAGTGTTATACAGGAAGCATAGTGGTTCTGTTGCTTTGTTCCAGTGATACTGAACAGAAAGGCAGCCATCTAACTGTACTGTGTGAGTAGGCCTGTCACAGTAACTGCATTTGTTGGACAATATATTGCCCCAGGAATAATTGTGACAAACATTATTGTTATTATTTTATTATTTGTTTTATGCCACTGATATGATGATAAAATTATAGCATAATGATGTAAGTACAACTTTTAATTCTGAAGAATATTCAGACATTGGAATTTGAAAATAAGAAAAAAAATGAAAATAAATAAAACTAAAAAAAAGAAGTATAATTCTAAATATTTTATATATATATATATATATATATATATATGAATATAAACTCCTGCTACTTATTCTAGCCTCATACTGGCAACATTCATTTGTAAACGAACACAGTTACAATCAAACAGTTACAGCAGGTAATATCAAGGTCATCAAAAATTATTAAATTGGCGTCCATATTTCCATCATAAGTCACCTATATGGGTGCACATCGGCCTGTGTTTCTTGTGAAAATGTCATGGTGATGATTTGCTCGCAGTCGAGCAGATAGAGATGGAGTCAGAAATAAAATAATTAGATTTTTATGGATGGAGCACATGCTGACACACACAGACTCTCTGAGGTCTAGTGGGTGCAGACAAGCAGAAAGGAAGAGGTGCAGTTGCAGTGAGATACATGACATATGTACACAAATTCACGCATACACAGGGAACAGGCATTCATAAGCTTGGACCTACAGACAGACACACATAAATAGAATCGGATGGTAAAAAGCGAGAGAGCCTCCTCTTCAATTATCTGCATTGCATACATTCCTTAACCAGCAGGTTTTCTTTCTCAGATGTTATTGCTTGAATGTTCCAGCTTGTGAACATTGCTGAGTTTGTGTTGGCACGCTTCAGCTTGCTTATCCTGATGTAAATGTGTGCATGTGTGACACGAAGTGAGAGAGAGATACAGAGCAGGAGGAGGGGTGGCAAACAAGCTATTCTGTGGCTCAGTCACATGGGCGTCCACGAGACGCAGCCAGGCAGACAGGCAGTAACCAGCGAGGCTGGCTCTCAATTCAGCTGCAAGCACCATCTGTGGAGATGCTACCCCACTCCTGAGTGACACTGGTTAGATTGTAGTTTCGCTGTCAGCTGGTGAGGCAGACATGTTCATCTTACACTGGTTACAGGTTGTAGCCTCCAAAGACTGCAGCCAGAAAGTCACATTTCATGTCCTGTCATCCTTATTTGGCCTGTTGTGAATTGTTTCTACAGCGGACATCTTGATATGTCTTAGTAGAAGAAGGACAAATGTAACCAGTGGCTGCACATCATATAGCTATATCACTTCAAGCGTCCCATTTATGCAAGCTCACTGTTGAAATCCAACTGAAAACTCTGCCCAATAGGATGTATTTTATCTCATCACTCATGTTTGTGTCCTCATTTGTTTATTCACAACAGTCACTTGTCACTTGTGTAGTTTCTCTATAAATTCCACCATCTGAGCTTGATATTCGTTATGAAGAAAACAGAGGGAATTAATCTTCCTCACTCTTGTGCTGTCTGAAGCCCTCTCACCTCACTTCTTTCTGCCTCTTTCTATTCTTTCATTTGCTCATTTTGTGTTCTCTCCTTCCTGCCCCTCAGAGCTTCATCTCAGTTATTATGCTGTGTTACCCATCTATAATTGCACATCTATTTCAAGCCTTCCTGGCGAAAACAGTCCTCTGATTGCCTACATCCTGTTATTAGACTAAACAAATATCACGACGTAACACATGAAAGACTGCTGTACTTCTGAGATATGTTGGATTGCCATTTGTTATGTATGTCATTTACATTTGTTTGTCTCTTGGTGACACCCATCTCAGCCTAAATAGCATCAAAATGTATGTTTAACTGTTTACATCTGACAGTTTCATCGTCATCTCTCAAGGTGCTATCTGGCTAAAATATATTCAACATCACATATAGCACACAGAGCTTTAAAATGGACTTGATGCCATGTGGCTGATGTTACTGGTTCATGCAGATACTCAAGCTGGCAGGCCCCTACTCGGGTTTGGCACTACTACATTATTACATAATGTTGGATGGCCATATCCACCCTTTGGTGTTCATCTTTGTCACAGAGAGCTCTAATGATGCTGAGTAACGCTGTCTCAGAGCCACTAACAGAGCCATCTGTGTCTCTCTCCTTTCTCCTTTCTCAGATGCTGCTGCTAGAAAAGCCTTCATCACAGAGGTGAGCTACCGTCAGTCCCTGTGATCATCTGCCCTTTAACGCTTCTCTTGTTAGTGAGATTGTCAGGCAAGTCATATTTGGGTCAATTAATGTGCTGCACATAATTTTCTTCACTCGGTATGTGGAAGCTGGGACAAAAGTCAGTTCAGACTACAAAGTAGCAGAACATATTAAAATATTGCCTTTGTATTCTTTGTCTCTGCTAGACAGTTTAACATTAGCCTCCTAATTTAGTAAATCCCATCCATCTGGAGCTTCAGCTGCTGTATTGAACATTAAAGCAAAAAATATGAAGCGTTGCACAGTTTGTTTCATTTGACTCTACTGAGGATATTAAATGCTGCTTAAATGCCAATTTAAACCAAAAAGCACAATGAAAATTACTTATAAGAGCACTTTACACTGTATGTCCAACTTTGAGAGCTAAGATATCCACTGCAGCTTCAACCATTAAAACAGTTCAGATCACATCATATCACTGCTGTGTGAGACCTCATGCTATGATCGAGTTCCACTTATTGAAAATCTTTAGAACAGTAACCAAAATCTGCATTTCACACATCAGTAATGTTTCAGTTTGGATTTTTCCAAGTCAGTGTTGTACTTTCAGCAACATGAGGTGAGATGTGTCTGAGCTGAATGTGGTGATGCTGCAGCATATAGAAGGGGAACATTTTTTGTTCTGATGTTGCACTTTGTAGACGGTCCCTGCGCTGTCGCCGCAACGGCCGGTACTCATTAGGCCCAGTGTTTTCTGTAGAGCATCAGGGATGCATTGTTTCAATAAAAATATGGTTGTAGTTCATAGTGTGCCTCACCACCAACATAGCAGAAATGCATCTTTTGCATCTTATGATCCTACTGTATTTGAAGTATTGATCCAGGAAGTACAAATCTGCCAATATCTTTCTAAAGCTGGTTTCACACCGAATGCGGAATGTGCAGTGCGTTGCACTGCATGGGGTAGGGCGCAAGCAAGCGTAGAGCAGGACCACCGTGACCAAGTTGTTAGGCTACTGATCGAGCGGAAAGCCCTGGCTTTATTTATGCTGATGAGGATGAGAAGATCCACAAGAAGAAGAGTTTGGGTACATGCCATTTTGAGGGGAGACAGGATTAGGGACCACGTCCAGGAGCCTTTCGTCCGTCCTGTACACACATATGCTTTTCCCCCCTTTCTGTGAAGCTCCTGGCATCTCTCCTGCAGCGCGTAAGAGCGCAAACCCCACCCCTGCATTGTGCTCTCCTTGGCGCAGACCACTGCGTCTTTGCATGGAGCAACCACATACACACTGAATGGGTTTCTCTTGGAGCACCTGTGCCTTGTGCGTTTGGTGTGTGTTATCCACCTGTCCCCATAAAAAGTATCTCTCTTACTCTGTCTTGCCAGATGCCCTCATCTTCAGGCCAGCCTGGTCAAGGGAAGAAGATTGGCCACAGAGGGGTGGATGCATCAGGGGAAACTACTTACAAAAAGGTAGGTGTGGAGAATGCATTTCTGGACCATAATAATATGACTGATTTATATAGGGCCTTTCACAAAACCAAGGACGCTTAACAAGTTAGTAACAACTAAGTTCAACTGGAGGGAAGGGTAGTGCAAAAGTAGTGTTAAATCATTAAACCATTATGTTTTATTCTCTAAAATAATCTGCTCCAACTCAAAATAGGACCAACTGAAAGCATTAAAGAAGAAGAAAGTATTACACTCACCACGTCTCCCTCTTTCCTCCACAGACCACTTCCTCAGCCTTGAAAGGTGCCATCCAGCTGGGCATCGGTTACACAGTGGGCAACCTGAGCTCCAAGCCAGAGAGAGATGTGTTGATGCAGGACTTCTACGTGGTGGAGAGCATTTTTTTTCCCAGGTCTCTCCTGCAGCCAAACACGCAGTTAACATGCAGTTAAATAATGCATGTTGCTGTGCTGTAATTGTTGTTCTTAACCTACCTGTTCATTTGAGAAAAACATGAATTCCATTACTTGTCTTATATGTGGTCTAATATTTTTCTGTACTTTAGTGAAGGCAGCAACCTCACTCCGGCCCACCATTTCCCAGACTTCCGCTTTAAAACATACGCTCCCGTGGCCTTCCGCTATTTCAGAGAACTGTTTGGCATCAGGCCGGATGACTACCTGGTAAGATTTTACTGTTTTTGGGTTCCTAATTAAAATGAATCATTACCACATGGATGCTGGACATTCTCCAGGAAATCGTAACATTGGAACTGTGGTGCAAAATGAGAGGGATGTAAAGTCTGCAAGACCGGGAAAAACACACACAGGAAATTAACACAAAGATGTGGAGACAGAAAATAAAATAAAAATTAATGCAAATGAGAAGGGTAAAGCCATGAAACTGCACTGGAGAGGGAAGGGGGGGTTAGGGAAAGAAGGTCTGCAGCTTGTCAGCCCTCATCAACATGGAGGACCTGGTGGTCCTGCACAATTCACCGCTCCGAGCAATCTTGCAGAATATACCTACACTGCTTAGCCATTACTGGTGTGGGTTCCATGTGCACATATCTTTAATGCATGGGCCGTCTGAAACACGTGGAAACACCACATCCTGTCTGGTTTCTGCCATTTCTCTCTGCCGGCCCATGGTCACTCATCACCATTTGTCCACACAAGCCATCTGATGGCTTGAATGTTTTCACTAACCAGGATAATTCTTAATCAAATTTACTTTAATTTATTTATTTATTTATTAATTTATGTAAGTAGGATAGAAGAAAAAAACCGAAGAGATTCCATTTCATATATATTCAGGCATTTTCTGCCGCTGGGAGTCTCTCAGTCAAAACAAGCAAAAGACAGAGTTTGGTGATGTTGTGGGGTAGCGTTGGTCGAATAACTTAAGAGTTCTCCTTAAAAATCTGTTTGTCTGACGTTGTTTGGCACACAGAATAACTTTTGCTAATGTCTGCTTCACTTATTTTGATGATAACTTAAGATTCAGACAACAGTCTGATGACAAAATCCTTAAAACTAATCAGTGTATCATAAATACACTATATTGCCAAAAGCATTCGCTTATGAGCTTAGGTGACATCCCATTCCTAATCCATAGAGTTCAATATGACGTTGGTCTATCCTTTGCAGCTATAACAGCTTCAACTCTTCTGGGAAGGCTGTCCACAAGGTTTAGGAGTGTGTTTATGGGAATTTTTGACCATTCTTCCAGAAGTGTATTTGTGAGGTCACACACTGATGTTGGACGAGAAGGCCTGGCTCTCAGTCTCCGCTCTAATTCATCCCAAAGGTGGTCTATCATGTTGAGGTCAGGACTGTGCAGGCCAGTCAAGTTCATCCACACCAGACTCTGTCATCCATGTCTTTATGGACCTTGCTTTGTGCACTGGTGCACAGTCATGTTGGAAGAGGAAGGGGCCAGCTCCAAACTGTTCTCACAAAGTTGGGAGCATGGAATTGTCCAAAATGTCTTGGTATGCTGAAGCATTCAGAATTCCTTTCACTGGAGCTAAGGGGCCAAGCCCAGTTCCTGAAAAACAACCCCACACCATAATCCCCCTCCACCAATCTTAACACTTACACACTTGGCACAATGCAGTCCGACAAGTATCGGTCTCCTGGCAACCGCCAAACCCAGACTCGTCCATCAGATTGCCAGATGGAGAAGCGTGATTCGTCACTCCAGAGAACGCGTCTCCACTGCTCTAGAGTCCAGTGGTGGCGTGCTTTACACCACTGCATCCAACGCTTTGCATTGCACTTGGTGATGTATGGTTTGGATGCAGCTGCTCGGTCATGGAAACCCATTCCATGAAGCTCTCTGCGCACTGTTCTTGAGCTAATCTGAAGGCCACATGAAGTTTGGAGGTCTGTAGTGATTGACTCTGCAGAAAGTTGGCGACCCATTCACTCTATGCGCCTCAGCATCCTCTGGCCCCGCTCCATCAGTTTACGTGGTCTACCACTTCGTGGCTGAGTTGATGTCGTTCCCAAACACTTCCACGTTTTTTAATAGAGCTGACAGTTGACTGTGGAATATTTAGGAGTGAGGAAATTTCATGGCTGGATTTGTTGCACAGGTGGCATCCTATCACAGTTCCACGCTGGAATTCACTGAGTTCCTGAGAGCGACCCATTCTTTCACAAATGTTTGTAAAAGCAGTCTGCATGCCTAGGTCCTTGATTTTATACACCTGTGGCCATAGAAGTGGAACACCTGATTCTGATTATTTGGATGGGTGAGCGAATACTTTTGGCAATATAGTTTACGTGGCTCAAAACTGAATTCACATCAGCGTCTGGTGGACAGTCACAAAGGGGATATGTGTGATGTACATACAACCAACGTCTAAAAACTATGCAAGATAGTCTCTTCAGTATGATATATATAGATCAAAGCATTAAATGCTCACATTGGGATGTCACATGACTTTGGTCCTAACAGCATCTTTATCTCCTTCAAGGTTGTTTAATCACATTTATAAAAGAACCTTCCTGTCAGTTAAATTAACTATCCCAGTGTGAAGATAATCAGAACATATTTTTATATTTTTACTTTGTGCATGTGTGTGTGTTTGTGTGTGTTACCATTTCCAGTCAGCTTTACCATTTTCACATTTTTCTCTAACACTGTGCAGCTGTTGATGAAATTAATTGAGAGGAAGGTTTGACAAGTGAGGCAGCTTTGCTTTTTTTTTTTTTTTAAAAAATGTCTGAGTTTCTTTTGAGCAGCAGAGAGAAAGGGAGAGAACTGCCTAATTAGCTGATCTAACCATCATATCAGGAGGAGTCTGATGTGTGTGTTAAAAGGCTAAGAAATTTAAAGCAGTCATTATTTGACATCCAAATGCGCAGTAAGGTACATCTGTTCTACTGCAGTATGCACTGTTCTTGTTCCTCACTCTTTTCTTCTCTCAAGTAGAATCTACTTCATACCATTTATTTTCATAATTGTATTAAAATGTGTATATATGTGCAGCATTTCTGCATGTTACTACATGATGAGTGAGCTTATGTGTGTTTTAATTTTTACTGATCTTGGGCTCGAAAGGATTTAAGGCAGCAAAATTGATTAGATTGCTGTAAATATTTTATTTCTATTGTTAGCATTACATTTCTGCTGTAAAAATTGCATTTCTATTGTATATATCACTTCTCTGAAAATACGGGTATTTTATATTTTATATTTTTATATTTATGCCTTTTATATCTTTATTTTTATTCCTTATTTATGTGTGTCCTTAAGCTGAGAGACTCACAATTTCGTTATGCGTGCATAATGACAATAAAGAATCTTGAATCTAGATTATTTATGTTTCAACCTTTGTGTGTTTTTCTCAGTATTGAACAATACAGAGACACATTCTCTTCAATGATCTCATTAAGAATTAAGAACTCAGCACAGGTTGGAAAAACAGGAAGGGAACCATAAGCTATATGCAGGCAGGCATCACAGTGTTATACCAGCTAATATTAAAAAGAGACAAGGTTTGTTTAAGGTTTTCAGTGATTTGACCAGTGCTTGTCTCTTCTTGTGTGTTTGTACGTCTCTGTGTGTACCTGCAGTACTCCCTATGTAATGAGCCTCTAATTGAGCTTTCCAATCCTGGAGCGAGTGGCTCAGTCTTCTATCTTACCAAGGACGACGAGTTCATCATCAAGACTGTGATGCACAAGGAAGCCGAATTCTTACAGAAACTGCTGCCTGGATACTACATGGTAAGCATCTCTGTGTGTTTGTGAAAAAGCTACATCAGATACGTCTTATTTTGAGTGGTATTTTTAGATAGATTTTATGTAAGACCTTGAAAATCTCTCCTCAGAGCGTGACATCTTTTTCATATAAAGCAGACATAACAGCTCTATCTCACTGACTGAAACCTTGGGGCATGCAGTTTCATAAGAGACTGGCCGGTTTGTTTCACATAAGCCTAACAGAGCCTGACTTGCACCAACAGTCCCCCCCCTTCCCACCCACACCACAGTCTGAATGAACTCAACCAGCCACAGCTCCATGTATGTCCATCCTCCTACTCCAGCCTCTTGAGGTTCATGGCCTTCAGCCTTGTGTTTATTCATGCACTGACAGCCGTGGTCAAAGACCACTGCAGGAATCCATTTAATCATTTAGGGATGTGAAAGGCTCAACACATTTACTGCGACCTTCTCCACCGCTTTGAAATGCTCTGAGGCATTTTTGCAGGTATAATTGCTTTAATATAGCGGTGTAATGAAAGCAGAGGGATTCAGGCTCATGTAAGGTGGCTGTAGCCAGAGGCCAAAGCAGGTGGACTGAGATGGACACAGATTGTTGGGCAAATCAAACCCACATTAAAATACACACAGAGTAGAAACCACACAAAAAGACTCAGATTTCAACTTAGTGCAACAGCTTATTTGGGCCATTGTAGTTGTAAATTTTAAAAAACATACATCTGGTGACTAATCCAAAATAAAATTATTGATCAAATCAAATTGAAATCAAACTCCTTAATTGTTCTTGTATTCCAGTGAATACAATGAAGGAGTGCTGCTCCAACTTGGTGGTCTGCAATTTACAGACAAAAACTGTAGTATAAAAACATAAATAGTAAGACAAAAAGATAAAGCTGTACTGTGTGATATTTATAATTATTACAGTGAAGAGTCACAGCTATTGCAAAGGTATTACACAGTTATTAAGTTGAATTAAAGATTATTGCACATATACAGTTATTACATGTATATTGCACATATATTCCCAAATCATCATTGAGTGATGTAATGATGGTGTTAACAGCCCAGGAGAGGTTGTCTGTGATGTAATAAGAGGTTGTATCATGTATTTTATGTCCCCTTGTTAACACCTTGGCTCGTGTGATGAGACTGATCCAATTTTGCAAAATGACATGATGTAGCAAATTTTCATAGATTTGCTACTTTGTGGATAATATTCATTTTTATCTACAATGCTGCCAAGACACTATCATAACATTCAGATGTAAAAAACAAAAACAATTGCATGTGTTGTAGCAAATTGAAGTTTTAATGTAACCAGCTCCTCTGTGTTTGTTGTGAACATAACAGACAACACTCAGCCATCATTGGTGGAGCTCCTCATGGTGTGCACAGCTGACTGGCTGATGGTAATGGGCTGGCTGAGGAGCTCTGGGGTAGCATGAGCATACAGATCACACTGATGTAACCGACTCTACTGCTGCCACCTCTCTCTCTCCTGTGTATTCACCCTTCTATTATACACCCAGTCTTTCCATCTTCTCTCGTGTTTTAATGTCTTATTATCACTCGACCTGCTGCTCAGTGTAATTTATTTACCTTTATTCCTCACTCTGCCTGCCTCGTGTTTTTAGCCACTCTTTCGCCATCCCCTCTTTCATGCTCATATTTATTCTCTCTCTCCTCTCCCTGTCACGTGTCTGTGTTGTTAGCTCATCACTGCTTTGGCCTCTTAACATTGACAGAAGGGTTGTGTGTGGCTGAAGGCAGAGGATGCTCTCTCTGTCATTTTTCTCCTCTCTCTACCAGTTTCCCTCAGCTGAAGGTCACTCACACAAGCTGAGCCTTTTCAGCCACACTTCCATATTCATCCTTCATCTCCTCTTCTTATCTTTTCCCTCATTTCTCTAATGGGACTGAGCTGGCCCAGATCAAAGCAAGTTTTTAACTGAGCACCCTGCCAAACTATCATCCTAACTTAAGTCTGTTGAGGGCTGCAACAATTACTTTCTTCATTAAACATTACAACAAAGCTATTTTATGTCTTAAATTATTATTATTTTTTTATTAAATATTTAATATTTAATTTAAGTATATATATATATATACACATATAGCGTGTGTGTATATACATATATATATATATATATATATATATATATATATATATATATATATGTATATACACACATATATATATATAGTGTATGTATATATATGCGTGTGTATACACACACACACACACACACACACACACACACACGGACATTTATCAGTATAAAATCCCCTCAGTAGAATCCCTCAAATCAAACCTCAAACCTTTAAATGCATTTATGTTCTCTTTTATTCACTCTTCTCCAGAATTTGAATCAGAATCCTCGCACATTGCTGCCCAAGTTTTTTGGCCTCTACTGTGTCCAGTCGGGTGGGAAGAACATCCGTGTGGTGGTGATGAACAATGTCCTTCCCCGCGTGGTTCGCATGCACCTCAAATACGACCTGAAGGGCTCCACCTACAAGAGGCGAGCATCCAAGAAGGAAAGGGAGAAGGCCAGGCCCACTTTCAAAGACCTGGACTTCATGCAAGACCTGCAGGATGGACTGATGCTGGACCAGGACACGTACAATGCATTGGTCAAGACCCTGCAGAGAGACTGCCTGGTGAGTTGGATGGAGTCTGTATTCATTCCACTTAAATTTTATCTTGAGAGAGCACCTACACACACAGCTCAGTGCGAGAACCAAGGTTCCACAATTACTCCCAAGTTAAATTTAGATCCAACCCGTTAATGCCAGACCTGCAACACAAGGTCTGCTATACAGTCACTCCCTTTAAAATGCTTTAGCCATGGTTTAAACTGCATTCTCCATTCTTAGATCACAATCCAATCAAGGTCTCTTTCACTGGCTGCGCTGAGATACATTACCAACAACACACACCTACTGACCAAATGACCATGTCGTTCCAAAATGTCAGCTTGCTTTTCTCGCTTCCTCTCACTAACTCTCACTGACTGAGTTAGCTATAATTCAACATGCTGAACCCTTGACACAGATGATTTTTGGTTGAAAATCAAAGGCTAACAGGTGCACACCAACAGCTCCAGACTGACAGAAGGACAAAAAATGGCTTGGTGTGTTCTCAACAGTGTGCTAGTTATGGAAAAATAGTAAGTAGTTCCAGTTATTAGTTACTTCAAAAAATAACTAAATTACTTTGTTGATTATTTAGACCAAAAGTAATGCGCTACTGTTACAAGTAACGTTTTAGTTGCTCTTTTTTAAAAGAACATTCTATAATGCTCGCATTTATGCCCTGACAGCTTCATTTCAGTGATGTATGGAAAATAATACACTGTTGAACTCTACAGTTTTTCTTCATTTGCATTCACATCATCATAACTGCTCAATATTCTGGTACATACAAACACAAACCTGACTCGAGACGTGTTCTATAAGCTGATTTCAGATTTCTGAAATGAAATCCGGGACATTTCCAACTCAGAGATAATAACGGGGGATTGGTCATCCAAAATGGGCACTGTGCCCAGTAATTCCCATCTTAATGTATTATGGAAACTGTAAAATACAGAATATTGTGGAATTTGCCAAAATGTGGATGCAATTAGTGAGGATCTGTATTGTCGCTGCCATTATATGCATTTTTTTCCACAGCCGATGCTTCCAGAGCAGACGCTGCTATGTTTTGGCGTCATGCAGCTTTGTTCAGAGCACTTCATTTTACAAAATGAATGGTGGAATACTTTGTTTTATAGCTGTAATGAAACACTTTCTTTGATTAAAAAGTAGTGCAATGTTATTACATAACCCTCACTGACATTCAGTACATTTTGAATATTTTCTTGTTCACCACATGATTAGACACTCTTTGGCAAAATGTGCTTTAATTGTACAAAAACAAAACACAGAATGCAGAAAAAATAGAGCAGGTTCCTGGGACCCATGAACAAATGGTTTTTGAAATATTTTTTTACCCAGCAAGTACCAGATCCGTCGCAGGACTCCTGGGAGATGGGAGAAGAAGCTTAGGGCGAGATGACGATGGTGGTTTACTGATTCTGAATTAGGATTCATTTAACACCAGAGTCCCCAGAGAGATAGAGGGAGCAATCCTAGGCAGTAATGGTTAGCAGGGAGGATTAGAGGGATGGCAGAATGAAGGATAAAGCAATGCTATAAGGCAGCATCTCAAAGGAAGGATAGTAAAAGAGACATGAGAAATGGAGAGGAGTTGGAAAAGCAAAGATACTATAGTGCCCTCATTCATAGTAAATGGATGGGAATGAAGAAGATAGGGAGAGAAAAAGCTCTTTACGAGAGTGTTTGGCATTCCCAGGATCCCTCACTATAAATTAGAGCTATGTTACGAGCACCAGGTTTAACAAGGTGTCTGGTCTTGTCTTATAAATCAACTCCTCATATTTATTATATTGTTCATGCCTGGAGAGGAGTATATTTGCACACACTGGCACACACATCTTAGACATTGTTTATTGGTGTGTGTAGCGCTGTAAATAGCTCAGAGTTTCCTGTATAGCATTAACATCTCCTGTGTTAATGGTTCTCATTCCTTCTGCTGACACTGTTATGCACTCTGGTTAAAAGCTCTCAGGTCACGTTTGTCGGTCACTGCTTACTTAACACCTATCCTGTACACATCCTTTGCTCAGGTGCTCGAAAGCTTCAAGATCATGGACTACAGTCTATTGCTCGGGGTCCACAACATGGACCAGGCAGAGAGGGAGAGGCAGATGGAGGGCTCCCAGGGCGGCAGCGATGAGAAGAGACCCGTGGCACAGCAGAAGGCCTTGTACTCCACAGCTATGGAGTCCATCCAGGGAGGAGCCGCTTGTGGAGGGTCCATCGACACTGACGACACGTGAGTTTAGCCAGACACACAGGAGACTGTTGAGCAGGGTAATACATGTAAATAGTGACACTTAAATGTGCCAAATGCAACATTCAAATCATATCTATTTCCTCCGTGGGGATCTTAATATGTGACAGGCCACAGTTGAGCTGGTGGCCAGCAGCTAACGGTGACACCACTGACAGTGCAAACAACAGCAACAATGCTGACAGAGCTGTCAGGATTTACCTTTGGGACAACCACAGGGTGGACACTATGCTGGCAGACATGTTGTCGGTCTGGATGGCGTTATCAGTTGTAAACACTGTGTGAGAGCAGCAGCTCAAGGCGGCCTTGAGCTAGCCAGTGGGACACGGTCATTTTTTATTGTGGATTTTGACTGTAGCTTTATGCACACATGTTATCAAATACTTTCATACTTTCTGTTGCTTAATTTCAGCTGTATTTTGTTTCTCATTTCAGGATGGGTGGTATTCCTGCAGTGAATGGAAAAGGGGAGAGACTTCTTCTCTACATTGGAATCATTGACATCCTGCAATCCTACAGGTGATCATCACCGTAGTCGTGTGATTACACACAATCAGCATGTCATCAGGTCTAAATCTGCCAGTATGACAGACTGGGGATAGAAGTCAGATAACTGTACATGCTATGCATGCCATACACTGATTTAAATGAACACCTGATTCAAATTAACTGTCTCTTGCCTGAGTCACTTCAGGCAAGGTACACTTCATCCAAAAACCTGTCATGCTGTTCATTATTCTATATTGTTTTGATGTGAGTATTTCATGTAGTCGCAAGCCTCTCATCCAAGTTAGTGGATATAGTGCAGTCGAAAGAAAATAAGTTCCTAACCATGTAATGATTTCTTGAAAGAGACATTACTGTTCTCTCCCATACAGTGGAAGTAGATGGCAGACATCTCTACAGCAGAAATCACCAACACTCAAGCAAGAGGAAAAATATATATTTTTGGGGTGGACTGTTCCTGTACGGTCCTCAGTCTAAAGGGGTGTTGTCAATATTCATTTACCTTTGACCTTAATATGCTATTAAAATCACTGTGTTGAACTTCACCTCGCTTTGTTTCCACAGGCTAATCAAAAAACTAGAACACACGTGGAAGGCTTTGGTTCATGATGGGGTGAGTTTTTAATAGTTTCTTACATAGAAACAGACAGTCAGAAACAATCATACACAATACATATATCAGCAATACACTTATTCTTTTCTGATCAGGATAGGCTAAAACCCTGGCCCAGTACGGAGCTCTGATCTGCCTGTACTTAACACTGTTATTAAAGAAATTACAGGTGTATATTTAGACACACTGATGTCTGTGAGTGTATTAGTCGTTAGATTTAAGCAGAGCTATGGGTTAATTGTTAGATTTAAGCAGAGCTATGGGTTAATTGTTAGATTTAAGCAGAGCTATGGGTTAATCAAATTATATTACTATCAACTGCCACATTTGTCTTTTATTGAGGTAATATTTTACTATAGCTCTGGGCGTGACTGAGTTTGCTTGTATTAAATCACCGTTATGAACAGTTTTTATAGGAGAGAGGATGACATAGAAGCACCTTGCATCTCTTCATCTACTCACTGTACATCACCAGATTGTTCTCAAGATCGAATCCATCTTATCAACCTCTCACCCTCCCCACTCCTTACTTACTCACTTCCCTCTCCCATTATGAAACACAATCATGCACAAGATATATGTGGAAGAGCAAGCAACCCTGACCTCCTGCTGAGGATAATAAGTACTCCATGCTACAGATGTACCGAATAATTTGAACCTACACTCCTTAGTTGACATTTCAATTCTAAATCAATATTTTAAGGCTGTATCTTTTTTCATTCTGTTTAAATGTGATGTTTTTGCACCGTTGCAAGTGAAGATTAGGCGACAGTAATAATATTAGTATTATGCTATTCATAGAATTAGATTCCAGTGGTGGCTGTGTAGGATTATTAACTACTTCGGAGCATTTTTAAGTCCAAAAAACTGAAATTTATTGGAAAAGAGATAGATGTAATTATTTCCAAAATGCACAATATGTTTTTATGTAACAAAATATTATGCTTCAGCCAATATTTGTTGGTGCCTAACTTTTCAGATTCATTAAAGAAATTTGTTTTATCACATCATAACATATGAGAAACAATGTTCAAAACTCAGTTCGAAAACCATGTTATCTATGGTGAAATCCAGTGATGCTGATGCAAAAAAGCTAATAATAGCAGAGCTGCTGCCTCTTTACTTCTTCAGTCTCCTCCATCCTGCAGTCCCTCAGTCTAAACCCAACACCAAGTGTCATCTGTCAGTCTGCTAGCAGTGTGATCTCAATGTGCTGCAACATAAATAATGTCTGACTGTGTTTCTGTCTGTCTCGTCTTTTGTTCTTGTGTTGTCCTGTCAGGTTGTTTGACCTAGAGAAAAGAATGACAAA
The DNA here is from genome assembly GCA_029721515.1 of Synanceia verrucosa. Classification (NCBI taxonomy): domain Eukaryota; kingdom Metazoa; phylum Chordata; class Actinopteri; order Perciformes; family Synanceiidae; genus Synanceia; species Synanceia verrucosa. The sequence continues at coordinate 6,883,787 of CM056558.1, forward strand.
TCAAAAATGTGACACTGAAGGGACTAATATCATGATCATTTATTCACACACTGATTGTCTCTTTAATCTCTCCGTCTTTCCCTCAGGACACTGTATCAGTCCACCGGCCAGGTTTCTATGCCGACAGGTTTTTCAAGTTCATGAGCAGCACAGTTTTCAAGAAGAGCTCCTGTGAGTTCAGTTTCCGTTGAGAAACTGCCTTACATAGTCAGACGGGGCTGTGTGGGACGAGGCACAGATGCAAATAACAGATCCCAGGCTTTTGTCTCTTTTACTGCTGAGCCTTGACAGGAAAATCAGGCACAGTAGTGAACTGCCCTTATTAGGTGACACTTTGTGTCTTGTGAGTGCAGTTTTTTCATTACCTTCCAAAGATTTTCACACATAATGAAAAAAGTCTTGTTAACAGAGTAGGAGGGCAGATGTGATATTGTTAATTTAAAATGTTTTGGTTTTCATGTTTGGTTCTGCACTTTAAATTGTATTATTTTCCTGCAGAGAGATCTCCTCATAATGGACCCTCTCAGAAAGAAATTACTAATAATGATTATTAACAGGTCGAATTTATCCACTGATACATTGCACTTGCATCTGTTATGAACTGAATGGACTGACCCTTAAAAACTTTGGGCTTTCGTACCATTTTTTTATTGCTTGCAATTTTTTTTGAATATAACATCAGAGCATATGTTTATATATTGTTTTTTTTTTAACAATTTTTCTGACAAAAGAAAAAAGAATCCAAAATGAGATATGACAGTTGTATTAAAGGTATATGGAAGTGAAGCCCCTCCACTTCCAACAGACCACCATGAGACATTATTGTGGAAATATCCTCAGCAATTAAGTCAGAATCCAATGATGATTTAATCCCATTTGAATTCTGTCGTGATTCATGGCAAAATTCAAACACATCCATGTTTTTCCCAATTTATTGAATACATCAATGTGAATTTTCCCTCAGCTCTGAAGTCGTCTCCATCCAAGAAGGGTCGTGTGTCATTGTCGGTGCCTAAGTGTGCTGGTCCCGGTGCAGCCTGGTCAGCTAGCCAGCTGCCTTCTGAGAGAGACGAGAACATCTATGACCTGAGAGGAGCTCGCAGCTTTCCAACTCTGGAGGATGAGGGTAAACAACACCTGTATACAGAGTTGTAGTGCAGTGACTCAATATAAGATAACCAGACACAGATAATAGCAAACAGAGGCCACTAATAGATGCACATTTACCACCAAGCAGATGAGGTCTTGTTTTCCAGCAATTAGCTGTTGTTCTTACCCCCCTTGGCTCCCTTACAGTCAAGATGCCAATAATTTGCAGATGTTACAAAATGAGACCTCATGTAAATTTTTGATCCAAGGCCAAGAAAATTAAGCCACATTTTGGTCTTAGATGTTGATCAGAAATGAACATCTACACAACGGTATAGACTAGGTAAGGCTTGTTTTTAGCCTAACCAATAGATGGAAATACATTTTTGCTACAAAAGCACATCATTATGTAAATGTGAAATGCTCCTCACAGCCAACTTATGAATCCTATGAATACAGTAACCTTTTAATCTGTCTGAATTCTTGTAGCCTGTTGAGTTTCTGAACCAGCTTAAAGACAAACAATGATAATGTTGTGTGTGTGTCTCTCTCTCTCTCCTTCTCTCCTTCTTTTCCAGGGCGACCAGATCTTCTTCCATGTACTCCTCCATCATTTGAAGAGGCCACCACAGCATCAATTGCCACCACCCTCTCTTCCACCACCTCTCTGTCCATCCCTGAGAGATCCCCGTCTGACACAGCCGAGCACCCCCGCTACAGGTGCTATCACACACATGCTTTGAAACAATGGTGTCTTCAATTGCAAATCAAGTAGTCACATTTATTTCATATCGTGCCCAAGAGAGATAAAGGCATTCGTTGGCATGTTATCTACCAGTATTTGGTGTTAACAGGTCTTGTTTTTATAATACTAAATCATTCATTTATTGTATTAATCTAAACTAAATCTATTATCCACGGAAGAAGAAATTCACATTATATCCCGTATTTACTCGTTTGAGTATTAACAGCATCAGCAACATGTTTCATGTTAGCTTGCTGCTGCAGTTGTCACATACTGTAAACAGCTTGTACTGACACTGTGTCCTCTGTCTCCAGGAGGCACACCCAGTCTCTCAGCCATGATGGAAGGTGAGTCATGAATGCTACTTTCACCTCATAAACCTTTTTCAAGCAGAATTAACAGAGCTGTTTTTACAAAGTTGTGAGGCTTGCTAGCGCAATGTTTTCAGAACATCGTGGCATTACTGGGTGTGGTGGGTTGGTAGAGGAGAAAATGTGAGGTCAGCCTGTTGGTCCGTGTGTTTATGAGAAGGCCCATTCTTCCTGTTGCTCTAATGTTGCTGTGTTTGTTTTTCACGTGTTTCATTTCCTCTGTGCGTGTTATTTTATGTGTGTGTGTTTGCATTCAGGACCCAGGAGGAACTCCGTGTGCGCGAGGAGGACCAGCAGACCATCACAGTGGAGGTGGAGTTGAAGAGACACGACAGCGAGCCCGCCATCTCTGTTCCACAGCCTTCACCTGAACCCAGGTACATCAACAACACAGTGGTGAACAGAATGAAAAATTTCCCAATGATGTGTGACAACTTCTTTATTCTATAGTGCATGATAAAATCTGTAATGTAGTCGAATATTCTTGACTTTCTATTGTTTTTTTAAGATAATTTTTGCCAAAATAATACAAAAATCGTAAATATTCAATCTATTATATCTCAGTTTTAATCAATTTGAATTTATCTTCCTTTTAATGGAACAGACTGAAGAGACAATGAAATCTTAATAATCACCTTCAAAATGACTGTTTGTTTATCAAATACACACCCTATACTTTTACTTTTAATCTTGAAGAAAACATTGTTTTTCTCGAATGCCTCCATGGTGAACGAAAAATAAAAAATGATGAATTAAATGGTTGCCATAACAAAACCATATCAAAATATTACAAATTACTGTGCAGTATAATTCCAGTTTCATTTATCCATCTTCATTAAACCTTACTATTTAAAACACTGCAAGTCAGTGCACAAATAGTGGAATAAGTATTGTAAATAGTAAAGATGCATGGGAAGTTTGGGAAGTAGTGAGCATACAACTGGATAAATAAGACTTGTACTGCATGAGTTGTATGTGAGGGTTTGTAAATGTTTTTTTGATAGAGCTTTCTTTTGTTAAGTCTGGCCTAGAAATCTACTACAATGTGAGTAATTCACATACATGCATACATATATGGTCATTTTGGGTGAGGTATTCCTTTAAGTCAATCATTGAGCCGTTTAGACATAGGAGCTATGACAGTACCATAATCATTTACTGAGATGTTTCCTGATTTCCACAGCTGTAACCCATGAATTCAGATACCCATAAATTCAAATACAACTCAACTGTATGAAATATCCCAAATATAAACCAAGACATGTTGCCATATTTAGCACACCTGTAAACAAATCAATAGACCATAAATATAATTATGACATGAACATGTCTGTGCTTTTTTCACTGCAAACACTGACAACGAGACTCCATCGTATGCTCTCATTACACGTGTGACCCCAATACATGATGGATAAGCTGTACAGATATAATGTGTCCTTCATGACCTCGATCACCAATATGACTCAGTTTGACACTGCACTATAAATAACCTGCGGCCAGTGTCTCACCTGGGCTAAGCCAGCGGTTAGATTAACACAACTCTCACACACACACTAGCATGGTATCATAAAAACACTAAAAGCAGCTTGACACAAATGTTCATTGGGGTCCCCTGTTATGGACAGATAAATGCTGCAGACATGTACTCAACATTAATTACATTATGAGAGAGTGCACACTTGCAGGTACATTTGTGTGTACATATGAGCAGTTCTTGTTTTTTTTAATGGGGAGATACTGTGAGACATGGGGGAAGCAGTCAGTGGAAGTAGGGCAGTGGGACAGGAAGCCCGCGTGCCTGGGCTGCTCCCATAAAGCTGTAATGACCTGACACTTTGCACATTCTAACCTGGTTTTTAATTAAAACTCATTTGTTTAGCATTTTATCTTTATTTGAAAATGAAATGGAGTGAGAAATCAGCAGATAAGACATACTGTAACTAAAAAATGACATGCAAAAACACTTGGTCCGCACTTGTCAAAGATGTCCATTCTCAGTTTCTTTTCCTTTACCTTGATGGAAATTGTCATGAGATCAAGGGAAGAGCTGAAGGAGACATCATTAGGACTAAGAGTATCTGACTGCACTTATTCTACGGTAGATGTTTTTCAAGCAACTTTAATTATAACAAAAAATTATGTTGTTCAATTAAGAAGTCTAAAACTGAATCACACTTCCTAAGTGAAGTATTTCATTTAATCCATCATGTACAATAGATGTTATTGACAGCCAAATGGTGTGTTGCTTTAAATGTTTAAATTATAATGTTGCAATTGTGGGACGGCTGTCTCCCCTCCATTGGATTGTCTACTGTACCCTGCACTAAGGGATGAGAAAGGAAGCACTGAAGCACCTTTCCTTTTGTTTTTTCAAAATATTTTATCCATTTTCTTAACAATTGAAGCAACAGACAAACAAATACATATATAATAATAAAATACATAAAATACGAAATTTTGACTCAGATTATAATGTGTAAAAACAAAGAACAGACAAAGAGGCTTAACATACTGTAGTATCAGAGTTGAATGTCCACTTGAATATACCAGTTACATCAAGACAGATACTCTTTAGGGGGATTAACTACAGTTTCAAGAACTTTAAAATAGGTCCCCACACACCACAAAGTTTCTGTAAGTTACCAGATATCTCATTTCTCAGTTTTTGTGGAGGATTTTCTACTAGCTCCCTCAGCCATGCTTAGGTGGTGAGTCAGATTTCCATATTCTCAAAATACATCTCTTTGCTATGGCCATACCATAGGCAACCACTGTGCTGACATTCCGACCCATCTTATCCAAAGTTTTAGAATTGCCAAATAAAGCAGTTTCAGGACCAGTATCCAGGTTTACTTTAAGTACATGAGAATACCATCTGAAAATCGAACACCAGAAATCTTGAATCTCAGGGCGAAGCATCTTTCCTTAATGAAAAATCAACCAAGTTTTATCATAGCTACTTAATAACCCGGGGTTATTTTGCTTAGTTAGAGACCTTTCTCAGCAAAAAAAATGCTATTTGACAGCAGATGGGAGCATGGCAGCAGGGCTCACATTTATGCCAGGGTTAGGTCAGTGAGGATCAAGTGAATAATTAGGTCTGATGAGAAGACAGTGGCTAGACATATGGCCCGGGGGTCTATATAGAGCTGGGGGGACAGTATAAGATGGCGACTGAATTAACCGTCTGACTGAGCCGACTCCACTGAGCTGCCTCTAACTCGCCTGCTGCTGGTTGGATGGATGTGAACAGAGAGAGAGGTGGAGCGAGAAAGGTAATGGGAGGACTGATTGGAAGACAAAGACATAAAGAGAAGAAAAGACAGAGTAATATGTGAAGAAAAAATAGAGGGGGTGACAAAGACAAAAATAGTCTTCTTGTAAATGAGTAAAAAAGAAAACAGAGAAAGAGATCATAAGATACAGAACAGTATTGTGAAGATACTGTATATCTCAGTGAGAGATGGTGGTAAAAGGACATTCTGCTTTGCAATCTCCATCTTATTCCTCTCATTTATTCAGCCAATCAGGTCTCTCTTTGAGATGCTGACTCTGCTTTTTTTTCACCTCTGTGCCAGCTACCAGGCTTTTCTCTGGTAGAGCTTAGCACACAGAAGATGAGGAGGAAAAGAGGATGCACAGAAATCCTTTCTAATAGTTGATGATGTATGTATGTATGTATGCAACCATTTTAGCAATCCCATTTCCACCTTCCCACAGTGAAATCCAAGAAGGAGCTGGTGCGGAGGCTGCCGATTCTGCTGCTGCAGCACCATCCAGCTCTTCATCAGCACCTGAAACAGCCTCCTCATCGTCTGCACAGCCTGCTCCCTCTTCTTCTGGGGCAGCCGATGAACCGCCGTCCAGTCCCAAGGTGGTGGTGGTGGAGGCAGACAGGGCCAGCCAGGTGTCCGGCTCAGGCTGCACTAGCCAGGCTTCAGTCGATGATGAAGATGACGTGCCAATCACAGATATCTACTTTGTACGTACACACACACACACACACACACACATACATTTGTACTTTTAGATTAAGTTCTTAAGCACATGTCAGAAAAGGACTAGCTCCCATTGCCTCTCATCTGTTTGAGTTTTTTATTTAGCCATCAAATCATCCTTCATATTTGTGTTTGTGTGTGTGTGTTTGTGTGTTACCAGACACATTTGTAGTAAACAATGTATTTATGATCATGAAGTCAAAGACTGAGCTATGTGATATCCCACAGAGGCGTTGACAGAGGGACTGCAGAAAGGGAGTAAAAACTCAGGCTGGTATGAGTGAGTGTGTGTGGTTTATCCTTTGCACTGTGTGGCGCATTCAGTTAAAGGAATAGTCCAACATTTTGGGATGTAGGTTTGTGATATGATATGATATGATGTGATTGCATAGTTTGATGAGAAGATTGACTTTACCACCATAGTCTGGCTCATAATCCCCAGTCAGTTTTTACTCTTTGTACTTTGATGAAAAATCACACTCATTAGTTTGTGAGTTTTATAGGTGCTAGTACAGCGGTCCCTAACATTTTCTCTACCACGGATTCACGTAACAAAATATTTTCACGGCCCAAGGAGGGCTGAAGAAGTGATACGACCAACATAAAAACAAAGTGTACATACAACTCACCATTATGGCAAATTATTGACTGCCCTGTGTTGAGAGGCACAGACACACAGACGGATGTAATTGGGAGAGAATCTGGTCATTTTTCAAAATAAAAAAGGCGATTTTTTTCTCTGTGCGGCCCGGTACCAAATGACCCACAGGCATGGTGGTTGGGGACTGCTGTGCTAGTAGACTGATTTCCTTACCTTTGGACAGACCCTGAGTAGCATCATCTCCCTGTTTCCAGTCTTTATGCTAAGCTAAGCTAATTGCCCGCTGGGTCTCACTTCACATTTGTCATACCAACTTGAGAGTTGTATCGATCTTCTCATCCAACTCACAGCGAGAATCCCAAACTGTGGAACTATTTTGTTTAACACAGTGTGATAATAGCATGTTAATATCACTTTCCAGTTCCTGTCTGATTGCCAACAAAGCTGCAGAACAAAGCGTGAAACAAACAAAGTGTGTTCAGTCTACAGTATTGTCCTACTAAAAGCCTGGCTGTCCTCAGATAGCATTGTGTCGGCAGGTCTAGATGTGCCCAAATGCACAGTGAGCTATAAATAAATGTATGAGTGTTATGTGAAGGATGGAGAGTGGAGCCAGTGATCACAGATACAGATACCACCCAGCTACACTCCTACTGGGTGTCTCCTGACAGGAATCAAACACCCTCTAATGAGGCACGAGAAATCCTAATGGCCAACAGGTTAGTCAGAGAGCTCTCTCAGTTATTTAACAGCCTTCTCAACTAACCGGCTCTATAGCAGCAGCAGCAGCAGGGGGTCTGTAACAAAGTGGCACTGAAGTGTAAGTACACAGAAACAGGCTGCAGGTTTTCATCAGCTGTTGATAGCATATGATAGATTATGGACAAGGTGCTTTTAAACTGTCAGGAGTAGACATGGGATGCTGAAGGATTAAAACACTCTATAAATTGATTGTTGTGAATTTACCTTATCTGGATAATTGTGAGTATTGTCACACAAGTGACATTAATATAGCATCAAACAACTATTAGATATAGAGGAGTAATGGCTACCTGAGCAGAGAATGAAGTCACTCTCCCTCTGTGTGTTGTAATCAGAGCTTCTCTGTGCTTTGCTGACATAGCAGGTATGTGATTTTAGTGCATGTTAACAGATATGAGCTTGCCCCACCAGCTAGCTCATCAAAATGCTCCCTTTTTTGTATTAATTATTTTAAAAATATATGGTATAAGTGATCCCACAATGTTTTAGAGCCCTTTAGAGTTTTAAGCATATTTTGATTGATGAGTATGGGGATAATATTGCAATAATTCCAGCCAGGATAATCGTGACATATTGTCATATTATTCTATGCCTAGTCAGGATTTCTACAGCTTCACTAAGGTTGGCCATTCAGTTAGCCAACTCACCATCTGATCGTCCTTTGTGTGCTCCCTGTTTGTTTCTCCATCATCATCACTTCTGTCTTCTTCAAGTCTTCAAGTCTTTGAGAAAATGAGCCTATATCTCACTTGATTTATTACCTCAGTAACCACTGTAAACATGAGTTTATGGTCTCAGTCTCTAGTTTCACGTCTATCCACGTCTATTTAGAGTCAAACAGACCTTAAAGCAGGGTATGATTTAGGGTACGGAAACTTTGTGATTGACAGGTCGCTACCACAATGTTTTCTGGTGTGGGAGTTGTCTACATTTTCGTCTCTCAACTTTAAGCCTTCACGCCATGTTTTCAGTTCATGAAAGATAATTGTGACATTTAGTATCCTGAAAGTGTCTTATTCAGCATTCAGTTGTACTTACTATAGCTCCACCCTCTCATCACTCTTCTGGTTGCAAGACTGCAAAAAACAAACGTGGCAATGACCAGAAACCAAAATGACGCACCCAAGACTTCAAAGCGGCAGTATGCAACTTTCTTTTTCTACATCCTTTCTGGTTGGCTTCTGTTTAGTGTCTAGACAAATTGGCAGTGTTTGGGTCAGCCTTATATCCACACTGGGGTCATACACTTGACTTAAGACCAGTTGATTGGGGACGGCATATGCTAAGTCCATGTCCCCAGTTGTTGAAACCTTGATTTTGGGTCGGTGCTTAGGCTTAGGTTGAGGTTAGGTTTAGGTTTATTCTTAGGCAATTAGTTGTTATAGGTAGGCTTAGGGTAAGCTATCAGGAAATCAAAGTTTGTCCCCAAAGAGAGGGGAAAAATACCTAAATACCCCAAAGGTGACTTAAACCAATGTGTGTGTGTGTGTGTGTGTGTGTGCGTGTGCGTGCGTGCGTGTGTGTGTGTGTGTTCGTCAGAGTAACTGGTGGCTAAATTATTCAGCCACTATCAACAGTCTCCACATTTACCTTTCAAGATTCTGCTCTCCTTCACCCTTGTCCTCCACTGATTGTTTCGCACATTTTCCCACTAACTCTGAAATTATTATTTACCTTCCCACCGTTCCATCTTTCTACTTTGCTCCTCTCTCTTTCTTCTGCTCTTTGTCAGTGCTGTGATCGTCCTCATGAGTCATAATGAATGTGGTGTGAGATACTACAGAGTGTTGCCAGACTTGTTAATCTATCTGTCACTGCTGATTCAGCCAAGTCTCCCCCTGCTGGGTGACACACATTCAACATTTCTTTTCCATTTTCACCTCAGCATGCTTCTGTTTTTTCACTCCCTACCTTACTTCTCATCTGTTTTTGTCCATCCCTGTGACACACCCTCTTGATGTCAGTTTCCTGATGGGAGGACCTGGGTGGTCTCTCCTTTCCGACTGAGGAGGGAATGCCAATCCAGTTGGCCAGTAAGTGAGCTTGATGATGCTAGTCTCATAGTTGGTCTTTTGTCTTGATATTAAACTAGATTAGTACTGAGTACAATGCTTTTGGTTTGATGGACCATAAAAATGGTTTCTGCACTCACTGCAGGTGTTTTTGTGTTGGAAACAGTCCCTACATACCACACCAACAACTACATGAGTGGTTCCCTACCTGTCATATTGTTTATTAAATGTGATTTATGATGATGTTGAATTGCTTTTTTTCTGTCAAACTGGAAAGCAAAATATGTTTGTAATATATAAATGTTCTATATATATTACAAATGATTATATGAATTATCCAGTAGTGTGTTATGATGATTTTAGAGAATGAGCAAATCTATTAAATACTTGCGCACCCCTAAGGGGGACCTGAACCCCAGGTTGGGAACCACTGCTCTTCATAGTGAAGACATTCGAGAGGTGAACAAAAGATCTTTTTTGACAGTCTGCCTTCTGTTACTCTAGTATTCATCTTTTCAATCTCCAATTTGCTTCCTCACTCACTGACAGTGTCCCTCATCCCCCAATTGCACCTGCGTGGATGGTGTGTTAGTTCCACTGTGTGTGTGTGTGTGAGAGAGAGAGAGAGAGAGAGAGAGAGAGAGAGAGAGAGAGAGACATCAACCCACGCTAACATACCATGTTGCAGCTACTTCCCTCCCTTAAAGGGCTGGCACATCAAGGACCCTACTGAAGCTTTTGTAGACATTCTGCAAAGAGCGCTTTTGCTTGTTGGAAATGGGGGTAAAAACAAACCATCTGGTTCTGGTGTTTTGCTTTGACTGAGGATGCTCTGACTGTCCTGCCATCCTGGCTTTCTTTCCCATGTCCTCCTCACCGCTCCTCATCCTTCCCTGTTTGGCTGATGCAGCGACTCATCCCTTGCTCTGCACACTTCACTTCAATCTTTGAAGTTAGTCCAAATGGGGTCAAAACATTGAGAAATATGATTTTAGACACATCTTTAACAGCACTTCTCTGTACAACTGCAACCTTGCTTATTTTTTTCATCTTTGTGTTCCAAATCTGCTAACCACCAAAAGGATTAACACATCCTTTTACACTCTTACACCTGATATGTCAAACTCACACTTTCCAGTGTCTCTAAGCAACATTTCCTCCTATATGCATCCCTAATTTTCATTTCCTGTCTTGTCTTTTCTTCTCCTGTGGTCCTCCTGTGTCTGTCTCCTGCCTGCTCCTGCTGCTTGTCTCTGTGCCTCTGGTATTTCCTCTGTCCCTCTGGCCCCCTCTGCTGTGATGGGTGTGTAAAAACAGCCTCGAGACGACAGGACCTGGGTGTATTCTCCGCTACACTATGGCTCAGAGTCTAAGGCCCTGCCAGATGGGGATTGGGAAAGAGAGACAGTAAGTGAGAAGCATCAGACTAAGAATACAAAGTGAAAAGAAAAATTCACTCGGCGTAACAAGGATGGAATGGATCAGCTGCAGTTTTACCCATATGTGGAGCTTCTACAGTAAAAGTAACACATGCTTCTCAAGTTCAGAAGTCCCAAAAGTAGGCTTGCTCTGCATCCAGAAACCCTGCCTACATTACAGCATCCATTCCTCATTGAAATGTGGGTGGAAATGGTCACTTGACAGCTTGCATGACCATTGAATCCATAACCAGTCATCCTGTGTCCCTCCAACAAACAAGCTGCTCAGTATTTCCTACACAGCATCACTGCATCGGCCTGACTCATGCTGCTGGATATTCACACAAAAAATATGTGTATAAAATCATCATTTAAAAAACACTGGCATGGTTTAATCTTCAGTAATGTTTTTGTAATTCAAATATATTAATTTGAATTTAGTTTAAAGTTTATTTTCAGTGTTAAGATTTATTTTTAAAATGTTGTCACCCCCGGATGCCAGCTGTCTGACATATATCTGAGGTTCTATGCGGTCATCTTTTGCAGGCTGCTTGTGATGCCTCTTATAATATTGGTCATGATGAAAGCACCAAGCTGATCTTTCATTTTACAGGTTAAAATAATTCTACTCAGGAGACTTTTTGAAACACTTCTGCTAAATGTTATAGCTGATGTCTGTTTACAACCTACCTTGCAGCTGGAGTACAGAGAGCAAATTAGTCTTAAATACACAAGAGGCCAGTATTTGATTTGAAATATGAAGATGATATGGATGGGTTACAGTATTTCATATTGGCTCAGGAAATTCCTATTTTACAGCATTTATTGATGCAATACATGAATATTATCTTCACTATTCCTGGTTTTCAGGTACACGTGGGGTGTGTGCTGTGATTTCTTTTCTCCTGTGTTCCCTTAAATGCCCTCTGGGTATATGCCTCGCTGTTTCACTATCATTAGCAAGTTACACCCTGGGGGAAATGAAAACATACATGCTGCTGTGTGCACTCTGCCTAATACATTCACTGTGTCTGTCTCCGACAGTAAACCCTGATCTCTGGCAGAGAGGAGTGAACGTCTCGGTGGAGAGGACTCGACGGTCTGAAGCCCAGACCTCAGCAGTAGCAGCAGGATCTCTGTCTGGACCAGGATTTTAAACATGCATACAGAAACTGAACACACCGTGGGGAGAAGTGACTTGAGTTTGCAGAGAAGGGGGAAAAATCCTGACAGTGATGAACATCATTGATTTCTAACCGATCCCTGCCTTTCACCCTAGAAAATGAAAATTATCAATTTAATAATAATATGTGTGTGGCATACAGTAGTGCGTATATGGCTGTAGTCTTATCTGTTTGACATACATGAAAGACCATAATAACTTACTGTGCCTATGAAAAGTGCTCAGTTTTCATGGCCACATTAAATCCCCTTTTGATTCAATGTTATAAGACAATACAATATGATCATTTCCAAGTCAGGTGAGTGCTTTTTATAGGCATACATTGACATTGTATGTTCTAGTTCACACAGGCTGATACAGGCTGGCACTCTGCAGAGAAGCACACTGAAATTTGCATGATTAGGATTAGGATGGCATTAAACATTCTTCCAACAACTGAAACAGAAACACAAAGAGTGACATGATTACCTTCACAACATCTTTGGGTCAAAATTAACCTTGACTCTCATAATGTGATGATGTTCCTTCTGCCCAGATCTACTTTAGGGTTGCTCCAATCTGACTTCAGTCCTGACATCGATACTAGTGTTGAATAAATAAGCTATATGCTAGAATGAATGACGCCATAGTTGGGGAAAAATATTTTCATGTACTTTGAATTTTTTAGTTGTCTCATCTGCTTTAATGGAGAAGGCCGGACTTTGGCTTCTCTTTTGCAGAGCTGTCATGTTGTTGATCTTTATATACAGTCTGTCATTAAAATGACAGATCGTACACTAGAACCTTGTCTTCAGAATTGACAGGAATTACAATTTAAGTGCAAGCCTTTTTTAATACAGCAACAAATTTGTCAAGGAATGAAAAAATAATTGTTTAATGTATATAGTGTTTAAATATACAATGTAATAGATCGACCCTAATGTCCAGCTATTTTAGTCAGTATCAGCCCGACAGACTGTCCTGGCTGCCTGCACATCCACTTCAGAGTATGACATGATGTCCACATTTCAGTGTGCTCAATGCAGAGTGAGCGGTTAGTGTTGGTGTTGGAGGGCTTTGCCTGTACTCTTAGAACTGGAGTTACAATGATAACCATTGTTCGGCCAAAGGTGAATATATGCAGTTTAGCTTTTAGATGTAAGAATTAAAATGCATTGATTCCTTAAGTGAATATGTACACCGATTATACATAACATTATGGCCACCGACAGGTGAAGTGAATAACGCTGATTATCTCTTCATCATGGCACCTGGGATGTATAAGACAACAAATTTTGTTTTGAGTTAATGTGTTAGAAGCAGGAAAAATGTTCAAGTGTAAGGATTTGAGGACCAAACTGATGGCTAGAGGACTGGATCAGAGCATCTCCAGAACTACAGCTCTGGTAAGGTGGTCCTGGTCTGCAGTGGTCAGTGTCTATCAGAAGTGGTCCAAGGAAAGACCAGTGGTGAGCCAGAGGCACGGTCATGAGAGAACAAGCATCATTGTTGCAGGTGGGGAGTGAAGTCTGGTCCTGGTGGTCCAATCCAACGGACAAGCTACTGGAGCTCAGATTGCCAAAGAAGTTAATTCTGGTTTTAATAGAAAGGTGTCAGATAACACAGCACTTCTTCGGGGGTCAGATCAGGGCTGTTGGGGCAGCAAAAGCGGGACCAACACAATATTGGGTAGGTGGTTATATTGTTATGCCTGACCGGTGTAGTCATCAGAAGTTGTTTCACTTATAGCCTCATTCAGAATTTATATCAAACTTGTAACATTTTTTATTTCTTTTTTTTATTCTTTTTATTTATTTTGTTTTTTTGTATTTTATTCTGTTCTTCTGTTTTTCTAGCTCTTTTTCACTCTGAAATGCTTACATTGTTCCCAATTTGCTTCCAAAGAATGCTTTTTTGCTTTTTGCTGTGTTAGGTCAGTGTTACTACTTTTTTCACTGCACCTTGTGTGTGTCATCAACTGCAACACTAATAAGGCAGCAGACATTGTCAGTCATTATAGCATCCGTTACATCATTGCACTGTCTTCCAGTGTTGCCGGTGTTTTGGACAGATGCACTCAAATCATTTGTAAGAATATAAATGACATATTTTATTTTCAGTGATAAAATAATCAGTTGCTCTATCTGGTTGCCCTCACCTCCTCACAGTGAGAAATCCACTGACTGGGCATTTCAGATGTTTGTATATGTAGAGCATCAGTTGTGGTATTTGCAGTTGATATTGTACCTGTTATCTGTATATTGGAATGAACACTGTACGTTACAGCGTTGACTTGATGAGACAGCAGCTTGTTAATGGGTTGAATGTTGTTTGCACTTATTCAAGAGGACCTGAAGATGAACAAGTGATAGAGGCCAAATAAACATACATCATGTTTATCTTCATTTCTACTCACACATGCTGATATTTAGGCAGCATTTCTTTTAGGATTATCAAGTATGTGTGTTGGTGAAATCAATCACAGTCATTGTAGGGTTAGTGTTTATTGTCGTCTCTTTATGGCTGGCATCTTAAGGACTCTCAAGACATAATGTTCAACAAACTGATTTTTTATCTAATTTCAGAAACAGCAATTTCTTCAGTTGGTTGGTGCTTCTCTGTGTATGTTAGCGTGTAAACAAGGACACGTCAATGTCAGACATTGTGAAATAAAGATCAGTTTGTATCCCATGACGTACAGTGGCCAGTTGTAATCAGTTTGCTGTTGTTCATCAGATGGAGACCATAGCAGCAATATTTTGTACAGTCTAGCTTTTATGTTTTTATTGCCTTATTGACAAATTTTATGTGTAGGCCTGTCGTTTGTATATATTTTTTTCATTTGTGCTGTTGTATTTATTTTTCTTTTTCATAGTTGTGCTCCTGAAGATGTGTACATAAAATTATAAATACATATACAAAGATATACAAATATATTTTCCATTTGAATCTGAGAATATTATTTTTTATTTGGTTTTATTTTTGCTGCTGGGCAAGAAACAATTGCAATCCACATAATTTACTGTACCATATTCTTCAGTGTGTTTTATTGAGGGGCAGCTGTTGTATATTTGTGGTCTATAAGCCACAGCTGTTTCTTTATAAGATATCCCAACATTGAACGATTTGTGGGTTTTACTGTACATGCAAACCAATAGGAATTCTTCCAGCTGTGTTGTGTATTGTGTTTTCAAATTGCTGTGTGCCCTCATCCAATAGGGAGAGTCCTTTACAGAGACATAGCATGATTTCAAAAATGAATATGCATATCAGAAATGTGTTTATGTACAGTATATGTGTGTATATTCATCTATTTATACACAAAGATAAATAGATGGCTGTATGTGTGTGTGTTTGGACTCAATCAGAATGAATACAAAATAAAGCAGTTCTATGAATTGTTGTTCATGGAGATAATGTCATATCACAGTTTTTATTGATTCCTTGTTGAAATCATCTGACATCTAATCAGAAATGGAAATGAGCCGTTTTGTTATTAATATGGGCCATATGAGTAATTTTAAACTTGAATTTGACTGTATTTCCAGAATCGAATACCATACAAGATATACAGTACTGTTAATTTGGCTGAATTTGCACATAAAGTATATTTACATGGCTAGATTAATATGTGACAAAGTAGAATTAAGTATCAAACAATGACACAAAATAGGTTGCTTCATTACCATTTGTTCTTGTGGTCCCTGCAGTAAATGATGATTTTAACTCTCTCAGTTATATTTGCCACATTCAAGTTTGTGTTTGTTACAGCAAACACTGTGTATTGTTGAATGATAATGAACATTAACATTTTGACATGTTCCGCCTGATGGTAGTGCTACATGAAAGGTCAAGTATTGGACAGTTAGATTATACCGGATAGTTGACATCACCATCCAAGACCATCAAGCGTCCATTTCTGCCACTAAAGGTAGGGATCAGACAGCCAGAACACCAGAGGAGGAATCTTAAATCCATCCATAGTTTATCCATTTGTGTAATAGTTACAATCTGTATGTCCTGGAGAAAGGATGAGATGACAGTAGAAATATAAAGTGAACAATAATACTGTAGTTAATAACCTACTATATTCTCAGTGTGGTGATTGTGTAGGACCAATTAATGTAATATATCTCATTAAATATGTATAAAAAAGAAGACCACAAAAAGCAAAAGGAGACTAAACATAAAACAGTGCAAGTTAAAGTAAAGGATAAAAAGTAATATTTGAAAGCATCTGCAAATGAACGCAGACAAGATTGTAGTATCTGTATGTTTATAACTATATATAAGAACAGGCGTAAACAGTTGTTTAACAGTTTAGTATAAAAGTATAATATGAAGTGATGAGCAGCACAATTATGATTGGATATTGTGATTGTGATGTAACTGATCCTAGCGTGATGATGGTCAGCGTTATCAAAGAAAGCAGGTGATTGGATAAATTATCTGTCAATCAAGGTGATGACATCTTCAATTGGTCAACAGCGAAGCTCCTTAACTCACGTGCCTGTTCCCTTCATTGAAGGCGGTGCCTGCCTACGAGCTGCCGGGTAGGGAGGTTTGTTGTTGTTTGTGGAGAAAGTACCAAAAAAAGTGCAAAAACTAGTCTTCTGAAATGGGAAACCGAGATGATGAATACGACTATCTGTTCAAAGGTAAGTTGTTCTTTGAAGGGGGATGAATGACAGCTTGTTAGTTCTCTTTGTAAAAGTTTGATGACAGCAGCACGAAGTGAGGAAGTCAGTTTAGCCAGCGTTAATGCTAAAGTTAGCTTTACTAGTATTAAATTGGCAGTCGATAATATTAGCAAAGCCCGTAATCATTATTATAAATTCAACGAGTAGCTTGTAATGCTAGAACCGTTTAGTGGTTGTAGACTTACTCGCGAACCAATAACCGAGTCCATTAATGTCAGTCAACGCTTAACTTAGCAGGCTAACGTTTAGGCAAATAAGCGGCTAAATAAGTAAGCTAGCTAGCACGGTTGCTAACGTAACTTGGCCTCGTTAAAACCACTTGAGGCGACTCTTAAGTTCACTAAAAAGTGCAAGCCATTTAGCATCCACCTTTGTCGTTAAAAACGGAAGCTTTATTTTAAAGTTAGTTTACTTTATGAGCTCTCTAACCGTTAAGACTGACGTAACTTAACATAAGCTAATATGCTGACACAGTCAAACAACGTCCATGGTAAACCGCTGCTTGACGTATTTCTAGAGGCTGCTCCTGATCACATTATTAGTTACTCATTTATGCAGCGGCCACGGAGTAGATCAAAGACTAATACAGCTAACTGGAAAATTTGTTTTAAAAACAGCAATGACCTGTGTGTATATTTATTGTCACAACAGCCAGTAAGCTACTATAGAATACTTCTTCCACCAACCTGAGAAAGCTGTAACACTTGAACACAACATGTAACGATATGTGTTCAAGCAAGCAAGCAAGCAGTTGAGTTAGCTTTTAGCTTACAGTTAAATTAAAAGTAAGTATAAGTCAATTAAAAGTAATGCATACATAGTTGAGATTAATAGCCAAAATGTATGTAAACCCTAACATAAGTTTGAAATCAGTAGTATATAACTGTGTGGAATGAAAACTAAAATTCATGGATGAATAGTTTGAATAGTTGGCTTAAAATAAAGGCTAAAATATAGTAATTGCTAAAAGTAAGGGATAAATACCTGTCTAAATGTGAGTCAAATGGCTGGAATACACAGGTAAATGGTTGAATTAAAAATAAGTTAAATTAGCGAGTTTATATAACAGGACTTGGTCTGACCTAAAGATTTGCACCCACTGCTCTACTTAATGCCTTGAGCAGTCAGACACAATTTCAAACACATAAGAGCACGGTAGCATACTGAAAGCAATACTTCACTTTTCACCTTCAATCAATCTATTTTAATTAGCGGTAATAGATTTTGTCAATATTGTCAAAATAGATTTTGTAATAGATTTTGTCAAAATTTATAAGTGCATTCAATGATGTACACTCAGTGATGTAGGTGTATGCATGAAAGAACATTCAACTGAGAGACCAGTGTAAAGGTCAGAATAGGAACTGAACTAAAAACTAGGAACTGCTGTAACTTCTGAAGTACAACTGTTCACCACCATACATTGGTGGAGGTGAAATTGTATGCTATGCAGTGAGGTACTGCATTGAGTTGTAAATAAAACAGACTGTTGGCTAGCTGATTTGTCACATGGTGGACTGAAACCTAAAAATGTAACATAAATCAGGATAAAGCATGTTCAGCGTAAGAATTATCACTGTTTTATTAGCCATATCATAGAATAGTCATCACAGAGTTAGTTTGATGCAGGACTGCTGTTTTAATTTTTATTTTTATTTATTTATTTATTTTTGTGTGTATTTTGATTCCAGTGGTTCTAATCGGAGACTCTGGAGTGGGGAAGAGTAACCTGTTGTCCCGTTTTACGAGAAATGAGTTCAATTTGGAGAGCAAGAGCACCATCGGGGTGGAGTTTGCCACCCGCAGCATCCAGGTGGATGGCAAGACGATTAAAGCTCAAATTTGGGACACAGCTGGACAGGAACGCTACAGAGCGATCACCTCAGCGTGAGTTTTTCTTTATTTTTAATCTGTCTGCAGTATTTGCTAGATTTTTAATAATCATCAGGAGCCCATCAGGTTGAATTTCATGCACACAGTATCCTGTCCTGTCCTATAGTTCACTTTTCTGTGATGGTTAAAGTTTGTGCAAGCTCTTTAATCAAATTGGCTAAAATAGAATTATTAACAGAAAAAATTGCATTTTTTTTGTTTCAGGTGCCAAATTACAGTTATTTACTTGCATTCCTGGACAGAAAAAATGTTTTAGTTGTATGTTCTCAGAGAATTGCAGTGTTGTGGCTCAAGGTTTATGTGGTTTATTTAGGTTTATGTGAATGTGAATTCAGGGAGAAATTCCTCAATACTGTTCAAAATGGTGAAGCGTAGGAAACCCACTGAGAAAGACAGTTTGAATTAAAGCACTTCATGATGCTGGATGGTCTTTGAGACAAATAAGGCAGGTGATATAATAAATTTGTTAAGCTACTGTTTATTATACTACATTGTTTGCACATTTACCATAGTATGAACAAGTTAATTCACTTAAACTGCCACATTAATTGTTTCTGCCTGAAGTTATTTACATTGTACAAATGTTACAAATTTACACATTGCGCTAATTCTTGAATATTCAGTTTCTCTTCTTTGCTCCACTGTCTCCAGGTATTACAGGGGAGCAGTTGGTGCTCTTCTAGTTTACGACATCGCCAAGCACCTGACGTACGAGAACATTGAACGCTGGTTGAAGGAGCTGAGAGACCACGCTGACAACAACATTGTCATCATGCAGGTTGGAAACAAAAGCGACCTCCGCCACCTCCGGGCCGTGCCCACTGATGAGGCTCGAGCCTTTGCAGGTAAATTGTTAAATATTCAGTTCAACCAAGAATATACCACTTATTATCCAAGCTCTCTGTGCTTAACATAAATTTAAATGGATTTTTAATGTGCAAAACATACTTTGGCTTCCTCTTTTTCGGCTCAGAAAAGAACGCCATCTCATTTATTGAAACCTCCGCCTTGGACTCCACCAATGTAGAAGAAGCCTTTAAGAACATTCTCACGGGTAGGAAAATTGATACACGGTCTTTTCATCTTATTTTTAATTTGTTGTTTTCTATGATCATTTTAACTTAAAAGTGTTTTTGAGTACAATGAATAATGTTTTGCTCGATAAATTATGCATTATTCTATTGTTAATACAGCTTACTATGAATCTATGAATATCCTGGTAATGTAACGTTTTATAGTTTGTTTTTTTTGTTTTTTGTTTTTTTTTTCTTGTGAGTAGTCCTACTTTTATGACTGCCGAGACTCAAATATTAAGTTTCACTGAATGGTCACTGTGTTCTCTCACAGAAATCTATCGCATTGTGTCTCAGAAGCAAATATCGGACCGATCTGCTCATGATGAGTCTCCAGGCAACAATGTAGTGGACATAAGCCTCCCTCCAACCTCGGATGGGCAGAGAGGCAGCAAACTCCCCTGCTGCCAAAGCCTGTGACGCTCCTGTTTTCTTTTCCTGTTTGACTTTCTGTCCGTCTTATCCTGTCTTCGCCTCTGGTGAACTTCAGTTGTCATGCTGCTGTCATCATGATGCCCTCATGGGTTCAAAAGTCAGTGACACCAAGACTCTTGTATTTGACATTCCTTTTTGCTGGTTTCTTCCTTGTTTTTCTTTGTTTGTGTGTCTTCCTCTGATTTCAGTATGACCCTGTCTACAATAATCTACAGGCTTGTGATCGCCTGAGGTTGAGTGAGTGAGGTTGAGTTTAAAGCTGTAGTAAACTACAATTCCTTTTTAA
The DNA here is from genome assembly GCA_029721515.1 of Synanceia verrucosa. Lineage (NCBI taxonomy): Eukaryota > Metazoa > Chordata > Actinopteri > Perciformes > Synanceiidae > Synanceia > Synanceia verrucosa. The sequence continues at coordinate 6,904,332 of CM056558.1, forward strand.
TTAATTAGCCTTTATGGTCCTATTGACCCTCTCCTATTGAAGGAATGGTGAAGGATCAGTTGACATGTCGGTCAGTGCTTCAGGTGCTTTCTACTTGCCTCCTTTTCTCAGCTTGCAATGATAACAAACTTTTTTTTTGCTCTGCTATGGTGGAATCCCAATTTCATGTCTGGTTGACCCAATTCTGCCCATCATGCGACACAGGTGTGGAAGAGGAGATGAGATGAAGGCACCCCGAGAGTATTGAGGTGTTCTCTGCTCAGTCTGGAGCTTGCCTCAGATCTTCCTCTTTGAGCCCACTGGGGCATGAAATTAGCATGAGCCAGGGACCAGACTGGCTGTGACTGTCTGATGTAATACGGGCAAGTGTGAAACAAATGAAGTGTTTTTATTTGTGTGAATGTGTGTGAATGTATGCGTGTTAATCTTAGTGCACAGAGATACCAAAGGAGACACATGCAGTCGTTATCAATTTTGGGTTTCCTCACATAACCCTGTTCAAGGCTGCTAAGGTTGCATTTCATTGCTGTATTTGGTGAATCAATCCACACTATTTGCTAAAATCATGTCATGCTGTATAGCAAAAGTGGTGTCTGAAATTGTGGTGCGTGTGATTTATTATGTGTAGTAAAGTATCAGCCTTCATCAAGCCTTGTGCTCCTTTCTCAACTTGGCTGAGGTCAAAGTCTCTTTTAACAAGCTCTCTGGAAATCAAAATGTTTTGCACTTATGGTCAATCATTTCAGTAGACAGATTACCTTTTTTTTTTTTTAAATACACTCTTTATCAAATAATGTTTCCCTGGGGGGAAAAAAAAGCACAATTTTTTTGGGAGGGGGCAAAATTTCCTTCTTATGTACTCAATCACTCTTGTGGAATGTGGAATGGATAAAAGTTTCCACATTTTTTTTTTTTTTAAATGTGTGAAGGCAGCAAACAAAAACTTGTTTTGCGACTTTCACATTTAACAGAAAATACTGCAGGTTAAATAAACTGAATCCATGTGATCATATACTGTAAGCTACAGTCTTATTATTGGTTGCATCACTCAATCAGTGTACCCATAACTTAATGCTGTTGTTTGGCAACTTCAGGTGTCAACCCGATGGATGGATGGTCATCCTGCCAGAGGAAATGTATCTACAAAAAGCACACAGGCTTTAGTTGCATTCTAGTCCATTTGTCAGGCTACCTTTTGAAATAGTTGTTTTACAGCATTCAGTCAATGCCCTTGTGCTCCATAAAATATTGGCTATCTGGTGTTAGAATTCTTCATTGTCGTTCAAGCAGGTATTGTCAATGTGAATGCAGCACTACATTATATTTTAAAAGTGCTGCTTCTGTAACATTTTAAAGAGCAAAATGTATATATCTTGCTTGATAAATGCTACCTTGTCATTAAAATACTAAGTGATGTTCCAAACTTTATAATTCATATTCACTATGTATTTATGAGACCCAAGGCTGTAAAATCTGTCAATTTCTGCTGTTTAATCAATCAAATTCAAAGTGTGACTGCTATTAACTGTTCATGTTGGCCAGCCTCTAGTTGCACATTACTTTCATTACTGGTAGTCATCCTCTCCTCATTTTGGTAAATTAGAAAAGATTAAATGCGTACCACGTGGATCAACATTCTGTATATAGTGAAAACCAATTAAATAACGATCATAATAACAGAAATTATGTCTATTTATTTCTTCTTCCTCGTGTTGCTCTGAAGACGTGCGTGAAGCTGTTTTCGGTAACAGTCCCTCCCTTCGGCAACAAGCTGTTGTTATTCACAATCTCATCTGAACACATCCGGTTTTGTGTTTGCACTCATTCGCCTTATCTCCGTTTCTGTCTCCACCACAGATGAGGCAGACAGCTGATGATGATAAGCCGCTGGGGGTTATTTAAAGCGCTGGGAAAGCGGAAGTTCGGCCTGCAGTGTGTTGGTCAGCAGAGAACTGCTAAGCTAAGCTAAGCTACGTTACGTTGAGTTAAGTCAAGTTAAGTTAGTCTAGCGCTGTTGTTAGCTTGCGAGTGGGGCTTTCTACATTTAATTTACTTATATTGCTAAAATGAGACGAGGAGGAAACACGAGCTTGTTGTGGTGGAGAAGAAGACACGGTAAGTAGACCTTTTCTGTTTTTATTTTTATCTTTTTTACACCAGTCGGACAGCTAGCTAGCAGTTAGCTACTGATAGCAAGTTGCTAGCAGTCAACACAACTGGAGCCAATCGATCATGTTTATTTGCTGCACAATGAAAGTTGATATTGATGTGAAGGATTGGTAATGGAAAATAAATTGTGGCTCATTTTGAGTAATGAGTACTTTCAGTTTTGGTTGTTTACATTTGTAATATAGTGTTTTACACTGTGGTGTTGTTGAATTTTACTTAAGTAAAACATATTTCTGGTTTTATTCTTACTATTCCTTCCACCTTTGGAAAATGCTCACCATTATGCATATGCATTTACTACGTTCAGATCTCAATATTGCAGTATCATTTTGCGGCTTTGCTTTTCTGGGTCAGGGATTGTGCCTCCCCTGTGCTGCATCAGTATGCATAAATAATGCAGAGGTCATATCAACTGACCTGGGACCTGTATAATGAACTCAAAGTTCTGGCCTCCACGCTTCACCAAACATTTACAGTTCTGGCTCTGTTAATTTGGCATTTAACAATCCAGTTTTATTAGATTATTGTAGTTGTTTGTAAAAGTTTTTATAACGTTACAATAGTCAGTCAAGGGTGGGGAAGTACAATCACTATTGCAGTTCTGTTTTTGTTGATTTAATTACATCCAATGTTATTTGTAAGGAAGTCTAATAATGACACAAAATCTCATTAACGCAAGAATTTCCCTCTGTCTAATAACACAACAGTAACAGCAGTGTATTGTTCATATGGGTTCATATCTATTATAGTAGTTTTGGTGTAATGTCATGATTGGTTAGCCATGTGTATACAGCCAAAGGCCTTCTAGTCTGGTGAAGCAGAAAGGAAGGCTCACTGTATGAGCACAGTGTTGTTTCATATACAATATCTATGTGTGATAAAGTTAGACATGCCTGTATTTGTGCACCATTACTGAAGTCCTGTCTTGTATCATGTAATGGCTCTATTGTGTGTATTGTCTTGTCATAATGAAAACATTTCACACAGAAATGTCTATTTGGCATTGGTCTGTCACCGTCGAGGATAATGTGCAAAAAGCAAGGCAAGTGTACCACAGCCTTATCTTTAGTGAGGGGTGATCTGAGGGGAGACAGCTGTTTATCAGTCTGCTGCACATCACAGTCACACTTATGACCATCACTGGCTTTTCTAATTGATTAGCAGCTGCTTTGGGGAAGTTGGCCAACCTCCAAACTGCTGTCCTATAAATGACACAGTGCCTTTATAGATAATCACAATTGTTCTCACATAGCAGGAAATTAATTAGTACATGAAGCACACTGTCAGATGAGCATTATCATGACATAAAGCCATATTTACCTCAAGTGAGACTTTCACATTTTCACAGTACTGCTTTCATGTAATATAAAATTTCACTCATGCTTAACAGCTAAACAGGATATTGTTGTATTTCATACAGTGTGATTACAGTAAAAATCCTGTATTTGAAACTGTACTTCAGTCAAATATTGGTATGAATGAAATTATAGCTAGTAGGGATGCCCAGGGGGAAAAAAAAACAAAATAAATACAAGTTTGGAATTACATTGAACTTAACACAGATGGATATTTAAGCTAAAGTACTAAAGCCATCGATGGCACAGGATTTGAATAAAATTGAATTGGAAAAAATAAAATTTGAAGCTTCTGCTTCAAAAAAATTTGAAGCTTCTGCTCCCCATATGGTTTCAGTTTCACTCACCTGCTACAGACAAGAGCAAACATCCAAGAAGTGATCAGATTATTTTAAATTGGATAAAGGTATTTGTAGAAAAGGCCACAAAGTTATATGTTAGTGTTATATGTCATTTGATGGTGTGATGTTTATAGTGTTCTGGCAGGGTTACAGCTCACGGCTGTCTACATGATGCATAGCTATGCCCACCACGACTAGTTCAGCACCAGGGTCAATGAGCTGCTGTGAGCAGTTGGTGCAGGGGGTTACATGCAGTTGTGCGTAATTAAAAATGTAAGTAGTTACTTTTACGGCCATAGGTCGATAGTAGTGTCTGTGTTGTTGTACATGTGGGATCTCTGTTTGAAGTGTCGGCGTCCCGACGCTAACCGAGCTTCCCCGGCTAGTCAAAAAGGAGATCGAAGGTCAGCCCTATTAATATGTCTCTCTATTTGTCTTCTTGTAGAAAATAACAATTTCCAGCCTGTGGAGAGCAGAGAGTGCGCTTCCTGCTCCCCAAGTCAACCTTCTCTCCTGACCCTCTATACCCTCACCATCACAGCCAGTGTTTGGCCACTGCAATCATGACGACCAGGGGATGTTGCCACCTGCCTGGCTCTGTATGTGATTGTGCGAGCAGTGCTGGCATGTCGAATAGTGTGGAGGAAGCTGGAAGTGACGGGTGTCAGGCCCTCTACGTCACCCAGGTCTCCTTTGTGCTCACACCCATGAGTGCACAAAGGTAAGACTTTTTTTGGTCAGCAAAAAAGTTCTGGGTGACCAAAAATCTGCAGGACAAGCGCACCACAGTGGCGCTATCATTCTTTTTGTACACCTGTTTTCCATACAGTGATGTCAAAATGCCTTCTGTGAAATAAATGTATTGATTGAACTTTATTTTGGAGTTACACTTTGGATGTAATTATGTAAGCTTCCCTATCAAACCTGACATTGCAGGTGCTTGCAGAGCATGTAAGTTTAGGGCTCAAAATGCTGTTTTCCCAAAACTCATTATGCTGCTACATGTACAGTCTTTATACATCCTTATAGTGGCTGCATTGATGTCACATAACATTTCTTAGTGGGGTAGGAGTGTCCTCTCTTCATTCTTCTTACTGACACATTTTATTTTGTCTCAGTGATGGTCCCATCTGTCGCATTTACCATGAAGGAGGCAACAGCGAGGGTCTTCTGTCTCCATGCAACTGCACAGGCACCCTGGGCACAGTGCACAAGAGCTGCCTGGAGAAGTGTCTGCCATTGTCCGACACCAGCTACTGCGAACTCTGCCACACAGAGTTCAGCAGTGAGCGCTCTTCGTTCGACGTGCGGAGAAGCAGCCTGAAGTACAAACCCGCCTGCCAGTCTCGCGTGAGGGCATCAATCACCATACATACGTCTAGTCTGCATAGCTAGTCTGCCGAAACCGAAGAAGAAGAAGTCTTGCGTGATCAGCGTCTAGTGCTGCTTTCCGCCGCTTTCCAAGGAACAAGATCTCGTGAGATGTTACTGCCAGCAGTCAAACAAACATGGCGGAAGTGGGTCCACCTCTCCAGGCACCGCCGACGAGTTTAAAAGCTGATGTTTGGATGCAATTAAGAAGTTGGAAGAAAATGACGAGTTGGACAAAAAACAAGTAGTACGCAAAATATGTAATGGGAAAATATGATAAAATACAGTGGCAATACGACCAATCTTCGCAACCATTTGAGGAGACATCACCCGGAAACACTCAAACAAACCAGCCTGGAGCAGGTATTGGCACCTAAGTTACCAGCAAACTCTCAACGTGCACAGGAAATAACGGAGCGTTCATTTTAACTGAAATATCCCTGACTGAATCGATATTGAATCAAATCGGATCGGCTCGTGAATCGAATCAAGTCAGCACCTTGAAAAATCGAATCGAATTGATCTGGAAACTCTGAATCGATACCGATATAATCGATATTTATTTATTTATTTTAAATTGTAAAAATCGGTATATAGTATTACTTTATTTAAATTTTACATTTCCATATTCATATTACCAATCTATGTTTCGTTTTTCGTAGTTCCAAAACAGTTAATTGAACATGTTTGTGGTTTTTATTGTAATATATTTTATTTTTTTTTTCCCCAATTCAAAGTTGATCATTTTTGTGTATTTTTTGGCCCAATATGTTAATGAAGTAGGATATAGTGAAATAATAACTGTCTCTTCATAAAGATGAAGTTGTGCTGGAAAAAGATACCATGGGCAAGCATAGCATGGGCAAGGGGTTTTTTTTGTTGTGTTTTGTTTTTTATGTGGTGTATATAGCCTAGAGACAAAATCAAAAGGACTAAAAAAACGGCCAAAATAGGCTCAGGACCTAAAAGTTAAAAAAAAAAAAAAAAGTCTGTCCTCCTGTGGGTGCAGAAATGACCAAACTGAAACAGAGTCTGGATGTTGACCAAGCTTATTCAAAGGCACAGAGAAACATTCCAGTCACATGGCAATGTACAAAAGACATTTATAGAGATGTGTGAACAGTCTCATCACCATGGATATGATGATAACATTAAATAGCAGTGACAGTAGAATAACCAACTGGTTTAGTGGACTATGGAATGTTCTAAGGTTATTCTAACCCACATCACTGTGGAGTACTGGCTAAACTGCTATATAAGGGAAAATGATTAGTCTTTGATTTTATTCAGAACCCAGATGCCAGTATGTTGTCCGAGATGATGAAACTTTTTAAATTTAGCGCAAGCTTCTTTGAGGTGTTTTTTTTTTTTTTTTTTTTTATGTTTTTACATCTCATCCAAGAATGGATGGCAGCACAGCATTAGTGAAGACATGGTGCAATAAAACACTGTGGACATCAAGGTCATCTTCATAGTACATGAACAGACCTCTCCCACCATGCAAAATTGTGCATGCAAGCACTTTTAATATTTTTTGTGGTGTTCAATGTAGTTAAAATTCTTTTGTGGTTTTAAAAAAAAAAAAAAAACAACAAAAACAACATTTCTTAAAGCACTAAAGAATGAACTGTTCCTGCTGAACTAGGCTTTAACAGCACCCATGTATATGTTCTTGTATTAGCAACACTTAGCAAAAAGATCTTTTATGGATCAACACTTCCACAAGTGTTGTTGGGTAATTGACACAGTTTACTTTGGGGCAGTAGAGAAAATTCACTTGTCTCTCTCCCATGTGTATATAATTTGGTACCATTTATAATCAGGTCACTTACAGTGACCGACAGAAAACATGAACCATGGCATCTGCCTGATTCTGGGTCATTACATGGCTCCTCAACATGGTGTGTTAGCATTCCACTTAATTTAGGTAATAGAACCGTTAAGATGAACGCACCATTAACAGGGAAATATACAAGGACTGAAAGAAATGACGCAAGTCTAGTCTAAAGCCAGGCTGGTTGATTTTTATTCTGTGACAATTATTAGCTTTAGGATTCTCTCTGTTCAGGGAACTTACTTTTTTTTCAGATTTATGATTGGTGGTGGTTAACACACTGTTTTTTTTTTTGTTTTTTTGGCTTTTTTTCCCAATATGTTTTTTTTTTTTTTTTATACTTTTGCCTAAATGTCAAAATGTATTTCACAGATGGACTCAGTATTGACACATTACAAACACATGCATTATATTGCCTGCAGTGTGCAGATGCCAAAAGTATTTATTTTATGTACCATTGAATTTTAATGCTTTTTATTTAAAAGTACATACAAATATGTGTTTACTTTATAACAACCAGGCTTGACCAGACCAAGCATTTTACTTAGATTTACCAGTAACTAGTGGGTATAAATGCTATTTCCTTACCCTGGCCTTTTCAAAGTCAAAGTCTGCTTTATTGTCAATTCTGCTTCTTCAGAGGTTTGAAATTACGATTCTGTCAAACCTTGGTGTATGAAAAATAAAGTCATTAATGTTACACTTAAGTACTTTTAGCCAGTGGTGGGTTGTCTCACATAGATCCCCAGTTAATTGTTTGCTTATGTTTTTAAGTGATCTCAGAACAAAGGATTATATCCTGCTGTGCACCCGGGGTGGGCCTTATAAACTTATGAGTTGTGTGTTCATGCATGTGTTGACTGTTTGTCATGAATGACCAAGTGTTGGGATCTGTTGGGGCAAAGGTTTGAAGCAATGTAAAGAGCTTAGGTGCAGTAATTCAGCAAACAGCTGAATTTGTACATCAGTGCAGAAGGTGTCGGATCACTATGATAGTTAACTTTAGTAATGGAAGTTGGTACAAAGTGCCCACCCAGTATGCAACACTGCTCCTTTCTTGGCTCCCTGCAGATCTTCATATCTCCAAAGAGTTTGTGTAACCATAATATTATACTTACTCTATATAGCTTCCATAATTCAAATCCAGAAAGGGAATTTATGTTATCACTTTCTTTGTAAGTGTTACTTCTGTTGTGTTGCCTTAACATTTTGTAATTTTTTTATTTTTATTTTTTTTTTGAAAGGATGGGTTTGTTGAAATGTGTTCTGTGTTACTGCTTATGGAAAGAAGACATTTCTGCAGCCTTCCTTCAACATTGCAATATGCAGTAGATGCTACGATATGGCTTTTTACAGATTATCCCACTTTAGACTAGAGGATGTGTTGACATTAAATGTAAATGTAATGTATGTAAATCTCACCAGTGCTGTATGTCTGTACCCATTAATGCTGATGAAAAACCACTGCTGCTGTCAAGAAACCATAAGTAGCTTAGTAAAAACAACAAAAAAAAAAGTTCAAAATAGTCTGTATGCTGGTGAAATGTTTGCTACCAAGGAAGGGAAAAATGAAATGTGGGCATTAACGTAGTGATTAAAAGTTTATTAATTATTATTGTTATTATTATTTTATTATTATTAATTATTTTTATTTTGTTTTGGTACCCTGACATTGCCTGATATTGATATTCTTGATTTTTTTTTTTTCCAATGAGGAGGAAATACTGAGAAAACTTATATTGTACCATGACTTTATTTGATGGCATTTCTCTACATGACTATGACTATAAATACCTTTTTCCCCAATATACTGTACTATTGCTTTTTATGACTTTTTTTTAATTTTTTTTTTACATTTTTATCATTCTACATTGTTACTCTTCACAGGCAGAAATATTTGTCACTAATTAATTAAGTATTGGGATGGATGTGTAGTACAATGATAGAGTGGGTGTGGCTCTCCAGTCTGTGGATAAAGGCTGTTTTTTTTCTGTTTGTGTGAGTTTTTATTGTGTGGTGTCTCTTTCCAGAGGGGAGGGGGGAAAACAGTTAATGTCCAGGCCAGGGTGTGGTATGTCCTTGATGATACAGCCAACACTCCTAAGGAGTCAGCCTTTTTTGATGATATTCTTCACAACATATCAAAGCTTTACAGCTCACTATATCCCATATATTGACATACTATACTATAAGCTGTATATTGGCAGGACTCCACTGGCTCCGATTCTATAAATACTGCAGTCGAGGCAATATATTGCAATTTTCAAGTTCCTTAAAGTCCATTTAGAGTCCTGGTTCATATCACGACAAATTATATACCATTAGGCAAATTTATAAGTTACACATATATCTACATCTGACAAATAACAGTGTCGGTGTAGCTGAGTAAAAAGAACAGTAGTTCTCTCTATATTTTAGCAAAGTAGAAATATAAATTGTGGGCACTCAAGTGAAATAAAAGTACCTCAAAAATCATACATAGGTACAGTACTTGAGCGAAAGTATTTTAATACTTACTAGCAACACAGTTTTTCCTTCTTTAAAATAAGAGAAAACAACTTTCAGTGTGAATACATCAATTCACCACATAATGTTTGTCAAGAATTTTATTGTAAATTGTACAGTTCTTAAATTTAAAGTAAAACAATGACAACTTAAGCCAAATATTCTTCAATAAATACTTAATGAGGATTTTGGCATGATAACCTGATGTGATCTGGAAGAAGAATGTTACAGGAAAGACACTGTCAAACCTTAATACTGCTTCACCAGCCTGTAGTTTATTTACACAGCACCATCTGGTGGTAACCACTGAAATGTATTTTTCACACAACCTCCCTGTACACGACAGTTTCAGTTCAACAAATTACAACTTCACAGGCTTCATTGGGACAGCAACAGCTGCCCTCATCCTGCATTGCAGGAACCTTCACACTGACTAACCATCTCGACCAAGTCACATAAAGGCTTCCTGAAGTCTTTTTTTCATGGCAGAAGAGAAGAGCACGAGTGAATTTAAAAGTCCTATATAAAAGAGAATGACGGATAGAAAGACAAATGAAAAGGATAGAGAGACATGGGGGTTGGCCGTGAGCAGAGCAACAGGAACAAAAAGTGCACTGATGTCGAGGTGGAGGATGAATGTCATGGAGCTGAGCGTCACAGGCTCTGGCAGCACTGGAGTTTGTTACCCTTTTGCCCGTCAGTGGTTGGTGGGACACTTATGTCCACTACGTTGTTGCCCGGAGACTCATCGTGTGCAGATCGGTCTGCTATCTGCTTCTGTGACACAATGCGGTAGATTTCTGCAGAAGGACATTGAAGAAAAGGAAAATTTAGTGATGCCTTTGACTTCTTTTAACGCTTTATAAATGATATAATTTCTTTGCACATAAGTTTTGTCACTATGTGAATATCCCAATTTGTAGGAAAATAAGACTGTGCAGTACCATACCAACTCATTTTTAAGATGGTTTCATCAATGACTGTAAAAAGTACACATTCATATTGGCTGTTCTACAAATACAGATGTGTGCATGTCCCTTCAGATGGCGAAAAGCCTGAATAAAGAGCTCAATGCAGCAAATGTTGCTATTCCCACATTATGGCAACAACTGTAAAGCAAACCCAAAAAAAAATAGTCTGACCATATTGGTGAAGTGTTTCAGAGGTATAGAGTGTGACGAATGTTAAAAACACTGCTTTTTACATGTACTTCGCTTTATTGACCCTATCATTGCTTTTGGGGGGTGAATGGAGCTGTGGGCGGGCCTCGGCTGGCCTGGGCACTGAGTTTCCGCATGATGATTGGAGGATCAGTCGAAAGGCTGAATCCCATTTTGATTGACAGGTAGTTTGAGATATACATCATCACCTGACAGCTCAGCTCAGTCCCATCGTGGATTTTGCAAGCAAAAGACAAACTGCAACCCATTTGTTGCTATTTGCTCTGCGAAATTACTTGCTCTTTTCTTACACTGTAAATGTTGTTGTTGTTCGAGTTTAATATTGTTTGTTAGATCGTTTTATCGAATTTTATGATGTAAGCCGACAATGCGCTTCCCCTCTTTGAAAGACCAGCAGCTACCACTGGTCTGTGTTGTTTCCCATCATAACATCATAACTCACTGCTTGTTTGGATGTTTAGGAAAGAGCTCTGCTCAGACAGAAATAATGAATTTAAAAATAAAGGCCTATCATTGATCACTGAGTCCAGACCTCAATCCAAATGGATGGACCATTACACCACTAGTAACTGTTTTGTAGAAGCAGTAGTCCACATGAGGCTGTGTTTACAGTGATTTTAGAACAGCTAATTCAACGCTTCCAGTGGCTTCTTGCTGAACCCTTATGTCCTCCTCAACTTTTTTTTTTAAATTTCATTTTGGCTGTGTTACAGCTTTTGGCATGACTTTTTGCAAGAACTTTTTTGTTCAGTAAGAATATTTTGAAATCCAGTGTTTTCCATGTCTTTTACACTCTTTTGGCACATTTTGGACCTTCTGGACACCTTCGTGTCACAAGTGTAGACACAAGAAAAAGCAATTAAAATCATCATACATGAATAATCTTGCTGTTGTTTTTTTTTTTCATAAGTGACTTTAACAACTTTCTAACAACATTCAATAATTTTGAGGATTTTAACACGTTCAGTGCCACTTTAATGATTTCACTTATTAATTACTTACTATTAAAAAAAACCAAACATAAAAATGAACTACTTTCCATATACTTAATAGTAGATGAAAAATGGAATTTTGGAGGTGATTGGAGTCTTGGATATATCAAAGATTGCCAACAAAATGGATTTGATTGTATTAGTATTTTATGTAGTGCCAGATACTCCCTCTGGACACTGTTGTACCTCATTGACTTCCATTATGAGGAAAATTTAATAAATCTTAAGTAAAAGCAAAATTGCTCAAAAAAAATGTTGTTCCAAACGGGTTCAGATAACCTGATGAAGTTCAGAATGTTTATTTGAAAATCTTCTCTCACTGTATAATTTTTTCACCCTATATTCTATACTGCAAATGATGGGATGTGCAACAGAGTACATAAGATGATACGGGACCAACTCTTGCTCTTCCTACCTGTTAATATGTTCTTGAATGCTTCTTCTACATTTGTGGAGTCCAAAGCTGATGTCTCAATAAATGAGAGAGTGTTCTTTTCTAATGTGGGAAGAGAAGAAAGATACATGAAGAAGGGCTCCAAATATACTGCATACAGATGATACGACTGGCTACAGTGACTCACCTGCAAAGGCTCGGGCCTCATCAGTGGGCACGGCCCGGAGGTGGCGGAGGTCGCTTTTGTTTCCAACCTGCATGATGACAATGTTGTTGTCAGCGTGGTCTCTCAGCTCCTTCAGCCAGCGTTCAATGTTCTCGTACGTCAGGTGCTTGGCGATGTCGTAAACTAGAAGAGCACCAACTGCTCCCCTGTAATACCTGGAGACAGCATAAACAACATACGGTGAATACAACAACTACATCATCTTCATTCCAGTGCAATATTTGCATCAATATTAGGGATGCACCAATTATATTGCCACTGAAATTATTTGGCTGACAATAGCAAAAAGCAAAAAACATTTTCGGCATTCTTCCAAATGTCTGAAAGGACTGAAATGTATGTCCACTACACAAATGCAGCATGTCAGTATTGTGGAAGAATTTGTGCCCAGAAATTACATAAAACTTCTGCAAAGATATAAAGCACTGCAGGTTAAATTACTTGAAAGCAAAAGGAATTACTAAAATGTACACAGCAGTTCTCAGATGTGCACTTACCTCAGATGTCTAGCATCAGTGTGGGTTTATGTCTTTTGCATTGTTTTTGATGCACTTTCAGTTGATATACGGAGCAGAAATAAATTGTATTTTTTCAGCAGTCAGTAATTTAGTCCTAAAGTAGGCTATTTAGCCTGTTTATTTTTGCAAAGGTATTTATTTCAAGTTATACTGTGTGTGAATGAGTAAAAAACTGCAAAAACTTTATTCAGCCAAGTGTTTCTTAATATTTAGTGCTGGGCAAGAATTTTCATTTCAGTGCATCCTTAATCAGTATGCACTCCAATATACACAACTAGTTCACACACAGAGAGAACACTCACGCTGAGGTGATCGCTCTGTAGCGTTCCTGTCCAGCCGTGTCCCAAATTTGAGCTTTAATCGTCTTGCCGTCCACCTGGATGCTGCGGGTGGCAAACTCCACCCCGATGGTGCTCTTGCTCTCCAGGTTGAACTCATTTCTTGTGAAGCGGGATAGCAGGTTACTCTTCCCCACTCCAGAGTCTCCAATTAGTACAACTGAACAAAACAAATTAACATTTATCAGGGTCAGCATTCAGTGATCAGGTGTGACAACATTTCACACTACCCAGTTTAAACTCTGGGTAGTAAACTTTCTCACCTACTGAAATAATCATACACAAAATGAGCCTTAATGTATAAATGGTATAGACTGACAAAAATGTGTCACACTTAGCAAAATGAGAAACAGTGAAAGTTGCTGACTTGTTTTGCTGCTTTCCTTTCTGCACTGAGAAGTCCTTATCAGACTTTGCCCTGCAGGAGTCATGCAGGAACAAGATGACAAAAAACTGCTCTTTGATGACTCTGACTCAACAGTTTCTCAAGGCCTAAGTTCCTGTGAATTTGTGACGGGTCATCAGTCTAATTGGTTTACAGCTGCCACACATGGCCCGGGACTATTTCTCAGCTCTACTTCAATACTATACTCACTGAGTCTTGGTTTCCTCTTCAGAAAACTGAACTGTATTAAAATCCCTGCAACTAAACCTCAGTTAATGATTTAGTCTTAAGTCACACTTGTAAATACAGCAATTAATGTTACTTGTGAATGTCAGACTGGTCACTATGAAGGGGCAAGGAACCTGCTCTAAAACTGTTCTCATGGTTATTTACCTCTATAAGTTGAATGGGACAGTGTGTATATGTATGCATAATGGTAAATGTATATTGATTGCATAGCAACATTTATTTGTAGGCTATATAAAATTAAAACAAAGATGTCAGCAACTTGTTATCAGGAAACTGAGCTTCGAGATAGAGAGAAAGAAGCATGTGATCTGTGGCATGGTCAAGTCACATCTAAAATTGCTTGGTGGTTGAAAAAGTACAGTACCAAAACACCCTAACAGAAAAACAAAGCCACATCAGAGTTTCCTCTTTACTCCTTTCATATGGAGCGAGTTTCCTCCCTGAGGCGACAGGTTCAGACCAACAAGTCAACCACAAAAGGATCTCGTTTCCTTCCTTTAATGTTTCATTTAATTAGACACGCCAATGTTGGTGCTTTAGAAGTGTAGTTATAAAAGTAAGGACAACTTATCTTCGATGACGGAACAGCAGAATTGAATATAGCTCAGTTTGATTAGCTACTGTAACGTTACTAGCTTGCAGAGCTAGTCGCCACACGCCCTGCTTAATGTAAAAAAAAACATGTAGCAAAACAAATACAAAAAACCTTGACAGCGGTACAAGCAGTAACACGTCTTAAATCAAACTAAAAGTGAGCATAATTAGGAACGCCAAGTCTGAAAACAAGCAGTGTGGCTAGCTACGGCTAGCTAGCTGCCACCAACAGCTGATGATAAAACTGACCATAGACGTTCACACAATTAGCAGGCATGCTAACCTCTGCTTGGCTAGTTTCCTCGCTAAATAACACCAAACAAGCACTTTACGTTCCGCTTACCTTTGAACAAGAAGTCGTACTCGTCGTCCCTGTTCCCCATTGTTTGATACGATCACCTTTCGTTGCGGAGATGACAGAAGATAGCTCCTCTTCCCTAACGAGGGCGCCGTGCCAGGATGAAGCAGGGTCGCGTTAACGCCACAGTCACGTGACACGCCGGTATGTAGTTTCACACGTACGGTAAGTTGAGGCGTCATAACGTAGTCTAAAACATGCATTAGGTGAAACGAGTAAGTCTATTTATAGAGCGCATTTCATACAACATGCGGAGACACAATGTGCTTCAAAATAACTGTTATGTATGTTTACGTAGCTCTGTCAGATCCTTTAAAGAAGCTGCACTTAACTGGCAGGAAATTACTTTAAAGTAAACCAATAAATATTGATGGGAGTCTTCTTAGGAAATACTGACGGGAAATACCCACAGACTGGTGTGTCCACTGTTTCTATGACGAGCTCAACTGATAGACATTATGTCCGAGGTGATGGTTGACCAAGAGAGATAACATTGGGAATGCTAGAATTAAAAGGTGTAAAAGCACATAATTAAAAGATAACAAGAATATAGAGATGTCCACGTTATATTTAATTGCAACTTGTTCCATGTTCCATTGTGAGAGACATACCCCACATTAGAAAATAAAAAAAATCCTGATTTTCCATAATCTATTAAAGTGATATGATACACTGAGGAAAATCAGTCCATGTTAGATTTCCTCATACGCAGATTAGTTAGAAAGTCTTTAGACAAAAGTGTTGTGTTGTGTGATTAGAATGACTGCCCTCCTCAACATGCAATATAAATGTAAAATATACAGTATAAGTGCAATATCCTGGTCTTCAGTGCAATATCCCGGTTGTTTTTAGTTTTTAGTTTCTAGTTTCTACTTTTACAGAATTTTTTTTCATAATATATTTTACTTAAATTATATATCCATATTTTTTTTCTACTGTGTTATTCTTTTGCTATATTATTGTTATTGTTATTTTTTTACTGATACATTTTCTTTGCACTGTCTGCAAGAGCTGCTGACTATTGATGTAAATGACTTAGAGTGGACACAGCTATTACAATGAGAATCAACATTATCTGTAGTCTCAAATGTAAGGAAAAAAATGTGATGAGCATCAATCTGAAACAGTTGAAAAAAAAACTTGACAGACAGACTGCATTAGTTTTCATTAGCTGCAAAGTAAACTGAAAATCAGTGTATTTGATAGTATCATGGTTGATCAAACAACAATTAATTTCTCCAGCAGAGGGAAGTGTCTTCCTGGCAAAACTATATACAGCATAGATGTACACTCACTGGCCACTATATTAGGTACAGCTGTTCAATTACTTGTTAACACAAATAGCTAACCAGCCAGTGGCCGCAACTCAATGCATTTAGGCATGTAGATGTGGGGGGTATTCCAGGTAGGAGGTTCAACAAACTCCTGAACTCTGAGTTGACTTACCCTGAGATGGGAAACTGAGTATCTGGTTCCAGGACAGCTGATATGATACACTACTCACAATAAGTTGGGGGTACGGTGAGGTCCTCAATGGATTTAATACATAAGGTGTTTGTTTCACTTGAATTGTACAGTATTAGGGATAGTCACACCTCATTTCGTGTTTTCCACATAATGGTCTCACTGTGTGCAGTGTGCCTTATATATTGGGGCCAATATAAAAAAACAAAAAGACAACCTTTTTCAGATGGGTATAAAAGTTGGTATTGTCAGGAAGTCATTTCACAGTTCATCATTCAATGTCAACGTCACTTAACAGACTAGCAGCACCACCTGGTCATAGCGCTCCTTCAGGTCAGTTGCAGGCAGTCAGATGTTGCTCGTGAACTTGGTGTGTCTCAAAATGTCATCAGCAGACTTGCAGCAGGACACAGAACTACTGGCAGTGTTCATGACAGACCCAGGAGTGGAGCCCCACGAGTGATGGACCGCAATGATGACCAGTACCTAAGGACCTATGCACTCAGACACTGTTATGCAACTGCCACACTGCTGCAGGCCTGTTTACGAGAAGTGAGGGGTGCTAGAGTTTCCAGACAAACCATTCGCAACCGCTTTGGCTTGAATGCCAGATGACTGTTGCAGGTGACTCCACTGACACCAAGACACCGCTGTGACTGTTTGCAGTGAGCACAAGACCATGTGACCTGGACAATGCAGCAGTGGTCTACCGTCCTGTTCACTGAGGAGTCAAGGGTCACCTTGCACAGAAATGATGGTCGTCAGCGTTGCTGGAGAAGGCAAAGTGAGCGATACGCTGAGGTCAACATGGTCTCCAGGGTTCGCTTCGGTGGAGGACGTGCAACAGTCTGGGCAGGCATCACCAGCGCAAAACAGATTTGGTGACTGTAGATGGCTCAGTCACTGCACGTTCTTACCTCGGAGACACCCTAGAACACATCATCATCCCCCAGTTCCACCAGCACACCCCTAACTTTCTGTTCATGGATCATAGTGCTCCACCACATCGTTCCAGAATTGTCACAGCTCAACTTCAGGATATGGTGTGGCCAGCAATGTCAGCTGACCTGAACCCCATAGAGCAGGTCTGGAGCAGTGGCTGGATGCTCGTACTCCACCTCCACCTGACCTGGCAGAACTGTGTGGAGCACTTGTGGAGGAGTGGAAGGCGTTCCCTCAGAACAACATCATGAGGATAGTGAGGAGCATGAGATGTCGCTGTAAAGCTGTTATTGTGGCAAATGGTGGCAACACTTGCTACTGACTTTGTCAATTTTCGTTATTTGGGGATATCTTTGTTATTGTCTAAATTGTTGGGGTAATAAATATTGAACTAATGAAAATGGTATTTCTTCGCATTCATTAATAGTAATATCAAAGGGAACTATTACTTATTTAATTAAAATTCAAACCAAATAAGAAAATCACTCATGTAAATGACTATGTGTGTGTGTGTGTGTGTTTAAATGTATATATCTGTATATATATACGTATATATATACGTATATATATATATATATATATATATATATATATATATATATATATATATATATATATATACGTATATATATACGTATATATATACGTATATATATATATGCATTGCTCAGTGGCAGACCACATCACAGTGCTTTCATGGCTAACTCAAATATCTGTGTCAGCTAATAAACTAACTGCTGATTTTCCAGGCACACATAACGAAACCTCACGTGCTGTTGACATGAAGTCTTTCCCAGCTTTTAATTAGTCTCATTTACACATAAACTTGTTTTACCGGCTCATTTTAAAAACGTGTAAAGCTACAATATCATCCTACATCCCGTAGTTAGTCCGAGGCAAACCCACCTATGCGAAATTCCACGTAAAAGCACCCGCCTACTCTACTTTTCGACCAATCAGCGAGGACGCTGAACGCAGGTTTTCCCCTCACTGTCTTATACAGGAGAGACATTTGGTGCGACCCAGCAGAAGCTCCTGCTGCTAACATACCGTCACTTCCGTGTGTCAGAAAAACATCGGCAGTCCTGGTGATGGCAAAGCGGGCAGGACGACAGAAGAGTCAGCTGACAGCCTGTTACTATGAGGGATACCTGGAGAAGAGGTCGTTCAAAGACAAGGTAATTTATTCCAGTTGGTTTGTTGTTTTCTATCTATTCTAATTAACTGGAGACAAGTTTTGTTTATTCAGTGTATCACAAACATTAAACATTAAAAATCAACACCTAGACATATGTGAAAAAAAATAATCTGAAAAATAACTAAAGCTGTCAGATAAAGGACATTATTTTCCTCTCTGTGTAGTGGAGTAGAAGCATGAAGCTGCACAAACTGGAAATACTTGGCCTTGAATTTATAGCTACAAGATATTACTTTCTGACTTAGTTGCATTTCAACACTGGTTAAATGTTTTTTTTTTTGTACATGTGTAACAGGAATAAATGAGACTCTCATCAGAACTTGGTTGTAAATGTGTTGCAAAGATTAGATGTAGACCATGAAATGATTTTTGGATTGGTGGCTTAATGGCTGCATAGAAACTTTGCATTTTATTATTTTCAAGTCAGTTAATTAAAGTTTATTATTTCATCGTTTGCTCAATAAAATGTCTGCAAATTGTTGAATCACAAACTCCTGATAATTATGTATATTATCATATAAATAAAAGCTCACATTCGAAAAGTAAGTGCGATCATTTTGATAATTCATTGTCAAAAATGTAGTTGCAAAGTTGCAGATTATCTTTTCATCTATGATTATGCTCTGTGTGTGTGTGTGTGTGTGTGTTTGCGTGTGACAGAGACAAATGTCAATGTCTGGTATCTCAGCAATGTGCTAAAGATGCCAGGGATATTCCCTCCTGTCACCTTTGTTTTCAGGGCACATTCAGCAAACTGATCTGTGCTGTTGTGCAGAAGCAATACTTACTCTGTACTTTACTTAACATCAATATTCCATGTAGTTGGCCCTCATGAGGAGGAAGTATAATTTGTACGTTCATTAACAGCTATTAGCTTAAAATTAAACACAATGGCATGCTTGGTTCTTCATCAGCCATTTGTGAGACCTTGCAGTGGTCAAGAATCACACTTAACTTAAGGCTTTAGGTAAAGTCAGGTTAATATGGTTTGTTTTCTTTGGACTAGCCATCTGTCACTAACATACTTTCTTGGAAATAGGCTCCTTTTTACAACTGTCATTTTGACATGTCATTGCAGGGTAAATGTGGTGTACGTTTTATTACATATAATTATGAGCTTGTTTCATTTATGCATGCTGGCTGTGACAGAATGCGACCATAATTCTTTTTAACAATTACACTTGCGTTTACCCGGCTGTGGCTATGAAAATGGCTGCAGTGAAAAAGGGCCTATTTTGTGGACTTTGACTTGAGATTTTCAGCAAACTGCAAACAGCACTTGCATCTCCCCAACTGGTCTGACAGCTATTCTCCTCTTTGTGCCATAAAGATTAGAGCTGACAGAAAAGTTAAGATGCTAACTGACAAAACAGGCTTTGCAAATATTGACTCATGTGTGCTGTACAGCCATGCCTTCCCTGGAAAGAGAGTTTCACCCAGTACATTTCAAAACGACCCGGCCCCAGATAAAAATAAGGGTTCTCAGTTGAGTGTCACAGTTCAGTACTTTATATTTTAGTTGCCTTGAGTTCGGCTGCACACAGTGTTGTGACACAATGGTGACGGCAGACTATGAGTCATTCAGCACTTCAGTACTCAACAGTTGATTAATGTGATGACTTTCTAACTCACTAAGACTGGTTCAAGAGTGTCACCTGCAACCTGCAGACTGTAGCTGCTCTGTTTATTTCCTTGTTCCAAGCACTGTCTTTTTATTTGGTTACTTTTTGCCCGCATAGCCTCATATCTATTCCCTGTTTGATATGGTACATCTCTCTCTCTCTCTGCAGACATCTCGGAAATTGTGGACCTGCCTGTGTGGAAACACCCTATTCTTCTTTAATGACAAGAGAGACACTGAAGTAAGTTTCCTCAGAGATTTGGGTTAATAAAGGAAACAGAAATAAGGAATTACATGTCACCCTGTGTGTGTGTGTGTGTGTGTGTGTGTGTGTTCAGTACGTAGAGAAAGTGGATCTCAGTACACTGGTCTCAATCACAGATGACAGCAGCCAGGATCGTAACTTGGATGCAGCCAGAATCAACCTCCAGATGAAGGATAGAAATATCAAATTCACTGTGAGGGAATATATATTGTATATCATCCACTTTTTTTCAGTATTTCCTCATTTTCACAACTTTTCTCTTCTCTGTTGTGATTACAGGCCCCTAACGCAGAGGCTCGTGAGCTGTGGAAGGGCTATATCCACTCCGTGGTTGAGGTCGGTGGTGTTAAGCTATAAGAAAGAACACTTTTTTAAAATGTTTTTAATATGACAAGTGGATGCAGTTAAACATCAGGCCCTCATTTGCACTGATCATTCATAGCAGAAACGATGTGTCTCCCTGCAGCTGACAGTTCCATCCTCCCTCAACCTGCTACCAGGCCAGATCCACATGCTGAAGGAGACTGTGGAAAAGGAAAAGGAAAGAGTGAAAAATGCTCCACCACGTACTCCCACCAACTTCGGAGCCTACATCAACCTTCAAGCAGATGTGCCAGCGTGAGTGAAAGTGTCACCATGTATGCTCACGTGAAATACTGCTAATTACTTGTGATTAAGAGGAGTTAATTAATTAATTAATTAATTATAAAGTAATAAAGTAATTAGTAAGGAGATTGTGTTTTCTGTTTGGTTTGGATTGTTGTTTTGTTTTTCTGTTTTGTAAACAGGGTGGATACAGACATAATGATTTAATTATGTAAATGCTCTGTGTGTGTTTGTGATAGCTGTTCAGCTCTCAGGCAATAGTTTGTGGCTTTTAATTCACACTCGCACACAAACTCTGTGTGCGAGATCTGGATAAGTGATGCCATTTTCTTTTTTTTTCTCACTCTTCCTCTGTTTTTGCCGTCCTGCAGTTGTTACCACAGTGTGTCCCGTCTGGAGGCAGAGCTGCTGCTTGAGAAGGAGGCTAATAGAGGAAACCTGCTGCTGAGACCTGGTAGTAATGGAAATACTTTCGCTGTCACCACTCGACAAGACCTTGAAGGGTACGTGCGCGCACACAAACACAGACACTCTGTCAGCACTTAATGCAGTACTCAATAGTTTTACTACTAGAGAATATAACAGGCCAAATATGACTCTCAAATCTGTTATTGTTGCATGTTTTCAGTTTGTGTGTTCAATTCATTTGTGATCAATGGTCTCCCCTTCTCTTCCTTCATCAGCTCTGTGTTCAGACACTACCGTGTGACTTGTAAACACGATGGTGGCTTTGCCATCGACATAGACAATCCTGTGAGTATTTAAAAATCACACTCAAAGTGCTGCACTTAGTAACTGGTTGTTTTTTGATTGTTCAGATGAGATTCATTCATGAATTGTAGTACCTGAGAAGAGTCTGATTAGTGGTAAACAGAAGGGGGTGGATAAGACTTTAAATGTGAGGTCAGTGACACAGTGTTCCTGTGTGCACGGACAAGGTGCTACCAGTTATTTTACACACAAGCGAAACGTTCAGACACGTTTCAGGGAAATTGATCAACTGTAATGAGAGGTGTCCCATGATAAATTGCAGGACATCATGATCTCAGAAGAGGTTTGCTGGTCATTAAATAAATATGTCACATGACATGAGTTTTTCACACCTGTGTTGTGCAGACATGTTGAGTAACACTTTTAATTGCCTACTAGTGAAATGACTCATCTTTGTGTATAATGACATGCAGCTGACCTGGTTTCGCATGATTTCATTTGCACCACTCATTACACATGCCTAGTAATTCAACTCACTTCTAAACAGAACGGATGTAGCAGGAATTACTGTGGTTGAGTCTACTTTGCATTTTTTTTCCTGCATTTCGGTTTTACTGCTCTTAAGTTGTTGAAGAAAATGTTGCTTTCCATGCAGGTTCCCTGTGCCACGCTGCATGATGTGATCAACTATTTAGTGGAAAAAACTGATGGAGTTCTCATTCCTCTCATCATTGAGGAGCCTTATGAGAAACGCATCTGTATGTACATGAACTTCTTATTTTCTCTTCCACTTTATGTGTTCTTCTCATTCTTTTGCTCACCATTTTGTATTTCAAGGATGTCTTTGGCTTTTTTTTATTTTTGCTATTGTGTCCAAGTGTCTGGCAACATTATGGTCACATTATTGGTCACTTAGACAGAAAAACATGGGGAAATAGGGTCCAGGTTGAAAAATACAGATGCTAACCTTTACCTATTAGTCACATATTAAGCTGTGTAACTTGACATGACAAATTTAAGTTCTGGCTTTTTATTTTTACAGCTTTTATTCGGTCTGATGATGAAAATGGAGAGACAAGTGTTCAGCTGGCCCGGCTGACCCTCTCCCCAGTCCCACTAAGTTTACCCCCCAAAGGTAATGTGTCCATTAACGCAAACGCACACAGAGACAAACATGTTCACATCCAGCCACTAAACTATTTGCACTTTTTTGCCACACCTGCTGAGGCCCTTTGACACATTCAGGTAACTGGAAATTCCACCTTTACAGCTTGGACTTTTCTCTCAAGTCACACTAACATAAAAGATGGCTCCTAAATTGTTTTCACATTATAATGTAAGCCACTTTAAATAAAATGTGTAATATTATTCTATGTTAACTTATAAGCCTACTACTTTATTGAAAAAGTCAGTCATTCATTGTGATAACGCCCATCTTATCACTCACGGCATGTTTGTTTTACGACCTTTGAGCAGCAGCCGGAAGTTCCTCCATAGAGTTTTGTTTCGTTTTGGACTTTGTAACTAGCAATGCAATTATTAACAGGTTTGTGTATGGGTTGAAACTCTTGAAATTAATAAAATAAAATAAATTAATTTGTAATTCAAAAGAAGAAATATTCTTAATCACTTAGTGACCTCAATATGTCTTTCAACTCTATGTGGGGGCCCCATGGGAACATCTGGTTTACAGTCATGCTAGTGGCCCTGTGAGGCTGTACTCAGGCACAGCAGTGCTTTGAGCCAAAGGCTAACATCAGCATGCTAATACAGAAGGTTTCAATCCACCGAGCAGACACACATGTGAACCTTGTGGTAGCACTAGAAGAAAAGCCAGAGGATCACCATAGTGACGTTCATCCTCTGAGGACCTTGTGTGTCTCTCCACAGTCTCATGATAATCCATCCAGTGGTCATGAAGATGTCTCAGTTTGACTTTGATGTTAACTTTATTATACTGAATGTACTGCACTGTACCTGTTCAAACCTGCATACCTACGCAGTCCATTATTAAACAGCTGATTCTATTCTTACACCTGTTGTTTATCTTTTATATCAATTAGTAGAGCAACCCAGTAATAATTATAACTGCACGTTCTGTTTTGTAGCGGCTCCAAGAGTACCAACCCCTGAAACAGCACCAAATATAGAACAGAATGTTTATCTGAATGACACACGTGAGTATCAGTGCCTCATCAATCAGTCCTTCTATCACTCCTGTCCTTTCCGTATGCAAACATTAACAGGTGTGACTGCATTCTTGCCTCTGCTTTGTCTGTGTTCACACAGTGGAGCAGAAAGAAAAAGACATGGAGGATTCCCCACCCTTTTCACTGCCACGTAAGTCCCTCCGTGTTATCTTTTCAGCTAAGAAGCATTTGAACTTTCGTAACTATGTTTTTTTTAGAACTGTCAATCATGTTTTTTTTCCTTTTGTTCTTCCACAGAACTGGAGAAAAAAGCACCTAAGAAAGCAATGATGCCACCTACTCCTGCTCCTCGCAAATCCTCCCCCTCTACTCCCACCCCAAATCAGAGGAGGACAACCCTCACAGACCCTCTGGGACAGAGTAAGTCCACACCGCCTCACTGAGACACCTGGAGGCCTTCTTCTTTAGATAGTACCTTGTGCAGATATTTCTCACACCACTTTTTTTTTGTTATGTGTCATCCATCCATCCATTTTCTACCAGGGGGACCCTACATAGGGTCGGGGGGGGGTGCTGGAGCCTATCCCAGCTGTCTTAGGGTGAAAGGCAGGGTACACCCTGGACAAGACTCCAGTTCATCACAGGGCACATAGAGACAGACAACCACTCACACTCACATTCACACCTACGGGCAATTTAAATTAGCCAATTAGCCAACCTAATCCCCATGCATTTTTTTGGATGGTGGGAGGAAGCCGGAGTACCAGAGAGAACCCACGCAGACACAGGGAGAACATGCAAACTCCACACAGAAAGGCCCCCGGGCCGGGAATTAAACCCAGTACCTTCCTGCTGCCCTTATGTATCATTTTTTCCGTATTGCCAATAATAATCAAAGCTTATTGTCTGTTGTTCTTGCAGTTCCCCTCGCAGCAATATCAGAGCTGAAACTGAAGTTGGGGCAAAAGGCCAGGTGTTAAGAGCGACCTCTCCCAGTGGGAGCCTCTCAAAGGCCCACCACAAACTCCAAGCCACTTGAACA
The DNA here is from genome assembly GCA_029721515.1 of Synanceia verrucosa. NCBI lineage: Eukaryota > Metazoa > Chordata > Actinopteri > Perciformes > Synanceiidae > Synanceia > Synanceia verrucosa. The sequence continues at coordinate 6,929,141 of CM056558.1, forward strand.
ATCTGTCCCAGGAGAGGAGACCAGCTCCTTCCCAAGATAACAGCCTCCTCGGCACCGTTGCTCTGAACGTCCTCATCAGCTGGCTGTCGACAGTAAAGCCTTTATTGATTAACCTTTCATAGAAAATGAAGACTTTTGCACATTTTCCTTATCAGATTTTCTGTATCATTTTTGTTAATCGTTTTTAGTGTAATCAACAATTGAATTCATGTATATTTTTTTACATTGTTATTTATAATTGTGAAACATACGTATTACTGCCTCTCTACACAGTGAAGTGTGAATGAAATAGGGCTGCAACTTACGATATTTTATAGATTAACCAGATGGTCACAAAACGGTTAAAATGTCCATCTTCCCTATCACATCTTCATATTCAGTTTAATATGATGGTTATCAAGTTATTTGCACCTCTAGAATTATAGAAAACAGAAGTTAGCATTTGCTTGGGTTACTGTACCTACAGTTTTGTGCGTGAGTATTTGTTTTGTGTATACAGTGTTTCAGTGAACTCAACTTCTAGTATGTGCTATGCAACAGTTAAAATAGCCGACATTTGTTTCTTACTTTATTTTATTCCTTGCTGAACCTAAAATCCAAGAACAAAGTGCTTTCACCCCTTTATTACCTCAATGACTGATACATCACTGTGGAAAATTTAAACGTTAAAATAAATTGTGACACTGTCAAAATAAAGTCAACATAACTCTCAGCTGGAAGCTTCTTCAGAGCATTGCAGGCTACAGTTATTCAGGAGGTGCATACAGAGGGAGCAACATGGCAAAGCAAGGACTGTTACCATGTGTAATTTACATGACGTGGACGCTACTCAGGAGGTCGGGCTGTGCACAGTAAGGACTTCATAACATCAGTTTCCAGAGTGTATCGCTTCTCTTTCTCACCCAGGTGGACCCAAAACCTGGCTAACTCTCATAATACAATGTGTTAGCTGAGGCTACTTGCTAACTATTTGTTATATTTGGACTATAGGCAACCCACTACTCATAATGGGACTCCTCTCGAGTAAATAAAGTGGTGTTATTAGATATACACACACATACATACATACTTTACAAACAAGCATTAGGGTGCAGTCAGGTGAATGGAATGAATACAGTACAGTCATTTCCAATTCAGAAGCCATATCTGATAACTCCTCTACTTGATAAAAACTCCCCTCTATCTGTGCAGACTCTGGCTGTCAGATTAAACTACACAGCCGATACCTGACTACGATTTAAAACTGAACCTCAGCAGCAGGCTAAATAACCCAGTATGGTGGCATGTTTAAAGAATTTAGTAATTGTTGTTCTGCATGCCTTGGTAAGATACATGAGTGTCACTCTAATGAGCTGAGAAAGTAGAGTTTAAAAATACCTATTTAGTAGCGTTTTTCTGGGAGCACGTTGGTATTTGGGATTAATACGTCAGCTGATGGGTGAATGATGATTCAGTAGGTGATAACTACCACTAACTACCTTTGATACAACCAGCTTCTAATGACACTGACAATACTCTTAGTGAGCTACATGGTTGTATAGTGAAATAGGGGTCATATCTATAATGCATTACAAACATAATTCTAATGTGTTATCTGCTTATAGCACTCATAAATATTCATATTCCAACCATCATAACACAAATCATTTTATAATGGCTTGTAAAGTCAACAATCATAATAAGTAATAACTGCCACTTACTTACTAACCTATAGCATACTAATAATTGTTGTAATACATTATGTTTTCGATGTTTTTTTTATGTATTATATTCACTGTTATAATGCATTATAACATGATTATAAGTAACTGTAAAAGTCCCATTAAATCACTGATATAATGCATTATAACATGATTATAAGGTACTATAAAAGTCCCATTAAATCACTGATATAATGCATTATAACATGATTATAAGTTACTGTAAAAGTTAAATCCATGTCAGAACATACATTGTAAAATTATTGTTTTACTTAGCACATGATCCAAAAAAGTGAATGGCCAGCAGTTATCAAGTGATAGTTGACATGACAAGTCATGATAAAATTATTTATAGTGTGTTATGATTATTGTTATAAAGCATTATTAATATTTCTGAGTGCTTTTTAACCATAATTATGCAGAGCTATAAGTAGAACACTTTATAGTGTGTTTATAATGTATTGTAGACATGGGAATCACAGAAAGTGTTGCCACAGCAATTTGCAGTGAAATACTAGCATGTTGGTACAGCTGACCCAATTTGGCTTGTCAGTTTAGAAATGAGAAGGAAGGCACAGGGAGCGAGCAGGCAGGACAGGCCTTGACCCTGCACCTGCAGCTGTCTGCACTGACAGTACGACTGACAGATTTGGTGACGGCAAGGAAGGAAAGAAGGCGGAAGGAAGGGCAGCGGCCAGCGCTAAATCTTTGCTCTAGCAGCAGTGGGACAGTGCTAAATGACATGAGAGTAAAAACTAGTCAGACTACAGCTAGTGTGTCCCAAGCAACAACAGCCAGAGTCATACATCTGAAGCAATCTCTCACTGCCGGCGCCGATGACTCACTTGTCCCAGAAGCAATTATCTCAACAAAAACAACTGGAACAGGCTTTAACACTCCAGAGATGTAACTCTTCCATGATATGGCTTAGACCGCAGCCAGCAGGGGCGATATTCTGCAGAAGTGGTGACTGTGGTCGAGCAGAGCTGGGAGGTGCCACGCTGGCAGAGTGGATGCGTTTAGGTGAGGCTGGCGTTGGAGCTGCTGGTGCCACTGTTCTTCCTCTGGCCGCTCTGCACTGCGCTGGGAACCTGCAGGCCTGTCACTACTGAGAAACTGCCATTCCACACCTGCAGGGGGCAGCACGTCATCAGGGAGTACACAAACAAAAAGCTCAGTGGAACAACAGAGCATTCTTTCAGATAATAGAAAGACTTTTGAAAAGCTGTTTCTCACCATGAAAGCTGGTATAACTGGCTGCTGGAACTTGGTTTTGAAGGTGTGCATCAGCTGTTTAGTTTTGGAGTTGTAGAAAGACAGAATACCTAGAGAGAATAAAGATATCCATGCGTATGTCATACAGTTTTAAAAGTAGGGCTACTATACTGCTTTTTTCAAATAACCAATTAGTTTATAAAATATAAAACCCAAAAAATACTCGAAAAAAAAAAAGTGCCACGATTTTGTTCCATCAACAGTACAAACCCCAGAAAACAGCTGCAGTTCTCTTTTTTAGTAATGTAATTTAATAATGTTTTTTCTGCGTCTATCTCTGCTGCTGTCTTAGCAGGGTCTTCTATTCAGACTCACTAATCAATAATTGACAGTGAATTTAGTCCGCAACGTGTCACAGACGTTAAAGGGTATATTTTGTAGGGGAGTCCAACAGTGATTCTGTCTGTGACCATTTAAACAGTGGTGTGTTAATTGTACCTTCATCATAGTTGACGTAGACTCCTATACTGCTTGGGATGGCACAGTCCAGTGTTCGAGCCTTGTTGTTGTGCTTGGCTGTGAGGCTCTGCTGCAGCCAGTTGTTCAGGTGGATGCACCAGGAAGCGCTGCTTTTCCCCAACTGGTCAAATTTTCCAAGGCTCCGCAGGGCTACACCCACAGCGAAGGCTTTGCTTTCCTTGTCGAACCGCACCTCCCAGTACTGCTGGCCAGCGTCGATCATTGTGTCAGCTGTCATGAGAAATACGCTCAGCTAATTCATTTCTAGACTTACAGTGTCAAGTGTCAACAGTGTGATCTGTTGTGTAGGTTAAGGGGTGTGGTTCCATGTTATCAGGAGTCAGGATAAGGAGCATGCAAATATTACCTCTGAGTCTGGCTTAAAGGATTCAGGGGGATTTCTTTGCATTTCTGATTTTTTTTTTTAGTTTGAAGTGTGAGTGAGATAGCCAGGAGAGGCAAGAGAGACAGAGGATAACATGCAGCAAAGGGCCCTCGTCCCAGATTTGAACCCAGCCTTATTAATGGAATAGAGACATGACATGGAATATAATATGATATTCATGAACAGTGGGGTGCTGTTGTCTTATGGTGTTTGCATGTTCTCCCGTGGTAGCCTGTGTTCTCTCTGGATTCTCCGGTTTCCTCCCACAGTTCAAACACTGTCTGTCATGTTTCTACAATAGGTTGCTTTTTGTTAATGGTGTGTAGTCTCACCCAGCACTGTGTAGGACTCTGCGGTAAATCTATCTCTTCCTGGCCGGGTGCTTGGTGCTCTCTTAGGAGACATCAGCGCTGACCTGATGAGACACATAGTAGACAACAAACACCCAAAGAGTTGCATTTTTTAGATATAATGATGGTAAGTGCATGACCATGGGCCATTAGAACCCAGGTTAAAAGATCTGAAATTCATACTCACCTGGCTGGAGAGTGCATCGGGGAGTTAGTTCGGTTCTTTTCCTTGCGGATGTCCTGTATCTTTCCTCCACTGCTGTCCCACTCCACACTCATGTCCTCCACCTTCAGGTTCTGGTGGGACGAGGTTGAGTCCAGTTTGAAGTTGAAGGCTGCAAATGGAAAATGAGACACCCATTCACATGCACAATCAAATATTCACATTTCGACAAACAACGACACCCACAGATAGAGTCTCATAAAACCTTTTCTTCTGTTCTCACCGTGGGTTTCTAGAGTAACCGGCTCAGAGAACTCCCCTGCCACGGCCTTGTTACAGGCTTTCACTCTGAACGTCAAGTACCGAGTGTCAAAGCGCAGACCTGAGAAGAAAAAGTGTCCTTTATGAGTCAGCGCCACTGAAGTTCAAACGACAAACTGCCAAGCTCACAATCCTCCCACCTGTAAGTGTGTGCTCCTGCTCTCGTATGCCCTCCACTACCATCCAGGGGTAGTCCTCCCGGATGCGCGGCGGACCGTCATGGTTTGTGCGTCGATGCTCCAGTATGTAGTGATCTATCTTGCTATCCGGCTCTGGTAAAGTCCAAACTACAGTCACCGTGTTGTCGCATACCTGGCACTCTGAGAGCTGGATCTCAGGGGTGGCAGGAACTGGGGAGAGGAGACAATCTGTCCTTTAAAGGGAATATCCACTTGCTTTGAATGTTATTTCACAACAGAAAGAGCTGCTGTGTGAAACAGAATAAAGAATGAGACATAAAGAGACTTAAGCGTTATACTTCATTTAGAGTGGTGAATATCAGTTGAATATTTACTGTCTGAAGGTAAATGTCTCTTTTTTAGTTGCTAAATGTTATATTATCATCTGTTGGCTGTTTGGTGCCAAACAGGTAGTGTAAAGTGGTTGTATGTATCAGAGTTGTTGGTTTGTTTTTTCTCTGAAAACAGCTGCTAGCAATAACAGTGTACAGTCTACGATGGAAACTTGGGCTGTTAAACCACACCAGTGCATTAAAAGCCGCACACAGCTGCACAGCCGTGTGATGAATCTCTTAGGTTTCATGGCTGTGAGCAACCCCCTTTCACATCACATGCAGTCATTTGACCCGTGTATAAAATAATGATAAGTGGAGCTTATTTAAACCAATGCAACATGCGGTGAGGTTCGTTCATTACAGAGACTTTACATGACGTAAAATCCAAGACTGCAATACTCTTTCTGCACTCTAGTTGCAAATAACTTTAAGGGGCAAGTTCAGATGTTGTATGAGGTACTTATCCATAAGCAGTGTATTACCTACAGCAGTTTAGAGAACTGGACAGGAGTACCAGTACCAGTCTTACTTTGCAGGACACAGTAGTTGCTGGTCTTCCGCTGCCTCGATCGGTTTGGTTTTTTTTGTATTATTGTGTGACTTTTAAAGGATTTGTTTGGATTCACCCAAACTCACAGTAACACAAACTAACTGAGGTGGGGTGAATTTAAAACTACTATATACTGTTGGAAAGATCAATCTGTAACAGTGCAAAAGCCTCAATTAAATTGAGACATTTCTTGTTTTAACTGGGTCCTAATAAGCTTGTTTTCAATCCAAATGTGCCTGATCATATTGCATCTTGAGACAATTCATTTTTAGAAAATACTTGAAACGAGTTGATCTGCATGTAAAACAGGCTGGCGTATTTCTTTGCAACGGTAGATGTTTTTAGAAGAGTAATAAGGGCTTGTTACAGACTAAAAATGCAATGAAGGAGGTTCATATTGTTTTTATGAATGTACAGCACTGCTGCCTTTGTCACTGTCTTTGTCTTAAAAGTGGAGCAGACCTGGGAGAAACTTGAGGCCCCGCAACACCTCCCTCTCCTGGCTGAAGTCCACCATCAAGTGACTCATGTTGTCACCGGCTTTAGCCTTCAGGGAGAGGCGAAAGGCTGGAGCCATTGTCACGCTGTGCACAAAGAGAGACACAAAAAACGCACAAGCACACAAAGCAGAAACAAGCATTGTCCATTATTAAAGCGGGATCAGGGGACATTCTAATACTGCTAACTAAGAAAAGACCACTAACTAGATGTCTGGAACTACCACTGAACTCATCAACCTAACTGGGATTTAAAAGCAGAGCTAGAGAGGTTCATCAAAGGAGGAGGAGGGGTGCTGACACAGGATGGTACAGACTTGGGTAGACAGTGGGAAACAAAAACAAAAGGCTCTCGTGGAAGTGGAAGGTTTTCCATAGAGCTTATTGTCTAGGAAATGGGCACGGAGGCTACAAGTTTTAAATGCATGCACTCTACATTGATGGCTCAATGGTTACAGAAAGGCTATGACAAAAGAGAAGCAATAGCTGAGTACTATACCTATCCTTAATGTCTTTGGCCGCCTGGACAGGAGGAGCAAAGAGGGAAAGGAAAAAGAGAGGAGAGAGATATGGAGCGAAGAGAGAACTGAGTTGTGGACCATCATCTTGTCATTCAACACAAAAAGTCGCTGGTGGCTGTGTTAACATAAGTGGTAGTACACACCACTGGAAGTTCACTATTAGTCATTAAAACAAATGATTTATGAAGAACAGGCAGAGGAAACAATGCAGCAGCATTACATCAGGTAGAGTGAGTCAGTTACCTGATTGAAAGCGTTTGTCTCAGATGAGCAGAGCGTCTGATTGGCCAGCTCCAACAGCTCCTCTGAACTCTCAAGGGCTTTGGTGCCAGCACTCAGCTGACTCTGAGAAAATAACCAACCTACAGTCAAACAGGGCACATCTTCTAACTGTCAACACTATCTCCTTCAGTATAATGGGACTACTGTGTTCTCAGCAGAAGCGATGGAGTTAGCTGCATCATTTGAGAGTCATGGCTCGGTCCTGAGGCTGCAGCATTTTAAATGCAAAAAAGACCTTTCCCTTTAAAAAGTATTCTGACCTCAGAGGAACGAATAACACATTATTTTCAGTACACTGTGAGCTGGAACTGTTGCTGTAGCAGAAATAAAACAGCAAAAAAGTGAGTTGTGGACGCAACTTGTTCTGATGTTTCAAGTAGTACAGCAGATAAACATTTGAATGTTTATCTGAATGATTCTTTTTCTTTCTCACTCACTGTCATCTGAGATTAAAAACATTTGTGTGGCTCTGTTAGACCACAGTCTCTGCTTCCTTTGCAGTGTAGATGAAAGAGAAGAAGCAATATGTCCCATTTAACCTGATTAGTGTAGTGAGTGGATGTTTCCAGTCACTCCCAATCAAGTTTTCTGATTACTCCTTTTCCAATAAACTCAATTCTATTTTTAGAGGAAAAAAATCATCAATCAGAACACATGTTGTGCCATTATTCCGTAGCTCTCTACAGATAACTTAAAACACTAACATGATCTTCAGTAAGATGCTTGGTTTCCCTTTAAAATTAAAATTATTGAACATTTCTGCCATAAACATGTGTATTATTGTTGAATAAAACAAGTGTAGCAATTAATAATGTATAAATAAATGTTATTTTTACTAAGTCTAAGTAAATACAGAGACAACAGCAGCTACCTGCAGTTCATATGTGCGGCTGGCTCTCTCCTGTTTGATACGCGTCATCATGTTTTCCTTCATCTCATCCAGAACAGAGTGCAGGGCAGTGAACTCAGCCTCCAGGTCCTCCTGGACTCTGTTGGAGTTCACCTGGTGTCGCATAAAAAAAAATCAGTGAATACAGGACAACAAAACTGTGTGCAGCCAAGGCTCACCTTTAGTCCAGTCATGTATGTATTCTTTTAGTACCTCCAAGTTGTCGAGGCTTTGTTTGAGAGTGCAGACGAAGTTTGATATCTCCTCATTCTTCATGGCCAGCGTGTGGGTGATCTTACGCAGAGATTCCTAAAGAAAATTTAGCAAATTAAACTTTTAAATATTCATTACATTGTTATGCCTGTTCAGAATGGAAAAGCAAAGCCAGTACTGTTTAATATTCTCCATCAGTGCCCTCAAAGCATTTGTGTATATACAGTAGAGGGCTGAAGAGGGCTTTCTCTTCTAACCGAACACTTCAGTGCATCATCCTCTGTGGTGGAGAAGAAGGAGGAGGTTGTGCTAATCATTGTTTGTAGAGTGAACACATGAGGCTTTAGGCTTTGTACTCCCCTTTAAACATGATTAACACTTGTTCTTTGGATTGGATGGGATCAGAAAGAGACCTAGCCTCAGTGCGCACAGGGAGGGAGGGAGGACACTTCACGGGCGGAAGGATGCGTATTAATAATCTAATAATGCAGCTCACAGCCATTGAACAGCCGCCTTCAAAGGACTGGACGCACACACTGGCTCCACTGTTATAGGAGTACTATTATACTCCTGATATGTTACCACCACCTTTATATGTTATCTCCATCCCACACAGTGAACGAGCCTATTCATACTGAACGACTACTGTTTGTTGATGCGAGAGGAGCTGCGCCAAGGCCCGCCGTCCGTGACTATAACGCCAATACATCGATAGCAAAGTCCTCACCTAAGATAAACCTCACCTAAAACACGGATTCAAATATATATAACAATTTTCTGCAATACGAGCCCGAGCCGCATCCAGAAAACTCCCAATCCTGCAGCCTGTCCCCCTCCTTCCTTTGTACACTACGCCCTGAAACGGCTTCCCCCATCAGAGACACCTGTTCCTCCGGCTCCGGCTCACCTTCTGGTCTCCCATCTCGCCGCTCCGAAAGCTCCGGCGCCACTCAAGCCGCAAACACCGCCGGTAAATCTCCTCCGTCTCCCGGTGTTGTTTCGGGTTTACTGGCTCGGCGGGTTTGGTACTGATGCTGCCGGGGTGCAACGCATCTTCGGACGGACACCAACGCCTTTGGGCCGTAATACGTAATGCGCATGCGGTAGAAAAGGATTTTGGGTAGTGATGTTCCTGTTGAGCCTGTGGTGCCTTCAAGTGCTGTCGGAGAAAAGTCAAAACTATAAAAACATTATTACATTATTCGGAACACATTAAAACGGTTTTGTATGAACTTAAACAGTTTTTGTTTGGGTTAACTTTATGTCATAAAAACTTTATTAAAAGAATATTTGTGCGAAATTCAATGAATAAAACAGAACAAGACCAAGAAAAAACTGGGCAATGCAATTTATGAAAGATATCATTTTACGTATTTATTCATCGTTATTGTATTTTGTTTCATTTTATTTCATGGTGATGTTTTCTCTTGGTGGTGACGTTAATGATGCAACTAAGATACAGTAGCTGCTCTATGATACTTTTTATTTTGAAGGGGTGAGGTGTCCAACAACAGATGTTTACACAGAAAACAAATCATCCGTGTCATAATTAGGTATAATATCTGATGTGAAGAAATGACTCAGAATAGGCTCTAATATAGAGACTGAGAATGGAATGTGTGTTCCTGTATAGACCTGTTTATTCACAATGTATTACTTTGTCGATAAGATAAATATTTTACTCTCTAGTTTTTGTCTTTCTTTCCTCTTAACTTACTCCACTGTCTGCATTGCTACGGTTTACTGGACAATAAAGGTGAGGATGACCTGTAACCTATTTATACATATGATTCATCATTCAAAGGTCAGTCTTTTTTATTACTTTATTTTTGTTCTCTACCCTTATCTTCCTCAACCACCTGCTGCTTTTGATCATTTAAACTTGTTTGGACTATAGTGAGTAATATTAAATGAACAACTTAATGAATAACCCTTTTTAATCTTTAACTTACTCAACCACCTGACTTAGTTAATGTTGTTCTATATGAACAAAAGGGTGAGTGTGAATGTCTGACAAGTTAAGACTTGACGAAACACCATGCCACTTTGAGATTGTGTAAACTCAAACCATACTGCATGCTACACCTGTTACACATACATAATCACTGTAATTTATTGAGATTCAGTGTGAGTGTTCCTATCGTTCAGCTGTGAATGCTTGTGTTTTTATGGACGCATTAAAGCAATGTGTAATGTGTAATTTTTTGGGAAAGATGCATTTTGCCCTTTAACCAACAGTTACATGGCAATATGGTGGATTGGTGGACAGATGATTCTTCTCATCTATCTCAAGGACGGCAGATTAGTACATTTCAACAAATGTTGACCTGCTCCAACGACACAATGTGGTGACATGCTAAAGTTAACATTGCTACCTACTTCAATAATGATCTACTGCTTCAATAGTGTCAGAGATGAAACCTTAAATCCTGCAAGTCCACTGATTAATGCATACTGCACTTAATAGTTGATTATTATAAGTGAAGTCTGAAAGACACAGACAGCAGGATTGATAAAGATCCACACTCCTGATTCTATGGATGTTTATGCCAAATTATTATGCAAGTTGTGAATATTTTGTAAACCATATTTTGTATTCAAGAAAGGTAATACGTTACAAAATGCATTCAAATACAATGCCTTGAATTGGTTTTATTTGTTTTATCAATCAAAAAGAATATTAGAAAGTATTGTAGATTCAAACAAAAAGTATTTTGTGAAAGCACAAGGCCTTAAATACATCATACTAAACACATTTGTTTTCTGAATAGCAAGCAGATTTTCAAGAAAATGTCACTTGCATAATGATTCGTAGGCAATGTGTGAATTATGTAGAGTATGTCAGCCACAGAGCCCACTACTTTCTGTTGTCCCACTAAATAACTTATTTGAGATCATTTGTTGACAGATCGACAGAATTTGCATTACATATAGCACCTATTTTCAGTCTCTTGAAGTTGGTATGGTTGAGGTTTCAGAAGTTAAACACCTTTGCTGTCACAAATAGATAGAGCAAAGGCACTTATAATTATCAGGCCACATCTTTTGACTTCAATTCAGAATGTGAATAAAAAATCAGGTTAATAGCTGAGTAGGTTTTGAAATATAAGGCTTGCTTTGGTGTTGGATGCAGAGCATCGAAACAACAAAAGTGAGCACTGCAACAATCAAAAAGCAAAAATACTAATATGGAAATAGTTAATTAAAGACAATTTTAAATATCTGACTGTAAAATGTCACAAAGAGTTGTACGGATTCTCAGATTGTCAGTATGAAATTGCATTATTACAGAAAAATGACAACTACTTTAACTCTGTCTTATGTCTCATCTTTATTGTTTCATCTGCAATTTTCTTGTAGACTGTGGTTTGAGACTGAATCATAAGGTTCATTTGCCCCATTGTGCTCAGTTGTGTCATCTCACAGGAAGAGAAACACTCCTTTTGTTATACACCGCTGTGGGGACAAGTGCGTTTTAGCACCCTTGCACCCTAACCCACAAGTGTTTCACAAACCCCTTGTATCATCATTGTGAGCTCTGCTTTTTACTTTGATTCAGCAAGTCTGCACCTGCATATTTATCTCAGAGAGGAATTCACAGTCTAGAAGTCAGTGTGCCTCCAGCAGGACATACATTTTTAGCAGTGAGGCAGCAGTAGAACCCATAGCTTGATTAAAAAAAAATCAAACAATAGTGCAATATTAGCAATATAGTGGAGGTTGTTAATGCAACCACCACAACAGTCAGTGCCTACCCCAGTCTGTCACTTATTCTCATAGATCACTAACATTAAAAAAAAAACAGCATCCTCCCACCCACACACACAGAGGTTTGCGTTTAGCTCTGTCAGATGTGCATACTGACAGACAGCAGAGACAGGATGAGCTTGAGAAGAAGACCACCTTTCACATGATACGATGGAAATGTGGCTGAGACGGTCGATTCCGGTGTTAGTCACAACAGGTAAGACTCCTGAAAACACATAATAAAGATAGATAATATTACTTTCCTTCACTAAAAATCACAGAGGAAAAATACTTCATTAACAAAAGATTTTCCTCAAGTCGTAGTGCTTCCACAGTGTAAAAATACTTCATTATGAAAGGAATGCATATAAGATCTTACTTAAGTCAAAGTAGTAATACTATAGTGTGAAAAAACTATGTTACAATTAAAAGAATTGTATTTGAGATTTCCCTAGTAGTAGTAGTACTGCCACTGTGTAAGAATACTTCATTGCATATCTATCTATCTATCTATCTATCTATCTATCTATCTATCTATCTATCTATCTATCTATCTATCTATCTATCTATCTATCTATCTACCGCAGCAGTTGCAGCGTTGATGGTATTGGATCAGCCCCCTGTGATTGTGGATAAAACACAAAGAAGATTAGAAGTTCCTTTTGGTTCGTCTGTGACTTTCCACTGTGGTTTGAGGACAGAGACTTATGAGAGATTTCGGGTGGCCTGGCATTTCAACCCCTCTGGATCTTCAATAAACACATCATGCAAACCCGATGAGATCTTGAACAACTCTGTGAAGATCTCCGGGGTGGTGTCAAACAAAACAAAGCTGAACCCTGCTGAGACTTACATACACTTTCAATACACTTTATCCAATGCAACAGCCCAGAACAGCGGATGGTACTTTTGCGTAATCATCATTGAGATCCCTTTATTAACCTGTGATATCAGCAGTGGAACAGAAGTTGTTATTAGTAAGTATCGCAGTAACTGATGAAAGCTGGCAATACTTTACTTAAAGTCCCATTATTTAACATTTATTAGCAGTATGTGAACATTTAATAAATGGTTTATAGCACACTAATGTATATGTGGCATTATTATTTAATGTACAGTATTTGTTGGCAATAACTTCTCATATGAAGACACATTTTACATTATTCCAAATGTGCTTTACTGAGTTAATAAACTAGTTACAACTATATTATCTTGACTTATGAAACATCTATTACATGTTTACATGCTGCTTATGAGTGATAAATAAAGTACAAGAAGTAAAGTGTTGCCCTAAAGGTTTATTATGATGAAAACATGACATTATGAAAAGGATTCCTCATGTATTGCGACATAACATTTTGTTTCCTCCATGACAGTGAAGAGGATGGAACCTACAACATACCCGTCACTACTCATAGTGACAGGTAAACAATGTTTGTGTGCATGTGTACATATATATATATGTATATGTGTGTGTGTGTGTGTGTGTGTGTGTGTGTGTGTAGGTGTGTGTGTGTGTGTGTGTGTACCAATGACAAATAACGCACTGTTCATTTCTGGGACTCACACAGTTTGAGCTTATTCTGGTGGTAGTTAGTAAGTGTTGGCTGTCTGGGGACTGTTGCTTTAAGCTGACAAACGTTCACTTATTGAGGGGATGAGTCCTCAAAGGTGAGGAGGACAAAACTGTTTCTGCATATTCTGTTCTGTTCTGTGAGGTGTGAAATTCTGTACACACTGAATTTGTGTTGATCGCTTGACAAATACGTATTTATCACACATTGAAGCATATTACATCAGGTTTATATGTGAATCCTGAGGCAGTACTACATTAAATTATAATAATGACTTGTTAAACATAGCTCTATTATTAACAAGATAGTGCGTAGCTGGTTGCAGTCTGCAACCTCACTGCTTGATGTCGCCAAATCCTACACACTGCACGTTTAATGACCTTCTTATACACACTCTGATAGGAAAATAACCAAATTGTGAACGCATTTCATGACAAATGGTTTTCTCTTGCAGCTACTGTGTCTCCCATAAACAACTTCTTCATTGACTGGTGGATGTGGATCATACTGGGGGTGTCTGCGTTCATCCTGATTGTCCTGCTGGCCATGTGTTTCTTACTGAGAAGAAGATGCCACAAAAACAGAGGTAGCAGTCTTTACTTGTAGTTAATCATTCACAACAGAGGCTTTCAAAGTGTGATTCGGGCCTCCCCATGGGAGCTTCAGACATTTTGAAGGAGGTTGAAGTGAAAACATATTAGTAGTAGTAGTAGTAGTAGTAGTAATAGTAGTTATTACTGTGGTGTGGAATTGAGTCAGCGTCAGAATGGCTCGGCATAACCTTTTATTTGAATTTGCTGTCGTCTGAAGTTGCAGCATTGTGATGAAAGCCATGATGAAACAAATGCTCAATCACAGACAACCTGTCAGTTCAGGCATGCTCTGGATGAACAAAGATTTGCATTTAACAGACAAAATTAGAAGTCGTTTGTGTGTCTCATTGAGAGAACGTAAGAAAAAAAGAGAAAGCACAGTTCATGCGATATAGGTGTTTTTACTTGGCCAACACATGGCCGGTGGCTATAAACTGTGTGAGCAAGAGGTGCATGTGGTTTCACTGCACAGCGTGAGACAGTCTCAAGCAACAGTGTTGGGCAAATAAGACAACCTGTCTTCTGCTGTGTGGTTTAGTAAAAGATGCAGAATGACTTTAATACCTAGAAAAGCCCACAGTCTTTAAACAGGACAGGGACCTCATTTTGCAGGCAGAGCTCTCAAGTGCAAGTGCAATTTCCAAGATAAGATCTTAAAATGAATAAACCCACTGCAATCAGTAAATCTTTATGTGTTCACATAATTTTTAAATATATCTATTTGGGTATTGGACTGTTAGTTGGACAAAACAAGTTATTAGAAGACTTGGACTCTGGGAAAGTAATTTTAATAAGTTAATTAATGATTAAATTAAATATACTTGTGGCCATAAATTTGTAAGAACAGTATTTGTTGTTGCTTTCACACAGAATTGATTAATCATGTTCATCTTCAGTTGAACCAATAATACACTGAATTTGTCTTGATAAAATGCTGTTTTTCTAATGATTTACTATCATGCAAATATATTTTATTTAACATAAAATATATTTATTCACTGCCTTGCAGGTGAATTCAATAACCTTTCAGTTGACAGCTTTAACTTATCAGCTATTGTTTTCTCAGATGTGCAGATCTTTCTTTTTCTCATGGTAGCTTTATGTTGGTGCACTATTTCCGATCATAAGACATCACAAAGGCAACAAACCGCTTTCACAAGAGGACAAGACGTAACACTAAGTGGGTCTAAATGTAGTGGTTTGGCCTCAGATGGTGGAGCAGAAGTTAGAAGTAGGACAGAGCCAGCCTGCTACCTACATAATAGAGGGTGTTGTGTAATGACTCATATCACAATATCTTTTGTGTATGATAAGCATGAATATCATATTTACAGTGGGACAGAAGCATTTCTACAATAGGTTTTAATTTAAAAAAAAATGTAATGAGACAATATTTTGTATTTTATATTACACTGGCTCCTAATTAACATCTGAAATCAGCTTGGTGCATTTCTATTGATGGCACTGTTTCTTTACCGCTTGAAAGAGGTTGGGAACTCCATCCTTGACGCAACGCAGACCTCATTTCAGACAGAAACTCTGGTCTTGAGGCCCTTTCGAGAATTCTTTGCCATCTTTACGGTACATGTTTTCTTATTATCAAAGAGGCGTAATATCTCAGTGTCTGAATTTGTGTCTCTTTTGGAAATTGACACAATGACACAGTTCATTTATCATTTCTTGACGTCAGAGAGAAATTCCATCTGGTTGGCTACTTTAATGCACCTGATGAACATCAGTCAGATACTAGTAATAAGTCCTTGCTTGCAGCAAATATTCATCTTACTGAAGCAGCAAAAGCTCAGTAAGATTAACAATGGCATAAATTGGCTTGTATGCTGTCATAAACAATTACAAGAAACTCATAAATATTTAATTAGCATTTTATCAACATTCTTTATTAGCAGTCTTAACAAGTGTCACATAAGTGTCTATAATAATGCACCTTGAATATATACAGGGGTCTCATAAGAATTCAGGACCTTATAATAAAGCATTGAGGGAGATTTAGTCACCAGCCTTAAAAAACAATACTAAGACAAATATAATGTTAGATTCTGTTCTAAAATTAAAAGCATATAAAGTACAAAGTATATTGATTAATAAATTGAAATGCTATTTTTGCTTCTTAATGCAGGAGAAGATCCCATCTATGCAAACACTCGTCCTGTGGCCAACAAACAGCCGTCGCCCCGGCCAAGAAAGCCAAGGATGGACAACCTTAAACCAGTTTCTTCCTCTCAAAACCTCCGTGACCCAAGTCAAGGCAGGAAATACAACGAAGGCAAGCAGAGATACAAATAGTGAGGAAGTCAAGGGCCTTGTCAATTCCTTATCATCATATTTGGCCACAGACATTCTAAATGGGTCCCTGTGTATTTCCTGTTGCAATGTTTGTTATTTGTTATTTTTAGTCTTTTTGTATTATGATGTTTATGTAGCTCAGATTTGTTTCAGACTTTTCCTTTAAACTGGAAACATGTCCTATTTTTATTGTGTGCAAAATATCAATTATGAGCCACTAGATGGCAGAATGTGAACGCTGGCGATGGCTAAATTCAAAATGGGTAAATACAATATATATTTTTTTTCTTGCAACTCCTGCTAATATTTGAATATGTTGCCAACAGCAGCATATCTATAAGTACGTACGAAAATAAATAAAAGTGACACCTTGCTATGTAGTGATGGGATTGACATGTTAATTATCATATCATAATTAGTTTGTTTATTATCATCCATCTTCGTCATGTGTATTCTTATTGTTAGAGTTTAAACATTATGTTAACATCTGACATAATATCACAATATAAATTTGCATTAACAGCATGATGTCACACTTTGATGTCACAAGTTTTTTTCCTCAGAGATAAACAACACATTCATTTTTTAAAATGTTTTATTCACAGTCCACTGTTGTACCCCCCTTTGCTTTCAGAACTGCATTAATTCTTTGTGGCATAGACTCAATTACAGTTTGACTCATTATAATGCTCTAGAAACCAGTTTGAGATGACTTGAGCTTCGTTATCCTGCTGAAGTAGCCATCAGAGGATGGTCCACTGTGGAAAATAAAGGGATGGGCATGGTCAGCAACAGTACTCAGGTAGGCTGTGGTGTTTAAATGATGCTCAGTTGGTACTAAGGGTCTGGCCATTCCTCTCTGGCATCAACGAGGCATTTTGGATGGATATTTTCTCTTTTTTGACAAGACCATCCAGCATTATGAAGTGATTTAACTCTTTCTTTCTCAATGAGCTCCCCACGCGTCACCATTTTGAACAGGAGTGAGGAATTTGTACCCAAATTTGAGCCAGAACACTGGAATTCTCAAGTCAGAAATCAATAAAATTCATAATATTTTTTTTCCTGTCAGAAATGCAAATAAATAACTGTCATTCAATTAAAAAAAGCTATTTTTTCAGCTTTTTTGTAAAACAGTAAATTTGAAAATTCATTAACCATTACAGAAAAAAATCTAATATAAATATATAAATATATATACAAATTAGCTAACATTATTTGCACACATATTTATATAAATGTCATCAATAATAATTTCACACCTTTAATTTCTATTTCATTAATAACACATAAAAAACAACAAACATGGGAGGATTAACGTGGTAGTGTGGTTTCAGCTGATTGGCTGGCTCTCTGAAGGAAAGGTACAATCAAACGTCATGTGACCAGACGCTGCCTGAGAGCTGCCAGAGTCCCTGCAGGAATTACATGAAGAGTTGAACGTTACAGGTGGAGCACAGACCTGTTCTGAGACCAGAAAAACAGCAGCTGCCTCAACGGTTTCTGAGCCTTTACAACTCCTGCACGGTGAGTCTGATAGGGACGCTGGTGTGACTTACTGACTTGTGATTGTACCTCTGTCTCTCCCCACAGGCTTGTTGTTATGTTTTCCACAGAGCTGGCTGTGGGAGTTGTCAACCTGTGGGGTTGAGAGGCGCGCACACATACACACACATACACTGTAACTTATCTGTCTTATCTAAGATTATAGGATATATCTAATAATAGCAGCCGAAAGCCAGACTAAGCAGTGGTAGGATGTGTGTTGAGGCTGCAGACACTTCACACCGCGGACAGACAGAGTCGCTCAAGAGACTCGCAGAGTCGCTGCTGAAGTGTGAAAGCAGCGGATATGTGGTTAAATCCTGTGGGGAAAATGAGTCGAAACCACAAGCCAAAATGTATTTCTCAAGCTCGAGTACACTTACACACACTTAATCCATTTAAAAACCAGTGACAAGCCATTTAGTTTAAGATATACGACCCTCTGTTCAGAAATAGTCCACAAATAGAAACAGCCTGTAAATGTAAATGGTGCCAGGCTAATTTTGTGCATTGATAATTCACCAAGAGAGAGTTTCCATTGTGTATGACTGAAGTGATATTTAAGGGTGTTCAGTTATATGGATGGTGAATTATAGCACATGATATGAGAGAGCACAGGATATAACACTAAGTGCTGTCAGTGCACTAACTCGCTCAGGGGATTGCCCAATCCTGGCTGTCACACTGTGGCTCAGTGGGGTCACTTGGTGTCGAGGCAGTGCACCACCACCACCACCACCAAAATAACACGCTGGTACTCTGCAGTCTGAGCTGGGAAGTGATGCACGTCTCCTTTTGCGACACTGGGGTCTTTTCAAGGCTTCTGATAAACACAAACTGATCCTTTGTGTTAAATCTAATCCCCTCTCTCCCACAGCACAATTGGAGCTACTGAAGGGTAAACTATTAACAGTGCACTATATCAAATATACAGTGGGACATACCTTATTTACACATGGGAAAACAGAACCTCCACTGTTTTCCTTTCCCATCTAATACCAAGTAAAATTTAGGCTTGTATCGACAATACTGATCCAGACTTAATGTGTTTGGGAAATTCAAGTAAAAGGTAATGTATTTTAAATTCTAAATGAATACTTCCAGCTACTCCTTCTCATTGTTTAATTATACAAGGAAAAAAAGAAAAGTTGCAAGTTTTAATCTTAAAATGCTTGCCTGAAGATTTGAAAAAAAAAAATGTTTAGTGTCATATTTGACAGACGGAAGAAGAAGTAGTTCCCACCTATTGGGTATAATTTACACGTTTCATGTTTTCTATTCTTGTTCATGATGAACTACACTTTTACCCCAATTTACTAAAATATCAATATTTTAATATGATTCTAGAACATAAAAGTCTGGTGTTGGAGGTATCCATATTTCATTATCAATCTGCACACCACTAACCTCCATCTTATACTTCCTCCTACACACATACAACGTAAAGGTATGGCATGTTTCACGTGTGTTGTATCCACGCTGAAAAACAACATGTGCAGTGGCATGCATAGACCTTTTGAAGGGCAGGGGAGAAAAGAAACGTTCTCGCCACTAAAGAGGGCACTTAAGTTCAGCGTGTTATCAAGGGCATTATAGTTTGTGTTTTTGCCTCACAAGAAGGCATTTTATCATGTTTTAACCAGCCAAGAGGGCAGTTTAGTATTTTTTGCCAACCAGGGAGGAACTTTAGCACACATTTTTGCCTCCAAAGAGGGCACTTTAGCACAAATTTTTCAACAACTGATCCATGAGGGGGGCTGAACCCTCCAGTGCACACCGCTGAACATGCACATACTAATATTTGCAATAAGCAGTTTGAAAAAAAGAGCAATTTTTCCTCTCCTTAATATTCATTATTTGTGATTAAGTGTTTGCATACGTGCGGCACCATGGTGTAGTGGTTAGCACTGTCGCCTCACAGCAAGAAGGTACCGGGTTTGATTCCCGGCCCGGAGCCTTTCTGTGTGCATGTTCTCCCTGTGTCTGTGTGGGTTCTCTCTGGGTACTCTCGCTTCCTCCCACCATCCAAAAACATGGATTAGGTTAATTGGCTAATTTGAATTGACCGTAGGTGTGAATGTAAGTGTGAGTGGTTGTCTGTCTCTTTGTGTCCTGTGATGAGGTGGCGACTTGTCCAGGATGTACCTTGCCTTCCGCCCTAAGACAGCTGGGATAGGCTCCAGCCCCCCCCAACCCTATGAGGATAAGTGGTAGAAAATGGATGGATGGATGTTAAACTCACTGGACCTCTCCTGCATTATGTGTGTTTACATGTCAACAAACAACAGTGATCACAACAGATGATGTGCCATAGTTTTTCACAGGTAGAATGTAGTCTTGGTGGATGGGTAGGTTGCCAAGGGGGAGTGGGTATACTTTCCTATATATTCCAAGGGCTTTTTTGGCTGATAGGTGGATACACTGTAAAGCGCCAGAAAAAGAGGTGAGTTTACCTCATATACCTGCTACCTATACCCTCCACTACACCACTGATTGAAGCATATGTTAAATACAAACCACTTTACTGCTGACGAACAGATGCGTTTGCTTTGTTTGACACCACCCTCACTTAGTAGCTCATGATCAGGTGAACAGCAGGAAAAAGCAGTTTATTGGTTTATTTTACATGATTGGCTGGCATATATTTTTATAGCTGCTTATCTGGTGTCTTCCAAGAATGACTTGCCATCATCCATCCTATCCCAGCCTATCCCAGCTATCTTAGGGGGGAAGGCAGGGTACACCCTGGACAAGTTGCCACCTCATCGCAGGGCACATAGAGACAGACAACCACTCACACTCACATTCACACCTAATTAGCCAATTAACCAAATCCGACTTGCCATCACTTCTACCAAAACACCTGAATACAAGTCAGTGTACAGACTAGAGGTGTCATCATTTATATGCAATTATTGGTCAAGCAGTATGTTCCAGATTCTCCAGCGTGACAAATTTCTGTCTTTCAGACTTTTCAGTCCTTGTAAAGTGAATATATTTTGGATTTTAAATTGCTGCTCAGACAGGACAAGACATCTGAAGATGTAAACTTGGGCTTTATGGAATTATGATTTACTATTTTCTGACATTTTGTAGATCAAGAAAGTAATGGTAAAAAAATAAAGCACGTTTAAAAAGTTGTGGCCCTGATGTTGACTTTATGAAGAAGTTGGATAAAATGACAGTTCCTTGATTTTAATTTCAAATTCAAATTGAAGTGCTGCTCTCCACATCTTGTTTTCTTGGATGTTCTTGTCTGTCATCAAACTTGTCACACAACACAAGCAGTGCAGAGTGAGACGTTTGGGTGTTCATATTTTCCTTTTGTGCCCCAGCAGCTCTTGCTGAGACTTGCCTGTATGTGTGTGTGTGAGTTCAAGTGTGCACTCACGCTCTATCAGACTCATCATATACGACAAGTAGTTTCTCGACGCAGACAGGACTACTTTATCAGGCAGTTTGTTGCATTTGTGTTTTGCTTGCTTAGTTATTCATTACCTTAATGATGCATGTGGTAACTTGACACATAGCATGCTGCTGAAGTATTGTATTCAGCTCATTACAGCTCTGCACATCAAAACAAAAGGTGGTGAGCAACTGTCATTACGATAAAGAACAAGCTGGTTTCAGCCATTTGAGCTTGCAAAAAACCACAACCCGTTGCTGAACGGGGGTGTGTTTTTTCCAGAGTATATGACACAAGGAGTGTCAAAGGTGAGCAGCCTCCCACAACCGGTTTCCTGTGTAAGCCCATGTGATGGAATATCACGGCCAGCTCACCACCCAGCCACTCAGCATATATTTGGCTGACAGACAGGCTTCAAAACAGACACAGTGACACAACCGGCATCACACCTGTAGACCAGTTAGTCAGCCTCTCAGGTAAATCAGTTACAGCCGGAGGAGGCCTCTCCCATGTACAGCAGCGTATAGCGCAGTCATGGGCCTACACAGTCCTGTGGCCCGCTCCAGCTGTTTGACTGTTCACACAGCTTTTTGGATTTAGATTTGTTATGACTCACGGTGATGACAGCAGTGTGCCTGTCTGTGCATGCTGCAGGAGCCACCGTTTGAGGGTTTAACTTTGTGTGGTTCTAGAATCTTCTAGAAAATTTTAAACTTCGATCGATGGCACAGGATTCGAATTTACAAAAAAAAAAAAAAAAGAAAGTAGAAGGTTCGGTTTTTTTTTGTTTTTTTTTGCACTCCAGGCCTGGGATCAACACTAGAGTTAAGGTGGGGATATTCCCAAATGAAGAAAGAGGACTCTTGTGGTTGCTGATGGGTGGGCTGGTGTGTTGATTGAATGCAAAATTGGGAGATTGTTATCAGACCGCACATAGATGTTCTTGCATTTCTGAGTGGTACCGTTTCACGTCACAGTCCATAATCTACAGGCACAACCTAATGCATCCTTACATTTGCAACATTACCAATCGCAGTCAGCGTGCGAAATACCCATCAATATTCGTAGAACTGCAGTATCCTATGCAGTTCTAAATCCTATCCTAAGTTGTGCATCACAACGCAAGGAAACAACTGAATAAATGCCAGGTATCGACACGCAGCAGTGCACTTGTCAAAAACTAGGACTTGGGACGTTGTGTATTGTGCCATTTGCATATGGGCACGAGATTGACTGGCTCTGCTTGGCAAAAATATTTTAGTGAAAATTGAATTCTGAATATTCGACATTGTGAGCTTAGAAAACATTTTAGTGACCATTAAGTCAGAGATCTGTTAATAGGCTACCATTCAAACAGTTTTCCCCTGTAATATTATTGTGATTGCAAAGGACTTTATTTAAACTTACGCACTGACCCGGGCAGCAATGTTCTCCCACGCCATCTCCGGCAGCGGTGTTGCACTTCTTTGTAAAAATGTGTTCAAACTCACTATATGAGCGCATTAAGATTTCCAATTCAAGTGGGGTGAAAAGTGCAGCCCTCCTCTTCCCCGTTGCCATGGTGACTCATCGATTCGGAGCTCCATTGATGCTGGCTTTTTATAATTGTGGTGTACGCGGTTAATTGTGGTGTATGCGCTTGAGACTACTCCGAGTTGATTAAACCAACTCAAATCAGCTGTTCTGGAACCAGAAACTCAATTTCCTATCTCAGAGTAGATCAACTCAGAGTTCAGGGTTACACTCAGAGTTTGTTGAACCTGCTTTGTGAAATGGACCCCAGGAATTAGTGAGAGGAGGCTGACTGGACAGCAGTCAACAGCGAGCTTTTCATTGTAAATGTAACCCTGCCTGCCTGGTACTGTGCCTCTCTACATCCGGAGACTCTGCGTTGTGTTGATGCCGTTCTGGTTGGGTGAGAGGTGAGGGACGAGTCAGACACACAGATGGTCAAGATCGTAGCTGAGACCAATTGTACAGCATTTAAAATAAAGCACTAAACCCTTTAAAGGGACGCTATGTAATTTTTAAAGTATTTTATTACCTCAAATCAACATTTTCATTCATACATAGATCCTCATTGGTGTAAAATAACATATGCCAACAATCTGACTTATACTCTGAAGAATCAGTTATCTGTCTTTTGGGCGGGTCGCTCATACGGAGGTTTCCATGTCTTTCCGGTCTATCACAAACTACGAACTGCAGAAATGGAGACGCTGGTTTTACGTACCCGGCACTAAACTAAAACCTGCACTGCACTTTTGGTCATAATACAAGACCATATTTATGCCGCACCGAATCCTCATTGCCTCAAAAGCGTAAAAGAGCCATAAAATGACCGGAGCTCCGGCCTGGGGATCCGCGGTGAGTGGCCGCCCGGGAGCGCCCTATGCCCGTTCACGGCCAACTGGGGCCCGCCGGGAAGTCCTCTGGACCAAGAAGGGCTGTGGAGGTCCAGGAAAAAACGACTGGAGCTCCGGGCCGGGGGCCGGGGATCCGCAGTGATAGTGGCCGCCCGGGAGTTGACATATTCCGCTTACTGAAGTTCCAACCATGTTGCAATGCATCCAAAGTCAAATTTAACCACTAGATGGGAGAAAAAATTACGTAGTACCCATTTCAATCAAGGTTTCATCTTAAAAAAAAAAAATAGCATAGGAGAAAACTAACAGATATTATAGAGTAGACAGTACCCACGGAGCCAGCACTCATGCGACTAAAAGCTAGCCAAAATCATGGCTGACATACCTGTATGAAACCAGGTTACAAATCCTAACACTTCTCCAGATGGTAAACAAACATCTCCATTACACATCATTTCAATAGAACAGCATATTAATGGTTTATGGGCAAGATATTTTACTGGGATGTAGAAAACTATCTACAGTCCACGGACCATATACAGACCCCCTGCGCAAATGGGGGTGTGGGTCTGGAAATATGACTCAAAATGGGCAAAAAATGCTGGCACAAGGCCCTTTCGATTTTAAAAAACGGCTGGCACTCAAAGAGTTAATATCCTTGTGCTTCAAGTGGTCGGAGCATCTGGAGTTACAGCTGGAGGGCTTCTTCAGCGTACTGTAGGGTACTAGTTCACGTGCAGCCTTTGAACCCACAGCAGATGAGTGAAAACCCACCAGCAGCCACAGTGTGATCCCTTTTAGGCTCTGTGCATGTGGGAGATTGATATTTACAGGGCAAAGAAAATATTTTAGCTGTTGTGGTTTTGTAGAAGTAGTAGTAGCATAGCGTTCTACATTGTATGCAGGTACTGTACTATTTCTCATTATCAACACCATTCAAAGTCATTCCACCTCTTTTATAATGTGCGTGTATCACGAGGTTATGAATTAGCCCTACAGGTTTTGCTGGCCGTGCAGGAAACAGCATAAACAAAAGACATTTCACACCAGGCTTTCACAACTTATCCTTTGCTTCAATGGAGGCACAACTGATTTGATAGTAGTTTATTATCACTTTGGTCACCACCACCGAAAGAGAGAAGAGATATGTTAAACTTTAATGGTTAATAAATCATTCATGTGCAAAGTTAGTATGCAAGAAGCTGTAGCTTTATTAGTGACTTACTTGTTTTAATATAGCTGTGTAATTATTAAGCCACTTCAAAACATGTTATCAAGTCTATAGTCATTAATTATAGTCTGGCATTAATAAATGGATTTTGGCAGTGGTACTGTGTAAACTTCTTCCATCAGGTAAGAGGTTAAAGAGTCCATGGGATAGTCTTTCCTGATTAATTAAAAAGAACAAAAGAACAAAGAAGCAGCAAAAGTGAAGAACATAGAGAGACAGAAATGTGGGAGTGATTTTATCCAGGCATTGTCATTATACTGATTATTGTTAATATAGTCATCTTAAAGCCACACTTATCAATATTTTGTACTTGTAGTTGCAAAGCAGAACATAGCTCTGTAACTTTCTGCAGCTTGATAGGAAGATTTAGCTTTCAGGTAATTGTTTTGTTTAATTTTGCTAGGTAGGCTTAACACAATTTGTTTTTTGCTTTAAAGAGCAGTGTGTGGAATTCAAGGGGTTCTGTTGGCAGAAGTGACATATAATATTAATAACTGAGTTTCTTTAGTGTATAAACATCTGAAAAATAAGAATTGTTTTTGTTACCTAAGTTACATACAGAGTGGGTTGCCATGTTTCTCACATATTTTTGTTAACAGAGTTTAACATTTACATTTTACATTTTTGTCACATTCAAATTCTAATGTCTTTGCTCTTTGTCCATTGCTCTTTTAAATGGTATACTTTATTATTATTATGCTCTTAAAATACTTCTTATCCAACATAATAAGTTATAGTGACCTACTCTTAGCAGCAACTTTGTTGCCATAGGTAACTGCAGCATACAGATTTTTTTAATAAGTAAAGCTTTGATAAACCTACTATAAGCCTCCAAATAACAAATGAAGTTAGCAATGTGCTGTTGAAGAAAGGCGAGCATTCAGTAGATAAAAATCCATATTTGTTTCCCTGTGGAGTTGACCTCAACAGACCTAAAGTAGTGTCAATATTTGACTTGTGTTTGTGATGTGGCCAAATACACAACTCCGAAATGAATGGTTATGTTTTTGAGTGTATGCTGTTAATAATAGATCACTATAAACTATAAATGTTCACCATAATACTTTTACAAGGTAAGGTGATTTTAAATTACTTTACTTTAATACGAGGCAGATCAAATTCCAGGGTCTTAATTATTTTTTTTTTAAGTTGCTCTGTGCTTTCGGTGGTGAATAACTTGTGTAAAAGCCTCAGCTGTGCGTCTCCTCCACTCTCAAAAACACAGATCCACACACACACGTGCACATGTCAGTGTGTGAGTGTGACCATGGATAAACAAGGAAGAGGAAAGAGACAACTGCTGCACGCTCTTCTGTTGTTACAGCCATACCTGCATGTCTGCACTATTTGAAAATATCTGTCAGGGGATGAAAAACAACTTGCAGTCATTTCATTCAACCTGCAACCACCACCCCCACCCACGCACACCCCTCCACCCCCTCACCGCCTAAGGGGAAAAGACATGCAAGACTCTTGACAACAGATGAGCAGTCCTATACATGCAGCAGCTCGTCCCGCCGTGTCAAGTAACAACAAGGCGGGAGCATGGCAGTTAGTTGCAAAATGCACGTTCAAAAGATGAGGTTGTTCAGAGAGGCACAAGGGAGCGAGCGCCTGGCTGTCTCTCGAGGAAATATGGGATGCTGTCACTTTGGTTTCTGTCAACAGACGAGGACTCACTAAGGATGCGTCTCTGTGAAATCTGCTGAATTTTTCCCCTCAGAAAATCTTAACAACACTTGTGAACGCAGCTGAGTGCCTTTTTGAGCCCTGTGCACCATAAAAAGATAAGAGTATAGTTTTTACCTTGCGAGTCTGCTCTTTAAGTATGCTTTGTGTGTTAGTCTGAGGGAAAAGCACCTTGATGAATTTTGAATGAGGCTGCACCACTCAGTTAGTCAAAACAGAATGGAACTCGCCAAAAAAGTGGTAGATCTCAATTCAGCATAAATCCCAGGGTAGGGATGGGGTGCTGAAGCAGTGAGTTATTGTGATCTGCATGCATGCCCGAACCTGAACCGATCCCCCTCTGCTGCGTGAACCCCGCTGAGCCCAGAGGAAGTGGGTTCTTATCAGGGAGGAGGACAGGAAGAGACAGAGTGGAGGAGGAAGAGAGAGTGGGGGTTGGTGGGCAGAATTTCACTTGACATCAATTTCCTCTGTCAAGTTTACAGTTGTGACTTTTTATTGTTATGACTGTACGAAGTGCAAGGCTTCTGATCTAACAACAAGGTTTTTTTTTCTAGTTTTGCACACCATGTGTCTTTTAGTGAAATATATTTAACAAAAAATCTTAATAATTGAAAACTGGGTGAACTTGAGAGTTTGATTTACCAGACAGGGAAAGTCTCATGCAAGATGAGTTGAGGAAGAAATTGTAGGAACCAGTGTTTTTGGCCTCATACGTTGCACAATGCTTCTGTGTGTCCTACATGTAAACAAGTAAACAAGACCCTCAGCTAGAATATTGGCTATTTCTATGTCAGTTTTCGTAATGCTTGTTGATGGTGGGTTCTGTAGAAACCACAGCTCAGACTCCAGAAAGGCCTCCAGCAGTGATCAGCCTGCCATACAGACCAAGAGACGCCTTTGACTTTGCTGCTCTGCTGGGAGTCAACACCAGTGACACTGCTGGAGGCTGGTGCTCAGAAACACCACCATTATTGTCAGCATGGACTTGCAAAATCAACACAAAATGAAAGTCCCTCATAGTGGCTTCAGTGCTCTATTTCTGTAGTACCCCTTCAAGGGGCAGGATTTTGCTCTGGTCATGGTTCTCTTGTGAAAAATCTGAACAATCATCTTATGACATGATGTAAATTGTCACATTCACATTACAATTACTGAAAATCTTGATGTAGATGTCCTGGAGCATTTTTGATCTCTTTAATAATTTAATACATAGATGTTCTTATCTCTTTCCTAGAGGTGGGCACCAATAAGATGATCTCCTCCAGCATCCTACACCAGTAACTGGGCAGCATGGCTTCTGCTCTTCCTTCCAGAGAGGACACCTGTAGCTTATTAGCACTGCACTGGAGGCTAACACCGACATAGATAATTACTGACTCCAACTTCAAGCAGCCTGAGTTGCACCCCACTGGCCTGGTTAAACATACTCACCAACTGCCTTCAGAGAACTACTTGTGCCATCAAAGCACATGTCCAGGACAGTGACATCCCCACAGCGTGACGACTGAGACCTTGGACCATGCTCTGTCTCTGAGCGGGTGCTTTGGCGGCAGAGCTGGACTGTGCAGCTCTTCCACACGTTGACAAATCTGGACTCTGAGCCATGTCTCTTCTTTCGGCCCTGAGCATCATCTGTGGATTGATGCTCCATATTTCATTTAGTTCACTCAGCACTGACTACTGTGTCCCACGAAAGACTGTCCCCTATCAGAGTAAGTCACAAGTTCTCAATGCATGCCCACGAACATGTCATAGGTTATTCTCACTGTGTTGTAACTGTGTTTATGGACAATTTAAAGACTTTTTAGCAATTTTAGAATGTTTTTGAATATTTTAACTATGATATGTGAACAAGCAGTGCAACTTTAACTTAGTTCTGTGCTAGCTGGGACAGGCCTTTACATTTTCAATGAATTTGCACTTTATTTTTGCTGCGTGAGCATTTTCCCACATAGTCACGGCTGCTAAAATAAAGAAAGTAATGCAGATGCTCTCCCATTTAGACGAGCTGAAGTTGTTCAGAGAAGAGGGGATTTTCAACTACTCCACTATGCTAATGAGAGAAGACCTGGGTGTGCTGCTGCTGGGGGCCAGAGAGGCCATATATGCTCTGGACATCAACAATATCTCTGTCAGAAAGGCTGTGGTAAGCATATGTGGGAAAAAATCTGCTTACAAAATGACACCGAACAGTCACACCTTAACATGCCTTGTCATACCTTGCTAGATTAAGTAGCTATCAATTAACTTTTAATTATTGCCAATTAAATTCGAAAGAAGTGGTTGAAGGCATTTCATCAACTAGTCAGTGAGCAACTCCAGGCCGGACTTGTTTTTCCTTATAATGGAAATGGATTAAATCAGTGGATCCTCAGTGTTTCCACTAATCCCTTAAAGGAGGCATATTCTCATTTTCAGGTTTCATACTTGTATTTTGGGAACATTATGCATGATTTAATGTTCAAAAACACATTATTTCTTTCATACTGTCTGAATTGTATTGACTTCTGTCCCTTTTAGACCCCTGCCTGAAAAAGCTCAGTCTGTTCTGATTGGCTTACAAAAAGGGTTGAAAGGAAAGAGATCATTGTGACATCCATCCATTTTCTACCGCTTATCCTCATAGGGTCGCGGGGGGGGTGGGGGCTGGAGCCTATCCCAGCTTTCCTAGGGCGGAAGGCAGGGTACACCCTGGACAAGTCGCCACCTCATCGCAGGGCACATAGAGACAGACAACCACTCACACTCACATTCACATCTACAGTCAATTTAAATTAACCAATTAACCTAATCCCCATGCATGTTTTTGGATGGTGGGAGGAAGCCGGAGTACCCGGAGAGAACCCACACAGACACGGGGAGAACACAGTAGTAGCCTAGTTTATGTTTAATGACAATTCTACAAAAAAAGATATGTAATAAGATACCATAAATAAATGTTTGTCTGTTGAACATTGCCTATCATCCATTCAAGCACACTCAAAAGGCACCTGAGTGGTCACAATCACTGAAAAACTGAGTTTTCATTATATGTAATCTTTGAAATTAAGTCAGTTTTTTTTGTGACCCCACATTTCAAGTGTCTGGTGGTATGAGTCATTGAGCTTATGATTTTTCCCTCTATTTGTCTCATGAGGGATTTTTGGAAACCAGCAAAGGGAAAGTATATCCAGTATTTCACAAGAAAAAAAAAAAATAAGGAAAAAAAGAAAGTTTATGACCCTCCTTATCTTGGTTTCACTAACATTTCATAATCAGCCTGTTCTGTGACTATCTTTCGCTGCCCTCTCTCACTACTTTGGCTGCAGATATGCTCACAGAAACGCAGTAGATTGCGTAATGAGTTGAATTCACATCAGCAGCCAGTTCAGCACTGTTGTCTATTTGGCCCACGCACATTTCCATGAGGAATTTGAATGAATTGCTGAACTTAAGACAGTGGTCTGTTGATTCATAATTCTAGTTAAATAGCTAACAGTCCCAACTGAAGACATACTCCCTTCTATAGTGCACTGACTGGTTTTGACGTTAGATAAACAGTGAAACGTGTGAGGTTAAATGGACTACAGCTTCACTGCTGTGGGTGCAACACTGTTCCTGTGTGCCTTGACAAGACACTTTCCCTCTGTTGATGCAGGTATATTGGCGAGTTACAGAAGAGAAGCAGAGGGAGTGCACGTACAAAGGAAAACAGGCAGAGGTTTGTGCAGTGTATTTCAAAACAGAGCTCGCACATGTTAACTTTTGCTTCTTGGGGTAAGGCCTGAAAGGATGACAGTTGACTGAAAGCAGTTTATCCACCCATGTAGTTTATCTCTGTGCATTTGTAATTTGTCTTTTCTCTCCTTTTTAAGTATTAACACAGAACTAGCTTTGAAATGCTTTGCTCATAGCTTTGCACCAAATGTCCAAATACAGGCACAAGAGGAAAATGTATGTTCACAGCCTTGACCTTTTTGGTCAGCAGCTCAACCCTTAGCAGGCGGTGCCGTCACTGTTATGTTTGTGGCATGTTTGTGTTTTTGCGGCTGAGCTAACAGAGCTCTGACCTTGGCATTCTCTCTGCTGGATCTTGTTGCAGGTGGAATGCCGCAACTACATTCGGACCCTGCACAGAGTGAATGATACTACAATGTATGTTTGTGGCACAAATGCCTTCAGCCCCACCTGTGATTATATGGTAAGTAAACAGTAGAATATAGAGTCAGTTTAGAGGATTTTCTAAATTGTTTCTTTCGTCAGGGTCTCTGTTTATTAGCTGAGGGGTTTGAGTCATTAAAATTAAATGTAAACCACTTTTGCTTCATTGCTCCCACTTAAAGGGATAGTTTGAGTGTTTCTGAATGGCATTGTATGAGGAACCTATCCATAGTCAGTGTATTACATACAGTAGATGATGGTCAGCACTTGTCCAGTTTGAAGAAACAGACAGGAGTACCAGCATGGGACTAATGTGCAGTCCATTACTCCCATGCTGGTTCTCCTGTTGTGAATGGGGGCAGCAGCAAAATGTATTTCTGAAAGTCAGTTGAAGTGTATTCACCGCTTTGCCTTGCCATCAGACAAGGGAACAGAAGCTCTTATATCCATCTATGCTCCCTTCAAAGCCACCAGACTCCACCAGACTGACAAAAACATAACAAAAAAACTCAAAGAATACAGGAGTTGCTGGCCTGCTGCTCCCTTGATTGTGTCATTGTGTGATTTTGGTGTTTTAAAAGGTAAAATTAATGTTTTGTTCAATGGAGTCTGATGACTTTGAAAAGAGTATAGATTCTGTTCCCTGTCGGAAAGGACTGTCTAACAGCAAAGCAAAACTGTAAAAATATTGTAAATAAAGCATGTTTACACAGCAAAACTCTTGTATTAAATTAAGAAAACCCCCATCCTCTGTTTTTTAAAGGCAGAGTCAACATATTTTCTCAGCAAAAGGTCATTTTGGGTACATTTCCTTCTGCTATAAAAAACAAACTTTACCCCTCATAAAGTTGGTTTGTGGATTTATTGTCTTTGTTAGTTTTGATTGTATATTTTGGCATCTCAGAGCCTGAACCTACCACCAAGGAGAATTAAATAGCTTGTGCAAAAACACATTAAGCTAATGGTTGTATTACAATAAATGAATGCAGGCATTATGTTTTTTGCAAGCTATAATTTGAAATAATGGCTGAGTTGAAGGTTTATCTGAAATCGTATTATATCTTTTATATCCTTTAGAAAATAGTGATTCATCTCGAAGCTGGTGGTTTGCATCATTGAAATAGTAGAACCTTATTCCTTTACTTTGATTATAGCCCATCATCAACTTCAATGCTGCCACTTTAAGGGGAACTTTAAGTTAAAAAAAAAAAAACAATGCTCCCAAATCTCAAACCTAGAGTGCTAAAACTCAACACAGAACCTTGACACAATAAGCTGTTTATATGAAAGGATGAAAACTGGCGAGTAATAATGTAAATCTATGCAAGTTACAGTCAGTGGGCTAAAACTGCAAACCACTGGTGAAATCTTAAACAATTACACACCAGTGTGTGAATAAAATAGCACTGTTTTTCTTTCTTTTCCGTTTCCTAACAAGTTTGTCTTTCCTCTCTCTCTCCCTCTCTCCTGCTTTGTTTCCGACAGACGTTTGTTAATGGACAGCTGAGGCTGGAGGGAAAGCAGGAGGAGGGAAAGGGGAAATGTCCTTTTGATCCCTTCCAGCGATACTCCTCCCTCATGGTTGGTGAGTGTCAGGTTTGCTGCCAACGGGAACAAAACGCAGAACACTGCTGAATGTTCAAAGTGCACCAACACAACAGATCAGTGTGATAACCATGTGCAAACTTCCCTCGCCACAAGACCTGAGCACCACATGCATTGCAAATAGTGCTAGCTGCTCACTCAACATAGGGACTAATTAGTCAGAAAAAAACTATCAGCAGGCATGTAAAAGTGATCTTGTTTCAATTTAATATGAATAATGTATTTCCAGGAATTTTCTCCCCTCACCTCTTGTTCCTGACCAACAGGAAATGACCTGTATTCTGCTACATCTATCAACTTCTTGGGCTCTGAGCCGGTGATCCTGCGCAGCTCAGACTTGGCTCTCCGCACTGAGTTTAAGAGCTCCTGGCTCAGTGGTGAGTTCCTCCTCAGCTAAAACTGGCCATTTAAAGTTTTATGATGGTTAATAGTTTATAAGGCCACACTGCTTATGCATGATGCAATATTTTTAGATATCCTTTAATGTAGCCGTAGCAAAGTTTTTTTTATTATTATTTTTCTGCACCTGTGCTAATTTCTTGTTTTCTGATTTCAGAGCCAAACTTTGTCTACATGGACTTTGTGGGTGAGAGTTTTGAAAGTCTTGATGGGGATGATGATAAGGTGTACATGTTCTTCAGTGAGAATGCCATGGAGTACGACTTCTACAGCAAAGTTGCAGTGTCTCGAGTGGCCCGTGTCTGCAAGGTATGATTAATTAAGCACTGAATAAAACCTCACATTCTCTGCAAGACCTTTGGCATTTTCAGAGACATTAATAGAGAGTTGCTTGAACAATATAACTGTTTGGCCCCACGCTCCCTGTCTGACAGTGGTCTGGTTTGCTGTGATTAAGAGGAATATCTGCAGACTTGGACATGACAGAGTGCCTCTGTTTCTGTGTTTAGGGGGATATGGGCGGCCAGCGGACACTGCAGAGGAAATGGACGTCATTCTTGAAAGCTCGTCTGGATTGTTCCCTCCCTGAACCCAGCCTGCCCCCCATTGTCCAGGATGTCTTCCTGCTAAAGGACGAGGACTGGAGGAAGAGTGTCTTTTATGCTGTCTTCACTCCACAGTCGTAAGTGTTTACAATCAAATCCTGGAGTTTTATGGCTTGGGGTGGGTGTTGACCCGTGGCAAGACAGGAAGTCGATATTCACACAATTACTGGTAAAGAAATAAATAAAAAAAAAAAAGTATTCAAACCTTTTTCGCTTTATGGTCATATGAGGCATTTAGTAGCAATACATTAGTTTGATTTATATTTTGATTGTTTCTGCCAAGCATCCAAAGAGGCAACTCAATGAATTTTACATATTAAATAAATAACTATATAAATAAGTGTATGAAAACGACAACATAACAATAATAATGATAATTAATAATTTATATTGAGTTATTATATGAAGTGACAACAGTTCATATATCTGAACTGATTTTAACAGTTGGCTAAATGTGTTTGTTTGTTTCCAGGAGCTTGTCCCAGGCATCTGCAGTATGCGCATACAGTGTGTCTGCCATTCGTGACATTTTTAATGAGGGCAAGTTTAAGACACCTGTTGCCGTGGAGACGTCCCACGTCAAGTGGGTGATGTATACTGGAGAGGTGCCGGTCCCCAGACCAGGAGCGGTGAGTTAAAAGACTTTGTTGCAGCTAGAAGACAAAATCTAAAAAAGAAATTCCTGAAAAAATTCTGAATTAAATCCTTGTATTTCAGTGCATCAATAATGTGGCACGTAAATTGGGGATGAAACGCTCTCTGGACCTTCCTGACAAAACCCTCCAGTTCATCAGGGACCGCCCTCTTATGGACGAGGCTGTTCAGCCGCTGACAGGAGGACCACTACTAGTCAAGAAGGGAGCTCTGCTGACTAGGATTGTAGTAGACAGTGTGTTGGCGCTGGATGGACAGACATATGCCGTCATGTTCCTTGGCACCGGTAAACTATGGAATATCTGTTTAAAAAAATAGGTGCAGTTTTGGAAGAGAGTGAACCTGAACTAAGCTTAGTTTTCTGTATAAATATTCAGGTTGATTAGACTTAAAGCCCCTAAAATCTTGGCTTTAAAGTTTTTTTTTAAGTATTTCTCCACATGAAATATAAATGTATGTAACAATTTCTTTGACAGCGCTGACAACATAAGCAAATAGTGCAAAACTGTGATTTTTATTTTTTTTTTCCCCCAAATGTTGCTGAACTCTGATTGGTGCACAGAAGTAAGTGACATCACTGTTTTCCAACTAAGCCCCACCCACTTCCGACAACAAAAGCAATAGCAAAATCAAACAATACAGAACATTATGTTTTCATATAGAAGACCCTTGGTTGTAGTAAGAATCTGATTAAGAAAACATGTTTCAGGACCTTTAATTATAAGGTTTTAGAGCACACCAGTAGCTTTTTAAGATATGAGATATTAATAATCAGAGCTGAGTGTTATAATGTACTCCATCCATCAATCCATCCATTTTCTACCATTTAGTGTCAAAGGGTCGGTGGGGGGGCTGGAGCCTATCCCAGTCTTAGGGCGGAATATATAATGTACTTATCATGGTAATTTCTTTGTTTCCTGACAGAAAATGGTTACGTTCAAAAGGCTGTCAACTACGCAGGAGAGATGTTCATCATTGAAGAAATTCAACTATATGAAAACTCTGTGCCTGTTAGCATCCTGCGCCTCTCATCCAGCAAGGTAATAGCTTAGTAACAATATGGTTTATGAGCTCATCATCATCAATCAATGGTTTTGTGTGCACACATAGGGACAGCTATATGCAGGTTCAGAGTTTGGTGCCATCCAGATGCCGGTCAGCAGCTGCAGCCGCTATGGCTCTTGTGTGGACTGCATCCTTGCCAGAGATCCGTACTGTGCCTGGGAATTCACCAGCAAGCAGTGCTCATCAGTCTACAGCTCATCCTCCTCCTCCTCCTCAAATACTGCAATACAGAGTCTGAAGGAGGGAGATGTCTCACAATGTCCCCAACCAGGTACATTTATACACCATCATTTGCAGCAGTTCTTAAGCATGCAGTGAGCACAGCTATGGGGTAGACAAGAGTAAGAAGGCCCTCTGTTGTTCCTGATGCTCATGGACACTCTGCTGTTACCACCACCACCACCACCACTACTACTACTGCTGCTGCTGCTGCTACTACTGCTGCTACTACTGCTGATTAGACATGTCTGTAAATCTGACATAGCGACCGTCATGAACAACAGAAAAATTAGTGTAGTCTGAGCCCAGCATTACCCGGGAAAGCACTTTTCCAAGATTTTACATTTAGTTTTATAATCAAAAAAGTTGTAGTCTTTTATGATTTAATTGTGATTAAATGCCCTCTTCTTGTATATATTTTATTTATACTCAAATTATTTACATTTGACCAGAAAATTGACATTTTATCAGGGTGTATCCCAGTTTACCTTATATGTGTGTGTATATTTTTAGATCCAGTAGCAGCTGTGGATTTTACCCTAGTTCCAGGGAACAACATCCAGCTGCCTTGCCAGCTCCACTCCAACTTGGCACAGGTCCTGTGGCAATTCTCTGACCAAACACTTCACTCCAACGACAAATACTACATCTACAGCGGGGGCCTCTTCATCCTGAGTGCCTCTAAATCAGATGCTGGCCTGTACATCTGCAAATCTGTGGAGCTAATCAATAGCCGAACATACAACCGGACTGTGGCAGTTTATCACTTACAGCTCCACTCTGGCCCTGGAGCTGGGGAGAGCAGCACTACGCCTCGCAATGAGGTGACAAATTCTTCAAAATCTAGTCACAGCCTGAGCACAGTTACACCAAGTCCGGTGCCAACCCCAAGCAATGAGGGCCCGTTGGTCCCCGAGAACCACAGAGACACAAGCCGGGTGACTCACTTAGAGGTGGCTGTGGCTCTGCTGTCGCTGCTTTGTCTCTCTCTGACAGGAGTCATGTTTTGGTTGTGGAGTCAAGGGCGTTTGGGATGTGTCAAGTTTTCAAAGCGCACCAGTGAAAGCGAGGAGAAGAGACAGTCAGCCGAGTACATGCACATCCAGAACAGAACTTCAGAGATACAGTTCTTGCAGCCTGAATCCGGAAGACCTTGTGGTGCCAATAATAATCACACCACAGTTGACTTCAAAAGGAACGGCGAGCACCACTTCATACCTATGGCCAACATTTCAAGTCTGGACGGTCTGGGATACATAAATGATGAGTCAGAGATTTGACTCTGCTGAGGTATAGAATCCAGACACTAATTATCTTCCTATAGGTGTACTGCTGCAGAAAAGGGATTTCACATTATAAATTCTTTTGATTGAGGTCCCATTTCTCCTTGCCTATTTTATCGACTGTCTATCATTTCTGTACACTGACTGGGCAGCTGATGTTCACTGATGGGACTTTTCAGGATTTCAGGAGGAAATTTCAGGAAATAACTGAAAAGTCTATACATATATATATATATATATATATATATATGTATATATATATATATATATATACACACACACACACATACACACAGTCGTGGCCAAAAGTTCACATACACTTACAAAGAACATAATGTCATGTCATGTCATGTCATAAAAGAACCAAACTTCATGAATGTTTTTTGTGACATAATGACTTCATTATGACTTCATTATGGGTCAACATAAATGTGACCAGGGGCGGCACGGTGGTGTAGTGGTTAGCACTGTCGCCTCACAGCAAGAAGGTACCGGGTTCGAATCCCGGGCCCGGGACCTTTCTGTGTGGAGTTTGCATGTTCTCCCCGTGTCTGCGTGGGTTCTCTCCGGGGACTCCGGCTTCCTCCCACCATCCAAAAACATGCATGGGGATTAGGTTAATTGGCTAATTTAAATTGACGATTAGGTTAATTGGCTAATTTAAATTGACCGTAGGTGTGAATGTGAGTGTGAGTGGTTGTCTGTCTCTATGTGTCCTGCGATGAGGTGGCGACTTGTCCAGGGTGTACCCTGCCTTCCGCCCTAAGACAGCTGGGATAGGCTCCAGCCCCCCCGCGACCCTATGAGGATAAGCGGTAGATAATGGATGGATGGATGGATAAATGTGACCAAATCTACTGGGTCAAAACTATACATACAATAATGCTAATATTTGGTTACATGTCCCTTTCGCTTCAATTAGGCACTTTTGGTAGCCATCCACAAGCTTCTGTTAAGCTTCTGGTTGAATATTTGACCACTCCTCTTGACAGAATTGGTGCAGTTCAGTTAAATTTGTTGGCTTTCTGACATGGACTTGTTTCTTCAGCATTGTTCACGTTCTGAATGGGGTTTAAGTCAGGACTTATTTAAAACCTTCTAGCCTGCTTTAACCATTCTCTTACCACTTTTGATGTGTGTTTGGAGTCATTGTCCTGTTGGACAACTGTGCCCAAGACCCAACCTTCGGACTGATGATTTTAGGTTATCTTGAAGAATTTGAAGGTAATCCTGCTTCTTCATTATTCCATTTACTCTCTGTAAAGCACCAGTTCCTTTGGCAGCAAAACAGCACCACAGCATAATACTACCACCACCATGCTTGCCGGCATGGTGTCAAAGGCCTCACCTTTTCTCCTCCAAACATATTGCTGGGCATTGTGGCCAAACAGTTTGATTTTTGTTTCGTTGACCACAGATTTTTCCTCCAAAAGGTCTTATCTTTGTCGATGTGATCAGCAGTAAACTTCAGTCAAGCCTTAAGGTGCCGCTTTTGGAGCAAGGGCTTCGTTCTTGCACAGCAGCCTCTCAGTCCATGGCAATGTAAAACACACTTGACTGTGGACACTGACACCTGTGTTCAAGCAGCTTCTAATTCTTAGCAGATCTGATTTTTGGTGGTTCTCGGTTGACTCTTCACCCTACTGACCAATTTTCTCTCAGCAGTAGGTGATAGCTTGCATTTTCTTCCTGATCGTGGCAGTGACAAAACAGTGCCATGCAGTTTATGCTTACAATTGTTTGCACTGTTGCTCTTGGGACTTGCAGCTGCTTTGAAATGGTTACATTTTCAGTTGACCCTCATAAAAGAACCAGACTTCATGAATGTTTTTTGTGACAAAGAAGTATCTGTTCCAATCAGTCTATCAGAGAAAAATCAGAAATAACTGGAAACTCAAACTGTTCTTTACAAGTGTATGTAAACTTTTGACCATGACTGTATGTGTGTGTGTATATATATATATATTACACACACACACACACACACACACACACACAAATGTTTTGTATAATGATGAATTGTGAATATACACTGTGTAATATATTGTGTACAGACAGGAGTTGTTTTTTTTTTTTTTTAACTACTATTTATTTATCGCAGTGAAGCAATCATAATACCTGTAAGTCTTCTAAAAAGGGTCCGCAACAATGAACAAGTAGCAAACACTTTGACCTCTACATTTTTGGCAGATTGCATTTTATGGGTTGTTTATTCAATATGACATGGACGTGTACTACTTATGGACTACAAATTTGTCTCTCCATTTAAAGGGACACTTGTGTATTTTTCAACCTGGACTCTGTTTTCCTATGTTTTGTTTTCCTGTATTGTCGAAATCATCTAATACATATTCAGCCATGACACCAAGCTATGCTTTCTGTACTGTACTTCAACACAACAAACTCTGTACAGCTGGCGCTCATGTTTCCACCATGGATGTAGTCCACCGTTGTCTTCTGGTAACATGTCACCTCGTCAGATTTTAGAACAAGACAAGACTCTCTTTCCATAATGTCAGACACTTACAATATCACTTTTGTAAACTGTAAATGACAGTGCCAGCTTGCCCCAATTGCACAATATTGCAGCCTGTAAGCAGCTGCCGCTTACTGCCCTGCCCCTTTAGACTGGACCAAAGTAATTTGAAGCATTCAAATCGATGACAAGAAGTGAACTCCGTAACAAAAACAAGATTATTTCACGCCAGTAAATATTGTACCATCATTGCGATTTGTAGGTGTCATCAGCAAATCAAGTCATTGCATAAGAGAGGCAGCACAGACAAGAATTTTGTTTATTTCTGGTGTCAAAACCTTTGGAAAATGCAGCCCTTGTTGATAATAAAAAAAATACTTCACTGGGAGTTTGACGTGTTTCTGGTTTCTGGTTGTCAGTAATGATTACCCTCTCTTCAGCGCAGCTGAGGAAATTATTTGAAAGCCATGCTGGAAGTTCAACCGACGTGCTTGTTGTCTTGATGTTTTCAACAGATACTCCTGTGGGGTGTGTGGCAGGATGATGGTATCAACAAAATACACACACACCAACTTCACAGTTACCTCAGACCTGTTTGTTTTTTGCAAACTAAATTACAGGAATGCAGCCCTGGATCTGCTGTGCGCTTTTCACACTGTCATTAACAGCAACGCTTGGAGCCACCTCGTGTTTCATCTCAAACAAGTACTGTAGAATAAAAGGGTTGAAGTGGGTTTCTGCTTAATTATTCAGCAGTGCAGCATAAGGAAGCTGTCATGAACAGCATTTTGACTGTATATTTATCTTATCAGGCAGTAAATTAATACAACATTAATGGAGTTAGATGGATTTTATGGTTATAAAAAATGCTTTCATGCACAGCATGGGCATATTTACACTGAGGAATTAAAACAACCGCTGATGTTTGTTTCGTCTAAAAAAAAAAACCCACCAAAAAACAAAACAGCAGAATACAGAGTTATTCATACATTTCTTTTAGCTGCCCACTCCTGTTCGTCAGCCCTACTTTTTCTCCCAAGATTTTAATGAGCTCTTACTTTTAACTATGATGTTCACGAGCGTTTTTTATATCCTGAAAGCAGTTTCTTTGAACATTCCTACTTATATTTCTGAATAAATCAATATAGCAGCAGCTTCTCTCTCTCCTCAGGGTAAAATATTTTACAGTGAGGACATAGGAAACAGATACACACAGCATAAGTGGGCACCAAAAAGGACATTCAGAACAAAACTGGTGGCAATTAACAAAGAACAGTTAATTGAAGTATTAGCCAAATTGTCTAATGCAATCATTCAATTGATATGAAAACATAAATGAACCACCAATATCACCACTTTTTCATAGAACAATATTACTGTATAAAAAGACTGGAACGTACATCCATGTTATATCTATGGCCTGAGACAGTCCAAAAATATAAACAAACATGACCCCACCCTCAAAGTATTTTCCGAAATCAACGCTGCATGGTTTGGATGGTAGTTGTGTTGGCAGCATAAATGTCTCAAATTGCAATACAGCAGTAACAAAAATGTTCATAACAGTTTTTTTAAAAAAATTTTTGGTTTTTAATAAATTGTGTTTGTTTCAGGTCCCAATTTGTCATTTGACCATTGCCACCAGGTGATGAGGAAAGATACATACTTTATTCACACTGAAGTATGGCTGCATTCCAAACTGCATACTTTTCGTACTTTTAGAACATACTGCAGCTGTCCTCACAAAGTATGCTCTATTGCATAGA
The DNA here is from genome assembly GCA_029721515.1 of Synanceia verrucosa. Classification (NCBI taxonomy): domain Eukaryota; kingdom Metazoa; phylum Chordata; class Actinopteri; order Perciformes; family Synanceiidae; genus Synanceia; species Synanceia verrucosa. The sequence continues at coordinate 6,969,930 of CM056558.1, forward strand.
TGCACACATTACATACAGTTGAGACATACCTTTTTGTCATTAACTTTGACCCTCTTTTGGGTCAGAATAGCCAGAAAGCCTATCCCAGCTGTCTTAGGGCGGGATACTGGACAAGTCGCCACCTCATCGCAGGGCAGATAACCACTCACACTCACATTCACACCTACGGACAATTTAAATTAAATTAACCATTTAACCTAATCCCCGGATGGATGGTGGGAGGAAGCTGGAGTACCCGGGGAGAACTGCAAACTCCACACAGAAAGGCCCTGGGCCCGGGATTCGAACCCGGTACCTTCTTGCTGTGAGGCGACAGTGATAACCACTACACCACCGTGTTACCCTCTGGCATATTATGTACACCAAAATTAACTGAAGTTTCAGAGGCCATGGAAATAACATATTTCTTAAATTATGTGCCTTTCCTCATTGCAGTGCTTATCTAGATAGCAGCATGAACTACAGTTTTTTTGAGTCATACCTGCTATATTATATAGCATTTTCTCAGATGTTCACCACAAATTCCAACCATGAACACTTTCATTCAGCACAATAGGTATAGTCGATGGTTTCTTTTCAAACATATCCATTTTATTTCGTCACTTATCAAACAACAAGAGAAAAATCAAAACACTTGGCATTGGCCATGAAGGACACTTTTGTAACAAGAAAACAAAAATGAAATCAAATTAAAATTGCAGGAGGCAGCTTTTATGTCAACACTAAAGGATTTCTGTATCATGGTGCCAGAATAAAAGTAGCTGAACTGCACAAGAATAATCTTTAGTGATGTTTGTTGGAGAGACAGTAAATTACTCCACTTGGACTGCATTTTAAACACACTGTGACTATGTTTACATGCATGATTTCACTTCACCGCTAATCCATTATTGGATATTTTTACGGTCAGTTAAGTCATTTGTATCAGTCACACAAGGTCAGTTCATTTGAAATAAGAGACTCCTGTTCAGTCCCACTCTCGTGAAAGGCTGCATGCAAACACACTGCAGTCACCAAAACACAAAAAACTCTGTCTATCTGGGTGAAAATGAAAGTGACTGGAACATTGACAACCACAGATAAGGTGCTTTCACGGCAGGGCGCTGACCACAAAAAGCAAACAGTGTAGGTTTTGAACTACAGAAACAATATAATATCTACTTTGGGTGTGACTTTTTCAGTATCAAAATAATGGCAAGTGTTTTGGCACATCAGGGCACAGTGAGAAATCACAGAGAAGGATCACGTACCACCAACATGCATAAGTCCAGTTAAGCAACAACTAAAAAGAAAAGGCAGTGCTTTTTAAGGCGATAGTCAAGCAATATATTTTTACCATACAAAATATGCGATATTAAGGCGCATTTCAAGAAATCACAGCCAAAGCAGGCAAGCATGGAGATTTCCAAGCACAGTGTATCAAAAATAAACTCCTGACAGAATAATACAGAGAAAAAGATTCCACTGGATACGAATCGTGCAGTTTGTAGACGTTCTCTTGTTGCAAAAGGGGAAAAACCCACGTTGTTCAACATACAATGATTTCTGGCATGCAGATTTGGCAATATGTAAGACTATCATAAAAGTCCATAAGGCACACATCCCTCATATACTGCTATCCCGCTATTCTTTTTGAGTTTCCAATTGCATATTTGCAAGACTTTAGAGAATAAAATTGTATCTCATTAATTTTAATAAACTATATGTAAACAAAAGTTGAAATGGAATGGCATATTTTATGAGATAGCCCTCTACTACACGTGTAGTAATGAGCTTTGGAGGGAAAAAAAAAAATTCAAAAAACATACATCAAAACTTTCTGACATGAATCCTGTCATTCCAAAAAAATACTTCTATGGATTTTGTCCTAAGGGTGACATGATATGGTTTGCTCTTGTGCACCACAGAGACTAACAGCTAACTGCCTCCATCTAGAGGTGACTCTCAGCTATCACCAGTGACTGTTGTCGGGGTAACTCGGCACTGCGGCAGGATACTGGGGCAAGCTAGGGCCCTGGGCTGCCTCAGCAACAGCATTAAAACCTGCTTCCCTCACTGGTGCACTCTTCCACACTCCAGTGCTCCACTCTTCCTGAGCACGCTGCAAGCTACCGCCGCCACCACGGTACAGTCTGTGTACCTGCCACAAAAAAAGAGAGAAAAAAGTTAATAATTTTCTTTTATTTGTGTCCATTTCCAAGCATCTGTGAGGGTTGATACACATAATGGACAAAACACATGCAAGTGTGTTTTTGGTGTTTGCGTTCACTAACCTTAATGAGCACCAGTACCATTAAAATGGTCACCACAGTGAAGAGCAGAGTTGTGATAAGCATCACTATAGCAGAGCCCACATTGTAGCTGAAAAATATCACTGTCGCAATCCAGCCGCTTTGATGTGTTGGTGAGAGTGACATGGAGCAGCACAGGTTAGTGTTAATCATCCAGTATGCAGTTAGAAAAGTCAATTTAATACATGTATCCAAAGTTTCAAATGAGCCATTAATAGTTAAGATGTTTTGAAGTGGGATTGTATGGGGTCGAGTTATAGTAGGTGCTGGTCGGCATGGCCCCAGTTTGAAGAAACAGACAGGGGTAGAAGCACTGGAGCAAAGTTGTGGATGTGGGAAACAGCAAAACCTACATTAGACTCATAAAACAATATCAGTTTAAGTGTACACTATATATACTACCATATTTTCATCGCTTTATCATGCTGTCATACAGCCCTTTAAAAAAGGGAACTGAAGCAGTTACTATGTCCATTATCCAACAATCATTTTTCATTCAGTCTACTGCTACCTCGGGCCGCTTAGTCAGACCAGCAACCCCCGTGTTCTGCGACGTAAAATTACTGTTTTGTCAATGAAGTCTGGTGGCTTTAAAAAGAACATAGATAATAGATTCAATTACGGCAATGTAAAGTGGTGAAAATATTCTAAACATAGTGTGCTCTTAAACTGATATTGTTTGTTTCAGGAGGCTGCCCCGTTCACAGCACAGCGTTGCTCTGTTTTTCCAAACTGGGGCCGTGCAGACTGTAGGTAATACAGTGAATATGGATGAGTACCTCATATAACTTCAAAAGATCCAAACTCTGCCATTAAGCAGTGAGGAAACAAATACAGTGGCAAACAGCATACTGCTGATCAGTGTAAAAAAACACTTCACATATCATGGGTGAACAGTGTTACTATCCCAAACATGTTTTTAGAAACATCACTTCAAAATGACAGTGTGACACATGGTGTGTATTGACTAAAAATCCACTTAATTTAGAAACCTGACAGAAACCATGAGGCTTTCACTTGTACTTCCTTTCTGACCAAATAGCAAAAATAGAACGATAAAAAAGAGCAAAGATCTGAAATCACTGTAAAGAAATATGCAAAGAATACCTCACTTTATCTTAATACTTCAATTAACAGAAACAAGAATGTAAACACTATTCAATTCTTCATGTGCCTGATAGAAAACATGTTTTCCAGCTGCCTTGATCATTTCACAAAAGACCTCATGACCTCCTCAACATGTGCACAGTCTTCAAAGCTGGTATGGTTTCGACTCACCATGTTCCCCAGCCAGAAATGCCTATAGTCTGGATGAGGGCCAAGACACACTGGAGGAAGAAGATGAAGAAGAAGGCCATGAAGTTGAACGAGCTATCAGCCCTGTGAACAAAAGAGAACACAAGGGGATGATACAACCGAGCACAAACGAGCCAAGAGTTGCTCTATTTTTGTTGCTTCTTCCTCCTACTAGTTGTCAACATGTAGGAATACAATGCAGATCTTTTTAATACCAACACCTTCACACTTGTTTCACAATCACACTGTTCAAATAAATAAATAAATAAATAAACAAATAAGCACAATAAAAAAAAATCAGCATGGCCTACATTTATCATTATAATTCCTAAAGATATAACTTGAATAGATGTGTCACACATAATTATTAAATTCACATAAAGTCACAAAAGCAAAACAATGTCCTTATTTTCTGTCTGTCCACATACCCTTGTATCACATCACTTCCTTTTTTTCCCCCCGAGTAGAATCCCAAAAAATAAGAATAATTGGTCCCTTTAAGATCTGAAGATAACATGACGACTAAAAGTCGAAACAGTAAAATAATGGGTGGAATCCATGATCATCATTCATTTTACGCAACCAAAATAATTTCATGATGGATCTTGTGACTAGTGTTGCCTTCAATGTTGTAGCTCGGTCTCAAGGAAGTCTCGTCTCAGAACCAACCACATGACGATGATTATTTAACCAACACAATTCTCGGAAACTGTTTTCTATGTTTAATGGAAATGTTGCTCTTTCAGGTCAATTTTATGTGCTTATGTGTTTTATGTGTGAACTACAGAAGTGTTAAAATATGTATGCTGTATACTCCATCGTGACATATGCAAACAAGCTCTGTTGAGATTTTCAAAAACTTAAATCTTTATTTTTAAATTCCCTAACCGAAATCCTGTTGTTATATAAACATTTATGTAATTGAGGTTGGGCCCGTATACATGTGAGTTTTACATGTGACGTTTCATGTGTATGGTGAGAATCTTTGGATGGTGTGCACTTTATAAATAAGTAGACATTCAGAGATGATTATTTCATGACATTTAGCTCACGGTGACTGACCTGAAGGCTTTGTACAGGGGTCTGAACCAGCAGGTGTAACTGCATGGGCTGAAGAGAATGAGCCAGAGCAGGGAGAAGCCGAAGTTCGTGGCACTTCCACCCCCAGCCCACCAAGCAATACACGAGATCACATTTAAGCACAGCGTGCCTGAATACACTGCAGGCGGAGGGGAGAGGGGAGGAAGGGAAGTGCTTGAAATTTGTACTCAACAGTCCATGTCCGTTTTCTGAGAAATGACTAATGCCAAGTAAGGAAATTTTATGTGAAAGCACTCACTCATCCAAAGTGTGTAGGCTCGGCGCACCAACTGCTGGTGTGGGGCAGGGATTTCATCTTCTATGTTGTGGTAAAAGCAGGGCTTGATTTTGATGAACTTGGGCAGTGGAGGAAAGTTATTCACCCGCTCTGAAACAAGAAGGAAAGTGTCATTGTAATATTTGCATCTTATTTTTTACTTTTAAATCTGAGGACGTTACAGTACAGAAATGTTGTTTCTCACAGACCAAGGCACTAATAGAATACAGTTAAGCATTTATCAAAAAACAACAAACAGAGGAAAAACTAACATAAAGAGAACTATTACACAGAACTACTGAGGCAATCTGTGACATGGTGTGCAGCTGAGGCAAAATAAGAAATATAAGCATAAAGAACCATGGACAAGCAATATGATTATTGTGGATATTGTGAAATTAGTGCAACTGATTTACAACATGGCCTGATTATAGGAAAGAGGAGATAGACAAATAAATGGATAGATAAGATAGATTTTAAGTGACATACCAGCCATCTTGAAATCCAAATTATTTCCTAGATAATAAGAATACACAGAAATGAAAATAAGCGGTTAACACTCATGCATTTTCATCGATCTTTTGCACTATACATATATACTACCCTTAATGCTTGTTCTCATCTGCTTCATAGCTACAAAAGCTCGCTAACACTGATCACAATGTACATGTTAACCTTCAACCACTTTAAGTAACTTAGTGAATTTACCAGCGGCTCTCTGCACATAGCAACTTTAATCATACGACCGGGTGTACAAATACGTTACATTCTCCAGTTTCCCTCTAACTATACTTGTGAAAATATATCATGTGTTTACTTTACAGTCGGTAGAAGCTAAAACGCAGCCCAGAGGCATAAGTGTCTCTCGATCTCTTGCCGTTTCAGCTGACTGACAGGCAATAAAAAGCCTGTTCTAAACAACAAAACCAAAACCAAAATAAAGCTTGGTAAAGATTACCGAGATATGGCGTTTATACCCTCACACTTCCGTCGCCAGCTGCTGGGGTCCGGGAGACACTCGGGATGCGCTTTCTCGACCCCATCGAGCATACTGCGGCTGCGCCATATCGCAGCTTTTGTAGTTCAGGGCAGCGTAAATGCAATGCACTCAACGGCCAAAAGAACTACAACACCCAGAATTCGTGCGAGCGGTAAACGGGAAACGCGTGACCCCAACATGACAACCTTTCGTGTAAGGATGCCACCCATACAAAGGATAGGCAGGAATCTGATAACAGTTTGGTTCAGGTACTATCTTAGTGGAGCACGAGTTGCCATTAGTGATCGACATTTCCCAACTTTGTCACATAATAATGTCAGGTAACAAAACTATGGGTGGTCAAAATGTATAAAAGCAGAATTGGAACAAATTATCTACAACTGTATCAGATGATTTAGTGCATTATACCAGATTCATGTATTTATCATGACTTTCATTACTGAGTAATCCCATCAAGCAGAGCAAACGCCGGCCTTCTTCTTCTTCTTCTTTGGTGTTAACGGCGGCTGGCCACGTATAAACGCCTGCCCCACCAGACTCCTGTCTTTAATTTTACTATCCCGCAACATGGCAACCCTGACTTCCGAGAAGTCTAACTCCATGGCCAATCACAAAGCCCAAAACATCAGACAGAAGGCGTGCTCTGTGAGCTACTTCTGACACCTTCCGGTTTGTAGCACAGGGTGTCCCGGACAGTGTGGATTATGTGCTTATTATTATTATTATTTGTATTATTATACAAAACGCCCTCAGATATAAATAATTAAATGTTTTGGTTTACAATTTAAGTAACACCACATCTGTAATCACAGTGATGTTACAAATGTTCCAAAGCACTTTCCTACACGTAACCCCGTCTGAACGCGCAAAGCAGTAATACAAAACAAACGGCTCACCAGTGAGCAGTAACTTGGCTCTGACCAATCAGCGACTGCTCTCGATGCAAGTGACACACTCCCGCCAATTCCGATTTGGGAGCGCGAGACGGGCAACCGGGCTAAGGGAGAATGAGGGAGATGCGGAAAGAGAATGCGTTATGTTTTATGGGAAATAAAGTCGAAATACATGTTATTTAAATAGCAGCATAGTTTTTGGTTCGGTGGCGGTGGCATTCACGAGTGTGTTTACGAAACCTGTACCGTTATTTTACTGGAGAATATCGCAAACGTGAGGAACCCGGATTAGTGATTGGGGATGTTGGCGGCGGAAAACCCATCTGTGGACGGACATTTGTCGGCATCGACTCCCCGCAGAAGAGGTAACGTAATGCTAATGCCATTAGCCTAATGTCATTTCTAGCAAACTTACTTGCCAGATTAGTATGAAATGTACGAAGTGTAACGTTAGTTTCAACCAAACAAAAGGATTACAAAGACAATGTCTTGCTTTACGTTAGGTGTAGCGTTAGTTAAAGGTTAACAACCACGTTTTCTTACAGGCACCAGTTAACGTTAGCAATTTTCATTGTTACTAGGCAAACGTTAACAGATGAATACAAGAAAACTGTGATAACTTTACCAACATTAAAGCTAGCACACTACAGCTAACTTTCTGTCCCCGGCATTGCTAATGTTATCATGTTGCCTATCACTAATTCTTTGATATCAAACATAGATGATTACGTTGTTTTATGAAGTTAGGCCTCACACCACCAGTGTTTTACAGCCACAACCCCGTGACCTCACTATCAGAAATACTTAACCTAATGGGAAATTTGCTCTTGTTACCGTTGTTTTGCTAGGTCATCGCCCAAGGTGCCGAGCGGTGGCTAGTTGTGTTAGGTTAGCAGACAAGCTAGTCACATTAGCATCTGTATGTTGGTTTTACGTTAGCACTGCACTTAAAAGCTGTGTTCATAGGTGAAAGTCCAGTGCTGCTCTGCTGTATTCGCTCTGTTACACACAAGTGTCTTATGGCTTTAGTAACTTAAGTGCAGCGATTGTCATTAGTGCAGAGTTTTCAGTATAATGGCCGAGCATGCATCCTTTGCCTGACAGCCCAGTGAAGTGCCTGCTCTGCGGACTTGGCTGGGCCTGCAGCACGGACTAATAAAACCGGTTGGCGGGAGGAGCAATCCAAACACAACCATTACATTCACTGTGTAACTAACGTTAGCACACCGACGTTGCAAACTAATGTAACATTTAATGCAACACCTTAGAAATAATATTTATGCTATTATGTGTACTTGAATTTCAGGAGATTAAGGTTTGAAGACCCACCGTACATTTGCACTGGCGAATTGCAAAATTGTAACAATAGTAAACTAATGATACTTTGCTGTAAGCGGAGGCCTTGGCAATGAAATCTTGACTTGAGTTGTTTGTGTTAAATGTGTGATCCGGGTCAAAGTTGTTGAGGGTAATTCATAATGATGAATGTTTTGAATCAGTGGTTATAATCGTTGTTTAAATCTGCTCACAAAACCTTTGGCAGTTAGTTCCACAGTTGCTATGAACAAACAGCTAGGCCATGAATATTACTTTGAAATTAAGTTTTGGTGTATAGGGTTATTTTCTGATGTTCCTGTTTTTTTCCGTCCTATTCAGGCATGGATTGTAAGTCGAGTAACAATGCCAAAGGGAAACTTATCCAAGGTAAATCCTACGTCTATTTTTTGACACTATAACATTTAATTGATGATAAGCTAGCATAGATTACCATCTGTGTTTTACCATACCATATTTACATTGCCTGTTAATTATTGCTGCACACACTATGCATTGGTATTTCTGTCTTGTTTGGTCTCATAAGGTAGAATTGGAATTTGTGGCACATGCTCAGATTGAAGAACTATCAAGCTGCTACTGCTACTACTGCTATGTATTGATGATTTAAAAAAAAAAAAAAAAGTTATAGTTGTCCCTTTACAAGAAAAGATCTACTTTTTTTAAACCTGCTAAATGTAGTCCATCAGTTTACACATTCATTCACTTTTACAATTTTTTTTTTTGTTGTTGTTTTTAGACTTCATTTTGATGTACAACTTTGAGTTTTAATAACAGTTTTTTTTTTGTTTTTTTTTTTTTTAATTCTGCCTGCAGCTCGTCTCCCATTTAAGCGCCTGAACCCCGGACCTAAAGAGAACCAGCCGCCTAAACGCCCATGTGCACATGTTTGCCCCAAACCAACAGTCCCGGACAGGGAGAATGAAAATGAGTCCTCCCCACTCCCTATACACAGTGGACCACCCTTGGTCAATGGTCGCGGGCCCCTTGATGGCTTCCTTAGCCGTAGGCGCCCTGCGCCCTCAGATGAGAACGACATTATAGATTTGACAGAGGACAACCCTTCATTGCCCACAAAGTGCCTTGTTTCATCTGCTCCTGCCTCCAGCCTCATAGCAAAAGACAAGCATCAGGGCAAAGACAAAACTGCATCTTCTGGAAAATCCAGCAATGTTGATCACACGCCTATAACACACACTTTAGACTGCACAGTTGTCAGCAATGAGAAGGACGTGGATGGAGATGATGGTAATCAAACAGCATCTATTTCGCTGCTTGACACAACGCAGGATTCTGAAAGTGAGCGAGAGGAGCAGGATGAGTCAGGAAACGTTTCCAGTTTAGGAAATCGGTCCATACTGTCCGCTTCATCAGTCAGCTCCACAGCTGACAGCTCACCAGAGAAGTCCAAGACAGATGACCCTACACCTACTAGTACACCTACAGTAAGTACATATCCCATTGCTTTGATATTATTTAATCCCACTTCAGGCTGTATAGCAATAACTGATTCAATATCATTTAGTATACATTTATCAGTATTCCTAACAGCTTGTTCTATTATATGTCTGCATACATCATAAAACAGTGGTGACATTATTTTTTTTTTTTTTCAAACAAGCAGTTAATGGTTTTGTGTATAGAGTTTTTTTTCTTTCTACTATTAATATAATTTGTGTCACATCGACAGCCTTTTGAGGTTTCAGACATTCTGTAGATATTTACAAATGAAATACCCACAGTTGGTTCAATGTTGACATTTTGTTGAACACATTTGACATTTATTATCATTTCTCTACTTCACAGGAGCCAAAGACCACCCCCAAGGTACCATCCGATCAGAAAAACATCAGAAGACGCTCATTGAAGGTGGGAGTTTTGGCCGCAAATGGGTTTTGAATTCTGTTAAAGATCTCCTAACTTCTTCAAAAACAACCTGATTTGTTTTTTAAATTTTTTACCCATTTTGTCAATAATTAGACCTGATTTTTAAGTAGAGGAGACTGACTTGAGCTATTGCAATTGTAGAGTGAACAAGAAAGGCTTCGCCAGCAACAGGAGAAAGAACGCCGGAAGGAAGAGGCTAAAGCTGCAAGAGAAAAAAAGAAAGAAGAGGCTCGAAAGCTAAAGGATGAGCAAGAAAGGGAAAAACGAGAAAAAAAGGAAAAACAAGAACGAGAGAAGAAAGAAAAAGAGAAGGAAAAGGCAGATAAGTTAAAAGCAAAAGAGGAGCTACGGAAATCAAAGTTGGAGTAAGTAATGCTAAGTCCCTGTTACTCACACTTATCCTTCTGACATGTTTTCATGTTTCATAAGCCTGTGTCTGTTGGTACCCATACATTGATTTCTGTATGCTAAATGTTTTGCTGTGAATTTGTTTTTAGGGCAAAGCTTGAAGAAAAACGGAAGAAAGAAGAGGAGAAGCAAATGAAGGAAGAAGAGAAACGATTGAAAGAAGAGAAGGATGTAAGCTATGTGATGTCAAGAGCTCGGTAGAAGCGACAACATTTTTGTGTTCCAGATCTTTAAAGGACCTGTTACTGAATCACAATATTGAGTCTGTTCACCAATGTGCATCTTTTAACAGCGCCTCAAAGCTGAGAAAGCTGAAATTACGCGTTTTCTACAGAAACCCAAGATCCAGCAGGCTCCAAAGGTCAGCACATACTGCACTTTATATCTATTTATCCCTTAATTCATAACTTCGGGGCTTATTGCAACACCATGTCGCTGCCTAGAAGCTAGCCATCATCTTAACATCTGTTGTGCTATTTGATTGTGTGCACATGCTATAATCCTCTGTACAGCCCTTTATGATTCAAATAATTTGCAAATTTACCTTTCCAGACACTTGCAGCTGCGTGTGGGAAGTTTGCTCCATTTGAGATAAAGGAACACATGGCTCTGGCACCACTGTGTCGAGTTCAGTGTGAGGACTCTGTTTTTGAGGAACTGGACCGGTATTTATTGAATCCTGCTAACAACCTGAATGGACTGAAAGACTGGATTGGACCAAAACCTCGCAGCTCAGGACCCACCAATCCCAGACAGACAGACAAACAGTGGTAAGGCTGGCAATAGCAATGATCCCAAAGTTGTGCAACTCCAGCGTATTCTGTTCTCTTTGGCCCGTCCTTCAAATTTTAGTTGTATTAATATTGTTGGTTAACAAGTGTAGGCCATCGGGCCAAAAAAATCAAAATGAAGCTTCTCCACTGGAATTTGCTGCTGTACTACGGAGCACTTGTTGCTAAACAATGACATATCCCAGACAGTAAAAATATAATAATTTCACCTAATAAAGATCATTCTGCTACGGTAGTGTGAGGTGGAAATACTTCAGTGCTAAACTATGTGGAGACACCATGCATAAGTCATACACCCTGTTTATGTTCATGCAAAGTTTAATAGTTATAGGCTACATTTTTTTGAAATCATGGGCAAAGCAAATTTATTTACATTGCACATTTCAACAGCCAGGTAAGTCAAAGTGCTCTATGTAAGACCCATTCAGTGCAATTCTGTACTCACTGTCGTCTGTGTGTCTTTCAGGAAGGTGGAAAAGACTGTTTCACTGATGTGCTCAGCATCTAGCTTCTCCATAGCATATAGATTTTTACAACAGTCCTCTATTTTTCAGCTGTTCTCAAAACTGAGCAAAATTTGAATGAGTGGCTGGTCCACAATAAAAGCAGACTGATGGGATTTTTAATGAACCTGGTGTACTGTAACACTACCCAAACCAAGTGCCTATTTTATGGATTTTAAAAAACAAATAAAATGAAATCAATTTCCCTGTATCTGTGTGGTAAAACTTTCTTTCAATTCCATCTTCCCCCACCACTGTTTACTCAGTGAGTGTTTAGCAGAAGGGCCCAAATCAGGTGAACGGCCGGATCGTAAACGTTATGGACCCATGAAGCTACTGCAGTTCCATGCCAACTACCGTCCAGCGTACTGGGGCACCTGGAGTAAGAAGAGTTCTTTCATCTCCCCTCGCTGCCCCTTCAAACAAGACAAGGTGAAACTATTTGCCAAAAGCATCAATGTGTTCCCAGCTGTGCTAAGCATAACTTAATTCTTTTCTTTTTGAACACTTTATTTGTAGTTTTCAAATATTATATAAAACAATAATATTCTCTATCTTACAAATAGTCAGAAAGAAAACAATCCCAGTAGTAATGAAATAAAAAAACAGGACAAAAATAAAACAAAATAGACACGCGCACCAAATGATCCATATCTCAGGATAACTCAAGGGTAGGTCTGATAGGGCACATCTGATCTTGTCCAGCTTTACATTTTGCATAACGTCCCTTATACAGTGGTGATGTGATGGAGGGGTAACAGCCTTCCATTTAAATAAAATCAAGCGTCTAGCTAATAAGGAGGAAAAGGCAATGACCCCTCTGTAAGTAAGCAGGGGGGGGACAGACCCCTTCCGATTGGCTAACAGACCAAATACAGCAACCAAGGGAGATGGTAAGATGTTATAAGCATAGGCTTTTGAGATGACTTCAAAGAAGGATGACCAGAAAGGGGCAAGTTTCAGGCAAGACCAGAACATATGATAGGAGCTAGCGGGGGGTCTGTTGACATCTGCCACATAATGGGTCGACATTAGGAAATATTCTTGCTAGTTTAGCTTTCGAAAAGTGTAACCTATGCAACACTTTAAACTGTATTAAAATATATCTGGAACATATGGAAGAGGAGTGGACTTTAGAAAGAGCTGTGTCCCATTCCTCGTCAGACAGCGGGGACCCCAAATCATTTTCCCAGTGTCCTCGAATATCTGAAATGGAGAGGTTGCAATTATCCATTATATGGGAATAAGTAAATGAAATCCTACCCTTATTAAGCGCATTGACCCTTAATAGGGAGTCCAAACATGTAGGGGAAGGAAGAGTTTTTTTTACGAGTAAAATCCCTAATTTGCAAGTATCGCAAAAAAGGTTGTCATTCAGGCCGAATTTCCTGAATATTTGTTCAAAGCTAGCGAAGGTGCCATTGACATACAGGTCCTCAAAGGTGATTATATATTATTGGTGAGTGAATAGAAATACTCTCAATACCCTGATATCTCTTGAACTGATTAACAATGCATAGTGATTGAGTTACAATTATATTACCTTCAATATTGTTAACAAGTGATGGAAGGGATGCACAAAGTAAGGCAGGAAGTGAATGTGGGCTGCTTGTAATCTTTTCAGTCTGGAGCCATGCAGGAATTTTATCATTCTAATCTTTTAACCACAGAAACAGCATTAAAATTGGCAGCCCACTAATATGCTGTAAATTTCTCTGTGAGAAATCTATCTATCTATCTATCTATCTATACGCCCAAATTTGGAAGTGAAAGCCCACCTACAGATTTTGGTCTTTCCATAAACTCTCTTTTAATGTGAGGTGGTTTGTCATCCCAAATAAAGGAAGGGACAATTCGATTAAATGCCATGAAAAATGATTGTGGTATGAAAACAGGTAGCGCCTGAAACAAATACAGAAACTTAGGTATAATATTTATCTTTACACAATTTGTTCTCCCAAGGAGAGATAGTGGCAGAATAGACCATCTTTTAATATCTTGTTTACACTATTCTAACAGAGAGGTAAAGTTATTTTTATAGAAATTGTAAAACGATCTGGTAACTTTCACACCCAACTTTGTAAATAACCCTAACCCTATGCTAATAATTTAAATGGCAGATTGGGATATTCTCTAGCACTTCTACTGATGGGGAAATATTCAATTTTATTAAAATTTAAATTGTACCCGGATATATTTCCAAAGTCCTGCAAAACTCTGAGGATTTCAGGCATAAACGTAATAGGATTGGTGACATAATAACAGATCGGCTGCATAAAGCGAGACCGTATGAGGAAGAATGTTATTCTCCAGTGCTTCTGTATAAACTTCAAGAAGAAGAGGGGCAAGTCTATCTAAAAATTTTGTATAGAAATCAGTTGGAAACCCGTCCGGACCAGGGGCTTTTCCACTTTGAATGGACATTATTGCATTGTTAATTTCCTCCAGGGTGAGGATTTGTTCCAGTCGTTCTTTAGAGTCAGCATCAATTGTAGGAATATTGAGATTAGAAAAAAAAAGCATCAAATAGGTTGGGGTTTGGTGTTAAGTCTGAAGAATATAATTTAGAATAGAAATCTTTAAAACATCTATTAATAGCTTGATGATCCTCGGTGGAGGAGCCATCAGGTAGCATAATTTGTGTAATACTACAGGATGCTGCTTTTTGACTAAGTTGACTAGCTAATAATTTGGAAGGCTTATCCCCCCTCTTCATATCTACGAATCTACGGCAGGATTTAAGAATGAGCTTCTCTGCTTGGGTGCTAGTTACGAGATCAATTTCAGTTTGTAAGCCCAATCTCCTCTTAATCAAATCAGGGGCTGGAGAACCAGATGAGTCCATCCAGGGCCTTAATTTCTGAAGAAAGTTTCTTGATATTCTTATTTCTCTTTCCTAGTATGAGCAGAGCGAGAAATGATCTGTTCTCTGAGATACGCTTTGGGTGATTCCCAGAGAGCTGAGGCTAAAATGCCATCAGTCTTATTAACTTGCAGAAAGAAATATATTTTTTCTGCAATGAACTTTACAACTTCTGAGTCAGCTAACAAGAGTGTATCAAGCCGCCACGTTTGTTTTGTCCTCTGAGTTGGAAGAGTTATTTTGATACTCACAGGACCGTGATCACAGATAATAATTGGATCATACTCAGAATCTGTAATAACATTCAACAAATAGGGATCAACCAGAAAAAAAGTCTATTCTAGAAAATGACTGATGTACCTCAGAATAAAACGAATACTGTCTGTGAGAACCCAGATTATATGCTATGCTTTTTTATCACTTAAGATTTGGCTTTTATTCTATGTTTTGTCTTTTTCTGAGATGTGTAGCTGTGATTCTAATTCCTGTGTTCTGTCACCACAGGATTTGTTAGACTATGAAGTGGATAGTGATGAAGAATGGGAGGAAGAGGAACCTGGAGAATCCCTGTCCCACAGTGAAGGAGTGAGTTTCATTGCTGGGTGCAAAAGTATACATTTTATTTTACATTTTGCTTTATTATATATTTATAATAGTATCAACATCAGTGTCCAGTGCTATAGTTAAAAATATGGATAAGTACCTTTACATACCACGTCACTGACAAACACTATGGAACAGTGTTAACACCCTTCAACGCATGCATTTTTAAATTCCCCGCATCTTAGGCAGCCACTGATTTCCATTTCTCTCAATACACCACAAAAATATTCTTGTAGGGCCTCGAAGTAGCACCAAAATGTGCTGCTTGGCTACCGACTGTTGACTGACCAACAGAGGTTTAACAGAGTCTGCTTGCATCTGTATGAATTGTTAATGTAACTTGGAAGAAGTAATTTTCTGAAAGCTTGCTCACAACAAAGCATTATCCTTATGTACCCAGGTCTTCACAACAAGGAAAATAATATGAACATGGAGACAATGTTTACTTTTTTTTTTTTTTAAAAGACTTAAAACTCAATCTTTTTCAGGAAGATGAGGAAGAAGGAGGTGAAGATGATGACGATGATGACGGCTTCTTTGTTCCTCATGGCTACCTTTCAGATGATGAGGGGGCTCCAGAAGAAGAGGTATGAAGAGAGTTAATTATTGAATTTGTCTCACCTTAATCTGACAGACTGGTTATTGGAAAAATACTTGCTATAAATTTTGGTTTCCGTTTTCACCACTAAAATTAACACATGCAACCTCCCAGGAGGGTGGTGACCCGGAGAAGCAGAAACTACGTCAGAGAATGAAAGCAAAGGAGTGGGATGAGCTGATGTCCACCAAGAAGAAGATGAAGGTGCTGGACCCAGTGGTGAAGGGCTGCATCTGGGAGGGAGAAGGACCAGCTTTGCAGCTCTTCCAGTCTTATGCTGTGTGTCTGGTTGAGCCTTTACCCAACGCAAACGCCAGCCCAAGCCCAGATGTGTTGTCTCAGAAGCATCAGAAAGAAGCACAATGTAAGTGTCTGAGAGACATGTTTCACATGATTCAAGCTGGAGAACTGCATTTCTTCAGGTGATGATCCATTAGGGACATGACAAACTAAGCTGTTAGTGGCTGCTTGTAGTTTGTGGGTTAATAGTGGTGCTGCACTACAGTATGATGGTGCTGGCTCAGTCATCACAACCAACTTTGAATATTACAATCAATTTACATTTCATAAATGGATGACTCTTAGTATACCAGTTTAAATGTTCTATTTTTTCTACAGGTAAACTGAGTTGACTTTAGGTGTTTGACTCCTTGAGTGCCAGCCGTTTAAAAAAATAAAAACAAAACAAAAAACATAAAGTGCCTTGTGCCAGCATTTTTGCCCATTTTGAGTCATATTTCAATGACTGAATATTTTATTTTTTTATAATATTTTGTACTGTCTCTGAAAACACTGAATAGCTCAAATGAAAGGAGACTATTTCATCATGAAAATAAACATTTGTTTTTACCTTGTTCCGTTCTTGTTTTATCAGAGGTAAATCACCACTTTTTGTCCAGAATCCATCTATTTGCTCTCTAATCGCAAACGTCTCCACTCCCTGCTTTGAGAACTTGCTTTGATCTCCGTAGGGACGACAAAAAAAATCCATACCGCTACACCCCCAGATCTCTGTGGCTTATACCGTCTCATTATGCTCTGACTCCATCTTCCAGAAGCCCCAAAATTACTCAGAGGCTGCGGGAGACTGCGATTGGTGACCTGCTGCGGAAAATATACTTTGGCGTCAAAATACGTTGATTGTACTCAAATAGTTAATAAACAATTTCTGTTTTTAATAAAAGTGCACCTCTATAAATGAGTGAACACCAGAATCATAATGTAGCTTTGTGGGAGTAGGGAAGGATAATTTGTAGAGTTGGTTTAGTTATTTAGAATTTGTAACAAACAACAATAAAATCTTTATTTGTGAGCTAATGGTGCATTCTAAAAGATCCTAATGTCTTCTTTCCCACAGTACTCAGTCAGCTGCTGCCTCTGCTGCACGGCAATTTCAACAGCAGCAAAGTGATCATCACTGAGTTTCAAGAGTTTTGTCGGCAGCAGACTTCCTCCTCTTCCTCCTCATCACCTGGACTGTCTAGCCCACAGAGTCCAGAAGACAACATCCCCACCAGGTGAATCAATATGTGGTGATATCAAGTAATGACACATAATAGAAAATATAGAAGTGGTAGAGTTTTATCAGCCAAAAGTAAAACAAAACAGAGTTACCTCAATCAACCTGACTCCAAGTTACCTCCTAACGTATTGACATGGACATATTTATTGTCATTATTGTTTCTGCCTTCAGCGTATATGGGAACAAAATTGTTTCTTTAGCGCTACACTTTCACGATAAGGACAAATACAATAAATAGGACACAAAACAAGTACAGTGACGGTGAAGTGTGGTAGGGGTATGCGGTGTACCACTTTTCATCACTGTCTCAATAAGGAAGCGGACAACACAAAAGCTATGTGCCAACTTTGTTCAGTAGAGATAGTGTAACTTTGACCACTGCAAGGAAGAAACAAGGAGCTGGACACACTGCTACTGACAGTATTTCAACAGACATAGTTTTTCTGAATGTGAGAAAGCAATAATCAAGTCCACTGATGTTTCCATAGCAACAAAAACTTCTAAATACCCTTTTGCCTTCAGAAATGCCTTAATTTTTCATGGCATACTTACTTACTCACAGATTTTGGTCCATACTGACATGACAGCATCACTCAGTTGCAGCAGATTTGTTGGCTGTGCATCTATGAAGAAAATCTCTCGTTCCACCACATCCCGGAGGTTCTATTGGATTGAGATCTGGTGACTGTGGAGGTCATTGGAGTCAGTGAACTCATTGTCATGTTCAGGAAAATAGTTTGAGATGATCTGAGCTTTGTGACATGGAGCATTATCCTGCAGGAAGTAGCCATCAGAAGATGGTCCACTGTTGTCATAAAGGAATGGTCACAGTCAGCAACAATACTCAGGTTAGGGTTATATTCAAAATATTGAAATATTGGTACTACGGGGCCCAAAATGTGCCAAGAAAATATCCCCCCACCATTACACCACCAGCAGCCTGAACCGTTGATACAAGGCAGGATGGATCATGCTTTCATGTTGTCTCGCGAAATTCTGACCCTACCATGTGAATGTTCAGCTGAAATTGAGACTCGTCAGACCAGGCAGCAGCATATTTATGACTTTGCTCAGGACATTCTTGTGGTTGCAGTGATTCACATTTTTTTTGTGAAAACCTAAAAGAGAGATAGTCATTAATCCTATCATTTATCTGATTGAGAAAGTTATACTTAAATTTTCTGTTTGTCAATCATAATGATTTTTCTCTCTCTTCATTAGAATGCAGATTAAGCGCCTCATCAAGAACAATGCTGTTTATGAGAAGCGCTCTTCCTACAGACGCTGCTGGTATGTGCACACAGAGGTCCTGTCCCGCTATGGGCAGGAGGCTCTTCCTGTGCCCTGCCAGTGGACCTACCTCACCACAGGAGCTCGAGAGGAGTCCCGTGAAGAACCCCAGGCAGCTACAGGCTCTCAGGGAAACTCTCCCACTACACCACAGACCTCCTCCACCACATCTTCATCGTCCAACAAAAGAAAGAGCACAGGCAGCATGTCCATCACCAAGTTCATGAAGAGATGTACTGACACCGAGCAGGTGAGGAAACACGCACACAATTTTTAAATGGCCCTGCAGACTTCAGCAACAGTTGAGCTTTTTGTTCACTTGATTCGTCACCCTTTTTGGTATTCTTTTTCTTAAAGATTATAATCTCATGGAAATATGCTTTCTATTGCTGTCTTAAATGGTCTGGAATCCCTTTGTTTGTTAGATGGAAGCAATGGAGGCAGACGGTTTTCAAGCAGACTCTGAGGAAGATGACGAGGAAGACTGCATCATCATCGCCACACAGAGTGGTGAGTTGCACTGGAGGAATAAATTCATTGTCAACTTTGTATGTTTAGTCATTTTGTTACTACTCGCTGGCATTAGACATCCGTTCAGAGTTATTTTTGTTCGTATTGTTATTATTATGTATTATCATTCTGTGAATGTGCAGGGTTAAAGATGTTATGGCTAACTGTAAGACATGGAGGAGTCAATGTGCAGAATGTGTGGTAAAGAAACCCATGTCCAGTAAAGAAAACATTTCCTCATTGTAGGACTAAAAAAAAAAAACCCCACTATGATTGTGTGTTTGGGCACTTTCTCTTGATAAATACAGTTTTACTCTCTAGGCCCAACCAGGAAGACCTCCTCCGGCGAGGCAGACTGTCTGATGGAAGTCACCCCCTCCACCACAGCTGCTCTCCCTGTGGCCAGTGCTGCTCCTACCCTCACCACTGCCTGAGGATGGTATAGGATGACTCCTCCAACAGACTACCCCATTCCCCCTCATAAAGGTCTCCCTCCTGGTCCTGAACTCGGTATTGAAGACAGAATCAAGTCTTCAAGCAAGGTGAAGCACCACAGGCAGGTGGCTTCTGCTCAGAATTATAAGCTCCTTCTCGCCTTAGTTTTAAATGAGCTGGTGGGTCATCTTGCCTGTAAATTGCAGTCTTGTTTAAAATCAGGACTGTGTGACTCAATTATTGAGGGCACTTTTGTCCAATGTTCATTAACGATGTGTCTGATTTTTTTTTTTTTTTCCCCCATTAAAATTTCGGTCAGGTATATTTGACGTGGGCCTCTAAAAGTGTCTCTGGCGCTGCTTTAGCTACAGCAGATTGGGTTGAGCAGGGGGAGGAAGAGCAGAACGCAAATGCCCAGTGTTCATGAGGAAAAACTATCAAGAGTGGCATAATTCAGTTCTTGAAATGTTGGAATTCCTGTTTTTTGATATCCTCTACTCTAAAAGTGTGTGTGTGTGTGTGTGTGTATATATGTATAGTCAACCAGAAATAAGAGTTGGGAAATGACACATTTTCCTTTTGATTTCAGTGGGTGCATTTCTTCTGCAATTTCTAACCCTGACAACTCCCTGGAGTAGTTGCTAGATCTGTACTTGTACAGTTAGGTCCAGTGTCACAATGTTTTATAAATATGTATTTTTCAAGAATACTTGAACAGGAAGAATTCATTAAATATGAATAAAAGTACAGCACTTTTATATTCCATTCATTCCTCAACACTTTTTCCATCCGGGTGCCTTTTTAGTCGCATGATCACAGCCATCATTCTGAGTTATTCTGCTTAGAAAAAGAACAAAAACAAAATTGGTGTAATGGGTTTTGGGGTTAGCGAAGTCACTTCCAATTTCACTCTAGCTTTCTTACCAGCATAGATCACCATGGTAACTTATCCTGAATGGCTAACCTGCTATGGTGCAGTTTGTTTGACAATAACAGTAATTTTACCTTGCAGAACACAGGTGTTATGTTGGTGAATATGAATTAACCCTTTAAAACACCTGAGTCACATGATAACAAACAAACTAAATAGCATCAGCGGTAGACCAGCAACTTGTGTTCAAAGGTAAAATTCTTTTTGTCAAGGGACTCTGGCTGCTTTGAAGAGAGCATAGGTAAAGGCGTGTGAACCATCAAAAGAGCTGCCTGACGACAAGGTAAAGTTGTAAAAATATTCTAAATATAATGTTAAATATGTCTACATGTCCAGTACAAAACATTTCTCAGTCTAAGGAGCTTTTTAGGGAATGTCATCATTGTAATGGCTCTTATGTATATACAGGGTGTCATGTGTCAGTAGTAGTAGTGAAGTAGCTTCCCTTCAGGTACAAACTGACGTTAAACATTGGTATTCCTCATAATTCTGTTTATTAAACAAAAGCTAAGATGCAGTGCAAGTGATGTTGGTTACAGGCAGGTTATTCAAAAGCAGAAACAGAATATAATGCTGACCATCTGGACATGTGCTCACTATTTTTTTTTAATAGAATTACAGTGCTGATTAGACAGTTACTCTTCTGTTGAATAACCTGGGTGGCTGAGCAACACAGCACAAGGGAGGTGGAGGAGACTTTAACATAACATTAAAACGCAGCAGTTACTCACTTAGGATGTATTAGACAGATGAACAATGATAGGCAGACTACTGTCATCTGAACTAACCACAAACAGGAGAGACTATAATTAACCTGGTATGGATTCAACTAAAGCAAAACTGCTATCCAAATAGATGTATTAACGGATGTTAACATATAAGAAATGTTGGATCTAAAACATTAAAAACAAATTTTGGGGGTAAATTAAAGCTCATGATTTCTCGTTGAATTCAGTAGGCTGTGTAAGATGCTCTGAATTTACCTTTTCATGTACTCCCGCTGTTTGTGGTATAGAGTGCTCAAGGAAATGTTTGACAAACAAATACAACACTGAAGATTAATTAAAACCATTATCGAGACAAGTACATGCTGTCGGTCAGAAATGTAATTCACACCTTCCTACCTGCCAACACAAGCTGTTAACATGAAGCCTCTGCAATGACACCATGTATGTTTGAGTAGTATGTTGGACTTTGTTTTTGTGTTCCTCCCATTTTACATTTAGGGCACTAAGGGTTTTCTTAAATTTTAAATGATCCTGAACAGTGCTTAAAACTGGTTTAGTGCAAGACAATATTTTGTTATCACTGACATGGAAGCTGATCCATATAACGGGGGAGGCTCCATGTGTTATCTTTCAACTATGGAAACAGAAGTATTTTTCAACTGAGACCCTATTTATGTTTTTATGACTAAGCAGAGCAATATTTCTGAAATGGGTCCGTTATTGGGGCAAGCTGGCACAGTCATTTCCATCCCCTAAAAGTACTTGTTTTTGACATGACGTCATAGGGACTGGATCAAGCAAAATGTAAGGTTCTATTTCTATTTGACACCGGAACTTATTGCCTTTCTCGGGTCACTCATTGGTCAAGAGTGAAATTGTTGTATGCATACTTGAACTGCGCATGCGCCAAGGGTCATTCGGGATTCATAGAACCTACACATTCACATTCGTAACTATCATTTTATTTCTCTGTAGGCTCCTTTCTATTACGTTATCCAACACTTATAAATATATGAAATAATATTGAACCATTTAGGAGCAAAAACATGCAAGCTTTTAGTGGATGTACAGTTGTGGTCAAATGTTTACATACACTTGTAAAGAACATAATGTCATGGCTCTCTTGAGTTTCCAGTTATTTCTACAGCTCTGATTTTTCTCTGATAGAGTGATTGGAACAGATGCTTCTTTGTCACAAAAAACATTCATGAAGTTTGGTTCTTTTATGACTTTATTATGGGTCAACTGAAAATGTGACCAAATCTGCTGGGTCCAAAATATACATACAGCAACATGAATTAACAATTTTGGTGACTTAGAAAGTTGTGTCAATGAAATGAGCTTCATAGCATTGCCTCTTAATTTCTGGTGAGTGATCATGAGTGACTACAGCTGGTGACTTCTCTGAGGCCATTTAAATAGGGCTCAATGGATACAAACGCCCACAAACACTACAATGGAAAAGTCAAAGGAGCTCAGCACGGATCTGAAAAAGCAAATCATTGACTTGAGCAAGTCAGGAAAGTCACTTGGATCCATTTCAAAGCAGCTGCAGGTCCCAAGAGCAACAGTGCAAACAATTGTTTGTACGTATAAAGTGTATGGCTCTGTTTTGTCACTGCCACGATCAGGAAGAAAAAAAAGCTATCACCTGCTGCTGAGAGAAAATTGGTCAGTAGGGTGAAGAGTCAACCGAGAACCACCAAAAAGCAGATCTGCCAAGATTTAGAAGCTGCTGGAACACAGGTGTCAGTGTCCGCAGTCAAGCGTGTTTTGCATCGCCATGGACTGAGAGGCTGTTGTGCAAGAAGGAAGCCCTTGCTCCAAAAGCGGCACCTTAAGGCTCGACTGAAGTTTGCTGCTGATCACATGGACAAAGATAAGACCTTCTGGAGGAAAAATCTGTGGTCAGACGAAACAAAAATCAAACTGTTTGGCCACAATGCCCAGCAATATGTTTGGAGGAGAAAAGGTGAGGCCTTTAACACCATGCTTACCGTCAAGCACAGTGGTGGTAGTATGATGCTGTGGGGCTGTTTTGCTGCCAATGGAACTGGTGCTTTACAGAGAGTAAACGGGATAATGAAGAAGGAGGATTACATTCAAATACTTCAGGATAACCTAAAATCATCAGCCCGAAGGTTGGGTCTGGGGCACAGCTGGGTGTTCCAACAGGACCCCAAACACATCAAAAGTGGTAATGGAATGGCTAAATCAGGCTAAAAGTAAGGTTTTAAAAAAAGTCCTGACTTAGACCCCATTGAGAACATGTGGACAATGCTGAAGAAACAAGTCCATGTCAGAAAGCCAACAAATTATCCGAACTGCAGCAGATTTGGTCACATTTTCAGTTGACCCATAATAAAGTCATAAAGATCAGAGAGAAATCAGAGAAAAATCAGAGTTGTACAAATAACTGGAAACTCAGGAGAGCCATGACATTATGTTCTTTACAAGTGTATGTAAACATTTGACCACAACTGTAACGTTACATTAACGCTGCTTATTACAGCATAGTCCTTCAATACTGGACCAAAACTTATTGGTCACTTAGACACAAAAACATGGGAAAATTGAGGCTGAAAAATTACAAATTCAGTCAAATTCTCCAGAAAACACTACTGATTTATGATTCAAAAACAGATTTGCAACAGGTCTTAGCAAGGTCACTGCAAAGTAGAGGACAAACGGACAGGCCAGACTCTTAACGCACTGAATCGGAATGGACAAGCATCGGTTAACGGACATGACACTGATCCAAACTTCAACATCGCCAAATAAAACTAGTAATGTTTCAAGTTGAAGCCAGCGCACAGACAACCCAGCTGCTTTTAAAATGAAACATGCGAGGTGCTGCTGAAAGTACAAGTTCACGACAGTATCTCTGACAGTATTTACTTGGCTTCACTACTCCTCTACATGACTGTACAGCCACAACGTTAATCCAACAAGTGTCAACACAGTTGAAGGTCTTTGAACATGCTGCATAAAGTATAACTGACTGATAGATTTCTCAGTTAGAGCATTGAGTACTGCTGACATCCAGGACTGTTTCACCATACAAGCATGTACATTCAGGATGTAACCGGGGGTCGGGGGGGTACAACAACAAAAAAAACAAAAACAAAAACACTTGTCCCTCACTTTCACCTCATATCTGTTAGTAGTGCTTCCATCAGTGCAATGTGCTGACATTATCCCCACATGGAGGGAGTCGGGTATACTCAGCAAAACAAGTTGCATTAGGGTGAAGTTGCCCCAAGTCTACTACTGCTACTGACTTTGTTAGCAATTCGCATCGCTAGTCACTTGTAAGAAGCAATTCCACCGCAGTAGTGCCAGATAGGAGCGTGGGGTTGGCAGCAGGAGAGAGAGTGTCTGTTCAGCTCAGGGTCCGAATGGTTTCCATCAGCTCTGGTTTGAGGAGGGTGGGGCTCTTTCCACCTGCTGCTGCAATATCTGCCTGCACTGCTGCATCCCAGGCAAATGTGAGCAGAGCTGCAGGGACCTGGAAACATACAGGCACCATTTGATATTATCAACTACTGGATGACACCATGGTTTGAACTGGGACAGAAACACATACTTTCAGTTATTGGTGTTATAGTTTGTTTCATTAATATAGATAAAATGATAACATTGATCTAGCATGAGTTACATGAGCCAAAGGTACACAATAAGCATAGAATGAATAGTTGATGTTTTTACTAGATGTTTAATTCAGTATAAATTTATCTCTATTCTGTTTTTCTTATTATCAAAAACAAAACAATGTAAAGGCCAAAACCCAATTTGTTGGTCCATCTCTCAATAATCTCAATCTAACAGGACTGTAGCATTTACCTAATTTCTTCCTACTAAAGATGTATTTCATTTATTTATTTATTTATTTATTTTTTTAATAAAACTTGCCTCATACACGGCAATTCAAAAGTCCCAGTGTGTAGCATTTAGGGGGATCTATTAGTACAAATGGAATATCACATAATATTTTATTTTTTTTTATTTTATTGTCACTTGTGTATAATCATGAAACCAAGAATGGTTGGTTTTTGTTAGCTTAGGATGAGTCCTTCATATCTACATAGGGAGCGTGTCCTCTATACAAAATCTGCCATGTTTCTACAGTAACCCAGAGGGGACAAACCAAACGCTGGCTCCAGAGAGAGTGTATTTACATCACCTGAAGGCCACCATCATTATTTGATAAGCTTGTGAATCTGTCAGAGTGCAAACCTGTGCCACCGCCAACTGCTGTCCTTTGCTGCTAAGGTAATGTTATTATGGTATGGATGGTGTCTGAGTGAGGAAAACAGCGTTACCACAGTTTTGAACTTGGGGGTGTTGCTACAGTCACCAAATCCTACACATTGTCCCTTTAAAAAGAAGTGTTTCCCCTGGACACTTTTTAAAGAAAATACTGCATTTGTTAGGGACTGTTTTCAGCAGTGGAAGAATACACATTCAGCACTCTTTTCTCACATAAAATGATAATGAAAGGACATGTCACATGTCTCAAATATTGATTTGTAACAGTTTTCGGACACCATTGTTAGTCTTGGCCTTGATAGTGACGTGATAAAAACTGTAATCTAGATGTACTGCGTTTTGTTCCAGTTTCCACTCACCAAGTTACACTCTGCCAGAGCCACTTCTTCAGACTCTTTTAGTTTCTGACTTCCAGGAGCGATGAGGTCAAAGGGCTGCCAACTGTCCACCAAGGACTCTCGAACAAACGCAAACAGCACAGGCAGCCGGTCCCATGCATAGAAGGTCCCTGGGGCGACACGTTTTCTTTACTCACTCACATCCACTTCTAGCAGGGCTTTGTTTGGTTAGGCTGTTGACTCGTTTTGTATTGTTGTGATTACAAAAAAAAAAAACAAAACTCACCTTGTAGCAGGTTTCCATCAGGCAGTCTGATCCTGAGTAGAGTGTAGTTGTATTTCCTTCTCTCCCTCTGTTCGTCCTTCTCCCTCATGGCTTTGGTACGCAGCATGGCATTCTTCTCCACCAACTCACTCCTGGAAAACATTCAAAAGAGACGCCGGCTCACTGAAAAGGTGACGGACAAAAGCACACTCTTTTTGTGGCTAGAGGTGCAGTGCACACCCAGGGAGCACATCAAACAGAGTAGGAATAGACCATTTATGTTTGAGGATGTTAGCAGCCATCTGTCGTTTTGCTAATCGCAGTCACAAACCAGCCTCTACAGCATGTGTCTGAAGACGTCACTGTTGTATCCAACACCCCTGATGTCTGGGTAGCTAGTGTCTACCAGTTTCATGTGCAGACATACATGTGGTTGATTTGCAACACTCTTGTAAAGTTTGTTGCAACAGTCTTGTAAAGTTTGTGCAAGATTTAATCAAGCACAATGACGGGTTGCATAATAACAAGATGAGAAAATGTGTTACTCAAATAAAACAATGCGAGGATATGGAGGAGGAGAATGTGAGGAATCAGATATTAATCTTTACTCAGATGGCAACCTCCAGGTCTGAAAAGTGATGCTAGCGTTGAAATCTTTCTAACAGCCAGCTGAGGGCAACTACTCTGGTTGTATGAGAAATTTATCCTTCTCCTCACTTGATTTATTACCTTAGTAAACATTGTAACATGAGTTTTGGTCTCAAGCTCTTGTCTCAAGTCTTCTTCAATATAAGATGATGTTCATTTAGTAAATTATGGTCCCATTTAGATTTAAATAGACCATAAGGCTGACCATGACGTTGTCCAGTCTTACAACTTTAACGTGTTCACAGAGTGTTTTCATTTCAAGTTAAATGTAATATTTTGATCACCTAAAAAA
The DNA here is from genome assembly GCA_029721515.1 of Synanceia verrucosa. NCBI lineage: Eukaryota > Metazoa > Chordata > Actinopteri > Perciformes > Synanceiidae > Synanceia > Synanceia verrucosa. The sequence goes on from CM056558.1 coordinate 6,996,983, forward strand.
TTAGGTATTCACTGTCCTTTTGTGTATTTAGCTTCAACCTCTTGTGTGTTGACTGCAAATAAAATGACAGTGGCAAAAAAAAAAAAAAAGATGGCAGTGCTAAAACTCTGAAACTGATTCTTCAGAACTGCAGTCCATAAACCAACAGATGACAACTTCCATTTCTTGTATACAATCTGTCTTTACTCTACCTTCCTAGCATTACAACAACTGAAGAAGAAAAAAAAAATCATTATTGTTTTTTCAGCTCAATTAGATGTTCAATGTGTCTGTTTTGAGAGGTCATGTTCACAAAGAGTGTTGCAATATACTTACATGGTGCCACTTTAATGCAGTTATTATTAACAGTGGTATTTTTTTCTTAATATGAAAATTATATTGTTGGGCCAATATATACATGTAGTTTCTATAACATGGACTGTACCTCTGCTGTTGCTCCTTCTTGAGCTCCTCTGCTGACAGGTTGTAGAATTCTGGAGGCAGCTCAAAGTGTTGGGCATTGGGAGAGGATCTGAAAGCTTGAGGTTGTCTGTCCAGCTGAGCTCTTACTGGCTCTCCTCTCTGAAGACGATCCCTCCTCTCCTTCATCAACTCAAGGGCATCAGGACTGTGCTCTAGTAACACTAGGAACTCCTCTTCGTACTCTGAAAGTCAGGCACAAAGTGGAGGATGTAATAGCCGACTGAAAGTTAATGGGATTAACGGGATTTCCCCTTTGCTTTACTGTGTTATATTATTTTTGTGCATGTAAAAGATCAGCAAATTTATGAAGCCCAATGTCAATTACTATCACTCACAGAAACAGTTATTATATAAAACAGAGGATTTCAGTCGAAGGGTGAAAAGAGGTGCTGCAGCACAACCGGTATGAGAAATGTAAAGTATTTTTTGAACATTAAAGCATGTAAACATGTTATAGCAGAACCCCAAAATACAAGTATGACCCTGAAAATGATGCCCTTTAAATGATCTGTTGACTGTGATAACATGCTGGTGATTTAGTTCATTCATTTACCTTGACCCTCTACAGGAAGCATAATGCTTGTGAAGCCCAGGGCCTCCAGGAATTCTCTACTGCCCTCAACACAACCAACTTTCTCCTGAGATAAATCAAAGGAGAGAGTGATAGAAAAGAAATGCAAAAAAAAATAAATAAAAAATCATCCACAGCACTGAGAGGTTGTAGTTTCAAACTCACCTGGTACACTTTGTTGCTGAGCTTAATCTTCCTGTATTTCTCTTCTGTGGGGTTCTTACATATATTTTCAATATACCTATTGACAAAACAATGAGGAAATACTAAATGTAATTATTTAAAACAACATTAATGAAGACATTCAGCAAACTGAGTCCAGAGGCCCTACTTGCTTATGATGTCCACGGCAGCCTTCACTTTCTCTCTGTCTTTGTTAAATGTGTGGATCATCATAACAGACGCCTCAACTGCATCTTCCTCAAACCGCTGATGGCAAATAAACAAGAATGTGTATATCATCAAGAATAATCTGTAGAATAACAGATGATTCAGATCTTATTTGATCTAAAACAACAAGTGACAATATCTTCAGACGTACCATTAAAATGGCCTCTTTAATGTGTACTTCCCTCTCACTCTTAGTTAAAGTGGCTCCAGTTAGCGGACAGGTGAAATACACACCTGACACTGAGAGACAGGCAGGATCTTTCACCGGCACTTTGGATCCCTGCAAAGAATTGTCATCCATCAATACCGTCGGCCTAAATACTGATCACTGTAATGTTTACGGTGTCATCATACCATACCTGTCATACATACCTCTGCTGTATCTGCCTTTCCTTTCTCAGCTTGTGCAGCCGCCTCCAGTTCTCTTTTAACTACAAGCAAATACACAAAATCATGCATCAATTTGGCGTATTTCCCAGTAAGCGGTGTCTTCAACATGCTAATACATCGTAGGAAAACTAAATGTGTTGATATTTAATCAAACATCTACACATCAGCTGTGAATAAATTAAAAAAATCTCTGTTTATTAAATATTATAGCAAGACACATGCGTTTTTCATGGTCTAGGCATCTTAAAAACATCTCAAACAAATGTACTAACATAAGGTGAAGCAACATCACTCAAAAGCATACACATCCCATGTGTGAATTTCTCACCCTGGTTCCTGATGGCGTACTGAGACGTGTGGACCTTTGGCCGTGGATGCTGTTCAATCCTGGCCAGGGCTGCAGCTCCAGCCCTCTGGGATCCTTCACTGGGAGCATTGCGATTATGCTTGACGCTGGAGCTGCTCTGCACCGCCTCGGGCTTGGTACTACAGTGTTATGGGGACAGGAAGGTGAAAAGTAAAGAGATGTGTCGGCTCCATCTTGGGCCTCAAATCTTTGTTCCTAAACAGCCACAAATGTTGCCTTAGTACATAAGAAACTTAATTTACAAAGACAATTTAGGACATACCTGTTTAACCTACACCTGTCATACCTGGCTTTTACTTAAAGCGCCTCCACATGCGTTGCCTTGGTCTCAAGTCTTAATTATTGGTTTTCATATTATATTTTATGCCTTGTGTTTATTTAGTCTTATAACTTTTACATTAATTTTTAGCATGTTATTGCTGTAATTTCTACTTTTGCAAAAAATGAATTTTATTGTTTTATGATTATTTTTCCCCCTATTTTGTCCGCACTGATTTAATCTTTCTCTGTGAGGTACTTTGGGCTGAACGACTGTGTGAAAGGTGTAAACTGAGTGCAGTAGCATTTTAGCTAATGTTAGCTGGGCTAGTTCTTATGCTAAGGATGACACTAGACAAACGTCAGTGCCACAACTATTTCTAGTCAGTAGTTAGGAGGATTAAATGCGAGTAAAAATCACTTTACGTTACTAATACCCTTTGCTAAATAAGATCTTCAAGGATTACTGTTAGCTACCCTTCGCTATGCTCAGCATTAGTTATAAAATTCACTTGCTAGCGGCGAAAAACAGTTAGCCTGTTATACGCTACCTAACACTCAACGAAAATCACTTTTCATCATTATGCTACTTTGCTTTGCAACATGTTACAGTGAACAGTGACCCCACTAATCGTTAATGACCACCATCAGCTAGCCAGTAGCTAAACTCAATTTTGCAAACGTTAGATAGCTACAGCTATGTGGCTAGCTCTAACGTTGCAGCACGGTGACAAAAGTTTGTTATTTACCTGGTATCTTCGGTTAGTTTCTTCCCAGGTCCTGCAGATTTAAACTTAATGTCTTTCTTAATGTCCTCAAAAAACTTCTTCATTTCCGTTAGCTGTCACAGAAAAATGCGACCACAGAAACACTAGTGGATATGTCCTCCCGTGTAGAGGCTTCTGAGCGTGTCAGGAGGACCAAAACAAAAGTGTGTCAGCTGACTGGGAACTGCTTCCGCCTCATTACCGCCACCCTGTGTGGGGTGTAGATCTCATCCATTTACCCTATTTTTTATTTTTCTTATTTTGTTGAGAGTGCAGTCGTTGTTATCAGAGATGCATTTTGTTTGTATTATGATTGGCGTGTGTAACGTTACTTTGTATTGACAAAAAATGGCATATTAGAAAACTAAATGAGAGCGTTTACTGCTCTCCAGTGGTCAGTTTGAGGCATTGCAACAGAACTTTAGATCTAGTGCACACATGAAAGCTAACAGAAAAAGGCCAATCGTTCTTGAGTAGATGTAAAATGTGTGAATAGAAGGGAATTGTGTTGTAGATATACTTGATACAAATAATGAACAATAGTTAAGAAGTTGAATTATGTGGTTATTAGGTTAACTAAGTACATATCGGTCACAATGCTATTTTATACACCATGAAGAATCTATTGAATACGACCTGATACGTTCGATATACCGTACAAGGAGAAAGCTTGAAGAATATGTGGCTTATATGGGCAGAAAGTCTGTTGTGGACAGAGGACAAACAATTACTGTAAAATGAACCTGTTTCAATATGTGAACGAAACAGGTTTACTATCTAGTATATAATTGTCGTGTTGTAGTAAAGTGCAGCCAAAAAAGCAAAACGGTCAAATTTTTCGAGGAGCTCTTGAAAGCGGCACGGGGATGGTCGTCGACGCCGCGTGTGCCACGTCAAATGTGACGTAGCAGAAGGTGTAGCCCATATGGGAGGCGACCTAAAACCAATAAGAGAAACCGCGCATTGATAAACTGGCATTTATGTTCCTCAGCCCCAAGGAGGAATACTTGCGTGAGGTAAGAAGTGTTTTAAGATTTAAGTCGTTTTATCTGTTATGTTTTCACTGGGCTATGCTAACCATTAGCTTATCGGCTAGCCGTCTAGCTTTTCTGCTCTAGCCCCGATGTCACTCGCATGCTGCTGCTGCTGCTGAAGGCAGGCACCTACATTTCACAGTATAGTAACAGAAGGCTGTTTCATGACACCATGCTTAGATTATAAATGTCCTCTGTTACGTGCGTACATCCATACTTGGTGTCTTTTGTTCAGAATAGCCTCAAAATCCCATTTGACAGCCTCCTGGAAACCAAATTTGGAACTATTATAAGTAGTGATGCTAAAAGTCCACCTCCAGTAGTGATGTGAGTATTTCCTCTGTAGCTAGCTGCTCATTGTGGGCGTGAGTGTGAACAAACAAGCGTAATTAAACATCAAAGGTAGTAGTCATTACAATCCAGGCTTTGTCCACAGTTGCACTGTCAGATCTAAATGCCATGCTGGGCGTTGCATTGTGTTGTCAGTGGTTGCACTAGTTATACCAGCAGTTTTGCAGGATTGTAGAAATACTGAGGTCACGAAGAACCAAGAAGAACTCCACCTACCTAAAAGTTTTGACTAGCCATCAAACAAAACAATGTGTTATCTCGTTATGCCAAGTATGTAACTCTGCTGGGGGTGGGGGTACCAAAGTCTTTTCATCAAGAAGTGTTTTTTTGTCTTAACACAATCACATTTAGTCTCAAATGCTTAATATCCTGTGTAACACATATAACGTGTGTGATTGTACATGTAAATGCAGCTTCATGTATTTATCACCCCACCACATTTCCAGAATTATGGCTTAGGACATTACCATGGTTTTCTCAGTTGTAGCTGTTGTCCCACCCATAAATAACCACCCATCCCATTTGTTTTTCATCTGTGCTTCAGTGTGGCAAAATTGATCCAGCGCATTGTTCATCATGGACCCAAACGCCAGCGGACTCGCCATGAGGTTGGCAGAAGCTGGCCAGGCTCACCTCCTGCAGTTTTGGAAAAAGCTGAGTCCAGAGGAGCAGGGTGACTTGACCCGTGACCTACAGGGGATGGACTTTCACGAGATTAACGGGTTCTTCACAAAAGCCATGGAGATGTCCAGCAGCAGTAAACATGAGAAGATGGATGCCCGCATGGAGCCAGTGCCCCAGGAGGTGTTGGGGAGCGTGACAAGGGACAGGGAGAGTCTTAAAGAGTGGGAGGTAGAAGGTGAGCTCCATCATCTTAGCCTTCACTTTTATACCTTTATTTGACCATTCCACTACATGCTATAAGGAAACAAAGATGCTGTTTTTGATAGTATTTGGTTTTATTGGATTTATTACAATGTCATACAGTAGAGGTGAGCATGTTAGCAATAACCAGTTGTTGGACTTGTAAGACTTGCCTAGTTACCACAGCAACAATAATGCACTTCTAGTAATGCAATGATGCAATTCTCCTGAAGTAATGGCCCCCAGGCGAGGGGAGGCTATTTCCTGGTGTCAGACCAGGAAGCCTAAAGGGGATTAAAACCTCATGCCAACCCAGATGCTTTGATGTAGAGTTGAAGCAGTGGTGGATTCTGGTAGTTTGTTACTGTTATTGATATTTTCACATGATTGACTTCCTACACAAAAGCAACACTTTTGATAATAAATTCTCAGCAAGAAGTCTGAAATGAGTAGCATCAGAAACACCCCTCTTTGCTTGTTGTGTGGTTGTAGAAACTCCCTAAACTATTCCTCAGTCTGTGTAGATAGAAGATAGGAGTAAATCAGTGTTGTTCATTATGCTTTACGCAATCCATCCTTGCAGTGGGGGTCTGCTCATTTAGCGAATCTGGTGACTTTTTTTTCCCAGGAGGAGGATGACAGTGGAGGCGGGCAGCAGAGAACATCTGGTCTTGATTTGGGCCTGACGTAAACAGAGCTGCTGCCTGACCCTCATTCATGAGGTCACTCTGTTCTGTCAGTAATCAAAGTCTAGCAGGCCCGCCCAGTCTGCTGGTATAAACCTTGTCTTTTGGCACTTGGAAGAAGAAAGAGTATTGCATATCAAGTCACGTAGCAGCAGTTTATGTCAGATAAACTGGAAGTGTTATAAACCATTGAACCAATGAACCACAATAAAGGCATATGAAGATTATTATTTTATTTATTATATTATCAACTCAGAGAGTTAGATTCCAGTTTTTAATGTCACGAAAGTCTTTAGGAGTAGTCATAAAATGTTGGATGATGGTTTTTATTCATCCATTTTATCAGCGTTGTCAAGTTAAGCTGCATTGCAGCCATTATAATACTTTAATATTATTATTAAACTGTGGTCAGTGTCTCAAAATTTCAGCCTAAGTTGTATTTTAAAACACTTTAAAGAACAAATACTCTTGTTTTTGTTTATAATGTACTCTGTGCTCCTTCAGGTCTACACTGCATCTCTCAGAGTAAAGTGGCAGTGCTGCTGCTGGCTGGAGGTCAGGGAACCAGACTGGGGGTGTCTTACCCCAAAGGCATGTACGATGTGGGGCTGCCATCCCACAAAACCCTCTTTCAGATCCAGGCCGAGCGCATTTTGAAACTGCAACAGCTGGCTGAGCAGAAGCACAACATCAAGTGCTGTATTCCCTGGTAAGACATCATTTTTGCTTTGGCTGGTTGTTTAGGAAGAGACAAGCTAGTGTGCTGGTTAGTTGAATTGCTGCTTTATTTGAAGAAAAAGAACAGCTTCCAAATACTGTCTCTGTATTCATATAAAAACCACAAGCGTTTGTCCTCGTTGAGCTTGCATGATGATTAACTGGGTCAAATCACCCACTCCAAGTAAACTCAGTCAAGGAAGTCGTATAACTGAAAAGGAATTAGTTCACTGTGGAGCAGATCAAAGGACGGCGTGGAAGATGGAGATAATAGGAAAGCAGTGGAGTGTATAAAGTATGCAAAATAATGTAATTAGGGTTTTACAGTCACTCAAGATTATACCAGAAATAGCGTAACAACATAATTGTCAGCAGATCTGATTCTGTAAGGGAGTTGTTAACTTGTTATTGTCCGTTATATACTTTATACGTCTCTGGTTTGGGCTGATGTCAGATTTGTTATTAGTTTCATTTTCGTGAACAATAACTGAAATTTTCTACCGCATTGAAAAGGGAGTGTTTGTATTTCCTGGGAACGTTTTTATATCTATACGTTTAGCAAACTTATCACATCCATAATTGTAGTATGTAGTAGACAGGTGATTCAAAAAAGAAGATTAATAATATATAAGCTTTATTTTTGTTAATGCACACTAAAAAAGGAAATAATGGGATCGTTACAACTCTGAGTGTTTCACACCTGTTGTATAAATGATTCAAAATGGAGTTGAAAACAAATATTACATAGTTCAGAGGCACTAAATTCCTTCTGCGTTGCCTTCAGGTACATCATGACCAGCGGCAGGACAATGGAGTCCACCCAGGACTTCTTCTCACGACATAATTACTTTGGCTTAGACAAGAGCAACATCATCTTCTTTCAGCAGGGTATGCTACCAGCCATGGACTACAAAGGAAAGATCATCCTGGAGAGCAAAGGAAAGCTCTCCATGGCCCCTGGTAATGCCACTCAAGGATTTATGAGCAGTGTCATTGGTGTCTTATTGTCTAAAGAAGTGTCTCTGTGTCTGTATTTCAGATGGAAACGGGGGTCTTTACAGAGCTCTGGGGAACCAGGGCATTATTGATGACATGGAGCGGAGGAGGATTGAATTCATCCATGTGTACTGTGTGGATAACATCCTGGTCAAAGTGGCCGACCCCGCCTTTATTGGTTTCTGTGTGAAGAAAGGAGCGGACTGTGGAGCTAAGGTAGGTCAGGACTCACCTCCTGCTCTTTAGCACTTTTTAAAGTGCTATGTCTTAAGGTGAACATTTGTGCTGACGTATGAAACTGAGTTATTAGAGATTGTGCTACACCATGTTTTAATTTTAAAGATATTAAATGTTTAGTTCCGATATTTTCATTTGGGGTAGTATGAGGTAGTTATTTATAATATTAGAATGTGTTTTATGGCTTTACTTTAGAGAACTAAAGCTGTGACTCAAGACTCCATTAGTAAAAGCAGAAATGTTACCTTGCATAATCTGGAGTTGCTGGTCTACCGCAGATCTGTTAGTTAGTTTGTGTTGTTGTGTGACTTTGGTCTTTGAAATTGGGGGACCACAAGGTGACATTACTGATTTGTCTAAGTTTTGGGCTTTGAAGAGAGCAGAGATAAATTCAGTTCCCCTTTGGAAAAGGCCATCTGACAGCAAAGTGAAGCTGTGAAACTATTCTAAATTTAGCACACACTTCAAAATGAAGGAACTATCCCATGAAACACCTGAATCATGATGTTGCCTGATCTTTATTTTTTTGTGATAATAGTTGTCTTCAGCTTTGTGCTCCTGGGCTATAAATAAAGTATTGCTTTCATGTCTAATGCCAGATTTTAAAAGAAGAAAGCGTAGCTAAGATAATGTAGACACATCAGCTCAGTTATAAGCTTATATAGTCATAAAGCTGTTTGATACCACAATCCCTCAGCCATATTATTTTCATGTATGTAATCTGATCAGTCAGTCCAGTTTTTGTTTTAGAAACTCCAGGAGCTTCTAAACGATGATGTGTTCAGTTTGCTGTCCTCTTTTTAGCTGCATTGTCCGCAACTCACCACTGGGCGGCGATAGAGGCCACTTTGTCTCTTGCTGCGGTCATCTTAAATAATAAATCCATTACAGCTTTCTAGGAAATTTGAGGCGAGCCCAGAATGGTCCTCTGCTTTTCATCACAGTCTTGGATAACATGAGTGTGAGATGGAGAAAAAGCTTTCCGAAACGGTTTCATTAGACGTTGTGTTCTCAAAGTTTTGGAAGGAAAAAAGCTTTTCAGGGTACACCGGATGAACTGGAAGCTTTTTTTCCACGAGTGGATAAACTCCTTTGTTTTTGTTTGGTGGCTGTGAGTAATATGTATCGTACAGCCAACACACAAACCGTATGTGGAATTAATAGTTTCATAGCTCATACATCACAGAACAGGCCCATCAGTTTGATCCACTGGCAAACCTAGTTTAGTTGTTTTTTTGTCTGTTGTTGCTATAGTAACGTGTCCTCTGTTACAAACTGAATGAATCAATACATTATAGTATAGACACATAAAATCCAAATTTGCATCTGTTGTTAGGACACAACAGGAAAAAAGCAGAAGAGGTGAAACAATGAAAGACACAATAAACAGAAGTACTGTTACTGGCCTAGTTTGGTCTCTTGTCATAACGGTTGTTTGAGTAGCTGTTGCCAAGGTTGCATCCCATAGGAGATACAAATATTAATAAACAATAAACTGGAGAAAGCAGCAACCATCAGGAAACTACTCACTGATACTTAAATGAGTGATGGTGATGATGAGGTCTAAGATTTCCTGCTTGGACAGTAAGGTATGATCTTACACTGATTCTGAGGTCTTATTATTTTACCTAATTAGACTGACTGTGTCTAGCAGGCTCATTATTAGCAAATCTACATATACATATTTCTTTTTCTATACTTTCCAGCTGTCATGGAATAGATATCATTATTTAACTGTACCCGTCGTCCAATCACCGCTCCTGTTTGACATTATGAGTAGTGTGGAGGAGCAGAGAAGGAAGGATCAGATCAGAGCAGAGACCCACCCTCCCATCATATATTACTAAGCTTCACTACAGTTCATGTGGTTTCGCCGCCATCACCACCACCCCTACCCCTCACTCCACCCTGCTCACCAACCCCCTCATCAGGACCCAGCTCTGTCATTAGCTAGCAGCAGATAGGGAGAGGGTTTTTTTTTCATTCAGTGCAGACTGCTGGCTCCATGAAGTGGAATACACTTCAGAAAATCAGATAATTTCATGGCCGTTTTTGAGTATTAAACTTAAACAAAACAAAGCATAGGGGTGCTCAGTTGGTTGCAGTTTACAACCACATCTAGATGCATTATTGATGATTATTCCCATCATATCTTGTGCCATTTTTTCCAGGTGGTGGAGAAAACCAACCCGACAGAGGCAGTGGGTGTGGTTTGCAAGGTGGATGGTTGTTATCAGGTGGTGGAGTACAGCGAGATCACCCTGGCAACTGCTGAGAAGCGTAGCACTGACGGCCGGCTGATGTTTAACGCGGGAAACGTGGCCAATCACTTCTTCAGCTTCTCGTTCCTCAGAGACGTTGTGCAGTAAGACTAACACACTCTGAACATATGCACACTTTTTTAGGCTTTCATGCAGTTTGTGCTCTTCCTTTTTGAAATGAATCCATTTGTTAATTAGTGCTTATGTACAGTGGCCAACAAGAGCCCAAAACATTTCCAGTAGGAGAAATGTGCCTATGCCAATTCAAATCCACACATGGAAACATTCAGCATTTTCAGTTGCATTGCTTTTTGGGGTTTGTGTGTTTTTGCATCATCTGTATTTCTGCTGTTAATTTATTTCTGTAGTTTTTTAATTTGCAGCATGTTTCCATCTTTGTATTTGTTTTGGATTTTTCTATGTGTTTTTGAATTAGTATTGTTTCTGAAACTGCAGCGCTTTTCTCCTTTTGGTCTAGTTGTAACATATTTGCACTTATTGGCCACCATAGCTGTTTGTCATGGCAAGAACAGTAGCTCTACACCCTTATTAAGTAGGCAGCAGTAATATATAGTATAAAAAAGTATACAGCAATGAACCAGCTTCTTTTCTCTGTTTGTTCATCAGGAAGTACGAGCCAGACCTGCAGCACCACGTGGCCCAGAAGAAGATCCCATATGTGGATGCAGAGGGTCAGCTAATCAAACCAGACAAACCAAATGGGATTAAAATGGAAAAGTTTGTCTTTGACATCTTCCAGTTCGCCAAGTGAGTTACAGTGTGTTCCTTTTCCACAGAGTTTGTGACAACATCAGCGGATAGACAGCCGCTTGCCTCAACGTACTGAGAATAAAATGAATATCTAATGCTTCTTTTGGGAGGTGGCTGGATTGCATATGTTCTTCTGGCAGGCCTTGGGGCTCCAGGGTTTGACTGGTCCTTCATCTGTCCTTCCTTTTTTCCAGTCCCGATCCTTATCCACCAGCCCCAGTCCTGCCGTTGAGCCTGCCAAACTCGTTGCAGGAGGATGGAGGTTTATGAGCTGTTCATTCATTCCACTTCCTCCAGTGTGTTGCATGACATCAGCTTTGAGTCATGTCACTATTAATAGAACTAATCTAATGAAAGGATTCCTGTAATGATTAACTAATGGAAAAACACTGCAGACATGTACTGCTTCCTTCAAGGTTTAGTCGTTGAATTTCAAAGCAAAAGGGGTGGTTTTCTGGGGAGATGAATTACATTTTATTCAGGCTGGCAGTTTTAGCCCAATCCAGATGGGTCGACTCACTTTGCAACTGGATTTATAAGACATCCTACATTATCTTGTTCTCTCTCAGTACTTTTTGGCAAAGGATCTCATCTGTTGTATGTGGCACACTATGTATGTTTGGTGTTCGCCTGCCATTTTTTTTTCATTTGCTTCTGCTATGTAATGCATCCTCTTTGACTCAGGTGATCATCTCAAGCCTTCAGCAACAGGACAAACGATTGTCTCATTTTTTCGGTTAGGTTACAATCTGTTCACACAGTGACAATACAAATAATTAATACATTTAAATTGATACATGTTGTACCTTTTTGTTTTACCTTTCGTTTATATGCTATGATATGCTAATATGCTATGTAGAGAGCCATTTTTTTGATTTTAAGAAAAATCATATTATAAAGAAGAACCACCATATGTAGAAAATAAGAGTAAAAGAAGGTTTACTCTAAACAATAGGAGTTTAGATTTTTATGCAGTGGGATCTGTGATAAACATTTGCCATCATGACTATATATAAAATGAGACATGCTTGCAGGATTCTTCGGGTAAAGTGAAATTGTGAATGTCCAACAGGGCGTTTGTTGTGTACGAGGTGTTGCGGGAGGACGAGTTCTCCCCGCTGAAGAATGCAGACAGTCAGGACGCGAAGGACACACCCACCACAGCCAGACACGCCCTCATGTCTCTCCACCACCGCTGGGTGCTCAACGCCGGCGCTCACTTCATCGACGAGAACGGCAGACGTGTGCCTGCCATACCCAGGTGACCACAGCCTGCCAGAAAACAGCACATCATGTTTGACGTGAACACGGGTTCTTTGTGGTCATCCCCTACACTTTGTGTACATACTTTATGCATTGCCTTATTTTGTTTGTTTGTGTTATAGATATAATATTCTTTTAGCCTCACACTGTCACTTCCCCTTCTCTCATGCTTGATCTTGCTCCTGTGTGTCCCGTGCAATGTTTCCAGAGACGGAGCAGCAGGCAGTGTCACAGATGATGGCAACAGAAAGTAATTATTATCCCCCTGCAGTACTGCAGAGTGCATGGTGATGGGGTTTTGGCTCTCTCTTCCCGCTCGCTCAGACATGTTAACACTATATAACATTACTTCTGATCCCCTTTCCTTCATTACTGCGTTGAAGAGTAAACAGTGTGTGCATGTCAGGCGGCAGCCATCTTTTTTTGTCTCTTGGCAGTCAGTGATGAAGGAAACGACAACGAGGATCAGTTTAGCCGACTGAAAACACGATGCTCTTGACATCCCGGTCAGATGATGTGCAGTCATAATGACCTGCTGACAGATAATTTTTCCCTCAGATGGTTTGTTACTAATAAACATAATATTTTGCATGCTGGGTAATGGATACCAAACAGTGGCAACTCTGCAATAGATGATGAACCTGTTGATTTGACTGGAAACTTGTTCTGACAAGCCTAGCCATTTATTACTCACTAGTCATCCTTAGAGTTTAAATCCACCTGCTTTTTATCCAAAACATAATTAATATGCATGTGCTTCAATAACATTCATGGCACCCATGAATGTTATTCAGGCTCTAAAGGGTGTGCTTTTTTTCCTCAACTATTCAGCTTTTCCTTCATTCTAATGATACAGCTGTGTTTGGGCAGCTGCTCAGAAAACACCTGATGATTAGTGATTGGTGTCTGTAATGATTATCTAGAAATAAACATGTTGGGTGAAGGTGATGTGGTGGCAAGCTCCCCCAGTTTCCTTCTTTTTCAGAAGCACTGGGAGGAGATTCAACCCCATTACCCATCATTCATCTGTTTTCTTCTAGAGGAAGTCTGTTCCTGGTCAGAAGGCTAATCACTGGTCATGTTTGGGAATGACAACGCTCTAATTCTCTGCCTTTGAACTCTAATCACAAGCCGCAGTAGAAGAACAGCTGTGTCAAGGACGTACAGCTGCTTCTCTGAACTACAGTCCCTCTGCCCTTCTCATGAGACAATCACTCACTCTGTTTCATTTTTTCTTTTGTCTTCTCTGATCCTCCCTGAATTCATTCCTTGTCCAACGCAGCTTGAAGGATGGAACAGACCTGCCAATCAAATGTGAGATCTCCCCGCTGGTGTCCTACGGTGGAGAGGTAAGGAGGCGAGGCCTACTAATGGAAACCCCAGATGTTGTTCTGCTCTTTCTGTTGACCTGAAGCAATCTGCTCACCCACTAACAATGGGCCTCATTCACCAATATCGTCCTTAGTTTTAACTTGTTCTTGAGAAAGGTCATAAGAAAAGTCTACTGCAGATTCATGATGCATGTATGAACTGTTGAATAGTTCTTATATTCATGAAGCCCATTGTCCTCACAGACAGAAAAAGAAAGCCAGGTGATCCTTATTAGCATAGGTAAACTCCCAGCCGATGCACAGAAAAATTAGATGAGACCGCAGGGCCATGTGTACACAAAAATTCAAAAGAGTTGAAACAATACGTTCCAATACCCATACTACCATACTAGTTCATTTATCAGAAAAATATTGGGTATGACAAATGCACTACTCCAAAAATATAATTTCTGGTTCTTCTGACAATTCCACAAAGATCATATCATCATATCAAGCCTGACTGATCACTGACAGCTCATTTCACAGAAGCCAAGTATGCCAGTATGAATAGAGGGTTCGAGTTGTACGCATTTGGGACACACTACTGTGTTAAAACACTGCGCCTTAAACTTTGACCCTCTTTCTCAAATCTGTCACACTCTGAAATTTCAAATAAAATTAGAAAGTATATGATTTGGAATGCAGCCAATATTTATGTATTAATATATTATACAAAAGCCAGAATATACATAATGTTTGTAGGCTGCTTACACTTGAATGCACTGTCACTGAATCACTGTCAGCGGCTGTTCTCTCCCCTTTTTTTTTAAATAGATATGTCTCTTCCACTGCCAGAATAGCTTGAAAAGCATGCTGGCTTGCAAACTGCAAAATCCAACTGGATGAAGTAAGACATCCTGGTAATTTTAGCATACAGCATTTAACAAACTGTGACCTACTAAACCTACTAAAGTTTCTTTCATACTGAATAGTGTGGTAGTATGGGTGTCGGAAGGGAACAATTAGTATGTTGAAAGCAGTATGCAAAAAGCACCAGGATGTTTTGCTGTCTTTCTGGCTACACTCTGGCCCACAATGCTTGACACGGCAGAATATGCTGTACATACCAAAAGTAATGTTAAAAATGTTGAAACAAAAGCCTATAGATGGTGGAATACCTGACTTCATTTGTGCAAAAAAAACTCCAATAGTTCTGAAGTTGATGTACTTCTGCAGGAAGTGATCATCAAACCAGCTGTCATATTTAGCAGCATCAGTAACGGATATAAAATAACATTTTTGTTAAGGAAGAAATTCATGAATTCTGAATTTCCTGATCACGTTTTGTACTACTTTAAGGGTCTAGAGGATCTGGTGAAGGGACAAGAGTTTCATCCAACCCTGATGATCGACGAGAATGGAGTCCACGAGCTGGTGAAGAATGGAGTTTAGGCAATGAATGCGAGAACGATGAGAGGGACAACCCAAAGACAAACTTCCCTTTGTCTCTCAGTATTTACGGGGAGAAACTGTGATATCATCACTGTGCAATAATAACAAATGTCTTGTGCACGTGTTCCTGCAAATGCTGTCCTCTCTAAAATGAATGAACGAGCCCGATGAAGTGTATCATTTACTTTTCAGCACCGAGTTTTCACTGCTTTGTATGATGATGTCATTCTTGGTTCATATTTGTTTTGGAAGGGCACTTGAATGCAGCAGCATGAGATGAAGGACAAAATCCCTATCACACCGACTGGATGAAGCAGTCTTCAGGTGTTTCTATTTATTTTGGTTATGAGACTTATTTTTATATGTGCTGATAGATGCTCTATAGGTGGGAATGACCATCTACTCATTTTACCTGGTAATTTTTTTTTGTACACAACATTGAGAAGATCAGAAAGATGTTTCTTACTTGCATGTAATCGAGGTACATGGTACAGGCTGTGGGGGGGTATTTATAATATCTGCTTCTTTTCTGCTTGTAATCATTGAATAGATATTATTCAGCTTTAACAGATGCTATGATTTCTATCATCTTTATTAAAGAAATTTCCTTATTGGGAAAACATACTAAATGTGTGTGTGATCTATGTACATAAAGGTTACTATTTGCATTACAGTGTGTGGAGGCACATTAAACATTGCTGTTTAGAAATAAGTATTGGAACTTTTTCTGACAAATCCAAGAACAGTATGTGAATGTATGAGTTCCACTGGCCCATGTCTGCAGGCTGTGTTTTTTTTTTTTGTATTATAGCTCCTGATGTCTTGAATCATAGTTTCCAGCACATGGTTTATGTTTAAGATGGCCCAGAGCTGCTGCACCTACTCAGGAAATATTCTTTGTGGCTCCTTTCTGACTCATTTTCGTTCATACTCTCCAGCTCCATAATTGCATTATGATGTGAAATAACTGCAGTGTTTGGTACTTTAGCAGAGAAACGCTTACTTTGACAGTGCCATAGACCTTTGCACAGGTAAACCTAGTTAGGAATATTTGTTGAAATTCTTATACATCTCGACTTCAATTGATAAATCAAATGCTCTGACAAGTAAGAAATAATCTGCTAGCCTACCTGTGGCTGTTGCAGGACTGCAATAAACCTACCCAATCATTTTCATCCTACTACTGTCTACCTGCTTGATGTTGCCAGATCAGACTGACAGTTTCTAGCTCAATTACAACAATTTAAACCCACCCACTAGTCAAACAAAACAAAATGATCCAGAAACCTGTGTAAAATAATCACATGTACAATAGAAAACACATCATAAGTACACAAAGCTTCATATCTGCTTCCAGATTTGGCAACACAAGGCTGTTATACAGTTATAACAGAAAGTTTTATTAATAGTTTATTGCTAGCATGCTAGCATTTACCTATTGACATTTAAACACAAAGTGCTGCAGGGAAATAGTAACACTCAGTAATGGCAAGCGGCGGTCACCAATTTTACCACAACTCAACCAGATTGGAACATGAAAGTGTGCACCAAATTACCTGGTAAACAGGACATTCCACTGAAAATTACAAATGTTTCAAACTCAGATGCTGGAGGAAATGGGCTTCTTCTGCTCTCTTTGACCCTAAATGTCTGTACAAAATTTTGTGTGGCAATCCATCCAAGAGTTGTTGAAATATTTCAGTGTACCAAAGTGGTGGACCCACAGACCAACAAAGCCACCCCTATATGCCAAAAAATGTGCAAAACAGCTGCAGAAAACCTGCATTCCAATAGACAATAAAATCCATATATTCCAATATATTCCCTCCAGCCTGTGGCTTCCTCATTAGGGAATACTTTTGCATTTTGCACATCAAGAATTAACAACAAATAAAGTCATGTTTAACTTCTTTATTCCGGTCAAACGGTTCAGGCCACATCAGCAGTGAAACCTCTCTCTGACACTTGACTCACACTTTCATGGATCTGGTTTGACTATTAAAACTGTGATGAACTACAGTGTGAGTCTCCAAAAGGGTTATATGTAGATGAAATGTTGAGAATAAAGTCAAACTTTCATGGTGAATGCCAGACTTAAAAAATATCCCTTTATTTTGAGAACAAAGTAAAAATGTTAAATGTTAAATCTCAAGCTTTTGAGAATATCTTGCTGGTGTTGAAAATCCCCTTTTGATTGATGCTGATACTCTTTTTCTTTCAGGACACTGAGTTTGACAAAACAGCTTTTTGGGTATTGTAAGATTTGATTGATACAGCAATGATTTGTGTATTTTCAACATTCTAAATATGGATGCGTGAATTGAAAACAAGTGTATCACAGTAGGACTTAAGGTTTTATAAATTTGTTGTAAAGTGAATTCATAGGACGGCAGCAGAAACATTACTTTGAGTTATGGCTGCTTCAGCCACTGGCTGTCAAAAGAAAGCCTCTTTTCAGGAGGAAGAAAGCTTTCTGATTTGAGCATTGGATTCGGCCTTAATTGAAACCTTATGTGTGGCATGTGGAATTCTGGGACTTTGGTGCTCTCCCAAGAATCCACAGAATGTGAAGTTTTTTTCCTCCCTCTCTCTCTTTCTCTTCTCCCTCTCCCTCTCTTTCTTTCTCTCCTGTCCCTCTCTTTTTTCCTATATGCAGGAGTGTCTTACATCAGCCCAGAGAACTCCTGGTGAAGGCAACTGGCGGACTGTGGGTGAGTGAGAGAGAGAGAGAGAGAGAGAGAGAAGGGTACAAACTGAACTGTAACATCTTGCCGTCTTGACTCTCACTGGAATAATCTAAAACCACTCTGAACAAATGGTCTGAAGGGGGAGAAGACATCTTAGAAGTAAGTCATCCTTTACTTTGACACCTTTCATCTTGTTTCACGTCATCGTTCGGACAGTACAGTTCAGTCGCTGAACTCCTCACCTTTCTCAAAACTTCTGAGAGAATGTTAAAGTTTTCCTTGATGTATTTCTTACTGGGAGCTTTGGCTGCAAGTTTGAACTCTGTGTGCTTTTTGTGTGAAGCAGCTGCTGTTTGCATGGCAGGTTAGGAGAGTGAACAGCAGAGCAGCCCGATGCCAGATTCAAAGTCCTCTCTGCTCTGCTGCAGATCCAGCTGTTTCAAACTGAAGCCATTATGCCCTGTGGTTGGATGTGATTAAGGCTCATTGCTACATTCAAACACCTTTTCGCTTCAAATAATAGTCAGTGTTGAAGAAAAGAGCACCAGTGAATGAGGCTTCTCTTTCTAATGTCATCAAAACCTCAGCAGAAGCTAATGTCTTCAACCTTTAATTTATTCTATAGATGCATAAAGTTACCCCTTCCTTAAGAAGTTCAAACAACAGGCGTGATTTGCTTTATTTAAGTGTTATTCTGTCTGGAGGTTGGTGAGTTTACTGCACCACTGCATGCAAAATGCCTCTCTTTCTTGTGCAGAAGAAGTGTAACTAATGTAAAAATGATGTGACTCTCATTTGAGTGCCTTGCATCAAGCACACATTCTCTTTGTTTGCTTTATTGTGGCGGGGTAGCCAGGAGCGTGTTTTGGAAAACTGACTCATTTATGGTTCACTGTGGTCAGCTGATGAAATGTTGAGCGCTCAAGTTACGGCTTTTTGAAAAAGATTGAATCTGTCCCGGCAGTGCACCTCCCTCTCTTGTATGTTCCTCAGTGTTATGTAGGTGTTACGCAGGTGGTATGTAAGTGTCCTCATGTGGTATGTGGGCGATAGATGTCCCACACAGAGGCCTCTTTTCTTTTCACGCTGAAGTTGTTTGGTAACTCGACTCAATGCAGGAGAGTCGTGAAGAGTTAAGGTTGAGCTCACAGCTCTGACTTTTCAGCAGTCAGGAGAGGAGAAGTGGCTCTCATCAATGGAGTAATTGTTAAAAGGAGGTCAAGGTGATCCTGAGGTCAGCTGGTTGTGTGTGTGTGTGTGTGTGTGTGTGTGTGTGTGTGTGTGTGTGTGGGGCGCCACAGTAAGGGGACAGGATCTATATCTGAACACATGGCTGCTCTTTGTTTTTGTTAATGTTGTTGTCGGCCTCAATGCTTTAATGCTCAATACTGTGAGTAGAACTTACAAAAAAATGAATATTCTAGTTGTGTGTTATTTAGCATACAAATACAAATAGTTTTTTAGAGAATACACTGTGCACACTTCTAATGTGTAATGGGAGATTTGCAATTATTTCGTCTTTTATTCAGATTTTTTTTTTTGACAAGTGGAACAGAAACATCCAGAATACACATTGAAGTGTTTATTTTACTACTTTTTCTATTTAGGTTTTTATTTCTCCTAAATTCACTCAATGTTTGCATTACATAGTGCTTAAGTTGCATATTTTAACATACAATTTCTGAAAACTTAAGCTGTAAAAAACTATTTTAGAAGTTTTTTTTTTAATAAGTAATCAACTGGGGAAGTTTGTGGTGATAGCTATGTCTATTATCACTCACTTATCTTCTGGTAATTGCCACTTATCCTGTAGTCGTGTGGGGCTTGAGTCGATCCCAATGGCCAAAGGTGGGTTCACCAGACCGTCACAGTACCAACACATACAGACAGAAAAACCATTCACACTCACATACACGCCTACCACCAATTCAGAGTCACCATTTCTTCTGCAGTCTTTGGTCTGTGGGAGGAAGGCAGAGGGAAGCCAGGCTACCACCACACAGAAGGGCCCCAGGCTGGATTCAAACCTGCGACCCTCTTGTAGTTCGGCAACAGTGCTAACCACTGCATGTCTTTATAGTCTCTATATATGCAGTGAATCCTGGGGAACAATGAAGTAATGAGACAAATCAAACTGGAAGAAAAACAAAAAGTTAAAGTTAAATACAAAACCTGACCGCAAATTAAGTTTGGGAACAAACTAATCACCACAGACCGTTGATTTCTGACAATAGAGTTTATGGGCATGGACTTTTCCTTTTTAAGGTCTTGTTTAGTTGTGCATTTTCCTTGGCTGGACATAAAAACAGGAAGCCATCTTTATCAGGGTAAATAAGCTCTTTGTCAAAGCAGACTTATTGCTTGTGACGGGGGGAAATATATGAAATGCCTGTGGTGGATGTCAGAGGGGAGTGGATAATGTACTCACATTCAGTGTTGTTTTATTTGCCCAGGCAGTTGGAAAACAGTGAGGGAGACAACATTCAAGTGGGATTTGATCCCTCGTCATCAATCCATTATCTGGCTGTAATTCAGATAGTATAGTATAGCAGAAGAACCACATTAGAAGTGTGTTATCACTGCATCTTTCTGACATCTCATTTCAATTAGCGACTTATCCCTCCAGAGTTTAGAGGCTGACTGACGTCCTCACATGCAGATCCTCATCATGCACTACAGCAAAGGCTGTAATTTTAACCCCACAAACACTGCACTCGAGGCACCCGGTGCTTACTTGGCTTAGCCATAACTCGACGCAGACATTGTTTGATTGGAAATGTTTTCAAATCAATGCCTTTGGCAAAAGAGAACCAGCTGCACGCTCGCTGGCTGAGCTGCATGCTGTAATTTGGTATAAATAGTGACATTTCATCCCTTAAATACTGCACTGTTGATTTTGCTTCCTGCACGTGCTTGAACTCCGACCCTGCCCAAACCAGCACCCCACTCATCACCTACCATTTGAGGGGGATTAGGTTACTCGTCGCTTCAAGCAGACGGCGCTTGTCCCTCATATTCCTGAGCTAGAATTATTGTTTGATTCTGATGTCTGACGTCTGCATTCAAAACCAGAGGACAGATGGTGATTAGTTGATTAGTGACAGGAAATGTGACATTTCTTCTGTGATGTTTTCCTTTGTGGAATAATTCATAATGTTAACATACAAACATCAAATTTTGTAGGTGTCACCATGAAACTTCCCCTTCTGATTATGTCACAATAAGAGAGTTATTTTTTATTAATCATTTTCTGAAATGTGCTGAAATACACAAAGATGGCATTATGTTGTTGTCTGGACAATGCCAGGTTCAAAATGTTATATTTGAACATGCAACTGGGACATTATCTAATGTTAATTTTTGGTAAATTTTAGAGAAAGCTACAGACAGAAATAAACAAAGTAATGAATATAAACACCTAATTGTGTATTTTTTTTATCTCCACTAATCTGAAAGAAGACATTATAGAAGCAAAATAGAATACAGTGCCTGTAGTGTCATGCTTTAAATGGGACATATCATACTTTTTGTTAGGTTCATATTTGTTTTGTTTTGGCTTCTACTGGAACATGTTGATACGCTTTAATGTAAAAAAGCAAAAAAAAAAAAAAAGCAAAAAAAACCTCACTGACTGGTTGAATAATATGTTTTCTGATTGAGACAGCCCTCAAAAACTTACTGGGTTGCCTTCTTTCACAGTTTGTAGCTCAGCGGGCACTCTAACTACCCAAAATATGCTCATATATGCTCAAAAAAGTGAGTTTTTCATGATATGTCCCCTTTAAAGTGAAGGTTGTGCTTTGAACCAGACTACAGAGAGTGCCAGAATCCCAAAAACCAAATAATTGTAGATTAGTTAGAAGATAGATGCACATATACATCAGTCAGTGCCTACAGTCCTCCATGTGTTTGCATATGTGGCCTCAGTCATTCCTCATTTGCTCTCCCTCCTCTTTACAAGTGGCAGTCTCTCTTTATCGTTTGTCTGTTTGTCTCTCCACCTCGCTGTCTCTCAGTCCCGTCTTACCTAATTACAGGCTGTCAGGGAAGATCTGAGGTAATATTTCAACATCAAAAGGACCTCATGACGTGCTGCAGGCTGCCACTGTGTCCCAATGGCAGCCTGTATATTGTCATTGCCGGTGTATCAGGCTGTATATGGATCTGCCTTTTTTTTAAGATCATTTTGCCTTTATCTTTAGATGAAGTAGTTTATGAGGTGAGAGAAGCAACAAATCAGGGATGTTGTAGGTGGATCAGGTGGATTTATATTATCGCTGTCTTATGGTTTTCAGGATGCAAGTTCAGCTTTTTGTTTTTTTGCCATTGCCATCTTGTTTTTGCCATCTTGTTTTTTTGGCCTGAAGAAGTGAGTTTCATGTACTGAAAAGACATTATGAATGGGTTACAGAGGAAAACATGTTAAACGATCTGCCAATCACAAGGTAGCTTTTTCTGCTTTATGGTCTGTTTGACTCAAAAAAATGGGACCATAATTTACTAAATGAACATCTGAATCATCTTGAAAATAGTTTCATCGACTTCCATGCTTGTTATTAGAAATAATGTAAGCTTAAGGCAGACAGCGGTTTTTCACTGATTACTTTCATTGTGTCAACTAGGGAACTGTTTTTTACTTGTACTTTTTACTCCCTCTCCACATTTTTTGACAACTATAGTTACTAGTTACTTTTCATATCAAACAATCCTCTTTGGTTCATGACTGACACGAAAACAGGCCATGGTCCATTGTCACGTTTCAGATGTCTATTAATTGTTTACACCAAAGAGGCATTTCACTATTAAACTTTTCTGATAGCTTAATTAACTTTGAACCAAATAACTGAACTAAATTATACAATATTCACAAAAAAAACTTTAGAACAAATCACCAAATTAAGTTCCTTCACAAGTCTGAAAAGTGAATGCCTATCTTATGTGTGTGCTGGTATTTAAAATCCAATACACGCACATTTTACAAATAAAAAAGTGTAATTTTCTCTCTTGAATTTGAACAAAGCACATCTCGTCTTAGTTGAATGAAGAAACACTTGGGATGGACCTCTGCTTTAGTAGGGGAAAAAGAGCTTCTTGGCATGTACTGGTGTTTTTCCTATCTGACAGTGTAGCTGTAAAGTTCAGGCCCTGGATATTCGATCAAAATGGATTTCCAGTCAAAGGTTTTAGGCTTCTCTACTTACATAATAAACACAATCCTCGTCATTGCACAATGAGCAGTTACGAGTCTTTGTTGAAATATTTTTTGTAGATTTTGCAGGTAGATAGAAATTCAGCCTCTCTTGCAGCTTCTCATTTCCTCTCTTAACTTGTGGCCACTAAGCATCAGCTGGTTGCCTTTTACGAGACATCTGTGCTTTGGTGTGAACAGTTCACATACTCAGGCACTTATAGGTCAGCGAGGAGTTACAGCAGGTGTGCTGATCAGTGTTAAAGACAAACCTCAAAGCTTAACTTCACGATTGGCCAGATGGATTGAAAGCACTGCAGTAGTTTCAAGTTACTGTAAAACTATTGCTTACGCAGCAGAGTCTTGTTTTTATCCACTCCATCATGGAGCGATGCTCCAAAGCAACATGTGCCTATACATGCTGCAAGACATCCTACAATTAAGCACATATGAGTGGCTCACTCAGCAGGTGTCACATCGTATCCAAACAATAGAGGATTGTTTTCGGTGCAATTTTCTCTTCCAGTTAAGAAAATTGAATTACATGTAGTGTGTGTCTGGAGGAGTAGATGCATGTGTGTGTGCCTCGTTCTCAGATTTTACTGCTGTGTGTTTACATGGCTCCACCTGGGTCTGATTGGGAAATGTGATTCAGATTTCACGCATTCCTATAAAATAAAATATGTGCTTTACAGCCTTCAGGCAGAAACGAGAGGATATAATAGAAAGCACATGTGGATGGTTATGGTATGTAGCATATAGGCATGCTGTGTAGCAATCAGCCCCAGCACTAACAGTGTACATAAACACACACACACACACCTTTATATATACTCTATATGCAGTTTATAGATGAAGCCTATGGGTGTAATGTCTGGGTTTCAGACATACATCTGAAATGACTAAGATTTGTTGTTAGTATTATCATTGATGTGCTAGTACTGGAAAATAGTAACTAGTTACAGTTACTAGTTACTTCATTCAAAAGGTAACTCAATTACTTTGTTGATTACTTACATCAAATAGAAATGTGTTAATGTAAAAATTAACTCAGATTTACTCTTTAGGACCCTGGGGAGTGAGAGTTTGCCTTATGGTGTGTTCAGGGAAATTGGAAAATGGAGGTCGCATCAGTGTTACCTTAGATTTAGTGCTCCCAGCTCTTCCAGCCTTACAGACGTACAACAAAACATGTAGCTACTGTTTACGTCAATAGTAGATAGCATGAACTCTATGTCAGGTTGATTAGTCCAACTTTCCGAGTTGGAGATCCGACTTCACGGGGGTTCTGATTTAAATTCTGACTTGAAGCTTAGAAATTCAAAATTAATGGCATTACTAGTGACGCGGTATTACCCACCTCTGGGTATTATTTAAGCTGTCTCACCTTTGTGGCTGATTTACTGGATATTTAACAAAATCATTTTTGGGCCCCCAAACTTCCTCATCTGCAACCAAACTGGGGATGCTGTGGTTATGGTATGGGTCGTTTAACACCACGCAACCGCACTCTATATTTTTTGCACCAGATAGTTCTAGCAGCTAACTTTCAACTGTGGCCCCTGTTAAAATGGGACACATCATGCTCAATTTCAAGTTCATACTTGTATTTTGGGTTTCTACTCGAAGAGGTTTTCATGCATTAATGTTCTAAAAACAGTTTCATTTTTTCATACTTTCTGCATTTATCTGAATGTACCTGTTCACCCTCATCTGTCTCTTTAAGCCCTCCCTCCCTGTCACTGCCTTCACAGCGTCACTACAGCCAATGACTTGTTGTGTGATCTACACATACAGTAGTTTAGTGTCACTTCTGTGAAGTTGTGACATCACTTATTTAAAAGCAGTATTTTTATAGCATCTAGACCTGCATTATAACCAAAAGAATACATGGAAATCTCCCTTCCTACCATTTGGAGCATTTAAGAAATTTAAGCAATTGTCTGACATTTATTGGAGAATTGTAAAGTTCATACAAAAACAAAGACATACATGGGCTTTCAGACTGCAGTTAAAACAGAAATGATGGCCCAAAGAAACTCTTGTCATGTCATGCAGTTTAACAAAAATTATAACTCGTCTGAGCATTGTGACTGTGAATGAGAAGACTTAGTCTTTCAAGAAGCATCACAGCTTTACATCTTACACCTATAGTCTTTTGTGTGGCTGGATGGTGACGTGTTCAGTTGTTCTTGATCCTCCACCAGTCCCTCACTGTTTTGCAGAGGCTCATGTAAAGCCCCAAGTATTTACACTGCTGTGTGTGTTTGTGTGTGTATGTGATAGGTAAACCTGCATGTTGACTTTACAAGCTTTCCCAGGGTGAAGGACCCGGTGGTACACCACCATCACTCTGTGTGCTGGACTCGACCTCCCAAAGAAAATCTGATTGATTTATACAAACAAGAAAGCCTGGGAAAACAAAGTAAAACCGTGGCAGGACATGGCAGCAAACCTTTACTGAATGCATGAGAGTGTTTCTTGGGTTGTAAGATGAGGAAGAGGTAGATGTCTGCATTCCAATTTCCAGGAAAAAGATGTTTTAATTGTACAGTTCTTCAAGGAAAAGTTATTTCAAAAGCTATGTGGTAGAATAGTGAGAATGCTAATTTGTTACATTCTTCTATATTCATGGAAAAATACACACAGAGGCTAAAGACAATCTAACCCACATTTCACTGGGACCTGAACCATATGGTTTTGTTGCCTAAACCCAAGTAATCGTTTCACAGTCGTAAATAAATAGCATTTCTTGTTTCTGCATGACACTAGCCTGATGTCAAACCTATTCATGAAACATAAACGTGCTTTGCAGAAATTTTGTTCAGCCAATTGTTCAGGTGATATCTGTGTGTGAAAACTTACAAGAATAATTTATTTGTGACAAATTTCAATTTTGGAAATCATCATTGAATTCCCAATGCATTCAATTTGTCTTTCTGATTCAAAAAGTTACAAAAAAAAAGGTACAGTACAGTAGAGTACAGATACATGTCTGTGCATTGCTGGTTGAGCTCGGTGGGCTTGTGGGGAGTATCTGCCCCTCACCACTTCCTGAACGAGCCAAGAGGGAGCTGATATTTATGGGGCATGGAGTTTTTTTTACCCCTAAGAAGCAGAAATTTATGTCAATAGTCTATTCAGGAACATTCTCCTTCAAATTGACATAATAAACTCTGCTTGCTGCCTGTCAATATTTGGTGTTTGTATGAACCTATATTCAAAGAAAGGTTCTTCTTTCTATAATATTTAATGTCTGTCTGGACTGAATGGTGTTGTGATTGAGCATTTTACATATCTGTGAATACATCTACAGAGAGGTACTAGTATAAATGAGTATCTGACATGTTAGATATTGTGTTAATATTGTCTTAATGTGTAATTTTAAAATATACACACACATTCATTTACGTTATGTGAAATAAACACAAACTCAATTTGCCTCTCATTAAAGGGGAAATTCTGTTTTTTACAAATTGGACCTTATTTCTGGGATAAATACTGCCATTTACCCACCCATTTCACGTTGGATACGTTTAATAAGATGGGACAAAATAAAGCATGTATGCCTATGTGACAACATCACAAATAAGTATTTTAGTTCAGACACTGTGAAGGACACATAGGTGGGCACTAGGGGTCCTTAGTAGTTTATGATACATAGGAAGTAGAGTCTGTTTACAGATTGAAATTTCTCAAGTTATGAACAACTCTGGACTCAAATGAGAAAAGTAACAGTGTAGCCCATCTTATTAAATGTCTGTCATTTGAGAAACGGTCAAGTTTGTACTTCAAATGACTCCAAAGTGAAATGGGTGAGTAAATGGCTGTGTTTTATCCCAGAAATAAGGTCCACTTCCCCTTTACCTATCCAGATATGTCCCCTTAAACCATGGAGGGATTACTGATGAGGCCAAAGATCCCTCAGCACAGGAAATATGGACAGTATGTACATGGATGTTTGAGAATTATTGGTAGTGTTCTGTTAAATAAGTAGAAAAATATTATATGGGTCATTGGCCTTTGGATGATCAGTTTATTAGTGATTCATAATGACAGAGGTTAAAGGCCTCTGGGTATGGGTTTAAATTTTCTTTCTAATAGCCAGCAAGGGGTGACTCATGTGGTTGCAAAAAGAAGCCAGATTGTATAGAAGTCGATGAGAAAACTACTTCTCGTATGATTTATTGCCTCGGTAAACATGGTAAACATGAGTTTATAGTCTCAATCAGTAGTTTCAAGGCTTCTTCAATACAGTGTGATACTCATTTAGTAAATTATGGTTCCATTTAGGGTCAAATAGACCATAAAGCAGAGGATGCAGTAGTGCTAACATTTGCAACAGCCAAATTGTAGAATCCGAAGCTACAAAGCGGTAATCCACAAGCCAATGGATGACTGCCACTTCTTCTGTACCGTCTATGCTGAAATGACTACGGTCAGGCTTGTGTCTGAAGATGCCGTGCTCAGGGGCCTGCTCAACAACATCATGGTTAAAAATATCATATTTATTACATATCTTATTATATATGATGCAAATTTTCCTTTTTGAGTTATTGCCTAGATGTTTACAATATATAGTCTGGTACGACGTAAGTGAAACTCATCTGCACTCTGTGATGTCCTTTATACGAGGACACTGGTGAAGTCCTTACTGTCTTACTGTGTCATTCTTCTGTCTTTTCTCATCTTCTTACTTTTCTCTGTCAGCTCTCACTTATCTTTCAAATATGTCCAAAATGCCTCTCTGCACCTTGTTTTGATTTCTTAATACACTTTCAACCCAAGTTTATTTTTTTTTTGTTCCTTTTCTGAAAGCTTTTCGGTGTGTCAGTGGCCCTGACTTTTGGTTTGTTTTGATGAATCTGACCCTGTAGTGAGCTGTGTTGTGTTATGGGCTTTCTTGAATGTGTGAAAGATACAAAGTTTTCTTTTACATGAGAGGCTGAATTTAGAACAAGACTACGGTAAGTAGTGTGGTGGCTTTGAGGAGCACATACAACATTTGTTTTTTCTACATCTAACTTGGTGAATTAAGGGTTTGCTTCAACCAAAGTAGTGGGTGATTAGAGTGGGTGGTTGTTGGAACAGTTTTATTTGATGACTTTTACTTTGTTTCTGTTAAGGTTGAATTAACAATTATTTTAATAGACTGTTGTCTGACCGGAGTCTGGGGGCTTTGAGGAGTCCATAGAGATTTGCTTTATACATTAATACAGTATAATAATTGTCCAAATCCCTGTTGACAATGCTTACAGCTGCTGTTAAGCAGGTATAATGTTCAGTACTTACCATATTCATATATAGAGTGTTAGAATGCTGACATTTTCTAATTAGTACTAAAGACCACAGAGGAGACGTGTGGGATGGTTTATTGCAGTTGGATTAAGTCAGGTGACACAGTCTGCAATTTTGTAATTGTTTGCATTCAAAGTGTATCAAGATCACATTTAAAACCACCCTCCACAGCCTCGTGTTCAACTCTCAACACTGGCTCAAAGGCCAGCAATAACAAACACTTATATGAAAAATCATTGTAGGCTTATATTGCTGAATGATATCACTTAAATGAAATCATTAGGGTTAATCTAACCTTTAATCAAAGTTGCATGGGCCTGGAAGGCTGCAGTGTGGTGGTCTGAACCCATGAGCATCAAGCACATCTTTACTTTGCAGAAAGGATCTCAATGAAAACCCTCTGGGATGGTCCTCTTTTAACGGGCTGCTTATCCTGACGGCATAAGTGACGAAACATCCCTACACATAATTTAGTATATATATGTATACAATATATTTATATTGTTTAACAAACACATGTGGTTTTTATTCAGAGTTAAATACCGTATTTTTGGGACTATAAGTCGCTCTGGTGTATATATCGAACAGGTCAAAAAAAACATCATGAAGAAGAAAAAACATATAGGCTATAAGTCGCATTGGACTGTAAGTCGCATTTTTGGGGAACTTTATTTTACAAAATCCGAGACCAAGAACAGACATTTCATTTTGAAAGACAAGTTACACAGAATAGGTGTACGGTATGTTAATGACTATGAGCCGCAGTGATTGTGCGCTCTGCTCACAGCTTTCACAGCAGAGCGCACAGCAGAAATTACAATTGATTAGAAGATCGGTGTCACATTTTAACATTACATATTGTGGTTTTTCAGCTACATGAAGCATAAACAACTCCGCCAACTCTGGAGGAGGATGAAGCGCTGCTTCCTCTTCTGTGTGGCTGTTGCTTGTTTACCATTTTCGGCTGCATATTTCACTACTTGCAGCTTGTAATCTGCAGAATATGGTTTTCTTTTTGGGGGCATGTCCATTCAGTCTTTCTCAGTTGTCTTTAAGTTAATGTTTAATTTTCAGTGGTACAGGAGTAGCAGATACCGGTAGTTGTCACAAGCATAAAGTGTCCTCTCGCGGCTTTAGGTGTACTCCTTGGTCATGTCAGTCACTGTGAAATAACATATAATAGGCCTATATGCCCGCGCTCTCAGCAGTGGTAGCTTACTCGCATCCATTACTAGGAAACAAAGCAGGTTGACTCTGCAGTGTTGCACTGCATAGAGGCACACCTAAATGATAATTGATTTATGAATGAATTCATAGGTGGCTTATTTTTTGGCATAGAGTATTGACTTTTTTTGGCCTGTACAATGGTCGGGGAAACACTGTGTTTTGATCACTGTTATCAGCTCGACTCTTTTACTAAGACTCACCAAGAATACTTAAGCCTTTTTCTGATGTGTTTTGCAAACTAGTGCACAAACACTTCAAATACTACTGTCTTTATTAAAATATAGCTATTTTTCCTCACAATGTGATATCTAGTGAGCAGAAATCCAGTTAATACAATATTAGTCTCACTGCAAACCTAAGACCCTCTGGACCTCACTTTGAGACAAAATCCACTCCTAACCCATCTTGTCCCATCTTCTCTTACAAACCGTTGAGCTCAACACTCGTT
Source organism: Synanceia verrucosa (assembly GCA_029721515.1). Classification (NCBI taxonomy): domain Eukaryota; kingdom Metazoa; phylum Chordata; class Actinopteri; order Perciformes; family Synanceiidae; genus Synanceia; species Synanceia verrucosa. The sequence goes on from CM056558.1 coordinate 7,026,978, forward strand.
AAAAAGATGGACCAAGTTTACCTGGTCACCATGGTTACAGAAGGGACAGACTTTACCTCAGACCAGTGATATCCAAACCAAACCTTGCCTCTTAATGTCTGCTAGTTGCTGCTGAATGAAATGTTTAATCACCCTGTAAAATACCAGACATGGAGAGATTTATTTTTCCAGAAATAAATTAATGCTAAATATTATTTTAGCATTATTGGTTACAATATGTGCTCCTGCATACTAGATAACAAGGGCCCAGAGGTCAGACTAACAGTACATCTCTCATACAGGTGGGGAAGGATACTCTATGTTACCTCCTTCTGTCGGCGTCGGCTCTCAGGAGCTGTGAGGGTACATTAACCACCGAAGGGTTTGTGCAGCTGGTCCTCATTGCGGTTCTCTGTCCTCAATCCCCCCATTTCTCTTTTACTGTTACTGCTTGTGTTTTCAGTTCAGAAAAATCTCTGTTACTGCGGGGTGATGCTGTAGCTGAAATGGATTTTATGGAACAATGTCCACTTTTCAAACATTTCAAACAGCTCCTACTTGTCGATATGAAGCACATTATGGAATAAATGATAGAACTTCTGTGTGGAAAAGCTTAAGAGCATGATAAATGGACACTTTTGATGTATGTAAACTCAGTAAGTTGAAATTTAAACCTAGATGATTTGACAATGCTTCCATAAACTTATTACAGTTTTCCCCTTAAAAGTTTGAAATATGTGTTTGAAAATCAAAAGGAGAAAAATCCCAGGGTAGACACTTTTTGGAACCGAGATAGGACATGAATCAGTTTTTCCTGCTGGGTTCCTGTAAGACGAGAAAGGAGAGAAGTTTCCAGAACTGTGAACCTGCGTCTGTTACTCCAGGGCTGCTGACTGATTTGACGTTACTGTATAACAGTAGAGGCCAGTGGTGGAATAACAGCTGTTCACTTCACACAGGTATTGAGAACTGGTTCCAGAAAAGACAATAGCAATACAGCTGATACACAGGAAATCCATTTCCACATTATAGCAATCAGTAAACCATCTGGAAAGTTTCTCACCAGGTCAATGCAGTCAACATGGAGACACCCCAAATGTACTTAAGGTAGATGCAATATTTAATATTCAGTCATCTTTATCAGAGTTGTGTGTGCTGAATGTGTCTGTGTAGTGGTGTGACAGGGTGGAGCAACCAGTTACACAAGAAAAGCCTTGGAAAAGCACATCAGGTACAATAGCATGGTGTGGCTGTGTTGTGGGGCTGCATGTGCAACCAGGTGATCAAATGTGATTAAAAATGGTTACAAGCGGATGCCAATCTCTTCCCGTAGCCAGGCTGTTTACATATGTAGTTCACTGTAATGAAATACTGCTTTCATCTGTGTTTGCCATTTGGCCACTGTTCTTACCACATATACCAGCATCAAAACAGGAAAGAAGTGGTTAAGTAGTGAAGCCTGACTGTTGCTTGATTTGATTGGCTGCCTGGGCCAAGTGTGGATTACTGAAGAGTTGGGAAAATTTAACATTTATGCTTGTCTAAAAATGTAACGTGCAGAGCAAGGAAGGAGGGCACGGAAGGCACACTGCACCATGGGACTACATGGGTTTTGCTGGCATTTCAAGTGCCAGTTTGTGTTGTGAATGGGGCCTGTTCTCATTTTTTCACCATGCATCTTTTGCTTGGCATTTGGGTTTGATTCTCCAATACCATAGTTTGTTGAAGCTGCTGTTTAGAGCATGGCTATGCTATATTTTGTGATTATCAATACAGTAGTTTGGATATCACTACAGAACAAAAGTATTGAAGATTTAAAGAATGACCCACATCCAAAATGAGCAGAAATGTGTAATGTATGTGATTTGCAGTAAATTGGCTAAAACATGCAAAGATATGGTGGCCCTTTGAGTTTCAAAACATAGAACTAAAGGTCAGTTCTCCTTCCCAATACAGCACAAGCAGCCTTTACATAAATGACCTCCAGCACATGGTACACATTTTTTTTTGACGTCCAAATGCACACAAACCATCAGGTGTTTGTGTTTCATTAACTGTGAAAAGCCAAGAGGAGTTAAGCTTAGTAGTGGCGCCTCAGTGGGAAGTGGCTGTAATATGAAGCTGCAGGAATTGGAAGTAAGAAAAGCAATAAGATTATGTGTTAAGGCACAATGAAAGAGGCAAGTCAGATCTTAATTAGTGTCACAAAACTCAGTGGGTGGACCATCAACGCTGGTCGCCCGAGATCAGTTTGAGGTTGTTTTCACTGCAGGATTACTGCAGAGGTTCTTTTGAGCATTTGACTCTCAATTCAAGAGACTTTAGAAAATAAAATTTGATGAGCCCAGTCGCCAGGAAAAAAAGTGACATTGGTTCTGCATTCTGCAGAGCAAGTGAGATCATGCATAACGAGTACATAATATCTAGAGTGACCCAAGTTGTTATGGTTGTTTCATTGTTACGTATTATGTTGTTATTCTAACATAAACCATGATCTTTTTTCTAACCTTACATATGCCTTGGTTTGTTGGAACATACAATGGGATTTTTTTTATTCTTTTTATGATAACAGTATTGATTTCAATCCAAAACTTATTTTTTGAAAAAAAAAAAAAAAAAAAAAACCAAGCCATTTATATTTTTTTTTCAGATTATCAAATGCAAATGTCCAATCGTTATAGCCAGATGATGTGGAAAGCTTAGGAAATTGTTCTTCAATAACCGGTATATTTATAAAAACAAATCTGTTAGTCATAAATTGAATACATTTTGGCATGAGCTCAAAATAAACACGTCTGGATTTGCTTTCCATAGGCAGCATATGTGAACCTGCACATCAGAGTTTAATGTGGAGAGAGGTGAACTGGAGCGTAAGCAGGCAACCTTACTGCTGGTGGAGACACTCTGCTCAACACAAGCAAAGCAGAAGCATAAGGATGATATTTTAGGAATAGCAATAGAGTATAATAGTGTACAGTCACTGACAGCAGATTGAACAGTGTGTGAATGAAAGCCTGTGCTGTAGTCCAGTAGATCCTTTTGACCAGATCTGCTGATCCCTTGGTTATTTCAACAGGGAAACGTCAGGAAAATATTGCTTTTGGCTGGTGATGAAGACCAGGAAATGTCTGATACACACACACACACACATACACACACTGAAATTCCAACAGTGCTCTGGTAGTTTTGTTTTGTGTCGTGTGTAATAGGGTTTGGATAACCCTGCTTTGTTGATGTCTTTTAGGATTTACAGAGGGCCTGTAAATCCTAAAAGTTTTTTGAGATTTGGGACTAATGTCAGCAAAAGTTACCATAAAATCATACCATCCATCCATTATCTACCGCTTATCCTCACATAGGGTCACGGGGGTGCTGGAGCTGTCTTAGGGCGGAAGGCATGGGTACACCATGTTTTTGGATGGTGGGAGGAAGCCGGAGTACCCGGAGAGAACCCACACAGATGGGGAGAACATGCAAACTCCACACAGAAAGGCCCCAGGCCCGGGAACCCAGTACCTTCTTGCTGTGAGGCGACATCATGCCATCCCATAGCATAATATCTATTAGCATATTTAATATTTACCTCCAATTTCAGATTTTGTTCACAACTTTTAAAAGATTCATGATGATATCTATTAGTTATATCTTATAACCTATTTACCTGTAATGTTTTTAAAATGTATGGAATTTTATGATTAATGAGTTTCATTCTGTATTTCGAAGGGGCTTATTCTTATATCATTTACAGCTTGATTTATGCATCTTTTTTCTCTTTAAAAACATGGTGAAAAGATTTGTTGTTGACTTTTGACAATATTTTCATATTTATGGAACTATAAAAAGAAATATCTAAATTCCTCTCTGTAATTTTTTTTCTCAACTAAGTGAAATAAAGAATCCAATGTTCGCGTGTTGAAATGTATACAAAAAAAATAAAAAAATAACACTGTCTGAATGTTAGAAAATCAACTGGGAACTTCTGTTAAAGATGTTTACTCTATTCCCCTGTAGTGTCTCCCTTTAATACTTAATTCTTATATATTTCTCTGTTCAAACGAGTGCTGCACAGTTCTTTTGTTACATGTGACAACATGGTGTTGGCAATGAAAGCAACCTCAGTTATATAACAGAGACTTTGAGCTGCAGTAAAGTAGTTTTGTCCTCATGTCGTTAACTCAGCCACGAATCTGATAAATACACTAAGCTGTTCTCGGTGAAACAAACGTTTGTCTAATGTGGGTGAACACTGAACACATCCTAGTCCTGTTGCCAGCTTTTAATAAGCATATGTAAAGTTAACAAGGGTGCATGCATTTTTTTGTTTGTCTTTTTTTAATTTAATTTTGAGTTGTGTGTTTTGCTCTGCTGTTGGACTTAAGGTCAGTCGGAGGCGGCTTGTTGGCGTGTTGTCCATGCAGCTGAAGTCATGTCTGTGACTCAGTGTCCCAACGTCTCTTTTTTCCCTCTTCCGCCAACATTTATTCACTCATCACTTGTTCCTACAATTATTGTGGAATCCGTAAAATTATAAAATAAAATAAAAAAGTGTCATTTAAATTGTATATTAACTGTCTTGCATGGTTGATATTAAAAATAAGTGTTGTTGGAATTTAATAGGCCTTCTCTCATAAAATGATAAAGCACTAAATAAATGGAAATTTCATTTTGTTGGCAATTATTGTGTCTTTTATTGAGTGGAATAAAATACACGCTTCAAATTAAACCCCAATTTTCCTCTTGTATATGCAAACACACATTTGGTTCCCATGAATACAGAAGAGTAAATGTAAACATACATTTTGCATTTTTGCATAACCTGCTGTGTCTGTCTTTTCTTCCAGATTGGAAGCCTGTCTCTGTGCATGCGTTTGGGATGAAGCACCTGTGGAACGTTCACTTCCTCCTGCTCATCCTCCTCTACCTGTTAGGAACCGTCACATCACAGGTCAACCCAGGTCTGTGTATTTTCATCACTCATTTTTCCAACTGTGAATGAGATCATGTTGTGAAAACTGGTGAGTTTTGAATATAATGTTTGTTGGCTTTGGTACTTCAGTCTGGTCCAGACTGCAACTGATTCCGATTTTGGATAAGTGCTGCTTTGCAGGAGCCATGTGGTCCTCTCTCTCTGGTTTGGCCTCTTTGATCCCAGCATGCATGCTTTTCTCTAGCTCTCCCTCCAAAGAACATTTTCTTTGTGATGTCAATGAAAAAGGACCAATAACTTTTTAACAAGAAAATAGAGCAGCAACATTTGTTGGGCAGAGACAGAGTCAAATGGGAACCAAAGAGAGGTTTTTGGTTATTGTTGAAATTGTAGAAATACAGCAAATTTTTGCCAGTGAAAAACCCAGATCTGGCTACTGTTTATGACTTCAGTCTCGAGGCTTCTGTCATCACGCTGAGTTTTTCTCATCGTTGAAAGGATAATGGACGTCATATGTGCTCAGATCTAAACAGTAATTAATGATGGCTTTGTCAGAAATATTCAAGTCTGCAGGTCACACCGACCAAAACTCTGCCAAGTACTGTTTAAAGATAGAGAAATGTGAGGGAAAAAAAAACTGTCTCATCACTTCCACAACCTCCCGCCTCACTCCTCCCCCACTTGCACTTTCAAAATATAACATTTGATATTATATTCTACTTTCTTTTTGAGAGTGTATGAAAACAGAGTGAGCTGCACAGATGTATGCACAAATACACACTGGTCAGTTATTGCGCGCACGCACACACACACACGCATCTGATCTTTGGGCCAAAGCTAGCAGAATTAAAGAGAGAGGACTGCAAGTTTTATAAGGAGTTTTAAAAAAGCGCCGAAAGAAATGGAGAGGGTGAGCGAGATAGAGATCACAGAGAGTGTTTATAGAGTTTCAACTAAAATAGTGAGTGTATGTTGTGGTTACTTTCAAGCATCTCACACACACACTTATGTATAAATATATGTATATAAATATATATTAATAGCGACATTTCTGGCTTATTGAGAAGTAAATGTTATATGGATGCTTAAAACGGACAGAGTCTCAGATCTTGTAGCATTCAGCACCAAACTTTTCATTGTGGATATTTTATGAGGTATCTCTACAGCAACACTTAATTGAGTATTTGTGTGTTTGACCCTTGTGGGAGTGACTTTCTCTTGCTTGTCTCTATGTGTTTTTGTGACTGTGTGTGTGTGTGTGTGTGTGTGTGTGTGTGCGTGTGTTTGCTCACATGCATTATACCCGCATGCACACGCATACTGTGGATCCAGCTATCCCACTGGAGTCTGTGGCTAATGCATACCAGACATTCTGACAGCAGGAAAGTCCATTGAAATAGGCTCTGTCTTTCCCCACACCACTCGAGTGTGTGTGTGTGGTGTGTGTTTCCCAGTATTTGACCACTCATAAGTCATGGAAAGGACTGTTTGTGCATCTGATCGTGGTCAAAGTTCAACAAGTTCACCAATACAACTTTTTATGTCTGTAATCTTGACTCAAAACGCGAACAATTATTTAAGAAAAAAAAAAATCACCTCCTGTGTCACTAAAAGCATTAATCTCAACCTGCTCTGATACATGGAGGCAGGATATATCCAGCTATAATTCTGTCTGATGCTTTAGTTCTGCTGCATTGAGAAGAGGGTCATTTTCCACAGTCTGGAAATATTCATGGCTGAATTTAGTAGAGCTGAGATGTTGATTGATGCCAACTTTCCCCTGTTTAAAATTCCCAAGCAATAGAGTTATACCATCCCTGTCTTTCCCATTTTACTTGTGAGTGACGAACAATGTGGAGTGAACAGAGGTCCGAGTGGAGCAGCCAAATATCAAGCTGTGCTCTTATTGTGTGGGCGTATTCTCCTGAGAATGTTTAGAGTAAACCGTACCTAACGAGTGAACTTTCTCTTTCAGGCTTTAAAATCAAACTTTTAAGTGAGACTATAGAGGAAAACTCATCTTCCTCTATCATTACAATTAATATGACCATATAATACCATAACTGTATAACTATAGCTTCAAAAAAAGATAATTGCTGTGGTTAAAATAACTATATCCGGCGTTATGCAACTTAAGCTAAGGGTGTAATGTCATGTGACACTGCGTCACAAGGGACATAAATGGCTGTCCCCTAGGAGAAAATCCTGTTTGTTTAACCGATCCACCTGTCCCTCCCAGTCATGAAAGGCTTCTCGCTCTTAATACTGTCTGTTGCTCTGCGTCTAATAGTAACATGAATGGGTTTACATTAGAGTTAGTTAAAAGCCTGGTATGTCTCATACAGAGGCTGAATGGTGCCCCTGGGAGACCAGGCTGTGACAGTGGTGAGAGTCAACCGGAAATAGAAACAAGGGGCTAAAAGATGCTAAAACTGACAGTTTATTTACAGTGAAGCCAAACTGCAGTCAATGGACAGGTATCATGTAGAGTCAATTCTGTGTGTGTGTGTGTGTGTGTGTGTGTGTGTGTGTATGTGTGGAGCCAGCGGTTGGACAGCGAACACTACAGAACAAACCTGCCTTTCAGCAGTCAGGGTGCGGTAAAAATCAAGAGGTGAGAGAGAGGGACTGGTCCATTACTCCTTCACCTCTCTCTCTTTCTCTCCCTCTCTTTCTCCCTCTCTCCATTCCTCCACCACACAAGGCTGGTATTTTTCCACCTTTTTCTGGGGTGATATTTTTAGCTACTGTGGCTAAATGTTGAGCCTGAAGGTTATTGGTGGTGTTGGTGGTGGTGATGTGTGTGTGTCTGTTTTTTGTCCAAGCAAACACACTCGCCTGCCCTCACAGCTCACCCCAGGGGTCACCTCTGAGTGGGTTTGCTCGATAAATAAACACAGCAGAAAACAACATTCGGAAGAGCGGTCACACATCCGGCACAGTTTATACTGAAAATCGTCTCCCTGACTCCCCTAGGATGTGGTTAAAGACTCTGATAATGGCGCCTATTTTCATCAATTATGGCCCAGACAATTACTCAATGTTTTGCCCAACTGTATGTTGTATTCTGTATTCACAGACGAATTACACAATCTGTGTCATCACCTCATATATTTTTATGACATTTTGAAGTATTGCATGAGAAAATCTGAATTGAACTAAGAGATTGCAGGGAAAGAAGTGTTTGTTTTTTTTTACGCTCAATTTTTGAGGCGCTAGGTGGGTTATGGAAACGTCTTTGCTGAATAAATTTCGTGAACATTTAACACATATGACTGATCAGTTGTTTCTGCTTTTGGCATCTTCCTGGATGTTCTCATAACATGCAAAATACACAGACATCCCCTAGACCAGACAGTGCTAGCGGTGGTAGCGACATGTCAATCACAGGTGACCCTAAAATCATCCTCCTCTTTATGGTGTGTTTGACTCTAAATGGGACCATAATTTACTTTGCATGTTGTATTGAAGAAGACTCAAAACTAGTGGTTGGAATGGAAACACGGCCCTGTGTCATCCCATTGTGGAGGCAGTACAGGTGAAAGATGAGATGCTGCACTGTGGTCATCTCCTTCTTTGTATCGATGTCTGTTTGCGCTCTTGTGAAAATGGGCTCATCTAAAAGGCTTCTCTGGCTCGCAAGTGCAGAAACCCCACCTCAAACCCCGCAACCTCTGGACCAGGCTGCAGCGCTGCGCTGAAGGCAGATACAACATTTCAGCTGCTTGCCAGTGATTATCATACCAGCTTTTCCATTTTTCAGACATTGACGTTCCTTGTCATTTTATCCTGCCCCTGATTTGATTCAAAATCATTTACTGGAGAGCTCTGCTGTTTCTCTTGACAAAGGTTCTGACAATTTGTGCTTTACTACAGCTATCAGACGTGCAGTGTGCGAGCACCGCACCTATCATTAAAATGGTTTTGTAATTATGCAGCCAAGGATAACCGCTAATATGCTGAGAATATGAGAAGATGATTTTCTGTTGATGTGGTCTGCTTATAGCCAAGGCGATCTGGTGCGAGGAGAGGAATGGGAATGGAGTGGAGGGAAGAGTTGTAAACATTTTGGGGGATATGTGATGAGGGCTGCAGTGCAGAGGGCACCACCGAACGAAGGTTAGAGAGGACAGAGGAGGTGATTGTGGACATCTGGAAAAGTTTTTGTTTGTTCCTCCTTCAAGCTATCACTACACCACTGCCAAGAAGAGGTCTGTGTGCATGTGTGTGCGGTTGCAACTCCATAATGCCTGGTTTTCATGTGCACACGCAATGTGAGCAGCGTATGGGATCGTCAGTACCAAACCTTCAGGGGATTCTCACATCTTGACTTTTCAGCAAATATTTAAAGGAGATCAAGAAAAGAGGAAGAGAAGGGAAGAAAGAGCAGGAGAGGGACAGAGAAGGCCTTGAACCTCGAGCTGTGCTGTTGCTGGCATCTTCTCAAAGGTTTTTCTGTGAGACAAGGGGTCAGGCTAACGAGGTCAGTCTCCCTTTAACTTCCGCCTCCAACTCCAGTGAAAGCCACTATCACATACACAGAAATCAAGTTTTTCTATAGGCTCTTTCATCCATAAACAAGGCTAACCAGTGGTCATATTCTGTTAGGTGGAGTTATCATTCACTATGTTTACTGACAATATTGTGAATTTGATATGGGTCATGTAAACAGCATTCTTTGGACATGTATACAGTGCATTCAGAATATTTCTGTTTTTGTTTTTATATGGATTAGTTTCACAGCAATCTTTAACATGGCCTCTTGCCTGTTTCTGGCCAGCTCTATCCTCTTAACACAAATCAGCTTCCCAACAGTTTGCAAGGCTGGGGAAGAGATGCATGTCTAAAACAAAAATGTTCATGGTTGAAAGGAGGAACACACCTACTTTTAAACATGAACATTTAAGTCGTTCGACACCTTCAGTCATTGAAAGTCATTTTGACTTGAAGGTATTGTTGATATTGTCCCCAAAAGATTTAAACAGGTGCCACAAAGCACTTCGTTTCCAGTGAGATCCACTTTGAACCAATCCGACAGCATTGCAGGAGAGAACCTTGAAGAACTATCGTAAATTGCATTATCCCAAACATGCTGGTCAAAAAATAACAGATGGAGATACGAATGGCATTATATTTGGTGCTGTGTGCACAATGGCTTGTTTAAGACTGTCTTGACTCAGGATTTGAGTGCAAAGATTTAAGACTTGCTTGTGACTTTGAAACAGACTCAATCCCACTTTCCAAAAAACAGAATATTTTGTGCATGTAAACATAATCAATGTTAGGCCAACATCAACCATGTAGAATGCCTTTCCATTTTTAGGGGACTTTTGGAAATACCCATAAATCAGCAGATTCATTCAGAGCCTCGTAAAAGTTAATAGATACCATGTTGGATGTGTCACGCTCGGTTAGCCGCTAGCCAGCTGAGTCCTAATGAGAGGCTGTTAACTTTTTATCAGCGCTCACCACTGAATGAAGAAAAGAGAGAGGGGAGGAAGACCACACAGTGAGAGGAGGACAGTGGGGAGACATGAGGGGGTGGACGGGCATGCAGGAAATGGAGGGCACATTGCTTCTATTGACCGCACAGTGGGGGCGTGATGGGCTCTAACCTGCCAGCTTCACCACACTCTCACACACAGTAACTACTGCACATGTGCTTGATACCAGTGTTGTTTGGACTGGCAGATACACTGAATGATCCAGCTTATTATTTCAATGAGCAGTGTGTAGTTGCTTGGATGTGTGTGTGTGTGTGTGTGTGTGTGTGTGCGTGTGGTTTAGGCTGCTCTCACATCACTACCCCACCCTTTCATCCAGAACTATCCATCACATTTCACAGGTTTCTTGACAGGAGCTGGAAATTAAGTAGTCCTGTCTCAGAAATCTATCTGTGAGCGTCTGGTGAATATTTGAGTAAGGTTTTAAATTTTTGAATGCCAACCAGAGCTGAAGTTGGTCTGTGAGAGGTGAGGCAAGCCACATTTTAAAGAGTGTGATGATAATCCAGGTAGCCTTAAATACCAGCAGTGGGAAGAATACAACCATGCTCTTCCTCAACAGAAGCACTGTTTTAAACTCAAGTACAAGTAAGAATACTTTTATTAAAAACTACTCAAGTAAGTGTCAGTTTTCTCATAATGTTTTGGTCACAAGACCACTAAAATTATTTCTTTATTAATATACTGCACCAGAGTATCCAGGGCTTTAACTGGAGTAGTTTGACATTTTGGGAAATAGGTTGATTCATTCTCTTAATGCTAGTTGGTGGGCCAGTTAGATTAGCTTAGTGTTGAACGGGGTACATACTCAATCACGTAGACTGTATATAATTTCCATATCACGTCACACCTTTTTAGACGTTGCAACCAAATGTTAGATGTCTTCCACAAAGGTAAACAAAAAGGAAAGGATTTTTTTACACTCATATACTGTTTTTTTTTTTGTTTTTTTTTAAAAACTATGTCTTTTAAATGTTTAAATGTTTAAATGTCCTTTAATGTTTTTGTCCTTATAGGCAGTCAGTGGTTGGGCACATAACCCCCTGTAAAACCACCAATTTGTTTTGGTTTCACATTTTTTTGCATGGGTTAACAAACAGCTTAACAAAGCTATATAACAGTAACAGAGTTACTGCTTTGAGAATATACTGAAAAAAAGAAACACTGTCTAAGAGCGCTTATAATTAGTCACTCTCCTCTTATGGGTAATATACAGGAAGAGTGTGGCTAAAAAAAAACATTAGGGGATCAAGTGGACGTTCATCTGCTGACCTTCAAGACCTTTTAATTGAACACGTTGCTGTGTCTCAGGTGTGTGTCGGTACCCTCTGGGCATGTCAGGAGGGCAGATTCAGGACGAGGACATCTCTGCCTCCAGCCAGTGGTCCGAATCCACCGCTGCTAGATATGGCAGGTAGGTCTGTCTCGTGCTCTCTCTCTCTCTCTCTCACGTACACACACACACACACACACACACACACACACACACACACACACACACACACTCACACACACACTCACACACACGCACAGACATAGTATGTTTACTCTGATAATGAGTGTGTGTGGGTGGCTTCTTATCCTGCAAGGTGCCTGTTTATTTGCAGTTAGCCACAAACTGGGTATCAGTTCTAACTCACAGCCGCATGATTAAGAAGGCATTTGTGTGTGTGAGCTGAAGAACTTGGGTGGCCTTCAGTAAGTATCAGGATAATCCCCGTCCGTCTCGGCTGTATGTTTTCAGTCTCGTCCAGCTCCCCGTTACCCCTGCCAGACCATTGCCCAAAAGTAACACTTTGAGATGAATTTACATTGCAGCCTTTCACCAAGATGTTTTTATAGCAGGTTGTAAGAACTGAAATCCACCACAGCAATCACTTTCCTCTCACCTTTTCCTCTCCATCTTTCTTCTCACTGGCTCTCTTCCATTTCCTGCAGTAATTCTAACATGAACTTCCACCCCCCTCCTTTTCTCTTGCCGTGTCTCTCCCAGATTGGACTTTGAGGAGGGTGATGGCGCGTGGTGCCCAGAGATAACAGTGGAGCCAGACAATCTGAAGGAGTTCCTCCAAATTGACCTGCGCTCGCTCCACTTTATCACCCTTGTGGGCACCCAGGGACGTCATGCAGGAGGCATCGGTAATGAGTTCTCCCAGATGTACAAGATTAAGTACAGCCGCGATGGAAGCCGCTGGATCTCATGGAGAAACAGACAGGGCAAGCAGGTAACCTATAAGGCCTTTTATAACCTTTTATGGTTGTTGTTTTTACCTGGTATGACTGTTTGGAGTCATAATACAGATTTATTAATCCTTCATTATCTCTAAATGATAGAAAGAGGTCATGGGTCATTCTCAATCATTAGTGAGCTTCTTCGTGTGGTCACTGTGTTTTGTTTTTACCCACAGGTGATTGAGGGAAACAGGAACGCCTACGACATTGTACTGAAGGACCTCGAGCCGCCCATCATCGCTCGCTTTGTGCGCTTCATGCCCGTCACAGACCACTCCATGAACGTCTGCATGAGAGTGGAGCTCTATGGCTGTGAATGGCTTGGTAAGAGGTGGCAAGCAAAGATGAGGAAAGAGAGGATATGTGACCGCTGAGCTGACGGCAACGGTTCTCACCTTTAAGCCCATGAAGATTGAAAGAAACAACTGATTCTCTGCCCCCTTGTCATACATGCAGGACATAAAACTGATCATATCAGAAGTGGCAAGAAGTTATACCAGTGTGCCACATTTAAATGTGACATTTTGATCACAGCCATGTCATAAGCAATATCAAAATGTAAGCAGCGATTAACTGCTCATATGAAAACTTTCAGCCAGGTAGAAAGTGCTTACATTGAGAGGTATTATTAGGAACATCAGGTTGGATAAGCTAAAAGGGTTATTTCAGTACAAATAGAGAAGGAAGTTTGAAAAATTCAAAATGGAACAAAGGTTGTCAAGCAGACATGATGATTTAGCATAGCTTAACGTTTGAATGATATTTGATATCAGGAAAGGTACTAGTACCCCTCGAGGTACTTTCGAGTAAAGCAAAATGGGCAATTTAAAAATTATTAGTCATGATTCCTAAAATAATTATGCTATAATAATCTCAATAATAAATGTAAATGTACAGTCAATAAAATACATTTTATATTCCTAGTTGTAATTTTATTTTCTACCACAGTTTTTTTGTGGTGGTTTAGGGGGGTACTCATACAGTATTTATGTGTCTAAAAAAACATATGGAGTAGTAAATTTTCAAAATGCTTTAGAAAACCTGTTGAAATTTAAGATCTAATCACAAAAAGAGGAAACAAATGTAAAAGGTGTAAAAAACAAGAGACAAGTGTCACCAGACCCTCTAATAAAGTATTTCTTCATACTGTTTGAAAACATCACATCAATAATCTGCATAATGGAAATTCTTCCCATTCCTTGTGTATAATTTAGAAAATATTTGCAAATTTTTGTGTTTTTGAGGCCAGGTTTTAGTTTAGACCGTTATGAGGCTATATAATCTTAATAACTGAGTCAATTTCTTTGCTTTACAGATGGTCTTGTGTCGTACAACTCTCCAGCAGGAGAACAGATGAGCTTACCCACTTACCCTGCTTATCTCAACGACTCTGTTTATGATGGCGCTATCATCCACAGGTGTGTGTGTGTGTTTGTTTTCCTATTCCTTCTTCTTTCACCCACCACAACACTGCTTCATCATTGCTCTCATCCTTCGTCAGTGCTTTTTCCTCTCACCTTGTTGTTGCCCGGTAACCATGGGGAAAGCAAAGACATAGGCGGTGGTGGGTGGGTCATGGTGGTTTACTTAGTTAGGAAATACCTCATAGGAGTGACTGAGTCAACCATTCCCCTCAAGTTTTGAAACCGGAATCAGTCTTTTGTTGACAATAGTGTTTAGATTATGGCATGAGGAATAATGTCCTCCATGACACAGCACAGCTTCCTTTCCTTTCTCTGTGGAGGCAACAGTGCAGAGGAAAAAGAAAATGGCATTTATTGCAATAGTACAGCCAACAGCAGAAAAGAGGCCTTAACTTTACAATGTTGCCACCTAGTGTTAAATGGTTGCACCATACTAACAGAAGTGCATGTGACCCATGTTCCTGTGTCTCCTCTGTTTCTCAGTATGACTGAGGGTTTGGGCCAACTGACTGATGGAGTGTGTGGCCTGGACGACTTTACACACAGCCATGTCTACAACGTTTGGCCCGGGTACGACTACGTGGGTTGGACGAATGAGAGCTTCCCCAGTGGATATGTTGAAATCATGTTTGAGTTTGATCGCATACGCAACTTCACCACCATGAAGGTGAGTCTCCTGATAATATGAATATTTTTTCCCTGCAGAGTTCAGTTTTTAAAAGCATCTTTTATTGTTCCAGGTACACTGCAACAACATGTACTCCCGTCATGTTAAGGTCTTCCGCCAGGTGGTGTGTTACTTCCGCTCCGAAGCAGACTGGGAGGCAACTCCGCTCTTCTTCAGCCCGGTGGAGGACGAGAAGAATCCCAGCGCCCGCTTCGTCACTGTCAACCTGGCCAATCACATGGCTAGTGCTATCAAGTGCCAGTTCTACTTTGCTGATGCCTGGATGTTGTTCAGTGAGATCACCTTCCAGTCAGGTATGAACCAAAGATCTGTGTGTATAATCTGAAAACTTCAGCTAGTTTTACTTTCACATATCTAGTTTTACTCTTTACTTCTGCAAATAACTCAAAACTGCATGTTATTTGTTATTATTACTATATGTGAAGCCTTCAACAATCTAATTTCTGATCAGACATGTGTCATTTGGCCTTTCAGATACAGCCATGTACAACACAACATTGGCTCCACCCAAGACGGGACTGCCACCGAACACGCAACCAGGTCAGTGATCATTCTTCACTCCACACACATTAAAAAAAAACCCAAATGGCAATAAGGCGTATTTCGTTGTCAGTAACCTTGTCTGAGGTTTAAGGTTATTGCACAGACACAACAAATAAGCACTAACATAAGCACACAGACTGTCATGGTGTCTCTCGCTGTTTCCTCTCTAGAGGACGACCCCACACACAAAGTCGATGACAGCAACACCCGGATTCTGATTGGTTGTTTAGTGGCCATAATCTTCATTCTCGTGGTCATCATTGTCATTATCTTGTGGAGGCAAGTGTGGCAGAAGATGTTGGAGAAGGTGAGCTCATCACTGATGTATTAAGATCAAATATCTCAAACTGACACCAATCTGTGCATGTCGAGTCCTTTTCTGCACTCCCATTGAGTCTTCTTTTGGGAGGTGGTTAGATCTGTTCCTTCACCCCCCGCGTCCTTCATTCTAGGCCTCTCGCCGGATGCTGGACGATGAACTAACTGCTAGTTTGTCAATACAGAGTGAGACGTTCGCTTACAACCACAACCAGTCGAGCACGGCCAGTGAGCAGGAGTCTAACTCCACCTATGAGCGCATCTTCCCCCTCGGTCCAGACTACCAGGAGCCGTCACGCATCATATGTAAGCTTCCGGAGTTTGCCCAGAGCTCAGAGGAGCCTGGTAGGTGGACACACACACACACACACACACACACACACACACACACACACACACACACACAGCTGCTTACATCTATACACGTGTTTAAATTGATAATCAGTCACTGCTCATCTTATTGTTACGTTTTCCCATGTTGCGTTCCAGCTTCTACCAGCACAGCAGCGTCGAAATCCACCACTACTTCTGCAGCCCAAGATGGAGCCCCTCACTACGCAGAGGCAGACATTGTAAACCTGCAAGGTGTGACCGGAAGCAACACATATGCCATCCCTGCATTAACTATGGACTTGTTGTCAGGGAAGGATGTGGCAGTGGAGGAGTTTCCACGAAAGCTGCTCACGTTCAAAGAGAAGCTGGGGGAGGGCCAGTTTGGAGAGGTGTGTGCAGCTCTTCACCATGCTGTCTATTAAAACAGAAGCAATGGTACCTCCGCCAAGGAGTTGATGTTTTCGGGGTTTGTTTTTTGTTTGTTGGTTTGCAAAATAACTCAAAAAGTTGTGGATGGATTTTGACAAAATTTTCAGGATTGGCCAGAAGTGGCATAACTTAAAATCGATTAAATTTTGGTGGTGATCAGATCCGATTCAACGGCACCACCAAAAATTAATCAGTTTTAAGTTAGGCCAATCCTGAAAATTTTGTCAAAAGCCATCCATAACTTTTTGAGTTACTTTGCAAACCAACTAACAAACAAAGAAACAAACAAGCCCTGGTGAAAACGTAACCTCCTTGGCGGCGGGGGTAACTTGGCTGCCTTTTGTAGTTATAAATGTTACTTTCCTCCACTCCTCCCTCTTTTCTTTCCTCTTCCTGTCAGGTGCACCTGTGTGAAGCAGAGGGAATGCAGCAATTCATGAATAACGAGTTTTTATTTGACATCCCAGAGGACCAGCCAGTTTTAGTGGCTGTGAAGATGCTCCGTTCAGATGCCACCAAAAATGCAAGGTGATCTCCACCAAATACCTAATTTTTACCCTGTACCTGACACTGAAAATCTTGAAATGTAAAGTTCATATAATTCTCTATGTGTAAAGTTCTTACTTTTTATTGTTTTACAGGAATGACTTCCTGAAAGAAATAAAGATCATGTCGCGCTTGAAGGACCCCAACATCATTCGGCTGCTGGCTGTGTGCATCTACAGCGACCCTCTCTGCATGATCACAGAGTACATGGAGAATGGAGACCTCAACCAGTTTCTGTCCCGCCACGAACCTGAGGGTCAACTCGCTCTGCTGAGCAATGCCCCCACTGTCAGGTGAGTGCTGTTGAACAAACAAAAGCTGCATGTGTACGTCTGTTGAAGTATGTGTGTTTTTCTGTTATCAACACGACTGTTCATTTTCTCCCCTCTCCAGCTTCAATAATCTGTGCTACATGGCGGCTCAGATAGCATCAGGGATGAAGTACCTCTCCTCTCTAAACTTTGTCCATCGAGACTTGGCCACTCGGAACTGCCTGGTGGGCAAAAACTACACAATAAAGATCGCTGACTTTGGCATGAGCAGAAACTTGTACAGCGGTGACTACTACCGTATCCAGGGCAGAGCAGTGCTGCCGATCCGCTGGATGTCATGGGAGAGCATCCTGCTGGTAAGGACCTCCACTGTTTAATTGACCATTTGTATATCAGTCACTCAGTGTTGCCTTGACTTCTTGGAGAAAACGTTTTTCTGGCATAGCTCCACAGAGACAAAAGACAACAACCAAAGAATGGAGAAAAGTCTTGAACTTAAAATACATGAGGTAACTGAGAGCCATTTAACGGTCACAAAACTGTGCATGTAGTCACTTAGACTTCAACCATTGGTTTGTGAACTATGGTTTTTAAGTCTCGATTTTGGCATTATGCCCATCACCATCTCGACATAAGAGGATGGAGCTGAGTACAACCGAACACTGATTAAGACATTTTTAGAAAACTAAAATGTTAAAAATGAACTATAATGAACTGAAAACTTACTGTGAAGCGTAAATGTTTGAAGATGAAAACACAGACAACTCAGTGTCAATCACAAAGTAGCCTTAAAGCATCTCCTGTTTTATGGTCTATGACCCATTTGTTTTTGATCCATTAAACGGGATCATCCTTTATGTCAAACTGAATTGAAGACTTGAAACTAGTGACTGAGACCATACACTCATGTTTACAATTTTTACTTGGTAATGATAATAAATAATAAAGTGAGAACTAGGCTCATTTTCTCATAGACTTTTATACATTATGACATTTTTTTACAATCAGAGGAGTCGCCCCCTGTTGGCCATTAGAAAGATTGCATTGGCTTCACTTTTCACTGCCGTAGCCCACTGTTGAACAACTCTTACACAACTTGTATATCCAACTCTCACTTATCCAGTCATATGGGGCGTATGTTTGGTTTGTAGGATGGCTGTGGCTCAGAGAAAGAGCAGGTTGCAAACCAATCGGAAGGTCAGCTCCTCCAGTCATAGTGTTCTTGGACATTTAACCCTAAATTTCTCCTGAAGCCTGTGAAATGAGCACAGAGCCTTGCTAGAGATATTATTTTTATGTAAGAATTCAAGGTAACACTGGGTGAGGAATTAATAGACAAATTATCATTTGTGGGATGAAGTATTGCTTTAATCAAAGGACTTTTAATAACTAGAAAAAATCCTCTATGGCATTTTTTTGATATATCATCTCGTCATCACATACGACTGCCCTTTTTTGTGCAGGGTAAGTTCACCACAGCTAGTGATGTGTGGGCCTTTGGGGTGACCCTGTGGGAGATACTAAACTTCTGCAAAGAGCAGCCCTACTCTCAGCTCACCGATGAGCAGGTGATAGAAAACACGGGGGAGTTTTTCAGGGACCAGAAAAGACAGGTATGTGTCATGAGCGTTTCATCCACATATTAAAATAACTGAATCCATGGCTAATGTTCCTCCCTTATCGTGCAGATCTATCTGCCTCAGCCTGTGCTGTGTCCAGACTCACTTTACAAGATCATGCTGAGCTGCTGGAGGAGGAACACAAAGGAACGACCCTCCTTCCAGGAAATACACCGAGCCCTCCTGGAAATGGAGCCTTAAGCCAGAGAGTGATGTTTAAGACAGTGATTTGCAGACTGCTCATCTCTGGAGGAAATGGTGCATGAGTTGACCATGATTCAGACACAGTCATGATTCAGAAACCCTGTTTCAGTAGAGGAGCAGGGCGAGAGCTACCTGTGGGGAAACACTGTTTCATGGACTCACACTCTGCAAAGATGGACGACCAGAGACTTTTGGTGTGTGTCAGTTTGAGTTTAATTCGCTCAATCACAATGTTTTGTACACATACAGGTATTTTTAGAAAAAACAATTCTGTTTTTAACCACACCGACTCTGAAAAACAGACAGAAACGTGGCTACAGTACGGTGTGGTTGTGTTGATAAGCCAAAATTAAATGTAGCAAGTGACATTCGGCACTTTTGAAAATGTATTTGAATTTTTTATTAATATGAGTTCAAATTTCCCACGGTGCAGTCGTGTGATAACATCGTTGAACTTTCTCGTGTTTTCATTTAGGAGACTGCTTGAATGTAGAGGGGGAAACGTGCAGACGGCGTTATTGTTACATGTCATCATATTTCAAATATTTCTTCTCAGTCTTTCAAACAAATTCCACACGTTTAGAATAACAAGGAAATATCAGTAATACTTTCAAACATGCCCGTGTCTATAATGAATCATAAACATACTTATACTCGTGATCTTCTCATAGCACTGCATAATTATAGTTATAGGTATTCCTGATGTTTTATAATAATGATCATTATTCAGCATTTTATAGTGACTTAAGGTCAAGAATCATAATACTTCATAATGGCCGCTCAAACTTTGTCTGCAAGGACCATATTACAGTGTTACTCCCATTGTTGTAATCAAGGTTATAATAATTTACTTTTTCAATTATTTTTTAATTTCATTTTAGTTTTGACTTTTCAATTTTAGTTTTAGTTTTTATATATTTTATTTTTACAGAAGTTTCTCATGCAATGTTTGTCTGAAAGGTTATTGTTTTATTTTGTCTCAGTTTATTAAAATATTTTTGATAGGTACTTTTGTTTTAGTTTCACTTTTAGTTTACTATAATAATTCTGTAATACATTATAATATGCTCTATTAACGACTGTTATAATGTGATTATAAGTTACTTTAAGTGCTCATTGTTTGCTTTAAGACAAGTGAAAAGATTTTATTGACACACAAAACATGAAATTATTTTTACTTTGCATAAAGCAAACAGTGAGCACTTAGAGTAACCTAATCACATTATAATACATTATAACAGTGATTGAAATGCATTATAAAGAAATTCTACTGTTTTATAACTATGGGAATTATATATACAGTATGATTCTTAAAAAATAACTTGGTGAGTGACCACCATTTATGAAGTATATGATACTTTATGTTATGAGTCATTATAAAATACTTCATAATGTGTTTTTATGTCAGTTCAACTATAATTATACAGAGCTATAAGCAGATTAAAATGCATTATAAGTATATTTATATGTAAGGGATAAGCGAGCCCACCATTGTGGTTTGCTATAAAGAAATAACAGACAGTAGAATATCGTAATTGATCACGACTCTATTCATTTTGTCATTTTTCTGTGATTTGAACATGAAGTGTATATGTATTTTCAATAGTTAAATCGGAATCTCAAATAGCAATATTTTGTATTAATATTTATATGTTCATGTGTGTTTGTTACGTTCATGTTTTCTTGATGTGTTTGTGGATTAATATTCTCTTTTAAGTTGACGTTCTTTGGAGTCTCATATATGATTGTGAATCTGTCACTTTCCCTCTCACATTGCAGATCTAAACTAAACTGTTTTTGTTCCCCACTGCTGACTGTTATTATCTTGTATTGATCACAAACTAATACATCACTCTTTGATAGTTGATCACATGTTGCCAGAGGGGTTTTGCTATGTTGGTTCAACAGTATGTGTCTACAGTCAGCCTCATTGGGAAGATGTTGGGTGTTTGTGGGTTATTTGTTAATACACACTTGGCTTTAGTTTGTCTCAGTTGACAAAGAAAGTGTGTTTTTTTTAATGAGAAGTGTAGAGGAAATGGGACTATTTAGCTGATTGGAACAGTATGACCACTTCAGATTAGTTTATATTAGCTCATGAAAACTAACCAAGCTAATGACTCGTCTACAGGTTTTAGTTATCAGTTTGTTCTTTCTTTTAGTGATGTGTGCTCATTTTGTTCCTCTCCTAGCGTACTTAATGTGTGTAACTTTCTAGTTGCTTGAACTTTACACTACATGCCACTGTTTTTCAGCCTCTTCAGCTGTACTTACAGACTCTGCCCTCTTATCAGAGGCCTTTGTCCCCCTCATTCACTCACTTATGTACGTTCTTATGTGTGGTATTTCACCTCTTATGTGGAAGTTCATCCTTATCTTTCTTTGTGTTACAATCAAGGCAAAACGATTTGTACATGTTACATTGTGAAGCAGGTATGAAGCAGATGAAGAAATCTTTTCCTGGCATTTACCATCCTTTCAGTGTTTACAAGTGAATTAGGAGCACCCTGACAGAATTTATGATTAGTTTCATTACATATTTGTACTCAAATATTTTTGCAGTGAGAGTGTTTTATATACATTGTAAACAAATGTTGTACATTGATGGACGAAATACAAATAAAATTTAAGTTCTCTCTCTTTGAGAGCTCATGCTTTATTCTCAAGTGTTGACTGACTGTATGGGCGGTCCTCCATGCTGAGCCGACTCATATCAGTCTCTCATTGGCTGAGAGCTACTACAGTGTCCAATCACAACATGGGGGCTGAGTCGAGGATATGACTCCACATCAGTAGAAAAAACACTGAACAGGAACCAGACACAGAACCGGTTGCCTTAATAGAACACTTGGCAGTAAATTTTGTGTTTTTTAGATGTGGTTTTGTTCTTAGTTGGGACCAGAAAATATGAATAAGGTGGTTCTGGTGACGGGAGCAAATAGGTAATGGCTGTTTCTATTTTTTTTTTTTTCATTAACAACCTTAAGTGTGACATGTTAAGTGTAACAGACAAGACATGAGAGACCTCTCACCAAGGCGTTTGTGGCTCACAATGGCAGTATAATTTTGACAATTACAGTACATTTTAGTCCATAATGCGAGGTATACTCATTATATTGTATGCTGTCTCCCTGCAGTGGTATTGGCCTGGTGTTGTGTGAGCGTCTCCTCTCGTGGGATGCAGAAGGTCTTCAGCTGTGTCTAGCCTGCAGGAACATGCAGCGAGCTCAGGCTGCTCGCTCCGCCCTCCTGGCCTCCCACCCTGCAGCCCAGGTGGCTCTGTTACAGCTGGACACCAGCAGCATCACCTCCGTCCTTGCTGCTGCGCGGGAGGTCAAACTGAGGTCATAACAGCAGTGAGCCACTCGAATGCACATTCACATCATCAGTACACACCTGTAGACACCATCTTTAGCTTTATCTGCAGTGAACATGTGTGACTGTCTGCTGCAGATATAACCGGCTGGACTACCTCTACCTGAACGCAGGCATCATGCCAAACCCACAGTTTGATGTAAAAGCCTTTTTCAAAGGCCTCTTCTCCAGGTACTTTGTTGATTTCACCTCAGAAGCTGCTCCACATGACTGAGCTGCATCTTGGGCTTTTTTGTGCTTTGACATGTACAGTCCATATTGCTTTTAAAATTATTATTTTTGTCTAATGACTATAAACGTCCATTTTCCTCACTGCTGTTTTTAGAGCTCAGGTCTCTATAACGTCTTTATTGCAGCCGCATCATCACCATGTTTGCCACTGGTGAGGGCATCCTGACGCAGAAGGACTGTGTCACTGCTGATGGTCTGCAAGAAGTTTTTGCAACCAACATCTTCGGTCACTTCCTACTAGTGAGTAACTACTATTTTGGCCAAAAGCACATCAAGTATGGTACATCTGAATTCACTTAACAAGTATCATTGCAGTGAGATATAAAGATTTGTTATTGGACAATGCATCTTGAATATCTTGTTAAGTGAAAAAGCACTACAGGCTCATTGTGATATACGCAACACATAATATAGCTCAAGCTCTTTTTTATGAAAAGCCAAAATATTACTTACTGTATATATATCTTATTTCAATAAATCTTTCCTTCAGGGACAGTCATTACTTTCAGCTATTTACCCTTGATGGATTAAATATAGGTGACACTGGATCTGTTTGTCACTGAGCAGCGATGCTCATTAAAAATTAACAGTGCTGTTCTAGGTCACTGAGGGCAGTATTCAGTTTACTGCACGTTTGCAGATAATTTCAGACAGGTATTAAGTTGCGATCACAGAGAAACCCTCTCAAAGTTCTCCTACTTTTTGAAGGGGACATTTATGAAATTCATTTTATGATCTGTTTAGAGAGAAAATATGTGAATCATCAAGCCGTTCAGATATGGTTCCTGTTTCTTTACAAAGGTGCAACATCTTGCATCCAATCAGAGCTTTTTCAGGAGGGATTTTTAAAGAGACTGGTGCTCAAATGCAACATTTCAGACAGGGGGAGAATACATGTATATTCAGACAGACATGATATTTTTTTACATCAAAGCAAAACAAAATGAGAACCTGAAATGAGCATGTAATCTTTAAGGCAGAAACTGCACATTTAAGCGGTTTCCTTCTTTAAAATATGTATTATGATGCTGTGTTATTCTCCATGTGTTGTGGCAGATCAGAGAGCTGGAACCAGTTCTGTGCCATGCAGGCCGGACGTCCCAGCTGATCTGGACTTCCTCCAGCAACGCTCACCGCTCAGCTTTCAGCCTCGAAGACATGCAGCATCATAGAGGCACCCAACCTTACAGCTCCTCCAAATACGCCTCTGACTTGCTCAGCCTGGCGCTCAACATGCGCTACAACAAACAGGTCCACACACACACACACACACACACACTCACACACTCAACACATGCTGTGTATCAGGCTTGCAAAATTAACTTTTTATTACCCCTCATGAGGTATGGGGTCCTTGTGCTCTCTATAGGGTTTGTACTCATCTGTCACTTGTCCTGGTTTTGTGATGACCAATCTGACCTACGGTATCCTGCCCTCCTTCCCAGCCTTCCTCTGGACGCTGCTTATGCCCATCTTTTGGCTTGTAAGTGAAACTCTGACTGTAGAAATTATTGACAACTGAAATGAATTGCTCGTACCTGAGAGCATCTCTCTCTCATGATCTCAGATAAGAGTGTTCACCAATACATTCACCCTGACCCCTTATAATGGAGCTGAAGCCCTGGTAAGTCAACATACATTTACAAATGTCTCTTACACAAAGTTTACTGCAAATTAATTCATGAATGCTGCTTGTTCTTGCAGTTCTGGCTATTTAAACAGAAGCCTGAATCACTGAACCCTCAAGTTAAGTACCACAGCTTAACATCTGGGCTGGGCAACAACTACACACAGCCACGAAAGGTACAGTAAGGAAAAGTAAATTCAGTGTAAATAGTCTTGAATGAAATAAACTAATTCATGCAATGCAAGTTTTGTGTCTCCTGTCCTGTTTTGCAGATGGATATTGATTTGGAAACATCAGATGCACTGTATGAAAAATTACTGCAACTGGAAAGGGAAGTGAGACAAAAACTGAAGGAGAAATTCCATGGACATGGATCAATTTGATGCATATCACACAAGCGTGGGATGAAGAGTGTGTCGTTCCTGCGCTGCCATCATGCACAATGACTGGCCTCACAAAAATAAATGTGTCTTCTGCTCTGACACAGCAACATGCAAGCCTGAATCCAGTTCCAGTGACTCTGTAAGGATGAAATAAAATATAGGACAAAGAACCGGAATTGTGTATGTTGTGATGGTTTGGGAAAGATTTTACAATTTAGCTGAGCGTTACCTGCTCTCATCCATTTTATGCATTTCTATTCAGTCCATTCACACCATAAAGTTTTATATTATACGAAGAGAATGTCATAAATACAGACATGGATGATGGATTAGATCACCAACTTTTCAGCATGGGTGGTCCAGGAGGGACTGTGCCCAATGTAGTTGTTAATTCCATGATCATCGCGGCAGAATGCAGTGCAGTCAGACAGCAGACTATCAGTATCATCCCAAAAGTTGACATAAGTGGTCTGAGTGAGTCCCTGTGCTGCTGCGTATGGTGGCAGCTGCGATTCACATGCACGCCTAAAATTCCGCTCTTCAGAATTTGGAGCAGAAATCCAGCAGTTGTCCCCATGATCCACTGCTGGTTTCCCAGTCCCGCACTCATCCTCACCCTCTGCTCCACTCAGTTTCGGGTTGCAAAAAGCCCACACCATCCCGCAGAAATAGACAAAAAAGGTGCCCATAACCATGACCATGAGTGCGTAGGATTCTATCATGGCTTTGGTGACTGGAGACGTCATCTTGCGTTCGTGCACAGGAATAATGATCGACTGAGTCGCCAGAGTGTGTTCAGGATGGAGACAGTCAGTAAGTTATCCTCTGGAGGACTGGACCATTTCAACCCCACTCAGCTCAGTAATGTGAGACAGAGACAAAGTGACTGCTTTTGTTGCCACCTCAGTCCTGCATTGACAGCATAAAAGACCATTATGGCAGCAAACTGTAGGGAGAATAAACTTACTTTTAAGTTATTGAACAAAATGAACACTGCACAAAAAACTCTTAACTCTATAATTAAACATCCAGTATGAGCAAACCACTCAATTAGTGTCACTAATATTTGAGCATAAAAATTAATCCAATTGACAATTAAAATGTGGAGAACTGCCAGAGAATGGTTTATTGGAAGATAATCTTATTGTAATTTTTAATTAAAAATATTGCTTTAGAATGCAGGATTAGAGGGTGGTGAAGTGATTAGCACTGTCGCCTCACAGTAAGAAGGTACCGGGTTCGAATCCCGGGCCCGGGGCCTTTCTGTGTGGAGTTTGCATGTTCTCCCTGTGTCTGCGTGGGCTCTGTCCTCCCACCATCAAAAAACATGCATGGGGATTAGGTTAATTGGCTAATTTAACACCGTAGGTGTGAATGTGAGTGTGAATGGTTGTCTGTCTCTATGTGCCCTGTGATGTACCCTGCCCTCCGCCCTAAGACAGCTGGGATAGGCTCCAGCCCCCCCCCGTGACCCCATGAGGATAAGAGGTAGATAATGGATGGATGGATGCAGGATTAGTTGCTTTGACTTTCTTTGTTGGACCAACAGTGATCTTTGAATGTACATAACTGTTCAAAACATTGGAATCTCCTCATGTACTGATCTTATTTCTTTCAATACTGATTATTTCAGGGTAATTGATAGTAGATCGATAGCTTTACTAACATGTCTGATTCAAGCTTGCTATGTGCTGCATTATTGTGCATTTGACAGTGAAACTGGAATGGGCACATGTTGATGCTTTCAGTTTAGGTCACCAATGATTCTTCTGTTCTTAATCAACTGCTCTGAGGGATCTTTGTTTCTTTCTGTCTTTTTACTTATCACTCTATTTGAACCAACATAAAGTATCTTGTTTTTTTCATGTATTAAACAAACATATCATGCAAAATAACTTCAATAAAAGGACTTTCTACCACCTAACAGCAAAAAAGACCATTCAGTCATCAACACTGTAGCAGGACATTCCAAAATTCAGACATTTAATAGGCAGAAGAAACATGTGACTAGTTCAATGTAAAACTAGTAACAAATTAGAGAAACATCTACCCATCAGAAACAAGTTAATAGCAAAGTAAGTTTGCACAAACAAGGAATCTAACTTTGTATCTTGGTGCATGATATATAAACATATAAACACATAAATGTAGTGCAGAGATAAGAACCAAAAGATAATAAAGTGACTAAGAATATAGGATGCAAAAACTTATGTGGTAGAAAACTGTTGAGACTGTTGAGGATAAAATTTCAAAAAACATTATCAGAGCATTCTGCAAAGCCACTTACAACCACACTAAAGATCATTTTAAAGGTTTCCTTATTTGTGTTTGGTAGCCCAAGTGGGAACACCAAATTAATGTTTAATGTAAATATATAAATTGCAGGAATTCTACAAAACATCCATTTGTCCCTATGCATCACAGGGGTCATGTGTTCCCTAAGAAGCCTGTCAGCTGGCAGAATGTGACTTTCCTTATGAGGTCAAACACCATAAAGTAACCTCTGAATACATTAGACCAAATTTTAACTGTGAGTTAAAACCAGCATTAAGGCTTAAGATACCACAACAAAAGTATAGCTTAAGTAACAGTACATGGACCACTGAAAACATCTTAGCATTAAATATTTCATCCCATTACATCTAAACACTCATATTCCTGTTGCTCTCCCTTACAGGTGAAACACATTCAGCAGTATTCTTGAGAGGCTTTTGATATACTTTTGGTACATTATTATTAAACATTAATACACTGACAACAATTGAAAAAAAAGTTAAAATTGCGTGCAAACTCTTATGTAAAGCATTAATTGATCGATATACATTTTCTAAGTTTTGATAAAAGTCAATTGCAGGTTATTCGAAAACCTCATCTTATCATGAGGAAGTGGTGAGAACTTAATCAAGTGTGACAAATAGATGTTACCAATATTTTGAGCAAGAACAGGAAAAACAACATGTAGATAGTCACTTTTCCAGTCCATGGTCCAACTGTTGATAACTTTCCACTCTGCTAGAAGAACACAAACATCCACCAACCAACCCCACAAATTTCAATGAAGTGTTGGAGTTTTCAAGGTGATCTTTATTTTAATGGGTATGTCCCACATTCAGACCATAAAAATAGCATAATTTTGCTTTTTATATGGCTGATATGGATAACATGCAACAATAGTCCACTGACAAAATCAAAGTAATAAACCAATAGACAGATGCAGCCCATGCATAAACAGGGACACAGTAAGTTATAACATAATCCAAACTGTGCATTCCTGAAACGTGTATGTGTGTATCCACAAACAAACTGCAACTTGTCATATGCTACCCTGTTAACTTATCTCTGGAGGATTATTGTGGCTGAAAAATGAGAAATGTCTTCTAACCAAACGATTGCTTTCTAAAGTCACCATGTTTCACTGTTGTGTATGGAGGAATCACACACAATAGATTGTGTTGTGAAATAATGTTTACAATAGCAGTAGGCTACATGCTGGGTTTGTGAATAGAGTCAGGTCAGGTCAGTCTGTCAGTGTGTCACTCTGATTAGCTTTATTTAACATTTTGACAGTCACTAAATGATGTAGAGACACATTATTTCACTGAAACATTTGTTACAGATGCACCTGCTGCCCCCTTAGAGGTTAATAAATGTATTATGTAATTTTGAAACAGGGGTGACAGAGCAGTTTAACTCTCTTCAGTTAAAAACAGACAAATAATTATCGCCAACAGTTGTAAGGTCTGAAGAGTTTTTTCTCTGAATCAAAACAAGTAAGGGCACCCATGCTTGTCTTTACAGAAGCTCGTAACACTATAGAGACTGGCATTATGGGTAATGTAGTTTTACATTGGAATACCGTTTTTAAGTCAATAGTATCTAATTTCCAAAAAGACTACATGTCCCACCCTCGCGAACTCCGAGGTCCCGGATGTCAATCGCGCCGGAAGAGAAGAAGGTCCTTTTCCCAGCCATCTTGTGGCTTCATCTAGCGAAGTGCTCGCACCAACCCTCGTAGAATCGGAGGAAAATCCTGCTGAAGGGGCGCCATCATGCCCGGACAAATGCAAGAAGGTTTTGGCTGTGCCATAACCAATCGGTTCGACCAACTATTTGACGATGAGTCGGATCCATTTGAGCTGCTAAAGCAAGCTGAAGTAAAGAAGAAGGAGGCTCCTGTTCCTGGTGCCGCCAAGACTGCAGCCCAGACTGCCAAGCAACCAAAAAAGGAGTCACAAAAAGACAGAAAGGCCCCACTGGCTGATAAGAAGGAGGAGACCCAGGCACCAGTTCCACTTAAGAAAGATGGTGAGCTTTATTTTTGCATTATGGGTCTTTTAGTAAAGCTGCGTGTAAAATGTTTCAGGCTAACGGGCTAAGTTGCTTGCATACTAGCTAGCTGTGGCTCATAAGCCCCCGTGACATGAGGTCCACATGGCTGCTTTTGTGTGACTGTTGGCTGTCAGTTAATGGTACGAATACCTTCATACAGACGTGCATAGCAGCGGTATGAGTGGGGCTTAACCAATTTAGCGTCAAACATTTTGCAAGTCAACTTGTTATGGCTTGCCCCCCCACCCCCATCGGCCTTGTTGAACAGACAGAACCTGAAAGCCTGACAAACCAGAGAAAATAGCCATTAGGCGTTTAAATGTTCCCCCTTTAAAGTCATGACATCCAGTAAGCTCGCTTGATGTTTATTTACAGAAGAGTTGGGCGATAGTTTATAGTTTATGCTGCGTTTTTTTTTTTTTTTAAACGTGTTTAATTATAACCTGACTGGTTTAGTAATTGTCTTCCACATGATCTAAACAACCCGTCAAAGTAACGTGATGTAAAGACGTTTTGCTTTAAAATGAACGTGGTGGATTAGCAGGTGGATTTAGATGTTAGGAGCAGCGCTGCTCTCATGGAGATGAACCTCGTGGTTGCAGTGTGGGGTGTGTTGAAGCACAACCTCTGAACTACCACTTCCCATTGGCGCTCAGTGCACGTTCATTGCATGTCATGGACCTGATTCTGATTAGTTAATTTCCTGTTTCTGCTATACCAGATCGTTTTATCTATGTAGATTGTCTTGCATTCTTTAGATTTAGCAAATTGCATGTGGAGATGAAGCATCCGGGCTTCTGCTCTCAGGAAGCTAGTTGGTCATTCTCATCCTGCAAGTCTGCCAAGTGGGCTCATATCTGTTTGTGCTTTAGAGAAGATGAGACAGGTGCGCTGACTATGGTGCACCCAGCTGCTGCTGTGTAGTGCAGCGTATCTATTTTGGTAGCTGGTGTTTTAGGCAAGGGGTGGGACTTGTGTCACACTGGGCCAGTGTGTACTTACTCCCAAACTAAAGTTTCATATTTTTGTGCTTTATATTGTACATTGAATAATTGGATTACATTGCCAAGAGTATATTTGATAAATGGATCCTATCAGCTGCTATAGTTCTTAAATTCTGCTCATTAGTTGGGATTATTTGCTCTATTTAAACAGAACAATCACCTTCTCTTCTTTCTCTTGTCTGGGGCTCCACAGTGGGTCCTGATTTGTCAGTGCTCTTGGTTCTCTAATCCTCCTGTTGTGGTCAATTCTAGGTGCTGGCATGAGGAGAATGGGCCGCAGGCCGGACGGCGAAGGCTTCAGATCCCAGGGTGGCCAGGCAGAGGGGCGCCCCACCACAGACAGGCGGCCACCGCGTCACTTCCAAAGGCCCTCCGGTGATGCCGGAGACAAACCTGAGGGAGGCGAATTCTCAGTGGAGAAGTGAGTGCAGACTTTTTAATTGGACAAGCAACCATACTTCTACATTCAACAAGCACTAGAAAACTACTCACTAAGGGGTGGGGTAGGGTTGACAACTGTTTAAGGCGTTGCTAACGATGATAAGGCTCAGTTTGTCAGAGTTTTACCCAAACTGCTATAGGCCTGTGTTGTTCTTCAGTTTGATCAGTTACTTCTGAAATCAATGCAACAAAAAAGCAACATGTCCAAAAATACATTCAGACTAACTTCAAACATCACTAAAACCTATAATTATTTGTGATTATCAGTGTTTTAAATCTTTATTCATAGCTTTTGATGTCCATTGTGTCACTTAAAGGAGAAAAACAAAAATCTTGTAGATGACCTGCTTTAGATCTATGCTTGTATGCAGACAAACCCATGCTTTGATTACCATTCTGTTTTACCATGTTACTCATCGCTCTCTTTAGACCTGTTGGCGAGAGGCCGATGAGAGGACGTGGTGGTGCTGGCAGCAGAGGTGGCCGCGGAGGCAGAGGCCGTGGCATGGGTCGCAATGATGGCTTTGACTCCCGAGGAAAGCGTGAATTTGATAGACACAGTGGCAGTGACAAATCGTAAGTACTCTTTCAGTTCTTATGTTGCCCTCAGAGACTAGGTTTTTATTTGTAATTCACACCAGGTCTGCTGCAGTCCTTGTCTCATGGCCCTGACTAAAACTGATGTTCTTTCAGTAGTCTAAAAGGTGAGGAGAAGCGTGGTGGGAGTGGATCTCATAACTGGGGCACCGTCAAGGATGAACTTAAGTAAGTTCTTCTCATACATGCACTAAAACAGCAACCTCATAATGGGAACTTGGTATACTTGGTTCTGTTCACTGTTTCTAAATCATATTATATCCAAAAGGGCTGGGTATCGATTCAGATTTTCCAGATCGATTCAATTCGATATTTCAAAGTCCCGATTCGATGTCGATTCAGTCAGGGATATTTCAGTTAAAATAAATGCTCCTTTATTTTCTGCCGACTGTGTTTCTGGATGATGTCTCGTCAAATGGTTGCAAAGATTCGTCGTATTGCTGCTGTATTTTATCTTCCCGTTGCATATTTTGCATACTACTTGTTTTTAGTCCAACTCGTCATTTTCTTCCACCTTCTTAAATGCGTAATGCATCCAAACATCAGCTTTTAAACTCGTCGGCGGTGCCTGCAGAGGTGGACTTGCTTCCGCCATGTTTGTTTGACTGCTGGCAGTAACATCTCATGAGATCTTGTTCCTTGGAAAGTGGTGGAAAGCAGCACTAAACGCTGATCACGCGAGACGACTTCTTCTTTGGTTTTGGCAGACTAGATGTATTTATGGCGATTGACACCCTCAGGTGAGCCTGGCAGGCAAGTTTATACTTAAGGCTGCTTCTCCGCACGTCCAATAAAGAAAAAAATACGCAAGTTCAAAGCTTGATCTTTGGATTTTATGAATCGATTATCAACCATTTAAATGGAGATCGATTAAAATCAATTGAATTGATTTTTTTTAGCCCAGCCCTAGTATCCAATGCCTGGGTGATATGGACAAAATCTGCCTCAATATAATTACAATATAGCATGTTTTCTGGTAGTTTAATAACTATTGTCTATGTGAAGCCTATTTTCCTATGCAAATTAAATAGTATTTTCTCATTTTAGTGAGTACTCAAGTAAAAGGAATCTGCAAGATTTATTCCTACATAAGAGATGAGACAAATCATTGCACAACACATTTCAGTGTACTGCAGGCTGTTTAAGGTTAAAAAAACAAACAAAAAAAAAAAAAAACAGGTTATGCCACTTAATAACAACAACCTACATTCCCACTAAGGCTGCAGCAGTGGAGACCCATGAGCAACAAACTGGCTTTCTTATGACCTCTGGACAAACTAGACCAGACATCTGAGTTTTGAACTAGAACAATGTTGTATGCAAAAGAGCTTTTCTCTTTTAGGCTGAATGGCATTACACGATACATCTGTATTTAAGCCCCTCGATGCGGCTGAATGTTCAGTCAGTTAAAGCCACATGAGAGATGTCACAAGCACCTTATTTAATTAAAAAAAACACATTTAAGCTGTGTTTGAGACAAATAACTAAGGATTGCTATCGTGTATTTAATTCAACAGCATCCTCGTGCTATTTTTAACCAGTTGTATGGTACCTTTCACAACATCTATAAACATGCCCACAGCCCGAAATGTTGCATATGAGGAGCAGCAGTGTTTGTTCTTCATACTTGAAAGGTTTACTGCTGATTTCTGAACACATCCTCCTCTCTCTGTCACTGCTCACAACACATACACCAAACTGTGTCAACACCTTAAAAGATTTCACCATGTTTATATCAGTACAGGAAAATATGTATTTTATGGGCAAACCAGTACAAAAATTGGATAATTGCACAGAACTGAACAGTTAGATTAGAGGGACTGATCATTTTTGCATTATTGTAGTTTTCATTGAAAAGCATATCTAAATGATAATTTCAGGCTTTGTGTAGGGATCTGTACCAAAGCTGTCTGTAGAATGTAATACACATGTCATTTAAAATGTTATTTTGAAACATTGTGCCTTTAACAAATTGCAGTAGACTTGAGACTTTGATTATTTCCAGCGGCAGCTCTATTGCACCTGTTTATTTTGAAAGAACAGCTGCCAATGGTGAAGCATTGTCAATCATTTCAACCGGTGGTGTAGCTTCATCACTCAGTGTTGGTGACATCCTTTTGCACTTTGCAGCAGGCCAGCCACATGGCCGATAGCAGTGTATTTATTTTTATCAAAAAAATCTGCATCCTGTTTCTACTGATTCCAACTCATTGTTGAGCATGCTCATTGCATTGATTTATTTTTATGTTATTTCCAGTGCTTATTGTGTATTGTATGTTTTTATTTCTTATTTTGTGTTTTAAGGTGACCTAAAAATGTATGACGTATTATTGTATGCATACAACAAAATAATGATTATGTGATGACCAGCAGCAAGAGCACATGTTTAAAACAACAAAAATTAAGCATGAAGGATTTAAAAAAGAAAAAGAAGAAAAAATATATATAAAAAAAGATAAATCCTGTAAAGGTATTGCATAGTGAGCCGGAGTGCCTTGGCAGCAGGTGGGAGTTGGTGGAAAATAAAAGCCTTCAATCTCTTTATTCAGGCTTTGCTGGCTCTGTATTTCGTCCCTGATGACAGGAGGACAGACAGCCTGACCTGGATGTTTTGAGTCCTTTGTTGTGTTTGTTTTTTTTTTTTTAAACCACCTTGTTCAGACAGCTACCATACACTGTGTCCAAGTTTGGATTCTCACACTTCACACAATCATCTGTGCAGTTTTTACCACCCCGACCATTTTTTCCAGTTTTCAGCAGTGCAGCTTTATTTATAGGTGCTTCTGTAAAAGTTTATTGAGCACTGAGTGGGGAGTTTTTGGCCTGTCTTAGGAAGAAAATAAACATCGGCAGTGGGGAACTTGTTCTAAGTGTGAGGCAGAAGAGGAGAGCTGGTCAAAGTTAGCTGTTAGCATCAAAACACTACAGTGACTGTAATATGAATAGATAACTGTCAGGGATTTGTGACCTTTGTGAACTTTGTGAACTTAAAATGCTAGCTCTAAGTAGCAGTTTATGCATAATTAAAACTAGGTCTAAATAGGAAAAATTTATTTCCTAATAATTTTAATTGTTTTTCATGCAAATAATCTCTAAAGATTATAATAACAAAATGAATATCATTTAGAGTTTTTGACTATTTAAACAGACAGATACCAACTGCTACAATAAAACTGGAATAAATGATGGGTATCGGCTTTTACAGGTCATTGATCTGCATTTGTATCAGCAGCAAAAAAAAAGCCATTGGTTCAATACCAAGCTTCATGGGATTTTGTTTTTTGTTTTTCACAGCGTGCTCGACCAATCAAATGTTACTGAAGAGAACCCTGAAGGAGAAGAGCATCCACCTGCTGACTCTGAAAACAAGTGAGTTCTTTTCCTAACGAATAACAGCAAATATTGAAGATTTTTTTTGTCTTGCTGCAAGTGATAAAGGACTCATAGTTTAAAGTTTTATTGAACTCCCTAGTCGGCAGCATTATAAGCATAAACATGGTTGCGTACTAAATATTAACGCTATGACACTGTGTGTGTTGAAGGGAGAATGAGGTTGAGGAAGTGAAGGAGGAAGGCCCCAAGGAGATGACTCTGGATGAATGGAAGGCCATGCAGGACAAGGAGCGGGCCAAGGTGGACTTCAACATCCGTAAGCCCAACGATGGAGCTAATTGGAACAAAGGATTTGTGCTGCACAAGTCCAAGGCAGAAGTGAGTCATAACTACCTGCTATCTCTGAATATATCCATATTTCACATCCAGTTTTGGGGGTGGGTTGACTTTAGTTTTTTTGAGGTTCTTGGTATTTGCTCATGTACAGCCAAAATTTTTTTTTTTTTTTTTTCCCCCAAGGCAATTGAAAGATGTACAGATAGATCACACCACCCCTGCTGTGCAGGGAAAACCCCATCACTTTTGAGTCATAAGAGAGTAAACAGCAAAGCTGCCTGTCTACATAGATCAGGCAAACGAGTGTTGCATCAGTTTCCTGTGAATGACTGCAGGCATGGGCAGGCCTATCACAATCTGCCTGAATTAGCTGCTAATTTTAATCTGCTTGTCATATGCTCAACTCCAACCACAGAACTAGATTAAAGCTGCAGTCTGTCATTCTGTTCAGAAGCACTTTTTGTTATACTGGGTCAAATGGTCCTTCCACCCTGAGAGCCGTCAGTACATTATGTATTCAGAAAAAGTGATGAAAAGAATTGCCTGGCAGCTGCAGGACTGTAAAAACTGACCCTGCCATTCAGTCAGAATGGAAAGAACCAATCAGATGCTTTCATGTCTAGAAGCTGACTTGAATCCTTCAGAGCTTTGTAAACAAGTAAAATAACTTAAAAGTCAGTCCCAATCTGCACTGAGCCAGTGCAAATTGGCTGAAACAGAGGTGATAGACTGTTATTGCTAAAGTCTGACAGCAAAGTTTTGAATTAACAGTAGTTCATCGATGGATTGTTGAAAATGTAGAGCAGGTCAGTCACAAACCGAGGGAATTCACACGACTTTGTTCTTGACTATATAGTTACATGGCAGTGTCTCTGTACATAATTCATTTTGCTCTGTATGTTGCATAAATATTATTGTTTTGCTTTTCTTCAATTCAGGATAAGAAAGATGATATGATTGACCCTGAGGCTGACGAGTCCAAGGTAATCTCCACTGCTGTTGCACATCTGAAATCAAACCACGATCAAAATAAACAAAGCATGAAGTGTACAAAAACAACATTGTTTTTCATGTTTTTTTTTCCTTTCTAATTCAGGTTGAGGATGAGCACCACTTCCGGAAGCCAGCCAATGACATTACGTCCCAGCTGGAGATCAATTTCGGAGACCTTGGCCGCCCAAGTCGCGGTGGCCGCGGTGGACCACGTGGAGGCCGGGGCGGTCGTGGTGGCCGTGGTGGTGCGCCTGCCATGGGGAGGGAGGAAGCCACTAGGCCTGTCCGTGGAGGAAGGACCGACAAGGTAGATAATCTGATGGTGTATCGTGTTTTTATCCCGGATCAAGTTCTAAATCACATTGCTGAGTTGCCAATAAAAACAGAATTCTTGACTAACTTTTAAAGCCATTTTCCAAAGCCTGATGATTGCTGTCATCTTCATCCTAGGTTTTAATATCCTAACTTTTCCCTAATTTTTGCTTTTTCTCAGTCGTCTGCGTCAGTGCCCAACGTGGACGACCCAGAGGCCTTCCCAGCCCTGGCTTAAGGCCCGGCTGTCTCTCAGGCCTACAGGAGCCTCCTGAGCACCTCCACTACGAGGCTTGCATGTTCCTGGATCCTTCAGCAAAGTGAAATGATGGAGAAGACTGTCATTAACTATGACACTCAATGTGAGGACTGAGTTTTACCCAATAAAAACAAAACAGAAGATGGGAAAAAAAACAAAAATTAACGTTAAAAAAAGAAAAAAAAAGAAAAGGACTTCTTGCTACTCTGGAGCAACTTATTGGTAGAGGTTTTGTACTTGGAAACAAAGTAGCAGGGATGTTTTCATACAGTATTTTTTTCAGAGGTTATGCATTGTCCATTGATAAATTTTTGTAATTGCTGCTTGAAAATATGCATTTTGAAATGTAAGCATTAGATGGGTATCTTTAGCTTGGTGTGAGCTATTGTTTGCTCGCTTCAAAATGGGCACAGTGGATCTCCAACCCAAGCTCATAAGCTCTGCTGCACCAGGTATTTCTGATGAAGTTACAGCTTCATTCATTAAGATTTATGGATTTTTTTTTTCTTTAGCACTGGGATATTGTTTTATATTTTATACAGAAGGTCTATTCTTCTATGATGTTAGGCCTGTAAATCTTAACTATTTTCATAGATTCTTTCAGAGACTGTATTTCACATGGTGCAAATAGGACACACCTTGATCTTTGATCAAGCTGCCTACATTTGAATGCATTGATGAAATGGCGCCTAAATCTGTATTAAGGTTCTTTTGTACTGAAATGTTCTAAAGGAAGAATATTTGGTCATTTTGGAGGAACACATTGGGGTTTACGCTCCCAAATTTGCATTGATCTGAGATGCTTGTCAAATGGGTTAATTAGACGAGGAAAGTTATAACATGTTTTCTGAAGTACTTGGGGTGCTAGTCGCCGTCTAATATCTCCTCCTCCCTGCCCATTTCATCTATGGATATCAGCCATGTGAAAGTCAATGCCTTTGCTTTTACTCTGAAAAGTGATATGGAGAGGAAGTGTCTCTACTCAGTTGAGATGTGGCTGTAGTCTTCTGGAAGCCCTCAGACCTTCTCTGACTGTTTACACACTCCACTCAAACATCCCTCCACGGATGTAAACTCAGCCCAGCTTCAGCTTGGTTTTTGCCGTCTGTTCTGTGCTGATATTTTCCTCCACTGTTGACTTGCCCTGTAGTGGCACCACTGCATAATTGCTCTGAAAGAAATACAGTTTGTTCATTATGTGGAACAGCTGAAGTGCTCTACATATGTGTGAATTCTAGCCCTGCTATTAGAGACCTCTGTCGGTAAATAAAGGTGGTCGATGAATCTTTTGCATTGTCACTATTTTTTTTTTTATTCATCTTTTTCACAGAAAAAAAGGCAGTGGATCCAAAAAGATTACATCCTTATTACATTTTTCTGTTTCCTTTTATTCTTTTTCCAGCATCCCCAAACTCTCAAAAAACCCTAACCCAGGCCCACAAAAGAGGGCCGAACAGAGTGTCTGTATGAAGAAATAAACCACAAAAACCATGTAATATAAATACAGTGGCAAATGTATCAAAGGAAAGAAAGAAAAAAAACCAGCACATTAATCACAATATTGGAAGAAACAACAACAAACTAGTAGGGTAACTGAAATAACAAGTGGAGGGGGAGACAATGAATAAAAATAATCAATGAAGGACTGCCATTTACGAGCAAATTTAGCTGAGGCACCCATAACCGAGCATATTATCTTTTCTGATTGAAGAAAAAAACATGACATCCTTAAGCCACAGAGAATGGATGGAGGTTTGGAGGATTTCCATGAAAGAAGAATATGACGTCTCGCTAAGAGAGAGACGTAAAAGCTAGGACATCCGGCTGCATGGGCTTAATAGAAGAGGAGTCAACAGGAAGTCCAAATATAGCCAGGAAAGGGCCCATAACGATATTTTTCCCCAGAACCCTTGACATGATCGTGGAATAATCGCCCCAAAATTTCTGTAGCCTAGTGCAGGAGAAAAACATATGGCTTAGATTACAGGGAGAGCCATTGCATCTATCACATAGATCAGAAATATCCTATACAGCACTTTGAACTGAATAAGTCCCACTCTAGCACAGGGTGTGCTGGATTGTATGGTAGGAACAACTTTATCCCACAGCTCATCAGTCAAGTCCGAACCCAGCTCCCGTGACCAACAGACTCGAGCATTAACCACCGAGCACCCATCAAATGTCATTAATCGTGCATGTATTTTAGATATAAGAGATTTCCGACAGAGATTCAAAGTCAAGAGTTCATCCCATGGCTGGTCAACAGGGAGGAAAGGCAAGTTAGGGAACAAAGTAGAGGCACAATGTCGGAGTTGCAGATACCAAAGTGGGATGCAAGGAAATCGAAATCTGACCTCAAATCGGAAAATGTGGAAAATACACCATCCTTATAGAGGTCCCCGAAGTGCTTAATGCCTCGATGATGCCATATCATAAAAGCAGAAACAATCAACGATGGGGGAAATAAATGATTTTTAGTTACAGGCATGTGGGTGGATGGTAACACAAATCCAAAACGGTGCCTGAACTGAAACCAAATCTTAAGGCAGGAGAGCACTACGGGGTTACTTGTAAGGCCAGAGGGGTTCATTGGCAGAGAGGAAGACAGCAAGGCCAAAAAGGAAGACGAAGAGGGTGACTGAGCCTCTAATCTACAGCACAGTAGCCCCGAAGACCGAAGCCAGTATATGAATTTGTAAATGTGCGCTGACCAATAATAAAACGTAAAATTGGGTAGTGCAAGACCCCCGTGAAATTTAAATTGCTGGAGGAGTGAATACCACAACCTGGGAGTCTTACCTCCCCACAAAAAAGTGGTAATAGTCTGGTCAAGCGATCTAAAAAACTTCTTTGGCAGAAATACAGGAGTGCATTGAAACAAAAAAGAAATCTAGGCAATACATTCATCTTCTCTGCATTAACCCTACCCATCAGTGACAGCGGTAAGGAATTCCACCACTGCAAGTCTGTCTTCACCTGATTTATCAGCGGAAGAAAATTAGCTGTGCAAAGAGCTGGAAGGGGCATTGTCACTTTTTTAATCTTGCCTACACAGGAACAATTAACTGACATGTGTACAGTACTGGCTTTGCTGCTTTTGCTTTTGCTTGTTGGGTGAGTTATTTTCTCAAATGAAATTGTGTTAAACTCATTTTCTCCTACTGATAAAGTGATAGTACTTGGTAATAATGCAAGTACACGGTTTCAAAGACCAATGCACATATAGACTTTGGAATATGAAAAAATATAAAAGTATCTTAAATAAACCCAGATTATATAGTATGTATATGTATATATATATATATACAGAAATATATATATATATATATATATATATATATATATATATATATATCATCTCATTTGTGACTCTTTCTCAAAATACTCTACTTTGTGTTTTTATGGCTTTTACAATATACTTCAAAATGACTTTTTGGCAACATATTTTTCAACATACCATACTATTAATTTTACTTCAACATGCTATGCCTTTTTTGAGACTGTATATGACTCTCACACCAACCCAGCACTCAGACCTCCATTTTCCTCCAGCGCAATTATTCAGCACAACGATTCATCACCTCTGTCCTCCACCATGCATCCCTCTCAGCTCTCCTGAATGGGGCCGACCTACCCACTACTATAACCATCAACGTTTCTTATAACAATCCCTTTGCAACCTGCAATCTACTCCCTGCTCTTAATTGGAATCCCACAAATTTTGGTCTTTTGAAAATCAGATCCCTAAATAATAAATGACTTATTTTTCATCAGAGACACTGTAGTCCTGACCCATCCCGATTTTACACACCTCTGTCAGTGGCTTTTCTTTAGAAATGTTTTTAAATGCTCTTCCATCTTACATAGTACTTGAACATCTGTGCATTATGATGACATAACCATTTTAATAATCTACAGACCACCAGACAATGTTTTAACCAAGAGGCTGTTGAGTTGTTATTCCATTTTATGTCCAAGTATGACAAAATTCTTATTTTACTGATTTCAACTGGAATGTCCACAGCCCCTCACAGACATTTGATCACTCTCGATCCCTTTGCTTTTTGCAATTTCATTTCAACTCAGAAATCATATTGTTCAGTCTTCCAAACTATGACAATCTCAAGCTTCACTCATTATCTGCCAACATAAAAGTTGACTGCTTTTACTGTTGATTAATAACGATTCTGACCTTCAGCAAAATATTAATAATAATGTCTTGCAGCAGTGTTTCTTCGCGTTTTTCTTTTCTCTGCTAAGGTTGAGGTAGCATAGATGTTTTTAGAGGTGTGGCCAATATACAGGATGGTCAACAATATGACTGTGCATGGCATTTGCATGACATTTTGACATGTTACAGTAGGAAAAGCACAGGTACAAAAAAAAAAGTTTTCCAGTCCTGGCATTGAACGTGACCCTCATTGACTCACTGTTATAGTGTAATAAGATACATGGACACCAGGGGGCCATCATTAACATTATTAGTAGCTGCTTTTCCTGCTATGACAAGGCAGATGCTGCTGTGAGAAAGAAAAAGAGCACGTCAGTGCTGCCAGGCAGCCAGAAATCCCAATATCTGATGCATTCTTTCATGTTCCTTTCGGTCATGATCTGTCCTGTGCTGTTCTGAATAGAAAACAGTAGTAATGCATGAAATGTAAACTGACATACTTTTTCAGGCAAAAATGATTACTGTCCAACGGTTCTGGATGACTTCAGTAGAGCTTTTTGTTACTGATTTCACTGAGCAAGGAGGTAGGTCATGTGCATCTCAGCAAGATGTGTGATGCAAAAAAAAAAACAAGCCAGGAATAGAAAAAAGAGGAATCCAGTCATCACCTTCATTGTGTCTGGGCTCTTTCATTTCACTGTCCTCTTCCTCTAAAAATAGTTTTCACTCATGCCTGATTTCTGATTTCGGGTCAACACTTACTGCTCTGAAAGAAGTCACTGCAGTCAATTTTGACCGCGCTCAGCGTCAGCTTCCCTCCAAACTCAAGTGGCTCTATGAAGCCGTTGTTACTGGGGAAGAAACCCAGCATTTCTACAAACTCGTCGTCCTCCTCATCGTCATCATCCTCCTCCTCTTCCTCGTCCATATTTTCTAGCCCGTGTGATGAGATGTAGTCAACAGTTGTGCTGGTGTCCAGAGAGGTCTGGGTTTGGTCCGAGCTGTCTGAGTCATGGGAGAGGCTCTTGATGTAGGTGGTTACAGGGTAGTGCAGAGAGGAATGCTCCACCTTAGAGCTCAGGCTAGTTTCAGGAGGGATCTGTGAGGAGACGTCTGTGGGTGTGCAAATGTCACAGCTCTGATCAGGAAGCTCCTCCACATCCACCAAGACAGGCTCATCTTCCTCCTCTGTTACACTGGAGTTGCTCAGCTGCAACTGGAGGTTCATGTTACCCTGTTTTGAAGGGACATACAGGCTTACTTTTACTACTCTTTATGATGAGAAAGTTGCCGTTTAGAATAGTTTGTATTTAATGCTCATTTCCATGATTACCTTCTCCTGTGTACACTCCTTTGCCCATCTGCTGTTTGCAGGATCTGGCACAACATCAAGCATGAGACACTGGAAATACACCCAGAATCTGAAGGGAAATGTGGAAAAGAATATAGTATAGATAGTTTAGTTACAATCAGCAATGTGTTTTCTGGAGAACTGCAGAGAAACAAAAACTTAAAGTTGCTCACATACCTCTGCTTTAATGCTGAACTGTGGTACAAACACAACAGAAACATCAAGATCGGTGCAACTGCACACACTAGTAGAGGGGATAGTCGGCTTTTCTCTGCAATAGTGACAATGAAACAGGGATATGTGTATAAATATATATATATATATATATATATATATATATATATATATATATTGCTTAAGGAAACCATTAGAAGTGTTTGAAATTTAAGTTAATGTGAAGTTTCAGCAGTCTGAGTTCCACATGTTTTGTTTCTTTACTACTTTAGTTCTTTAAGTTTCTTTTTTGTGTTACCATCCCTTCACTACAGCTCGGCAAGGAAACAATGTCCAGAGGAACACAAAGAGGGAATTCTGTAAAAAAACAACTGAATTTAATACATTTTTACAGAATCTTTGTGGCCTTTGTCCCATATCTCTTAGCATAGACAGGAGGCATGCTTACAACAAGCAAAACCCTCTTTCAATGTTCATATGGACACCTGACTATTGTTTTAAGAAAGACTTTCATAATTTCATTATGAGGTAAATGTTGATTGCACAATGCAACGGCTGTAGAATGAATAAGTCATTTGATATTTTGGGGATTATGCTTCATTATTTGTTTCGTGCAGGAAGCTCGAGGAGAAAGATGATTTGATACTGTTTTGGTTACAGGTAGCAGCCACTTAGCCCAGCATTAAGACTGGAAAAAGAGAATCAGATAGCTTGGATATCAGATAGCCAACAAAAAGCTCACTCATTGACACATTATATGCATTTTTAATCCTTAGGAAACCAAAGTATAAAACAACAGGTGCTGGGCTATTTCTTAGTCAGGAGCAGGTGCCAGGTGACCAGCTGAAACTTCAGGAAATCACACATTTATTATTATATTCACATTTATTGCACTGACATCAGAATGTCATCTTATGTAACCCTCACAAGAAAGCAAATAAGCATAGCTTCAAAAATGTCAGATTATTTCTTTATAAAAAGCTGCTTACGCTGGATGAAGAACTTGACCTTTT
This sequence comes from Synanceia verrucosa, assembly GCA_029721515.1. Taxonomy (NCBI): domain Eukaryota; kingdom Metazoa; phylum Chordata; class Actinopteri; order Perciformes; family Synanceiidae; genus Synanceia; species Synanceia verrucosa. The sequence continues at coordinate 7,069,925 of CM056558.1, forward strand.
GACCAACAGGGCCTTCTCCTTTAGCAGTAGAAGCAGTCATCCACAGGCTGTAGACAGCTGGAGACAGGTCTTTGATGATGCGCTTCCTCTCTGATGCTGGTATGGAATCTGAAATATCCACAGCAGAGCGAAATTACTCTGCATATAATAAGTGCAAAGTACAAAGAGAACATGCTACTATGCACACGCCATCCCCTCAGTAAAAATACACTCAACAAAAATATAAATGCAACATTTTTGTTTTTGCTCCCATTTTTTATGAGATGAACTCAAAGATCTAAAACATTTTCCACATACACAATATCACCATTTCTCTCAAATATTGTTCACAAACCAGTCTAAATCTGTGATAGTGAGCACTTCTCCTTTGCTGAGATAATCCATCCCACCTCACAGGTGTGCCATATCAAGATGCTGATTAGATACCATGATTAGTGCACAGGTGTGCCTTAGACTGCCCACAATAAAAGGCCACTCTGAAAGGTGCAATTTTATCACACAGCACAATGCCACAGATGTCGCAAGATTGGAAGGAGCGTGCAGTTGGCATGCTGACAGCAGCAATGTCAGCCAGAGCTGTTGCTCGTGTATTGAATGTTCATTTCTCTACCATAAGCCTTCTCCAAAGGCGTTTCAGAGAATTTGGCAGTACATCCAACCAGCCTCACAACTGCAGACCACGTGTAACCACACCAGCCCAGGACCTCCACATCCAGCATGGTCACCTCCAAGATCGTCTGAGACCAGCCACTCGGACAGCTGCTGAAACAATCGGTTTGCATAACCAAAGAATTCCTGCACAAACTGCCAGAAACGTCTCAGGGAAGCTCATCTGCACGCTCGTCGTCCTCATCGGGGTCTCGACCTGACTCCAGTTCGTCGTCGTAACCGACTTGAGTGGGCAAATTCTCACATTTGATGGCGTCTGGCACGTTGGAGAGGTGTTCTCTTCACGGATGAATCCTGATTTACATTGTTCAGGGCAGATGGCAGACAGCTGTGTGGCGTGGTGTGGATGAGCGGTTTTCTGATGTCACTGTTGTGGATCAAGTGGCCCATGGTGGCGTTGGGCTTATGGTATGGGCAGGCGTCTGTTATGGACGAAGAACACAGGTGCATTTTATTGATGGCATTTTGAATGCACAGAGATACAGTGACGAGATCCTGAGGCCCATTGTTGTGCCATACATCCAAGAACATCACCTCATGTTGCAGCAGGATAATGCACGGCCCCATGTGCAAGGATCTGTACACAATTCTTGGAAGCTAAAAACGTCCCAGTTCTTGCATGGCCAGCATACTCACCAGACATGTCATCCATTGAGCATGTTTGGGATGCTCTGGATCGGCATATACGACAGCGTGTACCAGTTCCTGCCAATATCCAGCAACTTCACACAGCCATTGAAGAGGAGTAGACCAACATTCCACAGGCCACAATCGGCAACCTGATCAACTCTATGCGAAGGAGATGTGTTGCACTGCATGAGGCAAATGGTGGTCACACCAGAACTAGATACTGACTGGTTTTTCTGAGTCCCCAGACACCCCCCCCCCCAATAATCCTCATAAAAAATGGGAGCAAAAACAAGTGTTGCGTTTATTTTTTTGCTGAGTGTAAATAGCTCTTACAGGGTTGCTGCAGTCCATTGCTGTTCTCTAAATAGATGGTATATTTGGTGAGACATCCCCCACGCTGATCCCATGGAATCTCAGCCCAGGTCACTTTCACTTGGTTTCCCTCAACTGCCTCTTGAACTGATGGACCAGCTGCTGGGGCTGCAAACAGCAAGCAGAAGTTAAAAAGAACAGCTCAACAGGACAGATGATAAAGAAATATTTGAATACAGCCTGTACTAACCGAATTTTCTGAAAGCTGTGTTAAATAAATATGACATTAACACAGTTAAGCTCTTCTTACCTGATTCCAAAGTGGTGACACCTGTAAATGTGGTCCTGCTCACTGACTTCTCATTATAGAAAAAATAAATTGCTCCCTCATAACACACAAATGGCTTAACACCTGCATAAAGAAAGATAGTGGTATAACAACTGAAAAAAACAGTATGCAAACAGTATGAAAGTGATTTTCTTTTAGTTAATGCATATATTATACTTGTACTGTGTGTTTGTCCATGACAGACTTTGGAGTCTGACATTAAAGATGAATTGAATGGAACTGTGGCTCCCTCCCACCTGTAATAACAGCATGGTTGTCAGTTCTGCCCAGTCTGAGCCATCTGAGCTCCTCCAGCTTGTGGCCCTCTGGGTACCACTCCACCACATACACTGCATGAATCGGCGCATCGTCATACTTCCTCCAGGAGATGGAGACACTGTGATTGTTGGCAGTTGCTTGCACATCCTGAGGAGGCTCAATCTGCCTGGTCTTCACTACAAGAGAGTTTGGTTTCATGAAGACATAATAAAAAACAATTCACTTAAAGTTTGTTTTTTTTACCTTTTGTGTGATGAGTTATAATTCTGGCAGGAGGGGACAGCCCTTTGGAGTTGCAAGCCCACAGCGTCACTTCACAGAAGGCACAGAATGGGACTGAATAATTTCTGGCATCTGCGCTGATGTTAGTGATGAAGAGCAATCCAGAGTTTTGGCTGTAAACTCTTACTTTGTATTCAATGATTTTCCCTCTGGCAACGGAAATGTTCGGCTCCTGCAGTCAGGAGAAGTTTTTTTAAAGGTGAACTGTTGAGTTTGAAACCATATATAGAAATAACAACATGAACATTATAAGCCTTGGTTTTGTCTTTACAGGACAGCGTGTTAGACACATCATTTCTGTTCAGCTCCTCTTTTCTTATAAACTGAAACTGTGGTGTCTGCCATTAGGGTTTCACTCTGTCACCATCTTTATATGTGACATTAAATGAGTGTAGATGTGTATGTGGTAGAGGGTAGGGATGTGTGAGTGTGTGTGATGGTGTCACATCTCAGAAGTGGTCAAGTGTTGACCTTTAGTTTGTGCAGAAGTGATGAAGCGGAACGATCAGAAAGTGTTACTATGGCAACAACACCACACACCCACACAGACAAGTGAGAGTGAGAGAGGGAATGCACGGCGACTACAACTCCAAACACATGAAACTGCTCAGCAGCGGCATGTGTATTATATTTCACAATCATTGTACAATCAAACAGTTAAAATATTTAAAACGTACCTTCCAATAAACTCTCAGGGATTTAAAGTCAGAAGCAGCTTCAGCGTACCACACATCCAACTCTTTGGCAGGAGCTAAAACAGTAAAATAATCTGTCACTAAAATCATTCATAAAAAGGTTGCTATTTTACCAGCTAGAATTGAGTGTTTTTTATTTAAATAAATGACTGAAAGGAATGTTTTTAGATTAGAAATTTCTAATTAATATACTTTTAAAACCTTTAAATTTCCTTCCTGTGCAAGCTCAAGTCTGATAATAATGAGTTACACTTCCAAGAGCCTTATCTGAATCATCACTGTATACCTCCATATTTGATGTAAAACAAATACAAATATGTGAATCAAATGTAAGTACTTGGAGAAGGCATGAAGTAACACCCATGACAAGCAGCATTTCGTTGTGCTTGCATTGTCAAAGTGACTTTAAAGGCACCATGAGTATGATTTTCCTGAAAAACAAAACACTGTATAGACTCATGTCAAAAGAATCCTTCTCAATCATCACTTATGGCCCACTGGAAGTGTGTGGCGGTGTCTGTTCATGCAGAGAAACTGCTCTCTTTATGAATTTTCTTATTGTACTGTATTTGGGACATTTCTGGACATTGACCTCTATAAATTGTCCCACCGGGTGCCAGGTCACATCCAAAGAGCTACAAAAATGGCATACACAGTGCCATAAAAATACAGATATATTTCAAATACATTTTTAAAACAGGACTAACTACCGTTGACAAGAACAGTGTTCAGGGTACAGAGCTCATTTCAGTTGATTTGGGGTGTGCCAGATAAGCGTGATTAGGGCAAACCAATTATTTTGCTGGGCTGATTAGTTCAGCAATGCAATGGGCTTGTTCCAAAATGAGAATGAAAGCGAGAATGAGGACCAACTTTGAAAGTTGTGTTTAAAAACCACAACTGACAAATCCTACACATTTGGTCCTTTAAAGTCACATGGTGAGGTACTTGCGTGTGAAGAACACTTCCCTTTTGGTGAGTTCAAGTGTTGTTGGAAAACTGAAATAAAGTTTCAGTTTTCCAACAAGCTTGTTAGCTTCCCTGAGGCAATGCAAGAAACTACAAATTTTTCACAATATTAATGTATTGTTAAATGGTTAGTTTGGATTTTACCTCGGAGGTGGAGGTAAGGAGGTGATGTGTTCACCAAGGTTTGTTTATTTATTTATTTGTGTATTTGTTGGTTTGCAAAATAACTCAAAAAGTTAAGGACGGATTGAGTCCGTCCATACTTCCTGTGATGCTTCACAAAATTTCGCACCAAGTCAGTCTGGCCAAGCTGCTGTTCTCTTTGATTTCAAAATCACCTAGAAATGGGGACCAATGGCAAAAAATCTAGCATTTCCAATGACTTGATTGAGGCGTGTTTAAGGCAAAGACGCACTAGTTCTTTGGATCAAGCAGTTTTCGTCGCTAGAAATATGTCAGAGGAAAGAGTGGTCTGATTGGTTGAAGCTTCGTCGAGTAGAACACAGAGGCATTTGATAAACGTGGGTTAAGCCCGCCCTCTGAGAACTCAGTTTACAAGGCAGCTTGGCCAGACTACGCTCGCAGAGCAAGTAGTCGCGATAGCCAGGCTAACAGAATGTAATACAAACCTCAAACAAAGCAAGTGTAAATACCCCTTTACCAAAAAATTTCTACTCTGCTACTTCTGTGACCTCTGATGCTGCTGACTCTTTGCAGAATAGTGATGATGTGGCACTGTTGCACAGTCATGTCTTCTGGAAAGACGACACCTTCATATCTTCACACCATCAGTATTACAGATACACAGCAATGAAGTATCACTGTCTTCTTTACCACTTGGCACACTTAAACTCTTATTATTGAATGTTTTACTTCCAACTAACAAGCCAGTAAGGCCTGTTTCAGTGGCTTTTAGGCACCTTGCAGACAGTCAGTGGTGAGTTGATGAGTGCCTCAAGAAACCTCAAGCGAAGGAAACATTGACGCTTTCATAGATAAAGTTCCACAAAGATGCTGTAAATACTCCATTCACAACTGGCTGTTCGTGTGAAGACACAATCTGTGGCGCTTTCACTCCAGTTTTCTCACCTTCCTCTTGAGTCCAGCTGGAAACGCTTGCGCTCCACTGACTCCAAAGGCCAGTGCTGAATTTGGATCTGGCCCTGAAGTGGTACAACGTGTAGGGCTCCAGAGAAGAGATGATCCGATCCTGTACCGAACTCATCTGCACACCCTGTAAGTAAAAATTAGTCTGTTTTTCATCAGAATTAAATTGATTAAACTCACTCATCCCTGCTCCGACAACAAAGTAAAATGACATTTATGACCATGGTGTATAAACACTCAATAGAGCTAAATGTCTCTTGTCTCTAAGGCTTCTGAGCTCACCTTTGTGCACATTAACCTGGCACTCATATCTGCCTTCAGCTTTGAATCAGCTGAAGAGCTGTGAAGCGACTGTTTGTCTTCAAAGGATTCAAGTAACCCTCTGCAGTATCTCTTGTGACATCTCAGTAAAAGTCCTTTTCAAAATCACTGATGCACTGAAACACTTGCGTGAACAATTAAGAGTTCTCACTGAGTCTGGAGAGGTCCATGTGTGTGCTTCTGCTCTGTATTGGATCTCCAGGTGTTGGGTCCTCACATGCTGCTTCACTTTGATGATGCACTCTCGAGAAGAGCAGTTGGGTTGGCCAAGAACCGGAGTCGATGGCATCACTGCCATCAGCATGGAGTGGTCAGAAAAATTAAACATCATGTGACTTCATGCCTTACAAACAATATCACTCATAGCTTCTGAAGAGCTGCTGTGAAGCTCAAAATGGGTAAAGTGTGAAGGATTTAGTGGCATCTGGCTGTCAGGCTGCAGATTACACACTTAATTATATATTAAAGGGACACTATGTCATTTTTTAAGTATTTTATTACCTCAAATCAACGTCTTCATTCATAAATAGATCCTCGTTGGTGTAAAATAACATATACCAACAATCTGACTTATCCTCCTGGGCGAAGAATCAGTTATCTGTCTTTACATAGAGCGGGTCACTCATACGGAGGCTTCCATGTCTTTCCAGTCTATCAAAAACTACGAAATGCCGAGAGGGACATAAAGCACTACCTGCTAGTACCTATAGGACAAAATGCATTTCCTTGTTTTACAATTCACTTTTCACAGAGAAGCAAGGTGGAGATGCCGATTTTATGTACCTAAACTACTTAAACGCACTAAACTAAAACCTGCACTGCACTTTTGGTCATAATACAAGACCATACTTATGCCGTGCCGAATGCTCATTGACAAAAAAGCGTAAAAGGGCAATAAAATGACCGGCGCTCCGGGCCGGGGATCCGCAGTGAGTGGCTGCTCGGAAGTTGACCCATTCTGCTTACCATAGTTCCAACCATGTCGCAATGTATGCAAAGTCAAATTTAACCACTAGATGGGAGACAAAAATTACATAGTGTCCATTTAAAGAAACTTAAAGAACAATTAATAATATTGCTGTCAACAGTCAGGCTGTAAACACCATTTTATTTCTGCTGTAAAGTTAGGGTTAGATATTTATCATGGGTGTCTGGACTACAGTTTTTCAGCTTGCAACTTGGTCATGACACATTCTTTTGATAATATGCTGTTGTCTTACCAATGTCACTGAGTGTGTAGTTGACGATGACGGACACAGCAGAGCCCAGTAGATTTTGGGCTTGGACCCACACAGAGATCAGCTGGACAGAGGTTGACACAGTGAAACTAGCTGACGGTAAATCAGTTCCCTTACTGGAGACTTTGTACGCCACTGGTCCATCTGTGTGGTTTCGAGATACAGTTCTCAACCTGAAACACATTAAGCCATGTTTCACTTGCCAGTAAATACGAGCAACATGATACTATTGTTGACAGGTTTACTGACAAACTCACCACAGCACTGAATTATTCCGAAGGAAAGTATCTCGTCCTCTGTTCCAAGTGCAAAGCACAACCCCCCTTTCATCGTTGACCTTGTAGATACATGAAATGTTTTTAGGGCGTTGTGGAAGATCTAAAGGACAAAAGTATGAACAATTGAATTAAAGGTCACCTATTATGCAAAATTCACTTTATAAAAGTGTTCTAACAGTAGTACGTGTCCCCATTGCCTGTGAATGTCTGAATGAATGAGTGAAAAAAGTCACCCCCATAATTTGTATGGACCCATGTTTACAAAGCAGTCCTCTGTGAAATGATGGGTGCACATATGCAGAACTGTGGGAAGTTCTGGTGGTCCTTGAGTAATGAAGATCAGGAGACATTCAACATAAGCTCTGTGAGCACAAGGCTCATTTGAAGCTAATGTTATACACTTATTTCTAATATGGGTGACTCTGACTATTGTTAACAGTACTGTCCGTGCACAGCAGTGCCACGTTAGCCTCTTTTGCCAGTGCCAGTACGCATCTATAAGTAAACAGAAGTGCATGGTAAAGCGAGAGAGAGCCACATCCTTTCTCCAGAGAGAGGTGTTGTCAGACACAGCTCAGGAACATTTAAAGGTACAGGCACACAAACAGCCTGTTCTCTGCAGAACTTAATACAGTGACTTTTAACTGGCTGGAATTCAGGACCATGGCTGAGTTTGGGGTAATACACTTTGAATACAATATTGTTGGATGTCTGAGATCTATATATAATTGCTGAAAAAGTGTATAATATGGGACCTTTAAAAGTATTGAGCAGAGAACCATCAGCCTAAAAGGGGTTTTAAACATTTGAAACTGCAGTAATACACTGTTGCTTCATGAGTTGTCGTAAACCACATTACTGTAGCAAAGAAGTAGTTTACGGACATATTTTAAGTCCAACCATGATACTTTCCCTAAACCTAAGTGAGTGGTTTGCTTGTGCTAACTGCAGACGTCACTGTAGTTTTTTTGTGTAGCGCTCAAATGACACACAAAATATGTGTCCTCACGGCACCTGGAATGTCCATGTAATATCATGATATTTATGCGCCTTCCTATGAGAATGGATTGTGGATGGAGATGGGACCATAGTTTTGACCAGGACACTAGTCTTTGCACTCAAGTCCCAGCAGTCAAGACACACGGGTCCTAATTTTAAGACTTGGGTCTGTACTTTTGACACATTTTGCACACTGCAATTTTTTTTTTTTTTTTTATATCGACACTATTTTTATACAAAAGCAAAATTATCTTGGATATTTATTTTTTCCAACTAACATTTAGTAATACAACATGGTTCTATCAGCTGCAGTTTTACTGGATGCTGTCTGATTGGTTCAACATAGATCTACGCGTGTTGACTTGCAGGGAATGGATAGCATTGCCTGAGGAAACGGGCATGGGGGGGAAGCTATCAAGTATTTTCAGGTCAAAAGCCCAAACGAAGTCACTGAAGTGTTGTCTTTGGTGTTAAAGCCCAAGTCGAGTTGCAGTTACTTTTAATTTTGTCAAATTTGCAACTCTACTGTTTCAAACTCAAGTCACGTAACTCAAGTCCACACCTCTACTGTCGTACTAATACATTTGGAGGTAACAGGTGAAAACATAACCATAAAGTGTTATGAATTACACCACCTAAACAGATTCACCATTGGTTGTGTGATTTTAGAACAAGCCGATAAAACTGAATGCATGTTTCATGTTAGGGAACAGACATGCTAGATGTGTCAAAAAACAAACTTGTTTCTAGTCCTCGAACCAGCAACAGCTCTGTGGTCGGAACTGCACCAAACCCTCTAAGAATAGAGGAGAAAGCAGAACCATGTGCCTCTTTTCAACAGCTCTTGTCACTTGAAAGATTACAGTCATGCCTTAAAGGGGCCATACTGTATCATGCTCATTTTCAGGTTCATACTTGTATTTTGGGTTTATAACAGAAGATTTTTACGTGCTTTAATGTTCAAAAGGCATTATTTTTCTCATACTGTCTGTAATCACCCTCTGTCTGAAACACTTTGTTTTACCATGTGTCTCTAAGATTGCCTCCAAAAACAACCCAGTCTGCTCTGATTGGCTTGCGAGATAGTTATGGTACACCTTTGCAAAGACACCAGTCTCCTGGTTGAAAGTCCTGTGTTTTTTTTCGACTCATCCAGGTCCCGTCATGTCTACCAAGCAGGCTTTCTCCCTTTTAATTCTACGCTTTTAGCTCTGATTGTTGCATATTCAAGCAAATTCAAGTTCTTTTTACACACTTCGTGTCATTCACACGTCATTCATTTGGTTTGTCAAATCTCAATGGATTGTTGAATCATCTTTTCTGATCTTTTGTTTGTGGGTTGGTAGGGAAATTTCTTTCTAATTCTAAAAGCCATTAAATGTTTACAAAAAGACACCATCCCTTTGAATAATTGTCTCAGGAAGGGATGCATTTCCTGCTCCTGGGTTCTATACTCACATCCAGCTGAGATGTCCAGTCCACAGGGGTCCAGAACAGAACACTTGCAATTACAGCTGTAGGTTCTGTTCTTGGTTATGTTCACCACATTAAAATATATAGTTGTAGAATTCAATTCTATGTGGTTCTGGGGTGTGGGCGGATGGCCGCTGTACATAGATCCCTTGCACTTGCAATTAAAGGTGCAGTACACCCTGAAACTGGAGCCTCGCTGCACCACAGGTCCAGCACTAGACCAGATGGCACAGGACTTCTGCCCTAAAAACAGAGAAGTTGAGAAACAGCAAGCTGCATGTTCATACAATTTACAGTTTATTGTATGTAGTATGTCATTCTGCCTTACACAAAATGCTTATACTCTCATTATTATCCTTATGCAGATTTTACAAACATTATTGACAAAATCTTACATAATAACTTGTCAAACGTCACACACACACACACACACACACACAGTCAGCATAACTTCTAGGAATTTCCAGCAAGGCTAATCATGAGCATCCACTGACATTTATCTCCAAATAACATGAACAAAAAACATGAAAACATTGCCTTTCTTTACGTGAAACCAATTGTGTCTGCACAGAAGTCACAGCTCACCAATGCAAAGCTGCACTGCCAACACAGTGACAGCAGTGACGATGGTCCATGTTTGGGACATTTTCTCCATGAATCATCAGTAACTGTCTTTTTTATGGCTCTCACATTACTGCAGGAAGTATTGCCTTACCTTAAATGAATAAAAAAGAAAAGAAAAAAAATTCACAAATGCAGGAGGTAAATCATATTTTTGGATACAGTGATTTTGTTATTATATTTAAGGTATTTATTGAGGAATAATTGTCTTGATAATCAAACCTGTGATATTTGGTACTTTAGGAATGTTATGGCATCAAGAATACATTTTAATAAGTAACAGATGTGGGAGCTGCATGAATGACATGCGTTAAACTCACCTAAGACATCACGTCCCATAATAGTTTTAACCTTCTGAGCCTTCAGCATCTCATCCGCCATCAGTAAGTCTTCCTAAACATCTTTATGGAGTATCCAGACTGCGGTGAGCTGACGTCCGTGGTGACTGACTGCCGTCTCTGTGAGCGACTAACTGCATCACTAAAAGTATATGGTTCATCAGTACAGTAACACACGCAGAGAGAGAGAGAGAGAGAGAGAGAGAGAGAGAGGGAGAGAGAGAAAGAAAAAAGAGAGAGGGAGAGAGAGAGAGGCAGAACTGATGCTGAATTTAACTAGCCTACATTTGATCCTACACTTTGTGCTCCCCAATATTTGTCTGACAGTTTTAGTCAGCTACTTTTTAAATTACAATTTGTTTTCATTATGTCCATTGAAAAGAATGTAATGTAATTAATTTGAATGTTTCTGATAAACTGGAGGATTGTTTTGTTCTCAGCAATAGCCTATAGTTAAAATTAGGATTGTGTTAATATGATAATAGCTTACTTACCTGCTTAAAGCTATTGTTTGTGATCTTGGAGAGCAAGCAAGATTTGAAAGTGGTACGACCTCTAAGCTCCACCCCCTCCTCCCCCTCTGCTCTGTCCAAAGCCACACCCCCTCTCCTGCTAACTGTATTTCTGCAAAGGATTGTGCTGAATATTTCTGGCAATGGTGAAACGTGTTGCGTGACAGAGGGGGGCGTAGACAGGACAAGACTTGAAGGCATCTGATTGGTTCTTTCCATTTTGACCGAATGGCAGGGATTGGTCAGAGTGTTTACAGTCCTGCAGCTGCTTCAGAGATCTGATTCTTTTCTTTCCTTTTTCTGAATACATAATGTATTAACTGCCTTCAGGATGGAAGGACCATTTCACCCAGTATAACCATAGACTGTAAAAAGAATGGACGTAGCACCCGTGACGGCACAGGTTTGGGGGAGCCCATTTTGTGCTCCTTTCATGGGCATTTGAACTGCACCATCTTGGATTTTAGTGGGCGTGTACTTTCCATATTTGGAAGAGAGGCAGTAACTTTACGGGTCAGCCGGCCGAGATCCTGCCCACTGAACTTGAATTAACCGCGCTGAACTGACCTAGGCTAAAGCTATTCAGCTAGGCTAGGCTAACAAGCAGCTGTGTTTTAAAAAAAAAAACACACCTCTTCAGATTCAGAGGTTTTAGGTGGAGCTGCAGGGTTTGGTGGAGTTGTGGGGGGGAAAATTCATTTGTACTATTTAACTGTGAAACAATCATTTAACATGTTATTTACCCGTTTCAACACTGCCTCCATCCACTAACGTTATCCAGCACAGCAGCACACAAACAACTGCAGGCTCTTTCTGATGGAGCATCTCTGTCCATGCAGTGTCAGACATTTTGAGCAGAACAATGATAGGAAATTAGGTTGTATTCCCGCACTACACGGACTCAACATGCTCTGGTCATCTGTCTGTATCAGCAGAGACCATTAGTTGCCAACATCCAGGTAAAATCTATTTTATACAGTCTATGGATAAAATAGTACTAGATATTTACACACTGAAAAAAATGCAACAGAAAATCCTTTGACGGTCGGTTAGTACAGTCAACAGCACAACACGCCATCCATCCATCCATCCATCCGTTTTCTCCCTCTTATCCTCATAGGGTTGCGGTGGAGCCTATCCCAGCTGTCTTAGGGTGAAAGGCAGGGTACACCCTGGACAAGTCTCCAGTTCATCACAGGACACATTAGAGACAGACAACCACTCACACTCACATTCACACCCAGGGGCAATTTAAATTAGCCAATTAACCTAATCCCCATGCATGTTTTTGGATGGTGGGAGGAAGCCGGAGTACCCGGAGAGAACCCACGCAGACACAGGGAGAACATGCAAACTCCACACAGAAAGGCCCCAGAAAGGTCCCAATGATTATCTACCACAGTGAAGAAGATACAAGTTTGATGCCATATAGTCCTGATATCACAAATGGAAGATGAGAGGACCTGGTGAGGATAGTCTGCAGGCTGATATTCAGATGACATCTTGGCATGTATGACACCTGCAACAGCCTAAACTATCCCTCAGATGCCACCATCACTTTTTCCACTGAGCATAAAGTCTCTCCCTCCCTCAATGGGGGATTTTCCCCTAAAAGTGCACAACATTTCACCTTTCGATGTACACACACAATACTGGGCTCCAGATTCAGAAAGTTAACTGCTGAGATGAGAGAATATTTTCAATGAGGCCTCAGAAGAACAGTGAAGGAGAAACCCTCCTGAAATTTAGATTTTCAATGAGGAAGTGAGACAACTGTCAGGAAGTCTGTAAAAAACAGCGTTTAACGGCAGGTGGTGCATGAGTAAGACTAAGGAGCAGATTGCAGTACAATACACTGAGCTATGTGAAAAAAGGAAACCCCACAACTGTTGTTTGGGTATGTTTTTGAATAATTTCACACTCAGCATCACTTCACTGATTCACAAAACACAATGGCTAACATTAGAAACATACTGAGGTCACACCCTACGATTCAGTATAAATAACAGAAACACCTCATACAGAACATCTATTTGGACTTTATACTTGAAATGTGTAGGATGATGAGCTGCTTATTACAAAGTAAGAAACTCACTCCTTGATGTAAACATTACACTTTCTAATAAATCAGCAAGCCCAGATGCAGAACTGTTTCCACTGGAGACATATTCTGTATTAAAGAGCTACAAAAGACTAAGAGCCCACATACTGCACTTATTAAATGGATAGTCTTCCACCAGCTACTCAAAGTGCTACATGCTAACATTGACCCAGTCGACAATACACACACACGCACACACGCACATGTACATACAGTATACTGCATATACCAGCCAAAAGGGATTTCCCAGATAGCTTATTACTGACTTTCAGAATATCAATAATTGATTTATCTATATCTTTATCTAAACCATTAGTTACTCTATGTAACTCTAGTATCTCTGTATAGAAAGTGGTGCGAACATAACTAAAGTAACTATTTCTGCCCAATTAGAATGGCATTCACACTATATAAACAAATATACTTTAAACATTTCTTATTTATTTATTAACATAGCTTCAAACAGTGCTGATTATAATCCATTATAAATTCTCTGAATACACAAAGTCACTGAGGTCATCATAACTACAAGTGAAGTGCTGCTTGAACATAATGCTTTCTTTGAGATCTCTTTAGTAGTGCCTCATTCCCTTCGTCCACTGCTATCTCTGTGCTCCACAGAATGCAGTGCTGTTCACAGCTGCTGCTTGGGGGAAATAGCCACTAGCCAGTGTTGTCTCAATTGTACACAGAGATAAACAAGTGTCCGCTGTGTCTGCAATCATTATTTCACCTTGTTGTAATTCCACATCGTTCTCAGTCCCTATTCTCCCAAGTAAGAAGCCTCCACTCGAGATACTTGTTGTTTCTGGAGTTTTGGGCCATGAAACACCTCTGACAGAGCTGAGGGTCAACCCCAGAGGTGGATCAGTGAAATCCACCTCCACGTTGGACAGAAAGTCTCCCAGTAATCCTCTAAATACACATCCCTCTTCCTCGCCACTTGATGTTACGTCTCTCTGATCTTCATCCGTCTCCATTATCTCTTCTCCTTGTGGACCTTGCATAACAATCTGGGGTTTGTAGCCGACATGCTCCACCATGTGGCTGTCAACAAGCATGGTCTCCAGATGTGACATTAGCAAAGGTGTTGTCACTGTTGTGGGTCCTGTAGGTCCTGTTACGACCTGGGATACTGGGACGTCGATGATGGGGTACACATCGTCGCTCTCTTCCTGGGAGATCAAACTGATGGGCGACAGTGGAGGATCGCTATGGGTGGAGGAGAAGGATGGTTCGCTTCCATATTGCTGGTGTCCAAAAACAAACAAAAGCAAGGTCACAGTTAGATTTGAAGAGATGAATGTATTGCAAGTGTGCTGGTGTTGCCTGGTGTTTTGGTGAGAGCACTTCACACAAAAACAGGGAAGCATGAATGTTGGCTTTGTTTGCTTGCTTTCATTACCTCCAACAGCCTGATGGCATTACTGTTTCCTGGTTTTGGTAAATTTTCATCAAGCCAGGCAGGTCCCCAGGATATACATTTCTGTTTGATCCTGAGACAGAAAAACAATTAAGATTTTAACAAGCATTTTAGAGAACATTTATCCAGTACTGGTAATGACAGTTAATAAGAGAGGCAGTAATAAAATTAAAGAAAACTACTAATATCTTTAACTTAACTTAAAGCCACTATACCACAGTGTAATTATCATACTTAGAGGTATCTAGCAATATCTGAAACTTCTCCCATGTGCCAGTGTACGTACAGCTGAATATTAGCAGCCAATGGCAGTTTGTGATACAGAAAACTACAGTGGACGACGCAAAACATTAATAGTCCTATCCAGAGCCAGAGTTTGGTTTGTCCGTTCTGGGCTACTGTAGAAACATGGCAGCCAGCTCCATGAAAAGAACCCACTAAAATATGTAGTTATAAACATCTCATTCTAAGATAAGAAAAACACTTTTCTTAGTTTCAGGTGATTATACAACACAGACAACAAATAACATTTCATCTCTGCTAATAGATGGCTATAAATGCTACACACTGCTCCTTTAAGTAAGTCAGCAAGGCTCCGCTCTTAATGTGTTCATCACTTTAATCAATCATTAAAAAGTAGTAAAGCCCTTTGAGAGTAAGTTACATTCTACTGACTACTGTGTGATAGAGATGACAATACCTTGAGAAGCACACACAGGACCTGCACAGCTAAAAACCAAATACCAGATTGGGATGCTTTGATCACTTAACACAACTTCTGATCTTTCAATGGTAGAATTTCTATTCATGTTAATCTTGTGGTTTTATGTTCTTTGTGTGGCATTTCAAGAAATCAGCCACAGTGGCATCCATCCTGGTTACTAGTAAAACAAAACCTATGCACATTTAAAATCACTTGCATCAGAGACAAAATGATGTTTATCCTCGGAATTCTTTCACTATCATTAAATTATGTCTGTTGTGTCTATTGTGATGACTGTTCTTTTCCATGAAATACTGAGCAACTATTTCATAATAATACCTTTCCCTCACACCACTCCAGCACATCAGGTTGGCTATGACCGCTATAAGGAAGGTAACGATGAAAACAGTCACAATCATCACTCCAACTAGAGGAGACAAGAAGGGAACAGTTTAATACAGTAGCTGAGAGTCTTTAATATTTCCACTTAAAAATTATTTGCTTAAATTATAGTTATATTACAGTTAATATTTCCACAAAACAGCCTTAACAGGTTGATGTTTGTGTTTTTATTGTGTGCATGGGATGGCAACGCTGACCTGCTTGGCTCTCAGGCTGAGAACAGATGCGATTCCCCCGCTTTCCTTCTCCTGCTGAGGTGGATGCAGTCAGCTGCAGAGCGAGAGCTCCTTCAGGACAGTCTAGCCACATCTGTCTGGGGCTCGAGCCAGTCACCGTCTCTGGAAAAAGAGCAAATGTCACTCATGGCTTTTCATGTTATGGCAGCACAATAACTGTTATTGTAATTGTTTACATTTTAAGAAATGCAATTATGCAAGGAAAAACACTTCATTTCAAGTACTTGTGAGCGTACTCCACTGGCTAGGTCATTATAGCTGATAACATTGCACCCACCCATCAGGTTCCCCTCCAGGACTACCAGCTGGCGGCTAAACCTATCTTTTTTTATGACAATTGGGCTAATTCCAAAGAACGTGTGAAAGATTATTTTGTCAAATTTGAATGTTGTAAAATTCCTGTACACTTCTGTGTGAGATTAAATTTGCAGAGGACCTCGGTATGTAGATGAAGGCTAATCTATATGGCATTTTCAGTGCGGTGCAGCCATAACTACTATCTAAAAACCAGCACCTGATTCTGATAATTAAGTCTTTCACACAATGTTTGGAAAAACTTATGATTACTTGAGAGACGAGTGACTGCATCCAATACACACACAACATGTCATCTAAGAGAAAGCAGTGAACTCTGAGGTGACTTTACACTGAGGATCCAGATATAGCGCATGATGCATGCTGGTAAGTAAGAGCTTTACTGCTGCATGTGTGCATGTTGCCACGTGGCTTCCTGTTCGTGGTCAAAGCCAGTTCTAGAAAACTCTTCTGATTCACAGAATGTACAACGAAAAATGATGACGACCAGTGTTTGAAGCATCAGTCTGCTCACAAGTGAAATCTGCATTTATCAGTTCTATGTCAAGAACTTTGCTGGAATGTTAATATAAGGTGATGCATTTTCTTACTCAGTGCTGAAACATCTGTGGAGCCATTGGATTTATTTTGTGTTTGGATATTGGCAGTTTTTATACACTAAGCATTAAAAACGCAACATTGCATTTTTTCGATATTAATTTGAATTTTCATAATTTATTGGGTGACTTGACTTGGTATGATACTGAACATGAATGAACAAACGCAACAATAGAAAAATTAATCAACATGGATTACAAATGTCAGTATCTTGTGTGATCGTCGTGGCATAGACGTGATGAGCGCGTTGATTTCGGCCACTGGAATCGCTTCCCGCTCTTCCAAGAGTGCAGTACGGAGATCAGCAACCGTCCCCAGCAGTGGAATACGACGCCGTACACGGCGATCCAGATTGTCCCAAAGGTGTTCAATCGGATTCATATCCGGGGAATAAGGCGGCCAGTCCATAACCTGCACATTATGTCTGTCCATAACGTGCCTGCAGGCGTGAGATCTGCATCTGTGGACGACAAAATGCCTGGCTACCCTCACTTCGGTCATTCCGGATCTCAGCATACCAATGGCCTGCCCCCTCATGTTTGCTGCTAAGCGTGGCATGGTGACCGTCTGTGACAGCTTGCATTTTTCCTCCGGGTTTTTAAAGCCTTGACCAGTTGAGCTCAAATCACCAAAAGAACTCATTGAAAGCTTTCAAACAATGTCCTAACGAATCACACATGCAAAAACAGGGATTGGTACCGTCTGCCACGTTAATTTATTGTTTGAGCTGCAAAATGTGGCTCCATAGTTTCAATAGCCACGAGTGGTAGTAAACAAAACATTCTTTTGTATACAAAGTAGTTGTATCCAATTTTATTTTGAATTGACTTTGTTGCGTTTTTAATGCCTCTTAGTATAAATAACTGGATAACCCGGAGAGTACAGACCTCCCCAAAGGTTTTATGAATATTGTGCCTGTAGTTTTTCCACAATCCTGCTGACAAATAGATTAAAAAAAATCATTGGTAGAGGTAATTAATCCAGAAAGAATAAAACTAGCAAGTAGCAACCATCAGTTTGCTTTTCTGACTTTCACCACATTACTGGAAGTGAGAGGTGAAATACCCTGCTGATGCTATGAAGCGTTGTGGGAGGGGAGTATCAGTGACTGCAGTTTCCATTATGTAACAGTGGCTTATATATATGGATACTACTGCATACATGATTTCCCACACGTATGTGAACACAAAAGCATACTAGAAAGCTGTCAGTCTGACCAAGTGAAGTACGCACACATACAACATATGGTTAAACGAACACCACGAAGAAAAGTCCTCTTCATGTGCAAAAACAGGAAATGACTCACAGCAAAGTTGTGTTTCCTCCAAACCTTCAGCTCAAATAACGTACCACTAGTGGAATTCAGCCAAGCCAATTGGTCTTATTACAGGATAAACCAGGTGTTGAACTATCTTTTGAACGCTAAAAAATTAAATGCATGAATGCATTAAAAGCAAATTCAAAAGTCATATGTGTAAATAAGAAGTAAGTAAACAAGCAAGAAAAAACTCTAATACAAACATAAATTAAGCACCATAAATCAAGCAAGCACAAACTATATTAAATAGAATATTATATATTGTCAATATTGATTTATCGGACAAATTAATTAATCTGACGGTCTTGATTAAATTGTTTCAAATGTATTTCATAATGTCCTAAAGCCCAAGAGTACATCAAATAACTTAGTTTGCCCAATTTTCTTAAAATTTGTTTTCTTTTAAATACAAGGATCCACCGTTAATCCCTGCAAACTGATGACGGTGATCTAGTGAGAGGGCCAATTAGTCGATTATAAAAATAGCTCCTGATTCATTATCATTATCAAAAACTCACTGCTGAGTTTTGTGCTGCTGGAGTCCAGTGTCTGCAGATAGATGGTGTAACTTGTGATGAAGCCTCTCTGCTTTTCTACAGGCAGCTCATCCCACTGGATCCGGATCCGTCTGGCCTTGTGGACCAGTACTGACATGTTGGGACCAGCCACTGGCTCTGAAACAGGTACAGGATAACAGGTGTAGATTGAGTCTATAAAGCTTGTGTGTTTCCCTCATGCAAAATCTATCATGATACACTTAGAGCATGGAAATTTACAGGAGCTTTAAATTATAGAATAAACATCATTCAGCCTGAGCCCTGTGGCAGCTATGAATCTTACTCTGTTCTCTGCAGTAGACTAGACCAGATGATGGAACGCTGACACCTCTGGTGGTCACAGCATACAGAGAGACATTGTACCTCACACCCGCAGTCAGACCTGAAACAATACAGGAAACACTCTCACCACAAGCGCCACTGTTTCACAAACTAAATATTAAAATTCACCAGCTCCCCACAAGAGGTCACTATAGCATTTTAGTTGAAGCCATTTCTACATTGTTTTGTGATGCCAAAATGTGTGTTGTGTACCGGTGATGAATGTGCTGTTTTGATCTTTAGTCACTTTTTTCCACTGCAGCTCTGCCATAGGTACACTTGTCCATTCTAACACATATTGGAGTAAATATCCTCCAGATGTTGATCGATTCCTCAGCCGCGACCAGGAGACGAACACAGCGCTGCCATTAGCTGAAGGAGCCAACTCTCTCAAAGCAGGTCCAAACTCCCCTAAACAGAAATTATCACACTGAATTTATCATACTGAATATTTAAGAACTTGGATGAAGGATGAAGATTAGGGGCCATACAGCACAATCAGGGCATTCCATAAGAAAGTGGAAAAAAATCAAAATTCCACATAAATTCACTCACCCATTCACATTCTCTTACTAAAAATCAGTAGGATCTATATGTCTATATATATATATATATATATGTATATACACGTGTATACACGTGTATATACATATATATATATATATATATATACACACACACATATATATATATTACGTGTATATATATACATATATATATATGTATATATATACACCTTGTATATATATATATATATATATATGTGTATATATATATATACACACACACGTATATATATATATATATACACACATATATATATATATATGTATATATATATATATATATATATATTTGTTTCTGCAATTGCTTTGCTTTTCTTTTAGTTTTTATTCATTGACTACATACGCTACTTTGTTCTCCCAGCTACAAAGACATTTTTTAAAATATATTTCATCATACAATATCACTGACTAAGACTACAAACATGTTATAACGTAAACATATTTTATGTGAAGGAAAAAAACAAAGATATGATCAATCAAAAAAAACATACACATAAACTGTGCAGTGTGTAACAACCCACAAAATAATTTATAATAATAATGGGTGATAATAAAGTGATGGAAAAATCCGTAAAATAGTAATAATCATGCTCACAAAGACAGGAAAAAGTATTAACAAATGAATGGGTAGATGAAAACAGATTGAGAGATCACAATAGTTCCCATTATTGTGCTTAATAATAAAAACATACTTCCCCACAGGATAAATTACACAGAGGAGGGAGAGAAGAAGGAAAAAGACAGCAAAAAAAGAAAGTCGCAATATGATCAGTACATGGGCTGTACTGATGTATGTGGTACCTGAGTGTCTGAGTGGGACATCAGCCAATGGTGACATCCCATACAAGGTGACAGCACTGACGCTTAGTGCCTGGACCTCTGCTGGTAGCTCAACTGAACACTGGCTCACAGCGGCACCACATGTCACTTCCTGTTGCTGGTCACTACCCAGAAAGATCTTGTACTCTTGCACCGCACCACTGTAGTCCTCTGGAGCTAGAGGCTAGGGTATAAGTTTTTACATCACCCAGTTAGGTCAAATGATGAGGTGAATTTCATGTATGTACAGTATGTACCTGCTTATATGGTATATGTAACATGATCAATAAAGTATTTTTCTTTTTCTTCTTCTTCTGGTATGTAAGGAATAGTCTGACAGTTCAACTCACTAGTTAATTCTGCATAAAGCATAAAAACAAACTTGGCAAACATGGCAGTTATGTGATTATTTCTTGGCTAAGCACAGTCCAGCAGGCCATTACTGAGAAAAAGTTATTTTACTTCCTATGATGCTCATAGCCATATTGAATCATAAAAATAGTTATACGATATGATAAAATCTGCATATAGCACTGTATATTACTACATTACCACTATAATAGTAATAATAATAGTCACAACAGATTATAAGGCCCTTGGTAGTCACATATTATATTTTATAATTAATTATAATCACTGTTATAATACATTATGATATGATTATTAATCATAAAAACATTTTTTTTATGTTTGTGATTGTTAATAACTACAATTATCCAGTACTATGAGAATATTATGTGATATGTTATTTTTATTTGTAATGGCAAATCTCCACAAGAGAGCATTATTGCCCAAAGGGGTAACGATTCCTTTAACGAATGAGTAGGGTATGGCTACAGCTCTATTATCTATTATATTTGTAATATTTTTGGAATAATTATATTGAGGCACTACCTTCCACAAAACAGTCAAGCCATTAGTCTCTGGGCTGACAAACATCCTCCACACTTGCAGCTGCTGAGATGGACCTGAAGATAAAGTTTAACCACAAGTGGGGGGTTTTATATGAGCAACATTTCACTCTCACATGTATCACATTCAGACTGCTTTTGATACAAGCTAAGTAAGAGGCGTGAGCTCACCTTTTCCAGGACTACTCCCTCTCACAGATGGGCTCCATTTGCTGCAGAGTGACCTTTTGCTGGAATTTGACCTGGGCGTGTTTGAATGCGTCAATCCTGATGGCGACTTACACGTTCTCATCTTGAACTCATATTCAGTCAGAGGCCTCAGTCCATCCACTTGAATTAGACCCTCACTGTTGAGTTCTGTTACCTCTCCCACTTCCTAGAAGACATAAAGATATTAAGTCGGCTGCACACTGCCTGATTAAAACTAATGATGCAAGTTAACACAATGGGTGTCATGATATTACTTTACCCAGGAGCCATTATCTGTGCGGAGCCTAACATCAGATCTGAGATGCATTGAGGATTCATAGGTTTTCCATAGCAACATGGCTGCTATGGAATTCTTTTCAAACTTTATCTGCATGATATGAGGAGTCTCTGGTATCACTGCAATACAAAAGAACATAAAGTGAAACTATAATGAAAATGAGTAGTGAGCAATAATATTCATAAACTGAAACCAAATAAAAATGTATCCTTTATGAAAAAATAAAACAAAATTATGTTGCATTAAAAAAGCAAATAAAAATATATGTAAATTTATTTCAGCTATAAAAGGAGATGGTGAACCACAGACGCTGAACAGACTCGACATTCCAGGAGATGGTGCTGTGCCAAAATCGAATCGCACTGGACATTATAGTAGCATGAAGATTAAACATTACACGCTCTCTATGCTTCTGACACATTATACATGGCAAACTAAAACTATATATATACACTATGTTGCCAAAAGTATTCGCTCACCCATCCAAATAATCAGAATCAGGTGTTCCAATCACTTCCATGGCCACAGGTGTATAAAATCAAGCACCTTGGCATGCAGACTGCTTTGACAAACATTTGTGAAAGAATGGATCGTTCTCAGGAGCTCAGTGAATTCCAGCGTGGAACTGTGATAGGATGCCACCTGTGCAACAAATCCAGTTGTGAAATTTCCTCGCTCCTAAATATTCCACAGTCAACTGTCAGCTGTAGTATAAAAACATGGAAGTGTTTGGGAACGACAGCAACTCAGCCACAAAGTGGTAGACCACGTAAACTGAAGGAGCGGGGTCAGCGGATGCTGAGACGCATAGTGTGAAGAGGTCACCAACTTTCTGCAGAGTCAATCACTACAGACCTCCAAACTTCATGTGGCCTTCAGATTAGTGTGCTGAGAGCTTCACGGAATGGGTTTCCATGCATCCAAGCCATACATCACCAAGTGCAAATGCAAAACGTTGGATGCAGTGGTGTAAAGCATGCCGCCACTGGACTCTAGAGCAGTGTTCTCTGGAGTGACGAATCACACTTCTCCATCTGGCAATCTGATGGACGAGTCTGGGTTTGGAGGTTGCCAGGAGAACGATACTTGTCAGACTGCATTGTGCCAAGTGTAAAGTTTGGTGGAGGGAGGATTATGGTGTGGGTTGTTTTTCAGGAGCTGGGCTTGGCCCCTTAGTTCCAGTGAAAGGAACTCTGAATGCCCCTTCCTCTTCCAAAATGACTGTGCACCAGTGCACAAAGCAAGGTCCATAAAGACATGGATGACAGAGTCTGGTGTGGATGAACTTGACTGGCCTGCACACTGACCTCAACCTGATAGAACACCTTTGGGATGAATTAGAGTGGAGACTGAGAGCCAGGCCTTCTCCTCCATCATCAGTGTGTGACCTTACAAATACGCTTCAGGAAGAATGGTCAAAAATTCCCATAAACACACTCCTAAACCTTGTGGACAGCCTTCCCAGAAGCTGTTATAGCTGCAAAGGTTGGACCGACGTCATATTGAACCCTATGGATTAGGAATGGGATGTCACTTCATCAGTTCATATGCGAGTCAAGGCAGGTGAGCGAATACTTTTGGCAATATAGTGTCTGTATATATATGTATATATATACGTGTGTGTATATATATATATATATATATATATATATATATATATATATATATACGTATATATATATATATGTGTATATATATATATATATACATATATATATATATATACATATATATATATATATATATATATATGTATGTATATATATATATATATATATATATATATATATATATATATATACATATATATATGTATGTATATATATACATACACATATATGTATACATATATACGTATATACATATATACATATATATATATCTATATATAGATATATATATATATATACGTATACGTATATATAGCTTTCTGGAAAGAATAAAACTAAAATAACATAAAAATTATAATTGAAATTAGTATAACCTTGGGGTGCACACATGGCAGGGATTATCCAGTTTGCTGGGCTTTCAGCCCACACAAATAAAATAAAGTTCAGTCATGACTCAGAGTCAAAAGTCTGTTGCAACAGACATCAGACAAGTTGTACTGAAACAGCCACTAAGGTGGGCTGAGGAGACGGTAATTATTACAGAGAAAGATCTTGCTAATAACCAGGCCAGCTTAGTCAAACTGTGTCAACTGAAAATACTTGATAATTCATATAAAAGAAACCACTTAACAAAACATTATGCAGTTACATACTCCTTCACCAGAAATGAGTGTGTTTAACAGAAATGAGAGCTTACTTATGTCATTTACACGAAGGATGAATGGAGGAGATTGTGATTCTCCAAACTGGTTGTAAACAGAGATATTCATCTGATATGTAGTGTTTTCATCGAGCATGGTTCTGGGGATGGTGATTTCTTCAGCATTCTGGATCTGATCCAACAACACCTGGGTCCCATTTTCTCTGATTATAAAATTGAATATGAGGTTGTCAAAATCACATAAGAGAAAACAAAGCAATGGCTTTTTGATCGATTAAGAAAAACCTCATACCTGTTGACTGAAATGTTGTAGGTGGTAGGCAGGTGTGTTTCCTGTCCTCTCTCCCATGAGCAGTCTATAGATTCTGAGCTCCTTGATGTTTCACAGAAAATATTTTCAGGTTTATCTGGAGGCACTTTCAGCACAGAGGATGGAAAACAAAACATAAAACTAATGAAAAGTAAATCACTGTCATTTTGGCATGTCTGCTTCGCTGCTCATTACCAGATTTTATTTTTTCTCTAGAGAGAATAAAAAGCCAGTTCGATGCTTTGGATGATCATCAAAATTTAAGAAATTATTTTTGTAAAACACATACTAAAGCCATTTGCAGCTTCTTTTCATTTCATGTTCATGGTCATTTATCTTTTCTGCAGTATCACCCTCCAATCCCAATGTTCAAATATGGGCGGTGATACAGTGATTGCTCACTGTACCACCTGCCCAATCTGACTCACTGATCATTTTCTCATTCACAATCTGAAGTAGGAATTTTCTACTGTTATTGTAATTAAGGAAAATGCTTCTTCATCTGACCTGTGTGAGGCTGCTACAGCTTGTCTATTAATGGGCCCCTGGCTTATTTTTGGAAAAATGCCCCAAGGCAAAGCCAGTTAAGCGTTGCATATACAGGTAATACCAGTGTGACTTTGATCTGCAACTGCTTAAATGCTTCTGTCTTAATTCCTGAACTTAGTAGCAATTCACACAATAATTAAAGTCAATACATCACACATTTTATCGGTATCAGAGCCAACTATACATACATCCACCATGTAGGTCCAGTCCATTGACAATCTCAGACAACTGATCAATCTTCCGCTTGCAGCGTACTATAGATCGTGGCGTCCGGACATTGAACAGACTGAATTTTGTTGTGGTGCAATTGACCCTCTTCCAAGAACTCACAGTCTCACCGTTCAGCTCCAGGGCTATTTTGAAACTGGAAGACATTAACATAACTGCATCTGAACAATCAGGTTTTACATACCTGACATGTAGAAGACAATATTGTATTGTACTGTATTGTATTTTATTGTTCCTACCTCCACTGACATTCTGTGATGTGGCAGTAGACTGTCAGGTTTGAGCCGATGAGGAAATATGAAGCTGGTTTTACTGTCAGGTAGCCACGGCTATTGAAGTGGTGGCAGCCAGCAGGTAGCAAAGGACAACCTGTCCAGAAGATACAGACCAAGTTTTCAAAGCAGTATACTATCCCAAGAAAGGAATTATATTTGCTTTTAAACCTAAGGTTTAAAATCAAACTTGAATACCTGCCACAAAGTAAACATGTTTAAATTCCAAGATGCAGGAATTTATTTCCCTCTCCCATGTTATTGTCACCCCTAATGCTGGCTTAGTAAAACTACATACGAAGAAAGGTTAGGTGCAAAAAATAACCCATCTTCTTCAGCTGGCTGCTATACATAAAAACACATTTACCTCACCACTGTGGTCAGAGCTGCAAAGGCAAGGTTTAGAGCTCGTAACCACTAAAGCTACCAAGTTGTGATACTTTTCTCACTGCAGTGCAAACAGGCTAAATAGTAATGAAGTGCCTGGATGGAACAGATGGCTGGAGGGATATTGTGATACTCACACTTGAAGAAAAATATGAGGAGTATGACAACGAATCTCCAAAGTGTCGAGGGGAAATTCATCTCGGCTCATCTTTTTTTTGATCTCTAAAACCTCCCTCAGGGTGTCTCAGCAGCTGTAAACAAAACATTATTGTTAGAAATCATATTATATTTCCTTCCAAATAAATACTTCATGGGAATTTATTTTCCATATTTGAAGAGATCCTCAAAACTTACTTCAGTCGCCTGTTTACAGGGGGTTTCTAGCTCACAGGGTCCTTCTGAACTTAGGCTTTATGACACATGCACCAGGGTAGATAAGAGAAAAAAACACTAATATGACAAAGGCATCCTGTTGATTAACATGTGTTGCATCAAATCTGGACTGGATCTCTTATCACCGCGTCAAGTTTCATTAGTAGATAAGTTAAAATAAAGCTCACCAGGTTTTCTTATCAGCCGTCGATGCCTCAGACAACTTCTTGAGATCCGTCTGACTGATTTCTGTTGCACGAATGGAACATTTTAAAGAGGCCAGTGACCTAGTTTGGTGGTATTTTGTCAAACCCAGAGAACTTTCAACATTTGCCTCAGTACTTCGGTGCTCTACTTCAGTTGCCTGTTTTTCATCACCACAAAAGGTTCAGTTGATTTAAATTTTATGTGTGCTGAGAACCTGTTCTGAACATGCTGCTGTGAGCAGATAATCAACATGTTAACATAGCTACTGTGTGTGACATTTTTACTTTGAAAAAGATGCTGACTGTAACATTACAATAACCTGTTTCCATTAGTCCTGACACTTCTGAGTGTTTTTACAGTAAACTCTAAGTGCTGATGAACAGCAACGCAAACACATTCAATTCATATCACAGCACACACAAGTATAAATGTCAATAAATACACACTCTGTCTTTTCATTAGTTTGGTCATAAAAAAACAAACCTGTATCTTTTTCATTCATGTCGCTTATATTCACAGTCCTTCAGAGTTTTGACTGTGTTTGAGGAAAAACCAGACTTCCTCAAGCAACCCAAGTTTTTGTGATATCATTTTGCTTCTTATTTTCCATCTTTAACTTCAAAGGCTTCACAGGGAAAACCCAGAAGTGAGGTGAAGTGCATGTTCAGATACAGATTAAAGAAACCTCAAGCTTCAGGTTTGCTCAGTTTACAGAACTGACATGTAAAAAGACATGTTGAATTCAAAAAGCCAAAGCTATTTTCTATAACATAAAACACTTCATGAAACACATATAGTGTAACACTTGAGCTGCCTTTTTCTGGCTTCTGTGATAAATATTAAAATGTATTTTAATAGAGAAACTTATTAGACCACCACCCAGTGAAAGGTAGTGGCCACCCCTGTCCTATATTAAAAGTATTGTTTCTGTAATGGTTAATATACCTGTATGTGGAATCTCCTTAATCAAAATCAAAATCTCAAGAGTGACCATAAGCAGAGGACTGGATGGACTTGGATGGATGAGTCCAAGTTTGAACTCTTCGGTCAGCATTGTTGTGTTTATGTCCACATAACTGCTCAAAAAACATGTTTCCCTATTATACATATGACTATAAGGCATAATCAATCTTCAATCTTGAAAAGCTGGAGAGTGTTTTGATGCATTGAACCCACAGTGAAACATAGTGGGGGCTTCATTACGGTATGGGGTTCTATTTGTTGAAATGGCAATTTGTTGAAATCAATGGTATCATGAACAGGAACACCACATCATCTTGGTGCATCATGAAATCCCTTCTGGATTGACAAACCAAGAAGATAATGACCCCAAGCATACTGTAAAACTGCGCACAGACTACTTGACCAAGAAAAAATAATCGAGAGCAAGTCTCTGGGAAAGGCAAGAAACTATTAGGAACTCAACAACAAAAAAGATAAAAAGATAAACATAAAGACAATGCCAGCAAGAATGCAAGCTTTATCAGGGACAAAGGAAATATTATGATTTTTAGTTAATATATGTGGACTTATGTGGAATTAGTTGTTCCATTTTTTCAATAAATGAATAAATATATAGCATTTTTATCTCTAAAATATTTGTGTTTTCTCGTCAGGTGGCCTAACAAATTTGTTAATCACTATATATAGATAAAGAAATAAAAATACAACAACGAAGCATTCGAAACATCAAGTATCACACAGAGACTAGTACCTGCATGATATTCTCTAATATTTTTCCTGACCTGCCAAACCTCAGACTGAAACTACAGTGTGAACATTCATCTGACTGAGATGTTCAAACTAAATGTCCGTACACAACCGTCAAGTTATAGCTAATCTGTACAGTGGGAGAGAAAGAAGGAATTAAGTTCACAGTGGCTTTTTTAAAAAAAAATTACAAAGGATTTTATTGCATATTTGAATTCATAGGTTATATGATCGTTAAAGCCATTACTGTACTACAAAAGCCTAGTGATTGTGTCCAAATTAGTTTTATTCACACTATAATAAACTTGACATATGACAAGTTGTACGCAGTGAAACGTGGTGATTCATTTTGTTTGTGTTGGGTCATTTTGGGCCCGTTGGTGGATTATCGTGGTACGGCACAGAGGCGGTAAGGTTTGGGACAGAGAGTGGCTCCTAACTTGAACTCCAGACTGGGCTGCTCTCCAGGAGGTGCTGTAAAAGAAAATCTCTGAAGGAGGGAGGTGAAGAAGAGGAATAACTCCATCCTGGCCAGCTGCTCCCCGAGACACACACGCTTACCTAAGAACACACAATACAACAGATGAGTTGCATTCACGCCGTGTTTTTTATTTTCACTTTGACCATATAACAATACTGCTGTGACACCGAAGACACCTTACAACTATGATATGTCGGGTTGTACCAAATGCCTTTTTTGTTCACAATAGAAGGATCTATTGAGGTTTCTAATTGAAGTCATTTTATCGCCCTAAAAAATAAGAAAAAGGTCTAAAACAAAATTCTCAGTTTGAATGAAGTGATTCATCAGAATAAATGTGTCGTTCTTTGATGAATATAACTCATTAGCGTGTGCAGAAAACAAGAACAAACCTCTTTCTTCTTCTGACAGGCTAAATGCCAACAAATATGGACTGCAACAAAATATTTTGTTAGACATGATGTTAAAGTGATAGTTCAGAATTTTGGACATAGGGCCTCATTTCCAAGTGAGCCGGAGTGATGGAGATGTGTGGAGACAGTTTTCAACAAATTTCATTCAGTCCTAGTTGCAGAGTTTCACTGAGTTCACTGGTGCAAGGCTAGCGCAAGTAAATGGTGCTAGTTTACCCACTTTTTACCCACTCCACAGTGCACCCGAGGCAAATCCATGCCATGCCTCCAACACTCTGGCTCATGTGGAAATGAGGCCCTATGTGCAAAATTCTGAACTATCACTTTAACATGTTGTGAATTTTGGATATTATTCCATTAATCTTTTTTTTCAATCTTTGCATTTTGATTTTTGGAATTGTTCTGATGTTTGGATGACACAAGTCGGAAATAATCCCACGCAGCCACCACTGGAATCCACAAATAATTAAATAACTAGTGTAACCTGGTCTTTATTTGCAACTATAAAAAAAGAAATGTTGGATTTAAACAACATGAACAGATACACAAAAAAATATTTTTTTTTAAATGCTGATTTAAAGGAACCGTATGTAAGAAATGTATTTAAATGAATCATAAAATGGCCCTGATATGTCACCAGACATTAAGAACTCATGTTCATTTCAAATATTTATATCACTGACAACAGAAGTGCAGCCAGGATATTCTCATTTAAAAAGCCATGTTGCAGCCCTCAACTGATGTTGATGTTGTCATGTTGTGTTTTGGTCTGATGCGCCACCCTCCACCTATCTCCCAATCACCAAGTCAGTAGTGTGTCAGCATCCGGGTTGCCAGCTCTGCTCTAGATACCACAGCTGCAGCTACGAACGTGTCGGATAAATAATGTATAACATTCTGAAACCTAAAAGACCTCGTTATGAATCCAAAATACATCATGACAAAGTCCGAAATAAAACAAGGATTTTTATAGGAGATGCCTTTGAAAGATGCAGATGGCTGAAAGCGGAGAACAATTTGAAGGCAGACGGGCAGGAGCACCCTCAACGCTTACTCCCGGCCACTGCCCTGGAGCTCCGCTCACTTTACCCGTTTCTCCACAGCTCTCCTCTGGCACATTTCACTCCTTCTAAGTATCCATGGTGATGCCAAAGGTGGCTGCTTTTCATTCACTGTACCATTTTCCGTTCCTGTAGGATCCTGCAGCCTAACTGGCAACCTCTAGTCAGGGCAGAAGGAGAGAGGAGACACTGCTCTACAGTAATTTGAAAGTGATTGCAGCACCAGTTTTGGCCACAATCCTACATACGGTTCCTTTAAACAATTCAAATGGCAATTTACAGTATGAATGAGTTTTTGATAATTTAGTACAGCCCTAGTAAATTCTTTAACAGGCAAATGATTGCTGAGCTATGGATGGGCCTGGCAGCATGTGAGCAGTGCTTGAAGTGGGCAGGTCTATGGTATGCAGTAACGGCACTAAATTTAATCCATTTTTTGTGAACCAGCATTTCCTAATTAGTTTATTTTTTATTAGTGAAATATCAATCTGCTACTGCTTGGTACATAACTAAAATTAAAAAAAAACAACAATAATCTACCACATTCTGTATCCACCACTGAGCTACACTGTCCCTTTTTTATTTCCCTCTGTGAAGCCCTGGAACACTTGAACAAGATACAGTACTTATAACTGATCAATGTAACTACTGACCAACCTGCTGAAAAAGGAATGAAGGCTTCTCTCTTTCTAAATTTGCCATCCTGGTCCAGAAAATGTTGAGGGTTGAAGGAGTGTGGCGTTTCCCACATCGACTCATCATGTAGAACCGAGATCAGTGTTGGCAGGACAAAGGTTCCCTGACAAAATGCCATTAATAGAGAGTATAAGTTAAAACTCTTTAAAGTTTTGTATTTCTTCTGGTGAGTTTATTTAAATAAATGATAATCAAACAAATGAAAATAAACAACACTGAGCTTCAATGTTAATTCTCAATTTTGGTAACAGCCAGTAAAGAAATAATAACTGAAAATAAAAAAAAATACAAATTACAATTAATTTCCTCCATTGCTATTTCCAAGGTTAGGAACTTTTATTCTCAACAATTAATTCACAAATCTTCAACAGCATGACAGCTGGGTTGATTGAGATCATGTGATATGATTAAAAGATTTCATAGGAGCTACTAAAAGGATGTTTGTTGTGAGAATATTTTGTCAAGTTCATTGAAGGTGTTATTGGTAGTGTTCACATTTTTCGTCATATCTGTTGAAATCTTCGTTTTTCAGTTGAATCATTAAATCTGTTGTATTCTTGCCAGTTTCTCAGCATTACCTAATTAAGTTTAAAATACCTGATAATTTATAACCACTGGCACTGAAGTACACCACTAGGTTTCTATGTGTTAGGTTTTAACATATATAATAGGTTATCATAATCAATACATGTATTTTCTTCAATAGTTCTTATTGCTTTCCATGACTACCGTGACCGAAGCAAAAACATGAAAATGTTTATCGAGAGCATGTGTTTGGTTTGTCGTTTCTGGGCTACTGTAGAAACATGGCAGCTAGCATTGTGATCCGCTCCCTATGTATTCTAAGGTAACAAAAACACAACTGTTCTTATTTTCAGGTATACACTGATGCGTATTAATATTATATTCCATCTCTGCCAATAGATCCCTGTAAATGCCACACTGTTTCTGTAAAGTTATCTTCACGTAGCTGAAAGGGACTGACTTCAGTGGTTGTGTTTTTGAGTTGCTTTCAAAAGCTATGTTGCCAGAAAAAAAAACCTCCGATAACAAAGAATTGGGGCAACCAGTTAGTCACCTGTTTAATAAAGCATAAAACATAAAGCAATTCTTTCTCATGTGTGCGTCATGTACCTTTGGGAATGTGTACTTGTCCAGCGTAGTGTCTTTGTTTGTCACGCGGATCAAATTGAGGGGAAGGATGTTTGCCATTCTCTGGATTTCATGGATGACTGCATCAGTATATGGCATGTTTTCCCTGTCAGTCATGGAGGGCTGCTTGGATGAACCAATGACAGCATTTATCTCGGCCTGGACTCTCTCTATATAGCAAAAACAGGAAACAATGTGATTCTGTGAACTGTGTAGATGACAGAGGTGAAAACACCACATCCCACACATACTCTCCCTGACCTGGGAGAAAGCCCTGATACTAGTTAAGATACTGGCAAAGCATGCAACAACAGGTTTAGACACGTCTCTGTCTCTCACACACACACACATGCACACGCACACACACCTTGTATGTCAGGGTAGTAGATCATGTACAACAGTCCCCAGTGTATAGTAGTAGTAGTAGTTTCTGTTCCAGCAGCAAACAGGTCCAGAGTGCAAAAACTTAAATTATCGAGATCAAAACCAGACTCTTTGTCCTCCTTCTATCAGTAACAAAAGAGGCAGTATCAGTTGATCCATTTCATGAGAAAATGTAAGGAGAACAAACACAACACCGACATTCACCTCTGCAATCTCTGTGAGGAAGCAGTCGATGTAGTCTCTCGGTGAGGACGGGTCAAATCTTTCTCGGTGTTCTTGGACCTTGCTTTGTATGAAGTCAATTATATTTTGTGTCAGCGTGAATATCCTCTGGTGAGGTCCAGGCATCCACTTCATCAGCCAGGGTAAGGTGTTATAAAGCTGCAGAGCATGAAGACAGGTATCCGTGAATCACTCCCAGAAACATGAACTCAGTCACAACCTAATAATGTAGTGTATGCTAACATATCAGTCACAGTTTCACGTTTTATAATTTTTTTGTACATTTGTTGATAATACTTTTGTTTATTTTTACTGATTTCTTTATTCAGCACCTAACTAAACTGTGGCTATATTATTTTTTTTTTTAAATGATTAGTCAACATAAAATGTTATCAATATTTCAGGACTTTTACTTGGAAAATATTTTTGATTGCTGTATTGATATTTTTACTCAAAAGGTATCATATGTAACATTTCCACATTAAAATGTGTAAACAATTCTGCTGAAATAAATCTATTTTTAGCAATGTGCTTGCATTATGCCAAAAGTTTCCAACAGGTTAATACCCAGGGGGAATCCCACATTTACTAATTGTTATAGTCTGTTACATTTGGCCACTTGTCAGTGGCATCATATCAAGCTCAGAAAATGTTTTTACTGCTAAATTTTGAGTTTGACTTGGCTTTAATCAGTGGGTCCATTTGTTTTGGAGAGGAGGAGACCTCTGTGTATAATATGGCTACTGGTAAAAAACTTAAAAATGATGAACACTGAAGGAATCCTTTAAGGAAGACACAGCAGTCTGCAGTAAGAAAAAAATCAGTCAGTGCCATGCTAATTATTAGAATACACTATTGACTTATAGGGCTGGCTGGGTAAATCCTGGCTTTAAATAGATGAATAAGTGCTTGTTTACAAAGAAAGCTCACGTGTGCCCATGCACCTCCCTCTAAGTACAGCAACTCATTGAAATTCTGAAGAATGCGGGTGTGCTGCTGGTCAGTATACTCAAAGCGATCTCCAAACACCAGGCAGCAGATGATGTTGGACACAGCACTGTTTATCAGCATCTGGGCATTAAAAGGCTGGCCTGTAAAATAAAGAAAAAATGTAGACACACAGGGAACACAGGACACAAATTGTGATTATGGATGATAAACAGGTTGGTATAAAAGATCAGGTGCGGCCCTTCGATAACGAAGCAGCGAAACAGAGAATCATGTATACATGATCTAGGTGTCATGGTCCAAATACTCCACAGTGTTGATGCATGCTTCTGTGTTGCATATTGGGAGCAAAGTTGAAAGAAAAGCATGTGTTCACAGAATAAAAACATAACAGTAAGGATGTAACGATGCGCTCAACTCATGATTCGATACTGGGTTAATGATACAATTTTCGGACAACTTTTCTCAATACTTTCCTCTCATTTTTTTTAACAGAATGAGCTTGCAAACAAATTATGACTGGAAAACATTCCTTTAATTATTTCTGAGACAAAAACATTTCTGAGAAAGGGTGTAACTTCAAGACTAAAACTTCAATGTAATCATCCACTGCGGGTGGGTATATATACCCACCCGCATATATCATCGGCTGGGTGGGTATATATATGTATATATATATATATATATATAGATATATATATATATATATATATCTATATATATATATATATATATATATGTATATATACATATATACATATAGTATATATACATATATATATACATATATACTAACTAACTATTTAACGATTTTCAACTTGTGATGCATCGTTACATCCCTACAAAACAACAATGTTGTGTTGTGCGTTGTGCGTCAGCGTGACAAGACGTGTTCAGTGCCTTGCTGGAGGGCAAAAGCCTCAGTGAGATAATGGCACTCCTGCTGGATGGATGGCTCCAAGCTCTTCTTGCCCACACCAAAGTTTCTGAGTGTTCGAATAGCAAATCTCCTCTGCTGCTTCCATGGGTAGCCACTCGATATCACCAGACCTTGTGGAAACACACAGCAGCATTAGACCTGGAAGTAATAGAAAATGTGTACAACTAACAACTATTTAATGTGCTCAAATAGCATCACTAAATACTAGCCACACTTTTTAAACAAAATCCAACACACCCCACCTTTATTCCCAACTAATGCTTCAAACAGCGGTATGAAGGGGCGATCCATGTAGTCCTCTCCTTTTTGGATTAGGGCCTCTCTGACAAGTTTGTAGCCATTGAGGACCACAATCCTTCCACCAAAGAGCCGAAGGCTGAATATGTTTCCATACTTCTCTGCAAACTGAGCACAGAGAGCAGACATTCTTTTCTGAGGATGACTACAGCAGACTACAGTAGGCCTTCCTGACTACTGCAGTGTCAATGTGTTTCTTCTCTCATGGTTATTTTGAGGACCGATGTACTGTTTCACTGCTACATCCTGAAGTGACTGCAGTTAAATGAACAAAGTCCCATAACAAGAACCCGTTCAATACTTCTAACCGCAGGTCAACTGATCAGAGCGCTCTTAGGACTCGCTTCACCAAAGCATTTATGCAGGAACCTATTTGTGCAATCAAACTGGTTCCCTGTGGAGTCAAGAGTGACAAATCTGACACTGGAAAAAACCAGCAGGCGGATGGGTAGAAAGTGACTAGAATAAGCTTCTTCATAACATTAAACAAGCTACATACCAAGTCATGTCAACACTGGCTTTTAGATAATGTACCTGAATAATGTATAGGTAGGGTTACATGCAGCTCATTTAAAGGACCAGTTTCAGTATAAAAGGGAGTGTGTGCTTTAGTCTGTTGTCAGAATAATCACTGATAATACAAAATTGTATTTTTGCATATTGAAATGTTTTGTTTTTGTATAATCTTTTATAAAATGTCTCCATGTTTTGACCATAATGGAAAACCGTTTAGTGACATTTGGTGTTGCAACCAAGTGTCTTATTTTAAATGAAGTGTCATATAAACAAAACAAAAAGACTCAGGTTATAGTAATTACTTAAAACCTGTTTTCTTATCTTTCTATCTGTCTTTCTTAATTTAGGCTCCAGTGAACGGTTCAACTTCTTCTAATGCAAGATTTGCTGTTCCTTTCAGGAAGTGATGACACATAAGGAAGCAGGTGGTGCGAATGGAGGAACAGGAAGAGATCAACAGCCAACATGATGTGTATTTCTGGACCATTTCACCTGCAGTGAAACAACTGTTATCTAAATATTTTAGGATGTAAAAGACATCCCTATCAGACTTAGACTGCACTAATGAATAAAAAGAAACGTCCAAACAACTAACTAATTAGCTACAAGAAGATAAATCATTAAAAGTGTATATAAATAACACACCTCTGCGATTTGCAGGTGGAATCTGGTGGGATCCACGTGATGAAGGTGACCGATGAAAGGAAGAGCCCACGGTCCAGGTGGGAAGTTAGGCGGTGCCATGTTCTTCAAAACATCAGCCAACAACAGGAAAACAAAGAGAAATATGAAAATACTCCTGCCGTCAATCCACTCCAAGCCGAGCACGCTGTATATTGTCTCCATATCTTGTATAATTTATGGTGTTAACACTGCTGGCTCAACTCAACAGAGCTGTATGGACGGAGAGTTTGTGTTTCTACATCTCACCAGGGTGAACGATAACAGATTAGATAAGACTTCCGGTTTGCAAGCGTGCCCTTCAACATAAAAGTACAAAAACAAATACATGGGAAAAAGTGTGCGTGAAAAGTCTCAACAAAGCAGTCCAGAAATACTCCATTACAAAACAACATCCAGATTTTAAAATAACACAAAGGAATGGGGTTAAGGGGCTAGAAGAGCCTTAAGTTGGTAAGGGGTCTCACAATAACAGAAATAAACTTTTACATACCTTTATTACTGATAACTACTGAGTTATTTTATTGCCCGTTCATACTGGGTCAAATGTAACCACACACACAACACAAGTCCATCTACGTCTCAAAAATGTATTTTAACATTACTTTGACCTTAGCTCACTTCAGAGTCCAAGCTCCAGCTTTGTTTTTCTCTTCACATGATGAGAGGCCAGTGTTATGTAACATTTCCATGTTGGGGCATTTTTTTTCCCCAGCAAACCTCTACTCCTCCTCAGCCACATTTTACTGCAAACAGATTTTACTGAAGGACTTTTGAAACACAGACATCATGATTTTTCAAGCACTTTTTGAGTGTATGGACTTCACTAGCTGGCTGTTGCTCAGTTTTGTGGTGTTACTCCTGACAGATGTGGTCAGAAACTGGAGGCCACGCAGCTTTCCCCCTGGACCCTGGGCTGTGCCTTTTCTAGGAAATGTCTTCACAGGAGTTGACTTCAAAACAATAGAGAAGGTGAGAGTATGATCATGATGATGATCACAAGATTTCAGCTCAAAAATGTTTTCATATCATCTTCCAGTTGATGAATCTCTGCATTTTCAAGACTTTTAATCCAAACCTAGGTTGTATTTTCTGCTACTTAGATAAGAGTGCAGATATGTTGCTGGACAGTACAAGCACCTAGCCTGACAAGTCAGACATCAAATGTATAGGCAAAAATATTTTCTGCCACTAGGGTGTGTCTAGATTTCTAGGCTAACAAGCACTAGTAACTGCCATGTGAAGGCAGTATCGAGCAGAGGTGATGAGCTAGCCAGTTGCGTGGCCAGACTGGTTGCATGAACAAAGCACAGAGAAGCTTGGATTACAACAAACACAGACTTTATTCTCTGCTCAGGGCATGTGGTTGCAGATTGCGACCAACTGACCATCCCTCCATTCACTCCTCCCTTTCCAAGAGTGCAGTAACATGAGCAGTGAATAAAAACTGTGGTTTATATCCTGCCCGTTTCAAAGGATGATAAAAGTTTTTCTATCCAACACATAGTCCCTCCTGAAACTAGGGCCAAAGAAACTATTAACTATTACAAAACTATTAGTTGATATTAGTTAGTCAACTATTTGATAAGAAGACACTCGGTTTGAAAAAAATAATAAACAAAGACTCATCGTCTTGAGAAATCCAAGACCAAAAACCCCCAATAAGCCATTCCCTATCATGAATTTTTTTTTTTTTTTTTTTTTTTTGCAGCTTGCTCAAGAGTATGGTCCAGTGTTCAGCTTGAGGAGAGGCAGTGAGAGGATGGTATTCATTTCAGGCTATAAGATGGTCAAAGAAGCGCTTGTTAACCAGCTGGACAGCTTCATCGACCGTCCTGTTGTTCCCTTGTTCCATGTTGTCTTCAAGGGGATTGGTGAGTGTATAGTACACGAACGAGTGAGCCAGATCATAACGGTATGTTTTTTCCAAAGCAAAGCAAAATCTCTTTATGCTGTGATGAGGAAAAAATCATAACTCAGTCAGCCATCTCACATGCAACAAAGTAGTGCAGTGTATAATAATTGCATTATAAGGTTTATCATTAAGATTTATGGCTTCGTCCTTCCCTGCAAGGACACACCGAATTCATCAAGGCATCATCACCAGATTGAAGAGACAACAGGTGTTCAGAAGCAATAGATTTAAGAGAATTGCCTGTTTGCTTTGCTTTTAATTATTTGACATACCCTTCCCACAGGCATAGCTTTGAGCAATGGTTACCTGTGGAAGAAGCAGCGGAAGTTTGCCAACACTCACCTGCGTTACTTTGGAGAGGGCCAGAAGTCACTGGAAAAATACATTGAGGTGGAAATCAACTTTCTCTGTGACGCTTTCAAGGAGGAGCAAGGCAAGTAGCAATTTTAGTTCACACCCTAAAATGATTTATCATCACATGAACTGAATTCAACATATTCCCAGGGAGACCATTCAATCCCCATTACATCATAACAAATGGAGTGAGTAACATTATCTCGTCTGTGGTCTTCGGGCATCGCTTTGAATACAGCGATCAAAGCTTTCGCAAGTTTCTGGAGTTGGACAATGAAGCCGTTGTGCTCGCTGGCTCTGCTTGGGCTCAGGTAATTGCTTATCTGTCTCAACTATCATGTTGTGAACACCTAACAAACTGTGCTGCTCCATAACTTGATCTGAGAGATTGTCCCATCAACAGCTGTATGATGCCTTCCCTGGCTTGCTGAAGTACCTGCCAGGGCCTCACCAGACTGTCCTCGCCAACTACAATGAGATCATGACTTTTGTGAAAAAGGAAGTAGAGAAGCACCAGGAGGAGTGGAACCCCGATGACCCACGTGATTATATTGATGTATACCTGACAGAGATGGAGAAGGTAAGAGTTTTACAACCCTGGTAAAAGACAGAGTCACAATTTTTCACTGTTGTCTTAAAATAATTGAACATGTTTTTGCTTCTGCATTCCTTCTGTTCATACCAGCCACAACAGGTGTCTTTAATGCAATAAAGTGTATGAATACTACGATACTATGCAAGGTGTGCAATAAGTAGTAGTCCTGTAATGGTACACAAAAGTTTTGAAAGCCAAGGTTTTGTTTTTTTTTATTTGGTTCAGTATTTTTCCCCCATTTGTTTAGAAACAATATAATCCTGCTACTATAAATGAAATATAAAATAAAATGAATAAAAATTACTTAAACTAAATGTATTCTAAACATTAGTATTGCACTTTCCTTCAATCTCTCCCTTCCAGGTTGACATCATAAATGTTTTTTAGCCTTATAGTGAAGTGGCTGTGTAGCACGAATGAATGAGCTGTGGTTACCTCTGACTAGAGCTGCTCACAGACTGGAGACTATGAGCTGAAAGTCCGCAGTAATCAGAGCTTCCATAGTTGAGTGCACTGCCGCATGGAAGGCAATTCACACTGAGTCGGAAATGACAGAGAGAGGACTCCTCTGTGGTCCATGCATACTCAAAGCAGATGTTTGTAAGGTCTGTGCGCACAAAGCTCGAATTTGACAACCGCTGGTGTCACACAAATCGCTGCTACAAATGTCACATCGACTTGAATCAAATTAAATGTGACACTGATCTTCCAATTCACTGAAATTTGCTATCAAATATTGTTCAAAGATATTTATTAGCTGTTCCTTCAAGACATACAGTATATCACAGAATCACTCCAATGCAAATGTTTAAATGAACACACTCTTAATGGTTTATTGTGTAAGTAAAGATATGAACTTCTCTGATAGAGAGTCTACTATCAAATGTTAATCATGAAAAAAGCCTGTGGCAGCACAGCACAATATATGATGTCATTTACACCTGGCCAGAAAAAGGAGGATCCCCAGGCTGGCTTCAACATTGAAACCCTGCAGGTTTGCTCCCTCGACCTGATTGAGGCCGGCACGGAAACAGCAGCCACTACGTTACGCTGGGCCCTCGTATACATGATGCACTACCCAGAGATACAGGGTTAGTATCTTATTAAGCACACAGAATGCAGTAGTATTTCAAGGGTATAATGCCCATTTACTCTCCTTCTTCACTTAGAGAAAGTCCAGGCAGAGATAGACAGAGTGATCGGGCAGTCTCGTCAGCCCACCCTTGATGACAGACCCAACCTGCCTTACGTTGACGCTGTCATCCACGAGATTCAAAGAAAGGGAAATATTGTTCCCCTTGGATTCCCCAAAAAGGCCAGTAAAGATGCTACACTGGGAGGATACTTCATACCCAAAGTAAAGGATTATTTAACAGACTTACCCAGATATGAATTGCAAGCTGTCAAATCTGCTAACACCTCATGCCTGTTTTCTTTTTTCTTTTTTTTTCTAGGGAACAGCTATAAATGCAAGTCTTTCATCTGTGCTGTTTGACAAGAATGAGTGGGAAACTCCAGATATCTTCAATCCAGAGCATTTCTTGGATTCAGAGGGCCAGTTCCGCAGAAGAGAGGCCTTCTTGCCATTTTCAGCAGGTTCAAATCCTTCTCTTCGAGTGATACTAGTTAGCTCACAGGAATTGCTACCACCAATACAGTTCATGATAAATATGATATGGTTTTAGCTATCTAGTAACCTGAAGCTGCTGTTGACTGTTTCCCCACAGGTAAACGAGTGTGTTTAGGGGAGCACCTGGCCAGAATGGAGCTGTTCCTTATGTTTACAGCTCTCCTCCAACGCTTCACCTTCTCTCCTGTGCCTGGAGAAATGCCCAGCTTGGAAGGCGTGCTGGGCTTCACCCATTCCCCTGAGGAATTCAGGATGCTAGCTGTGCCTCGCTGATTTGCTGCCACCTCATCCCTGCAGTAACACTATTCATTATCGACAGTCTCCACGTCCTTCTGAAACAACGAAATCAAACAGTGTGCGTTCTATTCACAACTGGAAATTATAGAATCACAGTCAAAAAATCTTAAAATACCATGTCAAAATTTGCAGTAATCCAGAGGAGATTAGAGGATATTTGTAAGTCAAAAAGCACCTGAACTTGCTTATTGTTTCAAACAGGAAGGTTTTTATGCCTGTGACGAGGCATAAAAACTAGACTAGCAGCAGTGCTTTATTTGCTAAAGCATAATGCATTCATCATTTTTAATTGCGTGTGGCTATTCTGTGGCACTGATGCACCCGTACTTGTGGCAGCTTCCTGCTTCTTACTGCTATCATGGAGAGGAACGAAAATGGAGAATACACCTTGTATAATATCTTTGTAAATAAAATATCAACAAAGGCACTATTTTAGAGTGAGCAAGTCTCCACAGACCTGTGGATGAAACTAAATGGAAGAAGACCAGACTCAACATTTTTGTGAATAAAAAAATATAACTAATTACAAATAACTATTGAAATTCTATGACTTATTGCAATTAAAAAAAAAATCTTTGACAACCCTTATAAAACTATACACTGTTCTACATGTACTGATACAATATCTGGTCTAACAAGCTTCTATCTACTGGATATCAAATAATTTTGATGAGGCAGTCATTATCATATGACATTCATAAACTCTTGATCCATTAAGTGTTGCATAATTTAATGAGCAGATACTGATTAGCTCATGGCATATGTATTATGTATTCACATTAGCTCATGTTGTCTTATATTTGCTTCCAGAAAAAAAAAACCTCACAAAAATTACTTAATGTCTCACTGCCACACAGATGTACAGTACAAATGTTCTGTCATTGCTCTTGCATGCATCTTACTGGTGTAAGATTAAGATCAGCCTCTTTGAGTTTGTTATTGGTAAAAAAAACAAACAAAAACACATTATGTTGCATATACACATGTATCTTCAGCTAAAGTCATTTATAAGTAATTTTCATAGATTCTTTACAATGTAGTACAACTATACATATTGTGGATGTTTACTCTGTTCTTATATCAATAAATGATTTTATCTATTTTCCAGAATTGGCTTTATACATCAACGTCAATTTAGAGAGGTCATTTTGTTAAAAAGCCAAACACATGGAGGCAATTCGCTTCAAAAAACACAATTATACAATTGTGGTTAATGATTCCCTATCTTATGTTTGAATTATTTCATTAGAATGATGTGAAAAGAGAATCAGGAACATCTGAATGCACAAAGATGTTTTTTTTTCTGCCCAACAATCATGAGTCTAATTCTTGTTGCAAAAAAAAAAAAATGTCTAAAGACTACATACTCTTTAGACGTGGACTACAGTTTTTGTACTGGAATGGTCTAACCTAGTTCTACTCATTTAATTATTCCACTGCACTTTGTGTTGTTGGCTGGATTGGATGTTTACATGAACATCTGATCACAGTCTGAAGGTTACTGAAAGGCAGGAGTGGTTCATTTGGTGTATGTTATTGCATCGTTGATTTGATATTTAGCTGGTTGCTGTTGACCGTCACACTCATATTTTGA
The DNA here is from genome assembly GCA_029721515.1 of Synanceia verrucosa. Taxonomy (NCBI): domain Eukaryota; kingdom Metazoa; phylum Chordata; class Actinopteri; order Perciformes; family Synanceiidae; genus Synanceia; species Synanceia verrucosa. The sequence continues at coordinate 7,112,214 of CM056558.1, forward strand.
AGACCTTTATAATAATACAATAAATACTTATAACTGAGCATATTTACAAAAAATAGGCTATTAAGTATTCAAATGCTCTAAGCAGACCACCAGAATACATTATGGATCACTTGAGGTGTACCCAACCCAGTTTTGAGCTGTGAACCAACAGCTGATACACATATTAATGTGAAACTGGGCCGGTTATACCTTCCTCTAAGTTAACTTAAAATCACTGAGTTTATCATACATACATTCCAGCAGAATATGACAACTTGGATGTTTTTGGATAAAGAATAAAAACGGATTTTGACTGCATGTAAAATCAGACTTTGCTCTAGAAAACAGACTTCAAGATGTGAGGCAATCCCTGCAATATAACACCAGTTTGGCTTGTGTTTTATCTGAGGAGGTAAACATAGTAGCACATAGCAGGATCCTGAGCTTCACCGTGATAAAAAAAAAAATGCTCTGATCTGTGAATGTAAAAGTGTAAAAGTACTTTTGATCATGGCTATATGACGAGGCCTTTTACCATAAGGCTAAATACTGGTGAAATGAATCCCTTAAAATTACATTCTTATGTGGCCAGTGTTTGTTTGAACGTGAAGAGTGAATAAACAGTGGGATTATTTGCTCTTGTGTTGTAGTGGTTTTCTTTTTATTATATATAATCTACCATTTTTTTCATTTTTATCATAATAGTAGACTTCTTAGGGCGGCATGGTGGTGTAGTGGTTAGCACTGTCGCCTCACAGCAAGAAGGTACCGGGTTTGAATCCTGGGCCCGGGGCCTTTCTGCGTGGGTTCTCTCTGGGTACTCTGGCTTCCTCCCACCATCCAAAAACATGCATGGGGATTAGGTTAATTGGCTAATTTAAATTGACCGTAGGTGTGAATGTGAGTGGTTGTCTGTCTTTATGTGCCCTGCGATGAGGTGGCGACTTGTCCAGGGTGTACCCTGCCTTCCACCCTAAGACAGCTGGGATAGGCTCCAGCTCCCCCGTGACCCTATGAGGATAAATGGTAGAAAATGGATGGATGGATGGATGGATAGTAGACTTCTTCAAAAAGAGGAATACTACAAATTATCCTCTAGGACCGTTGGCTCTTCCCCTTGTGGGGAATTTATTCAGTGTGGATAGTAAACAGCCACACATTTCCTTTGTCAAGGTAAAGTCTTATGCAAATATTTTAATTTAAGTGTATATCTTATTCAGGTGTTTCCACGATATTTAAACTTAGTTTGACTGATTTAAATTAATTTTCAATCAGTTCAAGGTCTTCTGCAAAAATTGTGCCATTGTAATCACGGTAGTGACGTGAGTGGAAAATAACAACATTTCTACCTTTGCCAGAGTAGAAAAGAAGTTGGAGGCCTTTTAAAAAATTGTATTTATTCACGTACAGAACATAACTTTAAATTATTCTTGCTCTTCAGGAAATAAAAATTGTTTTTTTTTAGGTAGAAAATAATGGCAGATACCGAAATCTGCTTGTCAACCCATATGGAAAAGAAACAAAAACATTATTTAAAAAAATGTACTGAAATTCATGAATAGTATATGATTTACTCTTGAAAGTGACTACTTTTGCATTTTTTTCATACAAGATAATAAAAAGAAGTATAAGGATATTGTATGTATCATTCACTGTTGTATGCTTTACATACAAGTGTCATACAAAGGAAATCTCCTTTGTATGACACTTGTATGTAAAGCATACAACAGTGAATCCGGATATAAGATCCTTAGTAAATTCAAACAAAATGAAACTTGTATGATTTGGGTATTTATCAGAATAGCACACACTGGGCACACTGGTGTAGATACCCCACTCTGTCAGGTTTCAGGTATTGAAACACTACTAAGACAATGATGGCCCATTGAAAGGAATGTGATTTATTTAATTTCTGCCATTGCTGGGGTGATGTGGAACAGTTCAACTCACAACAGAAACAGGGTTTTGAAAACCCAGTAATGAAACACCTGCTGGAGCTTCTCAACGGGATCTTCAGTCGTTACAAATATAGGCATAAGGTAGATCCTGACTGCATTGACTAAGCCAAACAATAAGTACAAAAATCATAATTGTGAAGTGGAAGTCAAGTCAAGTCAATTATATTTGTATAGCCCAATATCACAAATTATCATTTGCCTCAGAGGGCTTTACAATCTGTACAAGATATGACACCCTCTGTCCTATACAAATGACCCTCACCCTCATCTACTAAGGAAAAACTCCCCAAAAAAACTTTTAACATGGGAAAAGAAACGGAAGAAACCTCAGGAAGAGCAACAGAGAAGGGATCCCTCTTCCAGGATGGACAGACATGCAATAGATGCCATGTGTACAAAATAACAACAATGAAAGACACATTAACACTCCATATAACAACAGTTAATACATATAGAATTGTATGAAAGTGTCCAAGGGGATGAAGAGCATCATCAAGCTGTCGGCAATGGATGAGCAACACGTCTTCCTCTCCACCACGCGAACCAGATGAAGCATAGGTAGCACGTCTCCCTCTCTACCATACCAGTGGATGAAGCACGGGCAGCATGTCCTCCTCTCCACCACACCAAACAGGAAAAGCCTCAGCAAGATGTCCTCGTAATCACCATGTCACTCAGTACCAGAAGATGAGGATACAGCCTGATCTGTCCAACCTCTACTCCACCAGGTAAACTGATCCATGGGTACCTGTGAGACAAGAACACACAGGGACTACGAGGCACAAACTAATCTGTAACATGTGTTAAATGGAGAGAGAGAGGAAACACATCCTCTTCTCCACTACTATAACAGATAAAACCAGCAGCATTGCCTCTTCTCCATCTCATCAAACAGATGAAGCCTGGATGACACCACCTCCTTACTCAGCTCGCAGACACCTGGGAGGTGAAAAGCACAGGGACTCCAGGGAAGAAGGTGAGTTATTAAAATTACTTAATGGCATCCAAATGAAGAAGAAGAGAAGCTCAGTGTGCCAGAGGAAGTCTCCCGGCAGTCTAGACCTATAGCAGCATTACTAAGGACTGATTCAAGGCAGCCTGAGTCAGCCTTGGATCAGTCCTAACAATAAGCACCACCAAAAAGGAAAGTCTTAAGCCTACTCTTCAATAAGGGGATGGTGTCTGCCTCCCGGACTGAAAGCGGGAATTGGTTCCACAGAAAAGCATGTTGGTTTGGGTCTGTGGCAGAAATTTGGGTTTGAGTTTGGCAACATTGTTCTGTAATGTCCATATCCTGGCTGGTAGTAACTCATTTACAAGCAGCTGCCCAAAGGATCACTTTTAGGCCTTATCTCTTAAATGCCCTTTATTACTGTTGCACTTTGAGTTGATGTCAAAGTCATCTGTACGGTAATGTTAGTACATGTGTAAACATTTCTCCAGCTGCTGGTATAACTCTCTTAACAATGTGGCTTTATAATTTTTTGCTGGGTTTTGACGTCAAGGGGATTTTCCTGTATATTTTAATTTTTATCATCATAGCAGACTTCGTCAAAAAAAGGAATCCTCCAAATTATCCTCCAGGACCGCTGGCTCTTCCTCTTGTGGGGAATTTATTCAGTGTGGACAGGAAACATCCACACATGTATTTTACCAAGGTTAATTTTAATTTATATTTTTATTTGTAAGTGAGAAAATTATTTAATACATTCTACTACAAAATGCCATCTCAATAGCAATTTTGCCTGTGTATTGAAGAAAATGGAACTCATTTCAGTTATTTTTTATTAATTCACCTAAAGAATGTAACTTTCAGTACATTTATATTCAAATTATATATTTTTGCAGAGAAGCTTATGGCAGACACTGATATCTGCTGGTCACATTGTAATTCTAAATGGAAATGTTGATTTTGGTAAACCTGTTCACCCATTTGCTTCTCATCATGCATTGGTAGACTTTTGAACAATAATCACTGTTTATTTGATGTAGCAGAGTGATCTAATTTCACAGTGTTTCTTGATTTATTGCCCACAGCTGGCTGATACTTATGGGAATGTGTTCAGCGTCCGTCTTGGTGGTGACAAGATGGTTATTGTGTCTGGGTACAAAATGGTGAAGGAAGCCCTGGTGAAACAAGCTGAAAACTTTGTGGATCGACCGTATGATGCAATCACTGACAGGTTTTATTCAGGCAACAAGTGTATGAAACTCTTTGTGTCTCTTGTGTCATACTGTGCAGGAACTAAGTCCCCTGAAACATTAACCCTTTTCCTTCTGTATGTTTGTGTCTAGTTGGTCTGTTCATGAGCAATGGTGAAACATGGAAGAGACAGCGACGCTTTGCTTTGTCTACCTTACGTAGCTTCGGCCTGGGCAAAAGCTCCATGGAGCAGAGTATCTGTGAGGAGATCCGACATCTGCAGGAGGAGATAGAGAAAGAGAAAGGTGGTTCACAAAGTAAGCCCATAATCAGCAGATGTTCAGCAGTATAGCTTTGTCTAAGCAGTGGACTCTTCTCCTCCAGGTGAACCTTTCAATCCAGCAGGTCTCTTCAACAATGCTGTGTCCAACATCATTTGTCAACTGGTGATGGGGAAGCGGTTTGACTACAGTGACCACAACTTCCAGATCCTGCTGAAGTACCTGACTGAACTTCTGATAATTGAGGGCTCTGTATGGGGTATGGTAAGTCAGTAATATCCATTTACTTCAATCATTGTCACAATGATTGACAATGAGGGTCTCCTTGATGGGATTATGGGAGGCCCAAATCTGTGGTAACATTTCATCACAAAAGTTAAAACGTGATGTGAATGAAAATTTTTTCTCATCTACTGTTTTCTTTTGAGTAGCTGTATGAGGCATTCCCCAAAGTGATGAAGCACTTGCCCGGTCCTCACAACAAAATGTTCAGTCATTTTAACACCATCCTAGACTTCATCAGTCAGGAGGTAAAGAACCACAAGAAGGACCTGAACCACAGCGATCCCCGGGACTACATTGAAGCTTTTATTATTGAAATGGAGAATGTAAGTGTATAACACTGTGCAGCCCTCCTGTCAATCTACCAGCTACTCCTCATACTACTGGATCTTCTCTGCATTGCTGAATAGAACAAAGAGTCTGATCTGGGCTTCACTGAGACCAATCTGGCTCTGTGCTCTCTGGATCTGTTTCTGGCGGGAACTGAGACAACCTCCACCACTTTGCTGTGGGCTTTGGTTTTCCTCATCAAAAACCCTGATATCCAAAGTAGGTAGCATGCTTGGCTGTACACCGAGTGAACAACAAGACTAGAATAATCTAAAAACATTCTCTGTGAAGCTGTATACAGCGCTACTTTAGGCTAAATGGGAATGCTTGCATGCAAAGATTTCTCAAAATGACCATCCTCACTGTCACAGAGCTGTGGTTGAATTTCCAAAATTCAAAAACAACTTTACACCCTTGCCAAATGTATGCTGCATCCACTAACACAGACAAAATGACTGGAAAATTAAAAAGTCAAAATGTCCTTAGTAATGCATAGGGATTAATTCCTTAAATCATCTTGTTTTTCTAGAGAAAGTCCAGACAGAGATAGACCGAGTCATTGGACAGAACCGACAGCCCAAAATGGCAGACAGACCTAACCTGCCCTACACTGATGCTGTAATCCATGAGATCCAGAGGATGGGGAACATTGTTCCTTTGAATGGATTCAGAATGGCTGCCAAGGATACAACATTGGGCGACTACGTCATACCCAAGGTGCATTTAACATACAGTCATTTTAAGTCTCAACAGGGTCTAAAATTCCAGCATTGTTGCAGAATAGCTTGGTTTGGATCTTGTCTTTTAGGGAACATCCTTGCTGCCTATCCTAACCTCTGTGCTGTTCGACAAGACTGAATGGGAGACTCCTGAGACCTTCAACCCTGGACACTTCCTAAATGCTGAGGGAAAGTTTGTGAAGAGAGAAGCTCTCCTGCCTTTCTCTGCAGGTAAAACATATTGAGATCTATCTTTAGTACAGAGTGTAGTTGTACTGTAGCCTTATGGCAACATGTTTTATCTTGAGCTTTTACACTTTTATGATTGCATGCGTTTGTGAACTCTTTAGGGAAACGTGTTTGTCTTGGAGAAGGCCTCGCCAAGATGGAGCTGTTCCTGTTTTTGGTCGGTTTACTACAGAAGTTCTCTTTCTCTGTTCCTGATGGCGTAAAGCTGAGTACAGAAGGGGTTACTGGAACTACACGAGTACCGTACCCCTTCAAGGTTCACGCCAAGGCTCGCTAACTTATACAACATAACAGAGAAGACTAAGCTGTAATATTGTTTTCAATTAAGAGCTTGCTTTAATTACATTTCATATTTAAATTTGCCACACAGCCTTCTATGGTTGAATGGCACATTCAGCTTTCTCAAAGAGTAGCCCACAAGCTCCAAGTAGACTTGGCAAAACATCATGTTTAGATGACATTTTTTTCAGTCTGTGACAGAGTGATTCTACAGTCTGATTGTGAGTAGGATGGACGTTTTTAGACTTGTTTTCTTTATTAAAACAGTTTGGATGTAAATTCAAGCATTAGTGTCTGAACTGGTTGGTTATTTTGCGGCTCCGCATGCTGATCTGCAGCAGTATAACAAGATAAATGATGATCAACCGGTCAAACTGAAGAGATGGATCAGTGGCTAAAGACAGGGTCAATTAAGAGAAAACCAATGAAACCTGTGATACAACAGGCAAGTTGATGTGAGGAGTCCCGGGATTCATCGTCAAACTGGGATCCTGAAAATTGTGAGACAACATGAAAATGCAAAACAAGTGCTAAAGTGAAAACAGTATAGATCAGTGAGTGCATAAAATTAGACATTACTCTGAAACTACAGATGCTGTTTCCAACCACATACAACTATGAAGTTGGATTTTCCATGCTTGTTTGGATGAAAAAGCAGCAGCGGTGGATCATTGTGGACCCTGATATAAGACTCAAATTTTCCACTTTGAGGCAACGTTTCTTTCCTGATGTCTCAGAAAAAGCAGCACCATTCTTCTCAATAAGACAAAAAAGAGGCAAGATATTTGTCATTTAACCATGCTGTAATTTCTAATACTGCAGTTAATAACATTGTCATTACTGTTGCTAATAATACCATGTGACGGTGAGTCAGAAGGTTTCTGAGTGTTTTTTTTCCTTGGTTAAGTGGTCCAGGCACTTCTGCACCCCCAGAAGGATGATTTATCCTGTGGAGATTGTAAAAAAAATGTTGATATTGGGTGATACAAATAAAACTGACTTATCATTTCTCTACGCAAGTCACTTCCTGTTTTATTTCTCTCATTTCAGATCGCTTGACTCGTGTCCTTGTGTTTCCCACTGTGTCTTATTGTCTGGTCCTGCACTGATTATTTCTCCCTGTGTGTAAACAGTCTGTGTCTCCCTTTGTTTTGTGCCAGTTTGTCTTGTGCCCCTGTGCCACTTCAACAAGCTCTTGTCAATGCATTCCACAGTTCACTTGTGCAGTTTTACTGCTTTCAGGTTTAAGTATATTTTTTGTGAAGCAAACATTAGGTAAGGTATTTGGTAGATTGTTGCTGTCAAGCTAGATTCTGTGGCTTCAGTGGGCTGATAGAAGAAAGTGGATGGTCTCTGATAGACAAGCTTTGTCTTTATTGCAGGTGAGCTACCCATCAATACAAAAGATGTTGTGATGAGCTTGTGAGATGTTTGAGCCAATAAGTAGAATAAACTGTTCCTTGATGAAGGCTTTTGTGGTGATATTTCCCAGGTGGCTATTTTTCTACTGTGAAATGTCCATGTTGCAAGATTGTCAAGATGTAGGTTTTTGGCAGTGAAGGCATTGTTAATGTGATGCCTAAGTTGAGGGCACCCTGGTGTAGATACCCCACTCTGTCCAGTGTCAGGTATTGAAATGCTGCTAAGACAATGATGGTCTAAAAGAGATTCATTTAATTGCTGCCATTACTAGGGGTGATGTGGAACAGTCCAACTCACAGCAGAAACGGGGTTTTGAAAACCCAGCAGTAATGAAACACCTGCTGGGATCTTCAGTCGTTACAAATATAGGCACAAGGTAGATCCTGATAGAAGAGAAAGTGTGGTGTTCATTGTATTGACTGAGTCAATCCATATGTATAAAAAAATCTTCTTCATGAGCTGAAAGCATGTTGGTTTGGGTCTGTGCCAAGAGGCATAACTGAAAAAGTGATTTGGGTTTGATTTTGGCAACATTGTTCTGTAATATCCAGCTCTGTTCCAGGCTGATAGTGACTCATTTACAAGCAGCTGCCCAATGGATCACTTAAATGCCCTTTATTACCGTTGCACTTTGAGTTGATGTCAAACTCATCTGTCCTGTAATGTTAGTACATGTTACAAACATTTCTCCAGCTGCTGGTATAACTCTCTTTAACAATGTGGCTTTATAATTTTTTACTGGGTTTTGACCTCAAGGGGATTTTCCTGTTTATTTTCATTTTTATCATAATAGCAGACTTCTTCAAAAAGAGGAATCCTAAAAATGATCCTCCAGGACCATTTACTCATCCTCTTGTGGGGAATTTATTCAGTGGGGACAGGAAACATCCGCACATGTATTTTACCAAGGTAAAGTTAAATTCTATTTCATTTGTAAATGTGAAAATTTAACTTTAATGCATTCTACTACAACAGCCATCTGAATAGCAATTTTGCCATTGTATTGAAGAAAATGGAAACCTTCCAGTTAGTTTTTCTTAATTCACCTTAAGAATGTAACTTTAAAGGTCCCATATTATACACTTTTTCTGCAATTTGCCTTCAAGGTTCATGTTGGCTTCAGCACTAGCCATGCTCTGTGACAGGCCAGTATGGCTAATGCTGAAGCCAGTTTTGCAGAGCACTTGGCCGAGTTTCATGAACTTAGGTCACAGAGACAGTAATGATGACTGTTTCCAACCACGTACAACTTCTGAAGTTTGATTTTCCATGCTTGTTTGAATGGAAACAAAGCAGCAGCACCGGATCCTTGGGGACCCTGAAATGAGACTCAAATTCTCCGGTTTGGGGAGACACATTTCTTTCCTGATGTCTCAGAAAAAACAACACCATTGTTCTCCATGAGACGAAAATGAGGCAAAACATTTCTCATTAAATTATACTGTAATTTGTAATACCGCAGTTAATAATATTGTTATTACTGTTGATAATAATACTGTGTTGGGGAGTCAGAAGGTCCCGGAATGTTTGGGAGTCTGGAGGTACCAGAGTTTTTCTTTCTTGATAAAGTGGTCCATGTACTCCTGCACCCCCAGAAGGGTGATTTATCCTGTAGAGATGGTAAAAAAAATGTTGATATTGGGTGATACAAATAAAATTGACTTGGCATATCATCATTTTTCTCCCAAAGTCACTTTCTGTGTTATTCATCTTATTTCAGATCACTTGACTTGCATCCTTGAGTTTCCCAGTGTGTCTCACTGTCTGGCCCTGATTATTTCTACCTGTTTATAAATAGTCTGTCCCCCTTTGTCTTGTGCCAGTTCGTCTTGTGCCCCTGTGCCACTTAAATAAGCGCTTATCCATGCATTCCACATCTCTCTTGTCCAGTTTTATTACTATCTAGTTTATAATAGGTGAAGTAGATAGTGAAGCAAACATTAGGTAAGGTTTTTTGAATAGATTTTTGTAGTTTCTGGCAAGCTAGTTTCTGTGGCCTCATTTGGCTGACAGAAGAAAGTGGCTGGTCTGTGATAGACAAGTTTCATATTCATTGCAGGTGAGCTACCCATCAATACAGAAGATGTTCTGATCAGCTGTGGGATGTTTGAGCCATTAAGTAGAATCAACTGTTCCTCTATGATGACTTTGTCAGGATATTTCTTAAGTAGTCACACTTCCACTATAGACTGTCCATGCTGCAAGAGTGTTTGCTGAGCTTTAGGTTTTTGGCAGTGAATTGTTTTTTAAACATATATTCAAGGTTCCTACAGGTTTCTTGAAGTTAAATTCAAGGCTTTTTAAGACCCTTTTAAGACCATTTATGTAAAACTTAATACCTATTTCATGGCCTATTTCTCTGCCTATTTCACAGACCTACCGGCAAAGAAAACATTTGTTCATTCATTTCTCTAACAATCCTGAACAATAAACAACAATACACAATGAAAATCAACAACAATAAATAAAATTGAGATCCCACTGTCAACTCCTTAGCTCCTTAGCTCTGCACACTTTGCGTTGATCAAGGAGAGCCAGTTCTGTCAACTTCTCTTCATGACCTCTCTGCATGAGGTTGGACCTGGAGATCAGGTCAGCCATCTTGCTCCCTGCCTTCACTTCAGCCTCCTCAGCCAGTCTGACCGCATCCCTAGCCAGACCCTCAGATACCTCCTGTATGCATCTCCTCTTCACCTTCAATGCTGAAGACAGTCCTCTGCCTCCTTCCTCCTGAGAGCCTGGTCTTTTGCCTCCCTGTTCTTTCTTTTGGTCTCAAGATGGGTATTAGGTTGGGAAAAGAGAACCAGAGTCAGTGAGAAACTCAAGAGAGCAATTATGTCCATTCTATCAACTTTTAAGTCAACAGCATATTCCAGCCAGGCCTAGTCCAGGCAGGGTCATCTTACTTTGGTAACACCTCCATGTTGTGTGATGTAGTCACAGCCTCCGTGTAACCACAGTATCCTCCTGCAAGTTATCTGGCTCCACCTCTTTGTTGATGGAGAATCCATGTTCAAACGTAGATTGGCCGTGGGAGAGGATGAGCAGCTTCTTGCAGAAGGCCCACAGCTCTGGATAAGGCTCCATGGCACTGCTCAGGAAGATGTCCAGCCTCTTCTGCATGGGAGGAAAGGAGAGGAAGTCCTCATTCTGGCTCTTCAAGGACAGGAGACTGTCAAACTGCTCCAGTATGACATCCCCTATGACAAAAGAGATTAGCTGAAACTTACCAATCAATATGTCCAAAAATCATCTTTGTGAATTGAAAGCATGTTGGTTTGTGTTTGTGCCAGAAGGCACATTCGAAAAAGTAATTTGGGTTGGAATATGGCAACGTTGTTCTATAATGTCCAGATCTATTCCTGGCTGGTAGTAACTCATTTACAAGCAGCTGCCCAATGGATCACTTCTAGGCCTTATCACTAAGATGCCCTTTATTACCGTTGCACTTTGAGTTGATGTCAAAGTCATCTGCCCTATAATGTTAGTTTGTGTGTAGACATTTCTCCAACTGCTGGTATAAGTCTCTTTAACAATGTGGCTTTATAATTTCTTGCTGGATTTTGACCTCAAGGGGCTTTTTCTGTATATTTTCATTTTCATCATCATAGCAGACTTCTTCAAAAAGAGGAATCCTCCAAATTATCCTCCAGGACCATTTGCTCTTCCCCTTGTGGGTAACTTATTCAGTGTGGACGGGAAACACCCGCACATGTATTTTAGCAAGGTAAAGTTAAAATTTATTTTATTTGTAAATGTGAAAATTAGTTGATACATTCTACTACAGAATGCCATCTGAATAGCATTTTTGCCTGTGTTTTGAAGACAATGGAAACCATAACCATTCAGTTATTTTTGTTACTTCACCTAGAGTTTATTTATGTTTAAATTATAATATGTTTTTGTGTAGGGGAGTAGTGGTTAGCACTGTTGTCTCACAGCAAGAAGGTACTGATTCCCGGCCTAGGGCCTTTCTGTGTGGAGTTTGCATATTCTCCCTGTGTCTGCGTGGATTCTTTCCGGGTACTCCGGCTTCCTCCCACTATCGAAAAATTAGGGGATTAGGTTAAGTGGTTAAATTTACCATAGGTGTGAATGTGAGTGTGAGTGGTTGTCTGTCTCTGTGTGCCCTGCAATGAACTGGCAATTTGTCCAGCACGTACCCTGCCTCTCGCCCTAAGACAGCTCCCCCCACCCTATGAGGATAAGCGGTAGAAAATGGATGGATGGATGTTTTTGTGTACAAAATAATGGCAGACACTGACATCTGCTGGTCACATTGTAACTAGTAACCCACAGGTAGATTTTCCTTTTGAACAATAAATATTGACATGAAGCGGCAGGGTGATCTGGTTCATCAGTGTTTGTTTCTTGATTTATTGCCCACAGCTGGCTGATACTTATGGGAATGTGTTCAGTGTGCGCCTTGGTGGTGACAAGATGGTTTTCGTGTCTGGGTACAAAATGGTGAAGGAAGCCCTGGTGACACAAGCTGAAAACTTTGTGGATCGACCATATAATGCAATCATTGACAGGTTTTACTCAGGCAACAAACGTACGAACCTCTCAATTTCTTGTGTCATTCTGTGCAGGAATTAGTTGCTCTGAGACATTAACCCTTTTCCTTCTGCATGCTTGTGTCTAGTTGGTCTGTTCATGAGCAATGGTGAAACATGGAAGAGACAGCGACGCTTTGCTTTGTCTACCTTACGTAGCTTCGGCCTGGGCAAAAGCACCATGGAGCAGAGTATCTGTGAGGAGATCCGACATCTGCAGGAGGAGCTAGAGAAAGAGAAAGGTGGTTCACAAAATAAACCCATAATCAGCAGATGTTCAGCAGTATAGCTTTGTCTAAACAGTGGACTCTTCTCCTCCAGGTGAACCTTTCAATCCAGCAGGTCTCTTCAACAATGCTGCATCCAACATCATTTGCCAGTTGGTGATGGGGAAGCGGTTTGATTACAGTGACCACAACTTCCAGATTATGCTGAAAAATATATCTGAACTTTTTCGGCTGGAGGGCTCTGTATGGGGTATGGTAAGTCAGTAATATCCATTTAGTTCAATCATTGTTACACAGGGTCTCCTCGATGGGATTATGGGAGACCCAAGTTTGTGGTAACATTTCGTCACAAAAGTTAAAATGTGATGTGAATGAAAGTTTTTTTCTCATCTACTGTCTTCTTTTGAATAGCTGTATAACTCATTCCCTGGAGTGATGAAGCACTTGCCCGGTCCTCACAACAAAATGTTCAGTTATTTTAACAACACCCTAGACTTCATCAGTCAGGAGGTAAAGAACCACAAGAAGGATCTGAACCACAGCGATCCGCGGGACTACATTGAAGCTTTTATTATTGAAATGGAGAATGTAAGTGTACAACACTGTGCAGCCCTCCTGTCAATCTACCACCTACTCCTCATACTACTGGATCTTCTCTGCATTGCTGAATAGAACAAAGAGCCTGATCTGGGCTTCACTGAGACCAATCTGGCTCTGTGCTCTCTGGATCTGTTTCTGGCGGGAACTGAGACAACCGCCACCACTTTGCTGTGGGCTTTGGTTTTCCTCATCAAAAACCCTGATATCCAGGGTAGGTAGCATGCTTGGCTGTACACTAAGCTAACAACAACTAAGCTAATCTATAAACATTCTCTGTGAAGCTGTATACAGTGCTACTTTAGGTTAAATGGGAATGCCAGTATGCAAACATTTCTCAAAATGACCATCCTCACTGGCACAGAGCTGTGGTTGAATTTCCAAAATTCAAAATACTTCACACCCTTGCCAAATGTATGCTGCATCCATTAACATAGACAAAATGACTGGGAATTAAAAAGTCAAAATGTCCTTAGTAATGCATAAGGATTAATTCTTTCAAACATCTTGTTTTTCTAGAGAAAGTCCAGACAGAGATAGACCGAGTCATTGGACAGAACCGACAGCCCAAAATGGCAGACAGACCCAACCTGCCCTACACTGATGCTGTCATCCATGAGATCCAGAGGATGGGGAACATTGTTCCTTTGAATGGATTCAGAATGGCTGCCAAGGATACAACATTGGGCGACTACGTCATACCCAAGGTGCATTTAACATACAGTCATTTTAAGTCTTAACAGGGTCTAAAATTACAGTCTCATGACAGGGTAGCTTGGTGTTAGATTATGGATCTTGTCTTTTAGGGTACATCCTTGATACCGATCCTAACCTCTGTGCTGTTTGACAAGAATGAATGGGAGACTCCACAGACCTTCAACCCTGGACACTTCCTAGATGCTGAGGGAAAGTTTGTGAAGAGAGAAGCTCTCCTGCCTTTCTCTGCAGGTAAAACATATTCTGATTCATCTTTAATATACTGTAGTCTGAATGGGAACATGTTCCATCCTGAGCTTTTACACTTTCATGTATGTATGTATTTGTGGACTCTTTAGGAAAACGTGTTTGTCTTGGAGAAGGCCTCGCCAAGATGGAGCTGTTCCTGTTTTTGGTCGGTTTACTACAGAAGTTCTCTTTCTCTGTTCCTGATGGTGTAAAGCTGAGTACAGAAGGAGTTACTGGAACTACACGAGTACCGTACCCCTTCAAGGTTCACGTCAAGGCTCGCTGACTTATACAACATAACAGAGAAGACTAAGCTGTAATATTGATTTTCAATTAAGAGCTTGCTTTAATTACATTTCATATTTAAATTTGCCACACAACCTTCTATGGTATTTCTTTCATTCTGAACAGTTGAATGGCGCATTCATCTTTCTCAAATGGTGCTTTTCCACAGGACACAGTACAGTATGGTATGGTATGGCACGGCTCTACATGGTTGTAGTGTTTTTCCACTAGTACTTGGTACCTGGTACTAGGTACTTTTTCTGTACCTCCTCAGCCCTGGTTCCAAGCAAGCCAAAACAATCATAAACGTGACGTTAACTGACTACCTTCCACTGACACAACTCAACCCCGCCATTTTTAAAACTGGCAACTGCTTCGCTATTGTTACACGAGAAAATGGGATCACTTTTGATTGCTTACATGATCCTCCATTGTTTGTAATAGTAGTGTTGTTGTTCTTCTTCCCGGTTTTCTGTGTCGCATGTAAATACAGTTTCCTGCTGCCGTATGATAACCCCGCCCATGCCAAGGAGATACTATGAGGAACTCACTTGTAATGGAAAGGCACCAAAACTGAGCCATGCCGTACCGTGCTGTGCCGTGCTGTTACTGTGTAGTGGAAAATCGCCAAAAGAGTAGCACCCCTAGTGCTCTAAGTAGACTTGTTTTCTTTATTAAAACACTTTGTATGTAAATTCAAGCTGAATTGGTCGGTTGTTTTGCAGCACCGCATGCTGATCTGCAGCGGTAGAACGAGATAAATGATGATCAACCGGTCAAACTGAAGGGATGGATCAGTGGCTTAAGACAGGGTCAATTAAGAAAAAAACAGATGTGACACAACAGGCGAGGCGAACGAGTTGATGTGACAAGTCCCAGGATTCATCGTCAAACTGGGATCCTCAAAGTTGTGAGACACAGCATGAAAATGGAAAAACAAGTGCTAAAGTGAAAAGAAAATACATCAGTGAGTACATAAAATTAGACATTGCTGTTGCTGTTTCCAACCACGTACAACTTCTGAAGTTTGATTTTCCATGCTTGTTTGAATGGAAACAAAGTAGCAGCACTGTATCCTTGGGGACCCTGGAATGAGACTCAAATTCTCCGGTTTGGGGCGACATATTTCTTTCCCGATGTCTCAGAAAAAACAGCACCATTGTTCTCCAGAAGACGAAAAAGAGGCGAGATATTTCTCATTAAATTATACTGTAATTTGTAATACTGCAATTAATAATATTGTTATTACTGTTGCTAATAATACTGTGTGTTGGGGAGTCAGAAGGTCCCGGAATGTTTTCTTTCTTGGTTAAGTGGTCCATGCACTCCTGCACTCCCAGAATTTGTGATTTATCCTGTAGAGATTGTAAAAAAAAATGTTGATGTTGGGTGATACAAATAAAATTGACTTGGCATATCATCATTTCTCTCCCCAAGTCACTTCCCGTTTTATCCCTCTTATTTTGGACCTTCTTGTGTCCCTGTGCCACTTCAACAAGCTCTTATTCATGCATTCCACTTCTCTCTTGTCCAATTTTATTGCTGTCAAGTTTATCATTGGTGAAGTACACTATATTGCCAAAAGTATTCGCTCACCCATCCAAACAAAGTTTAAAATAAATAAATACATAAAATGATATCGTTCAAAGGGATGAGCAGGCTGACTTCCAAGTCTTCACAATGATGGAGCTGCAGCTGATACAATAAGATTGAAATATTGTCTTTGATGCCAGATAACATGAAATTTAAGTGAATTTAAGTTATAGTCAGCTCTATTGTGCTCAAGGTGAGGCAGTGACAGTATGAATTTGTAAATTTATGTATTACTGAGGGATTTCTAATCTTCAATTTCTTCTGGTTAGGGAGATGGTGACCGCTGTGAGGCATCAGCAATATTGCCTAATCTTAAATTCCTTGGCGATTTATTTACCATCAAAGCAGATGTGTAAATATATATATGGACATGGTTCTACAAAGCAAAGACAGAAAAAAATATCCATTAGCATACACATCTATGTACAAACACACACAACAGCAAATTACTCACGTCTCTGGACGCACACAAGTCAATACATTACACATTCACACAGCATTTCTTTTTCATTCCTGCATTTGGACTCTGCAATTGTGTCATTTTTAGTCTGGATTTTGTCTTAATCATTTATGCTGATGATAGGTCTAATGGTACAAAGGACACCTCTTTCACTGAAACACTGGGTGGGATTGTGTTAGTTGAGTGAGTTAAGCCAGATAGTGAGAACATATCCTTGGTATGCTGAACTTGTTTTGTAGCACAGAGCTCTGGTTTTGTGTAGTCTGGATTTGTTCCTCAGTGGTATGGACTCATTTACAAGTTATTGCAATGTGTTATCATGTTAGTTGATGATATGCATTGATGTCATTGCTCATGAGTTATTGCTGTCATATCCCTATGTTCAGCCAAAATAATATTTTAGCATTACTTTAGCCATTTCTACGATGACAGAGAGTGTCGTTCGACAAGGAAAATGTAGGTCTGTCTGATTCAGGCCACATCAGTCCACTATAAACAAGGACTTCTGAGCAGAGTCCAAATTCCATTAATTTGTTTTCAAGTCATCTGTCCTGTAATGGTAGTCATGCATAGTGCAGCATAACATTCTCCAGCTGCTGGTATAACTCTCTTTAACAATGTGGCTTTATGGATTTTTGCTGGATTTTGATCTCAAGGGGCTTTTCTTGTTTATTTTGATTTTTATCATAATCGCAGACTTCCTCAAAAACAGGAATCCTCCAAATTATCCTCCAGGACCGTTGGCTCTTCCCCTTGTGGGGAATTTATTCACTGTGGACAGGAAACATCCACACATTTCCTTTGTTAAGGTAAAGTTTAACAGTAGTAATTTCAATTGTTATTAATAATCTAAATTTATGATAATAATTAGGTTTTTTGAAAATGAAAAGGAAATGTGCATTTGTATTTAAATGACAAAATTCTCTGTAGAAAAAAATGATGGTAAATACGGGCATCTAGTCGTCTAATTTATAAATACTAGCGCAGTGCCCGTTGAAAAGGCCTCTTGAGGCACAGACTAAATTCATAGTCTTCTTATTCTGTGGTGTTGCTACTTGTAGTTTTCTCCAGAGTGGCTCAAACAAACAACTTGGCACAAGACACCCTCCAAAGTAGATGAAAAGAGTGGTTATCATATGTCAAAGGAAATACAGAAAGACAGACAGAGACCCCTTGCTTTATGATTAAAAGCACTCCTGGTGGCCAAAATTGTACCTTGTCTAGTAGGCTTTGCTTTTGAACATTTTAAAGGTTCACATGATGCAGCAGAATGATCTGGTTCAACATTGTTTGTTCTTTAATTTGTTGCCCACAGCTGGCTGACAATTATGGGAATGTGTTCAGAGTCCGCCTCGGCAGTGAAAAAATGGTTGTTGTGTCTGGGTACAAGATGGTGAAGGAAGCCATAGTGACACAAGCCGAAAACTTTGTGGATCGACCATTCAGTGCAATACAGCACAAGTTTTACTCAGGAGGTGTACAAATCTCTCATTTTCCCATGTGTTACACAATGCTGGAATTAGTTATCCGAGACATTAACCCTTTTCTTTCTGCATGCTTGTGTCGAGGTGGTCTGATCATGAGCAATGGTGAAACGTGGAAGAGACAGCGACGCTTTGCTTTGTCTACCTTACGTAGCTTCGGCCTGGGCAAAAGCACCATGGAGCAGAGTATCTGTGAGGAGATCCGACATCTGCAGGAGGAGATAGAGAAAGAGAAAGGTGGTTCACAAAATAAGCCCATAATCAGCAGATGTTCAGCAGAATAGCTTTGTCTAAACAGTGGACTCTTCTCCTCCAGGTGAACCTTTCAATCCAGCAGGTCTCTTCAACAATGCTGTGTCCAACATCATTTGTCAGCTGGTGATGGGAAAGCGGTTCGATTACAGTGACCACAACTTCCAGATCATGCTTAAGAATATATCTGAACTTTTTCGGCTGGAGGGCTCTGTATGGGGTATGGTAAGTTAGTAATATCCATTTAGTTCAATCACTGTTAAAGTGACATCATCTTTGGTGGGATTGTAGGAGTCAATCCTCCTTAACTGACTGAGAGGTCCAAATCTGTGGTAACATTTTTATCACAAATGTGAAATGTGAATGAAAGTTTCTCTCATCTGTTGTTTTCTTCTGAATAGCTGTATGAGGTATTCCCCAGGGTGATGAAGCACTTGCCAGGTCCTCACAACAACATATTCAGTCATTTTAACACCATCCTAGACTTCATCAGTCAGGAAATAAAGAACCACAAGAAGGACCTGAACCACAGCGATCCGCGGGACTACATTGAAGCTTTTATTATTGAAATGGAGAATGTAAGTGTACAACACTGTGCAGCCCTCCTGTCAATCTACCAGCTACTCCTCATACTACTGGATCTTCTCTGCATTGCCAAATAGAACAAAGAGTCTGATCTGGGCTTCACTGAGACCAATCTGGCTCTGTGCTCTCTGGATCTGTTTCTGGCTGGAACCGAGACAACCTCCACCACTTTGCTGTGGGCTTTGGTTTTCCTCATCAAAAACCCTGATATCCAGGGTAGGTGGCATGCTCGGTCTTACACCAGAGGTCTGTAACCCGCAGCTCTGGAGCTGCAGTGGCTCCTTCTGGCTTTGAAAAAAATTACATTTATTGCCCTGCGACACAACTGTACACAACATGTACACTAAATTTTTTCTCCTCTGCAAGAGTTGTTTGTTATAAGATAAAAAGAGAAAGTAAAACACAAAGAGGACAGCTAAGGCTGATGAGAATGAGAAAGCCAGCATGTAAAGTTTGTCTCATTCTGTTGCTACAAACTTAATTCTTTCAATCATCTTGTTTTTCTAGAGAAAGTCCAGACAGAGATAGACAAAGTTATCGGACAGAACCGACAGCCCAAAATGGCAGATAGACCCAACCTACCCTACACTGATGCCGTCATCCATGAGATCCAGAGGATGGGGAACATTTTTCCTTTGAACGTATTCAGAATGGCTTCCAAGGATACAACCATGGGCAATTACTTTATACCCAAGGTGCAGTTAGCATACAGTCATTTTTAAGTCTTAACAGGGTCTAAGATGCCAGTGTTGTGACAGAATAGCTTGGTGTTAGATTATGGATCTTGTCTTTTAGGGTACATCCTTGCTGCCCATGCTAACCTCTGTGCTGTTCGACAAGACCGAATGGGAGACTCCTGAGACCTTCAACCCTGGACACTTCCTAGATGCTGAGGGAAAGTTTGTGAAGAGAGAAGCTCTCCTGGCTTTCTCTGCAGGTAAAACACATTCATATCTATCTTAAGAATAACCTAAAGTAGAATATGCATTTCATCCTGAGCTCATACACTTTCATTAATGTATTTATGGACTCTTCAGGTAAACGTGTTTGTCTCGGAGAAGGCCTCGCCAAGATGGAGCTGTTTCTGTTTTTGGTTGGGTTGCTTCAGAAGTTCTCTTTCTCTGTTCCTGATGGAGTACAGCTGAGTACAGAAGGAGTTACTGGGGTTACCCGTGTACCACATCCCTTCAAGGTTCATGCCAGGGCTCGCTGAGTTACCGAGTTACTACTTACCGAGCTCCAGACCTCCGGTAGCTGCAGTGCTAAGACTACAGGGGACATGTATACAGACTATCACGCTCCATGCTTCAACTTCAGCTGTGTAGCAAAGCCTATTTTTTATGGGCCCATCTTTACAAAGCAGTCCACCATGAAATGATGGGTGCACACATGCAAAACTTTGGGAAGTTCTGGTGGTCCTTGACTAATGAATATCAGGAGACATTCAACATAAGCTCTGTGAGCACAAGGCTCATTTGAAGCTAATGTTATAGGCCTACACTTATTTGTAATTTGGGTGATTGTGACTACTGTTAATGGTACTGTCCATGCACTGCAGTGTAACGTTTGCCTCTTTAGCCAGTGCCAGTACGCATCTAGAAGTAAACAGAAGAGCACAGGAAGGCAAAGAGCCACATCCTCTCTCCAGAGAGGCGGTGTGGTCAGATACAGCTCAGGAACATTTAAGACACAAAAACAGCCTGTTCTCAGCAGAGCTTAATACAGTGACTTTTAACTGGCTGGAATTCAGGACCAGGGCTGAGTTTGGGATAATACACTTTCAATACAATATTTGTGCACATCTGAGACCTATGTAAAATTGCAGAAAAAGTGTATAACAGGAGACCTTTAAATCCACACAATTGTAATTTTCACACCCACTGCCCATCGTTGAATAAGCAGCAAATGCAATTGTGCTCTTCTGTGCATCCATGGATAAAGAGACAAAATCTGTTCCTACAGCAAAAACAATAGACTGTAAAAAGAATGGATGTAGCACCCGTGACGTCACCCATTGGTTTGAGGGAGTCCATTTTTTGCTCCTTTCATGGGCATTTGAACCGCGCCATCTTGGATTTTAGTGGGCGTGTACTTTCCATATTTGGAAGAGAGGCAGTAACTTTACGGGTCAGCCGGCCGAGATCCCGCCCAATGAACTCAAGTTAACCCCGCCGAACTGAGCTAGCCGAAGGCTAATCAGCTAGGCTAGGCTAATAAGCAGCTACTGGCAGATCATAATGCTGCTGCTGTGTTTTAAAAATCACCTCTTCAGATTCAGAGGTTTTAGGTGGAGCTGCAGGGTTTGGTGGAGTTGTGGGGGGAAATTTATTTGTACTATTTAACAGTGAAAGGATCGTTAAACATGCTATTTACCGCGTTTCAACACTGCCTCCATCCACTGACGTTATCCAGCACAGCAGCCGCTTTCTGACGGAGGCTCTCTGTGCGTGCAATGTTGGACTTTTTAAAACAGAACAATGATATGAAATAAGTTTTTTTTCCTGCATTAAACAGACTCAGCATGCTCTGGTCATTTGTCTGTATCAGCAGGGACCATGAGTCGGCAATAAAGTCATTATAAGCCAGCAGCAAAATATGCCGATACATGCCAATAAGTGCCAACATCCATGTAAACTCTATTTCATAAAATATATGGGTATAGTACTAGATATAATATCCAGTGTGTAAATTTACACCCCGAAAAAATGCAACACAGGATCTTTGATGGTCGGTTAGTACAGTCAACAGCACAACACGCCATCCATACATCTATCTTCTACCGCTTATCCTCACATAGAGTCAGGGGGAACATATACCTGCTGTGAAAGGCAGGGTACACCCTGGACAAGTCTCCAGTTCATTTTAAATTTAAATTAGCCAATTTACCTAATCCCCTACATGTTTTTGGATGGTGGGAGGAAGCTCCGTGCCGGGAATCGGGGTACCTTCTTGCTGTGAGGCGACAGTGCTAACCACTACATCACCGTGCCGCCCACAACACGCCATACTGCCAGAAAACACTACACGAAAATAGTCAAACAAACACAGACACCACAGTGCCTATTAACCTCTTGATGTAGCCGCGGACCTCTGGCTGCCAGTAGCTGTCTATGAACCTGTCACTCAACGTAACCACGCCCTAATTTATGCAAGAATTTTATGCCAAAATAACACTAAAATGGTTGTGTTAAAAAAAATTCACCTCCCTCATAGTGTTAACCGGGGTGGAAACTATCGGTAGAGACCAAAAAATTAAAATGTACCAGGCCGTAAATATGTTTTTTAAAGCTGTAAACTCGGCTATTTTAACATGGTGGTCAATGGAGAATTGCTCACTTCCGGAGCCAGTCCCCAGCTGCCGGACAGTAACTGCAGCTTTTTGAATGCAGAAGTGGCCTTCACTTGGAGAACGCACAACTGCCCCCTTGGCAAAAACCTGTTTGCTTCACCAATCTGAAGAAGCTTTTATATAACAATGCACCAATGTGTCGGTGTACCTGGCTATATGAGTGATGACACTCTGGTTTAATTCATGTTATGCCCACAACACACCTATGATGAATTAATATGAAATACAACCCCATGACCCCTTTTGCCTTACGTTGCAACCAGATTATGCACAGTTTAACAAGCAAAAATGGAGTAGGGCGTACAGTAAATGCACTTGCACCTCCCACTTTAGACCATGCACTATAGATCATAAATAGAGCCTTAATGTACATGATTCATAAACATTTTTGCCTTGTTGTTCTAATTTTCTCTGTTATAACGAATAACACTTATGAGAGGATGTAGTGTGTATGCTTATGTTCAATAAATGAAACACAGAACTATGTAGGCCTGTTTGAGGGCTCATATTTTTGTAAAGTACACATATCAAGCATACAGACAAGCCATTGTTGGCAGTGAAATCAAATGAATCTGTCCTCTCAGAATTAAACTCTCTATTTTCCTATGATACCTTCTTTTTTTGGTTTTATCCATGGTTAGCTTAATGATGGCAGGTATGGAAAGTCAATATTTGCCACCTTTTTTTGGAGGATTTTGAATGTGGATTCTTCTGGAAGTACATAGCAAGTGAAAATAACAATATCCAGGAGGGCTATTCATGAATTGCACTGCTAGTATCCCTTCCACAGATTTGTTATTCAGTATTAATTTAACTTCATACAATTCAAATCAAATAATTTGTTCTTAACGAGAAAGTCTCCCTCCAGATCATTTGACTGTGTTTATATGCATTGCTGGGTTGTAGTCAATGGCTTTGTTCCATTTTAAATGTGTTCCATATAACATCAGGCTGAGACACCTCTCCATTATAGGGGTAAGTATTAGCTGTGTGTCTAAACTTTATTCCTCACTTTTGGACAAGCAAAATGGATTTAGAGCATGTATTGATTATCTGCACTATATGTTGTCACTTTCGTAATATGTGAAAGAATTCAGGAGAATATTTCAACATTTGTTTGTTTTAGTGATTTCAAATATATTGTGTTTTGACTGGATTAATGAGGACCTTCTTCAGTACAGGTTATTAATTATGGCTTGAATGGGAAGTTTTATTATACTATTGAGTCTCTTCATCAAGTATCTGTTGCCAGAGTTCAGGTTAGAAAATACAACTGGATGTTTTTTCGTGTGAAGCAAGGATTTATTTTGTTCTGTTTTTTTTCCTTCTTTTCTGTGTGCACCAATAATTTGGCTTTTTAAATTAAAGCTTCTAATTTGGGAGTCAATTGTGATAATCACATGGAAATATTAGCATTTATGAGGATGACAAGGTTTTACTTTCTGCTGGGATGGTAAAATCAAGAAAAAAATATAAATAGTCCATTTTAGGGTTTTGTTAAGTTCAGGGAGAGGCAGCAGCTACCAAGCCCACCAGAAGCACTGTGATAATATTAGTCTTGAGTCTTGACAGCATATAATCCTGGTATAAACATGTGAATGTGCAACATAAAACAAAAAGTCACATGAGGTCTTCTGGTAATACTAGTCCTGTGCGAACAGGGTTAGGTTAGGTTATTTAGATGCCCTTTATTCCCTTGGCACTTTGTGCAACCAACATTGGTCTAGAGTTACCAAAAACCAGTTTGCACCGGTCTTGAGTTACTGATTATTACTGGGCTGACACATGCACAGACTCTGAATAACAGATTTTATTTTGAGTTGTCTGTTCTGCAATGTTAATCGTCTGTTGTCCACACATGGATCAAATTACACATGAACAGGCATTATATAACCACGGAAGTTGCATGACGAAGAGGATTGTTGAAAAGCTCCGCTAGATCCTGGTTTTAACTCCCTTTAATAATGTGGCTTTATTTTTTGCCGGATTTTGACTTCACAGGGCTTTTCCTGTTTGTTTGTATCACTTTCATAATAGCAGACCTACTCAAAAACAGGAATCCTCGAAATTATCCTCCTGGACCGCTGGCTTTTCCCTTTGTGGGTAATTTCTTCAGTGTGGACAGGAAACATCCACACATTTATTTTACCAAGGTAAAGTTCAATGGCAGTTTTCATTTAAGTGTAAATTGAGTAATTGTAATACATTTAAATTAGTAATTTTATTTATTTAATTTCCAATCAGTTCACAATCTTTCACAAACACTAATGTGCAATTCCTATTAGGACGATGGCATATGTATGTATGTCCACAGCTGGCTGACATTTATGGGAATGTGTTCAGCGTCCGCCTTGGTGGTGACAAGATGGTTGTTGTGTCTGGGTACAAAATGGTGAAGGAAGCCCTGGTGACACAAGCTGAAAACTTTGTGGATCGACCATACAATGCAATCACTGACAGGTTTTATTCAGGCAACTCAGGAGGTACACAGATATACAACACACAAAGATCTCTGTTTCTTAATCTTGTGTGCAAGAATTAGGTCCCCTGAGACATTAACCCTTTTCCTTCTGCGTGCTTGTGTCTAGTTGGTTTGTTTCTGAGCAATGGTGAAACATGGAAGAGACATCGGCGCTTTGCTTTGTCTACCTTACGTAGCTTCGGCCTGGGTAAAAGCACCATGGAGCAGAGTATCTGTGAGGAGATCCGACATCTGCAGGAGGAGATAGAGAAAGAGAAAGGTGGTTCACAATATAAGCCCATAATCAGCAGATGTTCAGCAGTATAGCTTTGTCTAAGCAGTGGACTCTTCTCCTCCAGGTGAGCCTTTCAATCCATCAGGTCTCTTCAACAATGCTGCGTCCAACATCATTTGTCAGCTGGTGATGGGGAAGCGGTTTGACTACAGTGACCACAACTTCCAGATCATGCTTAAGAATATATCGGAAGTTATTAGTATTGAGGGCTCTATATGGGCCTTGGTAAGTCATTAACATCCATTTAGTCCATTTTCAGTCAGACAGAAATTAATCAAATTGCCTTTAAAGTAAAAATTGGTAACTATGAACAAATATGATTTTAAAAAATGTCATTATATCCAGGCAGTAGAGCATGATGGCTCAAGAACAAATAAAAGTGGAATGAAAATGTTTTCAGAATCGTATTAATTAATTAATTAATTAATTAAAGAGTTCACTAATAGCCAGCAATATGCATCACAGTAACATCATCGTGATTCATTCCAGCAGTGCCTAATTTGATCAGCAACTGTCTCAGCTTCAACTCTTCCCGATTGGTTATACACCAATCTGTAGAGTGGCTGCCTGATATATAGTTGTACCAAACCGCTACAAGGTGGTGCCACCAACAGAATAAGAGCACTATTTTGAAGCAGATTTTTTTTTCCCCACATAATATATGTCACATGCATTGCTGTCAAGATATAGTGACTCTTATATGTTAAAAAAAAGAAGTTGTCAATGTATTTGCTCAAAGATACAGACTGTCAAATTTTATCACGTTATTAAATGCGATGTGAGTGAAAGGTTTACTGTTTTCTTCTGAGTAGCTGTATCAGGGATTCCCCAGTGTGATGAAGCACTTGCCAGGTCCTCACAACAAAATGTTCAGTCAATTCAAAGCCATCCTAGACTTCATTGGTCAGGAAATAAAGAGCCACAAGAAGGATCTGAACCACAGTAATCCCCGGGACTACATCGAAGCTTTCATCATTGAAATGGAGAATGTAAGTGAACACCTGATCTGTACAATGCTGTGCAGCCCTCCTGTCAATCTACCAGCTACTCCTCATACTACTAGATCTTCTTTTGTTTTTCTGAAAAGAACAAAGAGTCCGACCTGGGCTTCACTGAGACCAATCTGGCTGTGAACTCTGTGGATCTTTTCATGGCTGGAACCGAGACAACCTCCACCACCTTACTGTGGGCTTTGGTTTTCCTCATCAAAAACCCTGATGTCCAAAGTAAGTCTTACACTGAGCTTACTGTAAGTCTCCAAACATGCTCATGGCTCTGTGAGGCTGTATGCAACTGTGCTTTGAACTAAATGCTACGGGCAACATGCAAACATTTCTGACAGTGCTAACATGCTGATGTTTAGCATTTTAGTTGAGCATAATAGCATGCTAATATCTGTGCTAAATGCAAGATTGGGAGCATTTCTATTGTCTTTGTGCAGCAAGGTTGGGCTAGCAGTGAAAGCAACTCGTTTAACTTATTATAGGGTTTTGTGTTCTGTTTGGACAAAATGTCATAAGACCCATATACACCTACTAATATGACATGATTTGAAAACATCACAAGAGCTGTGATCTCTAGTTCCCCATGCCTCTGTATACAGTAATCTCAAAGCTCAAAAACTGGAACGTTCACAAGTATTGTTTTGGTTCCTTCTGCAATGGGGCCGCATTGTCAGCTGTAACTGCCGTATGAGAGCAGTACAAAGTGGTGGCTGTGGTATATCGCAAAATATGGAGAAACTCATATCTGGATGATCTGGATCTGGATATCATCCATCCATCCATCCATTTTCTGGAGGCTGGAGCCTATCCCAGCTGTCTTAGGTTGGAAAGCAGGGTACACCCTGGACAAGTCGCCAGTTCATCACAGGACACATAGAGACAGACAACCACTCACACTCACATTCACACCTACGGACAATTTAAATTAGCCAATTAACCTAATCCCCATGCATGTTTTTGGATGGTGGGAGGAAGCCGGAGTACCTGGAGAGAACCCACGCAGACACGGGGAGAACATGCAGACTCTACACAGAAAGGCTGGGAATCAAACCCGGTACCTTCTTGCTGTGAGACGACACTGCTAACCACTACACCACCATGCTGCCCTGGATATCATTTAGAGCATTTTATTTAATACTTATCGGCAAGTATAGCTGAAGATGATAGGAATTAAAAAAATAACCAGATTCTAACTGTGAAACAAGGAAACATGACTAGCTATTAATATGGCTAAAGAGTCTTTTATCTTTTCTCATGTTAGAGACTTGTTGCCAGAAGCTTAATTCCTTCAATCTTCTTGTTTTTGTAGACAAAGTCCAGGCAGAGATTGACAGAGTTATTGGACAGACCCGACAGCCTACAATGGCAGACAGACCCAACCTGCCCTACACTGATGCTGTCATCCACGAGATCCAGAGGATGGGGAATATTGTTCCTCTGAATGGGCAAAGAATGGCTGCCAAGGATACAACACTGGGCAATTACTTCATACCCAAGGTGCATTTAGCACAGTCACAGCCTAATATGTCACAATTCTGCATTAAAATCTCTAAAATTGTTTTGTACTCACACAATGCCAAATGTTTTTGACAAATATTTATTGATTTACATTTGATCAGCGTGGCCTAGTCTGACTGTTTGATCAAAGTTTCACAAACTTGCTGCTTTCAGACATATGTGTCTTTGTACCTTGTTAAAGCCAATTTTTGACAATTTAAAACATAATTTTGCATGCAAGAAAGTCTCAGTTTATTGTAATATCAGTAGTATTTATTATTTTTATATTTTTATATTTGAGGAAACTTGTACTTGCTGCTCCTTTGATAAGTGCATTATTATTATTATTATTGTTATTATTATTATTATCAACCACACAATATATGTTCATTGACAGATTAATCCTTCATTGCATGGTAACTATTATCATTACACAGTAATATGGATTGGAATGTGAGGACTTTCTACAAGGCAGGTTTTTTGATGTGAAAGCAATAAGCCAATCAGCTCTTTGATCAGGCAGCATGACAACCAAGTGTTTCCCCATCATGCCTTGGGACTCTTGGTGTCCCTCTTGGTGACATTTGGTGCAGGGCAACTGCAGCATCTGGCTCTAAAATCTGTGGCCATCTTGATTTCATAAGGTTATTGTGGCCCACCTGTGCATGTCAAAGGAAGTCAGGATCAAGTCAGACACAAATGTAAATGGCACACATCGTGTAGCAGCTGCCGGTGATCGATTGGCTCATCTCAAAGAAGTCCCATGATGCCATGCTACTTCATAACATAATCGAAATACTCCTTTTGTTTTTGTTTTTATTTAGAGCCAGCAAGCAGCAGAAATTACACATTATGTACATTTAATGGGATTATCTCTAAAATGGAAGCACTGTTAGATTATGGATCTTGTTTTTTAGGGTACGTCCTTGATGCCCATGCTAACCTCTGTGCTGTTCGACAAGACTGAATGGGAGACTCCTGAGACCTTCAACCCTGGACACTTCCTAGATGCTGAAGGAAAGTTTGTGAAGAGAGAAGCTCTCCTGCCTTTCTCTGCAGGTAAAACATATTACTGTAATCTGGATCAGAACATAAAATCTATGCTGAGCTTTTACACTTTCATGAGTGTATTTCTGGACTCTTTAGGGAAACGTGTTTGTCTCGGAGAAGGCCTCGCCAAGATGGAGCTGTTCCTGTTTTTGGTTGGCTTGCTACAGAAGTTCTCTTTCTCTGTTCCTGACGGAGTAGAGCTGAGTACAGAAGGAATAACTGGGGTTACGCGTGTGCCACACCCCTTCAAGGTTCACGCTAAGGCTCGCTGAGTTATTTTAGCTAAACTACTGTATGTAACAGACAAATCTGAGCAATATGCTTTAGGACAGAAGGCTGTAGTTACTCTTCAATATTAAAGCCCCACTGTGTAGGAATTACTCATTACTCTCATCTAGCAGTGAGATGGTATAGTGCACACAATGAATATTATTCTTTAGCCTGACCCTTCTCTCGGTGCTCGTTTCCTTCTACGGTTGCTGAGGGTGAACATTCGCGATATGGCGAGATGTCATCAAGATGGCATTTGCAAATACTTCCACCAGCATTCTCTCAGATGATGAGGTCAGTGTTGTAAATTGTTATTACTGTCATGTCAGGCAACTTCAGCGTCTCGTTGGAAGTTTGTTTCCCTCATTAGCTCCTTCCATTTCAGAAAAGCCGCTCCAGTGTTCACTCGTGTTTTGGAGTGTCGCCGGTTTCATTCTCTATTTTGCTCTCTTTTCTTTTTTGTCGGGGATGAAAGCTGCTCATCATACGTGAAGGAGCCAGATAGTGTTTGTTACTGATTCTACCATTTTCTAGTTGTTTGGTGTGGTTATCATGGTGATAAGCGGAGTTTGTGTAACGTGCACTGTAGATGACAGCTGTAAGTTATATCAGGGCCACATCACATGGACCGGGGAAGGAGAGAGGCGAGTTGGGTAGCCATAGTTTTTGTTGACCATTTTCATCCTGTTTGGTTGCTTGTATGACGTTCACCAACAGTGTACGCATTTTCAATCTGCGAGTTTAATCGGTAAGCCGCTGTGGCTGCTTTGTTTTCATCAATTATCCTGAAACGTATCCTGGAGTCAGCGTGCTTCTTTCATCAGCGGCAGCGTGTCATGCAAATATACAGGACCCATTCTCTGCCTCTCAGGCAACTTTAAGGAAACTGGAAACTGAATGAACCATCCTGACAGCTTGTAAATCGATATTTTCTCCTAAGTCGTGATCTCCCTGTAAGCCTGTGCCTAGCTTCTGCCAGATAAAAAGTCACACTCTCAGGTAAAAGGTAAAAAACACAAAAAGCGGAGCTGTTTTTACCTAGTTGTCCCCTCACAGGGCCCGTAGTTTCAAGATGGCGACGCAACATGGCGACCTGCATTGACTGTGCCGACGCAACGTATATATATAAATGGCAAATATAAACAATGAGGTAATTTTTTAAATGATAAAAACTAAAACTGTAAATAGACAACTTGAAATACCACACAGTGGGGCTTTGACCTTTTTTTGTCGTAGCACTGCATCATGAACATGTACTGAGGACGTCTGCTTGTACAATTTATTCTATGCAATAAAAGTCACTTTTATTTAAACTATTCTTTTATTCATGTTTGTACACCTTTATATTTCTTATTAACTCTTTGAGTGCCAGCCGTTTATGAAATGAAAAGTGCCAGAAAGTAAAAACATTTTAAAATTCCATCATCTTTTTCACCACACTCTGCCTATATTATGGTTCATGCCACTGTAAAGTTTAAGCTGTTGACGACACAAGCTGTACAACAATATTATAAGTAATATTTCACCTCTTATTACCAGGGTGTCCAGGTGTGTTTAATTTACTTTTGCTTTTGTTCACCACATTTCTGCCTAACCCAGGCCATATCAAAATCTATGAATATCTGTAGGATTATGAATAATAGGACAATGACTTTTAAGGATTGTGGCTTATCACTTTTAAACTTCTGTAAGCACAGATAGCAAAGCCATTAACAGCGTGATAATGTATCATATTGGCATCACAATCGGCATTGGATATAAAGTTAGTGTCCAACACTGGCTGGAATCACTAACTGGGAAGTGTGGACAGCATCAACAATAGGAAGTGATTATTATCCAGTCTTATGCATGGTGGGAGAGAGAGTAGAACTGAGAGTAAGTGGGGGAATCGAGAAATTGGTGTTTCAAAAAGTAGAGTGGGACAAGTTTCAGAGATTGAGTAAGGAATCAATGGACAGGATAGAAATGCTTGGAGACATTGACGAAATAAATAAACAAGTAACCTCAGCAGCTATAGGAGCAGCAAATGGCGCTATACCCAAGAGTAAAGGCAAGAGGAACAGGACGATGGTAGCATGGTGGACAAAAGAATGTCATCAGGCCGTAAGAAATAGGAACAGAGGATTCAGACAAGTTAAAAGAACCCATAACATGCAGAATTTGATTCAGTACAAAAAAGCAGAGACAGTGGTGAGAAGAACAATACGTCAAGCTAAGAGATGGAGGAATATCTGTGATGAGATAGGAAGAACTACACCAGTGGGAGAAGTATGGATGAATGAATGGATGGATGAATAATAAAGAAGATGGGAGGGGACAGAAGGGAATGGGACTATCTGTTCATAATGTCTGAGGAGGAGACAGCAGTTTTCAACAGGGAGAAGGCAGAAAAAACACAAACTGTATTTTTTCACCAGGAAAACAGTTGGGGAAGATATGAAGTTAAAGATGTATGGGGGAAACTCTAGAAAGGGTTGGATCATTTAAATTTCTGGGAGTTCTTTTTGATTCACGGCTAACATGGGCAGGGCATAACAGAAGAAGAAGAAGAAAAGTGCAAAAACGTAACAGATGTTATGAGTTATATGACTGGAAGGGAATGGGGCGCAAGCTGTTCAGCATTGAAGAGGTTGTATGTAGGATTGATAAGATCGGTGATTGATTATGGCAGTGTGGCTTATGGGTCAGCAGCTAAGTCTCTTTAGAGTTAGATGTGTTTCAGGCACAGGCTCTGAGAGTGTGTAGTGGGGCAATTAAGAATTCACCAGTTCCTGCCTTACAGGTAGAATTGGGTGAAATGCCTCTAGTAATCAGGCTATCGATGGCAAACTATTGGGCCAATTTGCAGGGGCACAACGATTCTCATCCCACGAAGGGAGTCCTGCAGGAGTGCTGGGAGGATGGGAGGAGCCAGAGGCAAAACTTTGCCAGAGAAGCGAATAAAATCGCAAAAGAATTTGGAGTATTAAGTTTGAATATAAGTCCAACAGTCGTTTATCCAGAGGTTGCTCCATGGATGCTTGTGTGGTCTGAGGCTGACTGGTATTTGTTAGAGGCTAAAAGGAAGGTAAAGGGTATGATTGATTTGGTGAGTGTGTTTAAATGTCATGTATTGACAGAATATAGTGATTGTATACATACTGTATATAAACAGATGGTGCCAAACAACCTGAGACAGGAGTGACAGGATTTGGGGTGGCAGTACCGGCAAATGGAATTGGGATTAATAGAAGAATGTCTAATAAGTTAGGAGTATACACAGTGGAAATGATGGCAGTGCTGGTTGCATTAAGGTGGGTGGAGAAAGATGGTCTGGATAAGGCATTGGTATGTTCAGATTCATCTGCAGTGCTAGCAAGCTTAAGGTAAACAGCTGTCAAGGCATACTGTATTCCTGGGGTGCCCAACCAGTCGATTGTGATGGCAGATGTAAAAAGATGGAAAATTTACAATTTCCACCCAGAGTAGGAGGAGGATTACTTTTTTGTCTACTCAAACTCAAGGCCCATTTGTCTCATCTGCAAAGCCAGCGTGGCCATGCCAAAGAAGGGCAATTGGAAACGACACTTCAAGACAGTGCACAAAAATGATGACACTGATTTTCCTGCTAAAACCGAGCTACACTCACGGAAAGTGCGGGAATTGAAGACTCAGCTTGCAGCAAAACAGTCTGTTTTTACTAGACCAAACATAAAGGGTAAGGCTGCTACCATGGCATCTTATCGAGTTTCTCACGTTCTTGCTAAACACAAGAAGTCTTTCCAGGACGGTGAAGTTGTTAAGGAAGCCTTCATTGAGGCTGCTGATGCAATTTTGGCGAACAAAGCAGAAATCATTTCCGCTATTAAGGACATGCCGTTATCACGGAATACTGTCACACAACAATGCGAGGGAATGGCAGAGGATGTTGAAGCGCAGTTGAAGATGCATGTGAGTGTTTCTCCCTCCAGTTCGACGAGTCAACTGACGTGATGGATGTGGCACAATTATGTGTTTTCATCAGGTTTTTGGAGACATGTCTGCAAAAGAAGAGCTGCTCACAAATTTGCCTTTGAAAGGACACACGAGGGGTGAATATATGTTCAACACTTTCATGCACTTTGTTAAAAAGAATGCCTCTCTTCAAGCTCATTTCCATCACAACCGATAGTGCACCAGCTATGTTAGGCCACACTAGTGGATTCATTGCACTGTGCAAACAGAATGAATGTGGACCTCCTTAATTATCACTGTATTATCTATCAACAAGCATTATGTGGGAAAATTTTAAACATGAAGGAAGTTATGGAATTTGAATTTATGATTAACTCTTTAATTTTGAATTTATTTAAAAATAAATCAAATCTTCTATTTACATTTACATAATTATACTGACAGTATTGTACTACTTGAAGTCACATTCATAGTTTAAATGTTGTATTTAATTTTAATTTGCTATGATAAAATCTATTCCTATTTTTAGAAATGTCCACAGTGCCTGTTACACTTAACATGTTCAAAAGTTTGGGTTGTGCATATGGATCACCAGAGTCAATAAGCCATTTTTTCACGCATTTTTCCTCAACAGGGATTCAGGAATGAGCTCTGCCCTAGCAATTCAACAAATAGTGCACATCCAGTGAACACTGCCAACACTTTTAATATCACTAAAGGACAGCAATGAGCAGTGAAACCATAACTCCAGGGGTTGTGCTGGTTCAAATATAGTACATCTATCACTGATGTGCCATTTCACTCACAGTGTACTTGGGCAAGAACTCCAATGTCCAGTCAAGATTTGGGGTGATTTAATTTCCAATTTAAAGCAAACATACATGATTACATGCTGCCTCTCTATTGCTCTGTTAAATAATAAAATAATAATAATTAATATAAATGAAATAATAAAACAAATCCTATAGCTCTTACAGTTACACTGTTGATAGCTTTGCTCTCCAACATAATCAGTTTGATAGCATAAAAAGGCATTTAATCCATACTAGTGTACAAGCGAGGATGATGAGGAAATAGGAAGCAGGAGGAGGCCAGGTGAGTGCACCAGAGGATTGAACAATGCATATTGTTTGAGACCCTGCCAGGAAATGTGAAAAAAGTATTTGTACATTTATCAAATTAAAATTTAGAATAAAATTAAGCTTATTCTATTATTAATGATAATATATTATTATTGTTATTATTATTCTATTTAACTGTGAATAATTAGTTAATTATACAAAAACACATCAAACCTACTATGAAGATTTTAAAAATTACTCACCATTTACTGGTAAAAGCAGGAACGACAGCAGCCATCAATGGGCTTGGTTGCACCAATTTTAACAAGGATTGTCTAATTTTACTACAAATACAAACTTATCCCAAAATTATGAATTGGAAGATGCTATATATATATATATATATATATATATATATATATATATATAACAACATATTTCTATTATTAACATTTATTTAAGAGGGGGTATATGCCAGTTCCTCATGAAGCACTTCTAAACTCTGTAAGAACTCACAGTAAAATGTTATGTTAATATTTAAGGATCATCTATTTAACATGCCACAGTTTCCAACAGATCTTTTTTTTATTTTTTTAAACATGAAATTAAATTGCACAAAGTGTCATCGGGTAGTTTTTGATGTTGATGGCTTTTTTTTAATGCTCCCGCTTTGTTATGATGTGTAAGCTTGGCTCAGTTTTTAGCTTATATTTACACTGAGTTTGGTTAATGGAGGGCTGTCCCCTCTCTCTCTCTCTCTCTCTCACACACACACACAGGCACAGGCACACACACACAGGTCATTATATCTACATAAATTGTGAGTCAGCAGAGTACCAGCCTGTCTCTAACTAGAAACTGATGATGGAGCAAGTGATCCCCATCAGTCCCTCGCTCTTATCCTCTGCCTCACAATGTGGCTGTGTGGTTTGCTTCTGTGGCTTGACCTGAGGGGAACGCTGCTTCTTACTTTTGCTATTCTGCTCGTTGTGTATTTTCTGAACAACAAGGATCCACCCAACTTTCCACCAGGACCACCATCTCTCCCTCTTTTGGGAAACATATTCAACATTGAATCAAAACAGCCTCACATTTACTTAACCAAGGTAAGAAGATTCATATTGTAGTCGTGTTTTTCTAAAAATCTGAGCATATTTATGCTAATTTAACACAGATGTTCAAAAAAGGGACATTTACAAAAAAGCATGAAGCTTTAACAACATATTAAAACGTTCAATTCTTAAAAACCTGCTGATAGGAAGTTAGAGGGCACAGAAATGATTGTCCTGAAATATGCATCTTATCAGGGTCACATGCTCGACAATAGGCCATGTATTATCTGCTTCTGCATCCACAGCTAGCTGATGTTTATGGGAATGTGTTCTGCATACGCCTGGGAAGACACAAAACAGTCTTTGTGTCTGGGTGGAAGATGGTGAAAGAAGCCATAGTGACTCAGGCTGACCATTTTGTGGACCGGCCTTACAGCCCAATGGTGACTAGAATCTATTCAGGGAACACAGGTGAATCACAAAAAAACATACAGTACATCGGTAGTCAACCTGATCCTGGCCTGAGTAATGAGTAGTGTGGTTTCTCTTTCTAAGCTGGTCTTTTCTTCAGTAATGGGAACGTGTGGAGGCAACAGCGGCGTTTTGCCATGGCCACATTACGTACCTTTGGTCTGGCCAAGAGGTCCATGGAGCAGAGCATCTGTGAGGAAAGCCACCATCTGCGGGAGGTGATGGAGAAGGAAAAAGGTTGGCAAAAAAAAAAGTCAAAGCAGAGAAGAGAACTAAATATAACAGAATGACACAGACAATTCTTCCGCACAGGTGAACCATTTGACCCGGTGCCTCTCTTGAACAATGCTGTGGCCAACATCATCAGCCAGATAGTGTTCGGGAGACGGTTTGATTACAGTGACCACAACTTCCAGAGCATGCTGAAGAACCTGACTGAAATGGCCTATTTGGAGGGCTCCATATGGGCTCTAGTAAGCTTCAAAAAAGCTCAGATAAAGCTCATGTCTGTGCTTTATCTGTTGAAAGCTATAAAGTGAGATCTTTACTTGCCAGTGGGCGTAAACAACACAGTTTCCTCTCCAAACAGCTATATGATGCGTTTCCAGCACTGATGAAACATCTGCCAGGGCCTCACAATCGCATCTTCAGCAGCTCCAAATCTTTGGAGGCATCCATCAGGGGAGAGATAGAGAGACACAAGTTGGATCTGGACCCTGGCAACCCACGAGATTACATTGACACCTTCCTGACAGAGGTGAAAGTAAGTGATGTTTACAATGTTGACTAAAGCCAATCAATATGATCAAGAACCAAAACTGACTATATCTTTGTTTGTTCCTCCTCTCTGCCTGACAGCATAACAGAAACACTCAGCTGGGTTTTGACGATAGCAACCTGGTTCTGTGTTGCCTGGACCTGTTCCTAGCTGGTAGTGAAACCACTTCAAAAACCCTGCAGTGGGGCCTCATCTACCTCATCAAGAACCCTCATATCCAGGGTGGGTGCGAGACAAGCAGCAGTGTAAGAAAGGAAACCACATTTGAGAAAGAGCATTGCTGTTATTCATCAATTTTTTTAATCTTTTATTTCACCTCCTAGACAAAGTCCAGGCAGAGATAGACAGAGTGATCGGACAGGAACGACACCCCACAATGGCAGACAAACCCAACCTGCCCTACACTGATGCTGTCATCCACGAGATCCAGAGGATGGGGAACATTGTTCCACTGAACGGACTCAGAATAGCCACCAAGGATACAACACTGGGCGACTACGTCATACCCAAGGTGCACCTGCTTCTTGCATGCAGCAACTAGGGAGTAAGAACAGAAAGCTGTATCCATTACTTGTTTACTCGACAATCAATATAGCTGGAACGGTCAGGTTTTTAAAGGTGCTAAATTCAAAATTCAGATCACATTTATTGGCTCACTACTGACAGAGCTAACAGTGCTAAAAACAGCAAAACTCCTCATAGAGCTAACAGTGTTTAGGGAACAATAGGAATGCAGTGCTGGCTGTGAGTTAGCCGATGGGGCATGCTGCCATGTGTCAAGATGCAGGCTATATCAACAAAGCACACAGACTCCAGTTACAAAACACACACACACACACACACACACAGAGGGAGAGCAGATTAATCCTCTTTATCTTTACATATAGCAAATCGATGTTGGCTGCAACATTAATGCTCTGGATGTTATATAGAGATCTGGACAAATAAATAAAAGTCAACTGAAATGGATCATTATATGACCATAAGGTGACAAATAAGTGATTACTGCACACCTGATGAGTCACAGGTGTGTCTTTGCAGTGTCAATACCCACATGTTGACATTACCCTTGACACACCTTGTCAACTGGCAACAACTTTACCTCTTCTTAGCCATTTTGCTTTCTCTGTGTGTAGGGAACCTCAGTGATGCCCAACCTGACCTCGGTGCTGTTTGACAAGACTGAATGGGAAACTCCTGACACTTTTAACCCTGAACACTTCCTGGATACTGAAGGGAAGTTTGTGAGGAGGGAAGCATTTATACCTTTCTCTGCAGGTCATTTTAAGAATCAACTTTTGAAAATTGGAATTGGAATGCAGAAAATGTTATCTAAACAATGACGGTATACAAGAAAATCCTTGCAATTCACTTGTTGTTACTCTTTTGCATTTGTGCTTGCTGTTTCCAGGAAAGCGTGCATGTCTGGGTGAAGGCCTGGCAAGAATGGAACTGTTCCTGTTTTTCGTCAGTTTGTTTCAGAGATTTTATTTTTCCACTCTGGATGGAGTAGAGCTGAGTTCAGAGGGAATCACTGGAGCCACCCGCACGCCATACCCCTTTAAGATCTACGCCAAAGTCCGCTGAATCCGCTACCTGTCCTCTTATATACACTACATGCTACAGTAAAGTCAACATGCTGTATTCTGGGCTACTTTTCCTGTCCATACCAAAAAATACCACTACCATTCAAGTTGTTAATCAAGTCATGCAGAGACAGCAGTCAATGCTTTTCTGTTTACAATGTGTATGTGACATACAGAGCACAAGGCAATGTTAGATATAACTAATTTTATACTATAGCATGCTTTGATTTGCCACAACACATAACCCTGATGTGCTGAACAGTGACACTGCTACATAACCTGCAAGCAGCAACAGCAAAAGTCTCCAAGTTATGTTTTATATCACATTTATTATTACCCACTTACTTGACACTATTTATGATTTTAGTTGGACCACTTACCCTGTCTTCCGCCCTACAACAGCTGAGATAGGCTCCAGCCTCCCCACCCCCCGCAACCCTATAAGGATAAGCGGTAGATGATGGATGTATAGTTGGACCACTGTAAAATAACTGTTATAGAAATGTCAGATATCTGTCACAATTACTACTATATTGTTGGATGATACATTGTGCAAGTAATAATAGCAATAAACAATAAAACTGTCATTATAAGACCATTCTGTCAACGATGACAATCTAATAGCATAATAATGTAAGTACACAAATAATGAACTTTTATTCTTAAAGGTGCAGTGAGTTGGATGTGGTGCCATCTAGCTGTAGACTACGACCAACTGAAACATCATAACATAATACTTATGCTGTGTTCGAGTTGTACTGGAAGTCAGGATTCGCAATTGAGAATGACGTCACACCCGAGTTAACAGCGTTCAAGTAAACAAGTCGGAAAACCAAGATGGCCGCCTCCAGTGAAGAGTTTGTTGTGGTTGCTCTGTCGGAATGCAGAAAGCTAATGCAGCAATATGAGCTCCTCAAACACAAAAGACGCAGAGGGTGTGTGTTTGTTCTCCTGCTTAATCATGTGTGGGAAAAGACGTTTGAGTCTATTGTAGGCTGTAACGTATAACGCTACAAGGCGCAAATCCAGGGTGCTGCCATCTTGGATTATGACGTTGTGGTCAAGTCGGGGTTGGTGAAGAAATTATAAGTTTACGAGTCGTAAATCCGACTTCGAGGGGCGTTTCAGTTGATATTTACGACTAACGAGGACAACTCGAACGCAGCATTATCATGGTCATCTTCACATATTGAACATTAATGCAATCATCGTGACAGGCCTTCCCATAATTTGTATGACAGAATCCATCCTGATATGGTTCAAATTGCTTATTTTCACATGCAAATGATCTGATGACTTAATGAATAAACACTTGTGCATCAAAAAGTTTGAGAATAGTGTTGAGATGAAATGACATGAGCTTTGGTTTTTCAAGGGTGTAAGTCTCCATGTTGCTCATCTTTGCTGCTGAATGTAAAACACATTCTTAGAAAAATGTATTTATTAATTCACAAGAAAACAAAATTTTAAGGACGTTCTCACATTTAACACTACGCATGTAGTTTCTGTGCTGTGCTACGTTTGATTGTACTTCTCATTTTCAGATAAATGACAGTGCTTTGAAATCAACAGTCTATAAGAACTTCACTGCAAAGAAAAATAAGAGCAAACATATGTAGATCAAAAAATGGTAAAACCATCATAACAGAATGCCTCTTTCAGTGTTAATGCAACCATAAAGAGTGAACTATTGCCGTTTAACTTAAGTCAATATTGTCTACAACAGCCCTCTTCACTCTGAACTTCTACTGACACCAACAGCCTGAAAACATCCATGATTAAATACAATATCAACTACAATTAAAATTCGATATTCGTTACGATTAGCAGGTACTGTATGAACACTTGACATAGATCTGATATTTTGATCAGGAGCTGGTGTTAAAATCATGTTTACAGTTGTACATCTTCACAGACTTGATTTCTCACTACTAAATAAGATTCAAGATATTCAGTGAAAGTTTTCATTTAGAGCATGCTGCCAGTAAGGGAGTCAAATCACAATTAAGGATTATAGAAAATTCATGATAAATATATGCTAGTGCTAGAATTGATCACTTAAAATTAATACCTCACCCACAAAATGATAAAATGGAAACATTACCCAGCCCAAGATTTTTTTTGCTGTTGCGTGCTTTGACAGCAGACTTTTTTTTTAAATGATGCCCTCATTGATATCAATCCACAGAGGCATGTTAGAAAAGCAACATTTTCATCATAAATTCAAGGCAACATGGGTGAGTAAGTGATAAATGATAACTGGTCATTTTGTGGGTGAAGTGTCCCTCAATGTGATTCAGAAGATTTGCAGTTTTACATAAGTGACTGATTAAAAGCAGTAGGTGGCCAGCACCAGATACAGCAATCATTTTGTCTTTTTAGTCAGTCTGCAGGATGACTACATCAGTACTCCCTTAACTGCATAGTATGATGGTATAGTTTAAATTTCTATACATCACTAATTATCAGAAGATAGTTGGCTTTAGCATTCAAGTAACCCTTTAAAAATCACATTCTGATAGCTATATATATCTATAAATTACCAATTCTCAATAAATTAGTTAAACATGAAAACTTAATTTACATTTCTCTCATTCCTGTTAAAGTTCACAACATGACAGGATGTTAGGGACTTAAGGCTAAAATGATTATAGCAAGTATTTAGCTTAGTCTACAGATGGGAAATATGCTCTATGGGTTGGGACAGTGTGCGCTACTTTAGCTAGCGAGGGGAGCGTAGGATGCGGGTTCCTGTTCTGTGAAAGGTCAGCCTGCAGCCAGTGTATTGTGGGACAGTGTGCCATAGACTCAGGTGGTCAGTACTCATTGATACCAACCAGATGATCCATGACTCCTCCCCGAAGTGCTGATGTATTTAAGGTCACTTGAGTGCTCACTGGTTGAAGGAGTGTGGAGGAGTAATCCTCCCTTAACTGAATAAAAAAGGGACACATTTGGCTCAATGACGAGGTCTACTTGGAGGTAGCGGCAGGCACATTGATGGAAAGCGCCCGGCGTGGGGCGTTTGAGACTTGCCGCTGCTGAGACAAGAAGGACTGGCCGGGGGAAAGCACAGAGCTGCAGCCAGCGAGACGAGATTCAATTGCCAACTTCTGAAAGTTCAGACTCTGAGGACCAAACAAAGAGACAATGTCAATTTTATCTTCCTGGACCCTATTTCTTTTATGTTTTTATTTATTTACCAGTAGCATAATGTTAGGTCCACTATTGCTCGCTTCTCCCTCTGACAGGCTCAGATTGCTATTAGAAGAGTCTGACAACATTATGGAAAGGAGCCTACAGAGAAATAACATGTTTTCCTACCTTTTGTCCAAACCTGAATATCTGTCTACTGTGGCTCACATAAATACAGGTCACCATGGAATTCAAAGAGCTCATCCACATATGGACACTGACAATGTTCTGGATCACACTGAGCTATGCTTTGTGCCATACAACACAACAAACTGCCCAGCTGCCACTCATGTTTCCACCATGCATGTAAACCACTTTTCTACCATTGCCTTCCAGCAACACTCTTTCAATATTGTCAAGACCCTCATAATAACAAAGTCTGTCAAAACCTGTCATACTTTTAGTGGACGTAAATGAAGGTGCCAGTTTGACCCAAAAGGATTACACTGCAGCCTCTGCATCAATACTGGACCATTTTCAGAAACTGTTGTCCCCTATTAGTCAGTTGGACACAAAAAAAACTTGAGAGGCTGGTCTAGGTTGCATGATATCAAAGTTAGTCTTTAAAAATGTTTAATGTAGATAAGAAAATGATTATCTTTGTTTTATCGGTATCTTAATGAATGTCTTGTTAAGCTTAAGCTATATTGTGAGGGTGGCTTGGAAGTGAAGAGTATCCCACAGGCCTCTCTGATGCAGTAATGTGGTGGGGGGGTATATGTATAGTACTAGAGATTATCGTGCTGTATCAATTTGTCTTGCTGTGTTCTGCATGTTGTGTGTAGGAGAAATATATATATATATATATATATATATATACACACAGTCATGGAAAAAATTATTAGACCACCCTTGTTTTCTTCAATTTCTTGTTAATTTTAATGCCTGGCTCAACTAAAGGTACATTTGTTTGGACAATTATAATGATAACAACAAAAATAGCTCATGAGAGTTTAATTTAAGAACTAAGGATTATTCATTTTCCATGGTTTTCTTGATAATAACCAAAATTACTTAAATTCTTACATCAATAGCTATGGCATTGTACCGCCAAAAACACTACTTTTAAGCATTCCATGTTTTCTTTTCTGTTTGCTTTAAACACATGATACACACAAGAGTTCATACTTGATTGCATAACCATTGTTTTTGATGACTGCAGCCATGCGTCTTGGCATGCTCTCCACCAGCTTCTGACATTGTTCTGCTGTCACAGCAGCCCATTCCTGTTGGACAAATTCAAACAAATTTTCTTTGTTTTTGGGCTTGTGGTTCTCCATTTTGAGTTTGATGATTTTCCACAGGTTTTCAATTGGATTAAGATCTGGTGATTGAGCAGGCCAAGGCATGGTGCGAATGTTGTGGTTCTCCATCCAGGCTTTAACTGACCTTGCCGTGTGGCAAGGGGCATTGTCTTGTTGGAAAATCCAGTCATTCGAGGCAGGAAAGAGTTTTCCAGCTGATGGAAGAAGTCTGTTTTCAAGGGTAGTCCTGTACTTGACCTGGTTCATTCGGCCTTCACACAATTGCATTTGCCCTGTTCCACTCAGACTGAAACAACCCCAGATCATGACTGATCCACCCCCATGTTTTACTGTAGGGGCAAGACAGTCTGGGTTGTAAGCTTCTCCAGGCTTCCTCCTAACCAGTAAGTTGGCTGGAGCGGGCATCAATTCAAAATTGGATTCATCACTGAAGAGAACCTTAGCCCAATCATCAACAGTCCAATCCTTGTGGTCTCGAGCAAAGAGTAACCGGGCCT
Source organism: Synanceia verrucosa (assembly GCA_029721515.1). Taxonomy (NCBI): domain Eukaryota; kingdom Metazoa; phylum Chordata; class Actinopteri; order Perciformes; family Synanceiidae; genus Synanceia; species Synanceia verrucosa. Next base: position 7,154,604 of record CM056558.1, read on the forward strand.
TCCTCTGCCCGCTCCCCAAGGGCTTCTTGCGTGCTCTGTGTGACTTCAAACCAGCTTCAACAAGTCGGTTTCGAACTGTCCTTGCCGAGCAAGTCACACGGCCAGGTAGCAATTTGGTAGTGCCATGTTCAGCTTGTTTTTTTTTGTTGGAATGAACGGCTGTCTTGGAGATCTTCAGTTTTTTCGCTACCTGTCTCTCACTCATGCCAATTTCCAGCAGTGCCAAGATGGCTGCCTTTGTTGCTTCACATAATTCTTTTGTTTTAGGCATTATGTGAGAGCTGACAACTTCTGAGTTGTGCTACGGCTTGAATGTAAGCAGGAAACCACTCTAGGCCTTTGCATGTGCAGTGCTGCTTGTGACATGAAATGGCCTCTTATATACCCTGGGAATCAATTAAGCTTAAGAATGTCAAATAGGACATAAAGTATTATGTGACCAGCTGCATTTTTTGTTGTGTTCATTGTATTATACGTTTAGTGGTACCAGATATTAGAATGAACAAGAAATTGAAGAAAACAAGGGTGGTCTAATAATTTTTTCCATGACTGTATATATATATATATATATATATATATATATATATATTTTTTTTTTTACATGTTTTATCCTGCACACCAGACTGTAAATCCAAGTTTCCCCATCCGGAATAATAGCATGACTGGACTGAACCGTAACATACATAACAACCGTAACACATCAGATAATTTGATTTCATTTTACCTTGTTATACCACGCAGTGACTATCAGCTTCTCCTCATACTCTCTCAGTTTGGCCTGCTCACATTGACGCTGCAGAGACAAATCAACCAAACATGGGTCAAGTTGAAAAGCAGTCATTTAAAACAAAACAAAAACAGTTCACTGAGCGAGTCAAAAAGCAGATTTACCTCCAGGTTGAGAATCTGCTTGTCCCGATCTGCCAACTGGTTCCTCAGAGCCTGGATCTCAGCTGTGGCTGGATTTAGTTTAGGATCCAGCGCTCGGATAACCTGCAAGCAATTAGAATTATGTTATTTATTTCAACGTGTAAACTCACTACTCCTTCTCTGTGACTCAAACAATTAACTAAAAATATTCATTATATACACTACAGGGCAGAAGTATAGAAGCAAGGCCAATACAGACCAGTTTGTTTCTAGTCACAATGCCTTTCTTAAAAAAAAAATTTAATTAAATAAAAAAAAAGTATATGTGTATTTTACCCAGAGTTCGTATTATAATCTGAGCTTCGTGGGGGTCTGTCCGTGACACAGATTGTATATAAAAAGTGGACGGAGCTATCGTGACGTCATCCAATGGCAATGAAGCCCATAGGGAAGTAACTAAACTTGCATTCTCTCCACCAGCCAGCAGGGGGCGATGGACAAGAAAAAAAAATAAAAACTTATCTTCTCACTCACGTTGCGAGCTTTCTCCAGGTACATTTTGTACCTCTCTTCCATGGCCCTCATGTCATCATCCTTCTTCTTCAGAGCAGCCATCAGCTCATCCAGCTTCAGGGCTTGGTGGTAAGAAAGAAGTAATGAGGGGTCACTGCAGTTATATTGTTCTGTTGTGTACTGATGCAGCACTGCAGACAAGGCTACATTTTAGACTTACAGGTTTGAGTGTTGTCAGGCTGAAGGTCCTCTAGCAGCTCTTTTTTTTTCATGATTTCATCCTGAGCCTCGTTCAGCTGGACCCTGCAGAGACAAAGCTGTTCCTTTACTTCCCTCTACTGGAGAACACAAGCACTCATTTTACATCCATCAACCTTTTGACTGAAGTGACACATTAGTCACACTTACATGTGTGCATCAAGTTTCCGCTTCAGGTTTGACTAGAAAAAAGAAGGAAAAAAAAAGAATTTCACAGCTTCTACAAATACAACCCACAGCTTACATTTAATTAATTTGACAAATTGTGCAGCGCAAAGTAAGTACATCTGAACATCTGTAAATCACTTTAACATTTTGATTCCAAACAAACTAATGAGATTTTCCTTCCATAAAGTCATGCCAGCACAGATGCTAAACAGCTAAATAAGATTAAATGTGTGGGAGGGTTTCTCTGTGCCAGCACTCCTGGCACACTCACATCATCAGGTTTGGCTGCCTGACTCTGCAGAGCCCTCTGGAGGTCCTCCACCTGCTGCTGCAGCTCACTGACCTGCTCTCGACTCAATCTGACGGTTGATCACCAAGAGAGGGAAGAGGGAAATATTAGCAAGAGAGCAAAATACATCAGCACAAAAAACTTTACAGAGCAGAAAAACTGCAGCCAATGACGACAGAGAAAAATATCCTGTTGCTGATTTACAAACAAAAATCTGTCATCTGTCACATCTGTCATTTATTCCAGGGACAAATGACTGTAGTAGTCACATGCATTTGTTGGTTCCAGCTACAGTCAACAGTGATGGAAATATGATGCCTGGGTGGATCTTGCACCCGGTGCAATGTTAACGCATGTTTAAGTGAATTTAAAACAATATACTATATATTTATGTAGAGTTTTTCAACTATTCCAACACTCATCACCTCTGGATCAGCTAAAATAAACCTTTAATTCAGAGAGATGTGAAAAGAAATACTCTCCTCAAAGCTACCAGACTCCATTGATAGAAATATGAATTTTACCTTTTGGATCATCATAAAACACACTTTATGCAAACAGAAACAAAATAAAACCATCTTTGTCTTTCCACTGTTCCAACAATCATCAAGTCTGGTTTGAAAGTTTGAAAGGGAAATTCAATAAGTAACAGATGTTTCAAAAGAAAAAAAAAAAAAAAGAACCTAACATTTTTACTGTTTACTGACCCGTGTTTTCTGGCATGTTTGTGACGTTGAAATCTCCTGGCAATGGAGTCTATTGCCTAAATTTTGCAGCTTCTTATGTACTGTACTGATTTTGGTGTGAAAAGAGTAAATCTCTGGTCACCTGTTCTCTGTGTCCAGTTCACTGCGAGTCTTAAGTGCTTCTTCCAGCTGGGCCTGTAGAGCAGCGATCTTCTCCCTCTCGCACTCCTCCTGTTGCACTCTCAGCATCTTGTTCTCATGCTGCAGCCTGATGAACTTTTCTCTGAATAATCACACAGGCAAGGTCAGTGTTCACACACACACATACACACAACACGCTAGAGTGGAGTAAAGGAATTCGCCATTGTCAGATGGAGAGCATGTTACCTGTACTCTATGGGTATTAATTCAGCTGCCAGGTTATCATGGCTGGGGCTGCTGGAAGGAAGAATCCCTAGAGGGAAATACAAATATGTATGTTTTAGATTATCAAAGTGACCGAGCAGCGTCACTGGTGCCAGATATGACTGTCCAGCCACATACCTGCTTGGGAGAGCTGGTGCTGTTGAGCCTGAGTGCATCGCAGCTCCTCATTGATCTCCTTCAGAGAATCTCTCTCGATGATGGTCCTCTAATGGCGGGGAAAATGTGTTAAAACAGTTCAAATGTTAGTAAAATATGTTACCACATTGAGGGTAAATCCTTCTGCTGATTCTTCCGAATGCATTTCAAAAGCTGCCTCACCTCTTTCTCCTTCATCACAGTTTCATGCTTTTCCTCCAACTTCTTCATCTCATAGGCCAGGTTGTCCGCTCGCCGTGACTCCTCAGACAACTTCCTGTGTAGCTCCTGGACCTGATAGACAGCAGACAAATAAAACAACGTGCCACTAAGGCAAAATAGTGCACTGCATTTAAAATATGTGAATTTCTCTTTGGCTGACCTGTCTCTTGTAGGTCTCGAGCTGTGCGCGGGCGGCATTAGCCTTGCGCAGTTCTTCCTCCAGGCTGACAGTGTTGTGCATGTAGGTCATGTTGTTCTCCTCCAGCAGCTTCATCTGCCTCTTCAGATCACCCAGATTCTCCAGTTTACGTTTGTATGTATCCACTGACGCCTCCAGCATCACCACCCGATCTGAGCAGTTCCTATGGTATACAGAAAACAAGATAATCGCAGAAATATCAACTGAAAAAAGCTACCAATTAAATGGCTCCAACTGCTGCAGGAAGACTATTTATTTTAGGGTTTCCACTCTCAATTTTACAATATTTTGAAATACAACAATGTGCTGATGTTGAGGCCAGTGGAGAGCAAATTGTATGCAGATTTGTGCTCCAGCTTAACAAAACATCAGCTAATTTCACTGATGCTAATCAGTGAACTCATTAGCTGACCTTTCTTTTCCACATGATGAGACATGAGGCAACAAGAGATGTAGCTTTGTATGCTTCTGCCTGGCAATGGAAATTGGCTGAAAAATGTCTCTTATATTGTTTAAAGGAAAATACTTAGTGCACCTCCCCACAGACACACACCTCAGAACATCCAGTTCATCTTTGAGGGCTCGAGATTCTTCTGCCAGACTGGTGAGGTCGTCATTACGGTGCTGAACCTCGATCAGCTGCTTCTCCAACTCCTCACAGTGGATCCGGTAGTCATCCTTGGCAGCCTCCAGCCTAAAAGATCCAAGTGCACATGATTGCTCAGATTTTTGCAACCATGATGACGTTGCTGCGGCACATTTAAACATAACGTGAACACACCTGAAGTTCTCTTCCTGCAGCGCCTCTAACTGCTGCTGCAACTGGCTGTGTTTTTTTCCTGAAGGGGTGCTAGGGTCGTCGAATGTGTCCAGCTGATTGGCTCGGTCTGTTAGGACATCATTCTCAGCCAATAAGCTGTTCCGTTCCTCTTGCAGAACAGCCACCTGTCCAGGTACAACAAGGTTTAGAGCCACTCTCACAAGTGATACAGTTTTAACACAGTTATAGGGATCGTTTGGATGAGTTGAAGTGGTGTTTTTTGAGGTACAGCAGATGGCAGTCAGCATGTCCCCAGTTTGGAGGTGCAGAAAGGAGTACCAGCATGGGAGCAAAGCAATGTACTGGCAGCAAAACCTATTTTAGACACAAATGTACTTCAGTTTAAGTGTACGCTATATGCAGAACATTTTACTGCTTAACATTGTAGTCAGAAAATGTTTTCCAATGGGAAACTGAAGTCTTTATCTTTGCTTTCGTCAAAGCTACCAGACTTCATTGAGAAAAGCAGTAATTTTACCTTGCAGTATACAGTATCCTTTACTGTGTTATTGTGTAACTTGATGTTTTATAGGGTTAGTTTGGATTTACCAAAGTCTCCCAAAATAAAGTTAACCAACAAATGGTGGCTTAATTCAAATCAAAATTTTTTTCTCCTATTACAAAAATAAAAATCAAATGTTTTTTTTCTGAAACCATTTTAGACAAGAAATAAGCCATGCAGACCACCATCTACTGTATGGATAAGTATCTCATATGGCTCCACTTCAGTAAAAGAAAGCGGGAAGAATCTGTGCTGTTAAATCTCTCTTAGTCAATTATTTCATGAAAAGCAGCACAAAGTCACATGTGAGCATCAGAAGACACACCCATTCCAGTACAGACAACGCTCTTCCTCTCCCAGCTCTTAAAGCAAACAGTGTAGTTAATCCATGCTGGAAGCAGAGCGCTGACAAAGAGCACTTTAAGCAAACATGTTAATACATGGCTGGTTAGTTTGACTTCTCACCAATCATTTCCTTAATGTGTAACTTCTAACCAGCAGATACTAGACCATTAGTCCGAAACATTGTGGTATGAAGGACTTTTTAACATGTCTACAAACAAGATTAATACAACCTCTAGGATCAATGTCAAACATTAAAAACTAAAATGAAGAATACTTATTTACATTTTGTTGCTGCTGTGTTCAGTTTGCTTGGAATCTTTAAATGAGACAGAAGAACTTAATCTAAGGAATCTCTGTCTTTCTGCCAGTCTGTCCCTCTAGTGAAAGAGAGAGAGAGAGAGAGAGACTAAACTTATCTACTTAATACAGGAGTGGTGTTGAATGTGGCTCTATAACATTTTGGCTTCTGACCTTTAATTTCTAACTTTTGGATTTTTTTATTGTTTTTTTTTCCCCTCTGGATTTTGTGAGTCCACAGAAACCAAAAGAACCATTTTTCACTACTACAAACTTTGAGCAATTGTCATCAAACTTTGTACAGAACATCTCTGGGCCAAGCTGGAAAAAGTGTCTATTTGGACTGTAGAGGTTCTGCACAGTTTTGCTATAGCTGGCCCTCAAAGTTAGCACAAAAAAGTCATATCTCCTGAATGCTTTGTGCTGATGCAGCCACATTTGGTGGACATGTGTGGATGTCGTCTGTCTAACCATGGCAAATTTGCTGTCATTTGGCCCATCTGTGGCAGTAGCATCATCTAAATAAACAGGAATTGTTCTGTGTATCTATGTAGGTATATATTACTTCCCTTTGCATATCTCAAGAACAATTTATCCAATCAATTTCCCACTTCCCACAGACGTACCATGGTTTTCACAACACTGCATAATAGAATTTCTGGGCTCTAAACAACCAACCAGTTTCAAGACAGGCACACGCTTCCTTAGTAGTGTGCTTTGTAGTTTTGTAAAATAACAAGATTATTTCCCAGCCCTGTCTTTCATTGTCTTAGCTGATGCATTACAAAAAAAATGGCGTTGCTACTAACAAATGAAGATGACAAAATGGCTGCAGGGTCAATTACTGGAAGAAAACCACCAAACGCACATTGTGTGACACATCTCTGACAGGACTCAGATGGAGCTATTTGTTAGCCAAGTTAGACAGAGCATTTCAGCAGCTGGTTTAGATGGGTTAAGACATACCAAATGGCTGACCGCGTTGGACTTACCTGGCTACGATGAGAGATGAACAAGACAGGTGACAAAACAAATCAATCTGTCGAGAGTCCAGTTGAACAGTTGATCAGAGCCTGTGCTACAGTACTGAATGAGGCCTCACCAGCAGTGGCAAAGCATGGGCTGGTTGCCACAGTGGGACCAGCAGAGCCCAGACTCTAAGCCCACAGCCCTTCTGCCACAACAGCTCCAGACAAAGGACGCATTGCATTACAGCAAATTATACAACTCCTGTTTATACTCTTCCACAGGCATGAATGTGTGCGTGCAGACTGAGGCTAGATGTAAATGAATCATTTTAATGTGTATTGGTTTGTTATTTACCTGTATGTCCAGCTCCTGGCAGCGTTGGGCTAAAGCTTCCTTCTCTGCCAGAAGTTCAGTCAGTTCCTCATGGGCTTTTCTCAGCTGAACACATGAAGGAAAATACAAATTATCTAACATGTTCATTCACATAACCGCTGCATTACTGAAGTCAGAAGGCTAAAAAGGCTTTTAGACTGTCTTATACTGTCACCTCCTCTTCATGGATAGCCAAGTTCAGCTTTTACCCAATGTCAAGCCTGTTACACAGTACTCATCCACTCTCCCTACACCAGCTGATGCAATGCGTAGTGTGAGTATACACAGTGGTCCAATAAATCCAGAAAATAAATGCCTCAGTGAAAAGGCAATGTTAACTTCAGCTGTGATGCTAACTGATGGGCAGATGAGTGTTGACTGATGATTATTGAGTTTTTTTCAGTCTGATATGCAGGCCAGACACCAGAATAAAATAAACTGAGGGTAACAGCAAAGTAAGGGTAGTGTGGAGACATCAGGTCAGCCGTAGTTGTCACATAGAAGTAAATCATCTTTGTCAATGATAATGAATCTGAGAAGCAAATTAAAAAAAATAATGACAAGTCATTTTAAAGTCTACAGGGGCTTAGAAAATTATGATAGAAGCACAGTATGTGATGGGTTCTCCAATTGCCATTTTATCTCATAAGTTGTTGCAACATTGTTTTGGGTTGATGCAACCTTGTTACACAGATTTGTAACCTGGTGCCAATTTTAAGCATTTTAAACCTTGAGAACTTATGGGGAAAAAAATAATCAAAAATCCTTGAAATAACACATTAAAAGTATGAGACCTTGAGAAATTTAAATGTTGCTGTATTTTTTAGTGATTGGATGGCGACACTCTGGAAACTGCTCAGAAATCCCCTTATTGTTATTATACCTAGGAAAGCCGTCCTCTGAATACCACAGGTCTCTAGTGTGAGGTTGTACAGCTCCATGAGGCTGTGATTATTCTAGAGGTCGCAACAGCACACTTTATACAGTGAGGTCAAATGTAAAAAAAAATGTTAAAAAAAACTGTTTAGCTTGGAAATATTCTAAACCACTATTTTGAATAGGTGCATTGCTTTTGCCCAAAACTGCATGTGATTATCATAAAGTGGGTTCTGTAAAGGGTAGACTCACAAATGCCCATAGAATCCATTTTTACTGGTATATCTTGAGGTCAGAGGTCAATTTTTATATTTACAGGTCACACCTGTAAATATGCACATCCCAGAATTTTCCTCATTTAGCCCCCTTCCCAACAAACTTGCAGGACATGGCTGGTACCAGTGAATGCTTTAGGTGTTGTAGTTTTGATACCAAACTTCACCCTATCTCTACTGAGCCAGGCTGATATGAGGGGTCATGGAAGGGATGTAGCACTATTAGGGTGCTAAATATATTTTGAAATTATGAATGATCCTCTAGCAAATGAGCAGGAAAAAGGGTGTTTTTGTCACATGTGCTTTATTGTATCATTCCAATCTTTCATAACTTTGGCAAATCAATTTGTCTTTGCATCATTTTCTGTTTTAATTAGTGCTTAAAAAGAAAACAAATATTGGGAATCTCAGTGGTAATGGTACTGACCTGCTGTTCCAAGTCCCCAGACAATTCTGCTCCAAATGGGGCCATGGTCTCTTTACTCATGAGCTGAAGACAGAAAAAAAAAAAAGTTACTGGGTTTATGGATCACAAAGCCTCATTAGAAAGCCAAACCCTAGTATTCCCTCCGCCGCATTGATGTTCAAGTGCATGTGAGACACTTTTACCAAGGCTAATCAAAACTGTACAACTGCTCAGCCAAGCTTTAACATTCTCAGTGAGGCAGACACTTGGTATTCAGACAGACTGACCTCCTGGATGGCTGTCATGACAACATGCTGCACAGACTCCTCCAAAGTCATGATGATCTGAATGTACTCTGCCAACAGAATGAGAGAGATATAGTATCATTATTTTTCAGCACTTGTGTCCTACTTCCAAATGTAACACTGCTGACATTGATTTCCCAGCCAGGCTAGCTGATGGGCTCTGTCTTTGTCAGAGGCTTGGCAGGGCGATAATTAAACACTGTTAAGCTGACAGACCTTACCCGAACAGGATTGCAACAATAGAGATATACAAATTGCAATTTTCTTGGCCGTTTCTTGGTGTTTTCTTAAAAGTTCTGACGTGCCGATTTTCTTTCTTTCTAAACACTATAATCACCAGCATAGACAAACACTTTTCATTCAATTGTATGTTGATAATGAAACTATGTGACCAAGAAATAACCTACATTTCCTCCCCACCAATGGCACCAAGTAAGAGGAAACTTTTTGTTATGAAGGTTGTTCCTCCACCGATTACTTTGGACTTGCAGGTGTTACATGTTGTGTGTACGTGGACGTGATGTTAACCGTCTGTGCACATCATGTGGCATATGTGTTAATTTGATCAGCAAAAAAAATCATATACTGTATATGAGACTGGCCATGACTGACCGATCAATCAGGCGGTTTCCACCTGATTAAACAGAGTAAACAATGCATCTCTATGAAACAACTGCCTTTCCATCTACTCTGTGAAGCACATGTACACTTCACATATGTTTGTGTACATACTGTACCTTGTTTGCGCTCGCATCTGACAGCGCATCCCAATACGAGCTGCAGCAGCCTCCCCAGCTCCACGGGTTCTGAACGCTCTGCCACCAGGGCCAGATCGGGCAAAGGGAAGTCTGAGATCTCCTGAGCCAAGACCTGATGGCACATTAGTTAACAGTGAGTGAAGATGAACTGATATCACAAGTAAAGTAAAAGCTGTAAACAGCTTTGGTAGGAGAGTTTTTTTTTTTTTTTTAAACAACCAATTAAAAAATAAAGATGTCAGTTGTGTGTTGATTCAGTGGGCAGAAAAACTGCTGGGCTTCAGCACGCCACTGTAAATATTATGTACTAAATAAAAGTGCTTGATGCTTACTCGGCTCCTGTGGCTTCATGCTCTGTAAACAGTGCCTATAACAACTCCCACAGGAACTGAATGAACACACAAGAGGCTCACATATAGCATCTGTTTCTCCCAATCACCCACTAACTGTGCAAACACCACTACAATATTACATACATACACGTATATACCATATTATGCACGCCACCACAACCTACCTCATTATAATAATCAACCACCATCTGAAGGACCTTCTTCAGGTTGTTCATCTGAGATCACACACAAGATTAGAGAAAGTTATAAACTTAGTTTGTGGTCAAAACTGGACCCAAGAGGACAAACACATAGTACAGATTCACTTCTTCTATGTTCATACCATAACAAAGACATTTCAAAAGGTACAGTGGTAAAACCGTAGACATTGTGGCCTGTCTAACCCACAGAAATTATTCATAACAACATTTATGATGGCTTCTCTATGCCCAGTAAGCACAGCACGCACAACACCAGGACTCTTAAACAATGAAATTATGGCGTGATTCATTTTATTATTCATGTCTGTTTCCTATTGTGTCATATAAAAACATCTTTTGTGTCATGTGTTTTATATCTTAATTACATCTGAAGATGTTCTGATACCATTTTTTTCCTTTTGATACCTGAACTTGCACATCGGCCCATACAAAGTACCAATCACACCAGTGCTTCAAAAACATGTCAGCGTTTCACTGTTGAGGTCTTCCACTGTAAAATATTGCCAAATTTATTGACTTTTTGCTCGCTCTGCCAATCGACACATGTTGATGTTCCTGCAAAAACGTGATATCTAGATATGACCGATACTGGTATCGGTACCAGAACAACTCTATTACATTACATACAGCTGATATATTTGGACAAAGATACTGTACATGTACACAGTTCACCAGAGCGTAGGGTGAGAGTGCAGACACCCAGGAGGTCAGTGTTAAGGACAGTTTGGCAGGGTTGAAGCAAATAAGAGGATTCAGCACACAGGGGGGAAAGCAAAAGAAAAGTCAGCGGGGACAGTTAGGGGATAACACTGCTCTGTACCTTCAGTCTCCAGTTATCTCCTACATCTGTTTTGATGCGGCTGAGCCATCCGTCAGTGAACCATGCTGGGTCTCTGCAGGAACAACACTTTAACTCAATTAACTGTAAGCCGTTAAAGGGTAAATTCTTCTGGATAATACTGAAAGCTTGCTTTCTCTCAACCTTCTTTTACTCATGCTATGTCCTATACACTCATGCTATGTTTTTTAATAACTCCTAGAAAACAGCAACATAGTGTCATTCATGTTGCACATGAGAGTAACAGTGACAGTAACAACTTTGTCAAACCGCTCGCTCAGAACTAAGGTTACGGCCCATCACTTCTCAACGCTTCTCGACGCTTCCAATTTAGAATCAGCTTTGGCTATTTTGATTTGTATCAAGCAGGCACACTCCTGTATTTAACCCCAGAAGCTGTATTGCACATATTTTACACTTAAGGCTGCTATGATGTGGACTGTTATCGTTGTTGTGGATAGTTGATTGTTCAGCAGTGATTTAAAATGCTATCTTTTTGGAGTTTTTTTTTTTTATTTTATTATTATTATTTTATTCTTTTTGAATCCTGCACCTGACAAATAACCCAAAGTATGAAAAAAACTAAAATGAAAACTTAACTAATAAAAAATAAATTAAATCATTTAGAAAAATGAAAACTAACAAGAACTAGCTAATCAGCTCTGAATTACAGAAAAAGTCAAAACAAAATAAAACTAATCTATAATGAAAAATCAAAAACTACAATAACTTTGCACATAACACACAATCTCTACCTTTCTACTATAGATTTGTTGCACTGTGAACTTATTAATGGGGCAGATGTGGAAAACCTATGAGTTGTATTCCTGTGTGTGTGTGTGTGTGTGTGTGTGTGTGTGTGTGTGTGTCCTCCTACATTTGATGCAGTGCCTGTGATATTGCCGCTCCAGTGGTCAGCTCCTCCACTGTTCTGCAGGGTGCAGGAGTGTTTAAGGTCTGCAGCTGAGAGGCACAAAACAGAATCATCATGAGGACTGAGTAACAATCCACGGAGAGTTCAGCGAATAAACACTGCTGAGGTTGAGGTGGTGACATGCTGAGGGATAATGCATTAGTCTCTACACAACAATGTGCTGAGATAGTGTCTCTACATCCAAACCACTAAGAGGGGAGAATAAGTAAAGGAGAGAGGAAATAATAGAGGGCAAGAGATGCAGTGGCAGGTTGGACTGCAAATGATAGAGGCAAATACACCCCAGCAGCCAGGTAAAGACAAAAGCTTCCTTGGTTAAGTGAAAATGTGAATAATTCAAGTAACAGCCACCGTGTAAGGTGATTTCACCTGCAACAACAACTATAAACTGTGTCCTGTAAACATCGTAATGTTTACTGTGATTACTGAGCCTAAAGAGGTGCCAAAAAAGTATAAAAGTTAACACTAGTTTGTACTTTACTTCAACTCCACTACATTTTGGAGGTGAATGTTGACTCTTTTTTTTTTTTAAATCGTCCACAACATTTAATTTTAGTAACAAGTTACTTTTCAGATGCAGAAATAACAATACAAAACTTTTGATTCATGCATATTTGTGCTAATTAATGTATATGACATGACAAAATTTAGCAAGGGTGTGTGTTTTATCTCAAATTCTGGAAGGGCAACTTCACCTCCCATAACAAGTCTATAATAAACTGTGTAGCCAAAATACAGACACTTTTAAGGACAAATAAAAATGTCCAATGTTTCATCCCATGGAAGTTGGTTAAGAAATAATTCAGTAAAAGTGACATCAAAATATAACAAAGACAAAAAAGGGACATTTTGTCCTCGTCAGAAAAAAAACTCAACATAATGAGGCACAAGGGTTGATCTACTCTTACTTAGCTGTAAGTCACTGTTATTGAACAACTGGTGTGGTTTCGATAGACAGCCACGGGATTTAGTTGTCAGACACACGATCTAATGAGCCTATTATTAAACCAAGACAGTCAACAAACCGTGGACTCACACACGTGAAGAGGAGCAGGTGCAGCAACGTTAGCTTTAGCTAAATGAAGGTACTTAACTACTGCTGGTGTTAGCAAGAGACACATTTAATCACTTAATAAGGTTAACAAAAGAGCGACATTCCACAAATATATTCTTGTTAATTGGATTGGCAAGTTATATCTGTTGAGGCTCGACTAAACTGAAGGATATTGTTATCTTTGTACCTTTTAACTGGTAACTTTATAACTGCAGAGCCAGCTCCCTGCTCCTCACTAGCTAACCGTTAAGTCGACACTGTTACCACAAAGACCAATGACCACCTGATACAACTGAAGCTAACATAAGATGCGTCACATTGTTAGGGTTAAACTAACTGGCGACCCCCTGTTCTCGCTCATTTTCTCCTGCATTTCTCTCAGCTGGTTAAAATTGTTTTCGTTAACACCCCACCACCTACAAACAGGTAAACCAAATCGCCTCCATGTTTTCATTGTAGCTATCAGGCGGCACATTTCCTCAACAAAGAAAAAAGCTCACCCATATTACGAGGCTCTCGGTCAGTGCCGTTTTATTGTCGTCCATTCGTTCCTTTTTTTACTTTAAAGCATTAAGTGTTTTCCTCCACCTGTCGGCAAAGCTCTTCCGCTCCTCTCCTCTGCATTTGACGTCACCTGCTGCAAGAGGCTGATCCCTCACGACTAATACGTATGGTAGTGAGCCACTACGGCGGTTAAGCCATTAAACTAACGTAAAATATACACGAATGGCGCAGTTCTTAGTCTTTGGCGTTGCAGACTCGAGTTGAGACGAAGTGCGGGACGCACAAGCTGTATCCAATCAGTGTTGAGCTCTGTGAAGATTGACGGCTGCTATACAACGGTGTAGCCAATCAGAGAGCGTAATCTAATATTACACACGCCCCCATTATCTGGCGCTTCCACTCTTTGTTTATTGATAGTGTTAAGGAGATCCAGTACAGGGGAATGGAACACAAATGATGTGTATTATTTAATCAGGTTTCAAGAAGGAAAAGCCATTTTTGGTAGTTTTCAAGATGTTGTCAATAAAAATAGCCCAGTAAAGCTTTCTGTCCCATAAACAAACTAATTTTAGGCCCACTATACAATAGACAGAGAAAGTGAGTCCCAGTGAAGAATTACAGAATCGCAGAAAAATTGAAAATAGAAGAGATATTGCGTGTTGTTAATTAAAAAAATAAACTACATAAAGAAATATGAAGAAAAGCTACTGAACTGTACAAAAAAGAGAAATATAACAAAAGCCCAAACTTTTAAAAATAATACAGAAGCCCTAAACTAAATTGCATTCTACTCTCCATCTCCAGTGCCTCAAACTTACAATTTCCTCTTCATAACCTTGCCAGTCTATCCTCTCCATTTGCTGTGCAGTGTTTTAACTGTGTCTGTTGTGTTTTGTTTTATAGATTGATTCTGTCCAAATCAGGTAAGGTATGCCTTTACTTTATTTTGGGGGGAGATCATCTCTTCAGATCTCGGCATCTCTTCTCTAGATCAGTCACGATGCTGATCTACTCCCTGGCGTCTGAGCGCCAAAAATTTTATTGTGTGCAGAACAAATATATTTCACCAGTTAAAAGGGTTTTTTGGGGGAGTTTTTCCTCAGTCAATGCGAGGGTCATTTGTAAAGGTCAGAGGGTGTCATATCCTGTACAGATTGTAAAGCCCAATGGGGCAAATTCATAATTTGTGATATTGGGCTATATAAATAAACTTGACTTGATCTGACTTGACCTTTCACTTAAGTCTATGCATGCTATCATTGTACATGGTGTCAGGCATTTCTCATAATTCTCTAGGTGTTAACTGTTATAAGGAATAGGATACTTTCATGTATTAACTGTTGTTATATAGAGGTAATATTGCTTTATCGCCATTATTCTGTACACATGACATCTATTGCACGTCTGGCCATCCTGGAAGAGGGATCCGTCCTCTGCTGCTCTTCCTGAGGTTTCTTCCATTTCTTTTTCCCTGTTAAGTAAAGGGTTTTGTTTGGGGAGTTTTTCCTTAGTCGATGTGAGGGTCGTTTGTAAAGGTCAGAGGGTGTCATATCCTGTACAGTCATCAAGCCCCGAGGCATTCGGCATTGAAAATTGAAAAGCAGGAAAAATACCTCATATATCCTGCAAAATGAAGCACTGCAACCAAAATCAAACTTTTGCACCAGATGGCACACACTTCATTCATATTACAGATTTCTGTCTAACCTGCTACACATCTGTAGTATGCTTTGCCATAATACCAACATAGTTCAACCAACTGTAGAGCAGGGGTTCTCAACTTTTTGCAAGCTGGGCCCCGCCAAAGCTGGTTCAGTGCAGTTGGAGCCAACCTCCTCCCGGCGCCACCAACTCATCATTCCCCCGCCACGTTATCGTTACTGTGTGCGTTGATTGTATGTGGTGTTATGATCAGGGATTTAATATGTAGCCGCAAGCTAACGGCAAAAAGCGCCGTGCCGGCACGTTACGGGCGGTGTTTACTATCGTGTTTCCGGTTTGTTTAATTATTGTGTTTCTGCACTGACTAGCGGTAGAATGGGGCTGCATTGTCGTCTACTCCAGCTCCGTATATAGAGAGCCCAACTCAAATCATTGGGCGCCATCTTTAAGACATAAGTCAGAGCGTTCTGTGATGTTTTTCAATGGAAGGAGGATGGGATGTCGCAACAAATCACTCATTATCATCTTAAACTGTGAATGATAAAATGTTTCTCATCCTTTGCTAAAGTATAAACACTTTTACAAATATGTCACGTTTAACGTTTGGAGAATACAGATAAATATGCCTAAATCACCTAATCAATGGAGCCCCGTTTACCTTACCTTCTCCGTGTAGCCTATGATTAGGCTACTTATTGAGCCATTTGTTAGTGGTTAATAACTGGTTTGAGGCCATGTATCTCTGTGATGTTTATAGATAATTAATTAATTAAATGTAATAATGTGTGCAACAGTAAACTGTGAATATACCTATGATTCATAAACTGTTTCATTGAACACAAACTAAAGATAAAACAGTAATAAAATCATTTTAGACGGTCCTTACATACATCCTAACATGTTTTTGTTGTTCATGCCTAAAACCTGAATGTTTTTCCTTCCGGTCAGATTTCATTAGATGAACCTGGAGAGATGAGGTGCAGTGATTTGGATATGCCTCTGCTCACTCTCTGCTCAGCGTCTGTGGGTGACATATTCAATTCATATTTCAGGATTATAACAAACGAGTAAGTCACAGTTTAACAGTCATCAGTGAAGCGGCGAACACCGGTCTCTCTCACTCTGACTGCATATATCAACACAGCCCCTCACAATAGACTCACTGGTGCTAACTTAACTTATCTTGTCTTACCTTATCTTATCTTGTCTTGTCTTTCTTTGCTTGAATTGTTCTTCCAGGCAATTGGACTTGCTAGGAATTGGAGTAATGCATGATAACATGGCCGAACTGTTGTCCGACATGTGTCGTGATCTTGTAGAGATGGTCTACAACGAGGTCATGGATGTTGTGGTACCACAGATATACAACAGGACATTTGAGGAGATTTATGATGAGATAGCCAGCAACCCTGCAAACACTTCTGTCACACTGTAAGGCAAAAACTTCCACTACCCATGATATTCACTTACATTGTCTTCTCAAACATTACTATTGTGGTTATATAGCATAATATCTATGTGTGTGTGTTGGGGCACTGATCAATATTACCTTCCTACTGCTTAAATGTCACTGCCTTGAGCTGATCAGTTGAATAAACTATGACTATTTTTCTTTGTAAAGGAGCCATATTGCATCTGCAAACACAAGGCTAATCAGTCAGATGGTGACAGTGGAGGATATCCAGGCCTGTCTTGGAAAGAAAATTTCTCATTATTTTGAGACACTCCTGCATGAGACATCTGATGACTCTGAGCAACTGCTGCAGCTGATTGCAGAGAAAGTGGCCTACATGGTCAACGACACGTTGGCTTTAATCAGGGACTCACCCTCTTCCAAACTATCAGAGGAGCCTCCAACCAACATCATGGTTTATGTTGTTGCCAGTTTACTGAGCAGATTGTCCCAGATGTTCCACCTTGAGACCCCTCATGACGGATCCCTGGACAGCCATTCACTCCAAACCTCCACTCAAAAAAACAAGACTGTGGTGAAGGAGCTCAACTTAAAGGAACCAGAGTGTGAAACAACGGTTGAGGATTTCCACCCAGAGGAGACGACAGTGGAGGATTTCCACCCAGAGGAGACAACAGTGGAGGAAGGATTTCCACTCAGAGGAGACAATAGTTGAGGATCTCCATGCAGAGGAGACGATAGTTGAGGATATCCATCCAGAGGAGACAATAGTTGAGGATATCCACTCAAAGGAACCAGACAACCAGACCACAGAGGTTGAGGAGGTTGGACCCTCAGAGCTGCAGCCTGCCAGTGCTGAAGGCAAGGTGAACAAGGAGGTGGTTGTCAGAGAATCAAAGCGGCAGTTTACAAGAAAAGTCACTAGCTTTCTGGGAAGATGTCTCAAAATAAAAAGAAACACACAAGTGACCCTCAGTGACCACAAAAATGACAACAACAGTGAAGTCGACCACCCGAGGAATGAATCCAGACGGCGTCCAGCCATCATCAGGATGTTCTCTGCCATGGCCAAGACCCTGAGGAAGCCCTTCACTTCATGTTTCTGCAGAGGACCACAGGAGGACTAGCTTCCCAATACCCAACCCTTTCTTTCTTTCTTTCTTTCTTTCTTTCTTTCTTTCCCATCATCTTGACAAAGAATCTGTGGTGATTCTTTGTCAAGATGAGTGCACACTCTTAAAAAAGATGTTTTAGTGTCGTGATGTACTAAAACCATCCTTTTTAAATGTGCAGGCAGCACGGTGGTGAGGATTTGGTGTGATGCTGTGTCCTCTCTGTGTGGAGTTTGTATGTTCTCCCTGTGCTAACGTGGTGCTCCGGTTTCTTCCCACATTCCAAAAACATGCTTGACTGGAAACTGCTTAAACATCAATTGATTTTGACCATTAATAAAATACCAATAAAATTTGTCATCACTTCATATCAATAATAGTTGAATAAGAGTAAGAGTCAGATCACTTCCTCTAGAGAGGTTCAAAGTAAAGATAAAAGCAAGTTTTAATGTTACGAGTGGTGAGGATGTCCTCACAGTGCAGAAATGTCCTCATGCACCCATTGTGATGTCATAGTGAACTGACACACTCTGCACTGCATCTCTAACAAGATTTTCAAGGAGTGTTAATGTTAATTTTATCTATAAGGTAAATAATGTCATTTCAACATTCACATCATAAAAACTGGTAGCTTTCAAAGACGGGATAGTTGACACTCTTTTATTCTTTTTAATTGATTAAAATCTTAATGAGGACAGCCACATTGTTAAAACTCAGACTGAAACTAGTACATGACCGAAACACACAAAGGTTTCAAAAATAAAAGATTTATTTTAGCAAATAAAAACACGTCGACAATGACTATGAAAGTAACAAATCAAAGTGCTTCACAAAGAAGGAAAGAATATGATTAACTAAGCTGAAACAAAACTCTCTCTCTTTCTGAGGCTGACCTGACTATTAAATGAACAAAGAATTCAAAGGAAAATGGTGAATAACTACACTAAAGCTGATAAAATAAAAGCGCTCACAAAAGGTGAGGGCAAAAAAATAACACAGTCACCCTTTCATGTGGCCATTTGTCACACACACACACACACACACACACACCATCATATCTCATCTGTGCACAGTGGAACACAGCAGCAATCATCACCCTGTCTCACACAGGCATAGTGGGAAGTGAAACAGAGATGAGTGTTGCTCTGCACATGTGAGACGCATTAATCCTGCAGCAGCTCGGTCTGCCGTGCATGTGTTATCATTGCATATTATTATATTATTATTACTGGTTAGTTTGTGGCATTATTCTGCCCCAGAATCACTAGTAGGAATGAGAGGTCGACTGATGGCTACTCTGTACTCATGAGGAAACCAAGCATGCTGATGCAGCCTCTTGGACAGTGATGTCTAATCCAACAGAACTTCTCTACCCAGAGTTCCCACCACAGTTGGCAGAATCTTTTTTGGCATTGAAAGTTTCTGCAAACTACAGGATAAATGTCAAAGTCTCTGAACCAAAATTCAGTCTCAGAAATGTGTTTCACATTAGCCTTGTATAATGCTTATATGGAGTTTATTGTAGTGTTGGATAGTGGTGCATTACTAGGTACTAACTCCAAGTTAGTCGGAAATTAAATCAGAACCCCTCATGAAGTCAGATCTCCAACTCTGATTAATCTCACCAACCAGACATAGAATTCATGCTATCTGCTACTGACGTAAACAGTAGCTACACGTTTTGTTGTACGTCTGTAAGGCTGGAAGAGCTGGGAGCACTAAACTTTGAGGTTAAGATGATCTGAGCTCCAAATTCTGACTTCCAGTGAACACACTATAAGGCAAACTCTCACTCCCCAGGGTCCTAAAAAGTAGCCCAAAAGTACTTTTAACAGTAACACATTACTTTTTGATGTAAGTAATGAACAAAGTAATTGAGTTAAACCAGAAGTCAACATTAACATATACATTTATTTAAATAACAAATTCTGTGGTTGCCCAAGGTAGTTTTGTGGCTTAAACACCACAGGGCCTTGCAGAGGTGCACAGATGTTGCTTGTGTTGCTGGATATATACAAAATAAAGCATGAAAATAACAAGTTTACTTTTTAAGATATCACACTAACTTTTGCCTGGGCAGCAGTGTTCTTGATGCTATAATCAAATGATCGAGGAGCTTATTTATCTTCATTTCACAACAAAACCTACCATGTGTCTTTCTTACCAACGTTCAAGGGAAGCATCTCAATTTTAGGGAATTTATATCAGGAGGCAGCTGGGAACGCAAGGCGAGCAATTCCATGAAGCATTGCTTCCCAGGTGTCTCCCTGTCAATCACAGAGCACCACAAACCCATGAGAAGCTATTTTTTTTCTCCCCAGGAAAAGCTACAGTGGGAGAAGCTAAATGATGGCCTCTGGTCTTTTCCCATGTACACTATTACAGTGGTATCATCTCCACGGTAATGTAATTACACACCATATATTGCATTCGTTCCACATGCTGAAGCACTGTGTATTTTTGGTATGCAACTGATGATTTTTAAACTCAACAAACAAGAAATTAGAATGAGTTGAGTTGGAATTAAATGGAAGTCAAATGTTGTGTCTCCTCAGTTAATACACTATTACACATTCATGCCTTAATGCAGTTTGGAGAAACTAAATGTTGTAACTATATATGAAACTACAGTCAGTCCTGGGGAAGTATTATTAATTTTAGATATTTTAGCATTTGTGGATGAGTGAATTACTGCTTTAAAAATGACTGTAAGGCTTTTTGTTGTGCTGCTCTCTTTGATGACTATCATTTTATTCATATTTTTTATCTCGAACATTTTTTTTTCTGGATGCTTTTTGCAGCAGTGAGATAAGAAAAAAATATATACCTCAGCCATCCTAACAAGTCTTTTAATCTGTTATTTAGTCCTTAGATCGTTATTTCATGTGTAAACTTGGGAAAAATATGGCCATGAGAGGTGGTGATGTCACTGTGATTTCAATCTGAATGACTTATTCTAATAACTGCTTTGAACTGCTGCTGAAATAAGGATGATTACACTGGTGTATCTGGAAAAAATGAAGTTCCTCCTTTGTCAGATTGACAGGACAGTTGGTCTTACTCAGACAATAACTTTACTCATTTACAATCCAACCAGGAAACTCCCCTCCGCTGTAACACTTCATCACCTTGTTTCAGCAGAAAACTGACATAATCTATGAAGAAGGGATGCTCCATATTGGCTTTTTTGTTGATATCTGATATTCCTAATATTGTCCAACTCTTCATTTCCAATTCAAGTATCAAACGATTCTGATATGTGCAGAGTATTTTTTTTTTTTTTTACACCAAAACTATATTTGCTGTTTTTGTGAATTAACAGATTTTTAGACTCATTTTATTGTGATATCCTACTGGATGCATTCATAAATGTAACATGGCTCCAAATGGAAATATTCTCTGTCCAAAATAAGACACCAACTTCAACTTGAGTTATGGAAAACAGCCATTTTTTTAAGGGCATTATTTTACTGACTGGGAAACTGAATGGTAATATTCTGAATGATTCTGAACATATTCTTATGTTGTTATAGTTTTTAATGCTGTTATATTGTTTATATTGTTGGTTTTGCACTATTCAGAACTGGAAATACTTTTCAAATCTTTTAAATCCCTTACTTTGCCCTACTGTGTATGGCAACTGCACTGCAAGAATTTCCTTCAGAATGAATTAAGTTTTATCTTATCTGATAACTGACCATGACTTAGCAAATAATAGTCATTAAATTATAAACTGGGCTCAATCCACCCAGTTCTTTCATATGACTAATACTCCAAGTAAAACCTGGAAAGGGGTGTGTGATGGCACATTTACCATCCGTAGGATGGAAATAATTCAAACCAGAGACATGATGTTAGTCATATACTGTATATCAAAAACCTGTAAATGTACTGTATATTCTGTAAAATGATTAATTTACACCTCATCATAAAAAAGTTCCCAAATTGAATATTCAATGCGTTTTTACATTTCAATGATAAAGCATAATCCATTTTATATTTGAAGTTTAATTTATTTAATGCCAGTATTTAATAAAGGCAATTACTAAAAACAACAACACAGTGCTTTAAAGAGCCAGGAGAAGAAGCCCTGCTTCTTGTTGGTCGTCTCCTCTTCCTCTGGTAAGGTAATAACAACCACTGGTTCAACAGAAGCTGAAGAAACTGGAGCCACAGCGGGGTCTCCTTCTCCTCTGGGCTCTGGGTCCTCTTTCACATTTGTCTGTACTTGTGTGTCCTCCCAGTCTTGGACTTCAATACTGCTGAGAGGTTCAGGAGGGGTCAATGGGGTCGGAGTGACAACAGAGTCTGGCTCTGTGGCTGGTTTCAGGTCTTCATCCTCTGTGGCCTCAACATCAGTGATGGATTGAGGCTCAGCAGAGGATGCTGGAGAAACTGGAACATTATCAGAGTCTGGTTCTCCATTTGGTTCCTGGTCAATGCGGTGGGGTTCATCATCTTCATCCTCTGTGGCCTCAACATCAGCGATGGATGGAGGCTCAGCAGAGGATGTTTGAGAAACTGGAACATTAGAGTCTGGTTCTCCATTTTGTTCCTGGTCAATCCGGTGGGGTTCATCGTCTTCGTCTTCTGTGGCCTCAATGTCAGTATTAGACGGAGGTTCAGCAGGTGGTGTTGGACAAACTGGAGGAGGTGACGAATGCTCCTCAGTTGCAGCCAGGTTTGAATCATTCTGGAGTGGAGCTTCAACAGCTGGCGAATGAGGTTCCACTTTTGGGCTCTGGGGTGGGAAGATGCCACAAATCTGTCCTGCTGCAACGTGAATGATCTCCGTCAGCAGCTCAGGCGCAAAGCTCTTCAGCCTTTCCACCAGGACATCTTGTGGGTACATCTGCCTGATCTCTGTCAGGACAGACAGGACCATGTCGTCCCTGGTGGAGCGGGAGAAAGTGGCCTGACACTCTGACGCAGGAAGAACATCAGAGACTTGGTCCAAGACAGCCTGTGTTACGCTGACAGACATTTGGCTGAGCTTCTGGGAGGCCATGTTTAAGAGAGACCGAGGAGGAAGTGTCCAGAAGCCCTGCAGGACTCTGGGGACAGCCTCCAACACCACCTCTCTTGGAGTGAGCTGTTGGGAGGTGGGAGTCTCCTTCTGCCTCTGTCTCAGCTTCGTGGCGTAGTCTTTGGCCAGTTTGAGAACTTTAGGATGTCTGTAGTTTAGAGGCATTAAAAATAGATTTTAAAACCCTTCAGATTATCACAGAGATGTTCAAAGCACAGCAGTTTAACTGTTAATAAACATGTATCTAATAACTCACTGAAAACTAGGAGGTAAGGCCTCTGGGGACTTGAGGAGCATCTTGGCTTCAAACTCAATGTCCCTCTTTTTGTTGCTGACATTTACTGCCATCACCTGGAAGAAGGAATTATACATGAAATCATCATCAATCATCATCAGAAATCATCACATTTCCCCATAAACTGCTGTTGATCTCAAGATTCTTGTCTTACCAGCATCAGCAGAGGCTTGGCGTCCTCCTCATCAAAATCCTCCAGTTCAAACTCCCAAAGACTGTAAACATGAACAAAACAGAAGATTAATTTTTACTCTTACTCTCTACGCCATCAGAGTAATACTAGTGTGACATGAGCAGAGTTCAAGGTGTAGAGGTGGACTCACCGTTCTCTCAGAGTGCTTTGGCTCTCCTGGAAAATGAAGTCAATCATTTCTTCAGCAGTCACCTGAGGTGGGATCTGGTTTTCCTGCTGAAGCCTCAGGAGCTCCCTCACCAGTGCAATCTTCAAAACACAGTCAAGAGATATGACGCATTTTTAAGCACTACAAGACTTTACTTACTTTATTATAATTTACCTTGCATAGTGCACTAGTGTGGGCTTTAAGTGAAAGTAGGTCTTACCTGAGTCTTGTAGCTGTTCTCATGCCAGCAGATCTGCAGAGCCCGCTTATATATGGGTGTGTCAAACAACACCTTAACAGAGAAAAAGATATGCTACTTTTAGGTTGAGTCATTATTTTTAAAATCTCAACACTGAAAATGTTTAAAATCCAGCTCCAGTAAAGACAAAAACAAAATGCTCACTTACCCTGATAGGTCTGTAGACTCCTCTGCTTCCTTCAACAAACTCCATTAATATTTCGTTGGTGTATATCACAATACAATAAACTATCCACACAGGCAAAGCAACAGCTGAATTTGTGCAAGTTCAACGGTCGACTTGAGAGAGTACTGACACAGTTGAGTCTCTGGCACAAATGACCAGAATGTTTTTCAGGTCTCTTTCAAAGTCTGTGAGTTCCAGAATCAAATCCACCGGAATTCTGATCTGTTCCATTCTAAATCGGAACTGACTTATAGCACAACAAGTGGGTCACCATGGAAACGCTTTTTGAAAGTATCCTGATGTTAAATAAAAAGCAGTGAAGGGAATTATGGAAACTTAACAAACCAAAACAATAATGATAAATTAGTTTTAAATGATTAATCAAAAAAAGAAAGAATGGATCTTACTACAGACCATTTTATATCTAATTTGATTTTGGTTATATCTTTTTTTAAGTATTACACTAAAACTGAGCATTATATTATGTTACAAAAAATATTGAAGTGTGTTTTAAGATGCTAGTTCTACAGTCTGAAAGGCTGCCAGGGCTGCAACTTGTTTACACCATAAAGGAGTGTGAAAAGCGACGTGTGTGAATGAGTCGTTAAAATCCCTGCTCCAGCCTGCAGAGGCACTACCGAACATGGTCTTAAACACTCACACACTTTTAGGTCCCCTCTTGGCAAAAAGTTAAAAAAAATTTACCCAATGGTTTTTGACATGATTTTAACATGATTGAAAGCATGTCCAAGAGGGGACCTAAAAAATGTCCCCTGTTGGCAACTTGGTTCCCTGTTGGTGACTGTGTAATGACTTCCAAGTCCACTGTTAGATAGGAGCAAAAGTGCACACACACACACACACACACAGGCACACACACACACACAGGCACACACACAAACCCCTTCCTTCGTTCCTCCCCCCCCCTCCCCCCAATAACTTCCAGTCAGATCAAATGGTTCATTGTTTTCTATCATTTCTCGTTAGAGGAAGAAAGATGCAAACGATGCATTTCTGCAATGTTGGTGGTGCACACGACTGTATTTTTACTGTAACAATGCGTCCCTGTTGCTCTATAGAAAACATTGCTCCTGTACAAACAACATACTTTCTTAAAACATTAATTTGATAACTTTTCTCCGCATGTTACATCTTCTTCATCAACAACTCAATTGATAGCACTTGCTTAACTAACATTTGTTTCACCTGACCTACTGTAAAAGGTTACCAAACCTCACCCAGTAGCCTGTGGAAATACGAATCCTGCACAGCTAATTCTGCACCACCAGCTCTTTTGTTGAATACAAATGGAATGTTAATCCATTTTAACTCTCATTTTATAGGCTCTATTTACTAGAAACAGTAAAAATATTTTCTGGTAGCAACATGCTCTCAGCTACTAAAAGCTCGACAGCATGCCAACCAAATAAATGTAAATCATTTCTCATGACTCCAATAAAACTCCTCTTGTTATCCATTCCTCACGTGAGCATTACTAATTACAATTAACTGGCCTAGTCACACCAAGATTGCTGAAGTCACATGTCTCTGAGTCACAAATATGGAAAATTCCCAACAAAGCTTGCAAAAGATGAGATGTGTAATATAATTACATATTGGATTTGAATGTGGTTAAATTTAACACAAGGCATTCTTGCATTGCTCTTTAGAGGAAACAAATAAGTCAACATTGAGCACAGGTGATGTGTCACGCAAACCCCTAAAATTATGTGTGTTTTGTGTGACCTTAGACTGGACTTTAGCCATGTGGCCTTTAACTGTCAGTAGGGGAGCACCTCTTTTTTATCTGATGATCTCTACGAGACCCTGACCCTCGCTGACTTGTGATGCCTGCTATTTTTAGATGACCTGAACCACAAGATATTTCTGCACTATCTGACATGGTTAATTATAGGAAGAATATCACATCTTCTCTAACTGTCCAATACCATTAGAGAGAGTTGTTGTTTTTTTAATCAAAGTAAATTAATTCTATAAATTCTAGTGTCAACTATTTTTTTTTTAATTTTTAAATTATGTTGTATATATATTTTATTTTTAATGTTCATTCTTTTATTTTTTTTTGCAAGGTACCAGGGACAGGCATATAGTTTATATTAGATACTTCTTGTGTGTAATAATCCTTGTGTACATCAAGTTCCATGTGTCAAAAGTCAATAAAAAGTTGATCACAAAATGGTAAAATCAGAGAATAGCTGAGACATTTCTGAATGATGAAATCTTCATACCACAGTGGATCTATTTGAGGCTTAGCCATGGTGTAGTGTGGTGTTAATGTCAGGGACATTCACAGGCATTGCACAATCAACAGTTTATGGTAAGAGTGGGATTATGCGAACCGGGGCTGTTGGCCGAGTCAACTTTGGGTAAATGATTGGCAATGTCAGATCTAACCTACTTAAACACAGCGGGGCTTTGATCTTGGTCAGGTCAAGTAACCCCTAAAATAGTTTACATCTGACTTGATTAAAGGAGGGATATTTCATGTTATGATTTTCATGCTTTAACACTCAAAGCTGATCACAGTCTGTTGTAATGTTTCTTAGTGTTCTTTTAGAATAGCACAACCATTGCTCTGCTGATCTGACTCCAATACTGCTCCCTTGAAGCACAGCGACCAGCTGGTATTGGAAGGTGTAGTTGATCATTAACAGGCAACTCCAGTTTATTTTTGTGCAGTGATGCTGTCAGGCAGCATTTCACTTCCTTCTGAGAGACAGTGACGACCTGTCAGCTGCTGTTTCTATAGCTCAGCCATGCACCTGAACCACAGATTTCAGTCCAGGTGAGTCTCGTCATGTTTTATGTTTGTTAAGTATTGAAGGCTTTGTGTTTGTTGTGGGGTTGTGTACTATAACAGTTCCTCTAAGATAATTTCTTGTTTAGGTTTTGGACTCACTCCATCTGATCTGTAATCCACTAGATTGTGTTTTGATCACTAAGTTTTCCAGAGTTCCACAAAATATAAGTGTTTTATCCCAGTTCAAACCATGGAAACTCACATTTGATCATGTGATGTGTGACATATTAATGAGAAGTATTAATAGCATGTTCATCTCCTTCAGTATACTGTAATCACTGTGATTTGACGATGAAAGCCAGATTGTGATGCTGAAGTTGTTTGACATGCCTGATGAGTTAGGATATAGAATCAATTTGATTTGATTGCTTTCATTGTTTCTGCTTGTATTGATAGTTTTAACTTAACATTTAACATTCTATAATTGACTGCAGCTCTCATTTATGCAACATCACCTCTGTTATCTGTCAAACTTCTGTAGTCCAAGCATCAGCATCCACAGACAGAAAAGAGCTGAGTGCATTCAACCTTATCTCACAAATCGTTAGTGTTCTATCAGTGTTTTCTCCTCACCAGCATGATGTGCATCTAAGGCGCATTTTTTAACGTTGTTGCCGTTTTGTGTCACGTTGTAGGCTGGACCATGTCCTCTCTGAAGGCCCGGCGGTTCTCGGCCACCTTGGATCCTCCAGGTCTCTGGTGCACACACCTGAACAGCTGGCATCAACGATGATGAGCCCCAACACACACACAGTAAGCACACACACACACACACACACACACACACACACACACACACAGCTCCTTCACTGTTGCAATTTCACCGTGACGGTGTAGACAGCACACATCTGCAGACAGTAAACAGTGTTATTATTGTCAGGCACTCCTGTGTCATAATTATTATTACTTTTATTATAGGGTCACAGTCTGATGGAGGTGGTTGCCGCCAAGCAAATGATAATAATTTCACTGTTAAACAATAAAAAACAATAAAATATGCACACACATAAACAGAGTCTTCATCTTAAATAACTATAATGCATATACAATAACATGTGACATACACACCTGTGGTAAATGGACAATCAAGCAGTAAAACTAATGGATTACACCGTCTATTAAAGGGAGACAATCCAGGTGAATAGGGAAAATATCCATCCATCCATCCATTATCTACCGCTTATCCTCATAGGGTCGCGGGGGGGCTGGAGCCTATCCCAGCTGTCTTAGGGCGGAAGGCAGGGTACACCCTGGAGAAGTCGCCACCTCATCACAGGGCACATAGAGACAGACAACCACTCACACTCACATTCATACCTAGGTACAATTTAAATTAGCCAATTAACCTAATCCATGCATGTTTTTGGATGGTGGGAGGAAGCCGGAGTACCCGGAGAGAACCCACACAGACACGGGGAGAACATGTAAACTCCACACAGAAAGGTGCCAGGCCCAGGATTCGAACCCGGTAATAGGGAAAACAATTATAACAAAAACATTATGAATGTTAAATATCACAATAGAACTTTCCCAGTTTTTTTTTGGGAGTTTTTTTTTGTTTTTTGGGAGAAATCTATGTAAAATCTACACAAGTGAAGTAAAATAAACACTTAAATATGTATTTGTGGTGTTTTCTTTCCACTAGTTTTTAAAGATTTCCTTTTATGGAAACAAAATAGGTCAAAATATGTAAATCCTTTAGGGCATGAAAAAACAATGATAATATACAGTATCACCCATTCATCCACAACACTCGTTGTGTTCTTTTAGGATGTTGTTGTTGTTGTTGTTGTGATTTGTTGCCACTGTGGTAACCCCCCATAGGTACAGTATGTACTCCATCAAGGCCTAGTCAGACAAAGATACTGGTGCTCGAAACATTAAAATCTCTCTGGATCTATTGGTGTGCAGTCTAATCCCACCATAGCCTCAATCAAAAGTCCTTGGACATCTATTATATGTAGCTATTATCTGTGTTTTAAATTCTGCAGAACAGTGTCAGGAATACTAAATTGGATCTTTCTCTGCTTCATATTTCTTTCTTCCTATTATCCTCCTCTCATCGCTTAACTTTTGTCTCTATATTCTTCTCTTCTCGTCTTTGAAGGACTCTACTCAGTCACGTCCATCCACAAGCCGAGACTGGCATTGTCCAGTCTGCTTGCAGACGGCCAGCTTCCCGGTCCAGACGAACTGTGGCCATCTGTTCTGTGGTACGAGATTTAAGCCAACACACTAATCATGGGTTTATAGGATTTATTCATTCATTGGCTAATCATCATCAAAAGCAATTTAAGAGTTTAAGGTCAAATTTATCATAAAATCATCATCACACTGTGACAAGCTGGGTAGAATGTTTGACATGCCACAATCTTTCTTTATCTAAAATGTATTATTCAGGGGAGGAAGGCAGTTCCAAAAAAAAATAAAATAAAATGACATGAAGTAATCATTACTGAAAGACAACAGAAAAAATAGCATTTTTTAAGATTGTGAGAATCTGAATATACCTCAAGGCTGTTCTAGCAACCAGGAGCAGCACTAAAGCAGACTTCACCCAACTTTATGCGCTCGGCGTAGGAAGAAGAGCAGTACTATTTGACCTCTGAGTGACTCATACCTTATAACTTAATGGATATTTCCAATTATATTCATTGCATAACAATAACAGTGCAGAACAATCGATAAACTGTACAGTTAGCCCAAATAGCGTCTCCTTGCACTTAAGCATTGTTCTGTTCGCTCTGTGGTTGTTTTAACTGCAGGCTGTTTAGCAGATAGAGAGGCTTGTGTTCAGGTCAGTGACAACAGTGACAACAGCTTATTTAGTTTTATTTAGAGGCACTTTGAACAGCAAAATGTATGAAAAATGCAATACACATAAAGTTTGATATGATTTGATTTGATTTAGTTTTTTTACATAAATGAATAAAATCCTGAGGTACAGCTTTCTAAACAATTGTCTTATACGCTTTAAAATCAAAATGGCCTGGAGACCCCCCCACTTTGGAACCAGTTAACGGTTAATGTGTTTGATTCTGCAGCTCCCTGTCTCATGGCCTATTGGAGACATGGGTCCTGGCTGGATGCAATCAGCTGTCCTCTCTGCAGACAGAAGGTACCGCATGCATGATCCCATGACAGCACAGTCAGTCCAGCGTGAGTGTGAGCATGGAGTAATGTCTCTCTGATTGTCCAGGTCAGCATGTTGTGTCACCTGTTCAGCGAGAGTCGATCAGACCGCCAGTCAAAGGAAGTTCTTGGGGAAATCACAGACTACAACAAACGTTATTCTGGAGCCCCACGGAGGGTCAGTATTACTCCTGAAGGGCCTTTCCACAGTAGTTTTCCCTGTTCTCCACTCTTTACCTGTGTATGTATCAAGTGGCCTAACTTCTCTTTCAGCCCATTAGAAAGTTGAGAATTTCACCAGCATTCCTTCTGATAATAGGTTTAGTAACAGGAATACCACTTATGCAACTTCAAATATTTATAGACTTTTAGAAGCACCAATGCCAAACAATGGAGGTGTTGCACTGACACACCCAGTCGCCCTACTTCATTTGCTGTTCTTTGAAATACACAGACAATACATTTCCCACATGAATCTCCTTATAAATAAAACACAATATACATTGAGAATATTGTCATTTTGTTACATATTTCATATTTTGTAATATGCAATTTTTAAAAGAATTTGTGCATAATAAGTATGT
This sequence comes from Synanceia verrucosa, assembly GCA_029721515.1. NCBI lineage: Eukaryota > Metazoa > Chordata > Actinopteri > Perciformes > Synanceiidae > Synanceia > Synanceia verrucosa. The sequence continues at coordinate 7,184,990 of CM056558.1, forward strand.
AAATATATAAGATCATAATGGTGTGCTTTTGCAGTAAATGCATATCTGACTTCACCCCACGTCAAACACTCAGATATTAAATAAATGAATGAAAGCTACCGTTAACTGCAGTTTGTTGAACAATCCTAGAATGTAACCATGTCTGTATGACCAAACCCTAAAATATGACTACAAAAAAAAAACAACACACACGTATTGTATTGTATTTTTACACCAATAACCAAATAAAGGAAAACAGTACTTCTTTTCCAGTGTAATGCAAAACCATGTTTGTATATTCAAATCTTTAAGCGTTCAGTGTGTTTTCTTCTCTGACCCCTCCAGGTAACAGACTACCTATGTGACGCACCCCTGCTGCTGCAGTTACTGGCCCGCAGCCTGGGCACCATGGGAGGACTTGTGGGGCTGTTTTTCTTCAGGGTGGCCCTGTGCTGTGTGGGGACCGTGGTGTCCATTTCCTACCCTCCTCTGGACCCTGTCTCATCTTCAGCAACTCCCCTGGAAACAGACCCCTCCCTGTGCGGACTGCTGGGAGTCTTGGATGATCTTGTGGTGGTCTTCCTGCTCCTTACTTGTGTCATCAATATCAACCAGCAAATGACACCAGAGAGCAGAGGAGGCCGCTCCGCAAACGCTCCAACCTCACAAGGAGTAATGGGAGATTCACTGTAGTCAGTACAAGCCCTTTGACATTCATTGGATTTCTTCCCTCTTGGATTAGTGGATGCAAGAATATTGACAGAGCACAGCGTGTTAAGAGTTATGGCGCTTTTCAAACTGTGGACTCAAGACTCCAGGCTTGTTTGTCAAGTGTTTACAGAGCCTATGCAAATGGTATCTAAGATACAATATCATGCAGTGTGCTGGTTCAGCTGTGGATACAAATACTAATCCTTGTCAAGCATTTAGGGGATTTATTGGCAGAAATAGAATGAAATATTAATTAGTATGTATTCTTCAGTGTTATAATCACCTGGAAATAAGAATCATTGTGACACAATCAGCCTGACACAAGCTGTCACATCGGTACTGTAACACTGACATCTTTGTAAATACTTGATATTATTAGTCCATGTTTTTATGTATAATAGAGAATATTTATTAAGTTTGAATAATTGTTTTTAAAATAATACAACAGTACACATGCTTCTGTTTATGTATTTACTTCGAAAGTTTCAGTAGATAACATCAGCACACCTACCAGCCTGTATACACAGTCCACACTATTCTCAAAGGCATAAAATATTCCAGCAGGCATCAGTAATGGTGCAAAGTACTACAGTAAGTCAAAAGATGGCTGAGTAACATGAAGAAGACAGTTTCAGTAACCACACACAGACAGTAATACCACTCGCTTAGAGTCCTATCACTCTGTGTTGCTGCACCAGGCAGCTGCGTTTTGGAACATGCGTAGCCACGGTGAAGGTGTCAGAGATGATCTGAAGTGACTCGGGGCCCAGGGCCACTGCCAGCCCAGGGTGCAGCGCTCCGGGTGGGGCATCATGGCCAGGTGTCTCCCATCCCTGGAGCAGAGCCCTGCTACACCCTGCGGGGAACCGTTGGGGTTCAGAGGGTACTCTTCAGTAGGATGACCCTGGTCATCAAGGAAACGGACGGGGGCGAGTCCTCCAGAAATAATCTGGTCCTGTGCCAGAGAGCTGCGGAATTGCATCAGACCTGTGAAGGAAAGAGGTTGGGGGGTGGGGAGAATCAATATGAAACCCAGCTGGCGATTACAAAATTTACTGACCTGTTACGTGATGAGTCAGCAGAGTGAGTCACTATTGTACAAGTTAAAAAAGTTTGACAGAGGGTAATTTTTTTATGCTCGACTTGGAGTCTTTCACAAATGAAAATAAGTCTGAAAAGTGAAGCCAATGCTGAAGCGCCTTAAATGTGCATTCTTTCTATTAGCCAGCAGGAGGCGACTCCTCTTCTGCAAAAAGAAATGAGAAAATGATCCAACTATTCCTTCAGCAAACCTTATAAACATGAGTATATGGTCCCAGTCTCTAATCAAGTCTCCATCAATACAGCATGATGTTCATTTAGTAAATTATGTTCCCATTTATAGGATAGGAATTTAAGGAATTTAAATAAATTAGCTTTCGGGTGGAGCTAATTTGTGACTGATGGTTGCTGCCACGGTGTGGACTGGTCTGGGGATTGTTGAAACATTTTTAAAAAAGTGCCGTTGTAGCTGAATAATTTTGCAGCTGCAACATACAGTACCAAGAATTTTTTTTTTTTTTTTTTTTTTTTTTTCAAGATTTCATAACTACTCCCTGAGAGAGGCTCTTCCCATAATGTCAGCCACTGCAATGACATTACAAAAAGTAAGTGGACGTAAATGATGGTGCCAACATGCCCCAACAGCACCATACTGCAGCCTGTGAGCTACAGTGTCTACAGTGCTCTCCCTCAAGACTGGGAGACTTTTAGCAGCCCTTTAATTATATAAACAAAATTAAACAGGATGAGCGTAAGAGAGGCCCACAATAAACTAAATAATAAATTTGATCGGTAGCATTGTTATAATTTTAGCTGTTATACTTACAGCTTATTTGGTTTTGTTGGCTCATTTTTTCCTTCCGTTTCTGACAACGGTCTGCAACATCTTTGGACTTTACAGGATTACTCGCAAGATTAATTATGTCTTTTTTTGATGACTTTGGATCAAAATGCCCAAGAGAAGTAGGTGAGAAGAGGGTTTTTTGTTCCTTCCTGAACATTCATGAGTCCATCAGAACTTGATGTTACGATCAAAACGTAGAACAGTAAGAATATAACATAACACAAAGTTGAGGATGACCATATCATCGGCTCTGCAGTACTGTACCTTCTCCATGTGCAACCCAGACTCCCAGAGCTGAGCCCTCCATGCCTTTTAGCCAGATGGACGGAGACTTCTGGATCCCCACGCTGACGAACCGAGACTCAAACCTGCCAGACTTATTATGGGTCAGCACTACTTCAGTCTCTGTGAGGAAGAATTAGACACAATTAAATTAAACAATACACACGTTGTTCCTATTCTTACCATTATAGGCATGGCTTTCTGTGACTTTTCCTCTTACCTGCGCCATCCTTGCTCTCTCCCACCCAGCCCAGCAGGGCGAGCAGCTGGCAGCCATTACACACTCCCAGACTCAGCGTGTCGTCCCGCCGCCGGAAGCGATCAAACTCAGCCTTGGCTTTGGGGTTGTATGCAACAGTAGCAGCCCAACCTATTGTGAAGGATGAATGGTGTTACACAAAAAGGATGTGTGTGTCAAAGCAGCCAAATTGTACGTATGGGTTTTTATTTGCCTTTAGCTGATCCCAGGACGTCTGCGTAGCTGAATCCACCAACAAACACGACTGCTTTGAAAGACTCAAGAGTCAGGGAGCCGGAGCAAAGGTCCTGCATGTTGACATCCCACACCTTCGCAAAAATATAGATTGTCACGCACACCAGCTACAGAGCTTAGATGAGCATGCATCCAGCTAATAAAGCTCTGAATAGTTACCTCAAAGCCTGCCATGTACAGAGACACAGACATCTCTCGGTCTCCGTTACTGCCCTCTTCCCTGACCACAGCTACACGAGGCTGCCCTACACCTGGAACAACAACACAAGAAAAATATGAAGCACTTATTGGTCAGAAATACTTTAAAAAGCACTGCAACGAATACTTTGGCTTTTTTAATGTTGGTGGGACCAATTATATCTGCCATATGCCATTATTGCTAACATTTTATAGACCAAATTAATGCAACTGATTGCAGTTAAATACACAAACACTGTAAATGCTACCAATCCTGTTGAGTCTTACTGATGCTGGGAATTTCAGAGGGGTCAAAGGTCAGTTTGAAGTAGGGTTGTGTCCGCTTGGCTAGCCCTTCCTCTTCCTGTTTAACACAGAGCTCATTGGCCTGCAGGCGCTCCAGCTGGAAACTGGTGTCCTCCCATAATGCTCTGAGGTTAGGCAGCATCTCTCTCAGTACCTCCTGTCCATCCACACGAACGCTGACCTGAAAGACACGTGAAGGGAAAAAACAGTGACAATGAGAGATGAGACGAAACCCATTGGAGATGCACACTGAGGTCAATGTCTCACCACAGCGTCTGGTCCTAAGCCGCATGTTCTGCCAATATGATGGCACTGCACACCCGCGTCACTGTATCTCTGACGCACCACTTCTACATGAAGCTGCGAGACCTCCAAGACCAAGCCTAGCTCCTCGCTGAACAACAGCTCCATGACTGTGCAGGACAAAAAAAAATAAAAACCCTGCATTAGGTCATGATTACAACGGCACAGTTTGTAGGCAGTATGTGTGTCGCTGACCTCCAGTTCCCTGTGACGGCAAATCTACGTCAATCCCGCGGTTTCCTGCAAACGCCATCTCTAGCAAGCAGGAAATGAGGCCTCCGTCGCTGATGTCGTGTCCTGCAGTCAGCAGACGGTCTGAAAGAACAGAAATCTTTCTCTGAACGCTGCCACTAGTCCCTAAAAATCACTAAACAATCAGGATCTTTTCACCATATTGGTTCAATTTAATCATTGCTCAACAAGTAATAAATTGTGACGATATACAGTAAAGCCACTAGGTGGCTGTATTTTCACAGTACAAAGCTGCAGCGTAACTATTAGCGAGAACACAGAGTATGAAAATAGACGGAACCACATTAAGCAATGCTAAAATGGTCACTCCTGCGGCAAGTAGCTGTTTGTCTGTGAATGCAAGCTGACCGTGTATGAGTGCCTGTGTGGCGTTGAAGCAGGCAGTCAGTAGATGAGGCTGCTCCAGGTCAGGAGAGCAGTTACCCAGCTGGCTGTAGCACTGAGCCAGGGCAGAGCCTCCCAGACGATGATGGCCTGGACTGAGAGGAACCCACAACAACACGCCTGCAGACAGAGGACAAAGGGTTAGAATCTGTTATTGAGCAGCGTGTGTTGTGTATTTTTGTACATTTGGTAGGGGAAGAAAGATGTGTGCAGTCTGGTTGAGATGAGGACACATGGAATTTTATCAACTGAGAACTAAACTTCTCAAAGTTATCAATAAAAGATTCTTAAACTGAGCACTGTTGGAGAGATTGTTGTTGAGATACCTCTGCCATCTGGATCCTCGAGGTCGGGCGTCACAGTGGCTGTGATGTCGGGACAAACAGCATATGCAGAAATAACCAAAGCGCCTGAAACAGAATCAGAACAACAAATTTAATTAACACACACTAACACACAGACTTATGTGACCTGTGTCATATTTTGTGCATGTACACAAAGTCAGTGAGAGTACCTGGAGCTTTGACTGTCTCTGTCCCCACTCTGGCGGCCATACTCAGAGAGTCCTTGCCCCCGTCGACAGCTACTCCCAGCTGACCCATGACCTCACACATGGCTTTGCAGGCCTCCCACAGACAGGCTCCCTCACCACACAGCTTGGCAGCCCACATCCAGTTGCCACTACACTTCACATCCTGAAACACACCACAGGGAGATTCACCCAAAACCTGCATGTTTAAATCATCACTGCCAATTCTAGCATGAAGCGGATCTAGTCAGTGTTATTTTATTTAGGAGGGACAAATGTATGCATACAATTTATCTGTTGAAAAGGATAATCATTTCCAGTTTTTTGGTTTGTTATACTCGTGATTATGCTCACCTTCAGAGCTGTGACTCTGGCGAACACCAGATTAGTCAGAGCCTCTCCCACAGCCATGCGAGCCCCGGCTGCAGGACACACCAGGCCTTTAATTGGCTGCTCCCCAATGGCAGTGGCTGCTCCCTCGAGGCTAAATGGTGACAGTGCAACAACAGCTACGTCAGCCAATGGAGTGTGAAGAGGGCCGACGCATTGTTGCTGGGCAACCAGCCCAGTCACAGACCGGTCCACCTGAGAGAGAAAGAGGGGGTGAAGACGAGGAGAGTCACTAAGTGTCTGCACAAATATACTTCTAAAAGACAGGCGGTATGAGACATCGATGAAAAGCGCACCTTGTTGGTCAAGTAGCGTTTGGACGCCACAGCAGGCAAACGTAAAACTCTGTCCAGTGCTTCTTTGACTGTCACGCCAGCAGGAAGAGCCAGAGGCTGATGGGTCGGGGCCAGACGCTCCATCTTAAACTCCTTCTGCGGCATTTTCCCCAGAACCCACTCCAGCTGCAGGTCGACGGGACAGCGCCCCCCATCAGCTTGATCACCACTGCCTCCCTCATCATCCACCAGCACAATCTGAGGGAGAGATTGGATAGCTTGAGTGTGTTAACTGAGGATGTTTAGCATTATGCTACCACCACTGAAGCAGATTAATTAGTAAAATGGATGTGCGTTTATGGACGACACGTGCCTTGCCGTCTCCAGTGATGTTTCCCACAAAGTCAACAGGACACTTCTCCCTCCGACACACCCTCTCCAGGAAGCTCCTGTCTGATGGACGGAGAAGCAGGGCGTTGCTCTCCTGATACTCTGCCCCCCACAGCTCCAGCACACTCAGAGTGGGGTCTCCTTTCTGTAAAACAAAGACACAGAGGAGAGCAATAAGAAACACATGCAGGAATTAAAAGCAAGAAAATGAGTTCTGGGAATGAGAAAGAAAGGTTCGCAAAATAAAGAAATGAATCAAAGTTTCCACTCTTTGTCGAAAGCCATCTTGTGTGCCTATGTACCTGGAAGTTTTGATGACCACTGACAGGACGTGGTACAAGATGCTGAAAACAGTCTAGCGAGCAGGAGAATACAAGCCAGGTGACGCATATTGTGTAACTATTACCAAATCTAATGGTTTCTAAGCAATGAATCCCCTCCTTAACTTAACTGACACCTTAGTCTGGTCACAGACCACAATAACAATATGAAAACATAACAAGTAGCCGATTCATTACTGTTGTAGAGCGGTCATGTGCATTATTGAACTGACACTTCGCAGAGCCACAGTGTAATTAATGATGTAATAGTAAATTATTAATAGTAAATGCAGGGTTCATGATGTGTGCATTTTGAGTACCTTGAATCTGCTGCAGTAGATCACGGCTCCCGCTGGCTCACTGAGCTCCTTGAGCACATTACCTGAAAATAATGATAAAATTGTCTTGTCATGTTGTCTTTTGACTCATGATCTCAGCTTTACTCGGATCTTAATTTTTTTTTTTTTTTTTTCATACCGTTCCCTCCCGCCCCCTGATCATGTATACTGCAGATTGGGTTTCCACTGCTTCTTTCCAGACACGCCCTGAGAGCGCGATTCATCTTCTGTTCCATCTCAGCATCTCCCCTCTGCACCGCACCCAGATCCCTGTCGCTGGAGTTGTCCCCCTGGACCTGCAAGCCAGGACACATTCAAAACTTCTGCACCTGGGAGTCACTGCTGCGTGATTTACTGAAGCAACCGTACTTGTACAGAGGAGGCCGCTCCTCCTCCTACGCCGATCCTGTACACTGGCCCTCCGATCTTCACCACTTCCATTCCTGATCAATGAGCACAGCAGAGGGACGCCGTGAGTCATTAATCAATACGTGTAAATATAGTCTCTGCATTGATTAAACACACATACTGAGCTAAAACATTACCAGCCTCTGCCCCTTGTTTCTTTACATGAGCATCTTCAATCGAACCGAGGCCGCCGCTGAACATGATTGGCTTAATCCACTCTCGCCGCTCTCCGTTAGCCAGCCGCATGCCAAAAGAACGAGCAAAACCTAGGTGACAGTTTATGAAAAGGTTAACTGCTGGTAAACTGCTAAGAAGAAATGATAACATAACTGATCAAGTAGCAACACATTTCAGTTTCACAGATGTTAAGATTTGTTGTTTATCTCTTTTATATTCTGATTTTTTTATTTTTTTTTGCAACTGCAGAATAAAAGAACTAGAAACTCAAAATAATGTGATAAATCGTGATTAGCTATTGAAATTATGCAATTAATTGCGATAATAAATAACAATAACTTGACAGACCTAATAAAAATTAATAATAAACCTGGATTATTGCTTAATCAATATTATATTAGCCAATTTCAGCTTCTCAAATGTGAGGATATGATGAAAAATAATGGGCAGGTTAATCAACACTCTTCAGATAAATAAGTATATAACTGTAATGTAAATGTCGGTGTGCCTAAGTAAGGTTACCCACCAGCCAGTACAGGTTCTCCAAACTTGTTGCCGTAGTCCGAGGCTCCATCACTGGCCTCGACTGCCACCTGCAGCGGAGCAGCGAAGCTAGAAGGATACTCCCAGTCCTCTCCTTCAGACTCCCAAGGAAGAACATAACCTGGAGCAATGGCCAGTTTGGAAGGACATCATTATATCATAACCATTTCACCTCTGAAGCGAAGCCAGTGAAGCACGCTGTTTGTGCAGACCTGGTATGTGCAGATTGCCAAAGCAGTATCCTGCAGTGCCAGCGATGACGTGGCCTCCCTGTCCAGCGCTCTGGACATCTCTGATTCGACCTCCTGTGCCTGTGGTGGCACCGCTGAACGGCGCTACACCTACAGGTCAGATCAGATTGGTTTGATGAGGATTATTTGGAAAACAACACAGGGGGTTAAAAAAAAAAAAAAAGGAATATTTCACCCACAAAACAACCATGACTTTTTGAAGAAAACTTTTATTTGCTTGTATGCCTCCATGGTGAAAGAAGAATCAAAAAAGGAGAATGAATTGATGAATTCAAGCAGATGTCAAAATCAACATCAAAATATCTGTGTCATATCTAGTTTAGTTTCAGTGATGCATGTGTTTGGGAAATAGTGAGCATACTACTGGATAAATGAGACTATATGGATGGATTATACTGTGAGAGTTTGTAAGTGGATGCTTCAATGTAGTTTTGCTGTTAAAGCAACATTCACTTCAATTTGTAAAGTCTTTTTAGATTCTTTGTTTCCTGTAGAGGCATCCCAAAATAAACTGTGACTTCATTTGTTACCTTGAAGAAGGTAACAAACACATCACTATGTGGTGAAACATTCCTTTAAATTACAAAAAAAGTGTTTTGTGTGTCCTGACCTGTCGGAAAGTTGTGTGTCTCTGCCGTGAAGATGACATGCCTCAGTGAGCATCTCGTCTCATACGGACTGGCTTGGGATGGATCTTTTGGGTAAACACACTTCAGCTCCATCCCTTTGATACCACTGGACACACATATTTCACACTGGGTCAGTGGACAAGAATAGTGTGCGCACACGCACACACACACACACACACACACACAGATTTCACACCTACCTGCTGTTGTCACAGAACTTGATGATGTTGTTCTGGTTGCTGCTCCGCTGGGTGTCCATTATGAGATTGAATAGAGTCTCCTTCTGCTCCTGCCCATCGATCTCCATCCGCCCCCGGAAGAACCAGTGACGGCTGTGCTCGCTGGAACACGGAGCACAAAGGAAAACACTGGAGAATGAACAACAAAAAAAAAAAAAAAACAGGAACGGAAACAGGAACACAACCTACAGGGCTGAGGGATATTTATAAGACTAAACGGCTCCTCTAAGCTGCCTGCTGTAGAGAAACCCTACCTGTTGGACTGGGCCAGGTCAAAACACTCCACGCTGGTGGGGTTCCTTTGAATCTTCTGGAACATCGAGGTGTAGTAGTCCAGATCCCAAGAGTCAAATGCCAAGCCTGTGTCAATGACAACACACTGTGAGATTTTGCTGCCAAAGGGCAAACACCACCAAAGATGGGAAGATATTTCATATGCATGTTTTATTTTTTGTATTACTTATCATATACAGCACTGCAGACATCAAACTACAGAGCAGGATGCAAAATCAATCACACACATTTCTGCATGCAGGTAAAACCCATAATTACAACTAAATTTAAAATGTACAGAGACTGGTATTATAAAGGGTTATAAAAAGGGCTCAACAAAAAGGACTGTGTGATAGGGATTAAACACGGCACCGTTCGGGCACTTGTGAGAAAATTACAGCACGTGAAGACAAAGTTTCTGAGCTGAAGTGGAAGTTGGGTAGCCCAAACTACATACTGCAGTGTTTGCTGCAGAGTTTGAGTATAAAGTTGTAAAGCCCTAATTTATGATATTGGGCTATACAAAACAAAACAAAAAAAACAAAACCTTGACAAGGCAGCTAAAACAAGGCACCTTAGGTTTCTAAAAAAAAGGAGTGCCACAACATGAGTCAGTTAATTTCCTAAAATAAGGATTAAACATAGTAACCAACTATAGTCTTTGGGTTTAAACTGACTTTGGGTAACACGATTAAACCCTGAAGATGATGGAAACATCACCTTTAAAAATGTGCCACTTATTAAACTCCTAAAATAGTGGAGTGGATTAAGCAGCAATAGTGTCAAGAAATTCCACACAGGGCTTTTTTAATTATCTCCTTAATTCACAGGTTGAGCAAAGGAGAGTCTACAAAGTATATACTGAACATACTCTCATTCATTCGAGCTTGTGAATACTGATGCAGCTGAGCGGAGGTGAATCATCACAGAACGCTCACCACGTTCTGTTCTGTTTGAAACCTGTTCACATGAAGACTGAAAAAACAGTCGCTGCCAATACGAGAAAATGAAACATAGTAGTTTTGGTGCGTAGGGGTTAGAGCTGAGATGAGGAGTAGAATGACTGATTGGATGGTATGTTGATTGACAGAATAAAGGCCAAAATGTACTTCATCATGTAATTGTTAGGATCTGCAGCTTATTTGTGGTGCCATCTAGATCCATTAAAGAAAAAGCAGACATCTCTTTGGCAGATAGCACCAAGACTCTGCAAAGCACACTGAAACAATATAGATAAAGTAAGGGGATTTCTGGGGTGATCTGTCCCTTTAACATCTTTTTGAAGCCATCAGCATGGGCTTAAAGAAAGTGTAATGGCCATTCTCTAAATTTTTATAGACTATTAATACTACTTTATAATACTCATTAGTCACAGTCCTTACTGAGGTAGCAGAATGGTAATGGTCAAATTCTGAGTTTATAGTTACATTGTTGACCCAAAAGTCAACTATAGCATTCAAAATTCATCAGCAAATGTCTCTGTTCTGGACTTACAACATATTTTATATCTAATTTTTTTATGGAAGGAGGCTGGCTCTCTTTTTGAATTTTCATTTGCGTTCACATCACATTAGACACACTGAACACACACATGCACGTGTGAGATAATCAGCTGCATCGCTGCTGTCCTGTGACTTTCACTAGCTAAGTAATAATGTCATGCATCATGTGACATTATTACCTCCACCAGCAGACACAGTGTACTCACACAAAGCTGCCAGACTGAACAAAGGCACAAGGAAAGAGAAAGAGAGGAAGGTTACAGAACATTCAGCATGATAAGACACTGAGTAAAGATGGAGTGTGACTGAAGCTCAAGAGAAATTTCTGGAAGTCTCACCCAGATCATTGTTTGCTGTCTCCAAGGCAGCACGACCCTTCCCCAGGATGTCCACCTCAAACACCGGCTGCGGTTTGGTTTTTACAGCGAAGGAAGTGATGGGATGCTGGTAGATGCATTCTGTCATACTGTCATACAGACACTCGATCAGCTTCTTTATGTCTCCATTGAGCTCGTTCACACTCTCTCCATTCTTCGGCTGCAGAAGCAGGCAGACACAGATCTCATCAGAAACAGGAACATGAATCTGTGCTCTGAAAACAGGTTTTTCTGCACTTGTGTCCAAACCTTGATTAGAAATCTGCGAGAGAGCTCAACCCTTGTGACGGCGACGAGGCCGGCGCTCTGGCAGATGGACACGGTGTTGGTGGACCAGGCTGTGGAGAAGTTCAACCTGAAAAGCATAACAGCAACATGAATTAAAAAAAGACATTTCCACTGCACTTTAATGTCTGTAGCACTTAAGTTCCCCCAGTATCACTGATTCTAAACACATGAATATGGGATTCATTAGAGTGCAAATCATGTTCTCAATCAGCATTTCCATATTATCTTCTAGAACACACTGAACATCTTTTCATCTACTTCATTGTAGCAATAAGCACCATTCATAATTGTGCACATATTTTCTATTTATTCTACTTGACACACATTTTTACTGATGTCACTGGTTCTTATTTCTTTGTACTGTATGGCTTTTATTGTAATGTTGCACTATCCACTTTGCTGCTGTAACTCTGTAAATTCAGCTGTTTGTGGGATGAATAAAGGATACTACACGTCACACTCCTAATGAAACAACAGATGGTATCCTGGGGTATCTCCTCCCTGATCTGGACGAGGGCATCGCTGAGCTCCTGGATAATGAGTCCATGGATTTCATCCCGATACCTAAATTGCAATCAGGGCACCATTGTCTAGCCTGGCCTGTCTCTTCTCTGTGAAAAGCACAGGGCGTCAGTGACAGACCTGCCAATTCTGGTGTTAAGTAGTGAGCACAGGGCCCACTGGAGGATGCTGAGTCAGTCAGGAAACTGATTAACAAAGCCCTCTGCTACTTTACGGATCACACCAATATCCCAGGAGTTAAATCCACTTGATGCTACACTCTGATTAAATAGTATTTCTTTCTCATTTTTATTTAGCCCTTATTCAACCAAGTTTGTCCCACTGAGATATCTTTTTATTAGCGAGACCTGGCCAAGAATAGCAGCAACACAGATATTCAACAATTGAGGTCATAGAAACAACTGATTTGCCAGACACAATAACATTACTTGTGTGTGTACATTTTCATGTGATATTATGAGAATCCAGCTGCCGTGCCAGGTGACAAGGACAAACTCAGAGCCAGAATAAGTAGTAATGGTCATTTGTCAGATTGAAGGGGGATGAGGAGATGTACTATGAGTTGCATGGATCTACAGTTAAACTGATCATAATTCCCTCTTAAATATTTACTCTATATTGCTGTGAAAACATCCCCTTCAAACAAGTTTCTCACCAACAAAGACTACATTTGAACACATCATGATAACGTTAGAATTCACTTTCACTTATTGATCATATTTACTGAACAGAGTCTGAACGCAACATAATTTAGCAGCGAACACTGGTCATATATTAAAGTGTATGCCGTGAATCATAACATCCATCCATTATCTACCGCTTATCCTCATAGAGTCGAGGGGGGGCTGGAGCCTATCCAAGCTGTCTTCGGGTGGAAGGCAGGGTACACCCTGGACAAGCCCCCACCTCATCGCAAGGCACACAGAGATTCACACTCACATTCACAGCTAATCTTTGTTTTTGGATGGTGGGAAGAAGCTGGAGTACCCGGAGAGAACCCACACAGACACGAGGAGAACATGCAAACTCCACACAGAAAGGCCCAGGGCCTCGAACCCAGTACCTTCTCGCTGTGAGGCAACAGTGCTAACCACTATATCACCGTGCCGCCCCGAATCATAACATAGACCTAACTAATTAATGACTAAATTGGTTGCCAGCTACTGTATTTTTATCAGTTAAGTCCATTAGTTGTTGCAGCCCTAGTATAGTGCGCTCGTACCTGGGTCCTATCTCCACCAGTTTCCCCCCGCTGCCCTCTGTGAGATTTGGTTTCTCAGACAGTGGCTCTGCCTGCAGGGGAGGGCGAAACAACCAGAGAAGAACCTCCTTCTGCTCAGCACTTAGAATTTCACTGCCTGCAGGAGGAAACAAGGAAGACATGGCAACATGGATACAAACACAAGGTGAATATATATATGCGTCCGTCCACATCTTCAATTACTGTTAGTGCCTTCATCATCAATAAACTGTTACACACTGTTCACTCACCTGTCAGCTCGACATTGTAGCACAGCTCTGAGGCGATGGACAGCTGTGGGTAGAGCTTGGCTGCCCTCTGTGCGGCTCGCCCATTCACAGCTTCATTACTGTAGAACCTCACTACAGCCATGACTGATGGAGAGACAGGATCCAGTTTAAAGGCTTCCATTAATTAAATCAATCTCAGAATGTCAAAGGTGATGAAACGTAGGCTTAGACATTGATTTACCCAGTCTTACTATGTGCATCACAAATCACTAATCAGAGGTCAAAGGTCAATGCAGATGATTAATGAAAAGTCCTCACTAAGGGTGACCTTTATCTCCAGATCAGGAAGACAAACCAATAATCAGATAGCTGCCACCAGGACTGGATGGGGAAAATCAATACAGCCAGGTACTGTGATCATTTTCCTGCGTGACAATATCTTATCAATACACGGATGTCAAGTATCAATGTTTTATTATATAAACTATTAACTTCTTAACAACTCAGCTGCTATTCTGTCTTGCAGAGTTTACAACAGGCTCAGTCTAAAGACAGAGTGATACTGGTAGTTTATGAAAACAGAAAACCAAAGGAATCAATTAGCTTGTTGGGAATAGCACTGCAGTATGCAAAAATCTGACAGGGGAAAATTGACATGGCTATTTTCAAAGGAGTCCCTTGACTTCTGACCCAAGGCATGTACTCACTGACCTGCAGAGTGACAAATCTCAGATAAAACAAAAGTTGACAAATGGGTCAAAAAGAAAAGGAGAAGAAAGGGGGCCATAACTTGCAGTAGATCCTACTGAAAAACTATTAACTGTACTATTAACATTGCAACAACATTTTATTGTGATAATGTATTGCTAATATTGTAGTATTACTGTGATCACATTGTGACTGTATTGATTGTACTGTGATAATATTGCATCGTGATATTGCATTATAATTAGGGCTGTCAAGGTGTTAATGTAGATTAAACACTAATTTGCAAGATGGTGACTCTGCTTGGGCAAACTGTGCAAAATACATTGCCAGAGACGTGCTAATTTTAACAGCTGAAATATAAGGTGCTAAAATCAGATCGACACCACATCAGCTTTAATAAGAGCGGTGTTTATGAAAAGAACGTCTCTCTTGCATTTCTTTTTCGTCCATTTCATGTTACAAATTAATACTTTAAAGATGTTCTTTGGTGGATTATTTGTTTGCCAAATTACGGAAGAAGCTTGGGCAGATTTAAATTTAAAATTTTAGATAATTTTATCAGTAAGATCGTTAGTTACGGCTGTGTTGTTCATTTCCTTGATTTTTTTGAATGGAGTTCAGCCAGCACGTCTCTGGCAATGCATTTATGGCAGTTTGTCCAAACAGAGTTACTGTCACGGAAGTTAATGGTAATACTGTACGCCCGACTCATAACAGTATTGTATCATGATAATATCATATTGCATTGTGGTCACATCATGATGTTGTACTGTTAACACTGTACTGTGCAAACTGTATCATGATATTCCATCATAACAATATTGTGTTGCAATATTGCATCATAATAATAATGTACCTTGATAATATACTGCATCATAACACTATTGCATCATAATAATATCACATTGTATTGCAATCGCATCATGATGATGCTATCTTGTGTCATGATTTTCCATCATAATAATACTGTATTGTGATAACAAGTGATAGTGATTGTAATGCGTGATATTGTATCGCATCGTGATAATATTGTATCATGACGATATATTGTATTGTGCTCAGCTCATATTGATACTGTATTGTTAATTTTGCACAGTGCACTGATAAGATTGTATGATGATTTTCCATCATAATAATACTGATAATATAATAAGATTATATATAATACTGAATCTTGATGATATCATAATGTGATACTATTGGACCATTAATATTGTACAGTGATAACGTTGCATTGTGGGGCCTCTGGTGATTCTGACAACATGTACAGGAGTACTGGAATCTCTTTAAACACCTCTCCAAGATCTCAGAGGGCTCAGTGCTTAACCAGAGCATCCCCTGTAAGGGATTGATTTTAAGATGTTGTTGATGAACCTTTTAAGGCTCTTCGTGACTCTATGGTAGACCTTTTTAAATCCGTCATGAATCATTTATCAGGGTTTTCAGTGTGAAAAAAACATTAAATACAAGGCTCCAATTTTAAACTGTGCTGATGTCATAGCCCATTCATTACCAAGATGACTGCATATCTGAGATGAAATCATCCATCAAGTTCTAAACACAATCAGCCTCCTATCAGTTAGCTCATTGATTGTGTGCACACTGGAGGTCACGCACTGCACAGTCAGGAGCTTCCTGTTAGCTCTTAACATCATGCAACCACTTTCAACAGATCAGACATCTTTTCCAACACTGACTGTGATGCCGCTGATTGTATCAAACAGAACCAAGGGAAAAACACAAAAAGGCTGTCCATGCATAGTAAAAAGGTACAACACTACAGTAGCTTTCAGATTAACTTCTCTCACATTAGTTTTCAGTCTAGCACCAGAGCAAAACTTTTAAATGTACAACAGTGAATATCTAAATTTTGGGCAATCCTCTGGTACACATCTCTGACATAAATCAAATCAATTCCAAATATAAAACTTTGTGTACAACTAAGGTGCAGCATCCATTTTCAGCCAAATGTACTGTAATTACCAAGGGGTACTGTATCTGTATGTGTATTGTCAGTGGTGAAAGAAGCACTCTGATATTTTACTTAACTTAAAGTAAAAAATAGCACATAGTAAATATGCTTTGTTACAAGTCAAAGTCCTTTGCTCAAAATCATATTTAGTACTCAATGTGTGTGTGTGTGTGTGTGTGTGTATACATATATATATATATATATATATATATATAGTTAAAGTAAAGACATAGTTAAAGTAGTAAAAGTAGACATGTTTCAGAATAATATGCATTAAATAATTAAAAAATAATTACTGATTAATGTGTCCATTTGATGCATGGTACATAAAATATAAAAATAATATATTAGCTGATTCATATTTTGTATTAATAACAAAAATCTGCAAGGTAACTAGTAACTGAAACTGTCAAATAAATGCAGTGAGTAGAAGTATAAAGTAGCATGGTAATACTCAAGTAAAATACAAGTTCCTCAAAAATGTGCTTAGGTTCAGTACTTGAGTCTAGTAAATTGAATTTAATTCCCATATTTGTTTATACGTATATCATAATTGTTCATATTGAGAATTGTGGTTTTGTGATACCGAAGCTGTGTATTTTCATTAGACTTTGCCTGGAAGCCAAACTAGGAACTTGTTGAGCTGAAAATTAGCAATAAACTCTTGTTGTGGAAAATTTAATCAATTCAAATTCAGCCGTAATGTGTCTCGCGCCATGAGACAACGGAGAGCTAAAGCCCGGGGTTTCATATTTATTAACAAAAAACTGGGGGCTGTTAGTTGCCGCACGTTTTGTTTCTTCTTGCTACTTCTGTGGAAGCTAATTGGCTAAAAGCTACCATAGTTAGCGCTAAGTTAGTTAGCTTCACTTACGTGTAGCAGCTTCTGCAGTTCAGGGTTCAGAAAGTGCGTTCAGGATGAAACGTTGAGACGCTGCTCGCTCCTGGAGGAGAAACTAGTGCTGCTTCACAATGGACTGGAGGTGGTACAGGTGTTGAGGTGGTGACGGCTGTTGACTGCACTCAGGGAATGGGGCTGCTGCACATTGACAGGACAGCACGGGAAGAACTATACACCCACGTGGGAGCCACGCAGCTCTCTGCGCATGCGCGGCTGCTCTGACTATTTAGTTATGGAGAAAAGGCGACTAGTTTCAAGACAAAGAGTAGAAAAACTGAATATTATAAGCTCGCCTGTGTTGTGAATGTTGTCGTTTTCTTCTTTAGAGCAATTTGGATTTAACATAAAGAATTATAAATAAATAAATAAAGTAGAACAAATACAGAACTGGATGTTTGAACTCTCTGCACAGCATCTACCATCGCAGAGTCCACAGAGGAGCTGCCTCCATCCTCAAAAAGGGTTAGGGTAGGGACTGTTAGGCCAGAGGCAGTGTGAAATGCAGGACAAAAAATCTCTTTGCCACTGCCATCAGGAGGCTGCAATCATGTGCTATCTCTTTCTGCTATATACTTTGATTTATTGCTCTGCGTTCATTGTGGACAGCAAAGGAAGTGTTTTACTGTGCAGAGAAATATGTTTCCTTACTGTTCATATGACAATAACCACTTTGAATCTTAGAGAAGTAACTAAGTACACCCACTCACCACTTGTACATGCTACTTATTATATTTACACTCCATTCTTTTTATTTACCTTGTTATGAGTTCATATGTCAAATAATTGATTTTATTGTTTATCCATTTGTTTATCACACTATATATACTTATTGGGCATATCTTTCATTAAATTTGAATTACATTTGTACAATTCCAGTTGCAGGGACAAATGAGCTAATATTTATGAAGGCCTAGTTAAAGCAAGGATGATAATGATGGGCACCTATCATATTCATTAAACCTTTCCTCAATAAACTTACTGGATATGGCTTAATGTCAATGAACGCTAATGGAGGCTCTTAAATGGTTCTACTTGTTGTGTTAATTGTTTCAGAGATGATGGAAGATGGATTCTTTGCAGACAGCGTGCCTTT
Source organism: Synanceia verrucosa (assembly GCA_029721515.1). Classification (NCBI taxonomy): domain Eukaryota; kingdom Metazoa; phylum Chordata; class Actinopteri; order Perciformes; family Synanceiidae; genus Synanceia; species Synanceia verrucosa. The sequence goes on from CM056558.1 coordinate 7,203,357, forward strand.
GGATTGATTGAAGTGTTGGATGAACAAAATGAAACAACATCCCACACACTGACGAGTCATGAGCTGCAGTCTTAGATATATTTAATAAATTAAAGCCAAGGTACAAAAAAAACAATGTACATTTCATAACCCACCCTCCCCTCCTCCACCCACTACTCTTTCTTTCAACTGTGACAAACTGCGTTTTATTACCCCAACCTCAGAATGAGACCACAATACAGACCGGATCGTCCAATCATTCTCTGTTCAGATCACGACCCCAGAGCTGATTCCTGCCTCAGCTCTCAGTCTAAAATCAAGTCTTTCAGCAGCGTCTCACACACCACGTTTGTTCCTGAACCCCCCTCCCACCCCCACAAAACACATACATGCTACATGTCTGCAGGCACCTCGGATAAGACAGAAGGATTAGACTGAGATAGAGTTTATCAGAGACCACAAAGTACATTTCAACGCTGATTGTTACTGGATGTGAGCTGGTCCAGCTGATTCACCAGACAGTGTATTTTACAGTCGTTGCATCACTTCACCAGTAATATCTCTAGCATAATGGATGAGCACATCGTGTCGGGTGTTCATTCTCCATGCAAAAATGCTTAATAACTTTCTCAGATATTGTTACTCTCTAATCCTTCATGGTCCTCTCCAAAGCAGTGACCCAGGCAGATGAAAGGATCTGGGTTTGTTAAGAGCAGTGGTTGGCGTCATTAACGGACAGATGGGTCTGATGATTATGAACGATTAGCACTGACTAGTCATTCCAGATGATAAGGAGGTTTGACGGGTGTGAGGGACATCAGTCTTTAAGAAAAGTGTTGTCTGAATGAGTGTGGTGGTGTGGAGAGATGAGCTCTTTGTTTTAAAAGATAGGAGGAAGTTATGGGTGTGTACTGTAGGTCCAATATAAGTGCACTGAACAAGTGGAAAAAGATACATCTGTGTGCGCACACACGCAACCTCTCATACATACAGGTATGAACACGCATACACTCAAATACAGTTTTCAGCAATAACCGTTAATATGCACAACTTGATTAATATTTTTGCACGATTACAGTGACTAAGCGTCCTTCGTGAGGATTACTCATCCCTCCAACACTTGGTTCCCTTCTATGTTTCCATCTTGGGCCTCTTCCTCACTGCTATCCAGCTACTGTTATTCCTTTTGGCTTCCTCTAGCCTTCACGAGGCAGTCCTGCTTTATCTAAGGGAATAATGCATAAAAACCATGCTCTACAATCCAAGGAGACTGCAGTATGACTGGGTGGGACTGTATGTATGTGAGGTACAGCCCTGAACACAGAGAGCTGGACAGGAGAGTACACTGTTTATAGTCCAGTTATGTGGTCTTTCTTCATTCATAACCCCCTAAATAGCATAAAACAAAAAAGGGACAAATTCACAAAACATGTCATGATAATTTGGCAAATGCAGAAATCACAGGGGCATGATAAGGAGTACAATATTATTGTATTAATGTCATTTTTCCTGCAGAATCCCCTCAACGTTGGTCCTTCTCTTCTTCCCATTAGCAGCAGCAGGATTGATGGCCACCATATTTCTGTAAGTGTATACATATACATTTATATAATTAATTTGATTCATTTCGAAAAATAATGTCAAGTACCTACGTACGATACCACTACCATTTCATATGGATGCTAATCACCAGGAAACAACCTAGGAACCACAGGAAGATCTAGAAAGGCAGAACAAGACAGAGATCGAAGGAGGCGAAAGGCAGCATGCTGGGAGTGCTGCTTGAAGCTCTTCCAAAGGAATAAGAGGAGGGAGAGAGAAACAATCAATCTTATAACAGGAAAAAAAACCACACAGGAGCAGAGAGGACAGCCTCCCTACAGCCACCGGGTGATTTAATGTCTGTCCATTAATCCGATGGCAGGTCTGTGCTTGAATGGTTCCATGTCTCGTCCTATGGGGCGGGTTTATCGTTACAATCATTTCATGATGTCTTCGCTGATATGGGTTTAAGAGAAATATTGGTTTGGTGGCTTCCAGCTGTTTGGTGTTGAGGGCAGAGGTCACGGTTAGGCGAGAGTTCAAGGGTAGAGTTTCAGTATTCAGCGGCATACTCCGTGCCATGGAGCCCTCTGCACAGTAGTGTGAACTCCTTCACTATGTCCTTCACCCTCCTCTTATTCACTCGTTCTCTGAACAACAGAAGAAGAGACAGATGCATACAGTTAGAAAGTACATGACAAAAATATCATATGGTTGACTAAGTGGATTGAATTATTAAAGTTACTACAAGAAACTTTTATTTTGTGTTGATTTTAGCAGTAAAAATTTGTAGTGTTTCCGAGCACCAAAATCCCTTTAGAAATTGTATAATTTTTCTGCAGCAGGGTCTGACATTCTTCCACGCACAGTCCTGGTTGTGGTTCTCTCTGTGATTGCTGGACAGAAGCCCCATTGGAGCCTGAGTTTCCAGTAAACCTCCATGGCCTAATGAGGTTTACTTTGTTTGTGAAAGACCTGGATCTAGTGAAAGAAGAGGACTGAGCACTAAAACTCTCACCGTGGCTAATATGACTCTACAACACAGAACAATGAAGGACCTTAAATTTGCAAGGATTTTGAAAGCCTTACAACTAGTGTTTTTGAGAGCTTTGTGCCTGTTTGTTGTGTATTTTTTGTCTTTTTCTTTATTGGTGCCTTTATCTGTTTGTTTTTTTAGTACAGTTCAATTAAATATGATGTTTTGTCTATTTATGCATCTGCCAGATAATCCTGTAACCTGTGCTTTAGTGCAGAACTTTGTACCGATGAAACAGCACTGAATTTTACTGTTGATGTTTCTGTGTAAAACCTCAATAAAAACAGTAAAAAAACAAAAAAAAGAGTAACTATAGAGAATTAGCTAATATTCTTGCTGCTGGTATTGTTTGCTTACACTGGACAAGAGTGAGAATGTTTTATGACCAGTTCAATGTTTCTTGCAGTATTCATAACCAAATAGCCTTAAAACAAATGTTAAGTGGTGTTACCTGAGTATCTGATGTGAGAAGTTGTCTTTCTGTTCAGTTGTGACCCGCGATGATGGAAACCCTGGAGGCTGCAGTGCCTCTTTCAACCACACAGCAAGCAGAGAAAAGCAATGCTTGTTCAGAGAGAAAAGCACTTCTGCAAACTGGTCCATCAGGCTCCGAGATGCCCCGCCCCCGATGCCCTGGAGAGAGCGAGGGAGAGATTTGACAACAGGGACTTTTTCTTGGTGTGTTGTCATGTTCAACACACCAGCATGCTGGAAAACAGGGTTAGTAAACAGAGAAAATGTTGAAAACGGTGGTGGTTACTTCTTTCCTATCTTTACTTACTTAAATCTCTTCTTTCTTTAAAACACTGAAGCCAGACACGATAACAAAGATAGTTTTATTTTTTGTTTCTGTTGAGTTTGAATGAAGTGTGTTTTAGAATGATCAGTTTCTATGAATGGGAAATTTGGGTGTGATGCTTCTATCACTGCTGATCGGAGCAGAAAATGATAAATACCCCCGACACAGCCGACTGCAGCATCAGTGAAATGCTGAAACCTTTCTGCAGTGTGGAGTATAAATGTTTAATGTGGCGCTCCTCACCTCCAGCACGGCCTGGATCAACAGTTTGCCATCCTCCTGCATCACTCTGGCCAGTGGAGGCACATCTGAGCAGTGGGGTAACAGTTCAGTCTGTGGCAGAAACAGCAGAGACAATGAGGACATTTAAAGCCAAATGACTCATTTATGAACTAACATAATCTTGTAGTGTTTCAAGTTGTGTGCATGTGTGCTCACAAAGAACAAGCATGTTGACTTGACTGTCGGAGCCTCTGGAAATTTGAGTGACAGAACACCTAGAGGTGGGAGAGGGAGGCAGAAACATGACTCAACTACTGAAGGGTGATGTTAAAAAATATCTCTCAGGAGCTGCAGCTAAACACCCAGAATCGTATGTAGGGGTGTGTGTTTGTGTAAACGACGTGCAGACTTACCACAGTGGAACACTGCTTTCACGTCAAGACTCTCAGACAAGAACAAATCGGGCTTCCGTTTGAGGGCCTAAGAGGCAGATAAAGGCATTAAACAGAGCATGGTTCTGACAGCACAACCCAATCGGTACTGCTTCACCACATTCCACTGCATAAGCTCCTTCAAAATACAACTATCGACAAATACCTGGTATGAGACTGGTAGCCAGATCTGACAGCAACACAGGACTGAGAACAGATCTGCCTACCAGGCTACAGTACTCTCTCCATCTGTCTGTTTATAGAAAAACCTATATCCAAACACATACAGAGATCCTCCAATGCAGAACTCAGCAGGTACAAACAAATTGCAAAAAATCAAACTTTGAAATCATTGGAAACTTAAGTCAAACTAAAGGCAATGATGGTTTTTGTTTCTTGAAATCAATTGTATTTGAAACATTATTTTTCCTTGTTTTTTTGGTTGACTGTTTTGAATATGCAGAATATAACAGAAGTGTGTAAGTAATTAACATGTGCAGATAAAGAGAAATAATCATCTTGTAATAATGAACTCATTCAGGATGGAGGAGAGAGGGAGAGAGGGAGAGGGAGAGAGATGAAGGTCAGATCTATCCAAAGATAGAAAACAAAAAGGAAGGAGAATGAAGACAAAAATATAAAACAGAAGAGCCATCAGCCAATTTGTCTGAACTGATTAATATTAGCTGAATATTAATTCATTTGGGCTTTGATTGGCTCTGGGCTGGAATGACTTCAGAGGAGGACTGGGCTCAGAGACTAACCAGTCACCTGGGACCACAACACAGACACTGACGCAGTTACATCAGTTTCCCTGGAAGCGCCATGTCAACTAAAATATTTCATCTAAGGTGCTGAGTGTGCTGTGTTGACTTTACAGGAAAAAAGGAGAAGATAAAGTACATATTTAAGTGCTTTAAGTAGTCAGTTTTCATGCATGACATGTCCAGTCTAAGCAGCCTGTTGAGCCGTATAATAAATAAATGATTATTTATAGAAGGATTACATGGCCCTCCGTGAGTCACATGAATTTCCTGACATTCTCAGTTTATGAAATCTTTCCAAAACCTACTGAATCATCTCACTGTAGGAATGGGAATTGACAATACAAATGGTCTGATCCATCGGACTTGTATGCTTCCGAGATTTTCAATTCCTTTTACTGATGCTGACAGTTACATATTGCAAAAACTCATGGAGTCTGCACCTACGCTGCTGGAAACATGGGACTAAAAGGAGTCACGGCAAAGAAGAAACAGTCCAAAGCATGGCTTCATCTCACAAAGAGAGATGACAGTGCTGCTTATGTCTGGAAAATTATTGTAATTAATCTTGTTCAAATGTCTCTCGGCAGACATGCCACATTGTACGAACAATGGCATTAGTATCATTAAAATCTTATCAATTCACATCCCTACAGAACAGTGATAGGATGATCTGGTGTTTCATCTTATCATATCCACAAATAAAGAAGTAAAGCCAACTGAAAATTCCACATGAGGTCTCTACTTTGTGTGGTGAGATGACTGTTAGAATCAAAAGCAAATGTTCCCCTCATGTTTCATTCCACCACCTCGCCCATGTGATGGAACATCTTAGGGCCCAGTAACAAAAGACAGAAGGAGGTAGAAGAGGACAGAGAAACAGGCAGAAATAAGAAAAAGAGATCGAGAGCGAGAGAGAGAGAGAGAGAGAGAGAGAGAGAGAGAGAGAGAAACCCAAAGTGAATGAAATAAGAAACCAAAAACACACCTGAGCTTGGAGTTGCATAAATGAATCAACAATATCAGGATGATCCCTGGGTCCTAAAATATAATAAAGATGAAACTTAAGAAATCATAAGAGAATAAGAATAATATACAAACAGCAACTGAATAGATTCAACAGTCATGTGGAAATAAAAGAGAACTCAAAAATATTTCATTGAAATAATTCACACGTGAGTAAGGAACGAAGGGGAGGAGGGGGGAGGGGGGCATATGAAGCTTTGGCAGAGTCTTGGTAGAACAGACCAACCAAAAACAAAAAACAGGCAGAAGACAAAGACATGGGTCTGTTTGGAGGGAAACAAAAAAACAAAGAAGTAACGAGAGAAAAAGAACAAACCTAAAGAAACAAAAGTGGGTTTGGAGTGGGAACCCAGGAGGCACCTCTGTTACTGTTACAGTTTGGAGGAAAAGAAACACCCAACCTGAATGAACCCTGTTTCACCTCTTTCCCATGAGGCACCGCTGGCAGCAATGCGACCAAACACAAACAACGCATCTCTCAGACTGTGCCTCGGGGGAAGAGGTTTGTGTAAAGGGTCCATTCAGAACCAGGTCAGTGAGATCCCCTTTGCTTCAAAGGTGAACCTGTAGCCATCCGTATGAATCACACTCAAAGATCAGGATGGGTTCTGATATCACTACCTCCCCTTATGCTGCTGGACACAGACTACACAACTATGGCACAATTAAATACACATTTCCTGTAGAAGCTGAAGAATCCACATTGAGACACATGGTTTTCTCTTCTTTGCTTAAGATTGATGTTGGAGGGACTCCAACAGCAAACTTGTAATGAAACAGAACAAACGTCTGTACAGTAGTAAGCGCCCAGCTTCAGCTGTTCCCAGACTCCAAACATGCTTCCTGCTCAACAACCCCCTCCAGCCCTCATCCACACACAACCCCTCAAGAGAATACAGGGCTTATTCAGAGGGCTGTGATGGAGAGCCCGTCTTTAATCCTAGCCCAGCAGTAGCGACGGCCGTATTGACTTGGCCCGCCCTGTTATGTGATGTGTCATCCAACTGAATAAGCTAGTGGTCACTGTGCTGTGACTGTATCCTGTACTGACACTGTCTACTGAAAGGCACCTGCTCAGAAAAGAGAGAGTTTAGAGGCAGAAGGAGAGGCAGCCATTACTTTACCAGTTAAAGCAGGAGAGGAGGAGAGGAAAGAAGGGAAAACACAAAGGGAAGGGGAGCGGCAAACAGACAGAGCTGGCGCGGCAAGTATCCTGACCCAAGTCTAGCAAATGAAATTTTTTCATCACATTCACGTCCATCTTATGTTGAGTGAAAATCAGAAGTCTGGCTTTGGGGTTACGCACATCAAGAAATGGCTGATCAACACTGAACAAAACAAAAAGTCATTTTCATGCAGCCCAAAAACTTGGAACAGTAAATTCAAAGAAATTGATTAAAAAAAAACAAAAAACAAAACACTAAGCTGATAAATATAGAAAACATAACGTGTTGATTGCATAAAGGTAAAGCAAACCATTCAAATGATTTAATCAATGACCAGTGGAAACAGAAGTCTGAATTGATAAAATCATTATCTGAGACTTAAACACATCAAGCAGACAGGCCGCTGCATTAATGAGTAATGAGAGCAAACATTTAACTGTGACAACTGAGTCCAGTGACATCTGACTTTTTGTCATTTTCCTATTTTTGGGCCCCAGACTGACCAGTTTTATCGACTAGAAATGCAACAGCACATCAGTCTTTCTTGTTTACAATTACAGAAAGAAATGGGAGAAAATCACAATAAAGAGCTGTACCGAAAAGTTTCAAAGCTTCAGTTTTAAATCAAAATTTGAATGCTTCACAGCCTTTTTTGTATGTCTAATCATTCTGTTCAAACCTGGTATTTCACAGATAAAGAATACACTACACTAATATCAAAAGTGTTATACTATTTGCAGTACTATTTTGTAAAAATAAGATTCCAGTGGTGGCACTGTATTATTGTTTGCAACTTGTGAAATTCAAAAATTTCCCATAACTCCAGAGCATTGTAGAGTCCAAAAGTCCCCTAAAAAATAGATATACTCATTCCAAAATTTCCAACATGATTTTACCAAACAATATTCTGCTTCAGTCCATATTATTTGTTCGAATTTAGTCATTCAAACAACATTTTTACTTCAGTCAAACTGTTTGAGCTCTTGCATTCTGCACAGAATGGAAGAGAAACACATCAGCACCATAAATTACAAATAACCACAATAGCAAAAACTGTTTTTGGGTGCCACTCAAATCTTCATTTAAACATTAATAGAAGCTTAGAAAAAGAATACATTCGGTACAGCCCTACAATACACAAAACATTTTTAACAATTTGTAATTAAAGTACAGACAATTTCCTGTCCTCGGCTATACCAAGATGTGATGTGGATCCTGTGAAATCAAATATGATCAGAACTATTCAACAGGTCTATCATTGACACATTTGACAGTATTCACAGTCCCGTCCCTGCTGAGCCCCCTACCTTGCTGGAAGATGGAAAGTGTTACAGAGGTAACCAGCTCAAACAGAGCCTTGATGGGTGGGAAGTGGTCCGTCTCACTGGCAAAGATATGCACCATCTGAAACAGCAGGGCAGCTTCACATCAGACACACACTGTGTTCACTTGCACATAAGAAACCAGGTTATTGGAAATAACCACAAGACGTCTTCACATGCACTGCAGTAACAACTTGTGTTGGTTCGAATCAGCCATCTCCCTCAGCAATAACCATATATTTATTCTTTTACTCATTTTTTTCCCTCATTGGCGCATAGCTGATAAGCATGTACACAACCCAGCATCTAAGTACTGAAAAAAACCTACTATCGTCTGTTTGGACACAGGTGTGAGTGTGTACCTGTCGTGTGAGGTCGAGAGCTGAGGCCTGGGGTATTGTACTGTACATCTGTCCAAGCATCTCACTCAGCTGAGACACCATGGGCGCAAAGTCATGGAGCAGAGTCTTCACTGACTTCTCGAAGATGGCGCACACCGCCTGAAGAACAACATCAGATCAGCTATACTCAAATGTCATATCTGACTACGTGGACTGTTTTCTTGAAAAGAGCAGAGGTCTGGCAGTATGTGGCCACATATGATGATGACTCACCTCTACAACCTGCGAGTCATTGAGCCACTTGCTGAGCACAGTCTGTATGAGAGCAAACACTTGTTGCAAAACCACCACCACCTGAAAACAACACATTAACAAATTTACTTTAAAGAGGAAAGTCAGAGACATGCACTAGCATTAGACATTAGCATTTACACATGGATGAATGCCTATCAGCAGAATTACTAATGACTATGGTTGAATGACGGGGCAAACATTTCCTGTTGACCACCCTCGTTACCCCAGCAACCAGCATTAGAAATGTATTCAGGCAGCAGGGAGGTGAGGGTAGATGAGCTCATATTGCTGTAAGCATCTTGTGCCCCACTAAACAACTGCCTAACTGCAGCGTGCTTGATTACAATGCCTTTACATGTAACATTTGGTCAATAGCTGTCATACAAAGATTCAGCCTTTTGCTGAATGTATTTGTCCAATCTCTCAACCTCACTGATAACAACATGTGCTGACTGACTGGGTTTGGTCCAGGTGGAGGTGGGGCTGTTTTGACAGGTGGGGCTGAGCCTTCTGCTGACTCATCATCCTGCTTGCTGATGTCGAGCGTCGTGAAGAGGTTGGACAGCAGCCCCAAGATGTGGATGATTGCTAATTTATTGGAGGGATTAGGCTGAGAGAGAAAAAAAGAGAGAGGAAAATTATTTTAATTGGCATTTCCTTCTACAGCATCACCCCACTATCCCAGTTTCCTTTAGTTCATAGTGCTTGTCTTGAAAAATAGCCCCTAAAATGTTTAAGGGGACGAACAAACAAAAGTTATTTACAATGTGCGTATGTATTGTATGAGGTACTCATTCATAGTCAGTCTAAAGTAGACGGCAGACAGGAATACGAGCACAGGAGCAAAGTAATGTACTGTCTCTGGAGGCAGCAGCATAATGTATTTTAGTTATCAATATTAGTGTAAGTGCACACTATACTTAGAATGTCCATCTATGCTCTCTTCAGAGCCATCAGACTCCTTTTACCTTACTTGTCTGACAATGACTAATTCTAAAAATGAAAATAGGTTTTGCAGCTGCCCCCCAATACACAGCAGTTGCTCCATTGCTTGTGCTCCTGTCTGGTTCCACAAACTGGGGGACTATCTACTGTAGACAATCCACTGACTATGGTTAAGCACAACCCCACTTCAAAAAATCCAAATAGTTCCTTTGAATGCTGATAAGTCACGATTTTGTCCATTTCAACCATTTGTAGTAGTGCTGAGTAATTTAACATTGTTTAGAGACAAAGAAGCCAGTTTTAAGACAGCTCATGTTTTACAATGTATCATTATTATTTATAAAATAAACAAAGTAAACAATAGAGTAACAATTATCATTACTTAATCATCAAAACAACCTCCCTGTAACATATACCAGGAGCAATCACTATTTAGGTTTTCAATAGCACTGCTCTGTTTCCATGACGATGTAACAGAAGAAGGCTCTACATCCTCCTTCAGTCTACCTCCCCTGGTGTGTGCACACTATCCATTAAGCCAAATCAGAGTGACTCCATATCGGTGTTTGCAGGTAGCCCCTACCGACATCAAGGTCATTCACCCCTGATGTAATAGAACCTGGAGGTCCCACCACTAGGTGCCACTATTTGTCCAGATCCAGACACAGCACCCGATTTCATAGTCTGATGTAATGCAGATACATCAAAAGCTAGACTGAAAACAATGAGAGAGGGAGGAAGTCGGAGACGATGGATGAGACGGTGTGTGAGACAGGGACAGAGACAGAGAGAAGCTTCATCTAACCTGACATCTCTATTCAGCCCTCCCAAAGTCTTCACTGATCGCAGAGCAAAGGGATCAGGAGCAATTCTATTTTGCTCCACATAGAGAAGACATCAAACTGTGTATTTTTAGATAATATCAGCTCCACATTTGTATCATCCAGCGTGACAGACTCTATCAGAACTGACATTTAAACAGGGTGACTAATTTTCTATTGCATGACTGCAACTTGTACGTGCATATACAAGTAAAATCATGACCTACAGTAAGCGTGTCTGTGTTTCATTCTGAGCTTTGCTGTGGTGTTTGCGTGTGTGCTTGCATGAGTGGAAAAAAAAAGTGTCTTTGCTGATTCCATGTGAGTCACTAGCCCATGGTGCAGGGTCAAATCCAATCTGGTCCCGCAGAGAAATGTTCCACTGCAGTGACACCACACAGAAACAAGGCCTGTTCTTATTGGGCAGAGTCCAGCTCGGCTCACTCTGTGTTTGTGTGTATGTATGTGTTGTTACATGTTGGTCTGTGTACGCACAGTCTCGTCCGCTAGCTTCTCCAGTTGCTGAATGTAGGGGGTGATGAGAGAGTGAAGGTTCCTCAAGATGTCTTCCACAGGGAGAGCGGAGAGCAGGAAGCCTAGAGCCTGCATCAGCCACATACACTGACTTGTCTGAAAGAAAATATGGTCGCAGTGTTTAGCTTCGGTTTCAGGCAAGCGGTGAACTTTAAGTCACTTTTCAAGATTTTTTTCCACACATAACACATAGCATCTCCTCCTTGGGCTACAGGCCGAAAACATGTTACTTGAATAAAAACATGAAAACCATGTCTTGAGTGTCAAAAATACACACTGACCTTGTGGATCTGCTTTATAAGCACCTCCTTGAGAAAAAAAAGAAAGTCAGAGTGATGGTTATATTATTTAGAAAGCACAACACAAAACCCACCAAAAATAAAACAATAATTGTGGAGGAAGGGGAAGGTAATATTTTGAGACAAAAGCAGAATTTATGAGATGAGAAATCTGTGAGTAAAAAAAAAAAACTATGAGATGAAACAAATTCAGCCGCTGTCTGTTCTGACAGTAAGGATGACCTCTGAGCAAGGTGGAGGTCCATAAGCATTTTCTTATGTCATCATATATACTGCACTGTGGCTAACATTAACGGCATTCAATAGCATAAAAAAACAATAGTAGACAAACAGTAGTCCTGGCTCACTCTGTACTGGCAGATAAATTACATAATTGCATTATATAAAAGGAAATGTCTGGGTGTGATGAGGTTGATAGAATCTTGCATATTAAGTGTATTTCTCTGAATATTACCCCCCCTTCCCCAGCTCCATATTTTCGTCAAAGTAAAAAAGCAAAGCAAACATTATTAGCTCTCATACTTGATCCACAAGAAAAAAAGGTTCACATGCACACATGTACCTGAGAGACGGCTACTATGTTGGTTGCGTAGGGTGGTAGGTCATATTTGCACTCTCTACAAATTTTCTTGAGCGTAGAGACAGAAGAAACAGAAAGGTCTGGGTTCCCCAATGCCTGCAGCACCAAGGGCAAGACACTGCTGAGCATCACTGGGTGGTCCGCCAACCATTCAGCCAAAGCACCTAGTGGGAGATTAGTGAAACATTCACTGTTATCTTTAGATGACACAAAATTAGTTTTAACATACATGGCATGTGCTGAGATCCTTTTAACCTCACCTATAGTAAACATCACTGTGTCTGCTAGCTGGACGTTGTTGATGTTGATTCTGGGGATGAGTCCTATCAGGCCTGGGATGACATCAGAGTAATTCACATCTATTGTCTCTGCTATGGACTGGAAGCCATAGAGTAAGGCTTCTGTGTGCTGGAGGAGGAAGAGGAAGGTGAAATACTTTGAGTTTTTGTCTTCGAAGTAAAAATTTCCACTGCTGATAAGAAGAGAAGCACTATCTGATATCACCAAGTAATTAAGAGTCCAGGGCCAGTGTCAGAGTTGTGTGGCCCAATGTTAGGGTTAGGGTTAACATTGGCTCTGGACTCTTAATTACTTGGTGACATCAGATCGTGCAAGAAGGGAAATAGCAGCAGAGAATAGAGACCATTTGATGCTTCCTTTGTTTTAATGGTCATTCTGTCTATTGTCCCATGATTGTAACACACTTCATGCTGCCTTTGTTGTATGAAATGCTATACAAACACAATTTATTGTAAAACAATTGACAAACACAATATGGAAAAAGAAGAGAGACCTAAATCAACATGAAAAATACTCTAATCCACTTTTTTTTTTAACACTTCTGCAGGTATTTTCTCTTTGCTCATCTCTGGATGTCTCACCCACCTGCCATGATGTGGGCTGCTCAGTATTAGTCAACAGTCTCCCAAGTTTATCATACAGGTTACTCAGCAGCTCTGCCCCCAGCATCTCGTACACGTACATGAGTGTGTCCGAGATATCCACCCTGAAGGACAGACACAAACAGACATTTTAGGAGCAAGCAACCTTGGACCGTTATCTGCTAATCTATTTGCCAGACGGGTTTTGGCCTCCAGCCGCCAGTCCAGTGACAGTCTATTAGAGCAAAATGCACTCACATGTTGACCAATCAGTGAGTCATTTCTGAAACACTTTCACTGTCACTGAAGCACTCAATAGTGTGCACCAGGGCAAAACACAAGAAACAGGGTCAGGCATACAAATGTACACACCCGCACCTGTACCCGCACCCACACCCACCCACAACCACCCGGCACGCACACACGCGCACGCACGCACGCACCCACGCACGCGCGCGCACACACACACACGTACCTGTAGATCCTGAATTGTTCTTTCTCATCTGAGGACCAGGATGCGTACTCCTGGTCAGAGGGGAACTGGGCTTTGTGTAGCAGTACATCCACCAGCTGGAAATATACCGGCCTGTACACCTGTAGATACACTGCCTGCTTATCCGACTCGAATGACATTATTTCATCCTGAGGATGGAGTGAGGAGAGAGAAAATAATGTACACAGGCTATTAGTAGACAGAAACCCAAGTAAATTTCACATTTTTCATACATTCATTCATCACTGAGAAAACAATTAACTATCATTGTGAGCTTGCAATAACTAATAAGGTAGGAGGGACAAAGCAAATGATTTAAGACAAGCTGTAGTACTTTGTTTTGTGGGCAGGTTTTTTCATGCCTGGTAAAGATGAAGCTAAACAGTGAGTAGATCATGGCAGTAAAAAAATATACAGAACCATTTATTTGTCACTACCCCCAACAAATCAACATTACTTACTTGTAGTGTATACCAAAAGGTGAGCGTGAGTGAGCTGGTGGTCTCATTTACCGGGTAGTGGCCAGGGATGCCTGTACAAAACATGATCATGTTGACTAAAGCCAGGAAGCTCTGCCAGTGATCCACCTGCTCCAACAGAGTCCTAGAGAGATAAGGGTGGAGGGGAAGGGGGAGAAAGAGTATCATTTGGCAGCTAAGCCTATGCCTTTCAACAACAGTTGGCAAATGGGTAAACTAGCAACTTTCTATGTCTGTGTCAGTCAGTTAGTATATACAGTAATGATAGAAGTAGAGACTGCACAGTGAGACATGGGACAAAATATTGGCTGACTGGTACCAGTTCAAATTAGGTATAATGGCGCTTTTCCACGACACAGTAACGGCACGGCACAGCCCAGTTTTGTTGCTTTTCCATTACAACTGAGTACCTCATAGTGCCTCCTCAGCGTGGGCATCATACGGCAGCACGAAACTGCCATAACTTCATTTACATGCAACACAGAAAACCGGGAAGAAGAAGAAGAAAAACAACACAAACAATGGAGGACAAGGAAGCGATCATGTATTTGTTGCTCACTCTGTGACTTTCTGTCACGCACAAAGTGAAAGAAAAGAGACAGAGAAGACTCCAAGAAGTGTAAAAAATAGCGAGGCAGTTGCCGGTTTTAAAAATGGCGGAGTTGTTTTTGGCTTTTACAGTCCAATCGGACGTCCCATCCAATGACGCTTCCAATGACGACACTCGTTGGCCAATCAGTGGATGGCAGTCGACTGACGTCGTGTTTTAGTATCGCTTCGGCTCACTTGGAACCAAGGCTGAAGAGGTACAAAAAAAGTACCAGGTACCTGGTACTAGTGGAAAAGCGCCACAAATGTGTAGAGCCGTGCCATACCATACCATTCCACGCCTGTGGAAAAGCGCCATAAGTAACCTGCTTCTCATGTATAGTAGAATATTTTGTTGTGGTTAGTTTAAAAACTGGACAATATTAGAATTTTGTTGTTGGATTGACTGAAACACATTATATTTGTGCTGGGTTTAAAGAGTTTTCAAGTTAAACTTCGTTCGTTTTAATGAATCATATTGACTTATATGATAAATTCATACATGCCTTTGGCAGATGCCTGGTTATATTTTAGATTTAAAGGAACACGCCACTGTTGTTCTGTACTGAAATATAATGATCTTAGACGAGCTGAAACATACCTCTCTCGTCTTTGCACATGCACTCAATTGCTCTGGTGCGCAGTGCTATTTTGTTAGCATTTAGCATAGCCCACTACTTTCCTTGGGGTCCAAACAGAGGTGAAGAAGCGACCAAGCACTTCACGTTTTCCCTATTTCAGTAAGGTTACGTTAGTAGTTATATGACTCAAGTGCTTATTAACAGCAATCTCTTTTCATATCCAAGCAAAATGGCCACTGTATCTGAAATATTCTTTACATTGGACCTACTGGGAAAAAATACACAACATATACACACCTGGAGTGGTTCTCTCCCAATGTAACAGTGATACGACAGATACCATGGCAGGTCTCCATGTCTCCATTCTGAACGGCCTCTCTGAGCTGGTCCTGCAGGGCCAGCACTTGAGGAACCAGTTTCAGTAAAGTGTTCACATATCTGCAATCCATGGACACACAAACACAGACAAAGAAACACCAAAAATTGACAGTTAGGTGTCTAACTCATTTGAAGAAAGCAGTTCAAAACACTGCACAATGCTGTACAAGTGAGAAGAACAGAGCATGCACAGCCAGGGAGCCTACTGGTGAATAATATAAAACTGACACCCTGCTCACAGCTAAATTGGTGTATTTATTGCTCCTTCTCAAGACAAGTGTTTATATCAAATCAAATCTCAGTCCAAGTCAGTCCAACCTCTGATCCAGCACACCCATCCTAAAAAGCCCACACATCTACCAGGGAACCACAAAGTCTATTCAAAGCCCTAGCTCAGAGCTGCTGTCAGTTATTATTCTGTCTTCTTCCTGCTGTCTCAGCCATCTATAATTCCTTCACTCTGGCTGAAACACACGCACGTCCTGCTGACACACACACAAACCTACATAGACATGTTGGTACACATTCCTCAACTCACACTCAGATCTATTCATATGACAACATCAGACAACGTCCTCCTGTCATCCTTAATGACAGCAGTGAAGGGGTGACATTTGGAGATGAAGGCTGTGCATGTGTGTGCCTGAATGTCACTGAGGAGATTAAGTGTATGTGTAAATGCAATAAACATAAACCATATTACGTGTGTGTCAGCGCCGGGGGGGTTTTGTGGTATGCGGGCGGTGCTTCATCTTTCATGAGAACGTCAATAAGGACGTGGGTCCATGTCGATGAATATTCATCAATGACACATCAAGGTTGTGTGACTTTAGAAAAGAAACTCTATGAGGATCTAATCCACAAACCTGTTTCCTTAATAAATTACTTAAACAATTACTCAATTAACAAAAATGGCTAATTATTCAATTATTAATTTTCTGCCCATCAAACAATCAATTAATTTATTCTTGTTTTAGCATTAGAGTAACAGTGAACAGTACTACAGTAAAAATTGAGGAAGTCCTGATCCACTGACCGTTGTTGACTAGTATTTGTTCTAAATAATTTGATCGGGTGGTTTCTATAAAGGCCGATCAAACGGATCAACTCTTCTGTACAAACGAGCATTAGATGCCAATGTTTTTGTGTTAAATGTCACACTGGCATGATGCAATGTAAAATCACAACTGGGGCAGCATTATATACAGGTATAGTCAGTGTCGTAAGAAGTCTTGCGGGAGGTCTGTAGAAAAAGGGACTTATGAGAGAGAGTGGATGCTGTCTTATCTCTGCAAGTTAAATGCATTTTGTACCCCAGTCCTCGGAAGCATTTATTATTCTAATTTCCCTCAGGACCCCACATAAGCTGAGCTCTCTGGGTCTGTGTTATAAAGTCGAGTCCCATACTCAGCAGCCCACACTGACTCAGCCTTCTCTGCAAAGAGCTCCACCCTCCTGAGATGTGATGTGTATGAGTCTGACCCCGAGACCAAGTCTGTACCTGTGTATGTGCTCGCCGATATCTTCTGTATATGGTGCCTGAGTAACTCAGGACTGACTGTAATTTACTCTAAGTGAGTGAATGTGTGTGTGTGTGTGTGAGTGGCAGACAGTACTCTTGCACTCAGATGATCATTCATTTTTAACAAGGTGCTTTGCAAATGCAGGTCATGCACTCTTAGCATAGTGTCTATGTGATGCGATTAAAAGAGCAGAGCATATTTGTCTGTATGTGTTTTCCCCTCGTTTCCCTCATGAGCGTAGATATTATGGAGGTTTCTCTGCTGTAGTCTCCTCTCCTTTATCTCACAGTTGCCTCTGTCCTCTCCTCTCCTGCTCCCTGCCCTGCTGCTATACACTTTCTGCCTCCTTCCTGACTCCTCCTTTATTCTCCCACTGCCACCACCCCCACCTCTGATCCCCTCTGCAATTACCGCAATACTCTGAGACAGGGGAAATGGGTTGCCTGGCAACAGGATGCAGCTGGACCAATAGCATCCCCCCAAATGAGTTGACTGTAATGTGTTTAAACAGAGAGAGAGAACAAGAGATGGGGAGGAAGGCTTGGTACCGATGGTAAGAGAAGAAAGAGGGGAAAGGAAGAGTACAAAGAGGGCCAAATCTCTCTCTCTCCATATATGGGTATATATATATATATATATATATATATATATATATATATGTGTATATATATATATATATATACACGTATATATATATACGTGTATATATATATATATATACGTGTGTATATATATATATATATATATATATATATATATATATATATATATATATATATATATATATATATATATATATATATATCCACACACACACAGTATATGACCTATAGGAGTCTTGCTGGTGGTTCTACCTGTAACTCCATTTATCACCTTTCCATCATCTGCTCTGCAAAATAACAGCGTGCTTAGACTGACTCGTCAGCAGTTGTCTGAGAAGCAGTGCAGAGGTATGGAGACTTTTATACCCGCACACTTTCACACCTTCCCCTCAGACCTTTTCTTCTCTTAGCATCGTCCCATCACCGACATCACTCTCTCTAGGGGAGGGGTAATGGGTGCCTGCCATGTCTGAATCAACCAGGGCATGATGACATCTCTCCACAGCCCTGTAACCATAGCAACGGCAGCCAACCGAGAAATGCCGTCCTCCTCCCCCGGCTGTGTTGCCCTGTATCAATCCCTCCTTCCTTCCGTCCATTCCTCCCAGCACCCTCCCAGTATCCATCCTGTTTCCTCCGAGTCTACCTCCATCCTGCTCCAGTGTAACTTCTCAAGTCAAAACCATGTCAAGCTTTCCTGCCAAACAGTAGTATCATATTTTCCTTATGTCGTGCCTCCAGAGTGCATACTGCATTCGCACACACCTTTGGGAGTCTGGCTGTGAGATGGCATTGACGATTGCCTCCACCGCCGTGTCAAACAGCTCTGGGTCAGGAAGGGCGCTGAAGCAGTCGTGCACCAGGCTTTCACTCTCGCTGAGAGGCACATCCAGCAGCACCCAGGATGACAGGCAACGCAGCACACGAGCTTTCACCGCCCCGGGGCTGTCCGTCCTTCGCAGCAGTTGCTGCAATAAGGGACACACTGACCCCCACTCCCGGCCGAGGGCGCCCCGAACCTAGAGGGAGGGTGATAATGTGGGTTAGACCGCTAGAGCATCGCTCATGTGTAATATGCCCCTTCGCTTACTGAGTAAGCTAATTTTATGGCTCATTAAGAGACCTGGTAACACACCAACACAATGCTTTAATGGTACATGCCTTATTTTTTTTTTGAACACAACCTTCTAAAACATCTTCATTACAGGTTTACTGTGAAAGAGCCAGAATCTTAGTTTAAAAAAATAAAATAATCTGGTGTATATTTATATGTTTATATATTTTATATATATACGTCTGTGTTTTGTTTTTTCTTGAAAAAAAGGAAAAATCAATAAAAAGAAAGTTTAAATAAATAAATAAAATAATCAATTAATGGATGACTGCAGAGTCCAGTCTACCCCTGAGTCTGAGGACTCAAGACGAAGACAGGCAGCCAGTCCAACAGACAGACATTCATTTTTAATAATAACTTTAAATTTAGATTGCATGGACCCAGTAGTATGCTGACCTGTATTTGTTTGGCGCATGTGGCCAAATTTAATACATCTTAGCTTTAAACACAGTACAATAACTTCTCCATTTAGAGGTATGGAGTAAATGTGAGTAAAAAATATATTTTTGGATATATATGTGAAAATGTCTCATAAAAGAATAAGTAGACATGACTAAGTCACAAGCAGTCACTGCAAGCTTTAGGCAACTTTCAACGTAGCTTGGTAGAGACACATTTCAGTAAGCTCTCAAAACATATGAGGTTTAATGATGAACCAAATGAATCCAAGGAAAACCAGTGACTACTGGACAGGAGGCCATCACCAGCTGCAGAGGTTGGTGAAGGTGGTACCTGCACACGTACCTGTCCCTTTCTGTACTGCGGCAGGCGGCTGGTCTGGAACTCCTCAGGCAGGACAGTAAGCAGCTCCAGTAATGCCAGGCAGCGTGCTCGCCCATCCACCCCTCCCCCTTCCTCCTGGAACACCCGCACCATCTCTGCCACTGCACCGGGCCAGGCTTCGGGCATTGTGTTAAGCGCCAGAGAAGCCAGGGCCACGCAGAGCCGGGTGAGCACCATCTTGGAGCCGGAAGAGAAGCAGGCGATCTGGGAAAACAGCTGGGTCTTCAGAGACTCATACTGGTCTGTGGGGATGTCTGACCAGTAGCGAGAGATCTTGGTGTGAAGGGCACTAGCACCAAAGTACTGGATCTCCGGCACCTGTGAGAGATGATAAGGTCAATGAAAATTACGTAAAATGCTTTTTAAATGTGCATGTGTGTCCACAAATGTGCTCGTGTGTTCTATACCTTATCTGGGCTCAATAGGGCCCAGCAGAACTGCCAGGCCTGTGGCGAGACCTGAGCCTGCATAAGCCATTTCTGGGCCAGATTCTTGTTTTCTATATTGGGATCATAGTACAATTGATGAAGGGCCTAGAAATAAAGGAAAAGGAGAACAATGAGTGAGAAAGTCAGATAATCTATACAAGTTGCGGATGGTTAAAACCATGAGGCGATTGAGTTATTTTGTGCAAATAAAGTAAACCACACCAAGCATTCACAACAGGGTGAATAAGAGACAAAGGAAAGAAAAGAAACAGTCCTCTGAGGTCCTGTTAGATGAAGAGCTGGTTACCTTGAGAAAAAAAAGAGCATCTTTTCTCACTCGCAAACAAGCAAACACACAGACACGAGTAGTAGACAGTTTACCTCGAAAACCTGAAAAATGGAAAGAGCAATGACCTGAAAACAGCACTCTCTGAAGTACAGCTCAGAGTAAATTGAGTACTTGAGTGCAGGGAGAACAAGAAAGAGTGAGCCAAAGAGAAAGCAGATAGAGAGAGAGAATGAGAGAGGGGAATAAAAGAAGGGGAAAAGGGAGCATCAATTAAACAGACACCTCTAATCCTGGCAGTGCCAGAAGAGAGAGTTTTGGCACTACTCTGCAAAAAATGCCTTTTACTTTCTCGCTCTGTCTCACACGAACACACATGAACATGCTGATTGGACTAAAACAGCTGGCTGCCAGCACTAGTGTCTGACGAACAACACAGGGAAAAGCAATCTATCCAGCGAGCTTCTGATCCTCGTCTTTACCCCAAAGCTTACTAACATGAGCTCCTCCACCAGCAGTCATTCTGTCCTTTTTCTTCCTGCTCAATTTGCCTCCCTCTAGCCTAAAGTGCATCCAGTTTTATTCCATCCCTCAGCTCTCTCTTCATCTCAGTCTTCGAAAATCTACATTCCTCCCCATTCCCTTATCAGTTTAGTCTGTCAGACAAGGGAGTATGAACACTAATGTGAAGAAAACATGATGGGTCACCAAGTAATCTGGCGATGCATCTGCCGTTGTGTAGAGAAGCATCAGTACAGCTTCAATGCCTGCTAGAAGCAGAGATTCACAGATGCCATTCTCCCTGTCTGCCATTGTGCAATGCAATGCAATTATCGGTCTCCGCTTACTGTACGAGACTCTGAACATAACTGGCTGGGGGTTAATGAGCTGACTGTCCGTAGAGAGTCAGGTGGCATTTGTACGTGTGTGCGTGTGTGTGTGTGTGTGTGTGTGTGTGTGAAGGTGTGTGTGTGTATGAGAGACAGCTATAAGTGCAGATACAGTATATCTAGCAGAGCAAGTGTGTGTGGTTTTGACATAGCTAAAGATGATAAAACAGTAGTTTTTCTTTAAATTAGACGAGTAGACAGACGTGTACGACAAAACCAATGAAATATGTCATTGTGTAACGATTTTGCTTTCTATGGCTCAAAACACTGCCTTCCTATTTTTTTTTTCTTATTTTTTTTAGTCAGCTCTGCTCTACCCTTTCAGTAAACGAAGCTGTGATATCAGAGTTAAAAGCGGCCGCGGATCATTACTGCAGTCCACTGTGTGATCGCGGACCTCTCCTTATCCAGTCCCAAATGGCGCTGTGTCTGAGCGCGTCTGTCTGTTCCTCCTAGGTTCATTATCAAAGCATGAGACACAAAACAATCTGTTCTCTGCTTTAATCTTCTCACAAAGAACCACCGCCTGTCTCCAAGAAATCAGGCCAGACACATGCAGCAGTTATCTTGACTAACTAGCTGGAATTGTCCAGCCCTAAAGCAGAAAAATACATGCAAACAGCTTAGAATCAGAGCAACGAATGGAAGTAATTGTATCTACAGATGGTGGCAACATGCCTGAACCACCTGGCTTCACCTGAGCGTGGTACGCTCTTGGCAGGACACTGTCAAAGGTCATTAGCCACCTATACAGCCCCTTTCCAACAGAAGGAAGAAGAGTGACGCAAATGAATAGAAAAGCATGGCTTGGTTTACAGCTTTACCATCTGCTCACACATAACCACAGATTTACTGTAACTGGTATACTTGTGTGAGCAGGAGAATAACTATAGCATAGGTTCTGAGTCACATCAACAAAGACCACTACAATACCATACTTTCCAAAATATTACAGACAAATAATAATCTAATAAATAAGGTAGGAGCTAATATTTATAAAAGATAATTTAGCTCATTGAATATTAGCTAGCAAGTGCAAGGTAGACAAGTGTAGATGAAGATAAGCAAGGGGCAGCATGTTTTTGTATATATTGTTGAAATCTTTCCATCCCCACATGAGACACAAGTACAGGCGATTGCACACACATACTGTATTTTGCTTTCACACAGCAGGTAATGGCACCTCGCTGCTGCAAGGTTCAATGTGTTTTCAAGCCATCTGTCCAGGTCTAAAGTCATCGTAGTGATGAGAGAGCAGTGTTGCTGCTGTGCCGCAGAAGGCATCATCACACCACTGACCCATCATGACACCACGCCATAACTGTGACAAGAACCAAAGTTGTGAAGGGAAAAGATGATCAATGATGGAACAAAGAATAGTTTGTGCAAGAGTGTGCGCGGGTGGCGGTTGACAGCACACAGCCAAGAAAGAAATTAAGAATACCACGTTGCCAATAGTGATAAGATCACAGCACATGAACAGCAAACAAACCCGCTGCACCAAGCATCTCACCATGCAAACCTCAGTTACATGGTTTCCACCACATTATTCAGAACATTAAGGAATATACGATACAGTTTCCAAGCCGCCTAAAATAAAAATGAGATATCCATGCATGCACTAGGATATGTGTATCATGTAATGTACGAGACAGGCATTCCACCTCAAGCCCGTGTATATTTCTAATAGTTATTTGAAATAGTTTCTCTAAAATCCACTTGATAGAATAGTGATTCTAGAGAAGGTTAATTATAGTTGAGCGGAAATGTAAGGCAGATTATACACACCCATTCATTACACACAAAGATACTACAATGTGGGACTTGTCTCACAGACCCAAGATTAAACAAAGAGCTTTCTATTTGACTGAGATAAATACTGGGCCAGGAACCATCATCTCCACCACGATGTATACAACAAGCACATGCACACTATCCACCATCCCACTGAACAACAGTGACAATTCTGCACTGCTGCTCTTTTTTACTTCACTCTTTTAGAAACTGTTTTGCTCTCATTATCTTACACTAAGTACAATTTGACATTCTATTGACAAACACAGCAACGTGTCTGCCCGTGTGTATCACAGCGACACGCTGTTGAGACTGGCAGGGAAGGAAACAAAATTACAATAAAAGCAACATCTCAGTTTTTTAATGTAACAAGCTTGTGGTCTGACACAGATACTAACAAGATGCTTTTAGGTGCACACACTGTCAGGTACTACAGGAAGAAAATTGTATCTTTCTTACTCCGATGAATGAACAGCATCGTGCTGATTCCATTACTATCCATCCATCCAATTTCTACTGCTTATCCTCACATAGGGTTGCGTGGGGGCTGGAGCCTATGTCAGCTGTCTTTGGGTGAAAGGCAGGGAACACCCTGGACAAGTCTCCAGTTGATCGCAGGGCAGATTCCATTATTAATTAAGTGCAAACATGTCAAGCCAAATAATCTATAATAAAAACAATGTGGAAATCATCTCACGCAAATAGTCAAAATCTAATTTACAAATATAGATGAGTCTCAGAAGAAGATCAGTTTATAAATTCAAGTGTGGTGTGATGACAAAAGGGCTCATAGCCTTCAGTGGGAAATGATACCTCAAATGTCACTTATATGATGTTTTACCAATTAGTGAGATTATTGATAGAGCTGTACCACTCAGAGAAGACTGAATACTTCAACAGGATCTGAAAAAGCACACTAAACTATATAACCACACAAAAATAAGAAAGACAAATGAATTAAATACTTCAGTGGCTGCTTAAGTACTTAAGTTTCAGTGTCTTAAAAAGAGGAAAGACAACCGACTACATTAAATGTCAGAGTTCAGTGAACAAGCATACACTAATAGCATCACAGATGACATATTTTAATTAAACATGTTTTCTTGATTATCACTACACTGACACTAAATTTTGAACATCACTACAATGACATTGAATTTTGAATATCACTACACTGACATTGAATTTTGAATATCACTACAATGACATTGAATTTTGAATATCACTACAATGACATTGAATTTTGAATATCACTACAATGACATTGTAAAAATCTCCCATTTCAGATAATCAAATGAATCTCTGAATGTATACTTGCAGACATGTGATTCAAATCATGAGTTTTTTTTTCAATACATATGATCCACCATTTGTGCTCGCTTGGGGTATTTTGGCAAGCAAGATTTCACTTCCATTTTAAGCAAAATATACAGGAAACCCCAATAACAAATGGCTTGACTGAATAAAAAATCCATGACATTGGTTACTTTTAATAAAGGTTAACATAAAATCATAACAAATTAGGCTATTCCCGATCCTCCTAGTTACATGAATTATATATCCACTTACAACTTACAAACTTGTGTGTGGTAACATTTTTTTGACTTTGTTGCCCCTAAATCATAACCTCTTTCCTCACCTGTAGGATATGAAACATGATCAACTGAATATGGAGAACACTGACAGGGAGACAGGACCTTGCTCATTGTTTGTCATAGTTCTTCCACCTTTATTACACCTGAAACATCAGGATTGGGGCAAACTGTTTCCCCCCACAGGAATGTGCTTCTCTCTCCCTCTGACCTGCCTCTAATTCCATTTCTGTCGCATCACCAACCTCCTCTCACCCCCTCCTCATCCTCCTTCTTTCTTTACTGGCAGTCACAGACTTCGACCCTGACCCCTCCCTCCACCCCCCATCAATCTCATCACATCTACTCTGCTCTGCTCTTCCACAGGAACACCTTTCTCACTCCTTCCCTCCATCCTCCCCATTGTCTCCCCACCAATCCCCTCGTGTCCGAGTCATTGGCCACTCAACAGGGAGATTCATCACAGCAACCTGGCAGCCACAGTAAACACTGCCAAGAAAACACGCGTGCACGCGCGCGGGCACACACATACACAAAAATATATCCAATCCAACAGAGAAAAACAAGAGCTAGACAAGCATTTTACAATAACAGAAATGCAAATAACTAGCGGGCTACAATCTGTTATTTTGATGATCATCTGACTACCCATTCTAAACATAAGACTTTCAGTCAAGGCTAATTTCAAGAGACAAATTACAGAAATTATTTTATGCAAACATCTCTCCAGAGAAATCTGTACTGTAATAACTACTATTTTTCACATGACTACTGAGCATAAAGCTCATATGCTTTGTATCTCAAGCTCTCTGTATTCTTTTGATTCAATAACATTTTTATGGTTTCCGACAAGAATTGAATGATCACAAAACTCACCTTCTCTACGTTTTCCACGGTGAAGTCCAGAGCGTCCGGCGTTGCTGCTATCCTCAGCGGCGTCTCCATATCTCCGCTGACACGGAGCTGTCAAATGATCAAAGAGCAGCAACACATTCACGAGCTGACAGCCACCGTTATAGTTCCCTTAATCGACAGTATAATTTTCAAATAATTTCCACAGTAGCAGTTGGAATTAGTGAATTAGCTCGAAGATATCATCAATGTAGACATAAGGATGACACGAGAAGCTAACCGGTAAGCTAGCGTTAGCTCGTGTAACTTAAGAGCAGGCTAGCCGACGCTAGCATACGCTCTAGGAAACACTATAGCTAACGTAGATTGCTACGTTAGCTATAGTGGTTTTAGCATAGTGGCGCTAGCATGTAACTTGACGCTACCCCAGTGCAAAATGTAGACAAGCGAGACAGACATACTAACATTTTCGGAGTATGACAGCATTAGCAAAACAATGTCGTGTCCGTCTACTGCCTCCAAGCTGCCAAGAGAGTCAATATTTTCACACCTTTCTGTCCTGCGACGGAATAAAACGATGCTGGCAGCTCCCTGCCGCTTACTGCTTCTGCTCCGTCACGGAGAGCTCTTTGCTACATTCAGGCGCTGTGGGACATTTCGTAATCACAACGTAACTGATCAAGGACCACCCAATATCACGGCAGAAAAACAGCCATTTCTTAAATACGCCGAAATCTTCAGGGTGGAGAATATATAAAACCTAAAAATTAGTAAATGCACAGTCATGTATTATTTATAGTTATGCACTATTGTTCTTAATAACTAACGAAGTTAGCAACGAACGCTTTGGGAAACGCACCCCTGGGCTATTTCTCAGTGCAATTCACAGAGCGGAAACAGCGACAATCAACTACAGCCGAAGTTTACTGAAGACAAGTTACAGTCAAACAGATGTGCTGATCAGCAGCAGCAGTAACACTCGGTTTTAAATGCAACATGTGGGTCAGTGACGCTGCCTATTACGTGTGCATGCACATCTGTAGGAACACTGGGAACATTTACAAGCAAATGTATGTTTTTCACATGTCTACATATAAACTGCATAAGAAGTATCCACACGTCTGAATTAATACATATATAAATCTCATGTACGTCATGGAAAATGACAGATGAGGAACACAGATGTGGTGCAAAAAAACTAGTAAAATTATTTTTTTAAGCACCAATAGTGGAGCAGCGCTCCAAATTTCGTTGTATGCACTGTTATATAATTATAATAAATTCATTTGATTTGATTTTAATTAAGAACGGAAGCAAAGGGACAACGGGGTTGAATTCTGACAACTGACAGAGAAAATGTGGACATGCTTAACCTTGGTGCCACAAAGAGTGCCGAATAAGTCCACAGCATATCTGCTTTCTACCTCCCAAAACAATCTTTAATGTATAACAATTATCAGGCAATATGGGAAATGTGAAATATTGTCCTCAGCTTCCAAATATAGCCTACTTCAGTTCTGACAAAGATTGGTTATACAGTCGTGGTCAAAAGTTTACATACACTTGTAAAGAACATAATGTCATGGCTCTCTTGAGTTGACCCAGCAGATTTGGTCACTTTTTCCGTTAACCCATAATAAAGTCATAAAGGAACCAAACTTCATGAATGTTTTTTATGACAAAGAAGCATCTGTTCCAATCACTCTATCAGAGAAAAATCAGAGTTGTAGAAATAACTGGAAACTCAAGAGAGCCATGACATTATGTTCTTTACAAGTGTATGTAAACATTTGACCATGACTGTAGGTCTGAGCACCTCCAGAGAAGTACAGTAGTTTGTAGTTTCGATACAACATAACACTAAATGTGCTTTTACCCGCTGGACAAGAATCAGTTATAGAGCAATAGATCAACAGCGCCACCATGTGGCCTAACGCAGTCATCACACTACAGTAAACCGCTTGCAGAAAGCGCCAGTCAGGCAAAAAAAAAGTTAAATCTTCGGTTTTGACAGATAGTCCATACTAACCGGGATGTGCACTTTTATGTAGTGCTTCAAATCTCTTCAAAGACTAAACAGACAGAACATTCTCAGTCGTAAAAAATATAAATTCTTGAAATCCTTGCAGGACCTTATATAATCAAACAAATGATACAAATATACTACTATATCACAAAAAAATAAATATAAGATGTAAGAGACTAATAAAATCACAAAATTAATATACAAAGTACAAAAAAAAATATATTCAGGGTGCACAAAATACCAGGAACACCTGGTTAAATCCAATACATTTGGGCTATATTTTCTGATGCTTAAAATAGCTGAAATAAATCAAAACTAATATGGTAAGCGCTGTGACTGTCAGAAGTGACTGGACTCTATATTTTGGATGATTGCACCGTGCAGTAACAGGATACACTTGGTTGCAGGAGTGTGGTTTCCTGTTGTTTTGATGTGCTTGTCCTATTGCGTCGTATGGGTAGGTGTCAGTCTTTCATTCTGTATGAAGCATAAAGTCAGGCCCACTGACTATTTTGAACAGGGAACACGTGGCAGAGAGAGAGAGAGAGAGAGAGAGAGAGAGACGCACACACTCCTCCTTCAGTGCCTCCAGCCACGCAAACACTGTCAGAGCTGCTGTCTGCAGTGGTTTGTACTGTACAGCTGCCTGCCTGCCTGGGATTTCTAAACTACTCCCTTGGATCATCAGACGGTGAAGAAAATAAAGAAAAAGAGAGTCCAGTTGTTAGGTGTGTAGCCGGAGGTCAGAGATGATGGACACCAAACTATGGATTGCCCTTTGCGCGCTGCTGCTCATTAATCTGGGATCCGCTGAACATGGTAGGAAGTGTGTTTTTTTATTATTATTCATCCTTTGACTTTGGCTAGTTCCACTGATGTGGCCTATATGTGCTAGAAATAGTCACACTGGTATATTGTACCACTACCAACTCTCTCTCTCTCTCTCTCTCTCACACACACACACACACACACACACACACACACACACACACAAATCTCAAATGCCTTCAGGCACCTGTGGTGATTTTGAGATTTCAACTAACAGTGATGAAGAGGTGCTCACACACTTTGCTGACTTTGTTGAGTGTGAACTTGATTTTTTTGTTCTTTTCTTTCAACTCTACTTGAGATCAACTGGAATCAGACAAACTCTCTCCCCCTCCACTGACCTTTTTTTTTTCCCAAATCAAAGCTTTATTTCTTTTTCCCTTCTGAGCAACTGCATTTTGCTTCAACAACCTCACACCTTTCACATCACTTCCTCCCTTCCCTTCTCCTCTCTGCTTCCTCCTTTCTGCTGCACCTCTTTCACACATCCTGTCTTTGACTTCTTACCCACCTTCTGCTTCCTCTCCTACCTGTTTCCAAGCACTTTCTCTCCTCCCATCTCCTCTCCTCTTTCTCCATCACTGCCTCTCACATAAAAGGGAAATGAGACTATTGACATTTGGAAAGATTTTATCAGGCAGAACTGTCCCATCAACTCCTCAGGCTGAAGTCCAAATGAATAGAAACCAGCTGGCCTCCACTGCAGGACAGTTATTGGCTGTAAATGAGCAGGGAAGTACATTGTGATAAATGACACCTCTAACTATGTGCAGGGTTCATGGCTTCATGCTAATTGGCTTGCCTCTGTAGTGCAGTGTGCAGGCTTTATGAACAGATTTTAATGCCATCTGACTTTATAGAGTGTGTTGATTGTACGTGAATGTATTACCATAAACATTCAGCACAGAGATGGAATCCTGGGATGTTAATTAAGGAGCTCTCAAATATTCATAAAGTTTCTTGTTTCTGTTGATGGTAAAACAAACCATTAATTTCTACCCAGATTAAGAAATCCCTCTGAGCTTTTCTCAGCAAAGGACATTTCAAACTATCAAATCTTTCTCTGTTCTGAAATGAAACTAGTTTAACAGTCTTTCACCACAATAAATCATTTTCATAAGGATTTCAAAATGCTTGGCTCCCACCCCTACTACATAAGGCATTTGTGTCTCTTTGTCTTCTTTTCTCTATTCTCCTTTTGGTTGTGTTGTATCTAGTTGTGGTTGGATCTTCTGCTGTACTTTTTGGTCATTCTATGTCTATTTGTATATATTTGGCTTCTCTCTTTGGTTGTTCTTTGTTTTTAATAGGTCATTTTTTTTCTGATCAGTAACTAGCTAGTGACTTTGGGCTCTCGCATGTAGCATAATAAGACTTGGGACTGAAAAGAAGATGAGAGGCTTGAGGCATGACATGCAGCTTGAGAGGTCACACAGTGGTAGGCAGTAAATGTCTGAAATAACCAATGAAAAGGCCAAGGAGCGCATGCACAGTGCTGTCTCTGGTTTTTCCAATCATGTGCTGTGAAACCAGGGCTTATGGGCTTATTTTATGGTGTCAGTTAGCTGGCTGTTCATGTTGAAGGTATTACTGATAGATAGGCATGTCAGGCAATGAGTGTGGACATCTGCTTGCAGAGAAGCCGTTAACTGTTCCTGCTGCTGGCTGCCAGGGTTCACTTCCCCAGGTACATGCTACATGTGGCCTGGTGAGTAAGACCCTGTAATATCTGGAGAGAGGAGTGGGCAACAGTGGAAACAGTACTTCTCTTTATAAATTGACTCTGCACACACATTCACACTGACACACATGTGTACAACATAGTATACTCCAGCATTTGACCTGCGCAGCTCTAATGGAGCTGAAGTGAGGGAA
The DNA here is from genome assembly GCA_029721515.1 of Synanceia verrucosa. Taxonomy (NCBI): domain Eukaryota; kingdom Metazoa; phylum Chordata; class Actinopteri; order Perciformes; family Synanceiidae; genus Synanceia; species Synanceia verrucosa. The sequence goes on from CM056558.1 coordinate 7,233,451, forward strand.
CAAGGCCAGTATTATAGAGCCAAACAGCACCTCCGTCTATTTGTGAGTGAGTCTGTTTTTCTATCAATTAGAGTTCAAACAGGTCTCTCCCCCCTCTTTCTCTCTAGCTGTAAGCACTGATGAGCTGAGTGAGTGATTATGGAGGTAATGAAAGGCATCATGGCAGTGTGTCACTGAGCGGTAATGACATTACATTACAACAGTGCTCTGGTCTTTATCAAAGGGAAGCAGGTAGAAACAGAAACGATGACTTGGGCAGTAAAGAGATCAGAGAGAGAGAAAGTGAAGGTCTTCATAAAAGGAATTTTACGTCAAAGACAAAAGGTTCCACACGTCTCATTAGGACAGTACAGTAGTGGATGTTTTGCAAAGTCAAATTCAGCCCTTCTCCACTTCGTTTTGTGCTCTGAAATTATGTTCTGCTGTTCTGTAACTATGTTGTGCTTCATTTCAATTCTCAATATCCATTTAGTGGTTCCAAAGGGGTCTAAAGGGCCCAACGCTGATGGCTGGTGGCCCTATAGTTTGTGCAATGTGCCCTGTTTTTTTTCTGCATTATTGAGTGTGCTGAATCAGTGGTGGAGTCTGTCAGCAAGAGAAATCACTACAATCTGTAGCGACGTGAGGTTCTCCTTATCATCTTTAATGTTGATTTAGTGTGTCTGGATCTTTAGGGTAAATCTGAACAGTCATGCTTGATATGATAAAAAAGATAAATAAGAAATTTAGGTAGACATGGTGGCCACCTTTTTATTTTCTTTTGCTCTATTATTTTTAACATATTTTAAACTCTAGAGTACAGGCCTCTAAAAACTTAAAAGGTCACAAGCCAAAATAGTCAGGTGGTGCCATATTTACAGTACGTCCTGATGCAAAAGAAGTAAATGTGTCATCTTCTTGTCCAACACTTTAGCAAGACACTTAACTCCTGGTTCCTGCAACGCAGCTGCTTACTGAGTGTGTACCTGTGCTGCTTAAATAAGTTGTGTAAATTTTTAAGTTTTAATAATTTGGATTAATAGTGGGCTTGTGACTGCTATTGATACACTCTAAATTGATCCAGATGGTTATGCACACTGTCTGTTGGCTGGAGTAATGAGTAAATAAGCTGTTAATGGCTCTGAGGACATGACCAGTAACTGACCATTATCCAAATGTGACTCCTCATCAGATGATGACCATGCTGCTGCCTCTTCTGCTTCAGAGAGTGGTCCTGGTGGTGAGGTGGCTCCAGAGACTCCAGTTGTGCCTAGTTCTAGTCTGAACCCCACTCCTCATGTTCCTACTGCACCGTCACTGAATGGCTCTGAACCAAGTTCAAGAGACAGCGGCAGTTTGAACAACAGCACAGCGACAGAGGAGGAAACCATCATTGCGAAAGTCAACGGTAACTATGCAACTCCACATGCTTAATCTTGTGTTATTCACTGTTAGAAAACAGAGTGGCAGTCACCAGACTAGTCAACACTGTGGTAAACAAAAGTTGATCTGATGTCATGGCAGGTTCAGTAGGGATGGTTTGTCACGCTTGGCAGCTCAGAGTTTAGAAGCTATATTTAACACAGCCCTTATCTCTGTTTTCCACTGCATCTTCCTGTGCCAAACGTGTTGACAGTCAGCTCAGTCTGGTTGTAAAAAAAAACATAAGTGGAGAAGGAAATAACATCTCAGGTGGTGTAAGATGTAAGTAAAAGAGAGAATAGAATTCTGAAGGTATGATTTAATTAAATAAGCTGCAATCTGTTGGGAGAGCTGACGGATGGTAAAACGTAAAATCAGAGAGAAGTTGGTTGGTGTTGAGGAGATGAGAGAAGTGATTAAATGCTGTGTGACTTTTCACAAGGGGGTGAGAAGAAGTGAAATAACCAACCCAGACACACACACACACACACACACACACACACTGTGTGTCTCTCACACAAATACTGGTGGTGGCTCACAAACATATTCACAGGCAAGGCACATTTGTTGGCCTTTAGTTTACTTAGTGGGGGAAGAACAGTTTATATTATATTAGAGTATTGCCTTTTCTATATTCAACTCGTGTCTGTTTTCTGCCTTTTGAGATATATATATCTTCATATTTTGAACATAATTTATTACAGATATCATATTATTACAGATATAAACAAAGTAAAGATGAATTTTTTTTTTATTTTGATCAAATTTTGTATTGATGGCCATGACAATCATGGATAATAAGCAGGCATAGTGTTTACCATGTCAACCATCTTATTTTGGTGTGTTTGCATGTTAACATTTGCATGGTGCAGTCAGTAAAGTCAGAACATTTTTGCAGTCCATTCTTGTGGAAAGATATGTCTTCACAAAATATGGTAATCTATCCAATAGCTAAAAAAAAATGTTAACATTAGAATTTATTCTATGGGAACCATGAACTTTCATGACTGTCCCTAGAAGTTGATATATTTCAGTGTGGACCAAAGTGGTGCACTGGCAAGTGGTCTTCGTAAACAAAACGATCAAAATGAGAGATTAAGCATGGCTGGATTCCACTGTGTTAATTTGTAATTTAGGTAAACTGACCTAATGGCGGGGCGGAACGCTGGTGTAGTGGTTAGCACTGTCGCCTCACAAGAAGGTAGCGGGTTAGAATCCCGGGCCCGGGACCTTTTCTGCATGTTCTCCCCGTGTCTGCGTGGGTTCTCTCCGGGTACTCCGGCTTCCTCCCACCATCCAAAAACATGTATGGGGATTAGGTTAATTGGCTAATTTAAATTGACTGTAGGTGTGAATGTGAGTGTGAATGGTTGTCTGTCTCTATGTGCCCTGCGATGAGGTGGCAACTTGTCCAGGGTGTACCCTGCCTTCCGCCCTAAGACAGCTGGGATAGGCTCCAGCCCCCCCGCGACCCTATGAGGATAAGCGGTAGATAATGGATGGATGGATGGATGGACCTAATGGCGAGGTAGTAAGTCTCTTTATTTTTTTTTTTCCAAACTTTATTTTTGAAACATTTTTTTAAACAGGTAAATAAACAGACATACAAAATCAGGACAAACAATCAGACTCCCCCACCCCACCCCAAAAACACACACTACAGGGTAGTAAGTCTTTTTATAATAATGTCTTTCTCTTGTGTAGATACCAGCATCTCTACATCAGAGGCTGTCGGTCCAGGAGACAATGGAAATCCTTCCGATCAGTCGACATCACAGCCTCCAATTTCTCCGTCAAGCAGCCATGACCCCACCTCTCACACTTCCCCCACCATCACCACCACCACTACCCTCATAAACACAACTCACCCCAGCACTGTAGACAAACCGACCACCATGCCAGCCACAAAGACAAGCCATCACGCTGTACTTCCTGACTCTGTAACACCGTCAAACGAGTCTCCTCACCACGAAACACACTCTTCCATTTCCGTGCCAACACCTCAGCCACCGACGTCTGAAACTACCCTTACTACTACTACTACCCCGACTGCTACTGTCGTTATCACCCAGTCTAGTTCAATATCCAGCACCAGCTTCTCTCAAAAGCCAACCAGTTCTGAGTCAACAACTCTCTCATCTCCACAAAGCACTTCGCAGTCTGATGGACATCCAAAGGCCTCCAACAAGTCCACCATCAACCCTCCTACCAGTCCAGCCGCCCAGACCAAAGCCCATGCTGACACCCCCTCTCAGCTCAACGTCGGGGGTGGCCGTAAGTGCTCCGTCTCTTCTGCGTTGGTGCATATGTGGATATTGACAGAGCCAAAAGTGCTTAAAAACAAAGACCATTTTGTTCTTTGTTTTCCAGCACAAGCAAGTCTTCATCTCAACACACACAGACACAAACACACACCACACCCCCCCGTCTACATCTTCTACAAGCACCGTCACCACCAAGCACTCCACAATTATAGCTCTGTTTGGGGAAAGAGACAGAGGCAGTCATGGGACTCGTGTCCTCAAGAATGCTCTGTTTTTTCTGTCTTTTTCTGCCCGTCTGTCTGCTTGCTAGCTATCTATTTTCCACCTTGAGAGGACTTTCACCATAATGTCATCATCGCAAACAGGAGGAAAACTCTTCTCAGCTGGCCAGCCTGCCTGAATACAGTTAAAAATCTAAAGTCCTCTCTGCTTCCCTCACTCTGCATGGTTTTACTAGGCCATGCTTGGCACGTCGCCTTTTTCCATTAGCCAGAGGAACAAGGAGCATTCGCTGCTCTGTGGTTGTTAATATTTTCAACCAGAGGATATGTTAAGAAAAACAGCTAAGTTTACAAAAAAGTCATCCATGGCAACGTCCATAGACAGGAGAACGCTGCCAAAAACACAAACTCATCCTGCGCAGAACTATAGACATACAGACAGGCTTCAACATAGAAAGGCTAGGTATGATAATGTTAGAGATTAAGCAGCAACGTCACAGGAAACTAAAACACACTGTATCTTATGCACATATATTACATGCTGCTTGATTTTAATTCTGAAAACACATCTGAAATCTTCACCCTATCAATAAATGTACTTGCTCAACAGAGAGCACAAGTACAGGAAAGCTTAACATTACCATCCTGTGTTTGACATTTCTGTCCTGAGCTACATGATGAACAGTCGTGCTGCAGCCACATCTATATTTAGTTCTAGTTGAAGCTTTAAACAAGCATTAAACAAGCTGAAGTTGTACTGTTGTCTCCATGATAAGTCAATGCATCTTTAACGGGGAATCGACAGTGTGTTTATTGGTCTACAGTCCAAGGAGGAATGATCCCTGCTCAAATATCTCCTGTGTTTTTTTGTTTTTTTTTGTTCCAGCAACAATGGTTCATGATGGTTCGCCCACATTAGACCCCCTCCTGGCTGGTCTGGTGTCAGCCTTCATCATCACCGCTGTCATCATCACTCTGCTCCTCTTCCTCAAATTGCGCCGCAGAGACAACCGACCAGAGTTCCGGCGGCTGCAGGACCTCCCTATGGTGAGCACTCCCATGACATCCAGGCAACACTTATATGTGTTTGCCTGTGGAAATATTCACATATTGTTCAGTACAGATATGAGATCTACTGTTACAACTTATGGCTTTCTTCATTAGGCAAGCTCCTTGATTTATCCGTTTAGCTCTTGAATTCCAAAGACAAATCCACTGAACCTTTAACCTTCGACATTGTGGAAAACAGCATCAGAGCATCAGAAATAAGATGATTTTACTCACAATTTATTGTGCAAATTTATTTTTTATGGGACCATTAGTTGAGAACATAGACACTACTGTCTAATATCTGTATGATAAATATGAAGCTATAGTCATACAGGCCCATAGTCACCACTCATTCCACGGCAACCTTAGGATGCGATAAGACCCCACTTTGGTTTGGTTTACACTTTATTAAACAAACAAGATATAGTAACACATTAAACGAGCTTAAGAGGTGCTGCTCAGCTTATTTTGTTACCTTTAGATGCAAGCCTCCTGTTTCCAGGTTTATGCTAAGCTAAGCTAAGTGTTTGCTTGCCCCAGCTACACAGTTAATAGCGTATTATAAAGTGGTACTAAAAATTGAGACCCTTGCGACCTTGGCATATAAAATTGTATATTTGCCATGTGTAATTGGCTGTGTTATCCCTTTTCCATTTGTGCAGGACGATATGATGGAGGACACACCCTTGTCCATGTACAGCTACTGACGGAGGCAGGACTGAAACATTTTGGCACCCAAATTCTCCCCTTGAATCAAGACTCATGTTGCAGCAGTTGTGGAATCTGGCCTTTCTTCCTTAATCTGCATCCAACAGAAAGAATTCTGGGTAGGTGTGGACAAACTTCTCAAGGTCACTGACATATAAGACAAGGACACAACTGAAGCTGCAATGAACAATGAAGATATCGCCCATGTTGGGGTTGTTTTGGCTAAAGTCTATTTTGGTGCCTGTGATTGCGAATTAGGCCCATGAGTTATATCTCGGTTCAATACTGTATGCTGAATATTTTTCAGCCCATATTTTGGGGTGTGGAGATTATATAATATATTTTGATTTCCCTGTTGAAAAGGGTAGGTGTAAACATCATCAGCTGTATCCATTATTTGGATGGTTCACACCTGGACACAGATTCGGCCCATACTGTCAGACTCTTACCTGAGGCCACTGGTCTAATTCCCCTGTTATCAGTTAGTGTTACAAAGTCTGGCAGAAAAAAAAGTCCAGGTTTCTGACTGAGAGGCTGGAGAAAACAAATGGGCTTATTATAGTGTTAAAAAAGTTGCACTTTACTTTTTCAGGAGTGGAAAAAAATGGACAAATACATTTGTGTATGAGGAAAATTGCTTGCAGGCACAGCAGTGTGTGTGTGTGTAGGTGTGTGAGTCTGATAAAGGAGCATGTGCGGATTTTTTTTATGACGGGATATTTAAGTGTTTTTTTTCTTTTCTTTTTTAAATCAGTTTGTGTGTTAAAGGTCCTACTGCCTTTCGGCCTGATTTGATATGTGCATTATGTTTTTTTTTTAATCTTTGTGTCCAGGAGAGAGTGCCTTACACAATGTAGGAAAAACTCTTAATTGTAAACTGTATTTATATTCAAACCAACTAACATTCAGATTTAACAGACATTCCCAGTACTTTGGTGCGATAACCATTTAAAACACACACTCGCCGGGTCAGGTAGCTGCTCTGACTTGCCTGTGTTTGAGCACTTAGCCTTGAGCGAGTTCACCATGAGGCACTCATTCACACAATGACAGTTTGCAGACTGAAATTGGCCAGTGGCCTTTTCCACACAATGTTGGCATTGTCCTGTGCCTTGTAAATACTACTGATGGTTGCATCATGCAAAGACAGCTTAATGAATCTTAGTTGCTGCTTTAGCGTTTTCCAGTCACAAAGAAACAGGTGGAAATGAGACATAAAGGACTGTACTTTAAGATTAAATACTGTACTTGTGCTCAATATTTAATCTTTGTGTCATGAACAGATGTGTGACACATTAAAGGGGACATTTTGTGGAAAAAAAAAACTCCTGACCACCCACCAACTGTGAAATAAGAGCCTAACCCTAACACAGTTTTTAGTGGGCTCAGATTCAGATACAGATTTGGCTCCTCTTCCTAAGTCAGCCTATTAGCCTGTATGGTTTATTAGAATATCTCTATCGCCCACAGCTTGAGAACTACCTTTGTAAAGGTGTACTATATTTTTCTCGCAAGTCAATTAGAGCAGGCTTGTCATTTTCAGCAGGGAGTCTTAAAGAGACAGGCACTAAAATGGAGCATTTCAGTCAAGTATACAGGTATATTCAGACAGTATGAGAAAAATAATGTGTTTTTTTAAACATTAAAGCATGTAAAACTGTTCTAATAGAAACTGAAACACAAATACAAATAAACCTGAGCATGATATGAAAAAAATATCTTGCACTAGGCCACATGTGCTTTCAAAACCACGTCAGTGCTCCCTGTCATAGATTATATTATTAAGTCTCGGCTGGAGGAATGAATACCTGAGGGTATTGCCTCACTTACTATTTTTCCTTTTGTCATCCATCTGTACATCCAGTTTGATATTTCTGATATTAGTGTTAAAAAATGTCTATAAGTATCCTGAATGCATATTGAAGATTTGCTGTCATGCAGATGTGGATTATGGACTGTTGGTGTTTTACGATTAAAGGTATTTTGAAACCATCCTCTCCATTTCAGATCTCAGTTATTACACATTTTTAATACAGGCAAACTAACAAACAATATGGTGAAATGACAATATAACCTCAAAAAAGGAGAAAAAAAAGACAAGTAAATTAATTAATTAAAACTAGACCAAATAAAGGAATATGATTCCCTTTAGAAATTCAAATAATTAGGTTGATAGTACTGATACATTTAAAAACTGAAATAAACATGACATTGTATGTTTTATACAGTTTCACTCTTTACTAGAACATTTTTTTCCATTTCGTGTTGTGCTGTGCTACTTTGTAAATATTTTCTCCAAAAGATTCTGGCTTCGTACATTCAGATTAGTTCAGATTTAGCTTTGACAATAAGTATTTTACCCAACAGAATAATGATATTTATTATTTGTTCATATTTTTTTACATCTAGAACCCCCAACATAACGTTTAAACATGTACATTTTTAATAAATATTGACTTGCAACGTATGGTTAACAGAAAAACAAATGCAACAGGTCTTACTTGTCATTACAGGATCTTCATAATGATGATTGTTTAATGTTAAACAATGTAAAAACATTGTTTTCAGTAGCAGTAAATTTGTAGATATCAATTATTAATAAAAGGGTTTCTCACCGTTTGTTAAATGTAACACCAACAATAGAACACTGGTACATAGAAGTAGCCCCAGGAAGTCCAGCTCCTCTGTTTCAACTTTTACAGACTTTTATTGTTGGAGACAGAACATTTTCTTACAGACCTTCAGTGAATCAGAGCTTTACTGCAGCACCACTGTACAATACTTGGCAAAATGCAATAAAAGTGAATAGAAGGGCCCCATTCATCCGCCATTATCTGGCCACAATAACAAATAAATGAGCCTTTTCTTTATTAAATGTCTCTCCAACCAGAATAATAACAGCTGGACTAAGAGAGTGTGTTAGACAAGCTTTGTTTAAATACTGTTAAGTACTGTTCTGTGCCATTTACCGTCTTTTATTGCTTTGTATTGATTGGTGAGACGATTTGTCTTGTTACATGAACTGGACGTTGTCTGTGGTGGCTTTTCACCACCTAAGCCTCCACATCCACACCCCTACTGAACATGTAACGTGCTCGTGGCTCTGCGCTCTGTGATCCTCGATGGGAGGTGTCTGGATGCTGAAATATTCAACAGCTTGACACCCAGCCTGGCACACTGTGACTCATGTCAGACATGACGGCATAAAGGGACCGTCTTAGCCGTGCGTGTATATATAAAGACATGGCAGTAGAGGTTGGGGGTTTATGGCGCCTTGCTAATGGATTTTTTGATTCCTCTTTGCCTTCATTTCAGCTGCATTACCAGGAATCAAAACGCCACCCCTCATCAGATTTCTCCTGGATTGAAGAGTGCATTATACCAGGAAGACAAACCCATTAAGCATCCATTACTCTGCTACACTGAAGAATGTAGCTTACAAACAGTAGAATACCAAAATGAGTCAGCATTTTAGCATGTCCGGTTCCCTCGTCTTGACGTCAATGGGTTTTGGGTTATATGCCTGAAAAAAAAGGCCTGTCGTTGAAGCAGCATTAAGAGATTTTTAGGTTTTATCCAACAACATAAAATACATCAGTAAATACCCAACTTGGGATTTTTCTAAGCTTTACATGTCTTACAAAAAGCAGTTGTTAACAAAAGGGCAAAATGAGACGAATATACGCCATCAGGCTGAACACCAGTCCACCTTAAGCTTAGTGATGGTGATGTGAAGTCATGCAGTTGTGGTGTAGTTTGTTTATGGCATAAACGTTTGCTTGCCACAGAGTTTATTTTCCGTAATAATCCAAAAGCCAGTGGAAAAATCCCTTTGGCTTTTTGGCAAGGAAACCAGAGGAGTCCTAACTTCCTGGTTGCCCTACAAAAATATCCCTGCAGCATCTACGGCTGAAGAAAACTTCTCTGAATATGTACAGTCTCTCACTTTAGCGATTACGAGTGTTAAGACCGACAGTAACGGCAAAAGGTTTCAGAGAAAAAGCTGCGGATTTACCTTCTGCTAACTGCAGGCAAGCACTCACAGCTGCAGAGGGCTTACCTTAACTATTAGCAACGTTTTCTCATCTATGAAACGCTTTGCAAATATTTTAGCTCGCAAGACTCTCAAATCACAGTCGAGGGATCAGTCATGTTCTCATGGATCCAACTGTAGTTACTGGCAGAGGACATCCTGCAGACCTAAACTACACCAGAACCTTGCCTAACCCCAACAATCTGTAATCATAACAACCATAAACATAACTATTTTTAAGTCTTCAGCCTTAAAGCCAAACCTTGTGGTCTGGCAGGACCAATCACGGTGCTTCTGTCCCTTCATTCTGGCTGGACCTGTAATTTATGTTCAGTGGCTTGTAAAGTGGGTGCAGAGGGTGTGGCAAAATTCACAGCATTATACCCATTGGGTAGATTTTGATAATTATGTGGCCAAAAGTACAATAAATCAAGTTTACAGTAAGAAATAAGCAAATTACAAAATCTTTACAAAAAGCCATGTATCCAACATCATGACAACAGTTTTATGATCACATAGTGTTGCTTTAACAGCTGTTGGCCTCCTAAGTTTGTTCCCAGCATTCAGCCAGGCTGCATGTGCAGACAGTTACTGCAGATTATTTAAAGAGGATTTGCAGATATCATTAACTAGACTGAGGGCAAACAATGCTGAATCCTCTTGTGGTTTGTTTCAGCATGCTATAGTAGGAGTGTGGGCGTGTCACATGGGGTCAGACAGATTGACGAAGAAGTCAGACAACCAATTGAAAATCAGAAAAGAGAAGGAAAAAAAACTGATAAAGCGGTTAGTATGACTCTGAGTGACTCTGTCCTGAGTCACTGACACTTCTGGTATTATTATAATAATAACAATCATAATAATTATTTACCATAATTAAATGTTTAAACATAGCAGCTGGGCGTGTCCCTCACAAAAATAATGTTTACGCAACAGTATGAACTATGCATCACATGTCATATCTAAGCAGGGCTGTTAAAGGGACAGTTAGGATGTATTGAAAGAGAGTTATATGAGGTACCTCTACATTATCAGTGGATTATTTAAGGTAGATGGTGGTCAGCAACACCCCAAACAAACAGGAATACCAGCAAGGGAGAAAAGTAATGTCCAGCCGTGGATGGAGGTAGCAGCAAAACTGCAAAAAAATGTGTTAGCCACCTAAAAATAATCAATATCAGTTTATGTGTCCACTCTATTTATAATTCCAACCCTTTAACTTGCTATCAGACATCCCTGTCCACCCGGAAACTGAAGCTGTTGTCTCTGCTCGCTTCAAAGCCACCAGACGCCATTGAAAAAAACTGTAAATTTACCAGATATTGCTTAGCTACGTTGTCAGTCGCTTAATTTGTTTGCTTTTGTACGACTTTGGTGTTTTGAAGAGTTAGTTTGGATTAACTAAAAGTTACAAACTGGTTGCTCATGTGAGCCACCTGGTGGTTACTGTTTGTGCAGAAAACAATGGATGTAACAGTCGTGTGATATGAAAGAAGTGCCTCTACTGGCTTTAGTGGCTTTATTTTAGTTATCCCTCTGATGGTAAAGTAAAGCAGATTATTCTAAATATAACATACACATGCAAACTTATATTGACATATATATAAAAGGTGCAATTTTTTTAACTATGTTTTGCTGCTTCCCCCAACCACAGCAGTACATGGCTTTGCTCTTGTGCTGATATTCCTTATCCCCCATTGTTTCTACAAACTGTGCGGGATAAGTACCTCATATAACCCCACTTGAAAGCATATTAACTATCCCTTTAAGAAAGCGTAACAACACTCAGTAGGATGACTAACTGTTTGCAAGTATGTGTCTCTATTGCCATGCCAAGCCTGCTGTTTGCTGTCCTTTGTTTCTTTCCCTTGAGACCACAAAAGGAAATAAACCATATGGCTGTCTGTGCCATTCTGACTATTTCTATTTTTAAAGTTTTTGGTTTTCAGAATAGAGCTGTAACTCCAATCTGTGCTGATAAGGTCATTTAAAAAGAAGTAATACATCTCAGGTAGTGTACTGGAAAAGCTCACAGAAATGTCTTTTTGTTGCTGAATCCCCCTCAAGTCAAATTTTAACATAAAAAGGGTCAGAGGTCATCAAGACTTAGGTCAGATCCTAAATCTTGGTTCACCTCATCATCAAGGAGGTCGTTGCCATCATCATCATCATCATCGTCCTCCAGATCTGATCCTGGACCAGCAAAATCACTCCGTCTGGACTGAACGCTCAGACGCACTCGCGGCTTCTGATGAAGAGCTGGCAGAGGGGAAGAGCGGAGAAGGAGCAGTTACTTTGTGTGTGTGAGTGACTGAGTGCCTCTTGTGGGATTTGGCTGGAAGACATTCAAATGTTTTCCCATAACGACCGTGTACCGGTATGAGTGTGTGCATGTGTGGACACAATCGTCAAATTAGCCTGGCTTCATGGGCCCAAATCACTCTGGGAAACATTTAGAGCAGAGATTGTAATCTCTTCCGGAAACATGGACCTTCTGTTACAGTAAGTCTCAGGGGTGAACAGTGCATGCATTCACACACACACATACACACACAATCACAAACAAATACACAGGGCACCAAAATTTCACAAGAAAAGGCCAGCTTTGTAGAAACTGATGAGAGGAAGTTACAGCTTTATCTCCAGATGAAAGAAAACAGCAGGTCCACAAACTTGCACATCTCCAGATCACATTCCTCACTTTTGTTTTATTACTAATTTGAACATTTTTAGTTCATTTGTCTTTTTAAACATGCCCTCTCTGCCTCCATCATGGAACATCCTTTTATTATGACACATTTAAAGGAGTAGTTTCACATTTTGGGATCTCTGCTTAATGACTATGTTGTGATGAGACGTTCAATACTGTTCTTGTATGTTTAACAGTTCTCTTAGTTTAGCAGGTGCTGTGGTGGCTGTCGGTCAGTGGGCAGAGTGGTCATCCTTCAACCACAGGGTTGAACAGTAGAGAGTGAATCTCTTGTTCCTACTGTCTACATGTTTGCTGTTTCCTTGAGACCTAGGTGTTTTCTAGAGCAGGACACCGCTCCTAAAAGGCTAAGCCTAAGGAGTAAATGCTCTCTTTAAAACCACAAAACAGCTTTTACAAACACAGTAATTTTACCAAGCAGGACATGGGAATTGCTGGTCTACTGCTGCCTCGACTGCTTAGGTGGTTTGTGTACTTGTGTGTCTTTGGTTGATTGTGGTAGACCAGCTACTCCTGTGCCCTGTGGTGAAATTACTGTTTTTGTAAAAATAGTCTTGTGGCTTTGTGAGGACAGCATTCTGAGTTGTCCACAGTGCAGAACAATTCCTTTAAGGTAAAGACAAAAAAAACAGATTCTAAAGCTCTTTAATTAACATACCACACAATAATGATAATGTAAAAACAACATTGTTTTTTTTAGGAGCTATGATCCTGACTATTATCAGCCGGAAGTAGAGACTTCTTGGAGTCCTGTCATCACCATGAGGCTGCGAAGCAACCAGACTCCAGAACAGATGTGAGAGTGCTATCTATTGATCCTCTCGTCTCACTCTCAGCAAGAGTCAAACACACATATTCCCAAACTTGTCAAGCTGTTACACAGACAAGTGCTGAGTCAGATTTATTAGAATGAATCAGAGTGATGGGAGGGGAAACTACATGTCCTATCTTGCTACAACCGTCATCAGTTCATGTTGATCTGGTGCCCTGCATGATACTCTCCCCGGCTGGACCGTGTGAATGTGTTTGTGTATGTATGAAAATGACTTGTTGATGACTCAGCATGCTGTGCTTTAGTCCTCACCAGGGTCTTTATCATCCAGCCATGACAGATCATCTGAGCTGACCTCAGCCAGACTCGGGGTCAGGCTGAAGTCTTCTGAGTCCGAGTCTGCCTCTTCAGCTGTGAACCCTCTGCTGTGGCAGCCAGGCAGTGGAAGCGGTGATGCCCCTGAATACAACAGAAGACCATGGTTAGTGTTTAGTTTAACCATGCTGTGTGTGCGTGTGTGTGCGTGTGTGTGAGGCTTGCCTGATGAGTGTCCTGACAGCATAGGTGTAGGTTGTAGTCTCCTGACTTCCTCCTTCAGTTCTGACACAGTCGTTCTGTTGCATAGAGATTAACTGAATTAAGTTAATTCAAAGAAAGATGAGCACATGCACACGCACACACCCTCAAATGTGTACCTGATCTGGCGGACCTCTTGTTGTGTGTGAGAATACTGAGATATTGTCTTTGCCAGATTAGTGCTGTGAGTTCTGTAGCTGTCTGTCAGCTCCTCCAGTGTCTGAAAAAAAAACCCCACATGAAAGCAGAGGTTATGGATCCGAACAAATACATGCAGAAGCAACCATAATGTGTTTGGGTGTATACCTTGCAGCTGTGTTCGTACTGTCTCCTGGCCTCTCTGACCTCTGCCTGCTGGAGGAACACATCCTCCCCCTGTCTCCCTGTTGAGAGGAAAAGACAGAGTTGTGAACAAGACTGTACTTGCCTTTTCTTTGGAGGCCAGCATCAGGGCTTAGGACACGTGGAGTCCCGCAAGATCAACGCAAGATGTCTCATGTGTCGTGTGCGGCTCACTCAGTTGTTTTTTCAGTTGGTCCACCTCTCTCCGCAGGTGCTCCAGCTCCTCTCGGCAGTGCTTTGAGCTGAAACTGTGGGAAAAGGAAGAAGCTAAAAATGTTCTTGTTGTTTCTTTTCTATCATACCTGAAATAAAAATGTCACCCAGACAATCTTGAGCTGGTTTAGTTTAGTCCCTCCTCCCCAGCTCCACCCCTGATGCACCTCTCCTCCAGGTTGCCTAGCGACGTGGCTCTGGTGATGTGTCCCCGCAGACTGCTCAGCTCACGTCCAACCTCTCTCCTCCATTGCTCCATCCTTCTCTCTGCTCCTGGACTTTGTCCCCTCCTTGATTCCACGCTCTCTCTTTCCCTCTCCATCAGCTGCTCACGCAGCTGGTAAACCTCCTCTGGAAATGAAGAGAGGTTACTGTGAGGAGGGGATTTTTTTGTATCTCCATCAGCTGCCTTGAGTACGAACCCGAATGATTTATTAATGTCTTTAATTATAAATAAATCCTCCCTTGATGAGTGTATTTTGCTCTTTTGTCTTGGTGTGGCCCGTGAGTAGAGAAGGCAGAGGGGAGACAGTGTTAGCTGGGTCTCATCTTTGGGACAGCGGTGAGGCAACGTTTATATTCCTCAATATATATAATCAAGTGTGGATATGTGATGGTGTAATGTATTAGTTATCTTATTAACCATATTCACCTTTATCATCTTGCAAGGAAAAATGTATGAAATTTATGAAATCCATATCTTGAAAGGCTGTTTTCTTAAAATGTTTTTCCCCACTCACACTCTGAGCCAGAAATCTCCACTTCAGTAGCTCTTCCATGTACCTTTCCAGAAACTTTCCAGTTTCATTTCATTTTACTGAGTGCTTTGTTCATATCATTCATTATCTGATTATTACAAAATGTTATGGATGAATTTTCAGAATTTGATCCAGAATCCTTTTGTCATCATACAGGAGTTTAACGAAATTGAATGCTGACCCGTTCAGTGCAAAAGAAAGCGACAAGAATTAAAACAATAATATGTTAAATATAGAAATATAAAAGAAGAAATAAAGAATATTACAATGATATAATAAAGTATTGCAAATGAAACAAGTTAAAATTTCTGTTCTGAAAATGTGTGCAAAATGGGACAGGTTATTATTATATTTAATAAATATTATTATTACTTAATAAAACCATGCATCATTTGTGTATTTTAACATGGATTTTCAGTTGTGAGTAATCATCTGGGGAATCAGTTATTTTAGTCCCCTATTCACCTGGGAAGACCCCCTCAATATAAATAAAACAAACCATGTGATTAAAACGTAGTAGTTAGAAGACAGTAAAAACTGTTCATTGTATTTAATGCAAACTAAAAGATAACGTGAGTTCTCCTTTTTGGAGCCATAATGCCCCATTTAAACAGATGAAATGCAGCTATTCCAGCCTCTACTATTAGGTTGGACTGTAAAAGTCATCTTAATGAGGGTTTGTTGTTATTTACAAATCAAGCCAATTATCTACATACAGCATATGTAGCATTTCATTTTCATTCATCAAGGGACTGAGATAACCAAACAGAAGGTGATAATTCTTTTTTATTCCACTGGGGAAAAACACTGGTTTGTATATTAAATTCAACACTGAAAGTAACAGGGCCAGGAAGCAGCTTGCTTGCAATTTTCTGCTCTTATTAGAAGCCGTTCTCAAGTGTTTTGAATAAGGTGAAGGTGAGATAACACTGGGATGATCCAAAAATAAAGTATTCAAGACATGACGGGGCAGCACGGTGGTGTAGTGGTTAGCACTGTCGCCTCACAGCAAGAAGGTACCGTGTTCGAATCACGGGGCCTTTCTGTGTGGAGTTTGCATGTTCTCCCCGTGTCTGCGTGGGTTCTCTCCGGGTACTCCGGCTTCCTCCCACCATCCAGAAACATGCATGGGGATTAGGTTAATTGGCTAATTTAAATTGACCGTAGGTGTGAATGTGAGTGTGAGTGGTTGTCTGTCTATATGTGCCCTGCGATGAGGTGGCGACTTGTCCAGGGTGTACCCTGCCTTCCGCCCTAAGACAGATGGGATAGGCTCCAGCCCCCCCGCGACCCTATGAGGATAAGCGGTAGATAATGGATGGATGGATGGAAGACATGACGACAAAACGAGAAATTGTATTTAACTTCCAAATTAATGTGCTTATTCGATAATATTCTGGGACAAATATATAAAATAACATCCTGAAAAAAAATCAATATCATTGTGAATTTTGATATTTCATTTTGAGAGTTCGAAATTACTGTTTTGTTTATCTTTATGGAAGGTTTCTGACGGGTGGTTCTATCTTCTAGCCAATAGCAAACTGAGCTGGTATCACATGGTATCTCTAGTCGGAAAAAAAAAACAAAAAAAAAAAAAACAGACACAGGGCTGAGACTGACAGTAAGTGCTTGGCAATGCTTGCTGTGAAGTAAATGCAGTGGAACATGGGAGGGAGAATGTGACACCTAGTGGCTGAATCTTATCAGTGTTGGCAGTTGCACCTAAAAATGTCAAAAAGATTGTCAGTGATTCATTTGCGTTGAAATACTGCACGCAGCAGCTTAAAAGAGCACTGTTTATTTTTCATGTGAGACCTGTTAATTTACTTTGGGTGTGACCGACTTATACAGTGTGAACCTGATAAGGATTCCTTTATTCTAGGTGACAATGACAGGAGTCAGGTGTTGCTGAGTTTGTGAGGAGATAACTTGACCCAGTATAAACTCTTCCTGGTGCAGAGGGTTACCTTGGAGCGTCTGGATGTGACATTGGTGAGAATATCTCTCCCGTTCCACATCACGGAGTCTCTCAGTGAGGGCCTCAATCGTCTTGAAAAAACATTGGGGGAAAGAAATGAAACTCTGTAAATCATAATAACAGTATCAGACCTTACATATTGTTTAACTACTTTGTGGTAAGTATTTGACACCTGACCTGGTTAAACAAATATTCACACACCTGGCTCTGTATCTGGAGCTGTGACTGGACAGCAGCGAGGTCTGCCCACTGAACAGAGGGACTGAGGGACGGGGAGGACTGACGAGGAAGAGGGGCTCGAGGAGGAAGAGCCGGAGGGCTCAAATCTGAATCATGAATCCTTTCCCTCACTGGAAACAAATCTGAAAGAGGGAGAGGTTGCTAACAAAAGACTTACATCAATCATTATCAGCACTTTACTGTGGAGTTTGAGGATGGAAGTTATTCACAAACAAGTAACTTCCACCTTTTAGTCATATTCACAAACCAACTCAGTATTTCACCCACCTTCTCCTCCTCTGGTGAATTTCCGTGGTGAGGTCAGTCTCTCCTTTGGACACAAAAAAAAAAATTTCAAACTGCCACTGTCTATGAGCATCTTTAATCTACATATAAACAAAAGCACCCTGTTGAAAGTTTAGTGGAGCATTACTGCCATCTGCAGATGTTCCAATGTTATTACTTTCTGTTATTGACAGATGTATTGTGAATCAACTCACCCTCATCTTTGCAACACTGCTGTCTGCTACTGACAGGATAGAGCTCAGCTGATTGTCCCAATTCATGTTGGAGTTTAACTAGAAAGAATTGCAACAAGTTAACAAATATATATTTCAATTGCTTTAGTCAGTTAGTCTTGATCCCTGATGGAAAAAAAAACATGCAAGACTATTATTGTGTGGCTCGGTGGTCACACTACAACATCAAAAACCACCATGGGATGGTGATACAGTAATATAACACGTGTTTTGTGGTTGGGCTAGTCGGTGAGGTAACAACCTAGCAGAGATCTCTGACACTCTGTAGGGGATTAAATTACAGCAGGCCAGGATATTTACACATTTGTAGGGTGCTTATCAGCTGCTATTCAGGTGAATGTGTTTGAGATGCCAAAATGCGTAGGCTGTCTGATAATGCAATGAGTCTAATCTATGTAATCTAGGATGACGCTGGAGTTAGGGGTGTGGATTTTCAGCATTGTGGATGAAAATAATCTCCTCTTTTTTTTTGCATTTTCATATATAATACATGAAGAAAAGGTGTCACAAATCAGGAAACTGTGCTCTGATGTGCCTCTGAGAACACATTACCCAGTATTAAGGTGAACTAGACCTGATTTGATGTAGTCTGGATGTTAAAAAAAAAAAAAACATGGTTTACATTGTCACAAATTTAAAACAATGTATAAAAACTCTCAGTCTAATCTGGTCTAATGTGGTCTAGATGTGGCAAAAACAGTGAAATCTTCCTTTTTTGTATTTTCACAAACAGAATAAAAGCTTTACCATTCTGAAAATGTGTTTCAAAGAGTCTGACTTCTCAGGGATGCTCTAGCCTAGTTTAGTTTAGTGTTTTTAACTGGACCTGGTCAAATGTGGTCTGGATGTGAAAAAGTAATGAAATCTCCCTAGTCAGCAGGCAAATTCACACATAGAATAAAGTCCAAGCTAACTTCAGCGTCGTATCTTCGGGGACAGTGGTGAATGTCTCTCCAGCTTCTAGGACCAGATAGAAAATGGAAGCGACGCAAGAACCGCACACTTCAGTAAAGTAGATGCTGGCTGACATCTACGTGCATTTAAAACGTCAGGATAACGCCAAGAGCAAACGTTAAATAACAATTTCGTTGTATTGGTAACCCAGCTAATTCCAGTTAGCAAGGTGACTTTTTCCTGACAGCGTTCATAACGTTACGTTACTGTCTTGGTTTGCACCGCAACTACTGACGGTTTCCTAGACACTGGGCAGTGTCTTCTTTTCAATATGTAACATATAATCTTTAGCTGCACCAAGAATAACTCATATCTGAGGGGGCCAATGTTTATGTTAGCTAGCTAAACGGCTACTCACAGAAAAAGCCTTGCGACTCCACTTTTAAATCCAGGAGCCCATAACAGCAACGTGATTGCGTGTGACGCAGCCGCAAAGATTGTAGTACACAGCTCCTGTAGCTTTTACACATCATAGAATAAGTGAAGTGCTACGGTAATAATTCTCCGAAAAGCATTTTATTACATGTTGTACTGTGGTCATACGTTTTTTCAGAAGAAATTATCGCAGAAAGGCAAGTGTCTCGATTTTTTTCTGACATTGGTTAGCCAAAGAACAACATATCCCACAATGCAATGCTTTGTGTTGACACGCAACAATGGCGGCTTCCATTGCCAATGTGGAAGGTGTAACAGGGCTGTTAGAGGACTATTTATCGAAACTTGGATTTGAAGTCTACCCTCTGAAGGTATCGTGGCTGTAATTCCTTCCTGTCTGAACCAAGAAAGGCTTCAACGTGTGGAAACTCATCCACAGCGTTTCAGTGGCAACTTACACCTGCACGACCATACGCTATCTGTCACAAAGTGTACCTTGATGAAGTTTATAATGTACACTTTTTGTTGACACTGGTGTGAATCTTCAATTTTAATATTCATTAATTAATATTTATTTTAGGGGTTTACAATGGTGCTGGAAACTACAGAGATGTTTGAAATTATTGGCCTTCCTCTTTATATACATGGGATGGGCAGAATAGAAACACCTCTCCAGCACAATATCACCACTAACTATGACCATGATCAATGCTTAACTATGACAGTGCAAATATGACAGAAAGTCATGAAAGCAAACTATAGGGCAGAACAGTTGTTGTTTTAGGTTGTATGAAGAGTACCTAATAAAGTACCCCTGTGTGTATATGCTGTACTTGTCTAGGACTGCCTGTGTGCCTCTCTCTCCTGCAGGTTGCTTGGTATAACTCTGTGCTGCCTCCCTCCCTGTGCCTGGCGTACCCAGATGACAGCCTGGCTGTGGTGGTGCTTAGCACTCCTGCTATGTTTGAACAAGCCTTCCTGCCTTTCCTGGAGGAGAGGGGCTGCCAGGGGCTGTCTGACCCCATTGACCAGTGTGTTAAACACTGCGTCTCCTCTGCAGTCTCACAGGTGAGCGGTAAAGTAGTAGCAGGGTAATCATTTGTTGATTTTCTGCCACTAGATCCCTCTACACCTGGGACCTCCTGTGTTGAGTTTGCATGTTCTCCCATGTGTTCTCTCCGGGTTCCTCCCACAGTTCAGAGACATGCAGGTTTAGTTTGTTTTTTTTATACTCTAAATTGTGTGTGAATGTGAGCTTGAATATTGTCCATCTCTATGTGTCAGCCCTGCCCAAGCTCCAATCCTACCCTGAATAGTACAAGAAGTTACAGATAATAGATGGACTCTCACAGTATGTCATCAAGGAGTCAACATGTCCAAGGAGGCTAGAACTGCAACTATGACTTCATGCTAATATTCATTTTCATAATGAGGTTGTGACAATTACAGTAAATATGGTTGTTTTCTCACCGTGCCCCTGCAGTGCTTCCCAGACCAGGATGTTGATGTGAGGTACGACTACGAGCTGCTCCCCAGCAGGAAGCCAAAGTTCTTGGCACAGACGGCAGCTCACGTTTCTGGTGCGGCTTTCTACTACCAAAAGTGTGATGTCAGCGACCAACCCTGGGCTGAAAAAGTAAGGCTGTTCATTTCTGAGGTTGTCATTTAATGAAGTCACATAGTGTTCCACTCTCCTCATCCCTGTTTTGTGCTTCTGTAGAAGATGTTCGGAGTGTGCATGCACCCAAGGTTCGGGGGCTGGTTTGCCATCAGAGCCCTGCTGGTGTTTGGAGGTGTGATGGTGGGCCCTGAGATGGTGCAGCCTGATCCTCCTGACTGTGTGACCTCCAGAGAGGGCAGGATACGGCTGCTGGAGGCTTTCAACTTCCGCTGGCAGGTACGGAGCCGTGCAAACCATAATACCTGTGATTTCAAGAGGGATACCAAATTGTTTCATGTCCAAGACCCCCAGCCAGACGGCCTTTAGATAAGAGACACCCACCAGTGGAGGTTTTCTTGTCCCATGGGCCTCCAGGGACACGTTCAGTTGTCTGTCCACTCCGTCTGTACTTTGTGTGAGTCTTTGTTGCTTTCTCTTGGATACATGCTTAAGATCTGTCACCTGGTTGCTGTCTTTTTTTTTATAGAGGCAGAGGCCCAGAAATGTCCCAGGCCAGAATTGATGATTATTTGTGTATTTGTCTATACATTTTTAAAGGAAAATCCTACTCATTGTACCTTTAACCTGGATTTAGGTAAAAATAGCAGCACTCAGAATTCAAAATGCACATTTCTGATGTCATCATGTAATTAAATATATGGTAAATGATGTTGCATTTGTATAGCACTTTTCCAGTCTACCGACAGCTCAAAGCAATTCACACTACATGCCCCATTCACCCATTCACACACACATTCATATACAGATGCCAGAGGCAGCCATGCAAGGTGCCAACAGCTCATCAGGAGCAATTTGGGGTTCAGTATAAATAGTAAATAGTAGAGTATAAATCAAAGTTAATATGAGAAATCTTGCATCATTAGGACTGGAGCTACAGAGACGTGGTCCGTCCGATCCAGATCTACTCTCAGAAACAGAAGGACTACTTTTCCACTCCTCCTGCTCAGCGGTCTGCTCTGCTTAGGACTTGGGGCTTCCTGCCGAGGGAAAACGATCAGCTTGATTCAACCTCAGACACACAGAGCCAGAATGCTGGACATGGCTGAAACATCTAAGCTTTTGAAGTTTTGATGGAAGCTTTTTAAGGTACAAAGGGGGGCTTTTCACAGACTTGCTTTTGAATTTTTATACTGCTTAATGGCCTCTATATGATATGTTTCATCATATATTTACACTACATGTGTTCATGCTACTGAGTATCGGCAGCCCCTAACATGGAAACTTGAACATACTTAAATGTATGTTTGCCTTAAACCTCAGTGCTACGGTGAGTGTTTAAAACAGTGACTTTGCAGAATGCACCTTGTGTCCCTGTTGCTTGTGTCATACCGTAACACACAAACTACAGACATTTAATGTAGCAACAGTATCTTTGATTTTGACACATTGTACAGTTACTTTATGTGCTGGTACTCATGGTTTGTTGTCACAAAGGCAAGAAACATTTTTTTTTTTTTAACCAATTTCAAGAATATTCCTATTCGATTTAAAGACAATAAAGACACCTATGACTCCATAGATCTGATCTGATCCGATTTTCAGATGAGATGCCCAAGCTTTTCCTTCTTTCCAATTAGAAAACATACTGTTTGCTTCTGTAGATTTCTCCTGCATTCACCAAAAGTTAGTGTTTGATAATCCATCATCCCCATATTCAAACATAATCTTTCACGAAACTTGTAATACAAAAATATCTTAATGTCTTTATGTCAGTAATCAACTGACGGAATTCTGGTGTCATTTATTAGTTATGTTATTTATCTTATTTTCGTGTAGTTTTTTGCAAAATACAAAATTTTTTTTGGGTCAGAAATCTCTGCTTAAGTAGCTTCACACGCATAAAAACGGACCAGTTTCATTTCTATCTGTATACTGAAGGTTTTTTGGAGGGGTTTGTTTTTACAGCATTCATATCCTGATTTATACTTGATTTTATTACTGAAGACATAATGAAAATATATAAAATATGAAAATAGATTTCGATGTATGGAGTGATAAGAGTTACTCTGTCAAAACCTTTGACTCTAATATGTCATATCCAATCTTGAGATCTCAGTTCTGGTCACACATTTAGTAAGATAATTCCTCATATACATAGTTAAACAACACATTTCTAAAAACTTGAAAACTTGTCTTGATATAAGTAATCAACTGGGGACTTCATTGTTATATATATAGATATATTGTTATAAATATATATATATATATATATATATATATATATATATATATATATATATATTTTATTATTGGTATTTTTGTTAAACTTTAATGCATTTTCTTCCCTTTCCTCTTGTTCAGTATCAGTCCCTCATTAGATGTAATAATTGAGCATATAACCCAAATGAAGAAATCAATGACAGTCACACCAAAAAATAAACGTAAACACTACGTTGCTGTCAACAGTTTTTGTAAAGAAAGCAAATATAACAGTTAATTGTGGGTCGTGCTAAATAGGAAATTTAACATAATGATGTATAGTACCTCTGAAGTGACAACTGCGTGTTTATTTGGTATTCTGTGAATCAAAAGTATTTATTCCTCTTGTCTCTCCACTATTTTATTGGTGTATTGTTTCCTCCTTGTCTCCAGTTAACCTGACACTCAGCTTGATGTATTATAGATGAGCTGCCTCTGCTCCCTCCAGCCTGGTCTGACAGTCTGACTACTTTCACCTGTGGCTAACCCCTCCGTCACAGCACTGTGACTCAGGGCAGCCTCTGGTTGTGAGGTGCCTCTCTTTCTTTCTTTTTGTTGAGGTAAATTCGCACAGACATTAAGAGCTGCCCTTGACAAACAGTGCAGTGGACATCTGCACTGAGTGGTGCTACCAAGCAGTGAGGGGTCAAGTGTGCTCTTCCTCCACTTCAGATTAAAATCAAATCAAATTTTATTGATATGCCATTTTTCGTACATTATGCAGTCCGAAGTGCCTCACAGAGGCTGAAAACAACAATTAAAAAATAAAATAAAATAAAAATAAAAGACCCACCCCCAACCCTGAGTAAATATACCCACTCGCACACAGACACGCACACTCACACACACCCCACCCACACGTACACAAACACACACTTAGGCATGGCATGGCGCCGAGATCTTAAGTGAGGGAAAAGACACCTTGGGAAACACTGGAGCTGAAAAAACTGAATAGTAAATAAGTAAGGGTAAATATCTAAAATAAATTAATAGGTGAAAAAGTAAATAAATGACTGAATAAATAGATAGATTAATAAATTAAGAACCTGATCAACAGGAGAAAAGAGATCAGTCAAATGCCTGATTAAATAGGTGAGTCTTGAGCCTCTTCTTAAAAATCTCGACAGACTCTGCAGCCCTGAGGTTCTCTGGCAGGTTGTTCCACAATCTGGGCCGTAATAACTGAAAGCCACAGGAACAAAACAGGAAACCACTGTAAATCCAGTGCAGGTCAAACCTACTGTCACACCTCTAGATGTCACTGTACTCTTAGTTTTGCGCTGCTGCTGTCTCTGAAGCGTCTGCAGATGATTGGCGCTCAATAAAGTCAACCTCTGACTGCAGATACGCTGCCTCACATGATGAAGTACAGCCACCATCTAGCCTCTGGAGCTGTTGAGTGAATGTGATACAATGGATCCTTCATATGTATTACTTTGATTTAAGCTTTTAGCTTCTCTCTCACTCCTGCCATCACCATTTCCTCTCTGCTTCCATCATTTTGGACTTTTTGTCCCACTGAGCCATCTATTGCTTCATTTCACATTTTCACTTCATTGGAACAGCCCATTCTCTCTCTCTCTCTCTCTCTCTCTCTCTCTCTTACTGCATCCCTCTCCTAACCCCCCTTTGCTACTCTGTCTATCTGTGTACTGAATCAGCATTTTAGAGCAGTATGCCGCAGGCCTGCAGAGAGGCAGACCATGGAGTTAATTATACTCCCTCAGATGCTCGATCTCTCCCCTATCTCCCTCCTCTGTTGCTCTATCCCACCTCTCTCTCTCTTTCTTAATGTACATTATATCCCTTGAAGTCCGATAACTCTGCACTAAACTCTCAGTTCCACCACAAGCTCACGAGCCACATCTAAATAACTTATTATTTCTCGGTTTCCTCTCAGTACATTACTATTACATCACAGATGACACATAAATCTAGATGTCTGTGTTGTGTTGAGGCACCACTTTCAGGCTGGAGATTAATTTTGCATGAAATACACAACGAGAGCTAAACAGGCTGCGAATGTCAACCTTCTGCTAGTTGGTGGGGTTTCCTGTGTTGTTGTGGGTGAGAAGGCAATTTTGTCCTCTGATGCCTCACAGGCAAAAATGAGGGAGTCTTTTTTGCCTCAGCTGTCTCCACAGTGCAACGTGAGTTCTGGCAGGCAGCTGCACTGCCAAATTCTCCTGGTTCTTGTGATTCTGCTGGAATGCAGACGCAGTTTTGCACTTTTGACTGTTGCGGGACACTACCTGCATCACACCACTACTGGAGAAACTAAACGGTTTCCTCAAAAGATTACAGACTCTGCTTTCAGCAGTGCTTCAGCTCAAACAGCAGAGGTTTGTAAATCCAACTCAAGCTGGTGCCTGGTTGCTGATCGTAAAAAAAGAAAATGAGTTTAGTGTCAGTGTATTACAGGAGAAACACTGTGTTACAAGTCTACTGGGTGCTGCTCACCGCTCGAATTCAAAGACAGTGTTGATATGTTTGTGCACAGCGAGAATTATCATGTGTTCTGTGCAGAGATGAGAAAGAAATGGGAAAAAAAAGATGAGTTGTGGATCAGTGAAGCAGTGTTATCCGCCCACAGACATCAGCTAACAAGAAGAGAGGGGAAAGGCCAGCAGCATACCAGCAACAGAGGAGGAACTGAGTGGGGGGAGGTATCCAGAGAATTTAGTCCAATTTAGAATTTAACATGGCTTGTTTTTGAAATTAAAGGAAAAATTCAAGATATGGAAACACAGAGATGGAGAGAGAAAAAAGGAAAGAGCTTAAGTACGACTCCTGAACTTCCTTTCCCTGCTTGCTATGACAAAATACTCTCATATTTTCTCTCTCGCTCTCGTTCTTTAAACCTCACTGCCTCAGTGTGTGTGTGTTTCTAGAGGTTTTACATTTTTAAAACCGACTCCTTATCGGTTTTGTGGATTAACATAATTAACTAGTCCTCTACCTCTGGATTCCCACCTCGAAGCCAATCAGGTTGTTCTCCCTGGTTTGTGGAGGTCAGTGGGTGAGGCTGATGGATGAGAGTGTGATGAGTGGTCAGCCAAAGACAGTCAACTATAACTCTCCTGTCTATACATACAGTACAATAACAGTCCACACAAAAAAAATGTTTTAGACAAAATAATGTCATTTCACAGTCAGAAATAGGAATTGAACATAACGTTATTCACAGCTCATTTAGTGTGACAGGCGTTTAAACATGGACACTGAGTTTGCGTGCGAACAGAAGACCCTCGTTCCCTCAATTAGCTCACAAACAATGTGCAGCAGCCAAAGACGAGGCATGTTGTCCGAGTGGTGGAAACCGCTGCGAGCAGCCTCCCGGCTATCGGCATGCCCACATGTGTGTATAATCTCTCTCACTGGTATACATCATTTGTTTTTAACGATTAAGTGTAATTAATCAGTATAAGTATAATTTAATGTTGATTAAATATATTAAGTTTGTGTTCATGGTGAATGAAAAGTGGTAGTCCTGTTGCTCTCATTGGAAACTGACTCCCCATCGTCTCCACTATAAATTAACCATCAGAGAACAGTGTAACAGTCAGAAAGGAGAGGAGGATTAGCCCGAACTAAGGTTTTCCATTTACATAATCCACCGTTTTGGATTAGCTTCATTCACTCACCTGAGAATGTGATACATTTAACAGTGTCACATTAAAGATCTATAGTGGATTTATTTCTAAGGGTTGAAAATGACACAGGAGACAGATGTTGAGTATCCTTTATGTGATACAGGTAGACACAGCTGGGTCACATTTTGGGATTAAGTTACGGCCACAAGTGACATCTGTAGAGAGAGGAGAACCTTCCAGAAGGACAACTATCTCTGCATCAATCTACCAATCAGCCTGTATGCTAGAGTGGCCAGACAGAGGCCACGCCTTAGTAAAAAGCAGATGTCAGCCCACCTGGAGTTTGACTAAATGCACCTGAAGGACTCACAGAAAATGGGAAACTAAATCCTTTGGTCTGATGAGGCAAAGATTGAGCTATTTGGTGTGAATGCCAGGCAGTGCTCATCACCAGGCCAACACCATCTCCACAGTGAAGCATGGTGGTGGCAGCATCACGTGGGGGATGTTTTTCAGTGATAGGAACTGAGAGACTAGTTAGGACAGAGGGAAAGATGAATGCAGCTATGTAAAGAAATATCCTGCATGAAAAGCTGCTCCAGAGCCCTGGACCTCAGACTGGGGTGACAGTTCACCTTTCAGCAGGACGACGACCCTCTGCACACAGCCAAGATATCAAAGGAGGCTTCAGGACAAATCTGTGGTTGTCCTTGAGTGGTCCAGCCAGAGCCCAGCCTGGGATATGAACATCTCTGGAGAGATCTGAAAATGGATGTGCAACGACGCTTCCCATCCAACCTGATGGAGCTTAAGAGGAGCAGCAAAGACGACTGGGCCAAACTGCCCAAAGATCGTAGAGCCAAGCTGGTGACATCATATTCAAAAAGACTTGAGGCTGTAACTGCCGCCAAAGGTGCATTGATAAAGTATTGAGCAAAGGCTATGAATCCTTATGTGCTGTGTGTGATTTCTATTTATTTTTAATAAATTTGCTAGCATTAAAAAACACTTTTGTCATGTTGTCATAATGGAGTGATGTGTATTGACTTTTAAGGAAAAAAATTAATGTATTCCATTTTGGACAATGTGGAGAAAGTGAAGCTCCAGGGTGAACTTTCCAGATGCACTGAAAATGATTACTGTAAGGAGGAGGAGAATTCCTTTATTAATCCCTCAAGGGGAAATTACATTTTTTCACTCTGTTAGTAACTTTTTTTCAGTTGCACATTACACACACAAGTCATGAAACAAACACATGCACATGCATTGGAGGAGAGGTGTCAGAGTGAGGGGGCTGCCCCTTATCCAGGCGCCCCGAGCAGTTGGGGGTTCGGTGTCTTGCTCAAGGGCACCTCGGCAGTGCCCAGGAGGAGGAACTGGCACCTCTCCAGCTACCAGTCCACTCTCCACATTTTGGTCCGACCTGGACTTGAACTGGCGATTCCCAGCCCAAGTCATTACAGACTGAGCTACTGCCGCCCCCAGTAACAGTGTTACAGTAACACTAATGTCAAATCTAAATTTAGCTCACATCAGCTAGCATTAATAAGTTGACCCAGCAAGACAGTAAAACCCTTCAGTGTGTTGAAAAGAATTGCTATTAAAGATGTGTTATTTCTTGTAGACAGTGTTTTATAGTGCAGCTGTAACGTCACAAACTGCAACCTGATCTTTTTCCAGGGGCTAAACATAGTTGTTTTTTATTTCCTCCACATTAAAGAGAACTTCACTTTTTTTCCCAACATATTCTCATACAGCATTTACATGATATCGGAAAATAATATTTTTGCGAGTCTTCCAACACGTTCAGCAGCATGAGCGATCAGCACGCCTGTTCAATCTCCTGCAGGCAACAAAACTACAATTTTACTAATATTGCTTGACATATTACTTATTCTATTATTTCATTATTACTGTTTTATTGTTATTATATACAGTACAACTACTATGTATGTTTTATGTTTTTTTATTACAAAGCAGGTTCAAGTGCTGTATGCTGTATAAATACTGTGAAAGTATGATCATGTATGTCTACGCTGACTACATCACCTGTCCCGTTCATCCAATCATACAAAGTGATTACATGGGATATATATGAATTATAGTGCATAAATGTACATATGTATAGCTATAATATCTTTAGAAATATAATCTAATTGTTGATGCAATCAGCAATTTTAGAAATATAGTTTGGTTTTATCAGCAAATCAAATGTTTAGAGATGCTCCTTGTTTACATAGGATAGAATATTTTTTATTCACATATGTGCATGAGAGATGGTCTATTGACCTCAGAAAGAGTGTTGACTGATTGTTCAGAATAAAGCAATATACTTAATGTTACTTTGACTTTGGCTTTCTTGCTCATTCCAGCTTCTTTCTGACTGCGTGAGTGACTGCAATTAGCTCTACCCCTCATATGCCTGGTGGGCTGCTGTGGTAAAAGCTCACATGGTGCTAAGAGCTGATTTATAGCCACTGTGTGCATTAAGAATTACATCAGAGCTGCAGAGGAACTCTAAATCTGCCACTTATACAAGATTAGCTCCTTACTACTTCAGCTCTGTCCATAAGAAACACAATCCATCTCTTTTTTTTGTTCTTGATGTATTTCCTATGTATTTCCTTCTGTTTCCTGCTCTTATGATGGTGAAAACCGTTGTGGGAAAAATGTTTGGTCACTGATATTTTTTTCTGCTAGACATTCTCTTGTGTTCCTCACTCCCCTGTTGTTTGACTCCATCCCTTTCACTTCTCCTGAGAGGTTTGTTGTGTCGTTTTGCCAGGCTATGGAGGAAAATCGTTACCCATGATTACTGTCGGTGGCACTCTCTGTGTGAGTGTGAGTGAGGTCCACCACGACAGATTAATAGCATGGTTTAGACGTTTTTGACTATAGACTTTCTTACCCGCTAAGTTGAGTTACAACTAGGTATGGGTGACAATTTGTTTCCATAACAGACTAGTGGAAAAAAATCCATATAGAGTACACATTTAGGTGTTTATTTTACAGTTGTTTATTTGCGTCTGCAGATTTCATTTATGTACCAAAAGTTACCAAAAGATAAGATAGATGGATAGGTACTTTATTAACCCCGGGGGAAATTCAGTAGTAATGCATCATTTGCATACTTTATCACATACAATTGAAGATGTTTCAAAACTGTTTCATGGTGATATCTATTAGTTATTTTATTCACCCTGTTCACCTGTTGTATCTGTAACACCACATGTAATTTTACAATCCATGTTTGTTTTCTCAAAATGAGTTCACCCTGAGCCAGAACACTCCACTTAGCGCTTACATCCACCAACCTTCCAGTTTCATTGCTATCTTTATTTTGAAGTTTTTCACAGTCTGATTTATACATTTTATTGGAAAACAAATGGCCAAAATTGATTTATTTTTTTTTTTATGTGACAGTATTTTGTGATTTATTGAGTGATAAACAGAAATTCCCTGTGTAAAAACCTGACGCTAATATATCAACAAAATTTTGAACCTGGCTTGCACGCAAATTAACAAGTTAGATATTGCCTCATTTGTAATGCAAAACAATGTCTTAATGTAAGTAATCAACTTGAGAAGTTTAATGGTGATATTATATATCTACAGTATTTGTTACCCTACCTGTACTGTCTCCCCTTGAAGTGTACAGCGAGTGACTGTATTGATTTGAACACAACTGAACATTAAGACTTCACTGCTGGATATGATTAACCAAGAATTACTTGTTTATATTATGTGTGTGTGTGTCTTTACAGTATGTGTGCATATCATCCACCCACACCATCATGAATCCCACATTTTACACCTCGACCATAGTGTCGCTGCAGGCTTAGAAAACATTTAGTACACTCTATAGGTATACTTTGTATACTGTGTGTACTTTGTGTCTCTATGCATGTTGATCTATATTTTTATGTAAATGATCTCCATCCTTAAGCTACAGTTGCCTCTACATTGTATGGCTGTTATCCAGTTTTAAGTCAATATTTTATGCACATATACAGTACATATCATGAAAAAATCACTTTTTTGTGCTTGTGTATATATATTAGAATATCTTGAGTTCCTACAAACCCGCAATCTGTGAAATAAGACAATCCAGTCAGGTTTTTGTGAATGTCTAGATCAGAAAAGACATACATGATTGAACAAGTCATTCACACAATAAATCACCCACAGCTTGAGAACTACATTGCCTGGCCAAAGAAAAAGTCACCACCCAAAAAAAAAGGTCACACTCTCTAATATTTCGTTGGACCGCCTTTAGCTTTCATTATGGCACGCATTTGCTGTGGTATTGTTTTGATAAGCTTCTGCAATGTCACAAGATTTATTTCCATCAGTGTTGCATTAATTTTTCACCTAGATGTTGCATTGATGATGGTAGAGTCTTACCGCTGCGCAAAGCCTTCTCCAGCACATCCCAAAGATTCTCAGTGGGGTTAAGGTCTGGACTCTGTGGTGAAAATGATGCATCATGCTCCCTGAACCACTCTTTCACAATTTGAGCCTGATGAATCCTGACATTGTGATCTTGGAATATGCCCGTGCCATCAGGGAAGAAAAAAAATCCATTGATGGATTAACCTGGTCATTCAGTATATTCAGGTAGTCAGCTGACATCATTCTCTGAGCACATACTGTTGCTGAACCTGCAGTAATTATCATATCTATTTGCTTAGTTAAATCTAGGTGGCTACTTTTTTTTGGCCGGGCAGTGTATCTCAGGTGCCATATTTTTCTCCCATGCCATTCAGAGCAGCCTGGGCATTTTTTAGGAGGTGGTCTTAAAGAAACAGGCGCTAAAACAGGGTGTTTCAGACAGAGGGTGAATACACGTATATTCAGACAGACAGCTTGAGAAAAAGAATGTGTTTTTTGAAGATTAAAACTTGGTCAAGTAGAAACCCAAACCTAAACTAACCGAAATTAGCATGATTAAAGTGGGCTGATATGGAGCAACTGGGGACAGGTAGTTATGTCTGATTGCTGGTTTACTGTCATTGAGCATCACGAAGTAAAACATCCCTTGTAATAGAAATGATCACAGGTCAAAGGCTCAGCCAAGCCAAATACTAAAATATTCCCAAGCTGTTGGTGGAAATCCACCTTAAAAAGCAAGAAGAGGTAGCAGGCTTTACTTTCAAACCCTCAGGGACTTAATGCACCTATTGTCCACCATTCAGCATTGATAAGTGTAATGGGAGAACAGACAAATTCATTAAGCTCAGACTGACCTGCTACGAAGAGCAATTTGGTTTCAAACACAGTTAGGCACCTGTGGGAGAGAGGAAATTAGCATTTTAAATAGGTACGATTATAGGCCAGGCCAGTGTGTGTGTGTGTGTGTGTGTGTGTGTGTGTGTGTAGCTACGCACACAGACATCTCCTTTCTACTCACTTACTTGAGTAATATATCGCCACGGTTGATGCTATCTGAAATATTGACACAACATAATGCTGTGCTCCCACGCCTCGGTGCACTTTTTATAAATAGAGTGCTGGTGCTGAACGCAGCTGGAGCGCACTCCTGAGAGCACTTGAATCTGACACAACACAAAGAAACCACTCAGCGCTACTCCTACATTTAGCTGGCAGGCCTTACCAAATAGTTACCGGTGTGAACATTTAAATTACAGGTGGCTGTGATATGACAATTGCTGCACATAAGCTTTAAAGAGAACTGGAACGGTGCTCGAAAAACACAGATTTAGTCAGTTTCAAGAGTTAGGCTTATGTAAGACTTTAGTTGATCATTTACTAACTCCTATTTGGGATCCCTATGCTGCTAGAGTTCTATGTTCTTGATATAAGCAATCATCATGAGATCTTCACAGTTATAATTAATTCTAATTATTATTAATATATAGGCTAATTATTTTAAATAAAAACTGAAGCAAGGAAAAAAAAACTGTCTTGTTTGCTAATTTACATGTGTAGATTTCAGGATGTCTGAGCTGTAAGTTGGTGATTTCTACATCTCGATCCAGTGAAAGAATTAATATTTGACAAAATAAAAAAACATAGCTGAGAACATAAAACTGTTTGAAATTTCTCCTCTATGTGTCATAATAAAGGAAAAAGTCACCCACAAAATTATCATTTGTATATCAATTACTCCCCGTGCTACCTTGAATTTCACAGCAAACAAAAAATCAAGAAACAGAGAAAATCCTTGATGAACTGAATTGAGTTAAATTGAATTAACACACTAGATGGAGAACATGGCAAGTGTTCTACCTGTTAATCATCAGCATGTTAGCACTGTCAAAGGGGACAGTTACAAAAAAAACTACAAAATGACATGAGAACAAAAAAGAAACAAAAGGACATTACTTATTTTTATTGCTGTTTCTAATAAATGCAGAAGGCGACAATAAAGCGTAAAACTTCTGTATAAAGGTTGCAGAAGTTCATGCGTTTTTAACTCTAAATATGGATAAAATCTATATCATTTTGTTGCCTGTTACTTATCAAATGTGTGTGAATATGAAAGGTGTTTGTGTGAGGATAGATAGATAGATAGATAGATAGATTATTCATCTCACAGAGAAATTCAGAAATTCACTGAGTTAATTCCAAGCAATTCACTGCAGCATTCAAATGCTCCCCTGTGATGTGTTAAATCAAATCGATACCTTTGACTTGTGTCTTTCTCTCTTATCGTTTAAGGTGTCCGAAGAGAAATCTCATATTTGTAACAGGCCAACAAGTCATGCTCCAAGAGTGACCTCAGATAAATGAGTTATCTCTTAATATATTAATATGACATATACAGTAGTGGGTCCCAAAGGGCAATTTCTTTGAGTGAAATGCAGATAGTTACGAGGTGAAGGCTCTAATCTCCGACAGGGAAGATCTAATACTGTAGAGTATCAAGCCAGATTTTATTAGATCTAGAGAGAAGAGCCAGATAGTTAAGTTTTAAAAAAATGAATAGAAAGACTGATCATTTCTGGCCAGAAAATGGTTTACCAAAACATTCAATTTGACTTTGCAAAGTGCTGCTATTCCTATTTGTTCTATTGTCCTAATAAGAGTAACATGCCCTGTGCTTGATACTCTATAACACAAGCGTAGTTATCCATGCAGGAGCCACCAGTGGAAGATGTCAGAAAGGAGGAAAGTGTAGGGTTTTCCAACAATAATGAACTATTCCTATTCCTATTTCTTCACAGAAATAAATTTGTATCCAGTTTGTTTGGTGAGTTCACAGCACCTTTCAGTGCTCAGGGAATATAATATTCAGCTTAAGATAGACTTACAAGGACAACTGAAGTGAGAGCAGAGAAGATAAATGAATTGTTAGCAGATTTATGGAAACAGGCTCACAGACTGGTCTGTAAATGGATGGTTTATTAAATGTTTTCAGAATGTACTGTTTTACACGTTATTTATTTATAGACCATCTCATCAAGGCTCTCTTAATTTTCACAGGAAGTTATCAAAGTTGTCTGATTTAACTCTTTGGAGTTCCCAAAAAATTCTAACCTGCTAACAAACCAATCAGGGGTTTACATACAGTACATATTGTCTATTACTAACATTATGGGGTCATTATATTGACTAACATTACTTTCCTAGAGACATATCCTAACCCTAACCAAAGTCTAACCTTATCCTGACCTTAAACCCTCACCAAGCCTTCACCCTAAAATGGAACAGTTTACATTATGGGGACATGCGTTGTGTCCCCAGAGGGAGGGCTTGTCCCCAAAATGTGACTTTGAGAGCAGAGTTATGTCCCCATAACATGAGTAATACATGCACAAACACACACACACACACACAGTTCTTATGACGGATCAATAGTGAAACATTTCTCATGGAGGCCCATGTGGAGGAGAGGACACAGTGTGGCATTACTCCTCCTCTTCCTCTCTTTCCATCTTTTATTCTGCTCTCTCTCTCGTATTGATCCAAAAATGGCAGTTTTTAGCTGCAGCCTCCAGCATGATATCTGACCCTGCTTTGTTCAAGATCTTTCTCTTTTTCTCGTCTCTCCTCTCCTGGGTCTATTAAAGAGAGTTCGCCAAAGCCTGATTTTGCCCCAATATAGGAGCCAAATCGTGCAATAGTATAGCACCTTAATCATTTGAAGTCATAGAATAAGGTTTACATCATCATGTTGGGGTGGGAGATGTTGTTTATCTTTTCAGGGAGGTAGTTAAAGATGGGAAAGGGGGGTTACAAGGGGGGTTGAGTAATCTACAGTCATGGAAAAAATTATTAGACCACCCTTGTTTTCTTCAATTTCTTGTTCATTCTAATATCTGGTACCACTAAACGTATAATACAATGAACACAACAAAAAATGCAGCTGGTCACATAATACTTTATGTCCTATTTGACATTCTTAAGCTTAATTGATTCCCAGGGTATATAAGAGGCCATTTCATGTCACAAGCAGCACTGCACATGCAAAGGCCTAGAGTGGTTTCCTGCTTACATTCAAGCCGTAGCACAACTCAGAAGTTGTCAGCTCTCACATAATGCCTAAAACAAAAGAATTATGTGAAGCAACAAAGGCAGCCATCTTGGCACTGCTGGAAATTGGCATGAGTGAGAGACAGGCAGCGAAAAAACTGAAGATCTCCAAGACAGCCGTTCATTCCAACAAAAAAAAACAAGCTGAACATGGCACTACCAAATTGCTACCTGGCCGTGGCAGGAAACGTCTTTCTACCCCACGAGATGACCGTGCACTCATCCGTTCCTGTGTCAGGAATCGTCGTCAGACCTCCAGGGACCTTAAAAATGAGTGGGCACTGTCGAGAAATGTGACTTGCTCGGCAAGGACAGTTCGAAACCGACTTGTTGAAGCTGGTTTGAAGTCACACAGAGCACGCAAGAAGCCCTTCATCAATGAAAGGCAGAGGAAGGCCCGGTTACTCTTTGCTCGAGACCACAAGGATTGGACTGTTGATGATTGGGCTAAGGTTCTCTTCAGTGATGAATCCAATTTTGAATTGATGCCCACTCCAGCCAACTTACTGGTTAGGAGGAAGCCTGGAGAAGCTTACAACCCAGACTGTCTTGCCCCTACAGTAAAACATGGGGGTGGATCAGTCATGATCTGGGGTTGTTTCAGTCTGAGTGGAACAGGGCAAATGCAATTGTGTGAAGGCCGAATGAACCAGGTCAAGTACAGGACTACCCTTGAAAACAGTCTTCTTCCATCAGCTGGAAAACTCTTTCCTGCCTCGAATGACTGGATTTTCCAACAAGACAATGCCCCTTGCCACACGGCAAGGTCAGTTAAAGCCTGGATGGAGAACCACAACATTCGCACCATGCCTTGGCCTGCTCAATCACCAGATCTTAATCCAATTGAAAACCTGTGGAAAATCATCAAACTCAAAATGGAGAACCACAAGCCCAAAAACAAAGAAAATTTGTTTGAATTTGTCCAACAGGAATGGGCTGCTGTGACAGCAGAACAATGTCAGAAGCTGGTGGAGAGCATGCCAAGACGCATGGCTGCAGTCATCAAAAACAATGGTTATGCAATCAAGTATTAACTCTTGTGTGTATCATGTGTTTAAAGCAAACAGAAAAGAAAACATGGAATGCTTAAAAGTAGTGTTTTTGGCGGTACAATGCCATAGCTATTGATGTAAGAATTTAAGTAATTTTGGTTATTATCAAGAAAACCATGGAAAATGAATAATCCTTAGTTCTTAAATTAAACTCTCATGAGCTATTTTTGTTGTTATCATTATAATTGTCCAAACAAATGTACCTTTATTTGAGCCAGGCATTAAAATTAACAAGAAATTGAAGAAAACAAGGGTGGTCTAATATTTTTTTCCATGACTGTACTTTTTGTATTCTCTTGAGAAATAGTAAAGATCACAGCCAAACTTGATTCTGCAGCGCTTACCGGTGTGTTGTCCATTTTAAAGCTGATATCAGCTCGACATTTGTGCGTTTCCTCTGTGTGGGTTTGAACTCAACGATATATTCAGAATCTCTTGAGAGGAGTCACACTCCATCTCTACGTGAAACAGGACCAAGAGACCATCCATCACACAAGCACAGCTACTCTAACCAGCCCGCCAAAGTGCTGAGCCAGCAGATTTCTGAGATAAGGTCATATGAGAGTCTATCCTTTATTTGTGTTTTGAAAAAAAAAAAATGTGCAGACACTTCCCCCGAGGTTGAACAGGTGACCCCTGCTGGATGTTCCTTCTCGTTCAGAGGGACACATTTCGAGCTTCAACATGGTCTCATGAATAGCACACCTCTTTTAAGGACAATGTGTGTCATTATCTGTGAATTTTAAGCTTTGCGCAAGTTGGTAACACCCTTTCTCATTCCTGTCTCATGACATATGGTCACAGTTTTAAACACATGGTTTACGTTGTGAATTCAAACTAAATTTGTCTCTGTACAGTATGTTTAGGCAACACATTGATGTGAATAAAATAAGTATGTTTGGTAAATAATGCAGTCAACATAAATGACTGGCTGAGTTTTTGTGTCATGTGTCTATTATATACTTTTGCAAAATGAATGACACAAAAATGATGTGATAATCTTTGCGTTTTGATTTTTGCATTAATATGCACCTCATCATTTTAAAAGGTATGGACCAATTAAAATCTACAAGGAACCATTTGACATTTGGAAAATTGGCTTATTTGCTTTTCCCTAGCGCAGTAAATAAGTAGCTAAACCCAGCAGCTGGTTCGCTTAGCTTAGCTTAGCTTACGACACCTGTAGAGCTCACAGCTGAAAGTGTCATAGCTTGTTTATTTAACTCGGAAGTGTAAAAACTACAACCAGCGGAGACTTCAGGACATTACCCCGACCACGGACAGAGCCAGACTATCAGTTTTTATCCCCAGTTTCCTGTCTATATGCTAAGCTAACTAGCTGACTGTAGCTTCACATTACTGCAATATACAGGGTTGGACAATGAAACTGAAACGCCTGGTTTTAGACCACAATAATACAGCATCAGTTCGTCTTGGGAATGACAGATACAAGTCCTGCACAGTGGCCAGAGGGATTTTGAGCCATTCTTCTTGCAGAATAGTGGTCAGGTCACTACGTGATGCTGGTGGAGGAAAACGTTTCCTGACTCGTTCCTCCAAAATACCCAAAAGTGTCTCAATAATATTTAGATCTGGTGACTGTGCGGCCATGGGAGATGTTCATCTTCACTTTCATGTTCATCAAACCACTCTGTCACCAGTCTCGCTGTGTGTATTGGTGCATTATCATCCTGAAACACGGCACAGCCTTCAGGATACAATGTTTGAACCATTGGGTGCACATGGTCCTCCAGAAGGGTTCAAGAGAGTTGCAGTGCACATTTAATTCTGCAGTGAGTTGGGCAGCTGTGGTTTTATGTTTTTTGGATACAATCCAGGTTAGCACCCGGACATCCCTTTCAGACAGCTTCCTCTTGTGTCCACAGTTACTCCTGTTGAATGTGGTTCATCCTTCTTGGTGGTATGCTGACATTACCCTGGATACCGTGGCTTTTGATACATCACAAAGACTTGCTGTCTTGGTCACAGATGTGCCGGCAAGACATGCACCAACAATTTGTCCTCTTTTGAACTGTGATATGTCACCCATAATGTTGTGTGCATTGCAATATTTTAAACAAAACTATGCTATTACTCTGCTAATGGAACCTTCACCTGCGATGAGGTGGCGACTTGTCCAGGGTGTACCCTGCCTTCCGCCCTAAGACAGCTGGGATAGGTTACAGCCCCCCGCGACCCTATGAGGATAAGTGGTAGAAAATGGATGGATGGATGGATGAACCTTAACACTCTGCTCTTACTGGTGCAATGTGCAATCAATGAAGTTTGGCCACTAGGCCGGTCAAATTTAGCCATGAAACATCCGACACCAAATTGGCCAGTGTTTCACTTTCATTGTCCAACCCCTGTAGGTGAATAAGTGTAATTCTCAAAATGTCAAACTAACACTTTTACAATATAATCTGACACAGCCACATCACACAAAATTCTGTTATGAACCACCTTGCTAAACTTGAACAACAAAATAATCAGACAAGCA
The DNA here is from genome assembly GCA_029721515.1 of Synanceia verrucosa. Taxonomy (NCBI): domain Eukaryota; kingdom Metazoa; phylum Chordata; class Actinopteri; order Perciformes; family Synanceiidae; genus Synanceia; species Synanceia verrucosa. The sequence goes on from CM056558.1 coordinate 7,272,088, forward strand.
TAAAAAATAGCTACTAAACTAGTGAAAAAATGAGCAGTTGGCTCTGGTCTGAGATGCTGGGGGTGTGCCCACTGAAGCCACCGAAGCCAGACATTGATTAACCAGAGTCCAACATTGTTCCTCCCAGCCTGCAACAGAATGGTCAGTTTTGTATTTTAAATTATTATTTATTGTGTTTTATGCTTTGGAGGGAGACAGATGCCTCTGAAGACACAGGGACGCGAGCCAGTCACCATTCATCAATATCAGTGGACTGTCTGTGAGCCCCAGTTGTCTCCGATGGAAATTTGTAAAAGTAAATGCTCATGGCCGCTGTGTGTCATTGTACTATGAAAATCTGGAAAACTGTCCAACTTCAAAATGCATCATTATTTAATGTAAATTTTATTTATACATTTTTAGGTTAGCTTTTATTTTGGAATTTCACTTCACCCACTCTTTAAATGCAATATTTACTTTTGGGATTTATTATGGAACTATTAATTGTAACCTGCAACTGATGGTCGCTTTATGTGTTCCTTAAAAATGCTAAATCAGATGACTCTTGTTGCATGCATCCTATTCTCCATAGTGACGTTCTCCTCAACATCCAGGCTCAGACCTCCTATTGTTGTGTTCTCCACATCCAGGACTTGTCCTCCTTACTTTTTCCGACCATACACAGCTGTGTTGGTGCAGATCAGAAAATAATAGACTTTGTATTCAGGACGAGACATACTTATTGATGACCTCCCCTCTGTCTTCAAAGCATCTCAGAAACTGTCAAAACAAGACTCAGAAAATAGTTTATTATGTTGATTTACAGCTGAGGTTTTAATCTGAACTGCAGCACTAGAATGAAAATGACACTTGACTGAGAGAGAGAAATAGAGAGAGAGTGCAGAGAGAGGAGGAGAGAAAATAAAAGACACAATGAGACCTCATTAAGGCTACAGTGAAGTGAGCAGGCATGTGCGCGTGCACGCTCATGTGCGTGATCCAGTCATTTTTTCTGTGTGTGTTTTTGCCTGTGTGAGTGTGTGTCAGTCAGGCAGATCTGGGGAACCCCTGGGAGGGTTAAGTAGGGAAACAGCAGAGATTGAGGTGGGGAATACTCATCAAAAAAACGTCCAAATCAGGAAAGGTGTCGACAAGAGTCACCCTGTAAGGGGACAGAGGGGAACGGAAGTGTGTGTCTGTGTGTTTGTGTGTGTGTGTGTGTGTGTGCGTCCCCTGGTAGTCATGAGGAAGGTACAGTACAAAAGTATTAGGTTGTTACATTGAGATGACTAAGGTTAGCGCTTTATGGGGATGGGGGTGTAAATGCGTCACAATGTGGGGGCTCCATCTCAGGGGTGAGGTCGTGTTGAGAGGGGTGAGGTGCTGGGAGGTGGTGGGGGGTCCTTGGGGGCAGTCCTGTGGTAATGAGCTGTTACTCTCAGAGGAAGACAAGCTCTATTACAGGAGCACTGAGCTGCTATTCTGAGGTTTAATCTGAGGCTGGTTCGTTGCTCAGCACAGATACACGCTTGTCCTTTGACAGCATGCTGAATGTAAAGAGGGAAGTGAGATCTTTGGGTTTTGAGTAAAAGAGTCAGATAAAACAAATCTGGAAACTGTTCCCATCGTACGCCAGATCCGAGCTCAGCCTGACAGCATGACTGGAGAATGACAAATGCACTGTGACACAGTTTTGTCTGAGTGAGACGTGATTTCTGTGTCTCCTTCCCATCAGTTTGTTTCTGTCTTCCTCTGACTGCTATATCCCTTCCCGTCCCCCTCCTGTGAGGTGTGGAAATCCTGTTCTATAGGACTCTGACACACTAGCATCCTGCCGACCTCGCCCCCGCCGCTTCTAAGAGATCAAAGGTTCAGTTCTGGAGGGAGGTGTGCCAGCTGAGGGCCAATCAGCGGGTCAGCAGGTCGAGGTCGGAGAGCCAGATGTCTGCTGGGGACATTTGTTCATCATTTTCAGTTGAGGTTTGGGGAACACTTGTCGGCGCATTCTGTGAGAATGTCTGCCATTGTTTAGTAGTGAGGTGAAATGATTTCTTGTTTCGCACAGTTCAATGCTTAGTTACATAGATTTCTAATTTCACAGGGGCATTCCAAAGATTGTGCACATCAAGATTCATTTTCCTGAGCACAGTCGGGCGTCATTGGATGTCACTGTGAGTATAGGACTGCTATTGGCCTATTGTGGCGTTCACCTCCCCTTCCACTTTGTGTTCTATCTATTTTGCTGGTTGCTGCATCCTGGCCTCAGCTCTACCCAAGACGATTGTGATTGGTTTATAGAAATACTAACATCTAGTGTGCTTTATCGCCCTATAGAGTAGCAAAGTCACTCACCTCCCTCCCAGCATCACCCACGGGACTTTTAGGAAAAAATATGTACAGCAGTCAAACGGTGAGAGACAAATCATTTTCTGATCCTGTTTGATTTATGGCATGAATCAGATTTTTGTCAATTTAAAAGATTTTGCCAAATCAATAAAGTCAGCATTAATTTATGTCTATAACTCTATAATTTCAGATGCTACAGTTTATTTTATTTTCCATTGAAGATTGTCTGCCAGACATGCATCTAATTAAAAAAAAAGTAATAGCACACTGTGATTCTCATTGTAATCATCCATTTAGCGTGTTTTTTTTTTTTTTTTTGGCGCTGTCAATGCTGCTGTAACCTAAATGAGTTGGATGAACTGCATCAAGTGAAATTCAAAACAATTGTCTGTCTGAATATGAGGGCTTGAGCTTGGTATCTGTAGTAGGGAATACAAAATACATGATTTGCTCAAACAGGAGGCCACATCATTTTGCATTCTTACTGTATTCTATTCCTGTTACAAATGGTAAAAGGAGAAGAGCTCAGTCTAGCCAACTGAAGTGGTTCCTTGTCCTTGTTTTTCTGCTTCAGCGTGTCACTGTGACCTGGTGACACACTGAGCTGTCAGGATCGATTGAGGTTCCTTGGAGCTGGCAGTGGAGAGCCGGACTGGCATTCCTGCATCAGTGTGCCATGTCTGGTCTACCATCCCTCCTGAGAGCGCCCACAGCCACAGTGACACACCGCTAACCAAGCGGGGCTGCAGGACGCTTTACCTACTTTACATCTCCACAAATTTCACACCATCAGCTGGGCCGCTGCCATGCCAAACCCTCTCACCTACACTACATGGATACACTCTCCTCCTCCTGTGTCACTTCTTTTAACCTCCCTCGCCTGTTTCCCTTGCTCTCTCTCGCTCTCCCTCTTTCCAAATTAAGTGCCAAGGTAAGACTGCAGTATCTGACCCATCTTGGCAGAGGTGACGTTGGATAATAAAACTGCTCTTCCTGCCAAAAAGACAGGAGGAGGTAACTGAGGGAGGTAAAGTGAAGGCGAGCAGAAGACAAGACAAATGAGCAGAGAGAGGGTAAAAGAATAAGAGCTAACAGGAGAGGGAAGAAACACCGGTGCCATGGAGAGGGTGGAAAGAATTAGGAATTAGAGAAGTGGTGAGATAGAAAAAGACACGCATGGAGAAGAGAGAAGAAGTATAGGGTTGACATGGTTTGAGTAAGGTCGCTCCTTTCTTCCCCTCCCTCCTGCTCCTGCATCCCTCCATCCCATTCAAGTGCCAGGGCGTTGGTGCAGAGGCTAAATCAATCACCTCTCTGCCCTCCTTCCTCCATCCACACACACACACACACACACACACACACACACACACACTGTGCTGACGTAGTAGGAACACACCACATCACTGTATTACTGTGAGAGGAGATGGAACAAAGAAAAGATACATTTCAGAAAGAGCAAAACCACAATCATTGGTTAAACATTAGTCTATCATTTTAATAATAGGAAAAGATAAAGTGTTACTTAATATAAGATTTATATAGCCAGAACCACCAGTCATACAGAAAGAAGTTCTGTGTAGATTCATACAATAGTAGTCTATGTTCAGTGTGTGTGTGTGTAGTCCCTGAATATAGGTTAAAGACCCTCAGGTGCGTTGCTGCTCAGTGTGGCGTCTGTGTGAGTGCATATGGTGTGTTTTTAATGTATAGAAAGTGTGTGTTATTGCCATGGGAGCAAACGTCACTGTGAATTTTTGTTTTTTCTTTTGATCAAGTGAACCTGACCATGCGACTGAAAGAGGAAAGGCATATTTTGGTCCCGGAAATGGTGCAACACTGCATGTGGTTGCAGAACAACAAGGCAGGGGTCAAGAACAATCTGGCTAAGGAAGGTAGGTTGCAAAACTACCACTATAAAGCATGTATTTCAACAGCCATACTGTAATGTTCACGTCATATTTATGTTATGTTGCTTTCTCATCAATCTTCCTATGCACTACTGTATGTCTGTAATATAAGTTAATGTGTATTTTGATATATAGATATATCTTTTGGTACTGCATGAAGCGGTCATCTTGCTGAGGCTTCTCCTGTTTGGTGTGGTGGAAAGGAGGATGTGCTGCCAAGGCGTCCTCTGGTTGATGTGGTGGAGAGGGGGATTGCTCAGAATCCATTGCCAACAGCTTGATTATACTCTTCATCCAGATTGTAAAGCCCTCTGAGGCAAATTCGTGATTTGTGATATTGGACTATACAAATAAAATTGACTGGACTTGACTTGACTTTGCTGTGTTTTAAGAAGAAGGCTATCAAAGCTGTCAGAGACATGGCAGGCTGTGATGGGACACTACAGGACCACTTTAGGTCCCGAAGCCTCTGTACTGCCACATGAGGTAGAAGAAGAAGACAGTGACCTGAGCCAGTGAGGATGAGGTGGATAGCACATTGGAGGTAATTTCTGGCATCTTCTGAATCCATGCTGCTGATACAACCTCGCTAGCAGGTAGCAGGCTTTATGCATATTGTTAACACTCTTTTGTTTGCTCCAAAAAGCTGACTCCCTACCTGCCTGCTCACAAACACACCAAGGACTTGGTTTGACTGGTTCCATGTCCTTTGTCTTCAGGAGCTCTTTCTGTCTCTGTTCCAGTCCTGTTCATGGACTTTGTAATGAACTAATTATTTAAACAGTTCAGAAATATTGAAAGGATATGCCAAAATAAAAACCTAAAATAAGCATTCCAAAGTCTGTATTCATTCATTGTTTTTGTTCATCCTATTGCATTAGATAGAAAACCAAGTCATAGTATTTACAAACCTTCAATATTATATCCAATTGAATAAAGAAGCACTGAGCAGTGTATTGTGATTTTATATGCAACTGGACTGTAGTGATCATACAAAGGTAACTTGTTGATAGCTTTAATAATGAACTATAGAATCAATAGTCAGTGTTTTGTTAGTTACTGAAAAATAGTAACTAGTGACAGTTACTAGTTACTTCATCCAAAAAGTAATTCAATTACTTTGTTGATTATGTAGAGCAAAGTAATGCAGTACTGTTAACATTTTTTTCACTCTATAATGCTCCCATTTATGCCCTTATAGCTTTATATGAAAGCTGTATGGAAAATATACACTATTGATCAACTCTACAGATGATCAAAATGAGGAAAAAACGTGATCCATTAATTTTCTGGTTGTTGACATCACTTGTCCCAGCTGTACAAAAGCTCATTCGTTTCTCTTGACGTAACTTATGTTCACAAGACAAATAAGCAACTGCTCTAAAGGAAGGAGAGAAGAGAGCTGTAATCAGCTGCAATGATTGACAGCACTCGACATCTGACCAATCAGAGAGGAGCTCCAGCACGCACTTACAGAGCAAGTGAGGAGTTGTCATGTTATCCAAAAGACATCATGAGTCGGGAGTGAAGCAGGCGGATATGTGTTTGAAATCAAACTTTGTGGCGCAGTTTACCTGAACTGCTACTCATTAGAGAGGAATCACTGTCTCCAGTCTAGACTGGAGATTTTTTTTCCAGCAGCCCTTATTAACATTTATTAAATGTCTTGTTAACTTTGCATTCACCTCTGATGAAAAAGAGTAGTAACTTGACCAGTTGGTGGATGTAGATATTGATAGGATATAAACTTTAGCCTATAGCCTATCAATTTATGTTGTTACAGCAGTAGTGGTGTTTGTATTATAGGCTATAAAATAGATAGTATAATAATATCAGTTCATCATTATTATTATTATTATTATTATTATTATTATTATTATTATTATTATTAATAGCAGTAGTAGTAGCTCTAGTTTGCATTAATTGCATTTTAATTTTATTGAGGATGCACATATGCAAGGCGTGCAGCTCATACAGCATGTGCACAGCATAGATTACTTTTTTAAAAAAATATTTATTTAGTTGTTTATTTGACTCATACAGCCAAACTACCTTCACATTTGTTATTGCTGATAAAGGTTGGTCAGGTGGAATGGCATGTTGTTGTATGGTCATTTTAAAGCCTTCGCTTAGGGCCCCAATTTGTTCAGGGGCAACCCTGATCATAAGTGATGACCAGCTGCTGTTATGCTGTTACCCTGATTATAAGTGATGACCAGCTGCTGTTATGCTGTTACCCTGATCATAAGTGATGACCAGCTGCTGTTATGCTGTGTCTGGTTATGTTTTGCTATTTTTGCCCTTCATACCAAACCAAAAACAACTATTTTAAAAAGTCAGTTAAAAAAGTTGCATCTTCAGCAAACCAGCTTCAACTGGCTTTTTCTACAGAAAATTATCATTTGAAGAGTTTTTAATTTGGACCTTTGAAAACAGAAACAATTGATAACTTGAAAGGGGAAGAACTGTTGTGTCAGATGTTACATTTAGATCCAAATTCAGACAAACCTGTTGAATTGAAACAAACGACCAAATTGCTCTGTTTTTGTACACTGGAACATTTATATATTTATTATATACTAGTATTGTTTTCCTTTCCATATTATTACCTGTTTATAAAAAAAAACAAAACAGTTTTTTCATGTATTGTGTGGTGGAACTTTAAAATAAATGTTTCAACTAAACTCAACTTATTATTTTTTTACTTAATTTTTTATTGACTTTAAGTCATATTCATTATTCATTAAAAACTCTATTTACACTCATGGAGTAGCTCATGCTGTAACCAATACAGTATGAATTACTCCGGTATGAGCGAATAATATTTCAATTCTGTCATCACGACGGGTAGATTCTGTCATCATGGCAGAGGCCGCCATCATGGCCCCCCGCCTCTATTGTAGTTTGTCCCGTTCAGTGAGGTAGGGTAGGTAGGTAGGTAAGGTGTTGGGATAGTCTAGTGGGTAAAAGTAAAACACCAGACCAGTGACGCAAACATCCCAAGCTACTTTCAGTAGAAAATCACCACACGATCGCAAGAAAGACTAACCAACAGCGGCTGGAGTCTCTGGGAGGATCTCATTCTCCTTCCTCTTCTCCAGCTGTAGTTTCAGATTTGTTGTAGTGGAACATTTCTGTAGCTCTCCCTGATAAAAGGTACTTTTCTTGGTTTGCTCTCTTATCTTGTCATCCTTCTTGTCAAAAGCTGTCTTTAGGTTGTTATTCTCCTCCTCTTGTTTAGCTGTCACTGGTGGTGCTCCTGTACTGCTCACTCAGGAAGGCTTGATTTTTCTGGACTTCATATAGAGCTAGCCTCAACTCTGTTTCATTTTCCTCCACATGACAAATTTTTCTTTTCATTCTAGTAGGAATAGTCAACAGTGAATCGGTCTGCCCTTCACAGTATCTCTGAAGTCTGACTGGGACACTGTTCTTCCCTGAATTTCCTCATGTCAGATTTTAGCTCCACACATGGTGTATATATACGGTATATATATACGTATATATATACCGTATATATACACACATATATACTGTACATATACTGTATGTACGTAGGCTCTATATATGTATACATATATATGTATGTGCAGTTTTTAAATGACAATTTAATTTATTAAGGCACAAAAAAATTCAAACCACCCTGTCTCTGAGTGATATTAAAATTGGTTTGATGACATGAGATCTTTGTGTATGATAGATATGCAAAAAAAAAAAAAAACAGAAATCAGGAAGGGGGCAAATACCTTTTTCACGGCACTGTATACATACACACACACACACACACACACACACACACACACACAATTATATAACTACTGTCTTCACTGCAAGTTTTATACAATGAACTTGACTTTTCTATGGATATCTAGTCTGACAATTATTACCTACTGACTCGTGTGTCACAGTCCACTCAGCATCTGCTGTAATAAACGTCTCTTTTTCTGTTGTTGGATGACCATTGTTAAGAGCACAATCCACCCTCTGTCTTACTTTTATGACTGTGGTCATTCTGGCTCATGCTAACTTTGCACTCGCCAAGATGCAAGCAGGTCCACCACGCTTAGTTTAATAGAACCTCATGCAGTTAGCTACTTTCTGTGTTTACTTTCATCAGCATTTTTAATGGATTTAAGTAAAATTCAAGTTCAATTGGAATGCTCGTTCGCTCTGTTTATTCCTGTATTAACATACACTATGTAGCCACAACCATGGGAATAAGCAACATGTTCTTACTCCAAGCTTGTCAAATACCGCTGCTTGGCACGCTTAAAACCGTGTCTTACATGCATGGTGTCTTTTCAAAATAAACTTCTGTGTTCTGAGAAAATACAAAAAATTCAAAATGCATGGGTTTACATTGGACTTAGTTTAGAGCATTGTGCGTTCCATAATGGTGCTGAAAGTATCAGACGCAGAAAACTGACCAAGAAGCACTATTTGATGAATACAGGTTGGAATAAGACCAAAATAAAATACCCAAATTTCATTTGTGGTACAACCATCAAGCTTTTCTCTTCTCAGGCTCCTCTTAACAGCATTCAAGGGCGAGCAAGCAGGGGGAATCCTGCTGACAGCCACACTCTCCTCTGCTCCCACACAATGTCAACTACAGAAAGGCTTTTATGTTTGAAATGTGTGTGTGTGTGTCTGTGTGTGACTAAAACTCTCAAAGTGGGGTCACGCTGAAAGTGATGCACAAACAGATGTCGAGTTTTGACTTTTCACCTCTGCTGCATTTTATTTGAATATTCCACTCATGAAGAGAAAATGATACGAGAGTGTGAGCTCAATCAGAACTTTGTCCGAAGCAGCCCTGCTGTTCATGGTGTAATGTAAAGGGAGAAACTACAGACATGACTCAGAAAGCAAAGAGCCACACAGACGAAAATGCTCATCTTTAACGCTGGAAGGCTGTTTTGTGCTGTGTGTGTGTGTGTGTGTGTGCGTGCCTGTGTGTGAGCAATGATGGGATGTATTATTGACTTATTGCATTAGACGGCCTCTGTGGTTCATGCTCACGCTCTGACATCGCCCTCAGAGAAATAACGGGTTTAGACTGAACACACAAACTCAAGCACACACAAACACATAGTAATGGTTATGTGAACACAAAATGCTCTTGTGCTTCTGGGCTTTTGTGTTCTTAGTAGTATACATTTGCCATTTCTGCCTGTCATTCTGTTCGCTATCCTCTCAGTCACTCTCAAAGGGAAGCTGCAGAAGCTCCAAAGCTGCAAGATCCAGCAGGCAGCGTTTCGAGGGCCGTGTGAAGGATTAGAGTCTGCTCTTTGCCAGTGGAGTGGCTGAGCAGTTGGCAGCACAACTGAGATGAAGGGGGGGGAGTTGGAGAGAAATAGAAAGTATGAGAGTGGAGTGCCAAGCAGGTGGGAGTGGGGTGTGAGGACAGATAAAGAGAGGAAAGACAAGTTGTCAGGAGTGAAAGACCCGAGCGAAACATTCATGTGCGCATCCAGTCATCTGTGAGCCTCTGCTTCCTGCTCTAAGCCCCTGACCATATCCCAGCACCCCTCTGTTTGTGTGTGTGTGTGTGCAAGGGGTCAAATCTCTGAGTAATGTAGAGCCACACATGACTGACAGGTTGTGTCCATCATACACAATCAATTTATAGAAGTGGACATAACTTGCTCTTACCGGCCTCTCACACTGGAGGTTATTTTTGAAACTGAACCTCAATTGGCTACTGTAGCAAGACACACACACACACACGCACAGACACATCCCTGCATATGCACACAGTAGGGACAGGCTAAGTATCACACCACTTGAAGTTAAAATACTTCATATATGTATATATATACGTATATATACGTGCAGTATATATATATATAAATGCGTGCGTGCGTGTCTGTCGTCATATATATATATATATATATATATATATGTGCATGCACATATATATATATATATATATATATATATATATATATATATATATATATATATATATATATATATATATATGTGTGCATACATATATATACATATAAAGTATAGATGTATATATATGTATATTGTGTGTTTTAAAAGAGAAGATGCAGAACAATAATTGCCACCTTGCGTCCGCCTCAGTTAAGCCTTTAATGTATTCATGCTTGCATCATTTTGCTGAATCTCTTATCTCTTGTGCTTGAATGGCAGACTCCACCACAAAAAATGGAAACAGCCATGTAGAAAGAGAATTACAGAATATAAATATATTGAATAGCTTTTGCTGAAAAAATGCAGATCATAATGATATAAAAAAAATGAGGCTTGACTGCATAAAAATCTCAAAAATTGTAATGTTAAACCGATAAACTGAGCCTACTCAGATACTGTTAACACCCTGAATTAATGCACTTGATCCAGGACTTATTAATTACAGTTATGAATGTATTTGTGGTATAAAAAAGATCCTACAATATTGAACTGTAACTTATTTTTATTCATGTAAGAATGTTTGTTCCATTGCAGCACAAATCACTCTCTCTGTATTAACAAATAAAATCTTAGAAAACTACTCTCCTCACCCTTATGTTCTTTATTGCTTATGATTCATGATGTACAAAACTAGATGAAACTCTAGACGAAATGACCAAGTAAAGGCATAATATATTGTACATCAGCAGGCTTATCAGAATCGGTATCGCAATCGGAAATACCAGAGTGGATGAACACAAACACACATTCACTCGCGCACAAATGCATACAGTGAGGACGGTTTAGTCTCTGTGGTTCTGTCGCCTTTGACGACATCTGCAATCTAACAGCGAGCTGAAACAGCGCCTCCGATCAGGAATCAGTGGGCTGATGATGTTTTCTCTTCTGGATAGAACCACACACACACTAACACATGTTAATAGACACCAGCGACATCCAGAACGCCACCCTGGGCAGTGAGCTTTTTTGAGAAACAACACATCGATTTCTCTGAACTCCTCTACCAAAAGTCCACACATTTCACACCACATTTTACACATGCATTCACTCTGAGTGCAGGCACAGTAAAAAAAAATAATAAAAAAAACTGCATACAACTTTTTTTTTGCCCCGTCACAGATTTTACCCTTGGACACCTCCTACATGTGGGATATTTTTACCCACTAAGTCCTCTGACCTGCTGCTGGTGAAAAGACTGACTTCATCTGTCCACTAAACACTTTTTCCAAACAGGAAGAAGCGTGTTTGAGGATATGTTCACGTCTGTGTGCATACTGTGAGGTGAAGCTCTTGTAGGTCAAATGTCTTTTTATGAATGTGACGTAATGCAAGAGGGATTGGCACCAGCAATCTGCCTGTACGCCTCTGAGCTTCGCCTTGAACAAATGATCTGATAATGACAGGCTAAAGATTTAACAGATGCACCCTAGTCCAGGTGTGTGTGTGAAAGTTGATGACAATGTCAGACTGAGGAAGAGAGGATGTAGTGATGCATGGTAAGAGAGACCAAAACAGCAGTGTTAATGTTCTCAGACCTGCGGCTCTGGCTTTAGCTGTGCCCTTGAGATTTACTAGACATGAGGGCAAGTCTGTGAGCATGAGTGTGTGTGTGTGTGTGTGGGTGTGTGTGTGTGTGCGTGTGTGTGTGTATGTGTGCGCGTGTGTGTGTGTGCGTGTGTGTGTATGTGTGTGTGTGTGCGTTGACTGAGGAAGGAAGTGTGTGTCAGTGAAGATGTGCTTTAGCTGACACTTTGTGGAATAACAAATGATCCTCCTGTAGAAAAAAGACTCCATTTTGCATCCCCATATAGATATACTGTCGCCATCATAAACCAAGCTGGAAATAAAAATAAACCACACACACACACACGCACACACTGCCAAGCCCTCTGGATAGTTATCATTTAACCATGCCCATTCATCCGGGCTATTTGGAGCCACTCAACTCAGAAAATGAATAAAAGACTGACTATCAATCAGTCTCTCCATACAGCTGCTAAGTACATCAATCAGGATGAATTCCCGCTCCTGATGGTAGTGACCCCTCCCCTGCTCTTTCTCCACCACACCTCTATATCCGCAGTTTGTCGTTTATCATCTCTAACCGCCCGTCCATCCCACGATGGATGGGGCGGGAAGCAGAGTAGGATGGAGGAGGAAGCGTTTGGATCTGTCTGTGCTTGTGAATCACTCGTCCGTGTTGCTCAAGGAGATGCTCTGTGATCTCTCTCAAACACACAGTCACGCACACATGAACACACACACCACTAGTACTACTACTACTACTACAGCAGAGGCTCCCACTTCCACACTGACAGCTGGGCTTATAGACTGCGGCCTTTATGTGCTCAACTGTAACATGGGGTCAATCAAGCGAGGCTCCCAGTCACATAGTGTAGAGTCATCATTAGCTATATGACTGACTCAGTTTCCATGTGCAGCCATGATGAGCCTGCCCCACTTCTACAACTACAGTATATTTGGAGGCCGGCTGGGTAGCTACTGCAGTGTGACACACAGCACAGGAAAGCACGTACACACAGAAAGATGAAGATAAACACACACAGAGAGCACACATGATGTGGTACAGTCACATAGTGTCGCTATAGGTAGACTTCTCTGCCTGGTGTTAAGACAGAATTGTGTCACTGCTCTCTCTGGTTGAACAGGTCCGTTTCACCTCCGACCACCTCAGAAATTGTTTCCATCCACTTGTTTTTATGCCCAGTTTCAGTTTTGAATGAAAACCTGATTCCACTGAATACACAAAATGGTGAAAAACATCAGATTGATGTGGACTGAAAAGGAGAGTTTAAACGGACACTGTGTAATTTTTTAAGTATTTTATTACCTCATTTCAACGTCTTCATTCATAAATAGATCCTTGTTGGTGTAAAATAACATATGCCAACAATCTGACATATCCTCCTGGGTGAAGAATCACATATCTGTCTTAACATAGAGCAGGTCGCTCATATGGAGGCTTCCATGTCTTTCTGGTCTATCAAAAACTACGAACTGCCGAGAGGGACATAAAGCACTACCTGCTAGTACCTATAGGACAAAATGCATTTCCGCATTTTGCGATTCACTTTTCACAGAGAAGCAAGGTGGATACGCCGGTTTTACGTACTCGGCACTAAACTAAAACCTGCACTGTACTTTTGGTCATAATACAAGACCATACTTATGCCGTGCTGAATCCTCATTGCCAAAAAAGCGTAGGGCCATAAAATGACCTGAGCTCCGAGCCGGGGATCCACAGTGAGTGGCCGCCTAGGAGTGCCCCATGCCCGGCCACTGCCGGCCGGGGCCCGCTGGGAAGTCCTCCAGGGAAAAATGACTGGAGCTCCGGGCCGGGGGCTGGGGATCTGCGGTGATAGTGGCCACCTGGACCCATTCCGCTTACTGTAGTTCCAACCATGTTGCAGTGCATGCAAAGTCAAATTTAATCACTAGATGGGAGAAAAAAAATTACATAGTGTCCGTTTAACATTCAGTATGTGAAACAAACCATACCATCCATCCATTATCTACCACTTATCCTCATAGGGTCGTGGGAGGGCTGGAGTGTATCCCAGCTGTCTTAGGGCGGAAGGCAGGGTACACCCTGGACAAGTCGCCACCTCATCGCAGGGCACTAAGAGACAGACAACCACTCACACTCACGGTCAGTTTAAATTAGCAATTAACCTAATCCCCATACATGTTTTTGGATGGTGGGAGGAAGCTGGAGTACCCAGAGAGAACCCACGCAGACACGGGCAGAACATGCAAACTCCACACAGAAAGGCCCCGGGCCGGGAATCGAACCTATTTCCTTTATGTTATAAGTTATTTGCAATTCGACTGGAGCCCTTGGACATACAGCACTGGTCTTATGGACCCACTCACCGTTCCTTTCATACTGAATTGAGGATGCACGTCACATTTTCCCAATCCACACTCCATTCCAGTTGGAGATGGTAATGCCATGTTTGTGTGATGGTAATGCCATTGTATTCCTTTAAAGACAACTTGTATCCATTTTGTTATATTCTTTTGAAAGCAAGAAACCAACTAAACTGGAGTGTGAAAAGAAACCGGAGCATGCGCAGTCAGCACACTTTATCGTGACTCAATGGTGAATGGAAATGTGCAAAATTTATCATCATCTTTTGCTGATTTTCTTTTTCTTGAAATTCAGTCACACTTTGCATAACATTTGGATGGAAACATGATCAGAATGGTGCTCTGTTGCACCACTTACTGCACTCAACAGTGATGTCACAGTGTACACAACAGAGTACTTCTACATCACTGAAGCTGGAGGTTGGCAAAAACATGATTTTCAGAATGGTGTTATGTTGCTATTTGATGATACCCTGTGAAGATTTCTTAACAAAGACAATTACATATACATTCAGAATTTCTCATACAGTATTTGTTATATCCTTGAGGTCTACGAAGGTGTTGAAAGCATTTCTTCCCTTTTAAAATATGCATTGCTTACATCCATGTTACCTCTGGCTGCTGTTAATCAGGGCAATTGCATGAAATCATCATTAGGAATATGAGTTGTGCTCATGCATGGACATTGAGCACGTTCATAACTATAAAACTAATGCACCACAATTCATATATATCCCATCAACTCGTGTTTAATCCACATAATCACGAACCAGAAAGTATAACGAGTATATGCAGAAGACCATTGTTTGTGTCCTGTGTGAAACTGAAACCATAATGTCGTCGTAAACCTAACCAAGTAGTTTTGTTGCCTAAACATGATGGAGTTGTTTCCTGTGGAGGTCGAAGTTAATATGGAAGAGTTTACTGTAAGAGACAAGTGTTGTTGGACATTTGTGGGAAAAACACACACCAAATTATCAGAGATAACTTATCGTTGTCATGGTTTTATAACCATGACATGGTTATGGACATGGACATTTTATAACCATGACAAAAAAAATAAATAAATAATGCCACTCGTGGTTAAAAACTCCACAGGGTGCCAAACCTCCATACTCACATTAAGTTGTAGAAGTAGTTTTTACATTCAAATCATTTGAATCCCAAACAGTTTCTGGTCAGATTCAGTCTATAGGAGACATCAGTGACTGCTCCACTATTTCAAGTGAGTTGCCTTAAGGCAGTCAGGGAAAACACACCTTAATACCAAAATGCACTACTTCCTTTTATTGTAGCAGAGATAAGGCATCACTCTCTTTGTGACCCCTGATAGCTTCTATATTAATGTCTTTGTGTGTGTGTGCGTGCGTGCGTGCGTGCGTGCGTGTGTGTGTGTGTGTATATATGGGGGTTATTGCTCTCAGTAATCTCAGAGGTCATTCTGTAGTCCTGAAGTGAAGGCATAGTCATCCTTGTTGCTGTCTCTGTCTCTTTCTCTCATACTCTCTCTCTCTCTCTCTCTCTCTTTCTCTCTCTCTCTTTCTCTCTCTCTCTCTCTCTCTCACACACACACACTTTCTGTTCAATATGGCAAGGAGCATATTGCAAAATCTGTACCAAAGAGTGACAGTCAGATCTTGGTTCATTTCAGAGCCTTTGGTCTCAGAGTCCTCTCATCGCTTCCGTCCTCGCATTGTCTCACATGAATCTGTCACACCTGCATGCCCGGCTTGCTCACATCCCCGTTCCCCTGGTTTCCACCTCCTCCTCCACCTCCTCCCCCTCCACCGCCCATCCCTCCCCTCTCGTCCTCGTCGTCACTATCCAGCTCCTCGCTCTTTCTTTTGCTGTAGCGCTCGTACAGCACCATGAGCACGCCCATCACCCAGGCCGACACCGTGCCGGCTGAGAAGATGACGAAGCCAATGGCGATGAAGAAGAGGTAGTCCCAGTAACCCAGGCCCTGGTGGCAGTCCGCCCGCAGCTGCATGCCGACCTCCGCCAACCGCTGGCCCGCCAGCTCTGGGGGACTGTGGCAAACTGTCTGGCCCTCGTCTGGAGGTGAAGGACAGAGAAGAGGGAGAGAGATGATGAAGAAAAGGTAGAAAAGAGGAAGAATATTAATGAGGAAAGATGTGGTTAAAAAAAGAGGGCAGTGGCATTGAATAATCACTATCTTTGGTTGAAGAAGGGCAGAGAATCAGGAGAGGCAAGGGAGAAAAAATGTAATCACTTTAGAGAAAAAGGTGTTCACACAAACAGCTGTTAACAATGCAGTGATAACCTCTGTGATAAATGATCCCGAAAGACACTATAGATTTCCTCTGGGTAATGTAGGTCTTTGGTGTCTAGGACATGGCAACATTACTATGCTGCACACACACACGCATAGAAAGGTGACTAGACTTGACTACAAGGCTCTGACACATCAACTCTCCCACCCACTCACACACATCATTATACGCTAACAAATCACTCTGCAGTAGCGGAGAGATAAGGAGGTGAGTGTTACCCTGACAAAACATCTGCTGCTGATAATGAGGAATATGATAATGAGCCTTGGTGACTTTAGACCACACGGGAAGGCAGAAACGCCACAAGCCTTTTGAACACCGTGTAAAATGCTGTTTATTTGTGCCTTGTGATGCTTCGCCACAGAGGGGTCAAAGGTCAAGTACGGCTACAGAACTCTTCAGCTGCTCTTATCGAGCTCTACTCATAGACTGGATATACAGTACAGTAAGAAGTGGATGTAGTCACAATGATTTTAAATCTATTTCTTTTCTTTGTCTGGTACATACTGTAAGTATTTATTATTTTTATTACTTATTCTATTATCCTTTGTGGTGCAGGGGTCACTCTCGCAGACGTTCTATGACTCTGTGGTGGCATCAGCCATCTTTTATAGAGTGGTCTGCTCAGATCAAGAGATAGGAAGAGACTGGACAGACTGGTGAGGAAGGCCAGTTCTGTACTGGTATGTTCTCTGCAGTGGCGTGTCCAGACTTTTTGCAGGGGTGGCCCAAGTGGGGCACTATGTCATGCAGTAGTGGCCAGCAACATTAGGTGATTTTATGATTTTATGATTTTATTTTTATGAACTTGTAATCACAACACAATCAAATGGGACAATGGTAACACAAGGGGTTAATCTTTCATTTTTCTATGAAAGAAAAATGTAAATCATAATATAAAGTGCCCACCAAATCAAACTAACTAAATAAATTTTAAAAAATCAACAGGTTGACTTTACAAATACTGAAATGTCATTAACTGAACTGAATTTCAGGCTGAACAGCATTCTGGCGCAATACTGTCCCTCAGGTCAGAGGTCTAATTGCAAACCAGGTAGCAACTGACGATCAGATCATCCATCATGCAGGGTGGCACATGCCACCCCAGGCCACCCCTAGACACAGGTTCACTGGACTCAGTTCAGGTGGTGGGAGACAGGACAATGGTGAATAAGCAAGCTAGCTGTCCCTGTTGGACAACAAGTCCCCCTGCAGGACCCTTTGGACAGCTCCTTCAGTGAGCGGCTGCTCCACCCTCAATGTGTGAAGGAGAGATACACTCTACTGCCAAAAGTATTTGGTCACCCATCCAAATAATCAGAATCAGGTGTTCCTTTCATCCGTGGATTTGTGAAATTTCCTCGCTCCTAAATATTCCACAGTCAACTGTCAGCTGTATTATAAGAACATGGAATGTTTGGGAACGACAGCAACTCAGCCACGAAGTGGTAGGCCATGTAAACTGATGGAGCGGGGTCAGTGGATGCTGAGGCACATAGTGCGAAGAGGTCGCCAACTTTCTGCAGAGTCAATCGCTACAGACCTCCAAACTTCATGTGGCCTTCAGATTAGCTCAAGAACAGTGCACAGACAGCTTCATGGAATGGGTTTTCATGGCCGAGCAGCTGCATCCAAGCCATACATCACCAAGTGCAATGCAAATGTCGGATGCAGTGGTGTAAAGCATGCCACCACTGGACTCTAGAGCAGTGGAGGCGCCTTCGCTGAAGTAACGAATTGCACTTCTCCATCTGGCAATCTGATGGATGAGTCTGGGTTTGGTCGTTGCCAGGAGAACGATACTTGTCGGACTGCATTGTGCCAAGTGTAAAGTTTGGTGGAGGGGGGATTATGGTGTAGTCCAACATGACTGTGCACCAGTGCACAACGCAAGACATGACTCTGTCATCCATAAAGACATGGATGATAGAGTCTGGTGTGGATGAACTTGACTGGCCTGCACAAAGTCCTGACCTCAACCTGATAGAACACCTTTGGGATGAATTAGAGCGGAGACTGAGAGCCAGGCCTTCTCGTCCAACATCAGTGTGTGACCTTACAAATACGCTTCAAGAAGAATGGTCAAAAATTCCCATAAACACACTCCTAAACCTTGTAGACAGCCTTCCCAGAAGAGTTGAAGCTGCTATAGCTGCAAAGGTTGGACCGAGGTCATATTGAACCCTATGGATTAGGAATGGGATGTCACTTAAGTTCATATGCGAGTCAAGGCAGGTGAGCGAATACTTTTGGCAATATAGTGTATCACCTGTCCTTCTGCTGCTGTCAGACTCTACAACACACTGCTAATCCACACACATCCAACAAGACAACGGACATGTGCAATAAATAAATAGACTTGTGCAATATTAATACTCATATTCAACAGTAATGTGTAATGTGCAATATTTTATTTATGCTACTTATCTATAAATGTTCAATTTCACTGTGCTATCTTTATTACACCAGACGGTCCACTATGTTCACTAATTTTGTCCACTTATTTTATTCACTTATGTTGTATATATGAACTTGGTTTTTCTACTGATGTTCTTATTTTTTTCATAGGTCCTTCCTGTAATGTTGCACTACCCACTTTGCTGCTGTAACGATGCAAATTCCCCCATTTGTGGGACAAATAAAAGAAATCTTATCTTATTTCATTAGTGTTGCTCATTGTTTGTTTGTAGAAAGAATGCAAGTTCAAGTTATTTCAGCATTGTCTTCACTTTTAAGCTGCACGTTTTCTTTCTAAAAAAATGACTTTGCAGCATTTGCATATACAGTCCCCTCACGTTTATCAATTAGTATGAATTTGGTGTTAAAAAGAGAAGTGACTGTATTTTTCTCACAGATAAGAACAGAGCAGGATGTGGTACGCACTGTTTTCTATCAGTTCATCTAACTTCATCTCTCGTTTCAAGCAAATTACCACACTCCTTCACTCAAACACTCCCTGCATGCTTAATAATTACACTTGCAATTCCTAAAAATAAGTTTTTCCAAAGCTGGGAACAAAAAGAGAGATGAGAGAGCCATAAAAGAGATAGACAAGCAGCCTGAAAGGAGATGGGGATAAGAGAGAGACCACAATACAAAAAGAAGAAAGCCAGAAAGAAAGCCAAAGGAGGAACAATTTGGCATGTCTGGTTGCAGTCCTCTCCTCTGATGGATTATTGCACTTAACAATGTTAATTAAACCTCACTCCCCTACCAGTAAAGCCAAAGGTCTGAACATGTAAATGAGTGATGGGGGAGGATGACAAGAATAGCCAGATTTGATCTACATTTCTCTGACTAATACTTACCAGTGCTTTGTGAGCAGTTGAAGGGAAAAACTGGAGCTGCAGTAGTGAAATGATTATGAAACCAAGGACTCAGAGCCCACTTTGGTATCTGTACAGTAGGTACAGTACACATAACACAAACTGACTCAAATCCTTCCTCACAAATTCTTAGGTGCTGTACTCTCCTAATATCCACTATAACCCAAAGATAACCTTAAGGCAGATTAGTCTGGTGATTATTAGATTACTCCGGCTGTAAAGCTGCAAGGGTTAAAAATACTCGTTCAACCAACCTGGTGTTCTGACAAGGTTTTTAACGAGGCTGTCGATGAAAACATCCACAACATTTCTGCAGGGATTTGATAAGCCTCTTGATCAATACCGACTTAATGATCGCCTCACCAGAGGGCTTTGTTTCAGCTTAGAGGACACCACTTGTGATTTGTTACCATAGACTGTATTATAATTATCAACATTATTACATTTGTGACTTTTTTTCCATACTTACACTATATTACCAAAAGTATTTGCTCACCTGCCTTGACTCGCATATGAACTTAAGTGACATCCCATTCCTAATCCATAGGGTTCAATATGACGTCAGTCCACCCTTTGCAGCTATAACAGCTTCAACTCTTCTGGGAAGGCTGTCCACAAGGTTTAGGAGTGTGTTTATGGGAATTTTTGATCACTCTTCGAGAAGCACATCTGTGAGGTCACACACTGATGTTGGACGAGAAGGCCTGGCTCTCAGTCTCTGCTCCTGTGCAGGCCAGTCAAGTTCATCCACACTCTGTCATCCATGTATTTATGGACCTTGCTTCGTGCACTGCTGCACAGTCATGTTGGAAGAGGAAGGGGCCAGCTCCAAACTGTTCCCACAAAGTTGGGAGCATGGAATTGTCCAAAATGTCTTGGTATGCTGAAGCATTCAGATTTCCTTTCACTGGAACTAAGGGGCCAAGCCCAGCTCCTGAAAAACAACCCCACACCATAATCCCCCCTCCACCAAACTTTACACTTGGAACAATGCAGTCCGACAAGTATCGTTCTCCTGGCAACCACCAAACCCAGACTTGTCTATCAGATTGCCAGATGGAGAAGCGTGATTCGTCACTCCAGAGAACACATCTCCACTGCTCTAGAGTCCAGTGGCGGCGTGCTTTACACCACTGCATCTGACGCCTTGCTTTGCACTTGGTGATGTATGGCTTGGATGCAGCTGCTCGGCCATGGAAACCCATTCCATGAAGCTCTCTGCGCATTGTTCTTGAGCTAATCTGAAGGCCACATGAAGTTTGGAGGTCTGTAGCGATTGATTCTGCAGAAACTCGGCGACCTCTTCACACAATGCACTTCAGCATCCGCTGACCCCGCTCCTTCAGTTTACGTGGTCCACCACTTTGTGGCTGAGTTGCTGTCGTTCCCAAACACTTCCACGTTCTTATAATACAGCTGACAGCTAACTGTGGAATATTTAGGAGTGAGGAAATTTCATGACTGGATTTGTTGCACAGGTGGCATCCTATCACAGTTCCATGCTGGAATTCACTGAGCTCCTGAGAGCGACCCATTCTTTCACAAATGTTTGTAAAAGCAGTCTGCATGCCTAGGTGCTTGATTTTATACACCTGTGGCCATAGAAGTGATTGGAACACCTGATTCTGATTATTTGGATGAGTGAGCGAATACTTTTGGCAATATAGTGCATGTTACATTGTTTATGAAAGTATTTTATGTAGTTTTCATACTTATTTTAAGGCCAGCTATGATGCTTTTCCTACACCTAGCTAAGTGCTTTTGTTGCCCCCTGCTGGTAGTCTACCTTCATATGTGAGTTAATTTAATATTCAACCTCTGCAAGGCAAGCTCTCTTGTATTGACAGGTGTATTTATTACACCTCGAATGGTTAAGGGTAGGATAGCATGTTGACAGTAAGGCGAGAGTTTTTACATGCTTTCACAACTTGTGGGTTACCTTCTAGACACGACCATTTTAGTGTCACTAGTACAGAGGGAGGAAGTGGAGACAATTGTCACCAGTCTTTACAAACATTCTGTGTTCGTGACATAATGGGCTAAGTCATAGCAGGTCAGGGTTATGCACACTACTGACTATTGAGTGGCTCAGGTAGCTGTTTGAGTGCAGCTGTTTTTCTGTTTACCTGACAGCTTTCCCTCCTGTCCAGGCAGAAATAACTGCTTTGATTCAGTATTGATGTTCTAAGATTACTTACTGTGCAGTTATTAAGTAGCAACAGATAAACTGATGATGAACCAGGTTATGTCGCACTCATCTCAGCCAATTTTCCCTCAGCAGGAGGACAGGTATGCAGAGGCTTCCTCAAACTGTCATTTTCTATTCTCCCTCTCCTTGTCTCCACTCACTTTAAGCACATTCCTCAAGTGAAAGAGAGACAAAATATCATTCTATCTGAAATAATGCCAAATACTGTGTGAAAGTGTAAGAAAAATCTGGGAATCTTAATTTAAATATAAGGGAGGATACAAAGAATGGAAAAATGTGTTGGCAACAAGTTCAACAAATTACAAAATTATATGAAGCTATCGTGACACAGCAGTACGTCCAAAATGGCAATTAGTTCAGCAAAAAAAGTGTAAAATAAAGCAGGTACTCTCCTCTGTTTAATACGAAAACAGGCTTTTTTTCCTAATGTTCGGAAACAAGTAATGAGCAGTAGTGGATGCATGAATCACTGCCACATTATGACTCTGGGCTAAAAAGAGAAAACTGACCTGCCTCAGTTTTGTTTTAATTATTTTTTTTTATTGTTCTTTATTCAGGTACATTGTTTTCTTGTTGTGCGTTACCTTTTGGAAAATAATACCCAAAAAAATTCAATGCAATGACCTTCCTTATGCCTCGCTCAGTTTCTTTCCCGCTCTGTGTCAGGCTGGGCTGGCTACAGCTGATCGGCTCAGTCTCATTACCCTGCCAAGCTTGCCTCAGGACAGGTGTGAGGAGTTTTTTTTTTTTGTGTGTATGTGTGTGTGAGCGTGAGTAGGCAGTTAGGTTGCGGTCTGTTACTTCTTATGATATAACATCCATAGGTGGATGCTGGAGCAGTGAGTTACAAACACAACAGTGAACAAGTCCTTCAGGGTGTTTGGGCCTCATCTGTACCTCCTTGGTTCCTGTTTTCCTGCGAAAATTCAGACTTAGTCTGCAGTTCTTGGTTGCCTGGTCTGACAGAAAAGCACCGGAACAAATCTCTAAGACGAGTTTAAACTAGAATTTGGCAGGTGTAGTTGAAGTTATAAAAAATGTTCGAGGCAGTGTTAAGACTGTCTCTCACCCAAACTTTGTTACTCATCTTTCTCTCTTTATGTCTAGAGACAATTTCTCTGAGAGAAGACCCATTTTGGCTTTCACTCATGTCTTCCGGATTTATATAAATCCAAATGAGCCATAATTTATTGATTGGTATTATCTGTCTTTGCGTTTGATAGAAAAGTAAAACTAAATAAAAATATCTGTTCAAAAACTGTCACACAGCTCATACAGTATGATAAAAGTCTCATTTATTTATTATTGAGTTGTGTGCTCAGGACTTCAAAAAAAAAGTTCAGCTTTGCTAAACCTCAATATTTGAAAACCTGGATAAATGAGAATTCATAAACAGATATTTTATACAGTTTTTGTGTCATTAAACCCATTTAATTATTTCATTAAGACTTTTCTTTGTTTTTCCATTCGTCATAGAGGCATGTGCAAAATATTGATATTTAATATTTTCTTCAAGAGGGCGGCACGGTGGTGTAGTGGTTAGCACTGTCGCCTCACAGCAACAAGGTACCGGGTTCGAATCCCAGGCCCGGGGCCTTTCTGTGTGGAGTTTGCATGTTCTCCCCGTGTCAGTGTGGGTTCTCTCCGGGTACTCCGGCTTCCTCCCACCATCCAAAAACATGCATGGGTTTAGGTTAATTGGCTAATTTAAATTGACCGTAGGTGTGAATGTGAGTGTAAATGGTTGTCTGTCTCTGTGTGCCCTGCGATGAGGTGGCGACTTGTCCGGGGTGTACCCTGCCTTCCGCCCTAAGACAGCTGGGATAGGCTCCAGCCCCCCCGCGACCCTATGAGGATAAGCGGTAGATAATGGATGGATTTTCTTCAAGAATTCAAGGAGTAGTTGACGAAGTATTCCTTTAAAGCTGGGCAGACACTGTGCGATATTGTACTCAGCTAAAGCTCAAACTGTACAACTAATCACAGAAATCAGTAGTTCACAGCTCAGGATTCATGTGCTCACACTATACAGCACAGTGCCCTGATGTGACCTGACTGCTCACACTGTACGTCCATGCACGACACGTTAGACTCTTGTATCCGAAAATGCAACAT
Source organism: Synanceia verrucosa (assembly GCA_029721515.1). Lineage (NCBI taxonomy): Eukaryota > Metazoa > Chordata > Actinopteri > Perciformes > Synanceiidae > Synanceia > Synanceia verrucosa. Next base: position 7,296,098 of record CM056558.1, read on the forward strand.
AGCAATAATAAGAAAAAGAATTAGAAGAATCCGAAAGTGGATAGACACTCAAGAATGCTAAAAAAAAGAAATGCGCTGCCTTGTCACCGCCTCAACAGTGAGATACTCTAACAAGGGGCGACAAGGATTTCAAGGTGATTTGATTTCCTTCTTGCAAGTGTTAATCACTTCTCATTACCGCATATATACGATGCACGACACATGGTTAAGCCGAGACTCGGACCGATCCCAAAAATAGTTGCACGAGTGAAAAATTGGCAAAAAATGGCCTAAATATCGCACTGATCCATTTCTCAACCATTACTTTGCCTTTATCTTAGTGACTCTTTGCAGCACTTAAATGAAGTTTAAGTAATCAGTGATGCAGACTGCATCTTCTTAAGCCGACAATACTCAACCTTTGCAAAACAGATGACAACTATAGACTACTAAAAGCAGATGCTTTTTGCAGATAATACGCTAAAAACAAGCTAAAATATTAAGCTATTGTAACAGTAACACAAATGGAAAAGAGGCATTAAGTCAGTGAACTGACAACAACAATGTATACATAAAGTCTGATAACATCAGCGAGCACTAACACTATAAGCTACTGGTCATACTCATCCCAACTGGTCACATACTGCAGCTTTGTCACGCCCTAAGTGTTGCTTTATTTTTGATATCAAAACCACTTTAAGTACCCTTCCGTCACTTTGGGAGTAGTATGTAAGCTTTACAACTCCTTATTGGCATATAATATATAAGGAATATACTGTAAATGGTTTCTTTATGAATAAAAAGCATCTCAGAATAAATTTTCCTTTGCTACCAAACGTGTGGCTGCATTTTAAAAAGAACTCACGACCTCCCCTTCTAATCAGAGATAAGAGAAAAATAATTTGAGTGTTACTGAAGAACAGAAGAAAAGGTGGCAGCCGGGATGATTCACTGTGCAGTCTCTTCAGTCTCTTCCCACCGTCTGTTTCTCTGTCACTCAGTATTTTCTCGCTCATCCCATCACTCAGGCTGGGAAAGCACTCAGACATCGTTCTGGCAGAAAGCCCTTGACATTTTCAGCATTTGTCCCTGTTTCTCACCAGCCACTGTTAGGTGTGTTTTCGTTAGGCTGCTCATGAAGCACTTACTCCAGGATTTGATTTACATACATTGCAATTTTGTAAAATTTGTCTTTAATTTTTTTTTTAAAAGAGCCAAGACCTCTTAATGGAGAGTTTGGATAGTGTCTGTGCCAGTGTTGGCTGACTTGAGCTAAAATGAACTCTTATTTCAACTTGCTTTGGCACCACTTATCCTATTCACTATGCCTACAAAGAATTATAACGTTCATAAACTCTCCACTCTCTTCACTAATAATAGAATTCTGTAGAAATAAGAAAAGGATGAGCACCTCAGGAGCTAAGCTAAAGGATGTTTTCAGGTTACAGACTGTGTGTGTGCATGTATTAGAGTATAAGAAACTCACAAGACAGAGATAAAGATGCTGTGTGTCCTATAGTTCCCACAGCAGCGTAGCTTGAATGTGCAGTCTGATTCCAGCCGTTTCAGGACAGCAGATGCAGCCTTGACGAAGTGACACTTTTCTGCATGCATGCTGCACTGCAGTTTCCATATTCCTCCACCTTAAACAAGTGCTGGCTGGAAAGTGCTGCAGCATAAGAGGGATGCAGGATGGTGCCCTCTCTGCCCTCTTATTATGATTACACATTATTCTTTATTTTTTTGCTTCTGGACATGATGTCCCTGGTCTCAGCTTTCTCCTCCAATAGCAGGGCCAAGAGCCATCATATTTTTGTTGCGCATGATGTCACAGTGTTATGGTTATATTACCAGAGTTGTGGTCAACAGTGTCAGTGTGACAGTATGCATCATGAAATGCTACTGATCAGACGTGCCCAGTGACTCGCAGACAAAGATCAGGGCACAAGCAGTGGAATAACTTTCTTTTTTTGGATCACACCTGGAATGCCAACACATCTGCAGACTCCCACGGTCAACACAGTAATCATAAAACAAGTTCATCTCATGCATTTCTCATGTGTGCACAGTATGTTCACATTACCCACAAAGGCGTGATCAGGGCTGCGAGGCAGGGAGCCCGTCCTGTGAACTGGGAATGGAGCTATTTATAAGCAGATTAATTATGCCAATGCACATGGTAATCAGTATGGTTGTGGTCTCATGTAGAGGGGGAGGTGGAGGCTGTGCACAGGAGCTCAAGCATCACTCCAGTACAAGCGTTCTTTAGCTGACCTTGACCTCTGATCTCCTGCTAGGAGCTGACGACTAAAAATGGAATTTGAGGTTTTATTTGTGGACACATATGATCATAATGGGTATTGATGTCCCAATAAAAGAATTTCGTAGGTCAGAATCATTCGTAAGTTGAGATTTAAGCTAACAGGCTGTGTTTAGGCCTGTCCATAGAGGGTTTTTTGACGAGAGGCCATACCGCTTCCCTCCTTTGGACGACTGATGGGAAGTGCGCTAGGTCTCCATTGATCGAATACTGCCGGATTACTAACTGGACCAACATGATGGCACTTTTGGAAACCAGTAGTTCACCAAAATGTGTTTATGATAACATTCTGAATCTGTCTTCTTTTTAGTTAGTAGTGGATACGTTTTTCTGAAGTTGCCATTCGTGAGTTGCCATAGTTGCCATAGAGTTGCGATGGATGCCCTTGATTTGCATCAAGTATCATAAACTTGAACTTTATGCAAATAAGGAGCAGACATGATTTGCACAGCTGCCTGTAGAAAATGAATGGGAAGCAATACTTTTGTTTCATGGATTTTGACAAAAATATTTAAGCAACTTATCATTTGCTTTAAGATTATTGGTCAACCTTCAGTCATCTCACAAAAAAAGTATGCTCAGACTGCACCTCTGCCGACTCATCTTATGTTTTAAATGTGGAGTACCAGCTTGTACCATCAGAGGCATTTCAGGGTCCACTCATTAGAATATAACAGATTGAAGAATTCCTTCAGACACCAGTCTGTCCTCATTTTAAACCAAGTTCAGACATGTTTCCTTGTATGACACGGTTGTGGGCATAAAAGAATTTCAGTATTTATCCGACCAAAAAGTACAGAATATTGTTTATTGTCTCATTTTAAGCATATCTGCTGTGCTTGTTGTCTTGGTGTTTAGGATTGGCCCCCATTTTGTTACAGCTTGCAGTTTTAGCATAGAGACGTTTCACGTTGTGAACTAGTCAAAACACCTGACAAAGCGTTCTAAAAGGTGACAAACTCAGCACTGTCAGTGTACGGGAACTTAACCTTCTCTTTCACAGTATCTGCTTTTTCTATTCACACGTCCAGATGTGCATTAATGAACATCTGTTGAATTATATACAGTTTGGTTTTGGTTTCAACTCAACTAGATTTTAAAGAGGACTGCTGATGGGATATAAGACTTTTTAGACCCCTCCTCTCACAGCAAAGCTCAACCTCGCCGTTTAGTCGCTTTAAACGCATCATACAGGGGTTGGCGAGGACTAAGAATAGCTGACCTTTTCTCCATCACATCCACTAGGACTGAATAACGCACGCCTTCTGATTCCTCTCCTCTCATATACGGCATTAGTCAGATTACCACCATCCTCCTTTCCATCATTTCTCCATAAGATGCCTTCTTCCTCTGGTGAAGGATGAGCAGAGAGAGAGAGAGAGAGAGAGAGAGAGAGTGAAGGTCAGATAGCAACAGCTCTCTCTCTCTCCCTCTCTCTTCTCTTCCCTCTATCGCTCTTCTTATCAGTCGTTCTCTCTTTATCACCTCCCACTTTTCATTCCCACTCTGGCACGTTTAGCATTTATTCTCCCTTAAGCCTTTATCACTCCATTTCCCTTCTTCCTCTTCCTCATATGTCTTTCCATTTCTTTCAGTTTTGCTCTGTCATCTTCACATTCTCTCTTTTCCAATTTTATTCTCTCGGCTCGCATATTAGTTGGACACACACACACACACAGTCTGATGCGAGCAGACTCACACACCTGAGATACCTCCCTGTCGGTGCCTCAGGTGATCACATCACAAATTACACCCACACAAGCATCGCATCGATCTTGGTCTCGAGCTCACAACCCGCCAAACGTACCGAGACATAAAAACATATACAGGCTACGCTACACAAGTAGGCCAGCTGAATTCGATACACTTCTCCGCACCAGATGGGTCTGAGGAATCATTCCAGCTGATAAATAATGCATCGTCTACCTGTATTAAATTGAATTGATGCCTCCTTGTCATAATGAATGTTTTAATTGATTTGAGTGACAGATCTAGGACGCAGACTTCTTTGTGCTCTATGTGTTTTTCCTTCTTTCTCCCTCTCTGTATCTCTCTGACTGTTGCAAAGTCCATCTTAATCCCACTTTTTTTCTGCCTTATCTCATCTTTTTGTTCCCTCGTCTCGCTATACCAGTCATCTCATTCCTCAAGTGATCTAAGATTCACTTTCATTAATGATAAATCAAGTTCAATTGGTGCAAAAACCTCTCATTCCTCTTGTCTCTGAACCCATGGACCTCTGTTTCTCTGTCTCCTTTTATGAATATTTAACTCTTGCCCCATTCGTGGCCCTCTGTCTTGGCTCCTTGCCTCGCAATTGTGAGGCATCCAGGGCACTGACGAGCAGCCAGAAATACTTTCCCCCAAACACTGGAGCCATAACGCCACCAACTCTGCCAGCCTGGAACAAGCCATTTACATTCTGTGTGGAGCCGCTTTTCAAAATCGACCTCCAGCTAGTACAGCAGGACGTTTGACAACCTGAAACTCTATTACTGCAAGCGAGGAAATGTTTCCCCGAGTATGGAGAATTGATGATCGAGAACATTATGTGTTAATGTAAAACTCTAAAATATCATCATCATCACAATATACAAGGCGAGGTCACATAAAGCTGAATGCCAACCAGTAGCATTTATCTTCAAGGAACTCTGAGTCTTTTGCATGGAAGCATTCAAAACCACATGACACAATTAACAGAAGTCCAAAAAGCTTAATCATCTGCACTCAAACAAACTACAAAGTGTTAAAAAGTTAAATTATTCAATATATCAAAGGAGTTTAGTCATAGAAATTTGCAAAAACACAAAATCTGTGGCCTTTCTGTGTGGAGTTTGCATGTTCTCCCCTCCGGGTACTCCGGCTTCCTCCCACCATCCAAAAACATGCATGGGGATTAGGTTGGCTAATTTAAATTGACCGTAGGTGTGAATGTGAGTGTGAGTGATTGTCTGTTTCTATGTGCCCTGTGATGAGGTGGCGACTTGTCCAGGATGTACCCTGCCTTCTGCCCTAAGACAGCTGGGATAGGCTCCAGCCCCCCCGCGAACCTATGAGGATAAGCGGTAGATAATGGAGGGATCGATGTTGCCATTTAAGTTCAGGACCTGCAAACAATCTAAAAAACTGTTTGACATATTATGATGTGTTGTGGCATGTTTGCAGACTATTGTCTGAATACAAAGTGGGGTTTTTTTTTTCGTTTTTGGCAAAGGCAAGTCCAGTATTCTCTTTTAGCTCTGTTTTTGGTCTCACCCAGCTTCAGTCTCTTTAGATGTTGAATGTTCCGCTGTTTTCACCAGTCAGTTGGTGCTAAGTGGATAGTGTACAGTGGGTTTAAAGTGCTTTTTTGTTGAAATAACTGCCTGCTGAGGCTGAAAACAGCACGATCAGAGTGGTGAGGGAAACAATGAAGTTGCACCTAGAAAGCTAAATATTAGATGCCGGGAGAGCTGGACCTGATAACGCTCTGAGAATATTACAGATCCAATATGAAACTGACAGAAGGGTGGGATTCAGAGAAATGACACAATTACAGATCTGTCTGCTACTTCAGCACCACGGATAGCACCATGGATTTATCACAGTGAGGCCGCTAGGAATGGTTGTTTTTTATGTTTTCAAACCAACAAACAAACAAGCCCCTTAGCGTCAGGGGATAACTTTAAATAAAAAAAAGTCGCCGCCACCTTGGCAGAGGTCTGCGCTCTCAGAGTGCTTTTCTAGTTGTTCATATCTACATAGGGAGCATAGGGTTCTCTTCAAGGAGCCATGTTGCTTCTACTGTTGTTTCTACAGTAGCCCAGAATGGACAAACCAAACACTGGTTCTGGAGCGTTAATGTTGTTGTGACGCCACCATAGTTCTCCAACTACACTGCAGAATATAAAATAATTGTGTTACAATGGTAAGGTGAGCAGTGTTACAGTGGTTTTGTGCTCAGCAGCTGCTGTTACCACATTACTGGAAAGTGAATGAGCCAGTACTCAGCTGGTTTCAATCTGCAACCACACCACTAGATGCCACTAAATCTTACCATCTCATTAACTGTTCCACAATGTGAATTGTGAGTGACCTCTTGACCTTCTGGTTCAAATTAATTTCTCTCACTAAAAATATGTAAATGTTATTTTGTTGACCTTGTGCAACTCAGGCAACTAGCAACTAGCAAACGAAATGGAACTGACCTCCACCAAGTCATACAGAACTTCATTCAGATTATTCTCTGACATGTTCTCTTTCTCTTACATTTGCTGAAGAAATGTGTCTGCTCAGTCTTCCTTTCACTTTCTCACTTTCTCCTTCATGTTGTTTGTGTTAGACTGAGCCCCTGCTAACCTTGTTACTTTCCTGAACTGCCACACTTTTACTTTGAAAGCCATGAACCTTTCTCACCAACACATGCCAGACAAAGAGAAACTTAAACAACAAACAAACAGAGGACAATACTATCATGATATATTAACACTGGAACGACTGTAAAGCAGAAAGCAATTCAGCAATGTGCTTGTCAAATTCAAATGTAGACAATGACCAGCTATGTTAAAGACTCCTGAATGTCTTCTGGTATAAAGATGTGCACACGCACACACACACTTGCATACTTGACCTGATTCATGTTCATACTGAGAGGTAGTGACAGCTGGACTATCTGTACATTGAACTCACAGCCCTGCAGTCAGATCGGAAGGCATTCACAACCACAAAGACACACTACATGCTCACACACACACACACACACACACACACACACACACACACTTGACCCCATTCACTCTGTTAAACTGGTGACTGAAGTTGTTTGTGAGTGCCATATCAATATAGTGTGTGTAACAGTGATGTGTGTTTGCTGGGGGATTTATAGTATAAACTCCTCTGGGTCACATTTTTGGAGAAAAAAAGTACTGTGATTTTATAGATATTAGCTGGGATTCAAACCAGGAAGAGGCGAACAACAACTGTGCTGTGGGTGGGTTGTGTCACTTAGATTCAAAAGCCCTTCTCTCAGACTATATGTGTAAAGACTGGGGATGAGCAGCAGAGCAGAGCGTACACACTAAGTGTGTGTGCCACACTGTCTCAGTTTTCTGAGTGCTGTATGAAAGTGGAGGTGGGTAACAACTTGGAGGAGCTGCTGCTGTCTAAAAGAGGCCTTCCTCTCAAGCTCCTTGTCCTCTTGTCAGTCATCTCATCCCACCGGCTCTGGCCTCAGGGTCTCCCCTAATCTCCAGCTCACACACTGACTCATGCACACTTAACTGGAGTGAGTCATCCTCACAAACACACACACGTAGTTGCTGTCCTTAATGGGAGCATGGGAGTCCAGTTTTTTTAAGCACCATCATTAACCATCTGGATTGAGGGGTCAAAGTGTACGGCGGTGGGAGAGCCAGCGCTCACAGGTGAACGATGTGTGTGAATTTAAGAGGCTAGCCCAAAAAAAACAGGTACAAAAGGACACAGTCATCCTCTCAGCATTATCTCTGCCTTCAGGACAGAGCGAGGCAATGCAGTAAGATCAATGGGATGTACTGACAGCTATTATAAGCCACACTGCTACAAGCCCAGTTCACCTGATTATAGGACTGAGCTCAATTAACATTTAAGATCATGAGCTTACCCTCTCTGAGAGAGAGAGACCCGTTGTTGGTCACATAAACTCAAAATGGGTATACGTTACTTTTCCAAGTAACACACAAGTCTGCTGATGTGTTGGAGATAAGCTTGAGACAATATTAAGATGTGAAGGGTGGTTCGAGGGGATTGTTTTGCAGAATGGGAGTAGGGGAATTAAATCTTCAGATTGCTGTGACTCTGAGGTCAAACCATTAGCTCTGACTCTTGAGTGTGTGCGATGGAGAGAAAGAGAGAGATGTGACTCTGGATCTGCGTGGGAGTGCACGTGGAAGCGTGTGTGCTGCATACATATCCACAAAATAAAGGGGGAGAGGAATAAGCGGCCCGCCATCAAGGGAGTGAATTAACCAAGCGCCCACTATCAAATTACCTAAATGAGCTGATAGGACAATAACAAATGATGACCTTGGAGTGTCTTTGGCTCAAAGAGGAAACTGTTTGTTTGCTGGTCAGAAAAGAGAATCCTGCTTCCAAATCAACAAGAGACCACCTGCAACAGGTCAAACTGCTGCCACCTGAACAGGAACGTGTCTTTGCATGACACATTCTGGCAAAGTTTGCTAGCAGGATATGTCTTAACTAATTCTGGTCTGCAGAACAAGAACAGCTTATTAATTATTCAGTTTTTAACTGTTTAAATCACTCTAGCTGTTTTGTGTGTGAGTTTAAATTTTGGGACTGTGTTGACCTGTGTCACACTCCTTCAGTCCTCACCTTGGAACTTGAAGCCCTCTATCTGCACCCAGAGGCAGAGGTCCTCCGTGTCACAGTCGCAGCTCCAGGGGTTGCCGCTGAGACCCAGAGAGCGCAAAGCGGGCAGCGCGATCAGGCTGCTGATGTTCAGAGCCGTCAGGTTGTTCCGGCTCACGTCCAGAACCTGTAGAGCCATGTTCTCCGAGAAGGCATCCGGGTGGATCTCCCCGAGACTCGGGTTGTCCGTCAGTCGGAGCATTACCAGAGACGCCAGGGGCCCGAAAGTCCGGTCTTCGATCTGCAGCAGGGTGTTGAACGACAAGTCCAGGTAAGCGAGTTTCCTCAAATTCCCAAAGGTGGACTCGGAGATCTCAGCCAGGGAGTTGTTGCTGCAGTCCAGGTACACCAGATCGGACAGGTAGTTGAGCTGCAGCGCCGGAAGGTCCCCGATACGGTTGTTGGAGATGATGAGCTGTCTGGTCGCCAGCGGCAGGTCGTTGGGGAACAAGGTGAGCTCCTGTCCGGCGCACTGGACCACCAGCTGGTCGTCGCACACGCATCTGTCTGGGCAGCCGGCTGTAAGAGCCGGGGACGGGGTCACCCCCATCACGAAGATGAAGAAGAAGAGGAGCCGGAGGGACTGGGCGCTGGGCTCGGGCAACAGACGCATGACGAGGCAGCCCAGAGCGTCATGAACTCGGGCTGAGCTGGACCAGGACTCCCCGGCGCTCTCCGGGCATCCTGCATGGGTCTGAGGAGCGGTGAGAGAGGCGAGATGGCTGCTTTGGGGGTCCGGCTGTCGCTGCCTGAATGCCCGGCTGCTGTTTATATCCAGCCTCTCTTCCTCTCTCGCTCTTAGACACACTATCGGTCCGTAACTCACGCGCACTCCGGCGCGCCGCGCACGTCGCCACGAGACATGGTTTCAGAAGGTGACCGCGTGTCGCTCCTCTGTGGGCGAGGATTGTGCAGCTTTGCCGGACTTTGTCCTGCTTGATGAGAGCACAGAAGAACTGGATGTTGTCGCTCGGGTCCTCGGTGACTCATCTTTGTGAATGAGTTGTTGTCGCCAGAAGAGTGCATTCTTTATTTACTTTCCAAACAAATGCCATGGCTTGCGCAAAAATAAAATAAAATAAAAAAATACAGAATGTGTAGACTCCCCCCGTGGAAACGATCACATGTGTCCTTGACTGTTTGTCTGTGTCCTGCAGACAAGCCTATTTGTTCCTTTGGAGAGCGCCTGCTTCCACTGGTGCGCTCGGACCGGTCTGTGAGGCTCTCCGAGCTGCGCTGTGCTGATCTACTCTCTCCCTCTGCGCACCCTGCTCACTCTCCATGCGCACACACTGCAGCTCTGCACACACACACACACACACACACACACACACACACACACACACACACACACACGGGTACTTCGTGTGTTTGTTGCGCGTGAATTGGCGATGGTGTTACGTCACCAGGTGTTGCCCTCCTGAGAAAACCAGCAGAGCGCAGACCGGCCAGAGAAAAAAGTCTGTCTCTCTTTCTCTCTCTCTCTCTCTCTCTCTCTCTCTCTCTCTCTCTCTGTGTGTGTGTGTGCAGCCTCTTTTTAGTTATGCGTGCCCAGATTGAACAGGCCCTCTTATCTCATGTGGTCCAGTGGCTAATTTCTCCCCATTCTGTCCCCCCAGCGGCTTGTTGACAAACATAATGCATTCAGATTGGATTGCCTGTGCTCAGTTATTATTTTTTTTCTAGCCAAATGTTTAATTCGGGGAGTCAGCATCACTTTTTAATTTGTCTGAACATTGGTAGCAAAGCTGCAGACAAGTCATTACTGTGTCATTCAAAGGAACAAAAGCAGTCAAAAGGTATGCTTTGGATTGAAATTTAGATCTTAAATGCTCAGTGGCGTTGCCATCCCAACCATAGATTTGCCATGTTATTATGTTCCTATGACTGTGGGAAATATGAATAAATCATGAATGATGAGGTTTATAAAGTAATTAGTATAGAGATCAAAATATTTTGCGAGCATAATTACTGATTATGTATTACCGGCTGTCTATTCGGTTGCAGCGTAGATGCCTTTCAGGCCTGATTCTTCCAGGGGTCAAACAGAGGTCACTGCAGCATCATTACAGCCAACAGACCCTTTTATCCTGTTTTCCCAGATGTTCTGAAATTCAGATTCAAAGACATATTTCTTGGATTAATTGATCTTATCTACCAGATGGATCTACCATAGCTTAAATACCAACATCTCTGAAGCTCACTAATTAGCACATTATTTAATTATTACAAAAACCTAAGTAATAAAATGACAACATGCTGCTTTACAGAGAGTTATGTCACTACTTCTCCAGCTTCATCTTTATTGTGCAGCTATCAATCTTTAAACATATTTTTACTGGGCTCCTAGTGGTTTTTGATCTTTTACTATTCTTCATATCTATGTTATTTGGAAACATTGTATACCTTCACCCTTTTGAGACTTTTAAAAACTCTTCAAATGAAAGGATGTGAGAGGGGGAAATCAGTCTGATTAAAGCTAACAGAAGTCAGTGACAACTGTGATGAGGGGGCAGAACCAGACGTGCTTGGCTTGATATTGAAATAGGGTTTGTAACCATGTTTTATATTTTTCATGAGATTTAAAATCTATTTTTTGAGGGAATACGGGCCAAGATGGCAGCTTCATGTAATAGAACAAACAGACAAAACATTAAAATAAAAAAAAATCAAACAGCAAATGACATCAAGCAATGAGTTAGCAATGTACAGTAACCAACATATATTCAGATAGATGTGTTCTTTATGTGTCTTTGTGGAGGACTGCACAATAACAAGGCATTTAATAAAGAACACAATCACAGAAGTCATCACTTGACATACTCATGCACATGCACCATGCACTAGAAAACAATAGTCCTTAATCCTGTTTTTGTAATCTTCAGTACTCGTAAAATGATATTTATTTATAATAGATATAATTTCAATTATAATATTAGTTCAATTGCCGGGTGTGGTTTTCAGCGTAAATGTCCTCTAAAAATATTTTCTAATAAGACTGTATGTCTACAGCCATAGCATTCAGCAGCTCTTTTGATGTTTAGCAAGAGCAATGTTCACCATGTTTATCATCTTAGTTTAGCATGGTAGTGCGCTAACATTTGGTAATCACTCAAAACATACGTGACCCTGCTGTCGTTAATGTTATTAGTTTTCTGGGTGACCTGATGACCCGGCCACCAAAGTTATTTCAAACAGTGGCATGCGCAGACTTTTGTCATTTTGTCTCATCATTTCCTGTTTTATTTTGTATTAATTGTTTCCCTCTTGGGCGGCATGGTGGCATAGTGGTTAGCACTGTCACTTCACAGCAAGAAGGTACGGGGTTCGAATCCTGGGCCCGGGGCCTTTCGAGTTTGCATGTTCTCCCCGTGTCTGCATGGGTTCTCTCTGGGTACTCCGGCTTCCTCCCACCATCCAAAAACTTGCATGGGGATTAGGTTAACTGGCTAATTTAAATTGACCATAGGTGTGAGTGGTTGTCTGTCTCTATGTGCCCTGTGATGAACTGGAGACTTGTCCAGGGTGTACCCTGCCTTCCGTCCTAAGACAGCTGGGATAGGCTATGAGGATAAGTGGTAGAAAATGGATGGATGGATGTTTCCCTCTTGTTTCCAGTCACTTCACTTCCGGCCCTCCTGTCTGCCCCACCTGTGATTGTTTCAGGCTGTTCCCCCTATCGTCCACATCGTCCCCTGTTCTGTGCCAATTTGTGCTAAGTTACCCAGCCATTCCATGTAGTGTTTGTGTAAGTCAAGTGTATCTGTCACCGTGTGATTTTTTTTTGGGAGTATGTACTTTGTTACTTTGTTTGACAGGTTTGTTTGTAGAGAGAGTAGTCATGTTTTGTTTGCTACTTTTGTTCTTTCTCTTCTTTCTTTTGTTAGCGCCTTAAGCTTGACTCCTTAGTTTAGTCATTAACCCTTTTCCTCATTAGAGTGAGGTGTTCATTGTTCTAGAGTAATTATTTGTATACTTCCTTCATTGTGTAGTTATTTTGTTTGTTAAAGTTTTATAGTCATTGTCAACAGGAGTCAGGTTTATTATAGAATAGTTTTGTCCTCACTGTCCAAGTGATCTTTAGTTTGTATTTGTTAAAATCTTTTATTTTGAAACTTGTCCTGCTTTTGGGTTCTGTTCTTATTCTGAGTTCTAACAGATGGCACAAGTAGGGCTTTGAATGTGTGCAAATGGGCAGACACACATCCCTCTAAATAGCATTAATTGAACATTTTTCAATTCACATCTCATAGTTCCATCTTTCTGTAAAAAAACTGTTCAATTCCTGTGTTAAGAATTAGAATTCACTGGGTGGCTGCGTCACCCCTGACATCTCATTGACCACCCCACGCCAATTCCTGGGGTGTGATGTTACAAATCATCCTAATGGGTACATGAAAGTCTGTGCCCTGTAGTAGTTGTTAAGATAAAAAAGAAAGGTTGATGTTCCAATTGATGGACCATCCTTACTGTACATAATCAAGAGTGAATTGTGATGACAGCTCAATCATTGGACAGAGGGAACAGATGATATGTCAACGCATTGGCACTTCAGCTCTTCATATCAGAGCTGCTGTGGTCGTGCACGGACATCCATCTTCAGCCTGATGCATTGCTATTGAGGTGAAGCGCTAGCAGAAAAACAAGTCTATTGGATCAGTGTTGCCTTCCGTCTGCTCCCTCTGTCACGGGTTCGCCGTCTAAACGGCCCCATGGATTGTATTCGCTGAAAACTGCCTCGGTAAAACCCTGCAATCAGAATCATTAATGTGACTTTCCTCCCTGGCTGCTCCAAACGGTGTCACCTTCCACAGGTGCTGGTCTACACTGTGTGCATGCATGTGTGTCTATACATTTGTGTGTGTCAAGATTACGTGCTGTTTGGAGGTCCTGTGTGCAGCACATGTGGATCTGCCTTGTGAGTGTGGGCCTCATCTTTACTTTTTAATAAGAGTGCATGCAGTGTCGGCTGTCAACTACAGACTGATCTCCAAACTGAGGGGAGGGAAGGTTTACTCCTGCGCCATCAGAAGTGTCACTCACCTTCACCCCAAACCCATTACATCACATCTTTCAGCTTCTCTTTGGAAGTATCCCTGGACTGAATAGTGACAGTTTAAAAAGTAAAAGTTTATCCCTTTCGCTCCTTCTCCATGTGTAGCTATAACTCCTCACTCTTCCCCACTGTGGCTCAGTGTGGTCATAACTCTTCTCCCGTCCTGCTCCACTATCTATCCACTAAGTCCGAAGCTCTTTTCTTCTCCAACTCATAGCCACCTCCATCATTCTAATGGAACTGAACAGAAAGTACAGACCTCTATCAGTCACCCTGACTGCCTCTGAACTGGATGGTGTGTTTGTGTGCGGGTGTGTATGGAGAAGATGAAATAAAATAAACACAATAAAATAAAAACACACTCTGTGAACTGTGCATTTTTTGATTTATTGCCTATAACGCTGTATTATCATAATGAAATCTGATCTAAAATTCACATTGTTTTTTTTAATAAATATATTTTTAAAAAAATGCATTTTACAGGCACTTGCAAACTAATTTGCATCACCTCAAACAAACGTGTTCACTCATGTTCTTTATCTCCATCACTAATCCTCCCACTACAAACACAAGAACAAACACAGCAGTGCTGTTTCTTAAGTAAGTTAGCTCCTTACATGAGTTAAAAAGCCTGAGGGGTGTTTTTTTTAATTTTTTTTTTTTTTTTACTGTTCTATATTGTGAAAAAGTCCATGAATGCAGACTGAGTTTACGACAGAGAACTATGTGAATTAGTACTACAGTACCTCTGTGTGGTAAAACAATAGTAGAGCACACTGTACATGCCCTGAGCTGAGTGCTGTGCTGTCTCGCTGATGACAGACAGCTCCAGTAACAGGATGCCACTCACTCCCTCTGACTCATGCCTGGCCTTGTGCCACGTCACTGACCACGGGCTTCCATCATGCTGCGTCCGCAGGGCTGTCTGCTGCTGTCTGCACAGATGAGAGGAACCATTTCCTGGAAAAAGATAGTGATGTGAGTTCATATCTTTTGGACTAGAGTAGTCTGTCACTGTCACTGTAGGCTGGGGATGAAGGAATCAGCCTGCTATGGCTCCCAGTGAAATGACATGAGTGGTGGCAAGCAAAGGGGGCCACAGGACAGAGTAGACGCCCTCTGATACGAGGCTGACCCCTGCAGGGTAGGAGGGAAAATGCTTCAGTGTGCCGTGCCTAAGATGTTTGTTTTTCAGAGGGAGGTGTGATTCTGTCCAGTGGAAGCCAGGAAATGATGCAACAGGGTAAACTCACTAAAACACACTGCATAAAAAACAACTATTCTCTTTTGTCACTTTCGATGATCGATGGCAAGAGCGTCCCGCACTCTGTGTTCCTGCCTCTGTGCCAAACCTCGATGTCTTCGTCCCGTCTTCATTCCCATCTCCGGGGACAGACCGTGTTCGTCACAGGGCATCAGGCTCAATTTCTGTCACTCACACTCAAACGTCATCCACCATCAGATTTCCATCTCAAGACACATACACATGAGAAGAGGAGCGCACGGCTGCCGCCAGACCTCATATCTAAGCAGCCTGTTGGCCTCCAAAGCAGAACCTTAGAAATCCATCACCAGGTGACGTCGCTCTTCACTGCAACAGAATCTGTGGACAAACGCCAACCTGAGTGATCTCTCTTTACCTCTCAAGTGACTTCATCACATCTCTTGCTGTCTCTTTCTTACTGTGCTTTATCCAATCTGTCCTTGAGTATTAATGCCACAATGACAAAACTAGAAAAGCACTCAGAGAGCACAGACTTCCGACAAGGCAGCATTCTGCTGCAATTTTGTCCTCAATGCACAGGGTTTCCCAATTATCATGGAAAATATTAATGTTTGACTATAAGAATGTCTAAGCTTAGAAACTGAGAATTCTTTTCCAGAGATTTTGAGACCAGTTGCATTGCTCTAGCTCCTTCCTACATGAAGTTATGGTTAAAAATGCATATTTGACCTTGGTGACCTTGACCTTTTACTGATCTTGACCAAACTGAATCAGTGACTTCTGGATTCCTATATTAGTTCATATACCAAATTAGGTGACGATTGGCTAAAAATTGTTCACCCTGGAGCATTCAGAAATATGCGAAATCTCCCATACATTACTATGGTGTGACCTTTCATATGACCTTGATGACCTTGAATCAGATCAGATCACCACCAAAAATTATTCAGTTTTAAGTTAGGCCACTTCTGACCAATCCTGGAAATTTTGTCAAAAATCTGTCTGTAACTTTTTGAGTTATTTTGCAAACCAACACATAAACAAACAAACAAACAAACAAACTCTGGTGAAAACATGACCTCCTTGGCAGAGGTAAAAAACATTTTCACAGACTTCAAGAATGAGTCATTATTTACGAAAATAACAATGTAAATTTACAAGATTTAAGTCATTATTTACTAGAATAAAGTCATACATCTTTGGGAATAAAGTGGTAATTTTATGAGAATAAAGTCATAATATTCTAACATGTTGTCGAGGAAGAACTGTTAAAAACTTGGGTAATGTTAGAAAGATATTGGCAGATCCCAACTTCCTGGATCACAGTATGGTCAGACACACAAATCTTGTGTTTACCAGAAATAATAATGTGTATAGAGTATTGAATATTATTCCCATAAAAATCAAACAATAAGCCATAAAAATGACATAAAATCATTTTTTTTTTTGTCAATATCAGTGTAGTGTTCTCATATTAGCAGCATGAGGTGAGATGTGTCTGAGCTGTGGTGATGTGGTGATGCTATAGTTTATAATGTAGAAATTATTTAATATTTTTTTTTCTGTTGTTGCACTTTGTGGACGATCCCTCCACTGTCTCCTCAGCAATAATGTTTTTCGTGGAGCACCGGGGAGGCATTGTTCCGGTAAAAATATGGTTGTAGCTCATCTATATAGTGTGCCTCACCAACACTGCAGAAATGCATCGTTTGCATCTTTAGATCATACTGCATTTGACTTACTGATCCAGGAAGTTGGAATTTGCAAAATTCTTTCTAACTTTCCCGTTAGTTAGTTAGTTTTTTGTCAACTCCTCCTTTACAACATGTTAGAATATTATGACTTTCTTCTCATAAAATTACAACTTTAATCTTATAAATTTACGACTTTATTCTTGTAAATTTATGACTTTATTCTCGTAATGACTTTAATCTCATAAATTTATTACTTTATTCACGTAAATAATGACTTAATAATAATAATACGCACCAGGCAGCTCGATTGTGGCCTACCACACCAACTGGAGCCATTAGGGTGAAAAGCAGGGTCCACCCTGGACAAGTTGCCAGTTCACTGCAGGGCACATGGGACAGACAACCACTCACATTCACACCTACGGTCAATTTAAATTAGCCAATTAACCTAATCCCCATGCATGTTTTTGGAAGGTGGGAGGAAGCTGGAGTACCTGGAAAGAACCCACACAGACACAGTGAGAACATGCAAACTGCACACAGAAAGGCCCCAGGCTGGGAATCGAACCCTGTACCTTCTTGCTGTGAGGTGACAGTGCTAACCACTACACCAATGTGCCACCCAGGTGTACTGTCCTAAAGTAATAAATACAAAGTATTTTGGGACTGTTAGTGCTGTAATGCACCGCTCTGCAAAGTGAGAAACTCACAATACAGTGAGCAGTCATCTGTGAAGCTTTTATCCACACCTCATTCCCATTTAATGTACCAAACAGCATAACTGGCCGAAATATGTGTGATTAGCGTGTTTCTATTCAGTCCCACTTTACCCACTTAACCCTGCCCATCCTCCTGACACAGCCACCTACGCTTTTTGCGTATTAGGATGAATTTCTTTTTTTTAATTTACAAATTAATATGATTCATTGCCCAATGTCACTGCCATCCATGTCAATTAAGAAGAATAAAGAAGCCGACAGCAGTAAAAAGGAAAGTGATCTGATTAATTTACTGTTAATATGTTAATGCTAAAATAACTTAACTTATAACTATTTCAGTGTCTGCACACGCACACACACACACGCACACACACACACACACACACACACACACAGACACAAATGTGGCCCTCTGCTCAGACTTGTGCCATCAGAGCCACTGTGACTGTGTAATTGCATAACCTGTAAAGGCCCGATCAATAATGCATGGTCAGACTAGACAGGCAGTGTGACGGAAAACCTTACCTCAACAACCCTCTTTGTCTGGCCACAGACTGGACACCCCAGAGACAGAGGCTGGAGTGTGTGTGTGTGTGTGTGTGTGAGCGGGTATTACTTGTGATTATGGGGACATAAATTTGTTCACACAGTCACAGATCCCAATAATGTCAACTGTTACATTTTAGGCAGAAGACTTGGAGAACAGTTAATGTTAGTCTAAGGTTAGACTTTGGTTAGGGTTAGGGTTAGGATAGTGGATGGGTAGTGGATATGGTTAGGGTCAAGGGAAGTGTCTAGGAAATAAATGCAAGTCAATGTAATGTCCCCACAATTCGAGTGTGTGTGTGTGTGTGTGTGTGTGTGTGTGTGTGTGTGTGGACTGACTGAGGAAGTAAAAAACTTTCACAGTTACATTTTCACTTTGAGTCTTGCTGAGTAAAACAGTGATTGGAAAGAGGTAGTGCAAAAAAAAATCCTTATTTTCAGCATATCGGGCAGAAATGATAAACTGACAGAGTAACCATATGTTTGGTGTTCTCTCTGGTTGTGTGCTGCAGCCTTGTTTATATGACCCTGTCTCTGACTGAAACTGTAGGTAAGGTCAGGAGCAGCCAAGTCCCGCCTCTCACCGGAAGAAACTTCCTCAGCACTTCCTGCATCTTCTGCTTCCCACTGAACTAAACAGTGAGCATGACAGCCTTCATCCGCAGACTGACAGGGCCCATTAGAGGCTCATCGAGGCAATGGCTGGGAGGGATTCAATGGGAAACGCACGGCCGCACTTCCTGTCCGATCCAGCGGGACGGAGCGCCACTGCTGGCCGGCGATGGTCGCCCTCTGACGGGGTACAGTCTGCCTCACAGCCGCCTTCAGCACACCGAGACGGCGGCTCCAGAGGTGGATTTAAAGCGGTTAGAAGGGGAAGACAATGGTAGGAGAGATGTTTTATTGTGGAAAATATAGTATAATGACCATAATAGTCATAAGAGAGATAATATGGCACTTTATTAATAGCGAAGGAAACTTTTTCTGGGGATTGCTGGAATATAAATATAATATTTACACCAGAGCAAAATAGAATATCAGTAAACATACATTTAGTAAATACATTTAATAAACTAAGTAAGCTAAAATAGAAAAAGCAACATTGTGCATAACATTGAGAAAGTAGTATTACTAAAAAGTATTATAGCACATGATATTCTGTCATTGTGTTATAGATGGTGTTATAGTGAATATAAATGTTCCCTTTTCCCCAGGGACCCCCGGTACCTCCTCAATGACCTCTAGGGCCCTCATTTAAAACTGCTGGTTCCTTACTTACTTGCTGAATAAAACCAGATTTATCCCCACAAGCTGGTTGTACAGAACTTGTTAAACTCTCTTAGGAAGTATTCTCTGTACAGGAATCTTGACCTGTGTGTTTTTTCCTCACAGAAGTGGAAACAAATGTTTGTTTCTTCATTTTTTTTCAGAGCTTAAAAATCCAGATAGGATCAGAACACTGACTTTATGGAAGCCAGTTCTTGCCACGAAACTGAAAAAATAAGAAAACGGTTTAATAATAATGAGTTAAGAAGTATATTAATCAGGGATGCACCTAAAAATATTTTATTGATTACTCTACTGACTATTTTCTCATTAATTTAATGGTAACAATAGAGTGATCACATCTATTTCCTTGAACCCTGAAATTTTTTTTTTCCAAAACTCAGAGATATTCAGCCAGGTATAATACAGCATTTTCATACCCTGAGATCAGGTGATAAAAGTGTTTGGCAGGTGAAAACATATTTTTGATCAGGATCAAAGTGTTTGTCAAACTTTATTAGATTTGCCATATACAGTACATACAGACAAGGTTAAAGGACAACATAAAGTGCTCCACTGCCACATTTGAAGTAGGACTAAAATCATTCATGTTTTCTTACAACTCACCTGGCGGTACATTACAACACTAACAGTCCCAAAATGCTTTGTATTTATTACTTTAGGACAGTACACTTGGGCGGCACATTGGTGTAGTGGTTAGCACTGTCGCCTCACAGCAAGAAGGTACTGGGTTCGAATCCCGGGCCCGGGGCCTTTCTGTGTGGAGTTTGCATGTTCTCCCCGTGTCTGCGTGGGTTCTCTCCGGGTACTCTGGCTTCCTCCCACCATCCAAAAACATGTATGGGGATTAGGTTAATTGGCTAATTTAAATTTAAATTGACCGTAGGTGTGAATGTGAATGTGAGTCTCTATGTGTCCTGTGATGAGGTGACGACTTGTCCAGGGTGTACCCTGCCTTCCGCCCTAAGACAGCTGGGATAGGCTCCAGTCCCCCCGCGACCCTATGAGGATAAGCGGCAGTGGTGCACCTCAGCCTCCTGCGTCCAAAATGAATATTACAACAACAAATACGAACGAAAATGATGCTGGCAAAATCTCTTTTTTTCACTTGTCCTGAGTCTTGAAAACAGAAGAGAAAAAAAATAGATCAAAGTTATTTTCTTTACTTGCCTCTCAGGGCTTCCATTGCATAAAAAATCAATGTCTGGTAAATATCAAAACAGCCAGTTAGTTGTTGCTCTCTCTCTCTCTCTCTCTTTTTCTCTCTCTCTCTCAGGGATAGTGGAGGTGTTGATGTGCCGACACAAGGCAAGAAACGCTCTGGGTCATGTGTTTGTGTCACAGGTGAGCAGACCTCTACAGCACCACTCTCTCTCTCACACACACACACGCACGCACGCACGCACCCACCCACCCGCATGAACGCACGCACGCACGCACGCGCGCGCACACACACACACACTGACTGAGACAACTTGTCCTGTGTGTGCAGATGAGGAATTTGGTGACCACTCTGTCCAGTGACTCAGCAGTTCGGGTGGTTGTCTTCAGGAGTTTAGTACCGGGTGTTTTCTGCGCAGGTAAGTTTTGTAACATCAGAGCATCTGAAACCTGCCACGCCTCTGGATTTGTTATCAAAGTATGTCTAAGTGATAAATGATCACTGCATATGTTATCATAGGCGCAGACCTGAAAGAGAGAGCTCTGATGACCAACGCTGCGTCTGATCTGTTTGTTCACCGCCTGCGATCCCTCATGACTCAGATAGGTAAGAAGGAGATCAGATAATGATAAGAGTGAGACATTATTTCCCAACAGCCCCGGCTCTGAGGGTGCACAATAATCAGTATGCATTTGTGAACTCTTCTCTGTTCATTATAACGCCCTGGCAGCATCGTTGCCCATGCCGACCATCGCAGCGATGGACGGCGTTGCCCTGGGAGGCGGGCTGGAGTTGGCGTTGGCTTGTGATCTCCGCACGGCCGGTGAGTGACCTCTGAACCTTGGCCTATCAACTCTGAACTGGAGGAGTCTGCATCACGCTTCAGGTGATGTTAATTGCGTATGAAAGGGGACGTCATGTTCTCTTCACTGCTGTCACCAGTCCAGTCATATCAGATCAGAGCATCAGCAGGACAGTGGAAGACACTAACATCCACTTTAGGCCATTTATCTAGGTTGACAACCCTCCCATAACCCATCACTGTAGATTAGAGCAGTGGTTCTCAACCAGCTTTATTTTAAAATTATGAGATACTGGAGAACTGTACCTCTTCAAAACTCTAAACTCTACAGTTTCTGATATTTTTATCTGATGGATATCTGATGGCTCGGACACATAATGAAGCATTTTTTTTCCATGATGTTTATAAGGTCTTTCTTTTTTTATCTGAAATTATTAACAGTTTGTTTGCAAGAATAAAGTCTGCACGTCCACACATAAACGGACAGACAAGACATTTGTCTTATTTTTTTTGTCTTAGTTCTTACTATTAGGTCAAAAACTTTTAGATTAAGCTTAAAAACTTGTGTCTATTTATCTCTCTATCTCTCTATCTATCTATCTATCTATCTATCCATACACTATATTGCCAAAAGTATTCACTCACCCATCCAAATAATCAGAATCAGGTGTTCCAATCACTTCCATGGCTACAGGTGTATGGGAAAGAATGGGTCGCTCTCAGGAGCTCAGTGAATTCCAGCGTGGAACTGTGATAGGATGCCACCTGTACAACAAATCCAGTCGTGAAATTTCCTCACTCCTAAATATTCCACTGTCAGCTGTATTATAAGAACGTGGAAGTGTTTGGGAACGACAGCAACTCAGTCACAAAGTGGTAGACCACGTAAACTGACGGAGCGGGGTCAGTGGATGCTGAGGTGCATAGTGCGAAGAGGTCACCAACTTTCTGCAAAGTCAATCACTACAGACCTCCAAACTTCATGTGGCCTTCAGATTAGCTCAAGAACAGTGCACAGAGAGCTTCATGGAATGGGTTTTCATGGCCGAGCAGCTGCATCCAAGCCATACATCACCAAGTGCAATGCAAAGCGTCGGATGCAGTGGTGTAAAGCATGCCGCCACTGGACTCTAGAGCAGTGGAGACACGTTCTCTGGAGTGACGAATCACACTTCTCCATCTGGTAATCTGATGGACGAGTCTGGGTTTGGCGAGTTCCAGGAGAACGATACTTGTCGTACTGCATTGTGCCAAGTGTAAAGTTTGGTGGAGGGGGGATTATGGTGTGGGGTTGTTTTTCAGGAGCTGGGCTTGGCCCCTTAGCTCCAGTGAAAGGAACTCTGAATGCTTCAGCATACCAAGACATTTTTGACAATTCCATGCTCCCAACTTTGTGGGAACAGTTTGGAGCTGGCCCCTTCCTCTTCCAGCATGACTGTGCACAAGTGCACAAAGCAAGGTCCATAAAGACATGGATGACAGAGTCTGGTGTGGATGAACTTGACTGGCCTGCACAGAGTCCTGACCTCAACCTGATAGAACACCTTTGGGATGAATTAGAGCGGAGACTGAGAGCCAGGCCTTCTCGTCCAACATCAATGTGTGACCTCACAAATATGCTTGTGGAAGAATGGTCAAAAATTCCCATAAACACACTCCTAAACCTTGTGGACAGCCTTCCCAGAAGAGTTGAAGCTGTTATAGCTGCAAAGGGTGGACCAACGTCATATTGAACCCTATGGATTAGGAATGGGATGACACTTAAGTTATGAGAGTCAAGGCAGATGAGCGAATACTTTTGGCAATATAGTGTACAAATACATGTGTATATATATATATATATATATATATATATATATATATATATATATATATATATATATATATATATATATATATATATATATATATATATATATATATATATATATATATATATATATATATATATATATATATATACGTATATATATACGTATATATATATATTATATGGATTGTGGAAACAGCCATCAGAAGTCTTCAGAATTAATATTTTCCTTGGTGTAATCAGCTGTATATGCTGTATGTGATACTGGCAAACTATGGAGTGAGATGATCTCAAAGCTACATTAGGGAAAATAACAGGATGCTCAGGGAGGTGGTCAAGCTCAAAACAAGCTTTTTATTCGTCCTGTTCATCCAGTATTAATGATCTGCTGCTGAGATCAGGGTCTAATGAAAGCTGGTGAGGCCAGACACATCTGCCCAGCTGTTCGTGTAGCTGAATCTACATGTGATTGGTTAAATTGTCTGTGGCAGCTCGCTGATTGGCCGAGCTCTGACGAGCTAGGTGAGCAGGTGTTTGCATCTAATGCTCTGACGGAGGCATCAGTCAGACTTTACACGCCCTCTCCAGCTAAATGGCAGCACAGACCTTCAACTGTCCTCTGTGTGTGTTTGTGTGTGTGTGTTTTTCAGCATGTTCGACACAGATGGGTCTGATTGAGACGACACGAGGGCTTCTCCCAGGAGCGGGTAAGATGAAGAGAGGTCACAAAAAAAAATGACCTTGCAAGTGTTTGCAAGTATAGAGACGAAGCAGCTGTGAAAAGTTGACCTTGAAGTGGTTTGTCCTGCAGGGGGCAGTCAGCGGCTGCCACGTACGGTCGGCGTCACCTTGGCCAAAGAGCTCATCTTCACAGGTGGTGTTATAGAAATGCAGACATGTTGCTATAGACACTAGATGCTTATAGTGTATTGCACTCTCTCACTCGGTCGGTCCGTCTGCTGTCAGGGAAGCGTATTGGAGGCCAGGAGGCTCTGGAGATGGGGCTCGTGAACAGAGCTGTGGAACAGAACGAGACCGGAGACGCCGCTTACAGAGAGGCGCTCAGCCTGGCCAGAGAGATACAGCCTCAGGTTAGAGAACACACACACACACTTACATACTGATGCATCCTCCCTCCTCCTCCTCCTCCTCCTCCTCCTCCTCCAGACAGGGACCTGCTCCCTCACCTCTTCCTCCCTGCTCCCCTCTCTTTTCAACCATCTCCTCCGCCACTTTTCATCCTGCCTTCCCTCCTCTCTTCCCTCTCTCCAGGCCTCTGTCGCTCTCCATTTCTTTCACTCCAGTTCAGATGCCTACAGTTGGCAGGGCCAGAGTGGCAGTCAAGTGGAGAAATGGACCACAAATAGCACCACACACACACACACACACACACACACACACACTCTATCCAACATGCCTGTGCTGATGTGGATTTACTGATTGACAGGCGCTTGCATCGAATGAAAGTGAGGTAGTACAGAGATCATGAGCTGTATGAGCCTCAGGATATTTCTCTTTTCCTGAGGAAAAAAAGGTCTTCAGTTTTATAAGACAAGAGGAGTAGACACAAAAACCAGCACTTGTTGCACAACTGTTGAACCACTTCCTCATCTGTTGACCAGATACGTAAACCATAAGCACATAAGTCTGAAAACACACTCAACACATCATTCAAAACTAAAATCAAGTGTGACTAATTAACACTCCAATTGAAATGACACTCTAATTATCAATTCCCTGCACCCAGAATGCACCTGTGAACACACCTGTAACCAATTAAATCACTTAGGTTTACATTATCTTACAGTACAATTGGTAGATACAGTATTACAACTAAATGACCACAATGTTGTATATGAGTACACATTGCATTTGTGTTCATAGCTCTTTATGTGCAGCATGCAAATGAAAAATACTTCAGATATTAGTGTTTTATACTTAGCACATGTTGGCACACGGAAGGAGCTATTTTATTTGTTTGTGTTAAATTGTGATGCCATTTTTTGAAAAGATTGCTGTGTTAAGCAGGAGATATAATATACACTTAGAGGCATTAAAAACGCAACAAAGTCAATGTAAAATAAAATTGGATACAACTACTTTGTATACAAAAAAATGTTTTGTTTACTACCACTCGTGGCTATTGAAACTATGGAATTTTTCCGCTCAAACAATAAATTAACGTGGCAGACGGTACCAATCCCTGTTTTTGCATGTGTGATTCGTTAGGACATTGTTTGAAAGCTTTAAATGAGTTCTTTTGGTGATTTGAGCTCAAGTGATCAAGGCTTTAAAAACCCGGAGGAAAAATGCAAGCTGTCACAGACGGTCACCATGCCACGCTTAGCAGCAAACATGAGGGAGCAGGCCATTGGTATGCTGAGATCCGCAATGACCAAAGTGAGGGTAGCCAGGCATTTTGGCGTCCACAGATGCACTATCTCACGCCTGCAGGCACGTTATGCACAGACATAATATGCAGGTTATGGACTGGCCGCCTTATTCCCCGGATATGAATCCGATTGAACACCTTTGGGACAATCTGGATCGCCGTGTACGGCGTCGTATTCCACTGCCGGTGACGGTTGCTGATCTCCGTACTGCACTCTTGGAAGAGTGGGAAGCGATTCCAGTGGCCGAAATCAACGCGCTCATCATGTCTATGCCACGACG
This sequence comes from Synanceia verrucosa, assembly GCA_029721515.1. NCBI lineage: Eukaryota > Metazoa > Chordata > Actinopteri > Perciformes > Synanceiidae > Synanceia > Synanceia verrucosa. The sequence continues at coordinate 7,321,758 of CM056558.1, forward strand.
ATCAAGATACTGACATTTGTAATCCATGTCGACTAATTTTTCTATTGTTGCTTTTGTTCATTCATGTTCAGTATCATACCAAGTGAAGTCGCCCAATAAATTATGAAAATTCAAATTAATATTGAATAAAATACAATGTTGTGTTTTTAATGCCTCTTAGTGTATTTAGTATTTTGTGTATGCTTTTTTGACAATGAGGGACAAATTCTGCTTTAGCAAATGCAAATAGCAAAAAGACATTTGATTTGTGAATAAGAGCTATTCTCCATCAAACCCAGAAACAAGAGAAGTGAGGCGCAGACTTGTGATGTCATAATGTGTTAAGACTGCAGCTGACAGTGAGCTTCATTTAAATGTAGTTTTCTGAGAAACATCAAATGTCCTCATATCAGAACATCACCCTGATTACTGTCCAGTTATACACCACCGTTTTTGGACTGTTTCCGGAATAACATGGATGAATTTAGAAAATGGCCATATTTCCCCTTTAAGTGTTTGTTTTTGAACTTCATTTGTTTGCCAGACATAATTAACTGTATAACACTCAGTATATCTAACTCTCATTCCTGTTACCAGGCTCCTCTCGCTGTGCGGCTGGCTAAAGAGGCAATGAACAGAGGCCTTGAGGTACATTGAGTTTCACGTTATGTATTTATTCATCAGTGATGATAGTGATTGAAATTCATCTCTTCCAGGTTGACATGAGTTCAGCAATGGCAATAGAGAGGATGTGTTATGCTCGAGTAAGTTTTATTTAATGGTTACTTGTTATGATTTTGCATGATGGTTGTGATTCAGACACAGATGATCACCTGATTTGTTACTCACTAGATTTCAGTGTGAGCTGTGCTCAGTTAGTTGGTATGATGCTTGACTCTGTGACGTTGGAGAAACCCTGAGGCTGTCTGCCTGCCGTTGTCCTGCTGTAACCCTCTGACCTCTGTTTTCAGCTGATCCCCACGCGGGACAGACAGGAAGGAATGGCTGCTTTCATAGAGAAGAGACCCCCGCGGTACACTGGCGAATAAACTCCTCTCTCTCAAACCAACCACTCTCCATAGCCTCATGCTCTATCTGATAGACGATTAACACCCATTGATTGTTGTATGTGCAACCCAGCTGGTGTCAATGCATTAATTACGGTCTGTGTTTACTTTTGGAACATCCAGGATGAGACTGACTGAAGGGAGTTTTTCATGTGATCAAAATTATGACACAAAAAAAGTAGGTTTATACTGTTAATTCACATATTCCATCCTCTTGAATCACATCTTTGGAATAAAAGAAGGCAACGCACAAGTGTCATCTCCAGTTTACGGGAATGTACAGTCTTTTATTTTCCAATCGTGACATGGCACAGTCATGGCAGATGTACAGATAGCATCTTGACTTTTTTTCTTCCATCTTGAATTAAACTTGTGAAAAATGAAAACTGGCCTCCACCCAATGCATTGCACAATCCAACACATTGGGAACAAGAGAGAAAAAAAATAGATGTGTGTAACCTGCTCTTTGCCCTTGTTAAAGCGACACATGCATGATTAGCAAGCTCACACAACATCAACAGCTGATTTACAGAAAACAATAAGGCCATAGTTCATGGAGCAGATGAGGTGATGTTGTGTTTTGCCAGTCCAATATATTATCAATATATTATCTTTTCAGTCCCATTAACAGTAATCTGGTGCCTCATTCCTGCCAAAGCCAAAATCTACTTTGCCTCAAACATGTTGTATTGGGGGTTTAGCGGTTGCTTGTTTGCATAAGCAATGTTTTACGTTTTGATTGCACAGAGAATGATGACGAATAAGAATCAAAACCTCATATGAAATAAGAAAATGTGGGCTGCAGACGGTGGTTTCTCTGGACGGTGGACTTATACCTGTTGAAACAGCATCCTGGAGGACACTAATGACTAAATAAATTAAACAGCTTTTATTCTCTTTGCTTTGTTCTTAATCATAATTCTCAGATAAAAAAACGATGGAACAGACATTATAATAACTCCCATGCAACCACTTCACCCAGGTTACTATTTCTCTCATTTTCTATTATGTACACATTACACAAACTTTTTTAAGATGCAGCTACATGTACAGAAGTACATACACGTGCTCACACCGAAGCACTGTCTGTTTCAGAACGCAATGGCAAGCACAGTGAACATAATAGTACACACACACACACACACACACACACACACACATACATACAACAGCTGTGACTCAATGCACATGTACATCCACCATGAATATACTGACAAAATCATTATTGCCATTAGTGTCACTCAGTGAGGACACTTTTACGGCACTGCTGGTTCTTGCCACTGATAAGAGCCTCCAAACTTTTACACTACAGCTTCTCAAAGAGAACTCTACAATTTAGATTGTTATCTTTAATGTTTGGGACCCACTGAACATGCTCTCGGAAAGTGTCCCTTCGCATCAAATTAAAGGCATTAGCTGATTAAAAAAAGACTGAATAAAGAGGAGAGCAACAGCAGTATTGAGGACCCAGCGGTGTGGGGGTTTTCAGTGGACAGCACACTGCTATAAACAAACAAGCATGTCCAGTACGAGCATTTGGACAGACTGCAGCATGCTTGAGCTCAAAGGGGCGTCATGCGTATATCTAATGAGCTAACTCACACAACCAGAGCCCACGACAACAAACAGGAACTGGAGGGAGTCAAGATCCCTCTGCTGAGTTTTGCAATCCCTAACTGAGATTTGTATGTGTGTGCTTTTCTTTTTTTGGTATTTATATCATGATGCCAATGTCAGACTATCAAGAGCGAGCACGGACACAAACCTCAAGTTGAGATTTGAGCTTAACTGACCAACGGTTGCCATAAATTATGTTTTTAAGCACAAGATTAACACAGAAATATTTTTGTTTTTAAACAAACACAAAGAAAATAAATAGAGTTAGTGTGTGTGTGTGCAAAGAATTGCGTAGTCTTTGTCCTGTAAATGTTCACTTGATAAAGTGTGTTTGTGCATGGCATCCAAAATCCCTTATGTCGGTCAGGAAGCCTTGTTTCCTGAAAGAGAGAAAGTAAAATAATAAAATTATACAGCCGCTGTAAGACTGAATGAGCAACAGTGTGAGCGTCTTTACCTCTGTGAGGTTATTGTGGCGGTGGGCGGCGACTCGTGTGCGTTTGTGCAGGCTGGCCAGTGTGGGCTCTGTGGTGCTGCAGGCTCTCCAGAATGCTGCTGGCCAACAGTTTGACATCTTTGTGGGTCTGCGGGTGTGCATGAACAAGCTCCAGCTGCTGCAGGCCGCCCTCCTCCAGCAGCATGCTGCAGTAGCGAGCGGCTGCAGATGCACAGGGTGAACACAAGATCAGATCTGTCAGCTGGTCAGTTGGTTTAGGGGAGTGAATAAGTAAGCTGAACAGATGGCGGTAAATTATTTGTCAGTGAGCTCATTTATCACACCGTTCTTGCTGCAGACATGCTGCATGGCCCAGGCCGCCCACAGCTGGACACCAGGGGTGTGAAAACACTCCAGTAGGGGAAAGAAGGGGTTAAATGACCTAAACAATGGGACACAATAAGAATATACTTAGTATGTACATTACCTATGTAGTGTGTCACATTGTTTCAAGATGGTCAAATATTTTTTTCTGTATTTTATGTATTATTAGAAATTTTGGTCAAAGTATGAATGTTGTAACATCAAAATGCTATTGTCCTTTCTAAAATCTTGTTTTAGACCAACAACGCCCACGCAAGGTAAAATTAATGTTTTTGACGATGAATTTTGGTGGCTTTGAAGAGTGATTAAACAGCAACTCTTTTTTTTTTTTTTTTCACTTTTGTAGTCGCATAAAAGAAAAATAAATACAAATTCCAATGAGGAACTGAAGCATCTACACTCCATTGACAAAAACAGTAATTCTATCTATCTATCTATCTAGAACACAGGAGTACATATAAAACCCACAAATTTAAACCTTTCAGCTATTTCCAAACTTAGCACAGCTCATGTTGTCCCAACTTTGCTACTGCTACCGTTCACGTTATCATTATTGCTATAATGTTATTCACATAACCTGGAAAATAACCAACTTTTAACTTGAACCCCAGCTTATGAATGCTAAATCAGTGTTGTTCTGCTTCATTATTGAGGTAAAGAAACTGCATCTCACCTATAGGCCACCATTTCACACTCGGGCGCGGGCCACTTCATAATGACATCATGCTAGATAGAGACACAAAGGCAAATGACTCAGACAAAAAAATTTCAAAATAACTGTGTGTGTATGGACTTGGCCTGTATCGGTAAACAACATTTTCGGTTTTGAAAGTCACAGGTGGGTTTTTTTATTTGGTTTGATATGGGAAGAAAGAAAAATCCTTAAAACATCTTTCATTCATTTATTATGAATTTTTGAACTTTCTTCCCCCAATTGTTTTAGACAATATAATCTAGAAAAATAAAAACAATATAATCCTACTGCTATAAATCAAATATAAAATTTAAAAAAAATAGAACTTGAACTAAATGTATTCTAAACATTTATTCATTAACATTTTTAATGCACACACAAACATATATATTCTCTACGTACTGTGCCGGTTCGGTATTATCTACATATCTATGTGTAGCTACATGTTCTGATTCCTACCAGCTGCTCCAGCAGTGAGGACCGAAGCTCGGGGCTGAGCGTCCAGGCTTCCTCTCCTCGTGATGTCAGATGTGCAAGGATGCCCGCTGCGAAATAGCTGACCTCCACCTCTGGGCTGTGCAGCAGGGTGCTGATGTGGTCTAAGAAGCTCTGCACCATCAGCTCCACATGCAGCTCCCCAACCTCTGCTATGTTGTTCTACAGGACAATAAGGGGAGAACAGAATAATGATGTCTTACTATTGTAAATTTATTCCGTTGTTCTAAAGGGTAATGAGAGCGCAGCGAACTCACCAGCAGGCCCAGAACCTTCTGCTGAATAGAGGACTCGTTGGGGAAGGACTGCAGAACAAAACAACAGTGAGTCAGCCTGCCCCAGAGCATGATGATGAACCAGCATGGTAATCCGCTCTGAGGTGTTTTCAGGGTAGCGCTTACTTTTCTTTTACATGCACATGCTGACATTTCAGTGTACCTCTAGAACTCTGATAAACAGATCCAGGCCCTGGTTCTCAATAAAATGGCGGCAGGTTGTTGGAGATTCATCTGTGAGGTTCCAGAGTGCACTCAGTGTAAATTTGAGCGTGGCGTCCACCACGCCCTGAGTGGCCTTCTGACGCACAATGTGGAGCAGTTGCTGCAGGGAGGGCACATCAACAATGAAAATGTGCCTTTTTGTGGGTAGATTAGTGAAGAGAATAGAGCTGCATTGAGAACCTTACCTTCACTATGAACAGCTCTGCTCCCAGCTGAGCCGTCTGCTCTGTGGACAGCTGGAAATAAACCCACCAGAAATTTAAGAATAACCCCACCAGAATGCATTAATGACAGTACATGTAATATTAATACAGCATATACACCTTAGCGGCCAGTATGGAAATGATAGCCACAGCCATCCTCTGCATGTTCTGGTCTTCATGGTTGCAGAGCCACTGCATCACTAGTTTGGCAGCTTCAAACCTGCACATGCAGAGAGGAAGAAAACATGTCTACTGTAACTCTATACACCTTTGACAGATTTGGATTAATTTCTTAACTGGAAAATTATTTGACTTTTTGATTTCCTGCTTGGCTAAAAGGTATGTAACATTTCAGGAGATCTATTTGCACAAATGGAACATCATTTTCATAACTATGTTTTCATTAGTGTATAAGAGTCCTTCATATCTACATACTGTAGGGAGGGAGTCCTCTTCACAGAGTCTGCTATGTTTCTACAGTAGCCCAAACATTTTTATGTTGAACGCCACTATAATGGATTACCTTAGAATGAAGCTAACCATGTTACCATGGTTTTTCACTCTGTGATTCACATCACTAGTCTTGGAAGGGGTGGGGTGGGGGGGTACTACATCTGAACCATCCATCCATCTATTATCTACCACTTATCCTCATAGGGTCGCGGGGGGCTGGAGCCTATCCCAGCTGTCTTAGGGCGAAAGGCAGGGTACACAGAGACAGACAACCACTCACACTCACATTCACACCTACGGTCAATTTAAATTAGCCAATTAACCTAATCCTCATGCATGTTTTTGGATGGTGGGAGGAAGCCGGAGTACCCGGAGAGAACCCACGCAGACACGTGGAGAACATGCAAACTCCACACAGAAAGGCCCCGGGCCCGGGATTCGAACCCGGTACCTTCTTGCTGTGAGGCGACAGTGCACACTGCAGCTTCATGATATATTAAAATCATATCAAAACTACTATTGTAAAATGAATATTTCTCACCTGTTGAATGGAACCTCCTGTAAAATGCGATCACTGCACAGAGACAGCAGGCAATTCTTCTGCAACTACAGATGGAGAAACCGAAACAGACATCAGTACTAAACCTGAACGACAGCTGACAATGACTTCATACACTTCAGACTTCTTATCAGTTGTGCTTTTTGTCCTACAGGCCCAGTAAAGATGTCTTCATAAACATCTCACTGAGTTGGTAGTCTGGGTACGAAATTACAAAAAAATTAACGTATTATGTATTAATATATGTTCTGTTTTCATCATAACCATTTTATTGGGTGACATTAATAATTTATGCAGTAAATGCATGTGATTGATATATATATATATATATATATATATATATATACAGTCATGGAAAAAATTATTAGACCACCCTTGTTTTCTTCAATTTCTTGTTAATTTTAATGCCTGGCTCAACTAAAGGTACATTTGTTTGGACAGTTATAATGATAACAACAAAAATAGCTCATGAGAGTTTAATTTAAGAACTAAGGATTATTCATTTTCCATGGTTTTCTTGATAATAACCAAAATTACTTAAATTCTTACATCAATAGCTATGGCATTGTACCGCCAAAAACACTACTTTTAAGCATTCCATGTTTTTTTTTCTGTTTGCTTTAAACACATGATACACACAAGAGTTAATACTTGATTGCATAACCATTGTTTTTGATGACTGCAGCCATGCGTCTTGGCATGCTCTCCACCAGCTTCTGACATTGTTCTGCTGTCACAGCAGCCCATTCCTGTTGGACAAATTCAAACAAATTTTCTTTGTTTTTGGGCTTGTGGTTCTCCATTTTGAGTTTGATGATTTTCCACAGGTTTTCAATTGGATTAAGATCTGGTGATTGAGCAGGCCAAGGCATGGTGCGAATGTTGTGGTTCTCCATCCAGGCTTTAACTGACCTTGCCGTGTGGCAAGGGGCATTGTCTTGTTGGAAAATCCAGTCATTCGAGGCAGGAAAGAGTTTTCCAGCTGATGGAAGAAGACTGTTTTCAAGGGTAGTCCTGTACTTGACCTGGTTCATTCGGCCTTCACACAATTGCATTTGCCCTGTTCCACTCAGACTGAAACAACCCAAGATCATGACTGATCCACCCCCATGTTTTACTGTAGGGGCAAGACAGTCTGGGTTGTAAGCTTCTCCAGGCTTCCTCCTATGCAGTAAGTTGGCTGGAGTGGGCATCAATTCAAAATTGATTCATCACTGAAGAGAACCTTAGCCCAATCATCAACAGTCCAATCCTTGTGGTCTCGAGCAAAGAGTAACCGGGCCTTCCTCTGCCTTTCATTGATGAAGGGCTTCTTGCGTGCTCTGTGTGACTTCAAACCAGCTTCAACAAGTCGGTTTCGAACTGTCCTTGCCGAGCAAGTCACATTTCTCGACAGTGCCCACTCATTTTTAAGGTCCCTGGAGGTCTGACGACGATTCCTGACACAGGAACGGATGAGTGCACGGTCATCTCGTGGGGTAGAAAGACGTTTCCTGCCACGGCCAGGTAGCAATTTGGTAGTGCCATGTTCAGCTTGTTTTTTTTTGTTGTAATGAACGGCTTACTTGGAGATCTTCAGTTTTTTCGCTACCTGTCTCTCACTCATGCCAATTTCCAGCAGTGCCAAGATGGCTGCCTTCGTTGCTTCACATAATTCTTTTGTTTTAGGCATTATGTGAGAGCTGACAACTTCTGAGTTGTGCTACGGCTTGAATATAAGCAGGAAACCACTCTAGGCCTTTGCATGTGCAGTGCTGCTTGTGACATGAAATGGCCTCTTATATACCCTGGGAATCAATTAAGCTTAAGAATGTCAAATAGGACATAAAGTATTATGTGACCAGCTGCATTTTTTGTTGTGTTCATTGTATTATACGTTTAGTGGTACCAGATATTAGAATGAACAAGAAATTGAAGAAAACAAGGGTGGTCTAATAATTTTTTCCATGACTGTATATATATATAAATATATATATATATAAAACTGTACATGCCACATCCACAATGACTGATCCAAAAGGTACCAGCCCACTTCTGATCCAGATGCCTGAATTTGGTTCCAGTGATGAATACAGATGTTTTAATATTTTATTTATATTTTAACGTCACAATGGTCTTGCATTGTACTATATTTTGTATTTGCACTCCATCCATGGTGAGGAAAAATACAAAGGAAGCTGTACTTTGTTGGGCTGTGGGAAGTTCTCAGACACATCTGAATTTTCAGGCTGTCACGGGGCACTTAGATTGCATCATTTGTTCTCCACTCTCAGACAGAAAATAACAATCCTGAAAATGGATGATTATGTATGCCATCACCAGTAGACCATTAACACTGAAGCAATACATCTTCTCTGCATCACGACTGCCTCGATCATGATAATTATCTATTTTAGTGTTAAAATCTTTTCTTCTTAAGAAATGTTTTTCCTCTTAACTATAATATACAGTCTGACATTAATGGACAGTCTGTTCAGTATGGTCATGATTCTCTCTGATATTCTTGCCAATCTGACAGGTTCTGAGTATGAGTATGTTTATGGGTGTATGACTGAAAAATACTGAAAAAGAAATCTGAATTCTCTGAAACATCCATGCTTAGCAGTACACAAATTTAAACAGATATTAACGAGTGAAACTCAGCAGAGACTTCCTGTAGTTATCTGGGTTGTGTTTGGCTCATGCATCATTGATGACAAATAAAATACTTGTATTGACATATTTCGTCCATTAGAATGAACTGTTCTATGGAAAATCAAATTCTCTTTTTCTCAAAGGTCCCAGTGCTGGAAAACAGTATCAGGTGCGATAGGTAAATGCTATATTTGTTGTTGTTGTTTTTTTCTGTGATTGATATGGCATCCGTGATGCCACTAGCACAGCAGTGAAGACGTGAAGCTACCTGTTGGTGGTTGGGAAATGTCCTCATGGCCTCCAGTAGAAGCTGAGTGACGGTACTCAACAGTCGCACTGGCATCCCTGCTGCCAGATCCTGCTTCGTCAGGTTGAACACGCAGGCACTGGCTGCCAGCTGGACATTCAAGGTAGCAGGGTGATTCTTCATACCCAAAACTACCAACTGGAAATGAAAAAATAAGAAGGAAATAATATTATGATAAGTGAGACAGATGAGGAACTTGTCAGCGTTGACATTATACTCTCTAGGAGGAAATGTGTCACTGCATGCTTATCAGATAAATATGTGGTTCGGATACAATATTTTATTTAGTGCATAATTTCATAATTTCCCAGGCTGGGATAAAATAATTATATTCTGTTCTATTCTGTAAGCATAATAAAACAATATACTACAATATATTGCTTAATGTCTGAGTACAAAAATGTGGGTTCACCTTGAGGATGTCAGGCCTCGGTTTCTCCATGACATGAGTCAAGCTGAACAAATGAAACAGAGCTTCTCTCACAAAACCTTCCCGCTCGCTGTAGCGGCGCAGGGCCTCGCAGATCTGGGTCTCATAGGCTTCTCCTGTTACCTGTTTGCACATGAAAGATAGTTTTTTTTTTGTAACAAAACTGAATTTCTGTACACAATGTTGTCAGTGTTTATGCATGCACAATGCCTACCTTTAGAGTTCCTTCTCCAGAAAGGAAGTCAGAAAACCCAGCATCTGTGGCCAGAAGTCCCACAAAGGTCATCCCTGGTCTCTCCTCAACAAAGGCCTTAACAGCTGCATCTGTGACCTGCAATGTAACAAATGACAACATGGATGGATAATGTATATTTTATAAACCAACAAAAAAGCCCAGAAACAAATATAAGCACCTGTTTCCTCCCTGACACATCCAGGGAAACCAGAGCTGGCAGGATCCCTGGCTGTCCGAGCAGTTGACGGGCCACATCAGAAGTAAACTGCTTGTCGTCACTGATGTCCAGGTGCTGCGTTTTACACAAACAAATGTACAAGTACAGTATGTTTAGGCAAAACAGATTTAACAAAAGATACAAACACAGCATTGTCCATCCATTTACCTGCAACACATCCAACTGCCCTATGACTCCCAGCAGCTGAGCAGTGCTCATTTCCAACCTTTTCAGCTGGTGCAGCGTTAGCGAGCGCAAACGCTCCTTCAGCCCCAGCAGTGGGCTCAGGTTGGTAACTGAAGTGTTGGAGATATCGAGGCTCTCCAGCCGAGGCAGGGAACATACTTCAGCAAGCCCAGAATCATAGAAGTCTACATTGGCTAGAGAGAGGGAACGGAGGCCCGGCAGGGAGCTGAAGCGATGCCGGATTGGTTCCTCCAGAGAGGACATGGTGAGACCTGTTAGGACCAGTCGCTGGAGGGACTCCTGTAGGATGTTTGAGAGGAAAAATCAACATGCAATAAGCTTCGATTCTTTTATAATTTAATGGAGCAAAGGCTCTTAAAATAAATCCCATAAAGTGACAAATTCTCACCTGACAATATTTATTGGTGGCAAGTCCCTGCAGAATATCAGGAATAGTAAGGTCTGCATTGACCCTGGCAGCGTCCAACTCCAGCAGTCTGTGAGAGCACAGGGCTTTCTGGAAGGCCTCGGCAGAGATTCGTGCTGTACGTATGCAGGCTCGCCTCAGCCGCAAGTATTCACAGTTCCGAAATACCCCCACTGTGCTGTCATTCAGCAAACCTGTTTGATGGGTTAATTGGGATATTTAACAATGCAAAAATGGCAATATAAATCATAATTGATGTGGTTTTGTAGGTGTCTTTAAAGGGGAACTATGTCCATTTTCAGAATGTTACTCCTATGGTCAAAGGCAGTCAAAAAATATGAGTAAACATGAACAACTCTCTCCTACATTCAAAAACTAGTGTTTAACTGCTTCAGCCTATACTTGATGACATCAACTTTTGGTCTTACTTCTCTGTTTGCGGCTTTCCTCTGCAATTGAAATAGGGATGTCCGATAATATCTGCCCTCCAATATTATCGCCCAGCACTAACATAAAAAAATTAATATCGGTTTCGGGTAGGGCTGGGTACCGAACTTCAATACTTTTGCAGCACCACCCGAAAAACTCTGATCCTATCAGATATTAAAAAATGAATAACATACCCAAGTGTCTGTAAGACACCAAGCCCTACTATTGGGTTTTATAACCAATGTTCAACTACTGTAGGCTTCAACATTTCCGGGCCTCCCTGGACACAACATGCAGTGTTTACTGGCGCACACTTGATAATGTATCACAACAACAAGAATAACAAGTGGATCACTAGCCGTGGCTAACAAGCTAGCTCCTCCGGTGGCTTCAGTCCAGTTTAAAATTTAATAATTTTATTATTTGCCAAGTCATGGTCAGTTATATGAGAGAAAACATTATTCTTCCCAAAGGAAACCTTCACAACAGTTGCCATACACAGGAAAAAGTAAGAATATTTAAAAGATTGTAAAAACTATATATAGTGCAAAATAGTGCAAAAATACAATAAAAACAATATAACAGTATACAAAAACTATAAGAACATACAAGTACATTCAGTATGGCCATTCAGTTTCTGAGTCAGGAAAAACAATGCGCTTAAAATATATCAGTTGTCCATAACTCAAGTTGAAGCTGGTGTCTTATTTTGCACAGAGTGTTCACATTTGGAAAGCCGTGTTGCATTTATGAATGTATTCATTAGGGCATCGCAATAAAATTAGTCATAACAATATTGGAATATCGGATATCAGCAAAAAAGCCAATATCTATTGTCCTTACAAATGACACTGAAATTCTTACTGTTGGTGGAGTTCATCTTTAAAGGTCCAGCTTTACCTTCAATGGCCATCTTGGCCAGCAGCTGGTCTGCGAGCTCTTGTGGGAAAAGCACAGCCTCCCTGAAGCACAGAGAGCCATCAGGGCGCTTCACACAGAAACACTCCAGATTTTGGCTCACGTGGGTCAGGCACAGGTCTGTCAGAGTCGGTGGGGATGCATCATCCTGCAAACAAAAGGGAAGTGTGTTAACGTAGATGCATTGAATAATATTTTTCGATCTACGGCGTCATAACGTAGCACTTGTAAATAAGTCAGACAACCCTTAAACTCACCGTATTCAGGAAACTATAGGCCATGGTTTTTAAAAAAAAATACATATAATTTTAGCTTATGCAACTACGACTGGTGTTATTTCCGCCGCAGAAAAAATATTACTTTGCTTGGCGTCCGGCGGTTCCTAATATAGTCGTTTCAGTTTGTTCAGCTGCCTGCTAGCTTGTTTGACAGTGCAGTAACCAGGAGGAGAGGACAACTAGTTAGCACCGAGTAACGACGCTTGTAAACGGCGAACCTTCTAGCTAGCTCACTTGTTGTTGCTTCCGTTGTGGAAGATCGCTCTCCGTGCAAACATATCGAAAGATGTCTGCTGTGGCGGAATTCATACTTAAAAGGTACCGGCGCTCTAAATTACAGAGCGAGGGAAATATTTTTTTTTTTTATTGCCAGCAGTGAGATTGACATCTATTTCTGGCTAGACAGTAAACAAAGGTCACGACACCGGAAGTACATTAGCGAAAGGGGCTGGACTACGGAAGCCTGCTAAGGAAACCAGGAAGCGACCAGCAGACACGAGACACGCCTGAGTTGTTTAATTCTGTTTTTAAAGGACAATGTTATATATTCAAGTGTAGTGCGTTTTACAACTTCGCAGTTAACGGAAATTTTCTCTATTGATATTTTAAGTTCAAGGAAATATCCTCCGTAATATCGCCTAGTAATTTACTTGTATGCCAAGGTCACCAGTACCAGTGGAAGCTGAGCCTTAACCATATGCGATTACACTTAAGTAAGCCACAAGTGCAAAAGAGATGGCTGGACTAATTAACTTTGAAGATGAAAATGAAGTGAAGCAGTTTTTGGACAATCTGGGAGTGGAATACAGCTTCCAATGCTATAAAGAAAATGATCCTGAAGGTACATTTCATGTGCAGAGATCACACGTTCTGTTAACGTTTTTAATAAAAGTAGGAAATCACATTAGATCACAGATAAGATGAACAACATTAATATTAATATTACTGTAGACCCACGTGTTTTGTTGATGTATTGTGTTTTTTGTTGCAGTGGCGGGTTGCAACAAAATATCTTCAATACAGTACTTGAGTAACTTGAGGAATTACAGTATTTTTGTCAAACAGAATAATGTAATATTATTATTATTATAGTTGTAATATATCTAGCACTTTGAAGGCAGGCATACTGTATAATGAGTGCAATTGCTTTTGATATTTAATTTCTTTTTGCTGACGATACTTCTGTGTTTTTACTTGAGTAACACTTTCACTTGTATTGGAGGACTTTTAGACTGTGGAAAGAATCAAAGTTCTTCCACAACTGACGTGTGATTTTTTTTTTTTCCATTTTAAGTTAAAATAAAAAAGTCTCATGTGGACAGTTGAATTACTGTTTTGCTACAAATATAAATACAGTGGTCCTTGTTCATTCATGTATATCACAAATTCTACTGTGATCCATTGGTCCGTATCAAATGGTTACAAGGTTTCATTTGAGTTAGTGATGTTTGACTTTTTTTTTTTTAATCTTCCTTGTGTAATGTTCCTCTTAGGGTGCCAAAGGCTCTCAGATTACTTGGAAGGGGTGAAGAAAAACTATGAATCTGCAGCACAAGTACTCAAACACAACTGTGAAACAAATGGACATGGAGAGAGCTGCTATAAACTGGGGGCTTACCATGTCACAGGCAAAGGTACAACAGCAGTAATTGCTTTCCTTATTTAAACATCTCTAATGTTTATGGTTACATTGTATTATATGTACTGTATGTATGGGCACTACACTATGGCATTCGGTATTCAAGCAAAGTCCTCCAAAGTTATGATTTCATCAGTGGTACTGGTTGCATTGCAATTACAAGGTTTTATAAGCATGCTTTTGTTGACTACTACATTTTTCAATAGGTAGCTAAACAGTTTGGGCTCTTGTAACACATGATATATGATTCATTTATTTAAAATAAACAACTATGAATATTGTTTGCATCTGAAATCATAGTGGAGCTTTTTTAATGGTCTGTCTACTTTTTATTAAAGTGAATGATTGGAATTCTTCCCACCAGGTGGAGTGACTGAGTGTCTAAAAACAGCCTACTCCTGCTTCATGCGTTCCTGTAATGCCAAAGGAAAGAAGTCTGTAGATGCCTGCCATAATGTTGGTCTGTTGGCCCACGATGGACGAGCTAATGAAGAAGGACCTGACCTTAAAATAGCTCGGCAGTACTATGAGAAGGCCTGCGCTGGTGGCTCTGCTCCTTCCTGCTTTAACCTTAGCGCTTTGTTCATTGAGGGCAATACCAAAGGACTTGCACCGGATATGAAACAAGCTCTGGAATACGCCAACAGGGCATGTGAGCTGGGACATGTGTGGGGCTGCGCCAACGCGAGTCGTATGTACAGACTAGGGGATGGCACAGAGAAGGATGAGAAGAAAGCAGAGGAGCTGAAGAATCGAGCGAGGGAGCTGCATGGCTTGGAGAAGGAACGGCAGCTTAAATTTGGGGAATGAATGTGTCACTTGATTAATTTGTTGATTAGTGATCTGGTTTGCCTAAACTATTGGTGTTCATTCAGGTTATTTGTGGGGGACAATAAATGTGTGTATGCAAAGACAAAATATGTTTAGGGATACAAAGGTAGGATATGTTTGTGAAAGAATGGTTAAATGGATGTGTTTGCATCATTTGCAGTACATTAGGTAGATAGTGGAATTCAGTATTTGTATTGGTAGATAAACCAAACATAAATGTAAAATCAATAAAATTGTTTCATGTACAGTAGTTGATTATGAATTATGCCTTTGAAGGACTAAATTTGTGGCGTAGAAATAATTAGGAACAAATTTATAGGGTTACAGGGAGTGATCAACATCAGGTTCTCACGTGCATCAACTCTTACGTGACAAATATGCAGTCTCAAATTGTGAACCTTGTGCATGTGATTGTAACAGTGACGGGTAAAAATGGTAGTTTAAACAGGAAAACATAATTTTGATGTTGGAATTGTTAATAACAGGAGGACATCGTTAGTGGTCAAGAAGTACTCATATCTTTTACTTAAGTAAAAGCAGCAAGCACAGCCTCGTAATATTTCATTACATGTGCAAGTTCTGCATTTAAAATGCAATTATATGCAGAATACAGAATATTGTATTATTACACAGTGCTACACAAATTTATTAGACCATGGCCCAGTGTAAGGTGTTTGCCACCGCTGCCCTAACTTAACAGTGCTGTAATGGTTAATCCACCGGTATGTGCATGCTCTCTAATCAAAATGCTATTCATAATGCTAAAATGTAATTATGGTTTTTACCATGAATATTCAAATTTTACAAAAAAAAAAACAGCAGCAAATAGGAAAGTGCATTATTACTTTTTATTTTTAATATTTACTTGTATTTCCCCCCCAAAAAATGTGTTCATGTTTCCTGATGCTGGGTGGTCTTTTAAATTTGTTAAACACCGTCTATAACATATTATTAGACTTAATATAATAGGTAGGTTAGTATAGTTCTGTATCTTATATACATAATTAATGTAAAAGTAACTTTAGCCTAATTATAAGTGTCAAATAGTGCAGTACAAAGTACAACATTTCAAGAATCAAGAAGAGCTTTATTGCCAAGTTAGCTTGTACAAAAAATTTACAAGGACATACATTTTCTAAGGATAAGCAGTAGAAAATGGATAGATGGATACATTTTCTAAGCCAAGTCCCATGTACAGTTGTTATCATAATTACTGAAGAATAATAAATAGATAAATAAATAAAAAGGGTTATAACGCACGTGGCATGCACACAGTATCAAAAAAAAGTAAAGTACAATACGTGTGTGACCTAGGTCAAATTTGTCCTTAAGTACAAGTAAATGTAGTTAGTTACAGACCAGTTCAACATTGGACATTAAAACATTAAACCCCATGAATTACTGGATAGATTTTCAGTCACTGGTGCGGGCACAACTGTTGTTTGGCCACAAGAGGGCGCCGGAGTCAAAGACATGAACTTTGCGCCTTTTTAAATCTCTCATGGTGCTGCTTTACCCTGAAGTCTCCACAATAGATATGGATTATGCAGCTACTCTAATATGTCAGTGTTTTAACCGACATTACAATAGCAAACTATAGATAATGTGGACGCTGACTAAAAGTACCTGCCCATAATGAACTGAACAGCCGGTGTGTTGAGGATGATGGGCGGGCTGGTCCGCTTACGCGCTAGCTCCGCCCGTGCGTCCTCTCAGCCCTCATTCAAAACAGAACACAGCTGTTGCAAGGCGCATCGTCGTGTCCCGTACATTAGCCTAAAACCCTGTTAGCTGTCTGCTGCTGTCTCCTGTTGGTCTCCTATGTACCTACTGGAATACCACAAGAAGAAAGAAGAAAAAGTCGCACTTCGGTGAGTTATAGAACAGCGTAGGGCAAAGTTTGTTATCGTTTGAAACATCATGTAGAAAAGCCTTCCACCGTCGAGGTAGCTAGCTAACGCAACATCAAGCCACACGAACGGTCTGTGTGTTTGGTTTTAAATGCAGGATGCTCCGTTATTATCAAAGTAGATCGGCATCATTCTAGAGGAGATAGAAGATAAACGATAAAACGTGACCTGGTTGTTGTAATGCAGACTATCTGTAGCTGGCCACAGAGGTTTATTTTAGCCATTATACGATTTTCTTCCTCACCCCACGTGAGAACTCTGTCGCCCCACCACACACGGAGCAGCAGCACGGAGGAGTTTGATATAACGCCGAGAATAAATCATGCGCTCACCCACGAAGCTACGTTAGCTAACGAATCGAGCTAGCCAGGACGTGCTAATATGGACACGTTTTGAGAAAAGAGTGGTGAGAGTGCCTGAGTTAGCAATTTGGGATCTTCCATTTACTTTGTTTACTTTAGTAGATACATAGTCCGTTTCTGTTTCATGACATGGAGGGATTTTTTTTGGGCGGTTTGTGCTGTTCTTCCGACTACCATGACCCAAACGTACAGCAGGCGCTGTGCCTTGGATAGCTCCTTGGCGGTGAAACCCCCTGCACAGCTGCCCTCCGGGGAGTGCTTTGGGTGTGGCGTGGGTTCACCCACGAACAATACTGTATACAACAACAGTCTATCTGTTTTCAGCCAATTATCGGTCATAGAAAATGCTCAAAGGATGAATCGTGGGGTGACTAATTCTCAACATCAATGCTGTGTGATTACTTAAATTAATCAAACTTTTAGAGAAATAAAGCTAGATATGTTCCCTCCAAGGTCAGCTACCTAACTCCTTTAAGTGTAATATAATTTGCTGAACAACTGATTAATATCAGTTTAAAATCAGTGCTTGTAGTCAATTCCCAAAAAACATATACATCTCAAGAATATACCAACCCTTTCGGCATGTATCACAGCAGAGATGAAGATGGCTCGTTGGCCCTTTTATGTCAGGTGAATCTAGCAGTGGAGGTCTTCTAATAGTGTTGGACTACAATCTGCATTGCTAAAAATTTGAGAGCTGTAAATCTAAATTTCACCTTATTTGCTGTTCCCTTAATTTGTGAGTTCAAGACTGTCACTGTCCACAGAAATACACTTGTGCTGAGAGTACACACACACTTGAGTGGGTCTGCTCTATTAGCTGTCAAGCAGGATTAGTTTGAATCCCAGTTCACGCCTTGTTCACTACTAGGCCACCCTTCTTTTTAAGACAAAGCCCCCCTCTGCTTAAATTTCCTATCTATCGCTCTTTGTCAATGTCCTGTGTGACATTGCTGTCGCTCGCCCCTCACTCCCCATTTTAAAGGACTCCAAGGAATGTTCCATATCAATATTTAGTGGGCTTATGTGGAGCTGCTGTTCTCAACACTTAACATATGACCCAGAGGTCACCAGTCCAGACCCATGACTGGCGTGCCTTTTACAGTGCTCTGGTGTCACGTTATGCAGTGGAGCAATTTCTTTTGGACTCAATGGATGTCTTGAAACAGTAAAATAGATGCAGATTCTATCTATTCAGATAAGTTACAAGAGTGCCATATCTGAAAGCATTGTTTGATTAAGTGGTTAGATAAAACTAGATAAAAACCAGATCAAAATGGAGAATTGAAACACGCAGGAGGTCCTTTGTCCTCCATGTGCCAGAGAAGGAACTGGTTAGAAATTCCTTTTAGTTTTTTTTTTAGTTTTTTTTTTTTTTAAGCTGTTCAGGCTAAACCCAGAAGAGAGCTGCTACACCATAATAGATGACCAATGAAAGTTTCACCTGCAAGACAGTGGTCAGTTGGTTCTGCAGAGAGGAAATCTAAAACATTTACCCAAGTAGTTTTTAATCCAATATGGTTGATTCAGTATGCTGTCCAGAGTGGATACTTTCACTGTCCTGTCTGCACGGCTGTTTACAAATGTTGCATTGAATCATCACTGTGTGTTTTAGGGTTCATCCGGTTCTTCGTCTCTCTTCCTGACTGTAAACAAAACGTGTCACGTTGCATAAGTGTTGCTTGCCAACAGAAACAGTGTGAGCACCCGGAGGATATGCTGAAGCAGTCCTTGGTTGGAGCAATGTTCTCATTTTCAGTTGCATAACTTTGAGTAAAGCACATGATTATCTCTGTCTCTCTGTCTCCGCAATGATGTAAGCCAGCAGTTAGTTGAAACGTTTGCATTGCAACTCGTTTTAGTGAGACTCCCCTCAATGTCATTTGCAGCTACTTTTTCAGAAACCGTCCCTCATGTCCCTCTACATACCACCTCCACCCTCTGGGCTGAGCTAATCCCGGAGATGCCTTGTGTATGCAGGCCCATCTGTTCAGCTTGGTGGTATGGCTTCTCTGTCCAAGGGCTCACAAATGTGATTAGTTGGAGATTACATCTTTGTGTGTGTGAAACGAAACTCCCCTCTCTGAATCAGAGCCGTGTGTTTACAAAAGAAAGGGATAAAACGCTGCGGGGCTTTTTGCATCATCAAGTTCATTCTCTGGCCTTTCTCAAGTTATATTTCTCTGCTTTGCGTTGCATCATGTTCTCAATACACAGTTTATGTGAAATGTTCCCAGATGCATTAAGAGTGTCTGTATAGCAATGTATAGAGTGCAGTGTATGTGACCTCCCTGCTGAGTGAATATGCAGTCGTTTTGTAGCCTCCTTTTAAGTGCAATACATACTCTAGAGGTGTTTGGGTCTCTGTCAAGCCTTTTCTTCGTGTGACCTCCAACCAGTGCTATTGCTCAGTTGCCAAGGTAACTTTATGCATGCGTCTGGCACATCCATTCAGCACAGATGGAACTTGTGAAGTCACGCGTCAACACTCTCTTCCTCCGATGGCTCTGTGTTGCTACAAGTGCAAATGCAAAGCTACTTATCAGTGTACAGTTTCCATGCTCTGGTTTTCATGTCTCACAAGGCCAGCTGACTTTTCTGTTAATACTGAGAGTAATATAAAAAGTCCCTGCACTTGACATTTATTGTGTTCTTGATGGAGACATTTTATATATGAGGTGTTGCTAATGCTGCTGGCAGTCAGGTGAAGTGGGTGTTGTAGATGTGAGCTTTGGCGAGCAGCTGACTAGCCAACTGTGTGCGTATGTGTCAGATGGAAGATAAAAGACGAGGAGGATTAATGGATGTCCTGGCTTTCACTCTGAAATCTCTGAGGCAACTTTTTTCTCAGATTGAGCAATGTGCCCTTTTTTGTCATGTGCACAGCAGCATTTGAGGAAGTTGTGCAAAACTGCCTCTTCTCATTGTGATGAGTGAATGCGCCATGTGGTTCCTGCCATGTTGCAATCACAGGTCTTGTTCAGGAGAAGTGTTGGCCACAGAGAGTAGCTGGACGCAGAGTGTTGAAGTGAACAGTGTACACACAGGGTCACTCATAACTGATTGCTGAATCTCTCTCACACAGACAGACACACACCCTGCTGTACACACGTCACAATAGGCCGAATGGCGGCAGTAGGCCAGGAGCTTTGAGAACATTTTAGCCTGAATTTAACCACCAATGGGAGCGGCTCACACATAAATGGCTACACAGCGAGCAGACTCCCAGCTTCTCCTTTGAGTTACTTCACCATTAGTTTCCCTTTCATGTTACTTTCTTGTTGTGAGTGGGATCTGATGCTATTTTAGTCCCATCTTGTCTGCCTAAGATTCATTCTGTGTAATTGTTAGGCAATAATTTCTTGACACACACTACATTTAACAACCCACAAACCCCTGCTTCCTCGTCTCAACCTCTGGGGGGGGCTTTTAGAATCTCTTATTTGCAATCACTGGTGCAGATACAGTGCTTGACTCTCAGTACCAATTACAAAATACTTCTTTAAAAATCACCATTGAACATAGCGTTCTCTTAAATTAGCCAAACTCCTTCAATACGTCACACTTTACGGAGTCATTTGTCATCATAGGGTGTATTTTATTCAGGGAAAACTGGACCTAGATACTTAAGTAGTATTGAAATTTGACGACGAATCCCGCTTGTAAACAGCTCATGGTTGTCTTGAGTCATCGTGATCTTTTGACTTGAGAGGTGGATTGACCTCAATGTGGAATAAATGCAGTAAACTACACTAAGGAAGTAAAAACAATTTCTGGCCTTTGCAGCTGGTTGATGTTGCTGGAAAAACTGGTACTGCATCTGTTTTTAAATCCCCCAAACATTTCTGGAGATATGGGGGGAGAATGCAGTGAGAATATAGAGTTAGTTTGTATGAGGCATTTTACATTTTGACACATCTCGTCTGCCTACTTTTATGTCCAGGTTTGAATTCAGCCTTATGCTGACTAGTACAAATTGAGGAAATCCACATACTTCCCTGCCTGATTTTTGGTTAAGCTCACGTGACTGTGTGTGTTTTCTTCTGTTGTTGCAGCAAGTGTTGAATATCAGTCATAATTTTTGCCTAATGTGACCTCCGCCTCATTATATTTGCTAGGTTTGTCAGTTATTACCATCAGAATCACACAGTGTTCTATTGAAATGTTTTCAGTGCTTCAATTCTATGCAAACTTGACTCTCTCCCTGATACTAAAAAATTTTGCACTTGAATCCATTTACATTCATGTTCTTTTTTTAAATTTTAAGGTCAACATCACCTCAGCTCACTTAGCAGATGTGTGTTAGTTTAGGTTGTTGTGTTAGGCTGGAAGTGTTTGAGGTCATGAGGTCAGGGGTCAAAGTTGAGTTCAGGGGCAGGGTTGTGGTCAAAGGGCCCAGCCTTTAAGATGTGCAGAATGTCCGCTGCGAGAGGCTTGTTCTACCTGACACTTTTAGGTCGGTCCTCTGCTTACTGTGTCATCGGGCTCTGCATATCTGGAATACTTTCACTAGAGGAAGTTTCATCTTAGAAGTGAATGCAGAAAATGGTGACAGGCAGCAAGGCTGTCTTTAAAGGAATATGGTAAGAGAGAAGACAAAATGTTTGGAATTTATATTTAGAAGGAAAGCCCTGGTTTTGCCTCATGAATTTAAGTGTTGCATTAGGCTGCATTACTTTTCAAGCATATTCCAGCAGCATCCGGAAGTGATGTCATAAGAGCTTATATTTTGGTACCATGTCAATGCCAAAATTTAGAAAAGTAGCAGCACTCGATTTTCCACAGCATCACAGGTACGAGACTGAAAGTGTCCCATCGTTCTGGGGGACAATAGAAAATGTCGCTGATAATGCTACATTATGATTGTGAACAACAAATCTGTGTCTGCAGAAGGACAGCTAACATACAGAGGTTGTCTTGAGATAAACTATGATGTGTTCAAGCTCAGGAAATTGTATTAAGTGAAGGTAAATCAGACCATTATTTTGATGTGTTCGTATGAAATATTATGAAATATTAGAACACAAATACGTAGAAACTTGAGGTGGATCATAAGGGATTAATATATTTACAAAATTTGTGATAAGCTAAGCTTGCATGTTAAAGTGCTTAGGATTTACTTGTGTGCAGGTGTTTTTAAGTAAAATAGATGGGACTATTGTGATGTTTTGTTCTACACATACTGAACGGACCAGGCCATAAACCCCCACCCCCAATTGTACATAAACACAGCTGCCGCACCCTTCTACTTCCCTGCATATTGTCCTGATCCTGCAGTGTGTATTAGAGACAAGGCTTTGTAGTTTCACAATGCAGCCTCGTATATCTGTCTAAACCCTGAGTGTTTTGGCTTAGGAGTCCAACAGAGAGCTGAGCCGTGGCTATGTCATGGAAACTTGTGAACTTGGTCCTGAGCCCTGCCAAAGACAATAGATCACGTACAGACAAACATGATTCCGCCTCTTGTTCCTCCTTTTTTGCTCTTTGTTCCATTTGTGCTCTTCTTCCTCACCATCAGACAGGACTGTCTCAATGTAAAATAAATCTGAAGCCTCATCCTTCTGCACTTGTTCTGCTCTTAATCTCTTTTTTGGTTTTGCTATTGTGCACCTCTTTGATGAATGAATAGGGATGCTTCACATTGTAAGAAGATGCGTTTGTCTGTGTCATCTCAAAGAATCCGTTTAGATTTGTGGGGATTGAGTAGGGCTGTGCGATATGGATAAAATTCTATATCCTGGTATAGCCAAGTTTATATCCCGATAACGATATATATTCCGATATAGTATTTTTTTCTTTTGTGTTTTTACTTTCCATTGCTCTCTCCTCTGTCTCCTCTGTGGCATAATCCCTTATATGCTTTTATTCTGAAGGCTTACTTTGAGAGCGACCGGAAGTCCGGCTTTGTTTGCGCTGTAGCTACTTTTACTGTGCAGTTTGGCTGCTAATAAAGATGTGTTCCAAGTGATAATAAATCATTCACACGCAACATGACATCCTCCATGCTGCTTTACCTCTGTTTACTTCCGAGCTACAACTTTTTATTTTATTTTTTTACTTCCGAGCTACAACTACCACAAACCTGTCCTCACGGGTGACGTAAACATGCTACCACAAAGCAGCAGCGTTGCTGCGGTTAGAGTAGCCGTCATATTATTGTCTATGTTTCATACAATACATGTTTTTTTAACTCGCATGATACATTTGGATTATCCAGCGGTCATTGCGATGTTGAGTTGTGCTTTACACGGCATATCTAAACTACAACTAGAGTAAAGTTTAAGTTAGCGTAGCAACAGAGCTAACTAAGTAGCTACATGTTAAAATTATGATATAAACAACACAGGCTCATATCGTACGGTAGACATTTTTCTACCGCATTACGATATATATATCGTAATATCGCACAGCTCTAGGACTGAGGCAACCTGTTTCCTGTCTCTTTGTCAGCTTTCCCCTCAGGTCGGGTCTTGACATGTAGACAGACTTGCCTACAGTTAGACACTTTACATCACCGGCTGTCAAACCGGGTGTTAATTCATTTCATTCACATGGTGTTTGCATTGAGCGTCTATGTCATCTGACCTTATAAAGAAACACAATGAAGGTCTTATTCTAGACAAGGCAGTTACATAAGTAGCACAGGCTGCACTCAACACAGGAGTACGGTAATTTCATTTATGAACATTTGATTGTGCTTTGTATATGAACGATAACCTGGAAGTTTATTTGGTTTCCTTTTGTCTCATATTTGGGACCCGACAGAGCTGGGAGGGTTGGGAAGAGGAGAGGGAGGGTGACATTGCCACTGGAAACAATGGCTTTCCTATTTTTAGTCAATAGATGAATGTTTCGTTGCACATGCATCCTGTCTGTACATGTCCTCCGAGGCTTGAACCAGTGGTGTGTGTGTGTGTGTGTGTGTGTGTGTGTGTGTGTGTGTGTGTGTGTGTGTGTGTGTGTGTGGCCCCTGGCCATGCTGCTCTGTGGGAGAGGAGGGTCAGAACAGAAGAGGGGTGTAAGGGGCTCATTCAGGGAGAGGGGGGTGGTTAGCTGAAGAGATACAGCTGTTTCTCCCATCTCAGCTGTTGCTCCTCTTTCATTCGACTCAGTCTCGGTTTCCTTCTCTCCCCCTCATACACTCATACACACACACACACACACACACCCTAACTGGAAGAAGCACACAGTGTAACATTGTTCTGCCTCGTGAGCAAGATGAGAGAATCAATCTTTCATAGCTGCTATCAGATGGGAATAGTAAGCACTCACCTTATTAGTAAGAGAGACAGCCATGGCCAGATTAGGCAAAAGTCTCAGTTTTCAGTCTCAGTTTTCATCACATTTTGTTGTTTCTTCTTTGGCTTTTACTCTGTTTTTCTGATGTGACATTAGATGGGTCCAGTTTTATTTTCTTAGAGAGGATTTGATTCCTGCTCTTCCCCTGCAAAGTGTTTTCCTTTGACCACTGTGTATGTGGGTGTCATGTTTTATCCCTCTTTGTGACCTCTGACCCAGTGACCTCACAGAGCAAAGAGCTGTGACTTCTTGTCCCTCTTTGACCAGCTTCAAGTGGATTTAATTTTGGTTCTCACAAGTAAGTAAGTTGACGCTTACTCGATCCTTCCCCTGCTTTTCCCGGTCTTGGTGTTTTTAAGATGTAATTGGTCGTTTTATCAGACCCTGGAAACAGGGCAATGCCATGTAAGGGGAAGTCATGCGTGCCGCAGTGTGTGTAGCTGTAGGGGAGGCCTGTTATCTCATTCTTGCTCAGTTAAGCAGGTTCAAAGTGACTTGAGTTCTGGATCAAAACTAATCTCCTGGCTAAATACTCAAAAGTTCAACTCAACAATATCCACAACACAGGCCTTACTGAAGACTTCATACTCGTACACGTGATACAAGACTGTCATCTACAACGGCAAGCTACAACGGTAGCTTGCCTCCAGCGTATTTACAGAGCCTGTGTTTCTGCTTTTTGGGCTCAAGTACCTGAGCAGAGAACGCTACATTAAAGAAGACAGAATTACTTGTTGCAGGAGGATGAGCTCATTGTGTACATTTTTACTGTTTTATGTCAAGAGTTGATGACTTGGATGATGGATTGTACACTAGTACAGTAGAGCAGGATTTGAAACTCTCCCTGAGAGTTACTCTCATTCTTCCTTGTAAAACAAACTCTTAAAATGTGTCTCTGTCCAAGTTTGACTGCAAGGATGACCTTGGAAGCAAGCAATCCTCCCGTAAAATCAGTTGCATGTGTGTAACTGATATTGATTTCAAACGAAAAAGTGTGTTTTTGGAGAAACACTAGGACTAGATGACCTTTTTGCTGCTAGCAGCAGGCTTATACTCTACCACAATCCATTTCCTGTGCCTGAATGTACAGAGTTTGTTCTTTGTGGAAAGATGTTATTGTTGTCCCAAGACTGAAGGTGTTTGTGTATGTGTATGTGTGTTTGCGTAATTGTATGGTTTGTCAGGTTGCAGCATGTCTAGTCTCTTAAGTGTGCACCTGGCTCAAAAGCCTCGAGGGCCCAGTTGGAACTCAGTCCTCAGAAATGCTGGCCGTATGTGTTTGTGGTATTGGCAGTGTGAAGGCAAAGAACAATATGTTGAATAATGTAAATTCACCAGCTTGTTTTGGGGGCAAAAAGAAGAGGTGGGAATCTTATTTGAGTCTCATTAAATTCTTACAGTCTCAGCAGTAGCACCAGCTGTTTGTCCATCTAATACCCCTTTTCCACCCCTATTGAATATCGTGTAGCTACACTTTTGATTTGTTTGATTGGAAAATAAAATCTCTGCCCTTCAGAGATCGGTCTCAGGGAGATCAACAGGAAAACTGATCTTATGGGTGTGGGCCAAAACTTTAGGTCTGAGTGGGCAGCTCTCACAACCCTGGAGCTTCACAATGACAGCCTGACAGGCTGCCCAAGGACTAAACCAGAAACCATTTAGCGGGTCTACACGGAACGCCTTTCACACTGCAGCCAAGTCGAGCTGAGCCAATAAATTCCCAGGTCGATTAGACGGTTATTTGACCCAGGTCAGAAAACTGCGACAACCCTTTCACGCCTCATGAAAGTCCCATGTTGGGATTTTGTGTGGAAAGGGCTTAAACTACTTCCAGTCAGTGTCAGTCCAGGTTTGACCAGCACAATAAAAGCCACACAGCTTTTACTGTAAGAATCGCATGACTGCGGTATTGCGATCATTGCAGGGGTGGTTTACTGTAAGAAACTCCCAACGTAATCGTAGGGCTGGGAAGATAACCGCATCATCACAATACCGCGGTCATGTGATGCCTACCGCGGTGTTGAGCTCATTACTGCCACAGGAAGTGTTGCCCCTGCAGCTAACATCACTTGTTTTGTTTTTTTATTGTTGTGTGTGTGTGTGTGTGTGTGTGTTTTTTTATTTTTTTTTTTTTTTTTTTTTTAAACCAACACTTCAGATAATATGCAGTACTGCTGACACACAGCTGTGTCAAGTGTTATTATCAACCCTGGTCTAGACTGAAACATTTTGGATAATTAATTTAATTATAATTAAAATGCTAGGAAAGTAATTTTCTTAATCATTCGGCTGCTGCTTTATAATGTTAGCTATAGTTGTGTAACTCAGGAGTTCTTTAACTTTTCAGGGCCAGGGACAGGACCATTGTCCATGGACTTCCTCTTAATTATATCACAGATCATACATACTACCACTGTAACTTTTTGTATTCTAAAACTGTTCGGAAACACATCAACTTATGATAAGTGAGCGGAGTTCCGGGGTGGGGTGGTGGGGGTCCCCGGTGATAGTGGCCGATCAGGAGTGCTGCTTCCTGGCCAAGGCCAGCGGGTAGCGCCGGGTGTCCGCCTAGAGGTCCAAAGTTTCAAAGTGTTATAGTGAATGAAAAGCAGCCACCTTGGGCATCACCATGGGCACTTAAAAGGAGTGAAATGTGCCAGAAGAGAGCTGTGGAGAGACGGGGTAAAGTTAGCGGAGCTCCCGAGCGGTGGCCGGGGATAGGCTGTGCAGTGATAATGCTGCTGCCTGTCTGGTTTCGGCCGTCTCCATCTTTCAGAGGCATCTCCACACAAATCCTTGTTTTATTTTTGGACTTTGTCATGATGTATTTTGGATTCATAATGAGGTCTTTTAGGTTTTAGAACGTTAGACATTATTTATCCGACATGTTCGTAGCTGCAGCTGTGGTAACTACAGCAGAGCTGGCAACCCGAATACTGACACACTACTGATTTGGTGATTGGGGGATAGGTGGAGGGTGGCACATCACACCAAAACACAACATGACAACATCAGTTGAGGGCTTAAAAACTTGGCTTTTTAAATGAGAATATCCTGGCTGCACTACTGTTGTCAGTGATATAAATATTTGAAATGAACATGATTTCTTAATGTCTGGTGACATATCAGGGCCATTTTATGATTCATTTAAATAAATTTCTTACATATTGTACCTTTAACTCATGGAGTGCCATCCTTTTTACCAAATGGAAAGTGGCTTGTGCCAGGGTTTTAACCATTTGAGTCATCTTTCATGTCCCACAATATTTTGTACTATGACTCTGAAAACACTGATTAGCTAAAATGAAAGCGGAGACTCTCTCTTTCATCATGTCGAAAAAAAACATTTGTTTGCACATTTTTCCATTCTTGTTTTAGCTGAAATTGAGTAGAAGCTTGTTTCACCAAAAGACCAATTTTTTCCAGTATTCATTGCTCTGCTCTCTGGTTCCAACATCTCCGCTTTGTGCTTTGATCTCTGTGGCTTATACTCTTTCATTTTCTGACTATGTATCCCAGAAGCTCCAAAATTACTCATGGGCTGTGTGAGCATGACCCCTTGTGCTATCCGCCGAAAAAACTTTAACATATATATACGTCAATGGCACTCGAGGAATTAATACCACTTATATACGTTTTTGTGACCAATGTAATCAGTAGGGCTGGGTTAAAAAAATCAATTCAATCAATTTTAATCGATCACCATTTAAATGATTGATAATCAATTCATAAAATCCAAAGATCGATCTTTTAACTTGCAGATTTTTTTCTTTATTGGATGTGCGGAGAAGCAGCCTGAAGTATAAAACCGCCTGCCAGTCTTGCCTCAGGGCATTAGTTGCCATACATATGTCTAGTCTGCCGAAGAAGAAGAAGTCCACGTGATCAGTGTTTAGTGCTGCTTTCCACTGCTTTCCAAGGAACAAGATCTTGTGAGATGTTACTGCCAGCAGTCAAACAAACATAGCGGAAGTGAGTCTACCTCTCCAGGCACTGCCGATGAGTTTAAAAGCTGATGTTCGGATGCATTTCGTATTTAAGATGTTGGAAGAAAATGACTAGTCGGACAAAAAAACAAGTAGTATGCAACGGGAAGATAAAATACAGTGGTAATACGACGAATCTCCGCTACCATTTGACGAGACATCACTCGGGAACAGACTCAGAAAGTAACGGAGCATTTATTTTAACTGAAATATCCCTCACTGAATCGGTATCGAATCAGATCAAATCCTTGAAATATTGAATTGAATCAATCTGGAAAATCTGATTCGATACCCAGCTGTAGTAATCAGTATACTGACACAGTCACCAGTTTGTAGAGTTTAGATGACTTTGAACGAAGTGTAGAGCAAGACTCAAATTTGTGTCATATCCTTGACGTAGTATTTCCAGAACTGATTACTTAATTAGCATATTAGCATACTTGCTACCAGTTGTTCAAATATCATGTATGCCCTGGATGCATCCACATGACTGTAAGGTTTTGAAAGTCTCAGCTGATGATTATCCCTGCAGAGAAATATATTTACAGTACTTGTCCTGTCTGTGGAAATGGATCACACTGAAAGTGTGATTTGGTGAAGGTAGAACTAACTCCATCAGTCAGTGTGCTTCATGACATTGGAATGCGAAATATTAAGGTTAGCTATTAGAATGCAGAGCAAAACCTGCTGTTGGCTGTTAGACAAATATTTCATTTTACAGTATACAGTAAATGTCATGTTGCCCAACTGTACAACAGCATAGAAGCTGCTTAATCTGTCATAGGGAGTTCTCACTGGGTTCAGCAGCACGGGTGACCCCTTTTTACATTACACTCGATTGATTGATGTTGGATGCCGTACGACTTAAGTTCACAGAGAAGGGAGGGAGTTGAAATGCTATCAGGAATTCTCTTGAAGCAGATGACAGCCGATATTATAATTGAATAAAGTCTCTGTGTCTTAGAATCTGCTGGTTTCGGCATTTCAGTGCTCATCGGATGAATCATGTCATCCTTTGCACCAGAGTCACAGTACGTTGATGTATTCTGTGCAGGAGTCTGGGCTCTGCTTGAATTACTCTCTCTCTCTCTCACACTCACACTCACACACACACACACACACTTGGAGAGTCTCTTGTCCATAACACTGTGATGGTTTTGCCTGCATATCTGGCATACAGCACCTCTTTTAGCCTGAATTGGTGTTTGCTTGTTTTTACTGCTCTGGGTTTGACTTGTGCCAGTCCTCAGAGGCTCATAGAGGAAGACATAGAGATTGTATCGGTTTCCTCTAAACATTACTGACTGCTCTGTTACCCTGCGTTGTCAGCCTGCCCTTTCCTTGTTAATAGTCCATGCAGGGAATGACCACAGACGTCGGAGCTGCTGCCAATTCCACACATCCTCAACTTCCTGCCCCCCCATCTAATCTGTCACTGTGCTTGGGTCGCTTAGCAATGGAGTTGAACTTGGACTGGGTTGCCCGTCTGCTCCCATTTGGGCCACAAATCAGGCCGAAGCCAACACACACAGACATAGATGTGCTCGCAAACTAAGCTGGTGCTCTGCCCACACGTGACGGCCTGCTGCTCTGGGGCGCTGCCACATGCCACTGCTCACAAGCCTGGCATTGGAGCTGTTCTTCGGTTCATTTGATGGATAACCAGATACTGTTATCGGCTCTTGGTAGGAATAGTTCTTCTTCTTATTATTTTAGTATAATTCAGTTTGATTGCTGCTTCTAGCTGTAGGCGTCGACAGGTGTGGTCTATGCCTGTGAGACTTGGACATACCGAGAGTGTCTGTGTCACTGGGGGAAGTGCCAGGAGAGAAGACAGAAGCGAGGCCAGTCTGTACAGCCTGAGCTCTAATTATCAACCCAGAGAGCTGTACGGATCGAAGGAGAAGGGAAGGAAGAGGGTGAGAGAGAGAGAGAGAGAGAGAGGCAAGTGTGTCTAAAAACAGCCTCATCACACCCCACGGTGTGAGCTGCTACCACGTCACTGATTTATAACAAGTGGAATATGGCAAACAGGGTATACAGATTCAACTAAGCCAGGTTTAGATGTGCGCTTTTGTGTCTACTAATATGCATCTGAGTTTCTCTGGCAGCCGACCAGAATCAGGAATCAGCTGACAGACCCCGGTGACAGTATTTATTTAAATAAGGCCATTATTACCAGAATGTTGCAAAAATTTTCCATAATGTAGCATATAATTTCCAATTGGAAATCCCCTACATAGAATACAAATGTGATTGCTGAAGCAAAGGAAACTCGATAAAAGACATTTCATTCATTAAAGAAGTCAGACGAGTGAAGGAGTGTTCAAAGATGGTCTTTTGAAAGAGATATAATGATAACAAGATAATATGAGCTTGTTTGAATTGGGGCCGTACTCTCTGTTGCACAGTTACTGGCAACGACTAAAACTGAAACCAAGCCAAGGGTTTGACATTAACCATGACCACAAAAATTTACTTTGTGGCCTCCAAATATTTGCTGTAGATGTCCACAAAGTTTTATGAAGTTTTTATGAATCTTGGTGAGATTACGGCTTCTGTGCCCTAACTTCTCAACGCTGTCAGACAAAAATATGAACTCGTGCAGAAATTTTTACTTTTGTATATACTCCACTTTGAAAGTTGTATATTTTACATTTTCCCATGTTTCATGTCATATCTTTCAAGACCCCCTGTATCCATGGTCCTACTGTTTTCCCACAAGATCATGCTTATTTCCACAGACGGGCCTAAATATTCATGACCCAGTGGTTCAATATGCTGTAGGGTGGAGCACAGATGCTTCAGTGTCAGACTGCGGTGTCACTGCCTTTATTACCAATTGATATTTTAAAGTACGCTTTTACTATGAATTGATTCTGCACCATTATATTGTTTTTTTTTGGGCATCCTGCTATAACTCTGTTAACCACGATCTCCTCATGAAGGATGAGCGTATTTGTAATGTAGAGATATTCTCTCACTTCCTGTGTGTGTCTTTTCTTTGTCGATAAAGCCTCATTCACTGAACAACAGGGACACCAGAGTGTGGTGTAAGCTGTGATGCTAAATCTGTTCCGTGTACATGGATCTGATTATGTCCACAAGCATCTGGGGCCAGTTGCATAGAGCGTATTAAGCTGGCCGTATACTTGCCTTGTCTGATAACGCGCGCGTAGTTGGTGACGTCATCGGCGCGCTCAAACCATACATACTGCCGCACGACAGACGCTGCAGTAGTTGCAATCCTCTCCCGAACAGAGGTGTCACTGTTGTGAAAACGCATCCACAACCCGCTGGCGAAGCAGAGGAAGTAGAAGTTTGCTATGAACTCATAGAATTCATACTCATATGAACTGCTATGTACAGATATTTTAAAATGTAGTATAAAATATAGCAACAACACTGCATATGGTGTTTGATATGAACAGTAATATTAGTAACATCCTGTTTTTAAAGCTAGATGGAGAAACGGCCTCCGGCCTTTTTACTTGCCCTTGGCATTCTGACAACTGTTAATGTCGGACCCTGTGATTTTCCAGTAATTTAATTCCCTTATTTCCATCGAGATTGTTGGTACTGCCGGGCCATTTCAACGTTGGTTCTTATATTTTTATGACCACTGACTGACAGGATATTGACTGAATCCAGGGTCCTGTCTATCACTCAATACAATTTTGGAAATCCAGCAACACAATGTTTCATCATGTGTTCAGCTGGGCTTTTGAAACTATGGACTTGAAATACCTCAACTATCAGTGACCACGAAGGGGCTGTGGGTCACATTCCCTCAACAGCACACACATGCGCACACACACACTCTCTCACACACTCACACACTCACGCTCACACCACTGTCCCCCCGCAGGCAGCACCACCAACTTCTCAACCTGCTGAGTGAAAGCAGTCTTTATCGAGCTGCTGTGACATGCAGCCACATGCCGTGTTCCTGTGTGCATGTGAAGGTTATTAGAGAGTGTGTCGCTGTGTGATCAACCACGACCGTCTTAACTCCAGATCAGCAGTGTTTGCTGGGGGAGGCTTGACTAGAGCCTGGGGAAATATAGAACATCAGTGATGCCACAGTGTTACTGCATCACCACTGACTAGTTTCGTGGTGATTAACGGACGCTGTAAAAGTTATAAACAAAGACGGAATTCAGGATCTTGTTTTTGTTCCCGACTATAATACAGTAACTTACAGGACTAGGTGAATGATGGATTTTTGTTTTCAGTTATGATTATAAGTACAATTTAATTACCATTAAGAGATCATTGTGCTGCATTCCGTCTTCTACTGATGTTCTTGTCTTGTGTTACAAATGAAACACACCCTTTTCATTTACAGAGGTGCACCTTCGCATGCTCTTCAGGTCAAGGTCGGCCGCTTGATTGGGAGGATTCCCTTGTGGATCCTTCACCTGGGGCTGCCGACTGCCGGCCAATATCCCCAGACAGGCTTTAGGTTGTCTTTGAAAGCGGTGGGGTCAAGGTGGCTCACAGCTCCGACTATGAGCTTATGGCACCTACTGTTCCAGGTCTTGCTGCAAGACCATTGCATGATATCAAATCAGTGATGAGTAATCATAATTTAATAATCCTGTCTTCACCAAAGTATTTGAGATTTTGATTTAGTGCAAAGGTAACTACTATTATTTTGAAGTCCCACAACTTCTACCAGTGTGAATGGCCTTATTGTGTGTGTTCTACGTGTGTATGATAGGGAAAAAGTAGAGGACAACTAAATGGGCTGATGAGACTCCTTGCTGCTCAGCTCAACACACTGACCTACTTTGGTTCTGTGACTTTGGTGCATCTGCGGCATGCTTTTCAAATGCATCAAGCTCTGCCGCTGCCAGGCAAAACAGAAAGCATGTGTCCCTACAGTGCATGCATTATACAGACAGTAACCTAGAGGAGGTAAATCTAACCAGAAAGCACACTGTGGATCTAAAAAAGGAATGGATTCTTTTCTACCTTTTTTTCCAGAGCGTTATGCATTGAGAAGGCCAGCAGTCTTTCCTCTACTCTGTTCATAAGGGCTACATTGAGTCTTGCTGTGAGCATTAGAAGGACATTTGTGGTGCTCTCGCTAACACAGAGAAGTGAAGCTTGCAGGGCTTCAGGCAGAGACTGTCACACAGCACTCTGTTAATGCTGACGTTCCACACATCTTGCATGTCTGAGCCATTATTCGCAGTCTCACATCTTGTGACCTTTCTCCGAGCACACTTGAGGTACACTTCTGTTCTTAAACTAACCAGAAGGAACCGTCATTTAGTGTTGATTTTCTATGCCCCTGTGGACAAAAGTGGTAGTGTTTCCCCTGAGCAGAGTTATGTTGAAAATGTCTTGACCTAGCTTGCATGCATGGAAGAAAATTGAAGGAAAGGCAGTTTATTTTTTTATTTTAAACACAGCTGTTTGTCGAGGTGTCCCGACCTGATATTGATATTGGATATTGGTTTGATATTAGCAAAAAAATCGTATTAGATCAGCCTGCATGGCAAATCTCTGATATAAGCACTCCAATACAAGCAGTCATTCCAGACTCAGCTGCAGCACTTCTATCGAGCGTGCAGAGCCCAGAGATCACAACAAATAGCAAGTCCAAAATAAAATTTTCATATGGAATTTACGGCAAATGATTATGTTCTTCAATAAAGTTTTGTGGAAAAACAAAAGCTCCTGTCAGCCTCAGAACATTTTCAGTGATAACCGTAAACACGTGACCATTTGCGTGCCAGAAAACGTCGAGTGGCTCATTTGACCAGGAATTTGCAGAGGTGGCTGGACCACAGTCTCCTATGTGTTTCAAATCATTGGGTGCTAGCGCCTACTGGTGGTATGTATTTGCAGATCTGCCGCTGCATAGCAAAAGTCACATGTAGAAAGCCAGCCAATAATGAGAGCTGTAACTGATGCTCTTGAAAGCAAAATACTTAAACTTGTCAGCCATTAACTCTTTGAGTGCCAGCATTTTTGCCCATTTTGAGCCATATTTCTAGACCCACAGAATATTTTGTATTATGTCTCTGAAAACACTGAATAGCTCAAATGAAAGAAGAGCCTGTATTTCATTATGGAAAAAAAACATTTGTTTTTACCTTGTTCCATTCTTGTTTTATCAGAGGTAGAGGCCACTTTCACCCTAAACACCACTTTTTGTCAAGAATCCACCCATTTTGCTCTCTAATCACGATCGTCTTCACTTCCTGCTTTGATCTCCGTGGAGTATACTGTCTCTTTATGCTCCGACTACATCTCCCAGAAGCTCCAACATTACTCACAGGCTGCAGGAGACCACAATTGTTGACCCACTGTCGAAAAACCACTTTGATGTGTGATTACGTTGATAGTTACGTTACGTCAATGACACTCAAAGAGTTAATGGAGTATGCAATTGCAGATTTTATTTACACATACAGATCAGTGAACGCATTTGTAGATTTATTTTTTTTTTTTTTTTTTTTTACACATTTCCTGAACAAACATTTGCAGATTTGTCTACACATTCACAGATCGATGCTCACATTTAAAGATTGTTTTCCACATTTACAAATCAGATTACATTATTATTCTGTCCTGATAGAAAGTTATCTAAAGAAACTGTGTTTCCGGGTAATGTCTCGTCAAATGGTTGCGAAGATTCGTCGTACTGCTGCTGTATTTTATCTTCCCGTTGCATATTTTGCATACTACTCGCCATTTTCTTCCAACTTCTTAAATGCGAAATGCATCCAAACATCAGCTTTTAAACTCGGACTCGCTAACATCTCACAAGATCTTGTTCTTTGGAAAGCGGTGGAAAGCAGTGGAAAGCAGCACTAAATGCTGATCACGCAAGACTTCTTTTTCTTCTTCGGTTTCGGCAGACTAACTATGCAGACTAGACATATGTATGGCGATTGATGCCCTCACACGAGACTAGCAAGTGAGTTTATACTTCTCCGCATGTCCAATGAAGAAAAAAATAGGCAAGTTAAAAGATCGGTCTTTGGATTTTGTGAATTGAATGGTGAACCATTTAAATGGAGATTAATTAAAATCGATTGAATCAATTTTTTTTTAACCCAGTCCTAATCAAATGTTTATCAAATGGCATTTTTGTTTAAATGTCACTTAAAATAGTGTGCTAATGTTGTTGAAAAGGGCAGGAAACAAGAAGTGTTAGGAGGACGGAGGACATGTTTTCAGGGCCTGGGCCTTCAGGGACAGGAATGTAAAGGGTCTCTGCCTGTGGAATGTGTCGTCACATGCACAAATACGCCTGTCTGCGTGACGACGCACAAAAACACTTGCTAATCCTCTCCATGCCCATCAGTAAAGAGGCCTGTTAGGCGTCCAGCACCTTTTGTGTTTGAACTGCAACACGTATGTGAATGTCAAAAAAGCAGTGTGACAACAAGACTAGAGGGAGGGAGAGACAGAGAGCTCTGATTCAACAGCTCCTGCTATGCAGCATTATAGTGAGTCACATTTAGCTTAACGGCAGCGACACATCCTCTGCTACAAGCGCCGACATGAATCATTCCACTTTCTGTCACTCTTTCTCTGTTATTCTCTGCTTCCTCCTCTAATACCCTGTCACGGCTCCCTGGAGTCCTATCCTGGTGAAACATTGTCAGCCCATCCATCCCAGTGCACACCTACACCTTCTCACTGTTCACATTACGTGATTCCTTCAGCTGGGTATGTACACATTCAGGGGGATGAGTTGAATCATCTGTTGGTTATTCATTTATTTGTTCTTTTAGAGGTTAGATCTATGAAGAACTTTATGCTCTTACACATTGGTTGCATTCGTTGTATATATGCAAATGAAGGGTGATGGCACTCCACAAGAATCCCACAAAGTGTGGTAAACAAGCTCTGTGTCGCAACTTAAGGTGGGTTGGTTTGGTAGGTTGCTGACCACAGAACCCAGGACGTGGCTTGGTCCAGGCGTTGGGTTCTGTGACACCATCACGGAGAAAGATGTGGACGAGAACCAGCCAGTGTCTGGCAGAGTTCCCACAAGGGGTCCATCCCCCGCATTGAGCTGCCACCCTGAGTTGAATCCTCTTTGTAGACAGTGCAAACCCCACCCAGTATCAAATGTGTGAAATATTTTTGGTTCATGATGAAACTGGCATGCCGCTAAAATGTTCCCCGGATTTGAACCCTCATAAATGCATGTGAAATTATATCAAGTGTCAGGTTTGCTCGCTGTCAGAGGTGGATGGAGGATGCCAAGAGCGCAAAGTGGGGCGCTTATGGCGCTTTTTCACTACACAGTAACGGCACGGTACGGCCCAGTTTTGGTGCTTTTCCATTACAATTGAGTACCTCGAAAAACGTTATGGCGTCATGGCGAAGCTGCCATGACGTCATTTACATGTGATACAGAAAACCGGGAAGAAGAATAACAACAACACTACTATCACAAACAATGGAGGACACCGAAGCGATCATGTATTTGTTGCTCGCTCTTTGGCTATTTGTCACACACAGAGTGGGTTTTTAAAAATGGCGGTGTCAAGTTGTGTTTGGCTTTTAAAGTCTAGTCAGATGTTGTCCACTGACACTTCCAATGACGACACTCGTTGGCCAATCAGTGGAAGGCAGTAGGTAGAGATGCACCGATTGCAAAATTCTGGGCCGATACAGATTTCCGGTTTTAAAGGAGGTCTGACCTGCCAAAACCGTTTTTTCCGATACCGATTTTCTATCTAAGAAATAATTATAATCATATAATAGAAACCATATTTGTTTGGCTTGAGTACCCTTTCCCAAATTTAATACCCCTAATAAAGTACCCCTCTCGCAGACAACATTTTTGCTTATATAACTGCAATTAAAACCACAACTAATGGTAGGCTATATGCTATCATAACCCCTCTTTTCAAGAATAAAGCCTTCAACAGTGCCTCCTGAGCAGATTTATTTTCAACACTGACCACAACATTCAGTCCACGGCGGAGGGTTGTTGTGGTTGCTGCAACTCTGCTGCATCCCTCCTCTTAGCGGCAGTGTCGTCCTTATATTTGCTAAACAAGCCTGGGTGCTTCTTTTCCAAGTGGCGTATTAAGTTTGTTGTTCCAAATGTCTTAGGCGTTGATCCTCCACGGCTGACTTTTGACTTGCAATCATTACAAACAGTGTGTTTTGGGTCGCTCTGGCACACAGTGAAATAAGTCCATATCACCGACATGTTTTCTTCCTGATTCTTGCTAGTTTTTAGCTGTTTTCCTCTGAGCTGATGCGCAGTGCGTGACCCGCATGCGCGGTGCAGTCAGTTTGCTCGGAGAAAATCGGCAAATTTCGACAGTGATCGGCCGGTCACCGGTTGGGGCCGATTGGATATAAAATCGGCTTTTTAAATCGGCGGCCGATTGATCGGTGCATCTCTAGCAGTAGGCTGACGTCACATTTTAGTATCACTTTGGTTCGCTTGGAACCAGGGCTGAGGAGGTATGAAAAAAGTACCGAGTACCAGGTACTAGTAGAAAAGCGCCACAACGGTGTAGAGCTGTACCGTACTGTACTGCGGCTGTGGAAAGTGCCACTAGATCAGTGCAAGATTGGAGAGTAAAAATTGAATTCTCTCTCTCTCTCTCTCTCTTTTTCTTTGTATTTTGAAATAGGATAACGGGAGTTGTGGGTGTTGTAAGGAGTTGTGAGCAGCGTATAGTGTACAAACATATGTTGTTTCTACATCCCTAGCACAGAAGTGCATTGCTCATCAGAGCTGCTGTCAAGCTCTGGGATGGTGTTTACTCTGAGATGTGATCTTTGAAAGAATGTATAGCCTCGTCAGAAAAGGTTTAAAGTTTACTTAAGTGGAAATCTTAATCCACTGTTTGTCCTGCTCGTGAGCTTTGTACCCCTACACAGCATGATAACAACCTGGAGGAGATGACAAGATCTTAGTCCCTGCCTGATGGCTAAAGGCCAAGTTCTGCCAGCCTGCATGGTCAGCCAGAAAGTGTCCAACACACAGGCCTTTATCTGTTAGGCTACTGAGACACCTACTGGCTCATATTAGTCACGTCATGTAAGGGGTCTGGATGCAGAGACCACTGTGGAATATTCACTTGAATGGCATGTTGACGGGCGGCACGGTGGTGTAGTGGTTAGCACTGTCGCCTCACAGCAAGAAGGTACCGGGGCCTTTCTGTGTGGAGTTTGCATGTTCTCCCCGTGTCTGCGTGGGTTCTCTCCGGGTACTCCGGCTTCCTCCCACCATCCAAAAACAGGTTAATTGGCTAATTTAAATTGACCGTAGGTGTGAATGTGAGTGTGAGTGTTTGTCTGTCTCTATGTGCTCTGCGATGAGGTGGAAACTTGTCGAGGGTGTACCCTGCCTTCCGCCCTAAGACAGCTGGGATAGGCTCCAGCCCCCCCGCGACCCTATGAGGATAAGCGGTAGATAATGGATGGATGGATGGCATGTTGACAACAGACCCAGAATTTCCTAATACTTAAAGTTTAAATTTAGTGTATTGATTCATAGATTATTTGATTGGCAAATCAATTGGCAACAGTTTTGACAATCAATAAATTGTGCAAGTTATTTTCCAACCAAAACATAATTAATAAATTATGCACATAAATGCACTTTGGATACAAGTGAGCAATAAGGCCAAAATATTAGCAATATTATACCAGTGCCAGCTTTTGTCATTGCTGAGATACACAGGTGCTCTAATGGTCACATTTGTTGCCATGATTACTTCTGTCAAACTGCCACTTCCACTTTTTTCCTTCAGTGAGCTCATAGCTGCTGAAACTGATAGTAACTAGAACAGATGCTGCAGATCTGCAGTGGCTGATGGTTTATTAAGCACTTACACAGAATCAGATCAGCTGTGGGCTTGATGGGATTTTTGGCAGTGTTACTTTGTAATATGTGTGGGGGTTTTCCTCATGTTCAGAACAATCATCCTGCCATCTTCTCCACTGTTTGTCTTCACTCTGACACAGACAGGCCTCAGAAAAAGACGGGACTCGATAGACAGCAACAGCGATACAGAACAACAGGCTAAACTCACCTCCAACACTATGCACATCTGACGCACACACACCAGGTAAGAACCTTATCTTTACAAGGACAGCTTGTTTCTGGAGCCGTGATGGCAGCAAGGCTGTGTGCCTGCAGGGTTATATGAATATTTTTTAATCTTCTTAGCATATGATTACAGTTGGGGTGTACATGGAGTCCAACAAGCTGTACACTAATGTGTCACAAATTCAAACCACTTTCGTACTGAAGTTTGGCTGTAGATCAATGCGTTTCAACTTTGGGGTCGAGACCCCACGTGGGGTTGCCTGGAATTCAAATGGGGTCCCCTGAAATTTCTCAGAATCAGTAAAAATTAAAGAAAATTTGCCAATAAAATATTTTTTATTGATTCAATATTATTATAATTAAAACACCACACACTTCCGGTAAGAAAAATCCAATTCAAATAAAATGCAGAATATAATGTCTGAGAGGACAATCATGCCCCAATCATGTGACCGTGTGCCTTACTACTCTTCAACCCACTCAGACACAGCACTCGATAAGTGCCCCATAAAGGAGATGTGCACCCACCTGAAACACCTAGAAGAGCACTTTACCAATCATTACCCCAACTTGGATATGTCATTAAGATGCTGCAGCTTTGTGCCTTGTGCATTAATCTCAGCCTGGCTTTTCTGCCTCCTCTCCTCTAAAATTAACATTTATTTGCAACATCCATCCATCCATCCATTTTCTACCGCTTATCCTCATAGGGTCGCGGGGGAGCTGGAGCCTGTCCCAGCTTTCTTAGGGTGAAAGGCAGGGTACACCCTGGACAAGTCGCCAGTTCATCACAGGGCACATAACGTAGAGACAGACGACCACTCACATTCACACCTACGAGCAATTTAAATTAGCCAATTAACCTAATCCCCATGCATGTTTTTGAATGGTGGGAGGAAGCCGGAGTACTCGGAGAGAACCCACGCAGACACAGGGAGAACATGCAAACTCAAAACCCCAGGCTGAGTTTGAACCTGGTACCTTTTTGCTGTGAGGCGACAGTGCTAACCACTGCACCATTGTGCCACCCTATTTGTAACATAATATAGCAAACATTACATGAGCAAAAACAAATAAGAATGTCTCTGTTTTGAATCTGTTGTATCACCAGAAATTTGTGATGTTAAAATGGAGTCAAAAAATGTTTGGAACCACTGCTGTATTTACAGTGTTGTCTATTTTAAATGAAAAAATCATTTCTAGTGTCTTGTGCGTTTATGCCCTAGGCTTATGTGTGCTGGAGACAAAATGACAAGACATACAGTAGGTATTAGACAAGGAAGTGAGGTAATTACAGATCCACTGCTTTATAAACAACAGACAGACTCAGACTTGTAAATCCAGACTGGCTATTGCTTCCTGTGTAGTTATGTATTGCTGTCAAACAATAGGAGGGAAGTTGACATGATGTAGTGGCGTTTCCTCTCGACTTAGCAGAATGTGGAAGGCAGCTAATGGCTCTCAAGGCACAGGGCATTTCGGTTGGAGCCTGGAGGCAACCAAAGAGACAAACACACATGCACACACACACACACACTCACAGAGGCTTGCATTGTCAAAAATACAAGGGACGCTTCTGCTGGCTTTCAGTATTCCAAGCAGTTTCTTCATATTTTTCATTTCTCTTTCTCTGCTTCTAATATGAATTATCTCTTTCCAATTGTTTTTTTTTTGACTGTAGGGATGGAAAAGGTATTTCTCTGCTCTTGTGGGCAGTTGACAAAGGAAAAAAAAAAGTCTTTCCTGTGTTTAGTAGCTTAGTCACCCGGTGGCTTCAGTGTTGGGTGTAAGCTGTTTAGTGTTGTGGCTCGAAACTGACAACTGCTTACTCCAAATCCCTTTCACAGAAGATCTCTTCTTCCTAACGCTCAACCTAAGCTCCTTCTGTCCCGTCTGTCCTCTCTTGTGTGACAGGCTGTGAAAGTGTACGTCCATATGGCTTTCACAGGGCCTGCTGGGACAGTCGCTGAACCTGTCAGTACTTTCACTGCCATCTCAAGTTCAGTCATTGCTTATTTCCTGAGGATGAATCCAGTTCAGCAGTTGAGGCCTGAACTGAAACTACTAGAAACTAACTAGAAAAGCACTCAGAGAGTGCAGACCTCTGCCGAGGCAGCATTCTGAGAGAGCGTATACTCTTGCAGGCCCACAAAGCCTAAGAGTGAATGTGTTGATTTTCACAAAAGGTCAATATTTGACTGATTTCTGAGCTGCGATTTTGTCCTCTATGCAAAGATTTTCGTGATTACTGGGGAAAATATTAATATTTGACTATAACAATGTCTAAGATTATAAATTGAGATTTCTTTTCCGGCTATTTTGAGACCAGTTGCATTGCTCTAGCTCCTTCCTACATGAAGTTATGGTTAAAAATGCCTATTTGATCTTGGTGACCTTGAACTTTTACTGATCTTGATTCCAATATTAGTTTATATACCAAATTTGGTGACGATTGGCTGAAAATTATACCCTGTATACCCTGGAGTGTTCAAAAATATGTGAAATCTGCCATACATTACTATGGCATGACCTTGAATCAGATCAGATCACCACCAAAAATGAATCAGTTGTAAGGTAGGCCACTTCTGACCAATCTTGAAGATTTCGTCAAAATCCGTCCGTAACTTATTTTGCAAACCAACAAATCAATAAATAAAGAGAAAAGCACTCAGAGAGCGCAAACCTCCGCCAAGGCAGCATTCTGCTGTGATTTTGTACATAACCTCCTTGGCGGAGGTAATAAAGAAATGCTGATGAACACATATCCTCCTTGGCAGAGGTAATATTAAGAGAGCCTGAGAGAATGTATTTTAACCAGTAGGTGGTACTGCTGCTCCAAACTGTCTGCTTGTGTCTGCAGGTGACAGATGTGATGCAAAAAGTCCTCACTGTGATGTGCTCTGTGTTTTCAGAAGGCCGTGCAGGCTTTGCTGCAGCTGAGGATGATGAACGGTCTTGTGCGCTAGAGATAGATGGTGTGGGAAAGATGGACCTCCCTAATGGCCAGTCAAGCATCACCACCACCGCTGCGACGACGTCTGAGGTGAGGCCACGCCCACACTTGTTCCAAAATTCATCATGTGCATGT
Organism: Synanceia verrucosa; assembly: GCA_029721515.1. Classification (NCBI taxonomy): domain Eukaryota; kingdom Metazoa; phylum Chordata; class Actinopteri; order Perciformes; family Synanceiidae; genus Synanceia; species Synanceia verrucosa. The sequence goes on from CM056558.1 coordinate 7,364,371, forward strand.
TTATCCTTGCACTTTTCAACACTGAAAGTTTAGTGTTATGCTTTTTTCTGACTGATGTGTTAAACTTACTATGAGGAACCTTTAATTGGTTATGAAACAACAAGAAAATAACTATAATTATCCTAAATCATTTACTGATGTAGGATGATTAGAGTTATTTGCAGTACCGGACCCCTTTTTCAGTCAGAACTGTCTTAATTCTTTGTGGCGTAGATCCAACAAGATGCTGGAAACATTCTTCAGAGATTTTGATTAATCTTTATCACAGACCAAACAGATACAAAAGAGGTAGTAAAAGGCAAAGGTTGAGGAACAAAACTACTACTAGCCACTGTATTTTAGGCATAGTATAACATCATCTGACAGTTCCAGTTCTACCTAAAGGTGCTCTATTGGATTGAGGTCTGCTTACTGTGGAGTCCAGTGAACTTCTTGTCTTCTTCAAGAAACTATTTTGAGATGAGTTGATCTTTGTGACATGGTGCATTATCACATTATTGCAGGTTGGCACTCAATTGTTACTAAGGGCGCAAAATGTGCCAAGAAATATCCCACACCATTACACCACCACCAGCGATGGCACCAATCATCTTCCCCATTTTGATGCTCTGGAACTTTAGGTTGTCTTGACCATGCCTAAATGCACTGAATACCATGTGTTTATCTAATTAGATATTAGAACAGGTGAACATAATGAGGTGTCCTGTGAATGTTGACAGTTAATGTAGTTAATGCTAGTGGTTGTTATCTGTGCCTGAAAAATCGGACCAAATCATGTCTGCCACGGAGACACCCAGAGGTGGCTTGGATGCCAACTGCTACCTGTAGTCGGCGCTCTGTTGGAAGGTGGAGCACTTTGTGCATGGGGACAGCTAGCCATGAACAGAGTTCTGCCCGTCCCACTGTGCTGGAGGTTCAAGCCTTATTGCTGTGAGGAAGGGAGGCACAGGAGAACCAGGAGCCCATGATTTTCACCATGTTGGTTATTTAACCCTCACCTATCTCCACTGTAACCTTGTTACTAATAGCAGCCATCCGCGACTTACAATGCAACTTTGTGTGTTTGGTGTTTTCCAGAAGAGCAGCAGCTCAGAGTCCCTCAGTGATAAAGGTTCTTCAGACCTGAAGAAGAGTTTTGATGCCGTTGTGTTCGATGTACTGAAGGTCACTCCTGAAGAATATGCGGTAAGTGAAGTGTCTGCTAGACTCGTCTGTCCTTGTCTGGTTTATCTGTATGTATGAGTGTTTAAAACAAAATGTTCAGTAAGCACAAATGTGACATGCAGACTTGAGACAGGAGGAGATAAGATGATAGAGGAGGAAATGGGGTCAGAGTTTGGATCAGTACAGTAATAATTAATGATGTTTGGCAGTGCCAAGCAGGCACTGATGGATTTCCTCGGGCTGTCACTGCACAAACTTTCCACAGCAACTATGAACAAACACAAATCACATTTCTGTTGGATTAGTCTAACTTAGTTGCAAGGAATAATGTTGCTCATGTGTGTCACATGATAAATAAAATTAAAGCATGTTCCCCATCATGTCTGTCATCTTTGATGTCTGTCCAGTGGGCTGCACCAATCACCCACAAGGGGGCACTGTTTGTCTTCTTTTTTCATCAAATGCCTTCATGTTAACATCTCTCCATGCTGTTCTGCATTTAAAGGTGCAACAAGTAAAAGACCACAGTATTTTACTGTAGATATGACAACTTAAGATCTTCCAGAACACAGTAATGTAGCTCCTAAATGGCAGTGTGGTACTTTGTGACCAAATGTTGTCACTGTGTGCCAATGTGAATTTTGCAAATCTAACAGCTGCTGTGTTTTGGCTCCTCCAGGGCCAGATTACACTCATGGATGCTCCTGTGTTCAAAGCCATCCAGCCAGAGGTAAGCTGCTCCCTGACCTGTAAATCTGTAAAAGACCAGGTGTTGGCCAGTAATGATATTACAGCTGTTCAGCTGTTTAGGCTATATCTCACTCTTTAGATGAAAATGCTTATCAGTTTTACTCATCACATTAACCATGGATCCAATTGTTAAGCTATTTTTTTCTTGTTCTTTTGTCACATGTCCTTTTGTAGTCTTATATAGTATATATTATTTCTTATATTGAACAGTTTTGTTCATCCAGTCTCGAAAAAACAATAACTTTGTTACTTTAATCAAACATTTTACATAAGATATTATCTTATCATTATCTGATTAGAAAACACAGCTAGGATGGTTAAGAATGTAGCTCCTGACTGTGCTCATCAGTGACATTCATACCAGTCCAGTCCCACACAGTGGCCCTTTATGAGAGCAGATCCATGTGAAAATATGTGTCAATCTTTCTGCAGTGAATGCATTACAGTAGCACAGTAGTCTGAACAGAGAAAGGAGAAGAACACAAACAGACTGAGAACAGGTGTGTTTGAGAAAGAGAAGGTCGATTTTTATTTCTTAAAATGCATTTCAGTCTCATTGTCTCATCTGTTGTTGTCAGCGGTGTTTGCTTTTTGATTTGGGTGCCGTTAATGTCTATTGATGTCAACATCGCATTGTTTAGGTCATGGAAAAGAGAAGTCATTGATGAACATGTTTCGTCATAGTTTTTGTTAGCGATATGAACACTGATTCATTTTTGACCTCTAGTGCGAGAATTCAGTTGATTTTGATTTTGAGGTTGGGCAGACACGTCTCAAATTGTGTCAAAAAAAACCCCACACAAAACAAATCAGTCGATAACAAATAGTTGCAGTGGATAATATAAGGGCTCCAGCATCTGTCTCACCTGGTCTGTTGCCTCAGAGGCACTTTTTTTTTGCTTTTTTGGATTGCTAGGACCTTCCTGACAGCAGTCATGGATAACCTGTGTTTAAGGTTTGCCACTGTGGGCTTATATAAGCAGCACACAGACCACATCCCAATGTGCTGTGGTAGTCTGACTCCTGCTATTCCATGTGTGCAACACTTGTCTTTACCAAGTCTCAGCTAACAACAACAACACACACACACACTCACACACACACGCACGCACGCACACACACACAGACACACACACACACACACACACACACACAGACAGACATGATTATCATTCCCAGACCTACATTTTGATTTAATTGAGATAACAATGTCATTGTGTAGTGTGACCTTTTGGATTCTTGTAAATAGATTGTTGTGTCTGAGTAATGGAAAAGACTAAAGATTAAAGGAACTGATGGGGACAGCAAGTTTTGAAATTGGTCAAGTATTGAGGGAGTGTTTATGTAATGTTGCATTGCCACCAACAGGCTTCTTGTTATAAGAAGTGTCTGACAACATGATGGAGCCATTATGATCCCTATAAAGAGTTTTTTTTCTTGACTTTAGCTTGATCTAAATCCCTATCCCATTTGGTTTTGTGTCCATGTCTCAAGGTAATCTCAAGGAGATGTCTTGTTGTATATTTCAGTGTTCCAACACTGTCTTTTGGCTACAAAAGACCTCAAAACAAAACTTTTTGGGTTCTCCTTTGCATAATGTCACACACTTAACAATCAAAACCAAAACAAACCCTTTTAGTGGACACAGTATGTTCATGGTGAGGAGTTGTCTGAGTGTTTACGTTGCAGTGATCTGATCTCCCTCAGTACCGTCCATCCATCCATCCATCCATTATCTACCACTTATCCTCATAGGGTCACGGGGGGGGGGGCTGGAGCCTATCCCAGCTGTCTTAGGGCGGAAGGCAGGGTACACCCTGGACAAGTTGCCACCTCATCGCAGAGCACATAGAGACAGACAAACACTCACACTCATTCACACCTACGGTCAATTTAATTTAGCCGAATCCCCCCAAGCATGTTTTAAGCATGTTTTTGGATGGTGGGAGGAAGCCGGAGTACCCGGAGAGAACCCACACAGAAAGGCCCCGGGCCTGGGATTCGAACCCGGTACCTTCTTGCTGTGAGGCGACAGTGCTAACCACTACACCACCGTGCCGCCCCCCTCAGTACCAGATTATCTGAAAAAAAAAATATAGTCCCAATTAGTGAGTCAAACATGGGAAAATAGAGGCCAGGTTGAAAATCCTGATGTTACCTTGCTGTTTCTCCACTCATTGCCGTCATCTGGACAGCAGCCCCGTCGTCTTAACTGCACGGGGCCAAGTTCACTCAGGGGCTACTGCAGGGTTTCTAAATGCAGACATGCTCCTGTGCTCTGTCTGATTTAGCTGACCGAGTGACTTTTATAAGCCTAATGAAAATATGTCTTAGCATTTCAGTCCAGTGAAGTAATTTGGAAAATAAGGTGAGGATTTAAAGGGTCAGGTGCTAGGTTACAGGGCTTAACTGCTTAAAGATGGTGAGATCCTTTGGAGAGACCTGTTAGTGGGATGGAGGGAGTTGGGGTTGCACTCCCCTCTGGGAAGGAGTCATTGGCCTGATTGAGGAGGAGGGAAACAGAGTGACCCAGCAGCATCCTGGCAACGACTGAGTGGACTAGAGAGGCTTTTCCTGCTCTCACGGTGCTTTGGTCTCAGAGCACTGGCTTAAAAAAGCAACACAGCAGCTACGACTGAACTAAAACTCAACTAGAGTTTCCACTGCTGTCAGTGTCTTCACAGACACTAAATGGGAAAAGCAGGTGCGTGTGTGTGTTGGTGCACGCCTGCTGTTTCTCTCGGCCCACTGCCTGAATAGGAAAATATTAAATAACTTTGAATCTGTGAGTTGTGCAATAATGTTTTTAACTGACATGCAGCCCAGTTTTGCCTTTGGGTCACCCTTAAAATGCCATGAAATAACACTGAAACACTGAACACTGAAATCAACATGCAGTGTATGGTAGCTAATAGGGGCGGGGATTAAAAAAGAAATTAAGTGGAAGTGGAAAGGAGACAAATGTGCTTCCATGATGAGATATGCTGTAATTCGTATTTGTTACTAGTTACGGGAGGGAGTCAGCGGTTGATTGGATATATCTTCAGTTTCAACTGGACCGTGACCAGTCCAGATGTTATCCAGAAGTTGACATATTTTGACGTTTTGCATGATAACAAACAATAGGCGAATCAAAGTTTCCACCTGAGTAGTTCCAAGTATTCCTGCCGGTCTGTGGCTGCACAGTTTCAAAATGTTTTCACTGCAACAGTGTTACTGTAGATAAACTAAAGCTGGCTCTTCACTCTTATTGCTGCATCGTGCAAATGTTGTGTGCATGGGTTACATGTTCTGTATCAGCTGTCTGTCTTGTTTGAGCTGCTCTCATATTACCATTTTTTTTTGCCATTCTTCCAAGACTGCAGTCATTTCTATAAATGTTCTGACCTACTTGAAATTGTCGAAATGATCATAAACTGGCTAAGACTTGGTCTGTTAGTGTCTGAGTTTAAGATTTTATTTCCCCCTTCTCCATAAACACGTCATAACTATTTTAATATGTTTGTGAGCTTGTGTGTGTGTTTGAGAATGAGAGCAACTGAGCATCCAAAAGCTATCCTGCGCGCTCATGTTTACAACATATTTTACATGTGAATAATGATGCACAAACAGACATTCTGGCATGAGCTGAAAAAAGTACCATGGAGCAGATGTCTAGCTAAAGCCCTCTGCTGGACGAGGAAGAGAAGAGAAGTGGCCCTAACAATAGCAATACCAGAATACATGACAACTGAGGGTGGAGTTGGTATAAAGTCTGGTCAACCCCCCCCCTTGAGAAAATTATAGCCCACTACCCTCGGTGTGTTTATTTAGTGGTAAAGATTATGGATGATAACTGGAGAGCCCAGTGCTTCTAAATGACTCTGATATCTGAAAGAGAGCCAGGTTTGAAAGCTCAGGCCTTGAACGCATGCCACTCTGACACAGCAGACTGCAGAATCTAAACACATCTGCTTTTGATAATATGTTAAGTGACAGCTCATAAGGCATTGCTGTGCTCGAGGGTCGCTCTTATTCACTGCACGTAATAGACCCTCGTCAATACTGCCCCTGCTTCTCATCCACAAACAAAAAGATGGCATCAACAGAGCAGAGCATGTGTAGAACTGATGAGAACGCCAGAATTTGATGGTAAAATAATCTGAAGCGCGGACTGATGATATTTAATCTACAACCCTCTGCTGACTTACTGATATGTTCTTTGGCTGTCGGTTTTAAAAGTGAAATGCCATTGAAATGACAAAGATGGATCGTAGAGACAGGGAAGGCGGAGGATGTAAGGGAGTTGTAGTGAAATCTTTCTCTCTCATATAAATTTACAAGGCAGGGTTGTAACATCGATACTGTTTTATCAAGAGCGAACTGGATGGGGTAGCTCACTGCGGTGTGGATAGATCAGCTGGCAAGAGAAACGTGGAGAGCAAAATGATGTGTAAGTGAAAAAAGATGCAAGTGTAGAGACATAAAAGAACTTTTACACCCTCTCTATACATTTTTTCTGTCCCAGGGGACCATTTCTAATCTCATGATCAGAAGTGCGTTGGTGATCTGCAGCCGAATGTTTATGTAAGTTTATGAAATAGAGGCTGAGAGGCAAAGAGAGATGTGAGTGATGGAGAGAGCTTTTGTTTAGAACACACAGTCATGACAACAGCCAAGTTAGTCATTTAGTGGCTTTGGCCGGCGAACTTTGTCTCTCAGTGAGCAGCTATCGGATTGCATTTCACGTATGAGAAGTATGTCAGCTCCTCTCACGTCTGAGCACTCGGCGTAGAAATTCTCACAGATTGAACGTTGACTTGTAGTCGGAGCCAGGTAACGTTTCACATACTCAGGTCTGTCTCGTCTGCACAAAAAAAAATAACATTTACACAATTTTATGTGGGGTGTTTTTTTTTTTTAAAAAAAAAAAAAAAGGTTCTCTGTTGGGCTCTGTGGTCTGTTGTTTTGTGGTGGAGAGATTGAAAAATAATTGCTATACAACAAACACGTAAGGGAATCCCACCCACACTCCAGCCTGTCAGCATGATGGTTAATACACATTCATCATGCTGAAAGGTGGGGGGAATAATGTTTTGGCAGTATAGACAGACAGAAAAAAACCACAGGGACCAATTTTACCTTCTCAAAGAGGATTTTGACAAAGTGTTTTTGGGGGAAAATATCTTGACGTAAGCACACCAGATTTATTTTGGAACCAGACCCTTATTAAAGTCAATAAAAGTTCAGTGTGTGCACAGTTAAGTATATTTCAAAAGTAGTGCCTCAAGACAGTTAACTAAATGATCTTGTACAGATGTACCAAGACAATCTATATGTTCAATCTAATGCCTGAGTGTGCATCCTCTGTGTTAAAGTTGATCAAGAGCAAACTTGATCAAGCCATTAGTATTTTTCTAAAATTAGAGAAAATCCACTTAGGGTCTGATCATACTGCTATTCCTAACACTATATGGTTACCTTGGGCTCCTTTGTAGCCCACTTTTTTTGTTCTGCTATTGTTTTTTAGTACCCACTGTTTATTTTTATCACTCCTTGAGTTATTAATGACATTTGAGGCTGTGGTCTGTGTTTGGAGGAATAACTCGAGGGGGAGAAAATCATAGTCTAAGTTGGCTTTATTGTCAGTTCTGCAACATGTATAAGGCATACAGAGGATTGAAATTATGGTTCTCTCAAACCTTGGTGCATGCAAAATAAAATCAATAAATGAGTGCAATCAAAATAGAGGAGTAAGTAAGACACGGTAGTAAATAGACAAAGGCAAATACAGTCAGTGCAAATATATTGAGACTCATGGCTGTATTTGCGCTTGAAGGTAGGTAGGCTCGACGAAGACGTACAAAAACACTGCGACTCACGTGATGAAAAACACAAAAACACTGTCTTGTTCGGAGAGAGAAGCCGCTGTGTGTGCACGCGTATGGTTGCCTTTGTTTTTGAGAATAAACATATGACACATAAAAAGTTTTTTTTAAAAAAGATTGTGTCCAGACATTGATATCAGGCTCAAAAAATGAGAATGCCTTAATCTGTCAAAAAAAACATTAGAACACTTTTAATGACATCACTGCCCCACTATTAATTTTTTTGTTTGACTCTGTCACGATTGTCTTTTAGAATACAATACGTTTTTTGTTTTTTTTTATGGTAATATCTTTAGCAGATGCATGGAATCTACATATAGGAACATGCACTGTCTAGTTTTTCTAGTTTGTACTACCATAGGAATCACATAGTGGACTACATGTACTAAAAGAGCTCCTGGAAAAGCCATTCTTTCCATGCTGTGCACAGCAAGGTAACAGGGACTGCTGCTGTGTCTTGACAATACAGCTGAGACAATGATGCATTTTACGGGTCTTTTTTTCCTTTTTTTTGTTTCTTGTATTTACTGTTCTGCTCCTCTGCTCCATTTTTTTATGCCTCCTGATGAGATCTGTGGCCAGAGGCATTGTGTTTTTGGGTTGTCCATCCAACCCGTTCTCATGAATATGCATGTCTCAGGATTGCTGGTGGGAATTTCTTCAAATTTGGCACAAACCTCCACTTGGACACAGTGATGAACTGATTAGAATTTCATGGTCAAAGGTTCAACAAAAACATCACAAAACATTTTTTTGAACATAACTCAAAAATGTATTTACTAATTGCAAACCTTTCACACAAAGGTCTAATAGGATAAACACTGTTTTTTTTTTTTTTTAGACCAGAACAGTCATTCAGTTTAGCTTTCATTTATCTCATCAGACACAACTGTGCAGATTTGCCATTGCACTCCTTCATGTCCTCCTCAGGATATCTTCACAATCTCCTCTCTTGTTATGGCAAACCTTCCTCCTCAGTCTCACTTCATCCCCTTGTCATCTTCCTTCTTTATCATCCTGTTTCTTATCTTCATCAGTTCATTTGCCCTTCCCGTCTTGGCCTGTGGCCTCTCCCTAATAATCACAGTATCCTAACACTTAAGTTTTCCATTTACAACGCAGGCGAAAACAAAAGGAATTGCTGTGGTATCTTACATGAGGTCATTGTAATTTGTGGCCTAGCTGCATCTGCTTGTCTTCTTCAACCTCTGTGCCATTGTTTACGTAACTTTCCTCACAATGTAGCTGTCAAACAGAGGAATCAAAACAAAGCTGAGTGAATGGATAGGGAGATCTATACATGGTAGTTTAAAGATGTTTGGGATTAGGTCAAGTGTTAGTAGTGGAATGTTTGGCTGAACTTTGGTTCGATCTATAAAAAAAATGCTCCCATCAGTTATTTAAGTCAGTTGTATTTGTGTTGCCCTAATTCAGTGTTACTCTAGATTTCAAGACCACTTTATGTCTCGTCTCTGAGATTTCTGGATCCTACTGAATATATGGTAATGAGAAGTAAGTGAAGAGGGGTCTTCATTTGTTTTCTGTTGATGTTACTACGGGAATCTTTCACATCAATCTGGGGAGTGCCTCTGGTTTGGATGTTCTACATTTAATTGTAAGTTGGACTTGCAGTAGTCTGGTCTTGGTCTCGCCTCGGTCTCGCTCTGCCTTTGTGACTCGGTCACATCTTGATCTCGAGTCCCTCTAGTCTCAGTTTAGGTGGTCTTGACTACAACGCTGAACACCAAATCCCAACAGAATTTATTCTCTGACACTTTTCATATGGAGCGGGTCAACTGATTTAATGATAGTTGCAGCTTGTAGGTTTATTACGTGTCGCCCCCACCCAGTGTCGATACAGGCGGCTTCTAGCAGCTAAATGGAACTGTTTTAATATAAAACCCTGCTCAGCCAGGCCAGCATGTGGAAATGACGGCCTGTCTGTGGTTTGGTGGAGCAGGCTTTTCTTTACTGCGCTCTTTTACTGCTGCATTTCAAACCAGAGCTGCCTCATCAAAGCTTTCCTCCAAGGATTAAACTGTCGCCTGAGTGTGAATAAATCACACAAAGGTAAAAGGAAAAATAACAGAAATGAAATCCTAATTGTCTCTGGAGAGTCTACGTTTCACATCCCTGCTGCTTAAACATGTGAGGCATTGGGTATTACACAACAGAGTGGAGAACAGTAGAGTGTTAATGACGTTAAGCTTAGCCTCCATCCATTTGTCCTTAGGGATAGGCAGATGTATAGAAGGTTAAATAAGGCCTAGGTGGTCCAGGATAGAAGGGTCAGTGTAGGCTGTTGAAACGTTGTGGTCTTGGTGAGTGAGGAACATGCAGGACTGTCTTGTGTGCCTATCCTCGGGTGCACTGCGCCCGGGCGCCTGCCTGGGTGGTCGGTTGGTGGACCAAGCTGAGAGACACACCCGCCACTCCCAGTAACCATGGAACATCTTTGTTTGAGAGTTGTCATCACCGATGTCGTGTGGAAGCTGCAGAGGAGAATGGTTGACACGGCGGCAGGAAGAAGGGAAGCACTTATTTAAAAAGGATGGATGTTAAATAAACGGTGAGGTGGGCTAGTGACTCCTACGTAGCTCCGTCTTTGGAAGAGGACAACATGCACTGACTCTGAGGAGGCTCTACACAGGCTTGTAAAAGCTTTTGGGTCTTATGCATTCATCTCCTCTTTCCTCTCCTTGTATCCTCATGCTGACTCAGGAAACAGGCCCTGAGGCATTGCTTCGTCCTACGCATGAATGTCTGCATTTTAACATCTGTATATGATATGTTGCTCCAACGAATCACCCTTTAATGGGCCATTCCAATGTCGTTAAGGTCGGGGATCAGTTATTGCATGAGGGAGCTGCAGTCTGATTCAGCTCTTCATACTGTAGCCCACGTAGACTGGGCTGGCAAGGATTAAGAGGAGAGCTTGCACAACATTTTCCCTTCTGTTACGTCAGTATCCCTGGCCTCCAGACAGCCTATGGGGGCCAAAGGAGGGTCTGGGTTCCCCTTGCAGTGTTTGTGTGGTCTCTGTCTTTACTGAGGGCCAATCTGAGCCCAGTCTGGCTCTCAGGAAGAAATTACTTTATGTGTTGTTGGAATTTTCTATGTTCTGTTTCCAAAATTACCACCTTGCGTTTTAAACCCAGTGTAATAAAAATACTATCAGCACTGCTGCCTCCGAAGCTGCTGCTCCTTGGCTAGACTGTGCAGAAATGATTCAATGTCAGTCCCTAGATAAAGTAAAGAAATGGCATCTTAAATGTGAAGATTGACAGCTTTGTTGGTTTTGTCATTGGGAATAGAATATCTTGAGCTCTATTTTGTACTTCAAGTTTTTACGAACTTTTTTTTTTTCAATACATTCAAACATAATGGCACACCAAAACAGATGCTACAGTAGATAAAAAAAATGAAGAAATAAGATCATGGAAAAAAAATGACAGTTGGCAAATTTTGGTCGATCTGTAGAACTGTAAAAAGTTCAAAACATAGTGTACAATAAAGTTTTCATAGCTAAAAATGCATTGTGTTTGTCCATAATTCTGCCCTCAAGGACAAGGGCTAACAAAGTACCACCCTATGAAACATTTGCAGAGCCTTTTAAAATAATGTTTTTAAGTCAGCATTGTTTACATCAGCTTGCAGTTTGCCTTCTTCTCTTTAAATGTGTAATTTGTACCATTGAATTACCACCAACTGTGCATCACATAACCCCAGTGTTCATGGCATGCATGAGCCTCTTCCAACGCAGAGAATTTTATATTATATTTGGCTTTTGATGTTCCAGGGAGTGACTAATTGGGAAGGAGTGGTCATTAATGTCAGCTAGTTTATGGTTTTTCTGCTATGACAACTGAAGATGTCCACATTCAGAACTTTTGAGGTGGAATTCTTGAATATTGGAATAGTTTAAATCAATATTGAGCTCTGAGCTTCCTGCTGAGGTAGAGTGTGTTCCTGCATAGCTTCACCCTGATTTCCTCTGATTGTTTGTGTGTTTTCAGGAGCTGTCGAGCTGCGGCTGGAACAAGAAGGAAAAGCACAGCTCTGCTCCAAATGTTGTGGCCTTCACTCGTAGGTTCAACCAGGTGAGATGCACACACAGTGATGTCACATTCAGTGTCACCCCGGGTCTCACCCAAAAGGAGAGAGAAAACAATCTCTGTTGCAGTTTTAACAATTTATGAGCCTTGGTCATCTCGGAATGGAGAGATGGCAGCTCCTCTTTCCATCATGTCCGCTGCCTCCATCCTCCAAGCATTAAATCATCACCCCAGCTCTCCCAGAGCTGGTTGTTTTTGAAGCTTTGCTTGTTATGGCAGCACTTAAGTATCTCTGTTTCCTTGCTGCTGGTCATATACATCATATAGAGCCCCCAGGTGGTGTGAGAGAAAGTATTTTATTCTTTCATATTATTCAACTTGGTTCTGGCACTCATGAAATTAGTAATACGCTCTTGCATGTTGGTGCAGCACAAGTGGAAACATTTCCACATGCAGTGTATGCAGGAGTGTGGCATGCTCCCCCAGTGTGCTGTGAAATCATCGACAGGAAGTTGCGGGCAGTGCTCTAAGGGGCGGCCATGCCCTTTAATCCCATTCTAGTGTTATTGCCAGGCTCCTTTAAGACCCAATTCACTGCCCTCCAGCATAAATATGAGATGATCTAACAAGAATGTGTTGCTGTGGAAACTTCTCCATGTATAGCAGATCCCAAACGGTGATTCAAGATGTTGCACACATTTCATTCCGCTGGGAGCCAAGGAAAATGAGCTTTTTTGGATACTGTGACTTGGATTGAGAGGGCAGAGAGTCCCAGAGAGCTCCTCAGCATGAGCCAAAGTCATATTCCTCTTCCTTTAGTCCTTGTTTTGTTGGCACTGCACTTTGGGAGCCAGTGGAGAGAAATGGCCAGTCTATTTAGCAGGAGCCAAGGAGACAATAATTCATAACACATCAGGATCAAAGATGGTATTTTCTCTCTTACTGGGTTTTGCACTAAGACAAATCAGCAACTTGCATACAGAAGTCAAAAAGCTAATGTTTTCAATTCGATATTAGTAGCAAAGAATTAGTTGTAATTATAACCAAAAATTAATGCTTATATAATGCTCTATACTCACCAGAAGGAAAGACCTACAAGAGTACACATTGATGTAAATTCAGTGGAACCAACCAATAGATGTGGCTTAACTATAGACGGTGAAAAAGATCATTATATTTTGCACATGGCAGCACTAGAAGCAAGATATTATTGTAAATTAATTACATGTTAGGCAATCCTGGAATCTATTGGCTGTAGGTCTGATGACGATTGCAAATATTTCTGGGATTTTCTGGTGCAGCCATCATAGATTACGCCCCCTTGACAAAATTAAATAATGTTTTGGACCACTCAGAAAGAGCAGTAGCATAGGTCAAAATAGGCCGGACCAGGAATTCAAGTCAATTTAGCGTAACATTTAAAAGGAAAACCACCCATACATTTATAATTGGTTATGATTGCACCTAGAACTCTATTCATATGCTTTGCTAAATACTTGACAGTTTTATTATAGTCCAGAAATTCTTCTAAAATTATTAAACCCAGGTATCACAGGATTTTGTGGGTAAATGTTATACATTGTTTGACTAGAAAGACGTAAACACTGTCCATTTACATTTAATCAGTGTTAGTCATCTCACCTGTCAACTGATCAGGTACAGTGTAAGAAGTGGATGTATTTTGGTTTGTTGAGTACAGTTTGAAGTCTTTTCCGTTGATTTTTCTTTTTAAGCCAAAAGTTGCTTAAAAGTCAGGTGGGATTAAGTACAACTCACAATCAAAATGTTACAAATTACATGATCTGAAATCCACTGTGTAAGGTTTGAAGTCGTAACCCCGAAAACATGTACAACTCCCAGACAGGACAATGACGTGGTAGTGACTTGTTAATAAACAAGTTAGCCACGCCCTAAAGCAGCCTCTGCTTTATGGTCCATGTGACACAAAATGGGACTCGCCATCATCTTTGGCCAGATCTTCATCTCCATCACATCTCTACCTCCCCCTCAGACCATTAAATGGTTTGATCCACAACTCTGAGCTCTGTGGCTGGATCTGTCTGCTTCCGCTTATTTATGATTATTGAAGCGCTGGGGCCTCGCTGCTCCATCTGGAGGCCCTGATACGCTTATAAACGCAGCCCCCAGAAGAATCCATCTTTGCTTCAGCACATAATATGAGATCTATAAAAACAGGACAACCCCCATAGCCCTGAAACCATCACACGCTTGTGAATACCCCTACACAGAACTCGGCCATCCTGACTGATCTCATCACTGTGCAGTTTTTGAAGCCAAGGCTGACGAGGACACAGGCTCGATAATGAGACCCAGTGGTGTAGTGATTTGGACAGACACGATTTGACCACACTGACCTTACATATCAAGTTAGACCACTGAGGAAACTGAATGTGAAGCTGCATCATGTTTTGCTCTCAGATTGGAGTCCATTTTTTTACAGTCAAAGGAAACCCCTGTCTACTGTAAACTGGAAGTTAAAGAAGGATGTGACAACATTTGAAAGGGTTTTTCTGCTTCATCACATGAGGTCACTATCTTAAGGCAAGCAATGCAAATTAAAGTAGAAGCCAATGAAAGTCAGGGTACAGCACGTCCATTTGTCTTCTTTCCATTTTCATCACTCCCACGTCTTTTTTCAAGACTGAAATGGTGCAAATGAATTCCATATGGCTGTTTCCTGCAGGTCCAGTACCTGCATAGATTGAGCGTGTGTGTATGTATATCATGTGTTTATAAGAGAAGACGGAGAGTGAGAGAGTGAGTAGTGGGATGAATTTATCTCTTCACTCCTCAGCTTCTCACCTCTTCTCTGAAACAAAAACAAGTCCAGGGGCTGTTTCCAGGAAAATGCAGGCAAAGCCAGCTGTAGGTTCGAATTATGTGCACATCAAGAATGTAGAAACCACAGTGAGGCAGACATTAATTTATACACACACACACACACACAAGCACACCTAGTTGTCCATGACTCGATGAGAGGATTGCTGGCAGAGATGAAACATTTAATAAAGTCTGAACTGGAGAGAAGAATGAGTGCACAGCAAAGCAAGGGACACGTTTAAAGCCAAATGAATAAAATAAATAATAATACAATCAAAATGATGCCATTATTTGTTGTGAAAAGGGGAGCCTCCTTAAAGCTGCAGAACAAATGTTTATTTATTTTTTTTTTTTTTTACCTCCGCCAAAGATGAGGAATTTTCAGGATTGGCCTGAAGTGGCCAAACTTAAAGCTGTTTAATTTCTGGTGGTGATGTTGAATCGGATCTGATCACCACCAAAATTATTCAGTTTTAAGTCAGGCCACTTCTGACCTACCCAGACAATTTCATCAAAATCTGTCCACAACTTTTTGAGTTACTTCGAAATCAAACTGACAAACAAACAAATAAACAAGCACCGGTGAAAATATAACCTCCTTGGCGGTGGGGGTGACTTTAATTTAACCGTGCTCCGGAGTATTGCTTTGCTAACGTTTGTGTCCTTGAGTAATTAATATCAGGAGACATTCAACATAAGCTCTGTGAGCACATTTGAAGCTAATGTTATACACTTATTTGTAATTTGGGTGACTCTGACTACTGTTAAGTAGTGCAGGTACACATCTTGAAGTAAACAGAAGCGCATGGTAAGGGGAGAGAGAGAGACACTTCCTCTCTCCAGAGGGGGGCGTGGTCAGACATAGCTCAGAAATATGTAAATGTACAGACACAGAAACAGTCTGTTCTCAGCAGAGCTTAATACCGTGATTTTTAATTGGCTGGAATTCAGGACCAGGGTTGAGTTTGGGGTAATACACTTTGAATACAATATTGCTGGATATCTGAGACCTATATAAAATTGCAGAAAAAGTGTATAATATGTGATCTTTAAATAAAAAGTTGCCGCCGTCTGTGCTCTCTGAGTGCTTTTCTAGGGTTTTTTTTTTTTTTTTTTTTTTTATGAAACTGTCACAATGTCTTGACAGTAGTGCATGAGACTGATAATCTGCAGCCTACATGTGCTCCTAATGGCATTTGCAGATTTCAATGCACCTGAATGACAACAGCCAATCAGAGCCGAGTATTGTAGGCAGCTGTCAGTCACAGCTTGCACAACTCCCAGTTTCTGTTTCTGTAATGCCTGTTTCTTGCCTCAAATGTTTTCAGAAACATATTTCAGTGTACAGTTTGGCTGTAAAACAATGATGTGTGTGACCCGGTCGCCATGTTGAAAACAGTTGAACCAAAACCAATTACAGCTTTGGTAAAATAGGCTTGGAATATTACAGCATTAGTAACAGAATCTTGATTCATATTTGATAAGCACTACACAGTTTGACACTTTTATTGGAGTTTGTGAGTTTAGCAAGCACTGATTGACAGCTGCTGTCGAGACCGCTCAGCTGTGATTGGTAGTTTTCCTTTTTTTTTGTCTCATGCATTACTGTCAGGATTTAGTGATTGATTGAAAAGCACCAGACTGTACCACTAAGCGTTTAAAAAAAAAAAAAAAAGCCTACAAACAGACATCTCTTAGTTCCAAGGGTAGCTTTATTCAAGCAGTGTTTACCATAAATGCCAATTTATAGTACTCCGTTAAGTGCTGTATGTAGAGACGGAGAGCCTGCTGTATCACCAGAGAGCCTCTCCATTCTCTCTAGGCGCAGGAATTTTTTTTAACTGTTCGTCAATCTGTCAAGGGAAAACGGAGATGACAAGGGCTGTGATTGGTCCTCTAGTTGCACCCCTGCCTTGAAATGCAGCCCCTCGCCCTGCACACAAACAGACAGACAGGTCACCTCCGCAGCAGCATGAACAGGACAGGAACTAAAGTATTGATTAGCCTTGTGAAACGCAAGTCAAATACATTCAACTTGCTCAAAAAATCCATTTAATTCATTTAGTAATTATGGCTGGGGTATATTTCCACAGATCATACTGAAAGTTGTTGGTTTGCGTTCGCTATTATCTCATTTTGTGTTGAGATGAACATCGTTTTGCACGCAGGCTTTAGAGGAGCTTTAAAGACTGAAAGCAATCAATGTTCTTCTCTTCTATCTCACTCGCAAATAATTAAATCAAAAATAGTATTTTCCCCTGCTTTTATCTGCAATATTATGGCAAATTGCTTCACTTTCTGAGGTGGTGCATTTCACGGCAGGGTTGCACAACATGCATCAAGACGGAGAACTGCGAGGGCTCGAGAGGTCTCCGTAGCTACGGACTCGGATAATGTATTACGCAGTTGGAGAAGTATATTCCAGCCTCAGTAGCTGAAAGCTGTTTCACCACATTGGATTTAACGCAGGGTGCCGTCAACAGACAAGTCCCTGCAAATCTGAGAGACCTACTTGACAGCAAACATATCTACAATATGTTTTGGGCCCAGACTATTGAGAGACTTATAGACAGAAAGTAGGGCCTTGAAATTAAGTCTGTATTTAACTGAAGGCTATTGACTATTGAAGAAATGTGTCCTGTCTTACTGGTTTTTGCCAGTGTTGCCAGAGGCATTTCAAAATGCATTGCAGTCGTCTAAAGAGGAAAACTAGAGATGGTCAGCTTGCCTGGGACGGTCTTATCAGAACACAATGTGCAGACAGCTGTGGGCTTTGAAAGCCCTCAGAGCCCTGCGGCGTTGGAGCTAACTTCCCCTCCCGTTACCTCCTCTCTTCCCTCACTCCTCTCCTTTTCCTCTTTCCATTCCCTCTCTCCCTAGAGCTTTAACACTGATTGATTCACTGACTCGTCTGTGTGTGTTTGTCTGTATGTAATCAGAACTTTGGCTTACCAGCATTCTCCCCAAAGAGACAGATTTCCAACATCACTTTCAGTCTGGCCAAGTACTCTGAACACACACACACACACTCCTCTTTTCTCAGTTGACATATTAGGAGTTATGGTGTATATATGTTGTGTAATCACCTGGAATCAGTTGGATTTTCCTGTGAAGCTCTTGTTTTTCCTCAAGAGCTAATTCCTAATCGACGCTAATGGAGCGTTCCTGTTAGCCCTGTGCTATCCCTCTCTGCTCTGTCCCGGTTTCAGCCCAGAGCTGTCATGGCTATCTGCAGGCCTTGGCTCTGGACACGAAAGACTGGAGGTTTAACAAGGCAGAACACCCCCATCTTTCTTTTGTACACACCTGAAATCCTCATTGTGCTTTGGCAGAGTAACACAGGAGAGATCAAGTTTTATGTGTCATCAGTTCTGCAGCATCCTCCGGGGTCAGTTTTTGATGAGTAGTTCGGTGCTCTAATCTTGTTTTTGTGTGTGTGTGAGTTTTTGTTTTTGATTTTTCTAGACAAGTTTCTGGGTGGTAAGAGAGATCCTCCATGCGCAGACGTTGAAGATCCGAGCCGAGGTGCTGAGTCTTTACATTCGCACTGCCAAGGTATGCACATCCACGCACAACACGTCTGTTGTTCTATCCTTATGAATGTTTGCATTGTAAGCTCAACTTAATGCACGCTGTCTGTACTTCAAACTTTTCACAGAAACTGTGTGACATGA
Organism: Synanceia verrucosa; assembly: GCA_029721515.1. Classification (NCBI taxonomy): domain Eukaryota; kingdom Metazoa; phylum Chordata; class Actinopteri; order Perciformes; family Synanceiidae; genus Synanceia; species Synanceia verrucosa. The sequence continues at coordinate 7,382,722 of CM056558.1, forward strand.
ACAACCTCCACGCGGTCATGGCTGTAGTGTCAGCGTTACAAAGTGCCCCCATATTCAGGCTTACCAAAACATGGGCGGTGAGTATATTTACAATACCTTTGAAGGCACTTCTGGTTTATTAGTTGAGTGCTGTCAGTAAGCTGGGATGTCACGCAGGTCTGTACCAAAACGCTGCACACACAAACAAAGGCTAATAAAAACTAGCACACAAGCGACACAACACGATGAATAGCAGAGTTCAGTTCAGAAAATAAATAAATGGAGAGGACTGTTTAGAAAACCTTAAAGTCACCTCTTTTCATGAGCTAAAATGAGAATAACAAACGCAGAGTCCCATTTCTTAGTGCTGTCAGTCCATCCTTTAGAAACGTACCCAGCACAGATTTAGAGCTGGAAAATTTTGAACGCATTATTCACTTTTAGACTTTTTTTAATGAAGGAAATTATGTGCCAGTGTACATTTTAGAAGCGTATGAAGGATTGACCGATCTGTTTCAGTGTTCTTATTGAAGATGTAGAGCTTACATAATGGCATGATGATACTCTGATGTAATGGTGGAAACTTCTTATACCCAGCTCCACAAAACCACAGGAGATTCTTTTAACCAGTCAGCAAATGCTGTTGCTGGCCAGGACATAGCTCACCTGTTTCTCAGAAGACACACACCCTTACACACACACACGCACATGCAGCCTATTTTCATAAAATTGAGCCGCACATCTCAATGATTAAACCTTATTAAAACGTCTCTCCAAGAGTTGACACATAAAGCAAAAAACAACAAAAAACATTCAACTATTATTATAGTACAAGAAATCAAAAAATAGTTTATTTTCAGTTTATTTTAAATAGCCTATATAATACCCAGAATGGAACCCAAAATAAATAAGTTATTTTCTGTCTTTCTGTAGCTGAATGAAAGTATATTTTCTTTTTTCTGTCCAAGCTGTTTTAGCTGTTTGTTTCAGTTTAACGCTCTTATTCGCCTTTCTTTTCCTTTTTCCTCTTTATCTCACAGTTACTGAGCCGGAAAGACAAGGCAACGTTTGATCGACTCGACTACCTGATGTCTAAAGAAGACAACTATAAACGCCTGAGGGACTTCATAAGCAGCCAGAGCATGGTCTCTTGTATACCATACCTAGGTAAATGACACAAACATACCCGGCATGAACAGTGAAGGCTGCAGCATTGAGCTTCTTATCTTTATTGGCTGTCTATGGGCCAAAGGCTAATCTAAGGACAAATCGACTAATTTTTATAATATGAGCTGCCTCAGTATGTGTGTCTGGTACCATTATCTCATGGATCATTCGGTGCCACAGTCATCTGGCACAATTTATTGTTTGTTCCTCCTCCGTTTCTCTCCGTACATCTTTCAGTAAGCTGCTTGTTTCCACTGAAGTCTCTAGATTTTTACTCTGTCATTCATCTTCCTGGCTTTTCATTTTTGCTCTGCTCCTTGGAGTAGAGGAATGTGAAACATAAATTTGCTGTTCAGTTGTGAAACATCTTGAAGAAGCTGGAACAAACCTATAAATCAGCGCAAGTTAAAGAAAAAGGCTCCGTCCTGTCCTTTAAGGGATGTTTTGAAATGGGGCTGAAAGGAGTATCTGTCTTTTAAGCCACCAGACTCCATTGGGAAAATCAGTGATTTTTACCTTATAGAACATGGGAGATGCTGATCTGCTGCTGCCATGTTCTGTGAGGTCAATGTATATATATATATGTAAATATTATATATATATATATATATGTGTATATATATATATACGTATATACGTATATATTTTATATATACGTATATATACGTATATATACGTATATGTACGTATATACGTACATATACGTATATATATATGTATGTAAATATTCTAAATATAGCATACACTGATATTGATAATTTTACATTGCTAAGATAATTTTGCTGTTGCCTCTGTCCACAGCTGTAATACTCCGGATAAATATTTATATCCCCTCTTTCTTTGGCTCCACACTATGACATCACACAGAAATCCCTGATGAGTTTTGCAAGGAGCACACTCACTGTGATGGAAGAGTGTGTGTGTGTGTGTGTGTGCGCGCGCTGTTTTATTGCTGTACTGTTTGTTCTTGTTTTGACTTGATGATGACTTTGTTCTTTGCTGCCACGGCTGTGTCTCTTACCATCGGTCTTGTATCATAGCCACTGCAGTGTGATTCAAACGCAAGTATGTACAAACAAACACAGGAACAAGCACAAACAGATAGCTCTAGAGTCTGTTTGTCGTTAAAGAAACTTTTAAACACTCATTTTCCCCATCACGCTCCCTTCACGGATGTCTGGAAGCAATGACAGACCAGGAGACAAATGCAAAGCGTAATGCTGTGAAAAAGTACACTTTTGCTAGTTTAACTGCACGTCCTCGTATGTGAATACGATGGGAAGACTTTCCGTGCGGTGAGCGTTTCAGTCATGTGTGACTCGTCGGTCGACCTCAGGGTGGAGTCTCTTTGTGTTGTAAATCGTAGTACGTGTGAGTGGGATGGTGTTTCCTGACAGCCTCAGCCTGTCAATGATGCATGTGGCCCTGTGATGTGTGACCAGCTGGCCGTCCTCAGGGCTGGACCAAGCCAAGTTGGCACACAGGAAGGAAATCGCCACTCTTGCCCTGGGACATTTCTCCTCCATCATAAATCCACAGAATCCCTCATAGGGGAAAGTGGGGAATGAATGAGCAGGGGGACTGAAAGCCACAGTGCTTGTTCCAGAGCATCACTCCCAGCTTAAGTGCTGGGTGTGTAATGAAACATGGGCTGGGGGTTTCGCCTGATGGCGCTGCACATTTTGTGTACCAGGGCTTCAACATCACTTTTTAAATCTTTAAACTGTATTTAAATCATCCCCAACAAAATGCTGATGTTGATGTTGATTATGTTACTAAAATCTATGATTAAACGTGAAGTGTGACATGAATAAAACACCCTCGACATTAATATAAATGATAATAAGCCGTATTTTATAAAAAATGTTTCCATATTCATTCATCACATGTATTCAATTCATAAACCACCAACATTTTTTTTCCATTTTTGTTGTATTTGACCAGAACGAAAGACCAAAAAGTGTTAAATTCTTGGGACGTCATTGTGACTACCTGAGAGCATTGTGTGTCCATGTCAGTATATGCAAGTCTACACAAACAACATGCTTCATCCCATGATGGACCTTAAGTGTATTTTTTATCTTCCCTGGTCTTTTTTCTGTCCCTGGGACAGGTACTTTACCTCTGTGGTCACTGAACAAAGTACCTTTTTGAATCTGAAATTAAGTCCCAACACACAGCAGAGGGCTAAAATTACCATGTGTGTTTTTCTAAGGGCTAAATACACCACAGAAGGGTTAACTATTACAGAGTCTGTTTGTGTACTCATACCCATTTTTTTGTTAACTGTTTCAGTCTTTGGTCCATTTGCATTTTTGAAGGCATGATGCTTATCTCTTGTGATAAGGAGGCTGAGAAAGAGCCCTGTGTAGTCACCGACCCTTGGTTTTTCCACAGTGCTACATTTGTGCTAAACTGTGTAGTTGTGTGTGTGCGTGCATGCACGTGTGAACTCTGACCTGCTATTAGGCTTAGCAGACACAGCCCCCTCCTGTCTGCACTCACCACAGACCGGCCTGCATGCTCATATGAGCTTGTTCCTGTTCTCTGGCCAGTCTCGCGAGGACAAAGAGCCCACAGAAATGTAAAGCTCCACTGTGACATATTGCACAGACTTTGAGTTGTTTCCCCAGCTTGTTGTGCTTTCACCTTCACATCTACACTGGCCGATCACATAACAACAGCAGCAAAACAGCGCTCGAGTGTTTTGACCGGGCAGCCTAAAATCATGTATTTACATTTTTAAGAGAAAACATTGATTGATGGGCAAAGATGTAGCACAGTTGCAACAGTTAAAAGCAAGTCTGTTTGACAGATGAGTGAAACATGCAACTGAAACCAGCCTGTGTAAACAGGGTTTGCATTACACTTGAACACTGAATAGTGTGTTATTTAGCAAGAGCTCATTATGATAGTCTCAATGCAGCATTGTTATACCTCTTATGGGATTGTACATGCGCTGTTTTCTGTTTGGACTCTGACAGTGGAGAAAAACTAGAGTCTACAGAGTGACAGAAAGAAGCACAAGGGCCCATAACTCCTTTCTGCTCCAGCATGCCGTTGCTATAGTTGTTTGTCTTACAACATTGTGTGGAATAATCAACGAAGTGGAAAGCACAGCGGTAAGATGGTATCATATGTCAGATCAGAGAAGCCAGCCAACTGAGGGGTTCATTACCAGTTTGGCTCCTGACCCTCAGTTGTGTGTGTCAAGAGGCAGCAAGGCCTGGATTCCTCTAGGGCTTTTCCATTGGCACTTTTGTCTGCACAGAGTCAAACCCTGCCACAATTTTTGTGATTCTATTACTAGTTTTTGAATATCGAGTTGTGCATATCAGTTCTGTAGTCAGGCAAAAGTGTGCTTGATTCGCCCCCAAGTGGGTTGTGGGGGATGTTTCGCTGACCGTGTCCAATGATCCTGAGACTAAACTCATGTGCAGGACAAAGGAGAGTAAGATGTTTTCTATACAGCGATCACAACTCTTGTAGCTTCTAATTGAATGTTTGTGGTTTAGTTTCTCTCAGTGTCCCTGTTTGTACTCTGCTTTATTTTGCTATCATGTTTGCTTTCAGCTTATAGGAGTCATGTTAAGTTGCTGCCGATGGAAACTAGAGTTTCAAAGGGGCGGAAAAATTCCCGGTAAATTTCCATAAACTTTCCATGGATGTTACATTGGAGAATTTTGGTAATATTTTAAACCTTTCCATGAAGATAATGGAAATTTATCGGAATATATGAGAAATGATTGGAAATTTAAACCAACTATCATATCCAAACATCAATATAAACATTTTGATTTGTCATAAGAGAGACATGATAAATAAAACAAAACCAGCTGAAATTTCATCATGTTTAATTGTGAGTTTAACTTTAACTTTTAACAAAAAAAAAAAAAAGTTTCCAATGTTAAATAAAAATGGTTTCCTATAAGCTTCTCTTTCAGGCAGTGGCTTCTTCTTGGACTTCATCAAAGTCCCCTATGTTCATTTTGATCTTGAAAGTATTTTACAATTGTTGTTTTATAAATGCTTTTTTGGAAAAGTCTTGCAGGTCAGAAGAAACACTATCACTTTTGAGGTAGCTGGCACCATGATAAGATACCGTAGCTGGCTTACATTTAGTATCACACTTACGAGCTCGCTAGCTGGTCATTTAATGTTTGCTTAGTTTAACATTCATGCCCTGTTTACCCCATATTATTATAAAATCTTACTTGACTTCATGTAGTCCTCAGGTGGTGCTTTCATTTAGAAATTTGCAACCCTAATGAACATTTTATTGTGAAGAATTCATAGGAAATGAAATGAGGTTATCATTGGATTATCAGTCATTTTAGTGGCTGTTGTCGTGGCAAAAACATATATTGATACTTCAGAGAGGAAGCAGCAAAAATAACATGGGGCTTGTGTTGAGAAGAATGTGTGAATTGAAATGTGTTTATCCACCATTTTACAGCTTCTCCTTTGACTGCTAGTCACAGCTATGGTTACACACTTGAAGCAGGCTGTGCTGTGCTGGGCACATGTGTGTGAAAAGGCTTTGGGCTGCATGTGTGTACAGTATTTTAGATGGAAGAAAGCAAGTCAGTTTTATTGATTCACTGAGTCACTGTCAAGATATATGTTTGTATTTTAGGAAACGAAAAGCTCATAGGTTTTATATGGAAGGAATGTTACCCTTGCTTCTCTTCCCCATCTGCCCTTCTCGTCTTTTTATCACCCTTGTCGTCTCTGTGGGTCATTCGTGTTAGTCAGAATTTTTCTATAGCAGCATCATTAATAATATATTTTCTATTTCTCTCCTTGCCTTGATACAGCCCAATCTGCTTCTGTGAAGCTGCCCTTACTTATTTCTTCCAGACCTCTCCTTTGCTTTAGCCATCTTCCTTTCAGAAAGTGAATAATGTGACTTTGAATCCCCTCTCACTGTTAGTCACGGTTCATTTTTATTTTGCCAACTTTCTTTGATTATTGAACCCCTCTGACCTCCCTCAGTGCATTGACAGTGCATGTATCGCACTTGAATCAGATCAAAGAACTTGAAAGTGTTTCATTGCACTTGAATTTACCATCCTTGATAAAGCAAAAGTTGTAGGTCATATTTCCCATACTGCAACATTTACATTCACGCTGGAAGTCATTTTTCATGCTGCTATTCATTGATATGAAGCTGACTGAAGAGCGAAAGACCATTCAATGTTTACAAAAGAATTCGATTCAATGGAAACCGGCAGTGCATGTCTCATTCTCAATGAGATGTCCACTCGAGGTGTGTGTGTGTGTGTGAGTGTGAGTGTGAGTGTGTGAGAGAGAGAGTGTAGGAGAGTGTGTCTGTTCAAGTCTCATCACTTTATCTCTACATGGGATGAAAATAAAACTACTGGGGAATGTTTTGTTACAGGGCTAGATATAAAATGACCATGACTATACTTAACATAAATACAATGATAAATAACAAAGAATGGCAGAGTGACAACATTGTGAACATTTGGCCTGAGTAGAATCACACCTCTTAAATTACCTTTCACAAATAAAGCCAAAGATATTTACAAACCAAAGTCAGCTCAGCCGGATGCACATTGGACAAGCACACTGTTACATAAGTTCATTTTCCACTACAAAATGAGTAGACAGTAGGTTTGGCAAGTCCTGTCCTTTGACTGTTTGATTGTCAGGGACTCTAACCAGCAACACAACTGTAAATGTCAACATTTTTTTTCATACTACTGTGGTTAAACAACCCAGAACATCCAATACACTTTGGTAAAAAAATCTCCATTAGCTGCTCAGAAGAAATCTCATGTCTTTAGTAAGTTACAATTTCCCTTTTATTACATACAAAAGTGAGTAAAACTAGGACACTTGAGGGTAATACTTGATGGTTCCAGGGAGCTTCGTGGACCATTACTTTCCAGACTGAAAGGTGGAGGAGAGCAGCAACTTAAGGGAGCCCAATGGCATCAGTCTTCATCTCACTGTCCACTTAGGAGCTAGCCACTGCACTACTGGGAGTCGTTATTGTCTGGCTATAAACACATGCCACGGTCTCTTCCTCCTTTGAATTTAACAGGCACTGTTGTACGATTGTAGGGATTCCTGGTTCAGCCTTTTAGAGTCTTTGTTCATGGCTAGATAAAGATAAGGAAGGAAACTGAGGTGCGTTTGAATGCAGCTGAGGCCACGTTTCAGTCGATAGGCCGGATCATGAGGCGGACTGATTTGAGGGAGTAGAAACCTCCTCCATACTCTGCCCAGAAGATTCCATCCTGAAATTTGCTGCGGTAAACTCCCCCACTGTACCACACGCCGTTCAGGTTGGTCTGGCCACATGCATTGTACCACCAGCCACCTTTATGGAAGTGGGCGCAATTACCTGTTAGAGAAGGACACAACATCATAAAGCTCTGTTTTGTCATTATTATGTCTGTCATAACTACGTTTGTTGAGAAATACATACAGTAATTTTAAGACCGTTTTATGCCACTGATGTAATGTAATAATATGATAGCACCCTTTAAGCATGCAATTAAATCTTAGTTGTTAAATTTATTCAAACTAGGGCTGTCAGAATTAGAGTATAACATAATTAATCAATGACAGACTGCCCAAAATGCGTTTGTTAGAGACGTGCTGACAGGTCATGAAGCAGAATTCCATAAAAAAAAATCAAGGAAACTAACTTCACAGTTGTAACTAACAATCAAACATGCTGATAAAATTAGATTAACCATCTTTTCTGATTCTGTCAAAGCTTCTCCTGTAATTCAGCAAACAAATAATTCACCAAAAAGCATCATTAAAGTATTAATTTGTAACGTGAAATTGACAAAAAGCAAAAGAGACATTTTAGAGCTAATGTGATATCGCTCCGATTTTAGCTAATATAGCCCTAATATCCGTCCATTCGTTTTCTACCGCTTATCCTTACATAGGGTCGCGGGGGGAGCTGGAGTCCATCCCAGCTGTCAGGGAGAAAGGCAGGGGACACCCTGGACAAGTCGCCAGTTCAACACAGGGCACATAGAGACAGACAACCCGAGACAGACACTTGGCAGTTATCCAAGTGGAGTTACGTTCACGCAAATTAAGTAACACGTTAAAGTTAACTTTGACAGCCTTAATTCAAGCATAAGTACAATTTTTAAAATATATATATATATGTGTGTGTGTGTGTGTGTATCTATAATGAAAAACAACCTTAAAAAAATATTAAAAAATGAGTTCCTACACAGTATGTCAGCTTGATCTATTGTACAATAATGTTACAATTAGTGGGTAGCATGGAAATGATGATGGTCATCTCCATATATGGTGTACGATAAATTGATAACATTATTGAAGTCATCCTCGTATATGTATGACAAGTCAGTAACGTTAAAATATTTGAGGTGATCTTATATCATACTATAAGCTGATAACAATTAATTATAACTAGCATTCCCCTTACCAGAAAATGCATCCTTGTCACGATCGAGCGTGGTGAACTGTTTGCCATTGTGACTGCTGAACGAGTCCCCGGCGTTGCCCTGGTAGGTGCCGAGCCTCAGCCGATAGCCCTCGCTCTCTGGCTCCAGGTGGAAGCTGCTGTATTCAGCATACACCTTCTTCCCCGTCCAGTCCTCCAGCTCTATCATCAGCCTGTAGTCGCCTTGTTTCCCCAGGTTGTAAATGTTGTCCAGTCCAAGCCAGTGTTCACCGTCTATATTTCCAAAGCCTCTCTGTTGGGGACAAACACCACATTATGTTCTATTCACTGTTGCAGTAATGCTGTGCCTAAGTCAAATGGCAAAGGAACAAACTTCTGAACAGAGTGCTCAGTTTAAAGGAATCTGATGCTTGTAATCAAGTGAAAATGAAATGAAATGTGCTTCCCAGTGAGATGATGTGTTATGGTTGTTATCTGTGATTTTTCATTTTAGGCAAATCAGTTGAATGGCAGAGGCACTGCCGATTTGGCTGCAGTTAGATGGATAGTTAAATACAGCAAATGCAGATTTGCAGAAACTCATTTCTGTTTCTGATCCAAACAGAACAACATTTACTGTAAATATAGATTTCAGATTATAATTTTATCATGGAGAAGAAAGTTCTTGCCTTTGCCATATTTTGCTTTTGTACAGATAACCAGGAGACCGGTCATTTTTCTCAAGCTGTGCATCAGTGGCATTTTTGTTGTGTTTCTTCTTGCTCACGTGTTTCTGGATCACATCTCAATCACAAAGGCTTATGCTTGAGACGAGAAAGGATGAAGGTATCATTTCCAACGGGGTTGAGCTGTTTTTCCCTCTCAGCCCACCGTGGCTCTGTGATTGCATAGATCTATATGTAGGTCTCTGGCTCCAGCTCTTGGCTGTAATTTGTGAGGAAATGTGTGAGGAAATCCACCACTAGTGGCGCTTTTCCACAGACGCGGTATGGTACAGTACGGCACGACTCTACACGGTTGTGGCGCTTTTCCACTAGTACCTGGTACTGGTACTAGGTACTTTTTCCATACCTCCTCAGCCCTGGTTCCAAGCGAGCTGAAGTGATACTAAAACGCGACGTCAGCTGACTGCCTTCCACTGATTGGCCAACGAGTGTCGTAACTGGAAGCTTCATTGGATGTGGGACATCGGATTGGACTGTAGAAGCCAAACACAACTCGACTCGACTGGCAACCGCTTCGCCATTTTTACACTCCCTGGAGTCTTCTCTGTCTCTTTTCTTTCACTTTGTGCGTGACAGAAAGTCACAGAGTGAGCAACAAATACATAATCACTTCCGTGTCCTCCATTGTTTGTGTTGTTGTTCTTCTTCTTCCCGGTTTTCTGTGTCGCATGCAAATGAAGTTAGGGCAGTTTCGCGCTATCGTATGACGACCCCGCCCACGCCGAGGAGGTACTCAGTTGTAATGGAAAAGCAACAAAACTGTGCCGTACTGTGTCGTGCCGTTACTGTGTAGTGGAAAAGCGCCACAAGATGTTTACATTGATGGAGCAAGTGCTTGCTTAGTGGCCCCAAAATGAACTGCAGAGACTCTGTCGCACAGGAAAGCTCTTAATACAGTTCTCACTCATGCCTGAAGATATGCCCCAAAGAATCAGATTCAAGTTTTTGGTTATGTTGTCCTATTGAACAGACTGTCAAACCCAGTTGTTTGCTCAGCACACCTTGTAGTTCTCCCAGTTCCGAAAGAAGTTAACGGAGCCGTCTCTCCTCCTTTGCAACACGGTCCATCCTCCATTGTCAAGGCCATGTTCACACCAGGCTTGGATTAACCGATCACTGCCATCTGTCTTAAGCAAGTACATCCCACTGGTGGTGTGACCCGCCTGTCGCACATGGTAACAGTCTTTGAAAGGACCTGTGGTCATGAAGATGGTTGTAGAAAAAGAGGAAAACAAAAACAGTTTCATTTAATGTATAAAAAGCATTAAATATAAAATTCCTCAGTGTCCCTCGGTTGAGTAGCTGATAATGCTTTGCCCTTGGGGAAACAAAATGTTGAAATGTGTTATACCCACCAATAAAATAAGCCATAACTTAGTAGCCTTATAGATGGTATATATCTATATTTGTGACAGACTCCTGATTCCTACTAAAACCATCCGTTGCCTGAATTAGAGTAATTTTAGCATCCTGAACAGATATACCATACAGCTCCTCAAATCCTCCTTGATCAAAATGTCTTCTTTTTTTTTTTTGCATATGCAGAAGTCATCATCGTCAGTCTAGGAGCTCTAGACAGCAGACAAGAGGAAAGGGGAGCGAAAGTTGTGTCTGACTGGATACATTGGTGTGGCCACATTCTTTGGAAAATATCTCCCTTTCCTCGCACCGTCCAATCGTTATGCAAACATACATTTGCAATTTAACGATTGTGTAAATGAATATTCACCTAGATCTAGCCTTCAGATGAAGTCATGTGGAAGCACTGCACCCAAAGCTGAAGCAGCTGAACATAAACTCAGCATATTTCCTCTGTTTTTCCCTGTGTGAATATATGCATTAAACCAGTATGAACACCGGCATTGTGCAGGGGCCTCCTGAGCCCATGGAAGACGGTTTTCTCAGCTGAGTGTAGGAGCACATAGGGACCCAGTGCATTACCCCAGCACAAATACCTCCTGCACAACCTTGTATTTTTTTAGTAATGATATGTCCCCATCAGACCTGCTAGTGAGGGGGTTCTAATGTACTCCCTTGTTCTCGTTCTTGTTAGTTTCTCTAAACAGTGCTTTAAATGAGGATAAAAATAAATCCAGTCAACAAGTTGTTTACTCATGTTAATTTATCACAAAGGAGAAAATGTTTTATGGAGACAAGAAGAAGAAATATTTCAGGGGATTTGTTTTTCAGATCCTGAAAACTCAACGGTGAAAGGTAATGTGTCGGCCACCAAAGCAAACACAATTCATCCATTTTTCTTTGTTGGTAAATCAACGGTGTTCCAGATTGAGAGCTTTGTTTCCACCATAGACAAAAAAAAAAGAGATTCTGGCAGTTTGTGAAGGCAGCAGCTTAACATTTAACAGATCATTCGTGATATAGCTCAGACATGTGGAATGTTAGGATCACAGCATTGGAACTCTGGGTTATAATGAGCTATAATTGACTAATACAACGCTTGAATTACAATTCAAGGGGCTTTGCCAGAAATTCCAGTAAACATTTAATTTGCAAAGATACGTGCCCCCCTAGCACAAAGGCTATGATGTTGAATATTACAAGGATTGTAATAATTCATATGGTGGTGTGTTCTTTATACATAGATTCTCTCCTTAAACCAGCCCATAACTAGCCTTTTTCCTCTAATGCTAAGTAACAGGAGTAATGACGTCTGTATCCGGAGTTGTATCCAGACAGTCTCTTTAACTAGAGCTTTAAATATCTGATTTAATCAAATATGGGAGAGGGTATTCCCATGTCAACATTCTTCAGTGTCCCATTGGTATGTCATCCTACTAAGTGATTCCTCTGTCAGTAGTTAAAGGAGTCTTCTGTTGTTCCTCTTTTTGTCTGGGAGATGTTGAATGAATGATTTCATCCGTTTCACCATGTGGTTGCATAACCTCTGTCAACATTCCCCTCCATAGTCTAAGCGCCAGTGAAAACACAACGGAGTCCTTTCCAAATTGTATTGAAACATGAAAATTGGTTTCATATTGGTTATGAGATGTCTCAGATCTCTATGAGAAAAGTGCATAGAAGCCTGATGTATCTGATTTGATAGCTTTGTTGTGGGGTGTGAGACATGATTTGCTTGTCCATCAGATGTGCGCTTGTTTGACTATAACTTATCGTTCACTGAATAGAAATCTGATGAAAGCCTTGCAGCAGACATATTCCCTTTCTCTGAAGTCTTTTTTAAAGCTGCTGAAAGAGGCCTAATCTACATCCTACTAATTTAGTACATATGCTGAGTGCCGTGCAGCCAGTACAGAAGGCCAAGTGGGAATCGGAGGAATGAATGATTTCACTGCCTCTTTGCCATGCCAAGGATTAACCAACCATGCTTCAGCAATACCAATTGTTGTGAGAAACAGTACAGCAACTCCTAATGTACAATTACCTAAGTCTTCAGTCACTAACTACTTCTTCATCCCCTGCTAAATTAATTTGTACGTACCATCAGAGGTAAGTGTTCCCTGTGGTGGTGGAGGGTCAATCCCAAATGGGCTTGCAGTAGGGGAATCCATGCGTGATCCTCGGGAAAACGCCCTGTTGTTATTGTCCCTCTGTATCTCATTTGTGAACCGATTGTTAACTGGTAAATTCTGTGGCACCACCTGTACCAGTGGGGGGACCACAGGCAGCTCACTGCGTCCCAGTGTCCTCAGACACTGCTCCTCCAGTGCAGAGATGAGAATGGACTGGTTGTTGACCACCCCAGCCATTGTGGCAAACCTGGCCTCCAGCTCCTTGTACCTCGAAGCCAGTCGCATCATCTCAGAGGTCACATTGAGGACGCGGTTCTCAAGCTGGGCCAGCTCCAGAGAGTTGTCTCTTTTCCTGATGATCTCATGCAGCAGCTGCATATAGAGCTGGGTCACCCTGGAGTTCATGTTCCTGCTCTCTTTCCGCAGCAGCTTCATCTCATTCACCAAGTTACCATCCACATCCACCACCAGCTGCAGCGTCTCAATCTCACGCCGCTGTTTGTTCAGCACCTCCCGCACATCTGCAATGTCTATCCGGGTCACTCTGTCCTTGTCTGGCTCTGGGCCTCTGGTGCTGGCACAGATTGGACCTGATGACAGACATGAGTTATATTAGAGGTTACCAAGAAGTGATTTAGAGTTTTAAAAAGCAAAGTGAAATGACATCCATGTGATGAATTATTACAAAAACATGTGTACCTGTGATTTTCTGCTCAGGAACAAGAAAGGTGTAGGAACACTTTTTGGCATCAGGATCGATGGGGGCTCTTTTACTCCTGTGGAGAGAAGGCTCTTTGGTCCTCCGGGCTTCCCTGGAGGTCCTGCAGTCACTTTCCTCCCAGAGGGAGAGGCAGAGCAGGGCACACAGGCTCCACATCAGCCACCGCATTGCTGCTGGCTGCTTCGATGGACAGATGGACAGCTACTGATGCTCCCTCCAAGTCCCCCTAACCCTCCCTGCAAGAACACAAGATCTTAAGAGTTGGGACTCTGAAACAGACATGTCTTTGTTTACAAAGGCTAACAGAAATGAGTGGTTGATTGTATGCATTCAGAGATGAAAAAATGCAACTAATTTCTTAGTAATTGTTCAGGGAAGTGTTGCAGCTAGTGTAGGAAAGGCAGCAGAGTTGTCAGGTCATTGTTCCACATAGGGTTTTTTTTTGTGGAAAGATTGAAAGAGAGAACACATTTTCTGTCCAGGCCATGGGACGAGGTCTGCTTTCTGTCTCGGCTAGTTCTCCTGCTTTCAGACACTCCATTTTTCTGAGGTCCTATTGGTTTCTCCCCTATTAAAGAGGTCTGCCATGTGGCTGCTGACTGAGCCCTAGCTCTGGTACCTGTCCTTACTGTTTACTTTGTCTTCTTTACTGTGGGAATTATCATTCTCTTTTGTCTAGCATCCTCTGGTCTTTTTTTTTTTTTGCCTGCAGGAAATATTCCAGGGATGCCTTTTAAGAAATTAAGGAACCTTAGAATTTTGTTCCTGGGCCTTATTGTAGTTCCTGTTTCCCCAACAATCACGACACCTGAATTTCTTCGTCTGATGATCCAGTAACAGGCTTTACAATTACTACATCTCATGCAGAGCATTCAGCCATTGAAGCAACAGGAGTTGTTCATAATATCAGTCTTAATAGTAGGATGAGAATAATCTTTTGTTAACTAAGAAGCTTGATCACTTGATATTTTATTTCACGCTAAAACTAAATGAAGCACACTGTCTTCACTGCTCTTAGCTTCTGATTTATGTCTTTATGTTCTTAGTATTTAGCCAGAATGGCTCCTAAGAGAGTTCAAGACCTCCCTTCCTGCTGAGAGATCTGACCTTGCAGCACTGTTGTGCACATGCTCCCAGGCAAGCACATTGACCCCTGATTCCAGTGCAGCTTCCTGTGAGACTGGTATAAATATGCTCACTACTGAGCACCCACTGATCCCTGTGGCTCCATGCATAGTATTTGCGTTTCACTTGAAAGGTTTCACAAACGCACACATACAGGCAGTCCCTGCAGGGGTGTCAGGCGAATGCAGTGAAAACAGCATGTGCAGTTATCTTCAGCCCTTCCTAATCTGAGGGGTGACTGCTGGCACTCCCTCATCCCTTTTTATCCCTGCTGAGTCCAGTTCTGCTTCTCATCAATACACAAGCACAAAAACATCTACACAGATGCACACACTTCTCTGCTTAAAACCCTGGCCTGTGCCTATGCAAGGCCAAGACCGTGTAGTGCTCCTAATCCACTCCATCACTTTTGAGGCACTCCTTACTCAGTGCCACATCATTAAGTCCTACCTCCACTCTGAAACTCAGTGGCTGTGTGTCTCTGTGTGACGCTGTTGTGGTTTTTCAGGAATTCTCGTTATTCTGTCACACTGGAACAATGTCCATAGGGGACAGGATCACATCTAGTGCCGTGGATCTCTGTATCTTGCTGGTATGAGTAAGCTCGTGTGTCCATCTTTGCCATTGAATACTGTGTGTGTATGACTATCCAGAGACATTTTTCATTTTCATGGTCATGCATTTTTCCAGCAGTCAGTGTGTCTTGACAGCGTAACCAGGTACTGTATCCTTGCTGACCTTGGTGAGTGCCGCTAATGGCTTTAGCAGTCCGCAGTATCAGTTCCTCTCCTCCAAACTGTGACTTGCTTTCTACTGTTGTTAGGAGCTCCATAAAGTGTTCATATTTAGCATCATCGACATGACCCCCGAGCATGAAAAGCTCACAACATTACAGCTCATCCATCAGCTATCACCTCCTTCGTTTCCAATCTCCTTGTTTCTTTTCCTTCTCTTTCCTGTCTTCTGATATCCTCTTCGGTGGTGATTCTAAGTATGAGGGGCCTAGTCTCTTTCATGGAACCACAGCATATCAAAGGCATTCTGTGTAATGTAGAGGGGTCGCCAATGTGTCTTGAAGGTACAAGGTTTTACACCGATTCCTCTGAACAAGCCGAGCATTTTTTTTCCCCATACCTCAACAAACCGAAACTAAACACTGCTGAAGTGGTTGGGGGCCGGGAAGGACATTAAGCGGAAAACATGAAGTGTTTGCCCGTGGGAATAAAACTTCATGCATGCAAATGTACCTTCAGATACTATCGTCGCAGTCAGTAAAAGTATACATATATGACCACTAACAGGAGAAGTGAATAACACTGATCTCTTCATCATGATACCTGGGACATAAGGCATCAAATGAACAGTTAGTCCTCAAAGTTGTTGAGTTAGAAGGAGGAAAACTGTTCCAGAATAAGGATTTCAGTGTTTGACAAAGACCAAACTGTGATGGTTTGACAACTGGGTCAGAGCATCTTCAGAACTACAGATCTTGTGGGGTGTTCCTGGTCTGCAGTGGTGAGGGTCAACAAAAGTGGTCCAAAGAATGAGCAGTGATGAACCAAAGACAGGATCATGAGTGGCCAAGGATCATTGATGCAGGAGGGGAGTGAAGGCTGGTCTAAAGACGTTAATGCTGGTTCTTATAGAAAGGTTTCAGAATGCACAGCACATCACAGTTTGTTGCATATGGAGGTGGACCATCACAATATAGGGCAGGTGGTCATAATGTTGTGAATGTGTTTGCCAGATGTAGAAGCTCACATCCGTCACAGATGCAACTACAAAAGTAGCACTATACTGTATAATAGAAGTCCATATATGGTTGATACAACACCACTACTCCTCTATATCTTTTCATAGCAATTAGCAATTGCTCTTATAGTAATACGCTAGATATCCTATAGAGCACCATTAAATGTGCTAAAAAAAATATAACTGTCATTGTACAAATGCAACCCATTAATCATTGATATGCTCTGAATTTTGAATTCAGAACAGGGTACACTTTAATCCAACGGGCCATTCTGTCCACTGAGGTTTTATGGCAGTCAGTCGAAGCATTAATAGAAGCATTAATAGAATTAATGAAATTCAGTGCCATGTTTATATCTATTCAGCAGCAATGACTGAAGTTATTTTTTTTTAGCTCACGTGTGCTAGTGCTGCATGTCAGGGTTCGTATGCCTTGGCATGTGTGAGCAATGATCCCTCCCTGATTGTTATTCAGCTGGAAATGCACTGTAAGCTGGTCCAGAGAAATGTTTCTTACATTCCCAGAGGAGTGCTGGACTACAGTATGTGCAGAGATACTACAGAGACATGACAAGGGAATGAGATAAGTGACGGTCTGTAAGTCTGAAACTAAGCACAAAGATTTAAGTTGATAACACAGACAGCTGTGGATTAAAGAGAGTGAGAGTGATCTGAAATGGGTCATGGCCCCTATTTTCCCTTCCTGGCCAGGTGTCATGAATGTAACTTGAGGGAGAAACCTCAAAACTCCTGTTCTTATCTTAACTTTGACAAATTTTCTCTTTTTTTCACAGCCTCTTTCTTTCCATTTAATTAATTTTCTTTCTTTTTAAACCCTCTCCTCAGTGCTTTCCTTTCCTCCCTGAATACGTTCCTTTCTCTTACATTCTGCTGTTTTGTGTTTCTTCCCATCTTTCCTGTCAGGGTCTTTCGGTTACAGCTAAATCATTTAAGCAACAGATTGCAGATACATACTGCATGAAAAACACAGGCCATAAATCACACTGCAAATACTAGACACTGAAAGTCATTTTCTCCTTTGTATGAGTAGGATTTATTGAATTTCTTGTTGGCTCAGCCCTGCCGACAAACAGCTCTTCCATAACATCTGTGTGTGTGGAATAAAGGACTTGCAGCCTCTAACTCCCCCTGTGATATATTTTGGCAACAGTATGAGCGTCATAAGTCTTCCTAAGTGCACCGATGGACCCTCACCCCACTAATAGTTATTAATAATCAGGAGACATGTGACAGTGTCTTTTTAATTGTCCTTACTCCCCACAGTCTGTCTCATTCATTTTCATAGTTGTTATTGGAACAGGCTATGGCCGAGCAGTGTTTGTGTGCAATAATGCACTTTTTACACCCCTATGAAGCCCACAGTTATTTCAGATTGGGTCCGGCTTGCTTTAGTCATGCAGAGGTGTGCATACAGCAAGGACACTATTGTTTACCCTGGTAGATGTGGTACATTGACAGTGACTAGCTTTGCGCCCCACGAGAGACAGAAATAATTCTTTTCTGCATGTCGTCTGAGAGGAAATGAGAAGAGAAGTCATTAAGCTGGAGTACTGCTTACATTACTGCTAGACAGGAAAAAATGTGTTTTGCCTCCTTGGTTAAATGGAGTAATGGATGTTAGTCTTTGCCTCAGACAGACAGCCATGTCTCACTGGTGGACTCAGGTTACTCTGTATGTAGCACACATGCATCATGTTGTGGCCCGTGCCAAAGGAAACTGCTTAATAAACTGATTGATAAACAGTTGGTAAGAAACTGCTTCCGAGGAAAATTGCTTCCCTGCAGGTTATCACACAGTATTTATTATACTTAGAACATATACATTAGATAACATACATATACATAACATATTTATTGATGCTTTACCCGCCCAATGATCAAGGCTCATTTTGCAAAATGAAAGCTCCTTATAGCACCGTGTTGTACACCACCAACAGCAGCCTAATTTCGGACTTACTTTTATGGTCATGTGTCAGCTACCACAGTCATCATAATCGCATCACAATCCTGCCATAGGTTTTGCTTTCTCTGTTTGTGGACTCCTACCAGCTGGAAAGTACCATGAAATGTTACTGCAGATTTTTGTGAAGTGGCAATCGGTATCACGCCCACACCGCAAATGAGACGCACACATTCGTTGTTCACATTAGTGGTTAGACAAGACTACCTGCTCCTCATGTAAATGTTTGGTCACCTTTAATTAGCCGGTTTTCTGTGGCAATTGTCAAAACTGTTGTGTGCTTGGTAGTAATTTTCCAATGCCACTGCAGAGTACGTTATCAAATTGAGCTGATTTTTAAATAACCTCTTTGTGAAGAACCTCCGTGAAGTTGGATCTGCACCTCGGAAAGTCGGATTAATCTCACCAACCCGACGTAGAGTTCATGCTATCTACTACTGATGTAAACAGTAGCTACATTTTTTTTTTTTTTTTTTGTATGTCTGTAAGGCTAGAAGAGCTGGGAGTACTAAACTTTGAGGTTACGATGATCTGAGCTCCAAGTTCTGACTTCTAGTGAACACACCATAAGGCAAACGCTCACCCCCCAGGTCCTAAAGAGCAACGGGTTGCCAAGGCCAAATTACGCAAAATAGCTTATTGAGTTGATGATGATAATAATAATAATAAGAATAAGAATAATACATTAATATATTGATGATGACCATGATCAAATTCCAAATTTCACAAAATTTTATTGAGGTATCAAAAAAAGTATTGTTCTAGAACCGGTATCAAAACAAAAGTATCGAAACTGGTATTGTATCAAAAAAATTTTAACGATACCCAGCCATAGTCCTCAAAGGTATGTACATGTTCTTTGACTCTTTAGCAAGCAGTTTGCGAGCTACCGGTAGCTGCTTGTTGGAGACTCCTGCACTAAATGAACACAAGCAGGGAGAATCTGTTTGGTGCACTGGACTGTTCATGCACGAAATTTAGATTCAGGCTGGTATTTTGCCATAAACGTCTTTTGACTGTTGTATGAGTCTCAGCGCTGCTGGTCTGCTGCAGTGATTTACCAGCTCTGATATGTCAGTCTGCAGCCTGATAGATTGCAGTTCAAAAAGGCGGGAGAGAAATTGATTTATTTTTTCGTAGCCAATGTATTTCCCAGCTTCCACTCCCCCATCTGTTCCTCAGACTTTCCCACAACAAGTCCAAAAACACACAACACACCATCACTGGTCAGAAGAAAGAGAGCGAAGGACAGAATGGGGTTTGGATTTGGTGGGAAAAAAAAAATCAAACAGCAGCACTGCTTTACATGACAACATGGATCTCAGCCAGCTCTGCTGTTGGTACACAGCCACAAACAGATTTCCTCCCAGCATTTCATCCATACATGATGTCACCAGCCACCGTTTTTTGAGTTACACGACCACTCGAATGCTCCCTCCCTCAGACACACATATTGACTCATTCTTTGTGTTTGTTAAAACTACTGGTTACAGATCCACGAGAAGGAAAATGAAGGGGCGCTGACAACTTGGAAGGATTTAAAATAAGAGTAAAAGAAATAGCAGTGTGAGGT
This sequence comes from Synanceia verrucosa, assembly GCA_029721515.1. Lineage (NCBI taxonomy): Eukaryota > Metazoa > Chordata > Actinopteri > Perciformes > Synanceiidae > Synanceia > Synanceia verrucosa. The sequence goes on from CM056558.1 coordinate 7,402,662, forward strand.
TGTTGAGGACGGGCGCTCGGGAGGTTAACACAGCATGAGTGTGTGGGAAGTAGTAAAAGTACTGACATTATGAAACGATGAATGAAACCAGCACTGCACTATAAAAAAACTGTGCTAACAACAACAAGGAAAAACTTATAAAAGCCATGTCAATGAAATTTTACTGACCTGATAGAGATTAAATGCTGCGACCACAGTGGAGTAGGAAATACATTGTGGTGCAGTGTTAATCGTGTTTTACATCTCCTCGTTAAACGGTGCATGTTGCAAATATTAAACGGGAAATTGAGGTGGATAAGAAGATCTAGAATAGGATTTGCTCTGCATTCAATAATTTAGACCTGAGCCTCCTGCTGGAAATCCAAAATGAAGGATGATGTGGAAAACCAAAGTTGTGTTAGATTAAGTGGTTCTGTTTAGGAAGTGTGTGGTTAGAGCACAAGCAACCCAGTGAAAAAAAACAGAACTGGTTCCTGCCTCTTGCTTTCTAGGTACTGAGTTGTCTACCTCCATGATGCTGTATTACTGAGGGAGCCCCCCTGTCCCCTGAGACCCACCACCCCCCATCTGTTTTCTCTCTTCTATAGTGAAACGCTAAACATGTGGGCTGATGTTGGGAGGGTCAGAGGTCTAGATGTGGGATTAGGGTGCAGCCCCACCCTTCCTTTACCTCACCCCCTCCCCACCCGTCTGCTCCATTACCCCAGCAATCAAGCGTTCTTTGTGGAAAACTGGTTCCCCCTCTTCCTCCTTTCTTTTGTACAAACATGAATGCACAAACAAGTCGCTCTAATGCCCAGAGTTCAAATAAGGCCGTTTCTCTCTCTATCTGTCATGCTCTGTCAGGATAAGGACTCTCAATCCTCCAACACCCTCCTCCATCACTCCCATGGCACTCATTCCCCCCCATCGCAATACAAACACACAGCCTGCCGCTCAGCACAAACACAACTCCACTTGTACCTGCTCTCTCAATGATGTGTGCCAGCACCATATTAATTTTTGCTTAACAGAATCTTTCCCTAATAATGCACGACCCAGAGCTAACAGATTAGCTGTTACCTCGCCCGGTCAGGTGGCTTTTCTCTACTAAAGTGACGCTTGGCTTTGAGGGAACGCACTAAGGAACCACGTGTTAGGAAAGAACTGGAGAAGGTCAGGGGAGAGAGGAGAGCTGGGAGGAGGGAGGCAGTAAAATGTAGAAATATTTGTTTTGCCGCTGGATGGTGAAATTTTTGCGATTTGGGAGATCAGTTTAACTTTTCTTCATGAGTTGTATCTCATGTTAAGCTCATACCACTGACTGCACATGCTTTCTATTAGTTGAGTCAGCATGGAAGGACATGTGAATTTCCTCACACACACACACACACACACACACACACACACACACACACAGTATAACACACACTCATTGCCCACGGGCTCTACTTAGTTACATACCTCCACTTCTCTGCTCTGACCTCCGGGCTGACCTCTACCTCCCTATGGTGACCTGACTGTTCAACTGTGTTCAAGCTCTCATGAGGGGGATTCTAAATGAGCTTCACTGTGCAGCTCGAGACATAATTGTGTTCCAGCCATGGCTGTTTTTCTCTTTTTCCACAGTTTTTTTTTTTTTTTTGTGATGCCTCACCCTGCTAACAGCCTTATAGCTCATAATGTAGATTTGGATGCGTCAGCACAGTGCTAGAGTTGTCTCTCTCACTCTCTGTGTGTGTGTGTGTGTGTGTGTGTGTGTGTGTGTGTGTGTGCGTGCGTGCGTGCGTGCGTGCGTGCGTGTGTGTGTGTGTGTGTGTGTGCGGGAGTGTGTGTGTGTGTGTGTGTGCGTGTGCGCGTGTGTGCGTGCGTGCAATCTGCTTCCATATGTGTGTCCTACTGATAAGATCAGCTGAGCTGTGTCTGTGAAGGGTCCACACACACACACAGGTCTCACAGCAAGGTATGATTGGCCAGTTGCCCATAGCCCTGCAAAAAAAAAAAAAAGTTGGCTGGTGCTGCTGGCTGAGTGAACCATCAATCTCCTGCTGCGTTACAACGTAGTGTGTGACAGGATGCCCGGGCTAGGGTGGCGGTTAACTGGCTCTGACAGCCTACAGAACACACACGCATGACCTGACCGCAATTTATTGACTTGTCCTGGGAGTTTAAAAGCTTAAAATAGGAAAGACATCAAACTGAAAGTCTGTGGTGATGTATAACCCTGGGCTGATGTAATGAGAATGAGTTATTTTATTTAATTTTTTTTCTAAGTTGCCCCCCCATGCAGGTGAACCTGAGGGCCAAGCACAGAATGTGCTGCTTATTTCTCAGCTGCTCCCTTCTTCTTTTTATCTTGTCAGGTTTCATTTTTTCGCTCTTTTCCAGGCTGAGTAATTGGCGGTATTGATCTTAAAATTTATTACTCCATGAGAAAAACCAGCTCGCTCACGAAGTGTTTTCTTAGCCTTTTGCCTTTTTTTCCAAGCTTTTTGAAGCTCAAACAACGCACATACGTGTATCCTCTCTCTCTCTCTCTCTCTCTCTCTCTCTCTATCTATCTATCTCTCTCTCTCTCTTTCTCTCTCTCTCTCTCTCTCACACACACACACGGTCGTTTTACAGTATTTACAGATGTGGGTTTGTTGCAATCAGAATATTTTTCCACAGACCCCACCAACAGGCTGGGAACGTAAGTGAAAACATTTGAAGATAATTGTTGAATTGGTGATATGGAAGTGCACAAGATTGCTGCGGTTAGCGTTCAAAGCTTTTCTGCTATAATGGCAAGGTTGTGACTGAAGCATCTCATGTCCATGGGGCATGTTTGGTAGAGGATGTGGTCAGGGTTGGATTGTATTTTATCATCATGACACTGTGAACAGGACTTCTCACATTATGCTCACTTTCTAAGGATTGCTCAACGTGGAACGAGGAGACTCGTGCTGAGAGACGTGTCACCACCTCATTAGGCCTAGTATTATTGATCTCTCCCTGATTCCGCAAAGTTGACTCGCCGTCATCACTGCACCCCACGAGTTAGCTCACATGGTGCTGAATTAGGAAACTAAAAGCCAAGAAAAAAAAAAATAAACAAGCCTCGCTCCAGAACTCAAATCTCTCTATCTGATCAGATCAGTCTCAAGTGTGTTGCTGGAATGCCCTACTTTTCTTTCTCTTCACTTTTTTTCCCCTTTCTCTCTTTAGCTTTGTGTTTCTCTTCAGGTCAGGGTGTTCCTCTTTGTGACATCTAAAAGAAAACACTGAGACACCAACGCCAAGTTTTTCATCTTCTGACTTTTGTCTTTATATTAATTTACCTTCCGCACAGTGAAAATGCAGACATCACCAAGCACCCTACTCGACAAATATTTTGCCACACACAAATGACATCCCTCACTTGATCTCATTTACATGTGTTGAGTGCGAGCACATGATGCAGTTCTCAGCATGCTGTACACAAAGTGCATCCCAGGCCTCATAGTCCAGAGGAAAGCCAAAGAAGCGTTGCTAAATGTTTCTGTCTGCAGACGGAGCCTCCAGTCACGAAATGTCCCAACCTCTCAGCCAGAGCTCTCCCAGCTGGCCAGACACACACACACACACACACACACACACACACACTGTCATGTTGACACACACTCCAACTTGGAAACAGAATGAACTCGGATAACATTTACCTTTTTGTGGTTAGCAGTAGTGGGGGGGTGTTTCCTTCAGTTATAGTCTCACGTGTAGGTTGTGTTGTGTCTTCACCGAGCTGCAGTGCTCAGGACTCATCTCTCTTGCGTCTTTGTCCTGGTCTTCTGAGGTGTTCCCCTCCACTCACTCCTTCTGTCCTGCAGCTGATTTGTGTTGTTTTTGTTTTGTTTTGTTTTTTTTCGCTGAGGCCCCACTTCCCAAAGATGCACTCCTCTCTGTGGACTCAGCTGTCCTGGGGCCCGGGCTGGGGCATGGTTCACTAGCCGGCCACCTCAACAGACTGAGCTCTGACGACTGATGCCTTGAGTTTTTTACAAAGGATAGGGGAGACTACAGGAGAGGGAGGGGAAGGAGGAAGAGAGGGGAGGAGAAGAGGGATGAGGGTGTGGGAGTTTGAGATTGCCTTTTTTCCCTTCTTCTGTTTTTTTTTTTTGAGTGGCCCAGCCTACCTCTGATGTCACTGATGGGGGGAAAAAAGACAGAAAAATAGAATAACAGAGCTGCCTCATTAAGTTTCCCATCCTCAACAATGAATGTCTTGTTTTTTTATATGGAAAAGAAAGTGAAAGGAGACAAAACTCTGCTTTACCCCTTCTCTCATATAGCAGATAAAGCTAAATTCTTGCTTCGGGTGTAGTCTGAGCTCGTCTAGTCCTTATCATCACGGCCGTTGACTTAATCGTTCAGCTCATAGATAGTGTTGATGTATTGATGTAGTTGTTCCTGTACTTTGTGACCACATTTCCTCCATCTTACCCTTCCGGTTTCTATTTTATCTTTTCATACATACCATTTATATGCATACGTGTGTGTGTGTGTGTGTGTGTGTGTGTGTGCGCGCGTTTTCCAGGCAGAATGGATTTGTGCATGACTAACTGCTGTTATCCCTGACATGCTCTCAAAAGTGCGGCTACAGCAGCTAAGCCTTCAGGATCCCTTTCTTCCTCCCCATCTCTCACTTTCCCCCTCACAGCTGTGTCTCCAGACTATAAACTGCCCTGCACACAAACTCACCCCCCCTCTCTGATTCTAATCAGATGGTGTGTGTGTGTGTGTGTGTGTGAGTGTGAGTGAAGAAGAGCTTTGACCCTTTTATCCCCTGGATCTGGTCCTGCAGCTCTGTTGTCTTTGCTTATTTGTACATCTGTGTTTCGACTGCGTGTACACCGTTGCAAATACAAATGTACATGCACACATCTGTGTGTCTTGCACTGTTTTCGTAAGGAAACGGTGTGATAACTGTGTGATAACTTTTGTCGCATCTGCATTCAATCTCGACGCTGGTGTGTGAAAGAAACATTAAGTGAGGAGATTGGAAGGAAAGGCGCACCATCAGTTCACTTCTGAAGCTTGTTAATCTCTGTTTTCAGCGTGGTGGGAAGCCTCTCCCGGGGTTGTCTCTTAATGTTAATATTTATGTAATGAGAAACTAAGTCTTTGCTCAGCCCCAAGTCTGCCATAAAAGAGGCAAGAAGAGAGGGAACAGGAGAAAGAAAGATGGCCTGTAGTTGGAAAGGCTAAAGAGAAGATAAGTCATCCACTTGAGGCACTTATTTACATCCATGGGGAGTGGATCAGGGCAAACTCAAGCAAATAGTAGAGTTTTCTTCTTCGTATCAGTCTATTTCGGCTCGTGTGATATCATGACAAATAGTATTTGGTTGCCAGCTGGTCAGCAATCCACAGCTGCATGGCACTCATACATTATGCGTCCAAGAAAATCTTGTTTGTGCCAACATGTTTGCTTTCTAATAAGCTGAGCTTTCTGTGATCAAGCAGGAAAATCTCCGCTGATGTTTAATGTTAACACAACATATGGACATTGTCCTGTTTGGCTCGTTCAGGGCCCTCAACTCTGGCGAGGGCTGTGGGTTTTTGCTTGGTTTGATTTTTTTTTTCCCCTCCATCTCCTGCTTTATTTCAGGTATGTACCTGTCCGATCTGACATACATAGACTCAGCTTACCCCTCCACGGGCAGCATACTGGAGAATGAGCAGAGATCAAACCTGATGAACAACATCCTCAGAATCATATCAGACCTGCAGAGATCCTGTACCTACGGTGAGTTAAACACAGCAGCATGTTCATGCAGCAGGAATGTGGTGTAGTGACAGAAAAATAACATCGACCTAGCTTAAGTGACTGTGAGGAAGTCAGCTGATGAATTTCATGACTTTAAGTCCTCACTGTACTCTGATTAAAGTCTGTATTAATGCTGTAAAGAAACTGTGTCGCAGCCTGGCCACTTCATTTTCTGTTGTCATGGAGACAATGAAAGAATAACTGCTATTTATCAGTACTTCTTTGAATTCAGCACACACACAATTTGTGGAAAGCCCAAATCAAGATGAGGAGGAAAAATTCAAGTCATTCCAAAATCAAAAATATATATTTCTCTTTCTCAGCTGAGTTGTATAGTTAGCTAGCTTTAGTGCTAGGTGAGCTGGCAGTACAGAGTATGAATGCACGCTTGTTGGTTGCAAGTATAGTTCTGTGGAAATAAAATAGTACTCAAGTCATCGTTTGTGAAAACAGACATGCCTGCTGAGTTTTTCAAATATATTTTTGAGCTCCACAAGCTGAGTGCTTCTGTCCAGTTAAATTGTTTTGGAGAGAAGGCAGACTCTCGACATCTGTATTTCCAACACTTGGCAACTCACACAAAAACACAATCTAGACTGATAAACAGCACTACTGGTAAGAGGAGACATGGAGTAGAAACCATGGATTAGCAAGGAAAAAAGACATAAAGCACTTAGCAGTGAGACCATGCTATTACCAACGCTTATTCTACAGTTGAAGTTTCAAGTAAAATCTCTAAAGTTGACATGCTTTTCATTTACTCACAGCCCTGGTATATTTAGATCACGTGTGTGTAAACAAATATGCATTTATTCTAATGATTGTCATTGTCCTCCTTCTTTCAGATGTACCAGTGTTGCCTCATGTACAGAAGTATCTCAACTCAGTCAGGTACATCGAGGAGCTGCAGAAGTTTGTGGAGGATGACAATTACAAGTAAGAAACTCAAAATGGGCACCATGCTTTAGTCACAGGAGAAATTTCCTGACAGGAGGATCAAAATATGTTTTCAGATCTGTCCTTCCCAAAAATATTCCATCCTCATAAGTATTTTAGTGATAAGAAAATCATAGAGGACAAACTCAAGCTGATGAATTTATTATCAATGTTTTGTTTTTTGTTTTTTTTAGGTTGTCACAGAAGATTGAGCCAGGCACCAGCACACCACGAGCAAATGCCTCCAAAGAGGATCTTGTCGGTAAGTTGGGTGTTAAATGCTGCATGCTTAATCTGTTAATCATCTGTTTTAGTTATGTTCTTTCCTAGTCTATCCTTCCCTCCCAAGCGGCAAGCTCCAGTGCCAAAACGTGACGCCATTGTGGAAGCACATCAATCCCCATCGACCTCCATGTTATACTTTACAGCAGAAATACAGCTTTGCTGTTTACAGCCTGGTACAAAAACAAAACTTAGAAAAATAAATATCCTCAATGAATTGTGGGTGGACTTTTATGTAACTCATATACATATAAATTGATGTAAACCCAGGTTTTTGAATTTACTAGGAGTTAAGCTGTGTTGGAGAGAGCCAACATGATGTAACAGAGTCCATGTCCACGTCCTTGTTTTAAAGATTATATATTTAGTTAAACATCATAATTAAAAATGGATAAAAAAAGGATTTTTATGTGAATTTCCATAATAATATAATTCAAGACTGATAGTAAGACTAAGAAACATGATAAAACTGTCAACATTTACTATGGACTCTTTTTTTTTTTAATCTGAGTTTATATTTTTGAAATTTTCATTATTATTTCTGTTATCCCTGTTTCTCTGTACCTCTATGTTGCCTAATTTACATTCCTTCTCACTCTCTCCTACAGGCCAGGAAGCATCAGCATCCCCTCTCTGCGGCCGTAAATGTACAATAGCAGCTGAAGGAACCAAAGTCCCGGCGACGCCGCCCTCCCCCAGGAACCTGCTGCCCTACGGCCACAGGAAGTGCCACAGTCTGGGCTACAAGTCAGTTTTAGTTTTCTGTTTGTATTATTATTATTATTATTAATATTATTATTAATATGTACTGTAGAAAAACTGGACAGCCTGAGGTGCGTAAAAGCATGTATACAACAATGAATCAGAAACACTTACCTCTCTTCTTCTCTGTTTTGTGTCCATGTAGTTTTATTCATAAGATGAATACAGTAGAGTTTAAAAGTGCTACGTTCCCCAATGCTGGTTCTCGCCACCTGTTGGATGACAGTGTGATGGAGAGCCACAGTCCCACCAGGGGACAAGCAGAGAGCTCCACTCTGTCCAGTGGTATTTCACTTGGTGAGACATACACGTGTTTGCCTATTTCTTTACCATGATGCACAATTTGTATCTTGAATGCCATGTTGTGTATTTTTGTGTACACAGGGAGCAGCGAGGGCTCTGAGCTCAGTGAGGAGGTGTCTTGGCCAGCTTTTGAGAGGTGAGGTTACTACATCTGTGTCTGCATCGGTGTCTCATCACATCCATATGTATGATCATAAAATCTCCCCCATCCCTGATGTGATTTTTATCATTTTCAAAGCTCTGGCCTTGAGACGCAGCTATGCAGAATGATCGCCCATTAAAACACGCACATGAATGCTACGCCCAGCCTCGCTTTTAGCCTTTTGCAACCAGGGCCGTCGTGCTTTGTCCCCACACCGCTGATCTCAGATGCTTCTGCGGCAGCCTGAAATGTATTGAGAGCTTAATAAAAATCCCGTAACCAGTCCCTCTGTGCCAATATATAGCTGGAGCCGCACGCCTGAGAATCAGCTGGCCTGAAAGTCATCCGAACCTTCTTTCCAAAGCACAATCCTTCAAACTGTTGAATAACCCTGTGAAAACATTCATCAATAACTCCTCTAACCAAATGACTGCTCCTCCATCCAGCCCTAACTCATGCAATCTGAAGGGGAAAAACAACAAAAGAACAGCCTTAACAGTGTTCCGTGCCCCCTATCCTGTCTTATCCTATTCTGAACAGGACTCGGTTCTATCACTCTCTGGGCCCAGTGACCCGTGTGGCCCGCATCCCCTACAGAGGAGTCCTGAGGCCCAGCAGGTACACACATCCCGACCGGAAGAGCAGCCTGAGCTGAACCAAATCCTTCTCTTATCCTCACTTCATGCCCCTCAGTCCCTGCCAGGGGCTGCTGTGTGCTGGTGCTTAGAGTGTGTGTAGTGCTGGGACAATCTGGTGGTGGGAAACCTGTGTGTGTGCGTGATGGTGAGGGGTCATGATTCTTCATCTTTTTGCTGTGTATCATGAGTCTATAATCCACTTTTTGCTTTCTTGTATTTCTTGCATGTCTGTCTCGTACACACACGTGCGCGCGCGCACACACACACACACACACACACACCTGGAGTTATTTTTGTGATAAGTTTCCAAGATATTTCACAGCTTGGATCTAAAAATGTCTTTCCACACTCACCCTGAGCCCATGTGTTACTGGAAACAGTCTGTTACATCCTCATTCCTGAGCTAGAGAGGAACCAACTCCTCAGGATTATTAAAGCCAATTCTCATAAAAGCGTCCCTTGCAGTTAGAGATGGGTCTCTCTCTCTCTCTCTCTCTCTCTCTCTCTCTCTCTCTCTCTCTCTCTCTCTCTCTATTTCTCTTTCCACCAGCTTCACTGGGCTCCTTCCTGCTCCAATCCTCCAGACAGACTTAATCTGCACACCACCTTGTCCGCCTCTGCTCTTCTCCTCACAGATACCAGTGTTAAGATTTATATCTGTGAAATTCAATTCTATGAAAACAGGTTGGAAATTTGTGAAGCTTTTTTTAAAAAGCGTACTGTCGTGAAGCAGAGTTTAAGGTAGCTTTGCAGATTGTGTCTGCCTTTATACTACTCAGTTAATTTTTTTTAATTTTGATCTGGTGGGCGTGCGTGAGCGCATGCGTTTCCTCATGCGTGCATTTATAGCTTGTCATTTTTTTCTTTGTCCTGTTGCAGCTCAGCGGAGTCGGAGGAGCTTGCAGTTCACTTGTATCCTGGAGCGGTCACGGTGCAGGGGGTGCTGAGACGGAAGACTGTGCTCAAGGAGGGCAAGAAACCAACAGTGAGATCCTGCACCCACGCATGTGCATGTGTCGATGTGCTGTTCATACACCTATAGTGACTTACTGTACAGGACCAGATGGGCAGTAAAAGCTGTCTGCAGATAAGACCTGAGAGACTCCTTAACCTGCAGAACATGTCTATATATTCACTGTTGTTCTCTTACTCTTAACCATGCATATAAACCCCCCCCCATCTGCTTTTGTTTGCCTCATTCCTCTTAAAGACATTTTAATATGTGCACTGAGATTATCCTGCTCTGTTTTGACTGGACACAAAGCTGGAGCTCTTGATGGAGTTGAAATAACTTGACACTGTCACAGGTAGTGCAAGTGATTTACGAGCTTCTTTGATGTCGAAAATATTTTCCCCAATCTGGAGAGATCCCTTGTTTCCTTTCACGTCTTTGCCTTCATCTCATGAATGAGTCTATTTATTTTTCCTTTTATTAAGCTTTCAGTGTTTATGGAACAAGATGCTCATTTTGTAAGTCAGTGATGCAGCACAAAACTAGACGATGAGAAAAAAAACATCCCACAAAGTTTACTTTACACGTGATGGCCTTACTGTTGCATTTCAATGGCTTAAGTAGAGTTGACAATTAGATTTCACTTTTGTGCCTCCAGGTGGCATCATGGACCAAATACTGGGTTGCTCTTTGTGGAACCCAGCTCTACTACTACCCTGCCAAGTCCCTGAAGGCCACCGAGAGAAAGCATGTAAGATTCACAACTATCACCATCATCTGTTACAGTCTGAGGGCCATGCTTTTCTGCAGGTGATGATAGAGATTGTGGATAGGGATGCATGACATATTGTATCAGCATTAACTCATTGAGTGCCATTGACGTGTGTATATATATATATATATGTCAAAGTGATTTTTCTGCAGCTGATTGCCAATCGCGGTCTCCCGCAGCCTGTGAGTAATGTTGGGGCTTCTGGGAGATGTAGTCGGAACATAAGCCATGGAGATCAAAGCAGGAAGTGGAGACGATTAGAGAGCAAAATAGACAGAAATAGAAAGTGTCCTCTTTCATTTGAGCAATTCAGTGTTTTCAGAGTCATAGTACAAAATATTCGGCAGGTCTTGAAAAATGACTCAAAATGGGCAAAAATGCTGGCACAAGGCACTGTTTTATGAAACGACTGGCACTCAAAGAGTTAATATCGGTATCAGCCACCGTTCCTCATTTTCTAACATATTGGTCCGATGAGTAAAATTGTGCCGATATTAACAGTCTGTCTAGTTGCTGTTTGTGTGTTGGGAGAAGGAGACGGAGAGAGTGGGGGAGGAGGATTTGGCCACGCCGTATTTGTTTTGGCAGTGACAGTGTCAGTAAAGCAAATGCGTTACAGGATTGTGGAGTGTTAAACTGAAGACGAGGAAAAAATGTCAGCGGTGCGGTCCTTTTTCACAGTGTTGTAAACAGTTGTTGAAAACTGATATCAGTAAATATCAGTTATCGATCATAACAGCAACATTAATATTGAGTATCGTATTGGCCAAAACTTTCATATCGGTGCATCCCGAATTGTGGTTGTTTGTATGTTTAGGCAGGTAAACATCTGACATCACGTATCTGCACTGAGACATCAGAACTGTTTCCTGGTTCCATGTGAACCAAGGTTGTTGTTGTACATATTAGTCATGTAGTTTTGGTGTCATTTAATAAGTGGAAGGTGTTCAGTGCATCTGGTCGGGTGTTTGTGAAGCTCCTATACTAAACTCAACCCCAACATTAGCTTTAAATCATGGACACCCACTCCTTAAACTTATACTAAAACTGTACAGGAGCTCAGAGGACAGCGAGATAGGGATGGGGGGGTGCAGCGAGGGAACAGACAGATGGTAGCACTTACTGAATAATGAAACCAATGACATCACTGCAGTCCTATGTGTCACTCACAGGCTAATGAGAACCTTGTGGAGTGCACATGCGGTCTCACAGACGAGATCCAGAGTTTACACACACAGTCTGTGTTGACATTTCTTCTTTTTAATTAGCATGTAGACCCAACAGAGTTCGAAAGAAGAGACAGAAAAGTGAACTCTTGATTCCACTTGTCCCTTTATACAGTTCAAGTCGACGTCCAGTAAGAGCGTGTGTTTGGTGGGTCTGATGGCCATGATGGCTGACGATCCTGAGCATCCAGACGTCTTCTTGTTGACTGACTCTGAACACGGTGAGACACACACACACACACACACACACACACAAGGAAACGGAAATGAGCAATGCAAGCAAGCAGTCAGCTCACATGCAATAAAAATGTAACCGGGGTCAGTAGAGTTCGGTTTGAATGAGGACATCACCTGTAAACATCCTCACACACACACCATAGCCATTGATATTCTTGAAGCACTGGGTTTGGTGGCCAAAGTTTGCTTGTTTATTTGTATACCAATGTAAAAATGATACAAAATCAGCATTGTAAAGCAACTGAACAAAGTGTTCCAAAACTGCAACATTGAAACATTCATGAAAAGAAAAATTAAATATGTGACATTTAGCATTTTTCCTGCTCATACACAGCTCTTGATGCACGCACACACTGAACTTTTCCACTGTGACTTTGTTTTTATCTTACTGGGCATGCCAAAGTCAAGTGAGGCTTCAGCCATCTTTCCAGGGTGTTTGAGATGGCAGGTGGAAACAGGAAACTCGGCATTTCACACTGCTTTGTCTCCGTTGCCTAGGTAATACCTACAAGTACCAAGCAGGGAACCGAATGAACGCTTTGCTCTGGTTCAAACATCTGAGTGCGGCCTGCCAGAGCAATAGGCAACAGGTACAGAGCTGTGTAAACACTCCAACACTATCAGTTTTTGCACTGATTAATGAAATGAAACTTCTTAACTTTATTTAACACACACCTCACTTTCCCCCCCACCCAAGGTGCCGGCAAATCTCATGTCATTCGAGTGACCGATGCTGAGGAGTGTGGCTGAGCAAAGATATGAGAGAGAGGATACAGACGAGGAGGATGAGGAGGAGTACTGACTCAGTAGTAGTGGGAGCTTTCACTGCCATGAGCCCCGGCCTCACTGCAGCCTCACCTGCCACCACTGCCTTAACCAGAGTACCCTGTGTGTATGCGTGTGTGTGTGTGTGTGTGTGTGTGTGCGTGCATATGCGTGTGTGTGTGTGTGTGTGTGTGTGTGTGTGTGTGTGTGTGTGTGTGTGCGTGTGCGTGCGTGTGGAAGTGACTGTTTTGGTTGTACTGACTACTGAACAAGGACCTGCACCACTGCTCCCTTCTGCGCTCAGTTTCTTTTTTGTTTTTACTCTCCAGCACTTCAGTGGAGCCATCCAACTTCTCCTCTCCTCCCTCACAGACAGATTGTCCTTAAATGGACAGAAATAATGACCTCCTCTGTTTTTAAGGGGTTAACTATTTTTTATTTGTGTCCCCATCACGCTTGAATGCAAGCTTTCAGTCTTTTTAATTGACACACAATCACAACACTCACATCAGAACTAACCCGTTTAGACTTTTGGAGAGTTTGAAATCATATTTTTTCCCACTTTTCCATTTGTTGGACTCTTTGTTCACTTGTATTTACTTGGAGTCACAGGCTTATTTACATGAACAATGACATTCTCTCTCACTCTCTCTCTCTCTCACACACACAGGCCTATTTAATTGCGTCGTTGTAAACGTGAAGGGCTCTGATTCGCAATCAATTCCAGCAGAAACAATTCCCACACTTCCTGAATGTGTCTATTTTTTTTTTTTATATAGAACTCCCCCCATATATGTTTTCTCATATACTCGCTAATTGTTCTGTACCTATGTGTGCGTGTTTGTATAACTGCATGGGTGGGAATACTTGCTTAAATTACAGGGATCTTGTCTGTGTCCCACAAAGGTACGATTGTCCCAGAATCTAAGCTAAGACGTGTTCATGGTTGGCTTGACGAGAGTTAATCCTTTTTACAATTGTGTATTTTTTTTCTCCGGTATTGTCTGCTCGCTGTTGCGCACACATACTAAACACTAAAAGACTTGAAACTGTGAAAGTCCCAAGAGAAGAGAGCAACAAGAACTCACAACCTGATTTTATCTCCTCTTCATCGCCTCTGGTCTGGAGCAGACATTCAAAGCTACCTGGAGCCATACAAACTTTAAAACTTGTTTGTTTGTATTGTTTTGTGTTGTTAAATCTTTTTTTTTTTTTTTTTTTTGCCGGGGGGGGGTGGATGGTGCAGTTCACAGTATTACCATGTCGTAGATGATCGCACAACAATGTAGTTTATGTCTGGTACATTTGAATGTTACATTTCTGTTGTTTTTCCTCCAGTTTTAGGAGCAGTTATTTTGAATATTTTTATGTAAATTGTGTTTTGTTTTGTTTTTTTGCCCCTTATTTTATTAACCCAGCTCAATTTTAGGCCCGAACTGTGTTACATCTAATTTGGACTAGCATAAGCACCTTGCTTATAATCAGTGCCAAGTGATGTGACATCACTCTTTTCTTTAAAAAAAAAATGTTCAGAAGACCATTTTATGTTTATGGCAGAAAAAAATAAGCAAGGATTAACAGTTTCTACTGAGCATCGCAGCTGTTTCACGATGCCTCAGATTGCATCCAAACAAACAAAGGTGATCAAAATGATGGAGATGACAGTGATGGAAGATTTTCACCCAGTAATATTCATCAAATTCTAGTTTCTTGTTGTTTTATGAACAGCTGTTTACTTTGTATGTTTACACAATCTTTTGCCCCAAAATCACAATCCCTTCAGTGCTCCACTTGTACTGTATAAACCTTAGTATTTTAGAAACAAATCAGAGATAGATTCATGTTGTTGATAGGTGGTGAACATACCCACACTCACAGCACTCTGTCCCCTCTAATGTGCTTCATATCCAGTTAATAGAGGCACTCATTTCAATTTATAGGATAGACGGACAACAGCAAGACAATTTAGCGCCTGTGAAGACATTCAGTCCTTTGTGTATTAACTGAAGGAGAGATGGTAGTGGATGAACCTGTGAAAAAGTGGATGAGGAAGCCAAAGACAGGCATATGTATGTGTGCATTTGTGTGCCTGTGCATACTACTCTATTTTTCTAAAGCGTTGTAATTCAAGCCACACATAGACGACCCCTCGAGGCTGCTAGTAATTGCTGAGGGAGTTGGTGGCGACCAGCTACCTAATCTACGGTGTGACTCTTGTGCCACAACTCCATGCCGGTTTATCTTGTTTACTGGCAGTGTGAAGAAAGCAAGTACTCTGAGCTGACAAACACTGATACTAATCTGTGTCCACCAAAGAACAGCAGACTCTGTGAAGTGACAGAAATCCCAGAGCTGAAGCACAATGGGGGTTAATCATTGCTGCTGTTTGAATCTGAATGGTCGGGTCTGTTAATGAAATAAGAGAAATGTGAGACAGAGTTTGGGGGACGGGATATACTTGTATACTTGTGTATATCAGATGGTGGAGCTTAAAGGGAAAAGTTTGGTTTTAATGGGTTTAATGAGGAACTTATCCATAGCAAGTGTACCTTCGGTAGATGATGGTCAGCACATCTACAGTTTGGAGAAACAGACTGAGCAAGAAGCAACGGACTGGTGTGGATGGAAGCAGCATCAAAACTGAACTGAAGCTGTTATCTATGCGCTTCTCAAATCCATCAGACACTGAAAAAAGATAAGATAGTTCATTTGTTCATGCTATTGTGCGACTTTAGTTACTCCAAACAGACCAAAATCCAAATGAAGTGTAGATTTAAACTGATATGGACATTTTTTGTCTAAAATAGGTCTTACTGCAGTACATAACTTTGCTCCCATATTGTCACTCCTGTCCGTTTCTCCAAACTGAAGACATGCCGACCACCATCTACTGTAGTTAATACAGTAATACACTGACTATGGAGAAGAACCTCATCCAATCCCACTTCAAAACACCTTAACTATCCCTTAAACCTGCTGTCAGTTAAACAAGAAGGACTTTAGACTGAAACTACAATGTAAACAAACTCAGTGAGTGGATCATCAACATCCCTGTCACTCGTCTTTCTATTTACTTGATTTGATGTTAAGTGGATGATGTGGATTCCTGAATTTAAAGTTTCATACTTTACCAAACTTTTTTTGGTCAATCACTACTAACTTAACGACCCCCTCCAATCATCTATTTCATTTCTGGTGAGAGTGGAAAAATTCAAATGTAAATTCCTCCTCATATGAGATAAGAAACTCAATGCAATGCTTGTCAGTCACTGCTTTCTATGGGGAGGGTTCACGGTGTTTCCTGTAAATTGACCACACTGTCTACAAAGGCACAATTTGCCCCATATTAACTGTTTTTGATTGAATCTGTCTTCTGATTTTATTCATTCATTTAATGGTCATGAAAAAATGTTTCACAGTTGAGATGAAGGTTTCGACCTGAGGAAGTGTTTTCATTGTGCTCATACGATGCGATTGTTCTCTGATTTAATGGAGGCTCAGTGTGAATCTTGACAGGCATCATTCATTGTTTACTGAGGACATCAGCATCCCTTTGTTTAAGTCATTGAAGGTGAGGAGGGTAATGTGTATGTGACCTTTGACCTTCACCACTCCCTTTCCCTGGCTCCGTGCGTGTCTGTCTCTGTCTGCCCATGTCCTGACTGTGGCGAGCGCTATGACCTCAGTGCTGAGTGATGCGCCGCCTGGTGTGAAGACTGAGAATCAATAAACACTCTGCCCTTTTTTACTCCACACATCACTTTCATGCTCATTGGTCTGTTTAAGGTTTTGTGTGGCTGTTTATCTAGGGTGGGGTGGGGGGGTAGTCATGAGTGTATTGTGTCACTGTTGCATTATGTGGTTCAATACTAGATACTGAATCACTTCCAGTCTTTTTTTTAAACCTGCTCTGTGAGTTGTTGCAGAGTAGTGGGGATAGGATTTCTGCTCACCTTCATTTCTTTACATTCCAATACTTTTTTTATAAACAACATTACAAGAATATTACTCAAAAAATGTAGATCCTTGGCTAACAAAATACCAAAGAACCAATCACATTAACTTCAGTTACTGTAATTCAGTTTTCCTCAGTCCTGCAGTTACAATTTCTTCCATCATCATGGTGCCAATGTTTGCTTTTTATTACGAACAAAATTACCCACTGTAGGATCATTTGCAGAGAGGAAAACCACTATTCAACACCATTCTAAATATAATATCCAACCCTGTTTTTCTGCCCAATTCTAGGGTGCTAGTGACATTTTAAAAGAAACAGGAGAGCAGAAATGACACATTACTTTTGTGACAGAAAAAGGCCTCTATTATAGTTTCTCAACTTCTGCCAAAGACCCTTAAAAGGTAGAAAATATACCTGAGATCTTCTCTTGCCCTTGTTCCTTGGAGTGATTTGATGTAGCTTTGTTTTGTTACTGTAGTTCTGTGAAGAAAATTTGCAGATTTGTTAGACTAGAACACAATCTATATTGCGATACCAACAATTAAATATTGTCCATTGAACTATATGAAGCCTTTTGTAAGAACAAAAAATAGAAACAGATTCATCATTAATAATTAAAACATATTAATGTGAAAAATTGCCACAGACTCCACTTTGAGAATCACTGCTCTATTACTTTTTAAAAATAAAACAACCAAAATCAGCTTTATTGGCTTAGTACTTGCACCAGGGATTTGACTCCAGTGTGATTATGATATTTACGTGTTAAAAAAAATTGGGAAAAAGGTGAACCACTGTGGTTGTAAAATTGTTATTCTTGCCTCTATTCTTGCATGTGTCTCCGCCTTAGGCTTTTTACGTATGGATGGACATAGTGTCGCACTGCCACCTGGTGGCTGCCCGGAGCTCCTACAGGAGGAGGAAGTGTTTCGGAAGTGAACACGGCACAGAAGGAATCGAAGGGAAAAGGGCGGAGAAGAGGGAGCTACCAGGGCATAGGGAAAATGATAAACCACCGTGACTTTTAGCGGCAAGACATGTATTATATTTAAATTCAATACCGCGGGACTTTACAGACACTTGTGAGCGACTTTGTCTCCGGTGAACGGAATACGTGCATAAGGTAAGTTAGCTCGGTCGACAGACAGTAAAAACAACAGACGACGTTTAGTGTTTAGCTAGCTGGGAGCTTTAGCTAACCTACACAGCAAGGTGTGCAGCGGCTTGCCAGCACTGATGTGATAGATGCGTCCATATCATTGCAGTTACGGTGACCCGATAAGGTAAATAACGCTGAACTTATCATCGTTGAAAGCCCCTTGAGCCCTTGCAGAGATGTGGTTTTGATCCAGACAGTGCTGACCAACCGTTTCTCCGCGGGTGTTTAAAAAAAGCCAGCAACATCATGAAAGAGCGATTGTGTTGAAGAAGCGTTGCCTGCGTGGCCAGACCGGTGTCGGCTGAGCTGTATTAAAACCACCTGAACCGTCATTTGTAATATTTTACCCTGTTAATGGCTAACTCTGTGCTGTTTTGTCACAATATTGATAACGTCACGTAATGTTACGTGTCGCTAACGTTACAGCCAAGCTTGCTAGTTGAACGTGGCAGTTGTATTAATTGTGCTGCCATGATTAATAGCTCGCCAACGTGCTACGCTGACGTGTAAGAGGTAACAGTTATGGCCCCGTGTTTTATCGGTGTGTTGAGCTGTAGCTGGCAGGTGAATTCAACGTGAGGCTGCTTTGTAATCAGTGGAGCATCACTGGGGTCCACACCGCTTCTGTACTGCAAGGTTAGACAGTGAAGACAGAGGGGCTGTGCCGAGTCCACCACCTCATCTGACCCCCTCTGCACCACAGCAGGACTACCTGTCCATCATCTGCTCACTGGAAACAGACAGGACGAGTTATGAATGCTGTAAGTGTGGCTCCACAGCCTCAACACTCAACCCAGCCCTTAGCAGCTCCTCCAGTTAACAGCCAAAGTACAGTTTGCTGCTAATTTTGCACGCAGTGCAAGTTGTATGGTGTTCTGGATGCACACACACACACACAGAGCAGACTGTCATCCTGATGTAGCTGCACATCCTGGACAGGCTTCAGCTGTGCTGCAGTACTGGGTCATTCTCTGCCCCAAGGGGAAACAAGCAAGGGGGGCAGCAAATCGATCAGTTTTTCTCTCTACATATTTATTGACAGCACATTTTTCACCTCTTCCTCTGTTCCCTTCCCCTAGTTCTCATCTACCTCTGCTCCCCGCCCTCCCTTCCAGCCTTTCTAATTCTGCTTGTCTTTCTCCAGTTGCCTGTTTGCCCAGCTTGTAGCCAGCCAGGAAAGCTTGTTTGTCAGGACAGGCAGGACGGCAGGCGGGTGACGGAGAGTTGCAGGGGCCATGCATCAGGGGTGAGGGGTATTCACTGCGGGGGACACACAGCGTCGGGTGAGGAAGGGGTTTGGGTGGGTCGGCGTGGAGATGAAGCTCAAACAGCGCATGGTGGTGCTGTGTGCCGTGCTCCTCCTGCTGGGCCTGGCCAAGATCTTCCTGCTGGATGGAGGCGAGGGCTCCGCAGCCAGCCGAAGAGACCTCAGATCATTTCGCAAGGTCAGAGAGCAAGTCAACAGTTTTAATTTGCAGAGACCTATGAACACATTAATAATGTCATTTCAGAGATTAAAATACAAGACTCAGTTATACTTAACAGCATCAGTGAGCATTTGGCAGACATATTGTTATTGTTACACAGGGTGTTATTATCTCCTGCAGATGGAAGCTGGTCTGTCTTTGTCCCGGGGAGCTCGTCTTACACACACCCTCCAGTCTCCATGGGAGATAGCAAGCCAGTGGGTGGGCCCGAGAGAGGTGTACCCGGAGGAGACCCCCGAGCTGGCTGCTGTGCTCACCTCCCTCAGCACTGCCAGGATAGAACGGGCAGATGTAGGCTATAAAGGCACGCAGCTCAAAGCCCTGCTGGTGCTGGATGGGGGACAGAAAGTGGTCTTCAAACCCAAGAGGTCAGATTTGTTATTTTTACAGGGGTGGCCCAATACCATGTTTTCATTTCTGATCGTGACACTAATACTGCAACATTGAAAATCTTCAAATACCAATCCAATACAGTCTTTTTCCCTGCTTTAAACAACTGGATGTAACTCAACAGTGTAGCCTATTCCTCAATGACAGTTGTTGACGGATAGTTTGGCCTAATGGATCATATCAGGTTATACTTTCTTTCCTTCCTGATATCCAGTCTCGTGATTCGGGCCAGTCCTGAGGAGATGCATGTGTCTGCAGACCCACAGTTGTGGACCCGCACATTCAGACCCCTTGGTTTTTTGCTACAGCACCACCTATTTTGTAAGCTAATGCATATGGATACAGAAGATGGATTGCGATCAAGTGTGTGAAATAAAACATTTAAAACTATTTTGTTTCACATATAACCCCATGCAATAGAAGATTTAAAAGCATTGCAAGATTGAGTTTACTATCATATGCACAGTAAGGAAACATGTTTCCCTGTACAATGAAATACTTCCTTTGCTATCCGCAATGAATACCGAGCAATAAAGTGTAAAAAATAGATAAATAAAGAGCAACTTAAAGACAAATAAGGCAGCAATGTGATAAAAAATGAAAAGACATTATATAGGGCCTACAGTAAATAATACAGGCTATAAGGGGTCTGAACGTATGTGTCCACAACTGCTGGTTCTGACTGTGCAGGTCTCCGGTTCTGCAGACACATACTATTGGTCCTGAGTGTCAGGTCAGTGCATCAATAATATGTATGCTTGTTTGTGACTCAACATATCATTTGTGTCCTTCTCACCTGTAGATATAACAGAGACTATGTGGTTGAAGGCGAGCCATATGCGGGCTATGACAGACACAATGCAGAGGTGGCTGCTTTCCACCTGGACAGGTGTGTAAACATCATTGTCAGAGTGTCTGACGGTTGTCCTTTCTGGGTTGTTAATGGAGCGGAGCTACTGTGTGATAATGTTCTGGTATCTCATCCTGTTGCTTTGTCCTCTCTGCAGGATCCTGGGGTTCAGGAGAGCGCCTCTAGTGGTCGGCCGATACATAAACTTGCGGACAGAGATAAAACCCGTGGCCACAGACCAGCTGCTGAGCACCTTCCTGATGCAGGGTGAGTTTCCGTCCTCTCTTTCATCTTTTCTCCCTGCTATTACATTTATCATTCCCCTGTCTTTTGACTCATCTGTCCACTTTTTTTTCTGATCTCAGTTGTCACTGTTCCTTTACTCTCACTCTCCTGTTTTTCCTCTTTCTCAGTACACACACTGCACCAGGATATAGCCTGTTTATTGAGGGTGTGGCAGTTTTAATACTCTAACTGCATACCCAATAAATATAATTTTAACCTAATCCAATATTCCTGCAGTGAGCACTACCTTTACTAAAAGGGAACTCTGGCAGTGTTACACATTAAGGTCAGTTGAGCACTACTTAGGAGTGGTACTGCACAATTAATCACATATTAGTCACATTCATGATTTTGGGTTGTCACAATTAAACGAACATGATCAACCATTAGGGGTGTAATGGTACAGTTCATTTATATTTGTTTAGTAACTTAACTGTTTTTACTTGCTTATTTTGACATAATTTCTACTTATTGTACTTGTTTACTTCTGTCATTAGTTCTTATTTTTATACAGCTCCTTATTGTGATGTTGCTCGATCCACTTTGCAGCCGGAGCACTTTAAAATTCCCATTGGTGGGATGGTGACAAAGTGAGTTCAAGCACGGCACAGAATTAATGTTGGATGAAGGTAAACTAATCTTCATCATATTTTTAAAAGCTGGGAATAGGGTTTTCAAAAGTTGCTGTTGCTATGGAAACATCAGTGGACTTGATTATAGGTTTTATCTATTCAGAAAAACTATGTAGGGGTTGTCGAAATACTGTCTTCAGCTTGATGTCCAGCTTCTTGTTCCTCCTTGCAGTGGTCATTATTACACTTCTCAAATGCTGCGCTAGTTTGTCCTGTTGCCCATGTGTAGCTGATCACTACTGAACAATGTTGGCACATGAGCCAAACTTGAGCATGTTTTGTAAACTATAACCACTGCAAAGAAGTTATGACAAGCTGCTCCTGACAGCATTTCAACTGTTAACCATAGCAACAAATCTGTTTCCATGGCTATTGACTGTGGGGCTGTTACTCACTGCGAGTGGGCATATTCGAGATGGAGACTAAACAGTCTGACTGTGACAGTTCAGCACTGTTACACCCCTATCAACTATGATTTAGATGTTAAAAATGAAATCAAGCACTTCCTATACAATATGATCTCACAAAAATCCATGAAATGACCACAGCCTCTTGACAGCACATTACACAGTGGTGCCACAGAATGTGTTAAAAGGATGTGCCATAACCACAGCTGGTGTGTGTTGGAAAGAAAAAGAGACGGACTTTCCCCATGCACATTCATTCCATCACTTGTGTTGTCTGAGTCAAACACACAAAGTAGCCTGAGGAACACCAAATGTCACTGCTGCATCCTGTTTGCTAGCGAGGCAAAGTATTGTTGGGAGTAAAGTTACGGCAATTATTAAAAGTGGTTCCCACAGTAAAAAATTTACCCAAAGAGGATTTTGTCCATAGTGTCTTGTTACATTCACTCTCATAACATAAGTTCATTAATCCTGAGGGAAATTGTTGTGCAGCAATACAAAATAGGAAATGTAAAAGATCCTAAAAGTGTACATGTTGTGCAAAAGAGGAACAAATAAGCTGCTAAGTTAAAAGTCACATGATTCTACATGGTGGTACATGGTATGTTGTTTTTGTCATTGTTGGACGTATTGGATGGATACGCTCATCACCCAGTCAGCAACTCAGTGCATTTAAGCACGAAGACATGATCAAGACGACCTGCTGAAGTTCAAACTGAGCATCAGAATGGGGAAGAAATTTGATGTGAGTGACTTTGAAAGGATTGTTGGTGACAGACAGGCCAGTCTGAGTGTTTCAGAAACAACTATCAAACAAACAACTATCTCAGGTTACCGAAGAAATGAATGGTCCTTGGGCAAAAATACAGTGTTAATGCCTTGTTGAGGTTAGAGGAGAATGGCCAGACTTGTTTTTTACAATTATCATGGAAAATATTAATATTTGACTCTAAGAATGTTCAAGATTATAAATTGAGAATTCTTTTCCAGATTTTGAGACCAGTTGCATTGCTCTAGCTCCTTCCTTCTTGAAGTTATGGTTAAAAACGCATATTTGACCTTGGTGACCTTGACATTTTACTGATCTTGACCAAACTGAATCTGTGACTTCTGGATTCCTATATTGGTTTATATACCAAATTAGGTGACGATTGGCTGAAAATTGTTAACCCTGGAGCGTTCAGAAATATGCAAAATCTGTCATACATTACTATGGCATGACCTTTCATTTAACGTTGATGACCTTGAATTGCATCCGATCACCACCAAAAATTAATCAGTTTTAAGTTAGGCCACTTCTGACCAATCCTGAAAATTTCGCCAAATTCCATCCATAACTTTTTGAGTTATTTTGCAAACCAACACATAAACAAACAAACAAACCCTGGTAATCACATAACCTCCGCCAAGGAGGTTATGTGATCACCATGTCTTCGGTGGATTTCATAAGGTGTTTGATTCACTTAAGTTATATTGTATTAGGGTGATAGACACACCTCAGTTTGTTTTCCACTTAATGGTCTCACTGTGTACAGTGTGCCTTACATATTGGGGCCAATACCAAAAAATACAAAAAGACAAGCCTTTTCAATGTGGCATCAGTTTCAACATTCTGGGTATAAAAAGTTGGTATTATCAGGAAGTCATTCCCAGTTCATCATTCAAGCAGCCATGAACACACAACTTTACTTAACGGATGAGCAGCACCACCTGGTCATAGCGCTCCTTCAGGTCAGTTGCAGGCAGTCAGATGTTGCTCGTGAACTTGGTGTGTCTCAAAATGTCATCAGCAGACTTGCAGCAGGACACAGAACTACTGGCAGTGTTCATGACAGACCCAGGAGTGGAGCCCCACGAGTGATGGACCGCAATGATGACCAGTACCTAAGGACCTATGCACTCAGACACTGTTATGCAACTGCCACACTGCTGCAGGCCTGTTTATGAGAAGTGAGGGGTGCTAGAGTTTCCAGACAAACCATTCGCAACCGCTTTGGCTTGAATGCCAGACGACTGTCGCAGGTGACTCCACTGACACCAAGACACCGCTGTGACTGTTTGCAGTGAGCACAAGACCATGTGGCCTGGACAATGCAGCAGTGGTCTACCGTCCTTTTCACTGAGGAGTGAAGGGTCACCTTGCACAGAAATGATGGTCGTCAGCGTTGCTGGAGAAGGCAAAGTGAGTGATACGCTGAGGTCAACATGGTCTCCAGGGTTCGCTTCGGTGGAGGACGTGCAACAGTCTGGGCAGGCATCACCAGCGCAAAACAGATTTGGTGACTGTAGATGGCTCAGTCACTGCACGTTCTTACCTCGGAGACACCCTAGAACACATCATCATCCCCCAATTCCACCAGCACACCCCTAACTTTCTGTTCATGGATCATAGTGCTCCACCACATCGTTCCAGAATTGTCACAGCTCAACTTCAGGATATGGTGTGGCCAGCAATGTCCCCTGACCTGAACCCCATAGAGCAGGTCTGGGACGAGCTGAAGCAGCGGCTGGATGCTTGTACCCCACCTGACCTGGCAGAACTGTGTGGAGCACTTGTGGAGGAGTTTACTATAATATAACTGACACTAACAATGTTATCTTCACTTTTTCAAATCACTTAAGAAGTTTAGGTTACAGCTCAGCAGAGTCTTGCTGCCTGATGAATATAGGGGAAATTCTAAAGTGGATATTCGCTATTATTTTGATATTAACATTTTTTTTAAATTATGTGGGTAGGCTGTTGGGGATTTCCATTACAATTATAGGAAAAAACACAGAATTGTGAAAGTAATCATTAGTTACAGCTGTAGTTATTCCATATAATTCTTGTTGGTATACAGTGAACTGAAATGACAAGATCACATGAATATGGGTATATGGAAATTAATGTAGTTGTAGTTGTTGGCCTGACAAACTGAACCTCTGTGTACTCTATGTAGTCCATTGAACATCATCTGACTCATCTCTGTAATGGCCTTTGCCATAGTGGTTTACAGCAGGTGGCCAGTATGACACCCACTGTCACAGTGGCACAGGCAGTGACACAGATGTGTCATTTAGTCAACAAAAGTTTTTAATAAATGAACCCTTCAAAGGACTGTTTCCTCAGAGCAAAACCCATAGATGTATCTAGATATGCATCAAGATTTTGGTAGCATACTGTTTTCATTGTAAAGATATAGAGGAGTAAGGTCCACCTGAACAGAGAATGAAGTTGCTCTCCCTCTGTGTGTGATGTAATCAGAGCTTCACTGTGCTTTGCTGACATAGCCAGGCTGCCCATGCATTGCTCTTAGTGCACGTGAGTGCACCACACCAACTCACTCATTATTACATTCCTATTCACATTCACATTCCTTCACTATTATCATATTTTATTCTCTCAAAGAATTCTGCAGCTTCCTACTGTACCTCATCACAGTGCCATGCTTGCATCTCATATTTTATTGCTAAGGAGTCATGATCAAGGAGATTTATTTTCATCGGTACCTTCTCTCTCTCTCCCTGTCCAGGTAATAATACATGTTTCTATGGAAAGTGTTATTACTGTCGTGAGAGTGAGCCAGCATGTGCAGAGGGAGAGATCATGGAGGGGTCGTTAACCCTTTGGCTGCCAGACGTCTGGCCGCTGCAGAAACACAGACATCCCTGGGGACGCACGTACAGAGAGGGGAAACTTGCCAGGTGGGTGTTCAAATAGAAGAAGAAGAAGAAGAATTCCTTTATTGATCCCTCAATGAGGGAAATTACATTTTTTCACTCTGTTAGTATATTTTTCAGTTGCACATTACACACACAAGTTATGAAACAAACATGCATTAGAGGAGAGGTGTTAGAGTGAGGGGGCTGCCCCTTATCCAGGCGCCCCGAGCAGTTGGGGGTTCGGTGCCTTGCTCAAGGGCACCTCGGCAGTGCCCAGGAGGAGGAACTGGCACCTCTCCAGCTACCAGTCCACTCTCCACATTTTGGTCCAACCTGGACTTGAACTGGCGACCCTCCGATTCCCAGCCCAAGTCACTACAGACTGAGCTACTGCCGCCCAAATAAGGAGTTTCAGTCTGCTATTCAATGACATTACTGAGATATTGATGTCTGCTGTCAGATGGAAATGGAAATGATGCTGAACATCAACAACTTTTCCATAGTGGTGGTATTTTAGGTCTACGGTCATAAAGAAGCTGACCTGTACTTTCCTAATCTTAAAGAGCACTCCTACTCCTCCTCCTACTTTTTTTTTTTTTTTTTTTTTTTTTTTGCGAGAAAAACTTCTTTGGGTGGGAGGACAACTGAAGACTGAGCATACTGTGGTCGGTTATCTTTTGATGTTAGTGATATCCATGACAACTTGATGTGGTGACAGGCTTTTGCGTTTTGGAAATTTCATCACACGCCCCCAAGAGGTGTCAGCACAACCCATCATTTGTGATTTGAAATTATTCATTGACAGCTAATTTTTTTCTTAATTTCAATGGCACTGAATTTTGTTGAGATAACACTGACAAAAAAAAAATCTAAAAAATGACATGGCAAAAATTGCCCGAAAAAAATAATCGCAGGGCCTTCCTTGTGCGTTTTAGAGAAAAGTCCAAGCACGCAAAATCAAAGGTCTTGATGAGTACTACACGCCTACAAAATTTCATAGTCCTACAAAAAACTTGTCCATCACGATAATCTGAAGGGGGCGCTACAGAGCAGTTATTTTGGGTCGGTTTTTGCGCCAATTAAAATACGTAAATTTTCACCGAACCAGACCCCTGCAACATTTCGTGACTGTTTAAGCATTTCTAGGGGGTAGCCTGGGTAGAAAAATAGGCAAAGTAAAAATAATTGCTAGCCTCAGCTAGGAGCTAGCAGCAGTTGGCTCAGGCCCTAATAAAAAGTTAAGATGTGTTTCAAATGGGATAATTTGCAATGCTACTGCAGCAAAGTGGATAGTGCAACAATAACAAGGGCCTATCAAACGATAAGGGTATCAGTAAACAATATATAAAAGTCTAAATAAGCAACAAACCAGGTGGAAAAAAACACATAACCACTGAATGTATGGCATTAGCATCTTTTATTAGAAATTTGTGTTTCATCTGGTTTCAACATTGACCATAAGAAGTAGAAGTCAGCACCCAAATACGGGTGCATTCACGAAACGAAAGTCAGTGAGAGTGAGACACAGTTGCACAAAGTGTGTTGCTCGAAAAGTTGGGCACAGGTGAGTGATTAGAGTCTGTACCCCATCTACTGGATAAATAGCACTGGGATGCCATTAAATGCCCGTTTCATGAAAATAGTCAGTGTTTAATCTGCAAAATTCTGGCCGATGTTGATTATTTTGAAAAGGGCTATAATCTGGCGGTTAAATCAGTCAGGCCCTAATTACAATGATTACTGACATAATAAACTAAGTGAGAAGTAGGATCATTTTCTCATAGACTTCTATACAATCAGAGTATTTTCATAGCCAGATGAATCGCCCCGTTTGCTAAAGAAGCATATCATCTGCATATGAAAAATGTAAATAATAGTGGTGAGAGCGCATATCTTCAGTTCCTTTGTTTCAGCTGGAAGTGTGGTTACATGTCCATTATATCAGGTCTACTTTATACAGTGGAAACCACTTATAATGATCAGTTTTTTTAAACTTTACTCCACGATTCTTTGCCTCAATGGCCAACAAGATCCCCCTGATGATGTGTCTGGACATTTTTTTTTCAACACTGCAGCGAGATCCAGTGTCTCCACTCTATCCAATCAAATGCGTCTATTGAGACTGTCTAAGAGATGCATGTTTGTAATATTCAGCCGTGAATCCGTCAGGTGCTTTATTGTTTTGCATATGAAATAGTAATTTTATTAATTCTTCATGGGGGAGTTGATGCATTAATGTAGTTTGTTGTTCAGCTGTTAACAACAGATATGGAGACACTCCTGTATTAGACATTAATGTGTTTTAGTGTTTCAGTTTACTAATTTTCTTTAGCCGAGATGCCATTGTCATTACTACTTTTTATATTTCTTAGAGTTACTTTTTGAAAGGATGTACGTTCTCTGTTTTTGAGTAGTGTATTGTTAAAATGCCATCAATGCAAGGTGTAGTGTTATCAGTGCTATCAGTTGCTAGTGTTATGCTTACTGGGACATATTCAGTGATGGCTATGGTGTCGTTGTTCTATGTAGCATGGAGTGATTTTACCATCCATTATTTCTAATGGCAGACAATGTCAAATTCTTGATTTCACAGTTAATGAGAACTTGTTTTAGCAGCAAAGCTGAAACCTTAGCTGAATAAATCTATATATACCGTGTGTCCTGCATGCAGTTCCGTGGAGCGGATCTTGACACCCACACCTTGGACTTCCAGTCACAGAGTCACAGTCTTCCTCTTGTTTGGCTTCAGGCCCTTTTTTCTGCACACATGGTCATCTAGAGTCTCATTTTGCTGTCATGACCAGAATAAGATTGTGAATGATGGCATAAGGTCACTATTCTGCATGGAAGTGCTTTAATGTTAAGTACAACAGGAACATCAGCACATTATATTGACATCAGAGAGAATTAGCCTTGAACACGACCATTCACACATACTCGACTGTCATCGAATATTAAGCAAAAGTGGACTTTACATAATAACTGAAATGTGAATTTTAACAGAATCTGCTCAGGCACTGCTGAGTTAAAGCTGAATAATATGCACAGACCAGCGGTCTAAGTGTAACCTGCTGAGCTCAGCAGTAATGAAGCTCCTAACATCATCAGATTTCTCCTATTGCAGGAGTTCAATTGTAAGTGCAGACATTTGAGATTATGTAAGGTCCTGGAATTGTGTCTCTCTCACACATTGTTGAGGTCAGGCAAGCTCTGTTGAATATGCATCATATTGGCATCCTGACAGTGATACTATGTTATGGAATATTGTGTGATGAAAAAAAAATGGTGAACTCCACTGAGTGCAGGGCGGATGTTACAATGATGAAGATAACAGCACGGCCACAGAAGTGCTATATGAGAAGAGTCCTCCTGGAGTGACACAGTTTTAGTCTTTTGCAGGGTTTCTGTGGTTCCTGAAAAAATTCTTAAAATGTCTTAAATTAAAATCCAGGTAATTAAGGTTTTAAATTGTCTTAAATTTACCATACATTCACTGTATGTATTAAATTTTCAGATGGTGCATTTAATGCCAATAGGAAAACACAGTATTCTGAGATTTCCTGCAATTTTGCATGTAATTTTGTTCACAAAATTCACTTCTTTGTTCTTGAAATTAATTTCTATCATTGTTTCAAGTGTTAAAGGGCTGGAAAATATTGGGCTGCTAAATATTGATATCGGCATCATTCTCAAAAATTCCACATTGGTCGGGCCCTACAATAAATTGACTATTTTTTTTTATCAAAGAAATTGTTATGACATTTTTTGGTCTTAAATTATATTTGTTTTTTGATTTTTAAAATGGTGCAGGAACCCTGTATTGTGTTATTATTTCTGCAGCAGCAATTCTAATGCGTGTGTGTGTGTGTCATCCAGGTGGGAGTACGATGAGAGTTACTGCGAGGCTGTAAAGAAAATGCCTCCGTACGATGCCGGGCCAAGGCTGCTGGACGTCATCGACACAGCCATATTTGATTATCTCATTGGGAATGCTGATCGTCATCACTATGAGAGTTTTCAGGATGATGGTGGCGCCAGCATGCTCATCCTGCTTGACAATGCAAAGAGGTGAGTGCTAATGTGAAGTATTTCTATCAAAGATCAATTGTTTTTGTTCTTTTTATTGTAACAGAGCATGATTTTACCTCTAAATAATTCCTCTTGCACATATTTAATTAGTAAAAACAAAAAATCAAACAGAATTACTCTTTGTAAAAAGCAAATATTGTCAGTTTACAGTGTTTCCCAGCTTTTTTTCGCCTGGGGGGGGGCCTGGGCTGGAATGAGCGTGGTTCGTCATTGGTGCATTTGGACCTGACTAAACAGTTAACACTTTTTTGGCTTCATTTTAGCAATGGAACATTTTTTCATACATTACATACGTAATGTTTGGGGCAGGGACACAAATGGGATTTTTGAACTGGTTTATTTTGTGTAATTTGGCCTTCAATCATGGTCATCATCAATATTTATTATTATTATGTTATGATCAACATTTACAGGTAGCTACCAGTTCCTCTTTAGGACCCTGAGGAGTGAGAGTTTGCCTTATGGTGTGTTCACTGGAAGTTGGACCGTAGTGCTCCCAGCTCTTCCAGCCTTACAGACGTACAACGAAACATGTAGCTACTGTTTACGTTAGTAGCAGATAGCATGAATTCTATGCCGGGTTGGTGAGATTAATTTAACTTTCCGTCTACATCTTCTGACTTGGAGCTTTGAGCGGGAAATTCTGACATTCCTGTATAACTTGAACACACCATGAGTCGGAACTCAAACCCCAGGCTCCCAGTGCTGCTGCAATGACATTAATCCTCTGTTTTGCAGGCGATATTTCTCTCCTTATGCTGGGAAAGAGGGGAGCGGATCAGTGTCTTGATGAATCTGAAGTGACATGTCCCCCCATCCCTAGTGACATCTGAGAGCATTACAATATTCGTAAATTTTCTGAAACCAAAAACTTTTTTGTACCGTAATGATGTCGGCAACCCGCTCTCTGAGTGTGGTGGGTGCCGTGCGAGGAGTGAGAGAGGAGCGAGGAGAGAGAGGGGAGAGCCCCGGCCATTACGAGGAGAGGAGAATGCAGATAGCAATGCCTAGTCTCTGAAATTGTGCAAATTAGTTAGCTTTTTATTTGATAAAAAGTACACTTGTTATAGTCCATCTTGATTAAATAATAATTAAATAATGCCTTTTTTGTTTTAAATATATGACTTAAATTTCTACACTGGAGGGGAAACACTGGTTTAAATGGAAATGCAGACAGCATTAACATTAAGAGTCAACTTCCTGGAAAATTGTGCACTTTGATCAGCCAACATGTTTTAGTATGTCCTCAACACAGCAGCAGAAATGTTTCTTCTTTTACATGAAGTCGGTTTAATTTCAGTTTGTTTTTTGACATTTTCCGGCATTGCACATATTTTCAGGAATTAACTTATCACAACTGAAAGTACTGAGTCACGGAGAACAACCACTGTCATGAAGTGAATATATCAAGTTGTTATTCTCTCTTTGAAGCTTGATGATCAAAACCACAGGAGTACCAAACCAACAGGATTTCATGTTGCCATTTTTCAAGAATTTGTCACAGTTGGCAGGATGAGGTCATAAAAGAATCCTGTTTTTCTGTTTGAGCAAACATGTAATGATTTTAGTAGCTTGACTTGCTTTAGTTTAATATTTTGGCACAAATCAGGGATCTCTTGGTTTTATGTTCAGTCAACAGCAGCAGATACTTAGTGCTTCTGAGATTTGAGTCATTTCCTACTTGAGTAGATAGTCCTGCTTGGCAGTGTGACATGTCTATACAAGCACGATAAACTGAAAACTGACCAGCATCATCTGTGCGCTCCAGTACTCAAACTACCATGTATGCCGGAAAAAGAAAATTAAAAAAAAAAAATAATTGTATCAAAATTTTTTGATACAATGCCAATTTCGATACCTTTGTTTCTATACCAGTTCCAGAACAATACTTTTTTTCGATACCTCAGTATGTTACAGTATTTTTGTGTAATTTAGGCTTTAATCGTGGTCATCATCAGTATTAATTTATTATTTTTAATAATAATAATGTCAACTCAATAAGTTATTTTTATGTAATTTGATCTTTATCAGAGTAGACATACTAGACAATGGTGTGATGATGATCAACAGACACAGGCTGCTACCAGTTCAGATCAATGTAACCTCAGTTTCGTGCTCCCATCTCTTCCAGCCTTACAGATGAAAAACATGTAGCTACTGTTTACGTCAGTATCAGCATACATTATATGTCGAGTTGATGAGATTAATCTGACGTTCAAAGGTGGAGACCTGACTTCATGGGGGATTCCGCAACTACCCCTGGCTGCTGCACGGAGCTCGGGGCATGCCTCAATGAGGGGCAGAGTCAAACACTTAACCCCGCCCACATTGAGCCTACCCATTGGCTAGAGAGTTAGGGTTAGGGGATCGCACTGTTAGGCGTATCGCATCTGATGCTTGACATTGAGCCACTCCCCGATCTGCAGGCTGCAGCCAGTGACTACTTGGATTCTGATTAAATTCTGACTTGGGTCATGGAAATTTTGATACACATGAGTTGAAAACCTCCCCGTGCTGCTGCAATGGCATTAATGCTTTTTTACCAGTGATGTTGCCTTATTGGAATTTGGCACTAAAAGATGATAGGCCTACCTTTTTTGATAGCTGATAGGATCAGAGCTTTTTGGTTGGTGCTACAAAAGTTTGGTACCCAGCCCTTTGTCCATCCCTTGTGAATGTGATATCTCAGGAAACTCCAGGACAATGAACAGATTAGAATTCGAAAGGTCAAGCTGTTGTATGTTTACAGCTCATTCCAAAATCAGTTTGAAAGCTAGTTGAAGGGTTTGTTCCAAATACTATTTGATGCTTTTCATCCTAATGCTAAACATGAAGATTCCTCAGAGGAGCACGACATAGGAAAAAAACAATAGAGTGTGGCTAATGCATTATGATGCTTTTCATGAGCACAGTGCAGTCAGGCCTCTGGCTTCAAATGCTTTAAATTTTATTTGAAATTTGTTGTTTTATTTCACGTGCAGCTTTGGAAACGCAGCTTTAGACGAGCGAAGCATCCTGGCGCCTCTCTATCAGTGCTGCATGTGAGTACTCAGAAAATGATCACGTCAGTCCTTGATTTGTATGCATATTATTTTAGTAGAACATCTCATTTCCTCTATCCGTCAGGATTCGTGTGTCTACGTGGAACAGGGTAAATCTGCTGAAAGGAGGAGTTCTGAGTTCAGCTATGAGGCAGGCGCAGATGTTTGACCCCATCCAACCCGTCCTGGCTGAGCCACACCTCGCCGCCCTGGATCGACGTCTCTCTGGGGTCATAGCAACTGTCAAGCAGTGTATGGAGGCACAGGGCCCTGACAACACTCTAATAGAGGACCGAATGAACCTCCCACACCCTTAGAAACAAGGTGGAGGTGAAAAAGAAATAGGAGCGACCAGGACTTTTCCTCACAAGCCTGGCGTGTTTTTCACTCTGGTAAGACTGGAGTTATTCTGCAAAAAGGAATTCAAAGCAGTGTCAGCTTCAAGATAAAAACATTTTCTCAGGACTGTTGTGCACTACAGGACAGTATCTGCTGTGACAACACTCTTGTCTTGTGCCATATTCTCCCTCCCAGTCCTCCTTCTCCTTAGGAGTCAAATTAGGACGAAGGATGGAGCTGAAGACACTGAAATGAGCAGGAGGGAAGGTGAAAATGAGCCACCACTCAACTGTGTCGCACGCTGTTTGGATCTTACAGTAAAGTTGATGAATTAAACTGTTGAATTAACAGGAAAAATAAATCCAGTTTTCAGAACTGACAAAGATTTTTTTGTTTTCCTCGAATTGAAATTGATCTTTGATTGTAAGGAAATGAGACCTTCTCCCCTAATTGTGTACATATTTAAGTAAGTAGTGACATAGAATTATGTGACGAAAGAATATACATTTGTGTGATTATAGTATTACATGAATTTAAGGGTGTGAGTGTGTCTGTGTGAGAGAGAGAGAGTTTGTGTGGGCATGTGTGTGTGTATGAAGGAGCGCCATATTGTGCCGTAAATAAGAAAAGCTACTGACATAACAGACTTGAAGTGAGGGGACGGAGGGTGAGTGTGAGAGTTTATCTTCAGCATTAAACTGATCTATTTAATTGTGGCTCTCTCTCAGTCATCTTATTCCACCAAAAAGTCTGTTTGTTTTTTTTGTTTTTGCGGTACAGTCAATGTTACTGTAAAACATCCTCACTTACTTTGATATGATGTTGTGTTAGAAGGGACTTTGACTGTAGACAACAAAATTTTGTTTTCATTTTTTTCACTTTTGTTACTTCTTGTGCTCTACATTTAATCCTAATATAAGGCTCCCATAAATGTTTTCATTTTAGTCAGAGATTTGATTACAAACAGGCCCACAGGAGGAGCTGATCAGAAGACACAAAATATGTAAGACATGCTGCTAAAATAGCTTCACCAGAGCTGAGTCACATCTTTAAAGCCCCTTTTACACAAAATAAATGCAGTACTGATGCACTGCCCTTTTCTTCCATGTGCCCAACTCATGTCTCCTGAATCAGATCCTCGACTCCGAGCTAAAGGAAGGTCAGCAAAAAAAGAAACGTTTTCAAATGCCGATAGAATTGCAACCACATAAGATAGAGCAACAATTATTTTTGCATATAAAAAAAATTCATAGGAGAAACATGCATTCAGTGTTTCCCAGAGCGCTGTTTCCTTCCACTGAAGTCAAGTCAACCACAGTATAATCAATCTTCTTCACAGCACTTTCTATGTTGGAATACGACATCATGTTGTGTGCATGAAGTTTGTGTTAGCTGTTAGCAACTTTCTGTTTAGCTGTTGTTTATTTCACTTTTATGGATGAACACGATCTTATACCAAGATATATATGATCATAAGTATCTGGCACACTTAGCACACTCTGACGGACTAGCTCTGTGATAGGCCATAAAGGGTTAGACCCCAGAATTAGTATCTGCCCCATATATCCTGCATGGAGCGCTCTTAACCCCTTGATGTCTGTGTGATCTAACCTGTTACCAGAGATTATGTCAAATCGTGTTCATCGCAGCGTCTCGCTGTATGATTTCTGGTGTAACTTTAATGAGAAGTTGATTTCTTTAGAAAAATGGACAGAAATGCTGAGGAGCTAATGCAGGTGACAACAAAGTAAAGTCCTTGTTGTTTGTCTTGGACGCAGACCTCAGGTGCTTAAGTGTGGAGGGGTTTTCAGTTGTGGTTTGGCACACCTGTGAGAACATCACATCATGTTTGACCTTTGATAATGAAAAAGGATGTGTGTGGACTGCTGATTAGTTAGATGACACTTTTCTTCCACAAACTAAGCCTTTCCTGTCCTGTTTTTTGTTAAATCTCTCAGGTGAAATTGAAATACCCAGCCTGCCCAAAACAGAATCAAATCCTCATCCCTTTGAATCTAATAACTCTGTTCCTGGAATCAACGTTGGAAGCCTTTGAACAGATTTAACTGTTGTTACTGTACCTCTGGTGATGGATTTCCCCATTTCAGCTTGTGCTTCTGTTACAGATCATCTTTCACCACAGGAGCTCATCCTTATCACTTGACATTTATTTCAGCTTGTTAGTCAGTGGGGATATCATGGCTACAAAGTGGTAACTGGTATTCTCTGATTTGAGTAAACATTGTAGTTGTTGCTTCAACCGCACATGTGGCAGGTTCCTCTTTCACACATGCAAGTTGTTCGGTTGCAGCTGTCTGCGTTTCCTTACAGTCACATCCAGCCTCTCATTGTTTATCTAGTAACAGGCCACATGATGTAGGGCACCTGTTTCATTTAGGCTAAGCAGGTGTTTTACTTACCAAAACATTGAGACATTGATGAAAACCACAAGTTTAATCATGTCGGGGCATGTCATGTCAGAAATGTGCCTCATGTATCTGTTTATTGGTTCTGTCGCTGCCATCATGCCATACGTCATTCCGTTTTTATTTGGTCAGTTTTCATTTGAGTTTCCCCCTCTCTTTCATCTCCAAATAAGATTTTTTTTCCACTTATGTTTCATTAATTTGTGGGCTAAAAAATGCTACAGTAGTCATAATTATTACATATCACAGACACTAGATGTCTCTCCAAGATAATATATGCATTTTACAGCTAGTGTACTGCTAAAGTTAGTGTAAAGTCACCACTGAGTGTGACAGATACCACAGAAGTCCCAACACCTATTACAGGAATATAAAAACCTGTGTAGGAGATAAAGATAACGTTATGAGAATGACATGATGACTGTTGCTCACTACAAACACACTCAATAAGTATGTTTAGTCAATGAGACTGATCATCCCTAAATTAGAAAGTTAATATGCCACCAATAGATTTCAAAATGACAACTCACCAGGTTTTGTTGTAAATTACCTCACTTGGTTTAAACTTTAAAGGGAAACTACCCTTCATTATGGATGGTGCAGACCTCATACTTGATGGCATCAAAAGTTTGAGCATTATGTTTCTGTATGTTTCTGGCTTTTGGAGAGAGAGAGAAGCTCGTGTTCACAAATATTAATTCAACTTTCCAAGGCCACAGAAATAACATATTTGGGTTTCTTAATTTAGGTGTCATTCACCTTGAAGGAGGTTCAACCTCGATGAGCTCGCATCTCTACCTCCACAACCTGATGAATATGGGAAAATGACTGTGTGTGTGTGCGTGCGTGCGCGTGTCAGCCGTTCTCTCACATCCCGATGTGCTAGTTTCACTCATGCCTCTCTCGCTTCCGCTTGCGTGTGTGTGTGTGTGTGTGTGTGTGTGTGTGTGTGTGTGTGTGTGTAGCATTTATGTACATATCGTGTGTGCGCGTGCACGGGCACCCACGCACGCCCAGGCCTAAATAAAGCGTGGCTCACCAGCGGGCTCTTTCCAGTCACTCCCCTCCTCTCACCTGGCCCACTCTCGTTTTAAAAGCCCCGGTGAGCTCGTGCAGGATGCGCAGAGCACCAATGGACCGGAGGACGATGCAGGCTGACGGAGGCCACGTGATCCACCGGGACAGGCGCACGAGGAAGCTGGCGGTAATCGTTGTCGTGCAGAACGTGCTTGTGACCGTGAGCCTGGTGATCGCGCTTTACGTTTTCTGGGATGTTCAGGTGAGTAAGAGGACTGGAGGAGCTGATGTGCAGCCTGTTGGTTCATCATTAGAGTCATACAAAAAAAAAAATAAAAAAAAAAATCTAGCATTAGTTGAACCCTGAAGTCATGCAACATGATATTTACAATGTATAATAATAATAGTAATATATTCTATTTATAGTGTCATTTTCATCCAAAGTATGTTAAAACAGATAGAAAAAATAAAATATTAATAAAATATCCCATGAATGTATATATGTAATTAAACTGTATCCATATGCATCAGTGCTTATATGTGTATATATGTGTGTGTGTATGTGTACATGTATATATGTATATATGTGTATATATACGTGTATATGTATATATGTGTATATATGTGTGTATATATATATACGTGTGTATATATATGTGTATATACACACGTATATATATATATATATATATATATATATATATATATATATATATATATCAAGTCAAGGTTGAGGAAGTTTTATCACTAGAAAGCTTATTAAAAGTTTTTTAACCTGTGAGTGAACTTCCTTAAACAGAAAAAGGTTGACTGTGTAATGATCATCACCACATGATGGACTGGTTGCATTACAGTGAGCTCATATTCAAACAGGATGCCACGCTGAACCTTTCACAATGATCATATGGAAGAAAGAAAGTCTTCAAAAGACATATTTTCACTGATAAATGTCACTGTTTAGTGTTCTTGGATGACTGACATGGCGTGGACATATCAGCATGGTGTATATTGATCATTTTAACGTCTAACATTTGTTCTACATTTAGACTATGGTGTTTAACGCTGTGTCACTACTCTCACTACCATTATTATTCATCCCACACTTTCCCTTGTTTCTGTCAGCCTACCAACTTTCACATTTTCACATCTCTCAGCCACCTTATTAAACAAACAATTGCTTTGTGCCTCCTAGAGCCGAACTCCGAGAACAGAGCAGGCTTCTGAAGACAATGTCCACATACGGTTTCTTCCCATTCCAGGTGAGAAAAATACCTTTCTTTTCTTTCTTTGTCTTTTTGTTACAGATCCATAAAACTGTGTTTTTAAAGTTTCTCAATATGCTAAACAGGCTTCATTTTCCCCCTCTTACCCTTCAGACATCTCAGGAAATGTGACACTGCAGTTGAGTAACGTTTTCAGCAACAATTCAATGAGTCTGGTTGATGAGAAGAAAGACCAGATCTACGTCAACTGCACCGGACCCTATGTGTTGTATATGTACCTGTGTTACATGGACGTGGACGAAAAGGAGGCTAAAGGGACCCTGCAGCTGCAAGTGGTCGGCAGAAAAACTCCGGTCAGCTCGTTCCCCCTGAATGCTTCCCATGAGGTCTGCAGGGGGCTCCACAGTATAGCCTTCCTCAAGGAGAAAGAGAAGGTCAGTCTGCACTTGTACGCCACAGATGGGTTCAAGATCAAGACTATGACTGTGGGCCTGAGCTATCTGCTGGGGAGCCGCTGTGAATACTGAAGAGGGCAGATGAAGAAGAAAAGATGATGAGCGAACCGGAGCAAGGACAGGAGCTTGGGACTTGTGTTCATGTGATGTCGTCAGAACAGACACTAAGCAGGGCTCACACTGATGGCATGCTAGCTCCTTGACCAAATGAGCTTCTGCTAGTTTCACTGACAGCAAGAAATCTCAACATCTTGTGCATGGTCCAGAGCACGAGTCAACTCATTTGATTTTCTTGGTGGTGATTCGCAATTCTCACTTTGACAATAGGAAATGAAATGAAATTAACCCGTGCAAGTCCAAAATTTGGATAATGTTCTTGAACCATTTTAGGACTGCACTAGTACTTTTGCTATTTATTACCTCAGCCAAGGAGGTTATGTCATTTTTAAAATGTTTTGTTTTTTATGTCAGAACAATAGTTCAAAGTCTAAAGAATATAATATAATGTAATATAAGACGAGGGAAAACAAAATACAATCACATTTAAAATAAGCTGGAACCGTGAAATATTTGTCATTTTTGTTTGTCAAATGACCTAAAAATCTTATTCATAATGTTTTTATGTAGACAAATCTCAGGGTTAGGGCTAAATATCAGGCCCATAAATGAAAGTTTTGTTATTTTTGTGAAAAATATCCTTCTAACAAGGCTTCTAACTAAGTGTGACACCTAGTGGTTGGATGTTATCAATGTTAGCCCCTTCAAAAATGCTCTTCAGTGGCAGTTATAACTGCTAATACGTGATTAAAGTCACATTTTTTTGCCTCTTTTATAAGGTAGCCCCTTGAGGCTTGTTATCAGAAAGTCTGAGCACACTTTTAAAAGGGATACAGGGTTAAGAAGCAGTTTTGCACTCCTCAGATGCCTACAGATGGATAACTATCTAATATACCATATTTTTATGTATATTGATTTGTGTGGTAACTAATGATTCTTTTCCGATTTACTGTCAATTCACCATATTTTTCTCCTCATATTTTCTATGACCAATGTGCTAACAGATGTTGATTGTTGTGTCTCGATAGGAGCAGAGCTGCTGCTCCTGGAGAGTAAACTTTATGTGAGACCAGCCTGGTTTCATTCCCAGGGAGTTATATACTTTGTCACAGTGTCACAGATGGGACATTTTGGCGTCAGTAGTAAACACACCGGACATTCATAAATGCTCAGTGAAAGGGAAAACACAGTAGTTTTAAGTCCAAACAAGTGCCTGAATCAAGGGTAACTATAGTGATTTTCATAAAATAAAAATAAAGTAAGGTCAAAAGGTGTGACAAAGTTTGTCATACGTTTGATGCTACGGTCCACAGATGCAGCTCAGGGTAAACACCAGAGAGGAGGAGTTGATAGTATCTGCACTCACAGTGCTCCTTGTTTATATGTTTATATTTCTAATTATATATATATATATATATATATATATATATATATACGCACATATATATACCTGCGTATATATATACGCACGATATATATATACGTGCGTATATATACCTGTATATATATATATAGGTATACGACGTGTATATATATACGTACGTATACATGTACGTATATATCTGCAGATATATCACGTGATATCGCATGCGTATATATATATATATATATATATATATACATATATACGCACGTATATACGTATATACGTCGCGTATATATATATACGCACGATATATATATATCTGGCAGATATATACCTGCGTGATATATATATCACGCAGGTATACGTCGTGATATCGTGTATATATATCGTGCGTATACATGTATGCGTATATATATATCTGGCGTATATACGTGCATGTATACGTGCACGTATATATACGTGCGATATCGTGCATATATATATATATATATATATATGCGTGCGATATATATGCATGCGTGCGATATCGTGCGTATGTATATATAAGTATATATAGTGAAGTTATGATATTTTCAACAAAAAGCCATGCTATAACAATGATGAATGTTTTTTTTTTTTTGCTTGGTAAGTCTGCTGTAAGGCACTTTGCACTGTGCTCATTCATGTTTTAAACAATATCATGTTCACTTTTTTATTGTTTGAATTTGTAAATCTTGATTCCATTATATATTATAAATAAAATATTTTATAAGAGATCTAGAGAAACTAGGAATCTTTTGTTTTTTCAAAACGCCAATGACAGGTCAATAACAGTTTAACCAGTTTCACGTGAATCTGCAATGATGACATCTGGAATGTACTGTGCAGGTGTTTGATCACACCTGTTGGTGAATTTCCAGGTGGCAATGAGCCCCTCTCTGTCTCTGTCTGGCTTCTATGAGAATCATTACCTGGCATGCTCAACATTGTTTAAACAAAAGTGAAACAGGATAACATAACATGGCTCAAAGGATCATCCAGTTTGTGCACTTCCACAGAGTTTAAGAGATTATTCTTTACTTCCTGTTTTTTATTTTTTAAAAATGTGGGAGGCGTCGTCTATGATTGAAGCTCTGAATCAGCGGCTTGGCTTGTTTCGGTTGGCTCAAGTCATTTCTGAAACTAGAACAGCAATATCTCACAAACATGGATGGTTTCTTTTTGATGAGAGCGTAAAAGTAACAACCACAGGTATGGACAGGTGTGAACACAGTGCTACGATAAAAAACAATTAAGATTACGTTCTGTTTGGAGTTTCTAGAGTGAATTATCATGTCAATCCCTCACTGACCAACTTTAATGTTTGTATAGTGCGTTTACAATTTGTACAGGCCTGTACATGTACTGCATACTTCATATGAACAGTATGTGTTTTTCTCCTGATGATACAAATGGATACAAGCAAGAAGTCTATCACTTCTCTTGGACAACATCCCAATTCATTAAATTTGTATCCTCACAGAGGGTTGTGGGGGGCTGGAGCCTATCCCAGCTGTCTTACAGTGAAAGGCAGGGTACACTCTGGACAAGTGTCCAGTTCATCACAGGGCACATAGAGACAGACAACTGTTCACACCTACGGGCAATTTAAATTAGACACCTTCAACACCTAAGACAGATAAGCTCCAGCTCCCCCGTGACCCTATGTGAGGATAAGTGGTGAAAAATGGATGGATGTTCATTCAGTCATCTTCTGGTTTGTCGGAGGAGTGGGATGGGATGGCTGCACCCTGGCTAGATTGTCAAACCATTACATGGCCGACACAGACAGACAACCATTCACCGCCAAAGCCAATTCAGAGTCACAGATCAACCTCACCTGCATGTCTCTGGACTGTGGGAGGAAGCTGGAGAACCCAGAGGGAACCAATGCTACCACAGGAAATACAAAAGTGATAGAAAATGTCAGAGAAACATTAAACAGACTACTTACACCACTGCTCTTGTGTTTTTGGTTTTAACAAAGCTAAACAAAGAGATCACTTTAATAGAGATAAACCCAGAGAAGACAGGCACTGCTTGGAGGTCAGATACTCTATG
The DNA here is from genome assembly GCA_029721515.1 of Synanceia verrucosa. Classification (NCBI taxonomy): domain Eukaryota; kingdom Metazoa; phylum Chordata; class Actinopteri; order Perciformes; family Synanceiidae; genus Synanceia; species Synanceia verrucosa. Next base: position 7,444,343 of record CM056558.1, read on the forward strand.
AGATATGGTGCTTATCATGTTCAACATGTTGTCACAAAGGAAATCTGCTATGGGACCTTCTGAGAGGAATGATGCCAGTGCTGAACCAATGCAAAACAACAAGGTGGTTGGAAATGAAATATTTCAAAAATAAAATAATATCACATATACTGTAGGAATAGTATTTTTGTAACTATAATTTCAGACAATATGTATGAATTGAATTCATTTTTTACAGTGGTGTTTGTAGTTGAACTCCTCTGTGTTCACCAAGTGAATGAACAACAGAGGCTACTTTCATCTTTATGGTGATACTGCAGCTCTAATAACCCGTGGGCTGTAACATTCGAACACACACATCTGGAAGTGCAAAGGGCAACAAAAACAGTTAAAGGTGCTCAAGAGAGACAATTGCTTGTGGTTGTGGTTTTGCCTTAGCGAGCAGTATCGTGTTTTCAAATGTTGGAAATAATCAAGAAAACATTAAAAAAAAGCGTTACAAACTTCACTAACTTCTTCTGTCAGTCTGCCCCAGGGCAGCTGTGGCCACCACCGGTATGACTGGTGTGAATGAATAATGGTTTCTGTAAGGCGCTTTATAAATCCAAGCCATTACTATTATTACTGTTATTATTATTTTGGTAATTGCTGCAGGCCTTTTGTGTGTGTAATGTAATCACTGAAGAGAGAATGAGTTTATTAATTTATTCTTTTGACTTGTTTCTTACTTTTATATGGTGACTGGTGACTTTTTTTTCAATGCCCATTTTTCAGTTTATTAAAACAAGATGGAGACAGGAGGAGGCCTGGAAATAGTCATGTAGTCTGTGTTTTTGGGGGATCTAGGGATGACGATGGTCCAGATGGAAATACCTACACAGGTATTAGCTGGATTTACGTTAACTCTTTGAGTGCCATTGACATATTTCGATGTCATTTAAAATTCGACACTTGAGTGTCATCGATGTAATAATTCGTCAACGTGTTTTTTCGGCAGTGGGTCGCCAATCACGGCCTCCTGCAGCCTGGGCACTTTCTGTTTTCTGCTGATACTCAAAGAGTTAATTTTCATCAATCACTCCCCAGAAAAGAAATCCTACTGACTTCAGTGATCTTCTAATTTACTCAAATGCCACCAAGTGGTCAAAGTTTTATTTTATTACAAATTATGTTTCCAGATTATATATCATATCTGACTTTGGAGCTCTTCCTAGCATGGAGCACATGGGCCATCTGTGGGGGCTTGATGAATAACCAACAATAATAATACAACACAATAAACAAAAGTGATTCACACTTGCAAATATATGTAGAGATTGTATTGAGAAAGGTTGAAACAGAGGTTGCCTTTGTCAAGGTTGAAAGGACTAATAAAGTTTGTTGTCTTGTTATTGTGTTATAAATAAAGGCACAACTCAACCTGCGGTTCAGAGAAATTGACTTCATCCCAAAAAAAATTCCCATTCTGAGTATTCATTACAAAAAACAACAATCCAAGAAACAGAGAGTGATGATGAGGAATGTCAAAAGTCTGGAAAGTTTCCAGTGCACCAACAGTGTAACTCAGTGTAACTATCTTTCAAACCTCTTAAAAACCGCGTAAGTGCAGAAGCATGCAGGGACGTCTCTTGATCACATCAAAGCTGGTACTGTTTGTGTCATCAGAGCCGTACCTTCAATAAGAGTTCATGGCAAATCCCTGTGGGTTTGAGTAATAACTCAATTGTGGTTTCAGGTTAACAGCAGTTTCGACTATAAACGGGTTTCTCTACATGTAGCAAAAGATGAGCATATTATGTAGAACATAGAACCTAAAAGTGCATAGTGACCATTGGTGAGAGAAGACCTTTCAGTTTTGGCTTCTCTATTACTGATGTTTGCTTGTGGTTAGCTCTGGCCTGTTTCTGTAAGAGTATTATTTTTGAAATTATTTTCCCTATAATTTCCCAGTGACTTGCCTATAAATTATTACTACCTGGTTAAAAACAATGTGCAGTTTCCAGCAGATGAGGAAAGATGTTGTGAAATACTTCTTGAGTGCAGCATGTAAAATCATGTCTGCCTTTTGGTTGAAATAATTATATTACTTTCCAAAGAAATATTTAAGAAGGTGCAGTGATTTCAGACAAATAAACATTCTGTCGGAAAATCAGTTGTGGATTATTTACAGTAAAAATATCCATCTATCTTACTGTATGTATTTTTTTTTTTACTTTTTTTTATTTTTTTGAATACTGCAGCTGATGTTGTATTATCTTCATATGTGCTATTCAAAACATTTTCTTTTCTGTATTCATTTTTTAATAAAAAATATATATTGCAGTTTTAGTCTGTCCACTTCTTTTTAGTATTAAAGAACATGCAAATATAAATTTAGCATTTCTTGACAGTTCTTGACATTTAGAATTTTCTCTATTTAAGTGTCTACCCTCCCTCCTTGCAGCTACACAAACAAGTTTAGTATCAAAAGTTTTATAGTTTATTGGCTCAATGCCATTAGTACAAAGAACAGTTTGTTAAATGGAGTTTCCTGAAACACGTCGTAACACACAAATCACACCCTGTATTATTTCCATGGGACCTATTGAAGGAATAGATTGTATTATTGAAACCTGGTGTAGTTATTTAACTTTTTTCAGGTTTCAGCTAACGTCCAACATATGTTCCTAGCATAAATTCACAAACCCATAAGACTGAACACACAAATAAATGAGATAAGGAATGCACAAGATTGGACTGTGCAAGACAGACAGATAAGCAGACGTCATTAAACCTGCAAGCAGATGGGACCAAAGCCAAGACGGATATAGAACAACAACAGTGATGCAAGCACTGTTCTTCTGCTTAGTAAGCGTGGGAGGGACGACAACAGTGATGCAACAGCAAGCAGTTTCGTATTGGAATTTCCTGTTAAATGTCATGGACATGCAAATGTGGTCGACTGAAACAAGCGAGAGACAGAGGCTGCTTGAAATGCCTTTTTCATGTGTCTTTGTGCATTTACGTCTCTGCATGAAGGAAATAGGTTCAACAAACTGGTTGACAAACAACAAACCACCTGCCACGTCTCAGAGATTTTGAAGCCTTAGCAAGAAATCTTGTGCTTCCATGATGATATTACTGCCGTATATAATGTACTTTATAAACAATTTCTTTACGTGGGAAGAATGAATGATGAGGAGTAAATCCTTTACATGCTGGGACACACTGACCGACTGAAAGATATTTTAGGACTTTTAACTTGTTTTACAAATCCATCATCAAATAAGAACTTGACTTTGAAACACAAACACACACACACACACACACACACACACACACACACACGCACAGGGATTCCCTTGGCTCTTTCTGTTTGCTTTTTATTGCATAGGGCGGGACCTAATGAAACTTGGGATTCCCACTTTCATTTTTTCGTGTGTGGACAGACTATATTAAGAGTCAATCTCCACTATTACAGTCGGCATTATGGAGAGACAACCAACAGGACAGCAGGATGCACTGGTGGAAGCCAAGCAGGAGGTGGACTGTTTGGAAGCTACTCTTCATCCCAGAGGCTCACCAGCAGACTACCGTGGCTGCTTCAAGTGCATGGTTGCTTTGGCAACACTGATGGGATTCGTCATTGTGGCTCTATTGGTGGTCTTCCTACAACATTTTTTCATGTCCACCACAACATCATGCAACCAGGTGAAAAACAACTACACACATTGATTGAAAGTTCTGTAACAAAATATTATCAATGATGTTTTGTCTGTTATGTATGCATGCACGTCTGTCTATAATCAAGCTGTCTGTCGACAGGTTTCCCCTCCACCGAATAATAAGGCGCAATGCTACACAACCTATAAACTAAAAAGTAAGCATAATTTATATTTCATTTGCTTCTAAAATCCCTGTTGATTTCTGAATGTGCTGATGAAAACTATTTCCTTTTCGTTCATAGAGAGTGACAAACAGGGAAGATACGACATCTTCACTGTTAATAAAACTGCAGCCTACTTAATCTACGGAGAGGTGAAGAACATCACCAGTGAAGAAGTTATTCTCATTGAAACACGGAAAACTAGCAGAACCATCCAAAAGAAGAGCAGGAGCGAGGGAGAGATTTTCTTATTAGATAAGGTCAAACTGGTCAGTGGCACCAGAATAAGCATTGTCTTTGAGTCTACATACCCAGACAGGTCACAGTTCCTTGTCAGTGAACTCTGACTGGGCTCAAATCAGATGGTTTGCAAGTCATTTACACAAACTGCTGTCAGGGTTTATACGCGGTATGCTATGCTATATATAAAATAAAACTGCTGCTTTTGCCACACTTATCAGTAGGTAGTTTAATGAAAAGCAAAGTGTTTTTAAGGCTGTGTTTTTTGTGGTGTGGTCGCTTTGATGTCTCAAGTCTCATAAGGAGGAATGTGATTTTCTTTCAGAGGTGAGCAGCAGGTTTATTTAATTTATTGTGGATGATACTGACAGAGAAACTAAATAGAAAACTCCCATGTTCACGATTGTATCACTGCATTAAAGTGTAAAGCTCCATTTGGTTTTTTGATTTGGTATACAAATTTTGACAAGAAATTAACCAAAGATGTCTCATATCTTTAATGGTAACTCATACTATGTATGTTCCTCCCACCCATTGAAATGTTGATCACACTTTCGAGCAGAAAAAAAAAAAATTCTTGTTAGTCATTTTCACCTCTCTGGTTTACTACTTTCACCTGTGAGGACCAGCCAGGCAACATCTGCATGTTTCATTTCCAACTCACTGTTTGTCATATTATTGGTTCTATATTTACACAGATAGAAGACTTAAACACTGTAAAATCAGTAGCGTATTCATCCGTATCAACAATCAACAGATATACTGCACTCTGAAAGAAATTGGTTTGCCATGTAACAAATAAAGTTGGATGTTAAGCTTGTTAATTCGTGTAACTGTAATTTATTCAAATTTTGGAGAGAGTTGTGTGATATACATATAGATCAAACAAAATTGTATCTGAAATCTTAAATATCTTAAAAATTAGCAGGAGTTATGTTTAAGCGTAAATTGTAAACTTAATTAAGTGTAAACCATTTACAAATCATCAAAACTAGAATATGATTTCCAGTAGCCTGGGCCCACCCATACTTCCTGTGACGCTGCACAGAGTTTTGCGACCAAGTCAGTCTGGCCAAGCTGCCGTTCTCTTTGATTTCAGATTCACCTAGAAAATGGGACCAATGAAAATCTAGCATTTGATTGAGGCGTGTTTAAGGCAATGACACACTAGTTCTTTGGATCAACCAGTTTTCTTTGCTACGCATAAGTCAGAGCAAAGAGTGATCTGATTGGTTGAAGCTTCGTCCAGTAGCATACAGAGACATTTGATAGACACAGGTTAAGCCCGCCCTCTGAGAACTCCGTTTACAAGGCATCTTAGCCAGACTACACTCGCAGAGCAAGTAGTCACGATAGCCAGGCTAGAAAATGTTATTAAAAAATTTGGAAGATCCAGCGACCAAAACCATAGGAATTATAACTAACCATATTCATTTTACCACATAGCACAAATGCCCACTAGCTGTGGGACTTATAGTAATATACTGTAGTATAGACAATTTACTGTATGCTGTATATTGGGGCTGGACCATAAAGCACAATGCAAAAAAAAAAAAAAAATGGAGTGAGGGCACAAAAATGTGACTTTGAGGTACAGTGTGTGCATTGTCACACATTTTATTAGAAAAAGTGACGGAGTCTGGAATCAAGAAGCCAGGTCGTGAAGGTCACTGTGTAAATATAGATGATGTGAAGTGTTTTTTTTTTTTTAATTGCCTTGTGATGACATTTAATTATTATGATTAAAGGTTAAATTGTCTCTAAAGAAAGCCCAATAGTCGTCTAGTCTTGTAAAAACACACAGAAATTGAGAATGTAATGATAATTCAGCTGACGAGCCAATCTGCTCTCGGATATCAAACTGTTTCGGCAGGACACATTGTTACGCGCCTACACACTGTTTCTGTGACCTGTAAATCTCTCTTTCACAAAGAGGAAGTGAAAGTTATCATACAGCTACAATGTTTGAGTTAACACCTCCAGTTTTCCTGCCCCAAATATGATGCACACATTCAAGTATTGCTTCATCCAACCAAAACTAAACAGAAATACAGTAAATACAAAAGGCTGTATCAACAAACACTTCACAGAATCTTTATGAGGGAGTGGACAGTAAGCAAAACATGCACAGATAAACCAGAAAATAATGAGTTATTTTACACATACATACAAATAACAATTTAATTTTTTTCACCAAGGCAGTTTCACATTGCGCAAAGGTTCACAGAATAATTAAAATATAATTATCTATTGTCAGTGAAGAAATATGATGAGATTGTTTGTGAGGTTAACTATGTATTTATTTCCTTTGTCAGGTGAAAATAATTATCCTTTGTCTTTAGCTATGATTGGTTTGATGTGATAGGAAGAACACCATGACAGTATCGCAGGGGATTTTTATACCAGTTGATTGTCTTTTGCCAGTAATCTGATGGCCGTTGGGAAGAACGTTTTGCTCTGATGCTCTCTGGCTGTGGTGTTTAGCTGGTTCCTGAATGGGAGTTGTGTTCTGATGATCCACCCTGCTGTTTTAATAGACATACCTCCTCTGTAAGCCTGGGTAAGAGGTTGACGCTTCAGACTGGCTTTCGATTGTCCATTCTATCTTGTAAATGTAGTAAAAAGTGTGGCGTTAACATTGCTGAGAATGATACAGTGTAGTTCTCTTGGTGGGTAGAGAGGCCTGTGTGTAATGGTCAAACATTCCACATCTGTAGAGGATGATTTGGCTAAAAACCTTGAGATCCATACATCATGACTGCTTGGCGAGAGCTGCACTATGTTTCTGTAAAACACAGTACTGTGTGATTTCTGATGTATGGCATTTAAGATGTTTGTCCTCACACAGCTATCAGGCAGTCAGTAATTGACATTCAACTACCTCCTAACATTGCCTGCCATGTTTTCTGGGAAAGCAATGAGCTGAAAGAGGTTATTTTCCACCACAGAGCTAACATCTCTGATGTCCTACAAGAGTACAAAAGATAATACAGACATCTGACCATGACAACACAAATATTTTGCAGAACTTAGAATCAAGCAAGCTGTCAATTATTCGACTTGGGTTTGATCCCGTTGGACTCGATTTCTCAGGATGAATTCCATCCTGGCCAATCAGCGACAGGTGGGGGGATGGGGGGAGGCGGGTGTTAACGATGACGTTGAATGCACAGCATTTGCGTTGGCAATGGCTGCGGAGACAGAAGTGAGGGAAGCCGTTCAGTCCGTTTTGGCGAGGCTCCCAAATATTCAGTGATTGAAGTCGAATCAAGAGGAGTGTTTAACCAGTTTCATTGCTGGTAAAGATGTCGTGGCTTTACTCCCCACGGGGTTCGGGAGAAGTCTTATTTTTCAGTTAGCTCTCTTAGTGGCGAAGGAGTTGACTAGCCTGAACGCTAGCGGCAACTTTACATTACATGTACATTACATACATACGTCACAACTGTAACGATTGGGTACAATCAGAGCCAATTATTTCAAACTTCATCAGAGTTCATGTCTCCCATCTGAAATCAGTTCTCAATCAAGGAATGCCAGACCCTCTGTACGACAGTATGAGGGTCTGGTAAGACCAGGCTAGAAAAGAGCCAAAGCCATGTGTAAAATCTATAAATGTTAATAGTTGTGACAAAGGTTTATGCATATAAATTGTGTATGTTTAATGTATCATTCATTCTTCCCTCCCTCCAGTCATTGTATTAAAATGTATAGCCTACCATTACACAGCACAACTAGTATAGAACATCTATAGAACCTCTGTTACCTGACACAATCATTGTTTGCATGGACGAGCTTAATTGTATAATAAAGACATCAAAAACATGTGCACAGGCTAAGGATCAATTGGGGATTGGATTCGCAAATACAATAGGAACCCCTCACTTAAAGGGACACTATGTAATTTGGGCTAAGAATCATTTATTTATTTTATTTATCATTTATATGTCGCTCATATGGAGGCTTCCATGTCTTTCCGGTCTATCAAAACCTACGAACTGCCGAGAGGGACATAAAGCACTACCTGCTAGTACCTATAGGACAAAATGCATTTCCGTGTTTTGTGATTAACTTTTCACAGAGAAGCAAGGTGGAGATGCTGACTTTACCCAGCACTAAACTAAAACCTGCACTCTACTTTTGGTCATAATACAAGACCATACTTATGCCCTGCTGAATCCTCATCACCATAAAAGGGCCATAAAATGACCGGAGCTCTGGGTCAGGGATCCGCGGTGAGTGGCCGACCGGGAGTTGAACCATTCCGCTTACTGAAGTTCCAATCATGATGCAATGTATGCAAAGTCAAATTTAACCACTAGCTAAAACATCAGCTTTGTGCCTCTTGTGTACGGTATCGTATCGTATTTGCGTCCTGAGCTTGCTTGAGAATTTGGGAAGGAGGTGGAAGGAGGCGCCGACACAGATAAATAGTAGCAATAAATAGTAACATTTTTGCCAGAAAAGTCAAACGATACCATGGCTTCGAAGAAATAAACAACTCACTTTTGGACGGACAAGGAGAAGGAGTCCATGCTGCAGATAGTTTATTGTTGTTGTTAAGAAGCCGTCAACCGGAAGTAGTTATAACACCACTTGTTGAAAGGCTACAGTGCCACCTAGCTTAGCGGGGTCAGCCAGGTCGCTGACCATTACCTGAGTTAAACAAACTCCACGTGTACTTGGATTTTGGGGCAGACCACCCGCTGAGCTGCAACATCGAATTTGGCGAAATCCAGTACGATCCTACCATGTGACCGCACTGAGTAAATAACTTGGAACTATACTGTGAACTGTTACCTGTTTTGTTTTTTTCGTGTATTAAAGAGATTCACAGTAAGTGGTGAATGTCCTATCCACCCACACACAGTGTGTTTGTTTGCATACTGGAATAAATGACACTGTTCAGGCTGTGGGCTCATAAAAAGAGAGCGAGAGAAACAAGATTAGGCTGAAACTGGTCTGTTGCTGGTGTTAGGAAATAAATCACAAGGAACACTTTCCTGCATGTAATAACTGAATAGATTTAGTTTTAGTCACATTCTGAAGGCACACTGTCTTCAGACAGAGAACTGAGGGTCACCCATGAGATAACAGGGCAGGGGTTGTACTTAGGAATGTGAGTATCTCTTTATACAGAACGGTCAAGACATCTGTGAAGTTTCTAAGCTTATACCAACAGGTCTGATAAACTGCCGGGAAACTTACCAACAGGAAAAGAGCTTATGACCACTAGCACTGTAGAATTGGCCAGTTGGAGTTGACGATGCCCTGCACATTCCTCTATGAAACATGCTGTATCAGTTTGTTCAGGGTTCTTTTCTTCTGAACCTAGGTACAGAACTAGACTGCGACAGCAGACTTCCTGCTTATCTTAGCTCAGTGGAGAAGAACCCAAAGCTTTGTAAAATCATCTACCTAATTCATTAAATACAAACATTTAATTGTTCTACTATTGTAGTGTTTTCTCGTTTATTCTGAAATTTCACCAACTTCTCACTGGTACATAAAGACTCTGAAGGGTAACAGGTAGTTTCGGAGTTTTACCCCAACACTGGACCATGTATGCAGTTACAGTCTTCACTTTTACGATCTAAATGGCATCATGTGACTGACATGAAAGTTGGGTTCATTTGCATTTTTGTTCATATTATGGCACTGCTATTAAAGTTACAGTCTTCACTTTTACGAGTTAAGTGGCATTGTATGACTGACATGTAAGTTGTAGTACCACGGTTTGGTCACTAGGACAATTTGTGGCGCTTTGCCACTTGCATGTTGCATCCATCCATCCATCCATTTTCTACCACTTATCCACATAGGGTCGCAGGGTGGTGGGGGGGCATGGAGCCTATCCCAGCTGTCTTAGGGCAGAAGGCAGGGTACATGGCAGCATTATTGAGCATATGCAGATCCTTTATGTACATCTGGAAGAACAGATCAGCTGCTTCCCTGTTCCTCAAAGATCAAACTACACAACTAAATTCTTGGGACAACACAATTTCACCTGTCAAAATCAGATATGGGATTGGATTCACTTCAATATATGGCCATGTGAAATCAGGTTTTAAAGGGATAGTTCTGATTATTTTTTGAGTGGGATTGTATGAGTTAATTTCATAGTCAGTGTATTCCCTACAGTAGATATCAATAGGAGCACTCCCAGTTTGGAGAAACAGACAGGAGTACCAGCCTGGGAGCAAAGTTATATACTGGTGTGAAGGGGGAGAACAGCAAACACATTTTAGATACCTAAAAAAATCACGATATTTAGAATATTTGCACTGCTTCCCATTGCTGCCAGTCTCCTGTTATTTTTCTCTTTTCAATAACACCAGTCTCAGTTTACAAAAAGGACAATTTTACATTGTAGAACATGAACTAACCCTTTAAAGTACCAAAGTCATACAATAACACAAACTAACCAATGGCAGCAGCAGTAAACCAGCAAATGCCATGTGAAAATTAGCTTCCAGTCACATGGTGGGCATCAAATGAGGTACTTTAAATACACAAAACTCTTCTACATTTGAGAATCAGGAAATCTGTGATCGACCTCATGGTCTGTTGAAGAATGCTTAAATGTGCTTGTATCTGACTTTTCCCTCGGTGAAGACATGATAACTCATCACATTGCTAACCAGAAAAACTCCCCCCAGATAATTCAAAGAAAATCAAGATGATTCAGACATCCAGACAACATCCATTTCCAGTTTCCAAAACAGAGTGTCTGTCTAATTCAGTATTTTCCATCAGACACACAATTGCACTTTCATATCATGTCTGAGTGAAATTTAGACATATAATTTTCCGACATAAATCTCACCGTATTTTTGCTGTAAGGATGGCGGCTCCTTTTGTGAGAGTCATTAGGCCTGTTTTGGCATTGATAATTACATACATTGTTGTGTGTGTCAAGGATGTCAAGACCTCCATTTCCTGATAATCAAAACTTGAAGGAGAGGGCTAGACAGAAAATCAGCAGAATCCATGAATTAAAACTGTAAAGCTCAAAGACTGAGTGGCTGAGGCAAGAGAGCTGACTGTGCACACTAAATACCAGGAGGACAAATTTAAAGGAATTTTTAAATTTTTGCATTTCTTGTCTTCTCTGATTCCTGTATTGATTGATTAATTCAGAATATATCATCCATCTTGTTTTACATATTATGAAAGCTGCCTTTTCCACCTTCTTGTCTTCTGATTTGTAATATAGTTGTCACTCCCTTCCTATTTTTTGAGGACATAATTCCACCAAAATCATATTATCACTGTGGGACCTATGATCACACCAGCACGATCAGATTTTTTATTGTAAATATTTGTATATAGTTTTACTTTACATCAATTTTACATTTACATATTCATATTAGCAACCTACATTTAGTTTTTCAAGTTCCAAAACAGTTGATTGAGCATGTTTGTGTTTTTTTTTGTAATAAATAAATTTTTTTTATTCAATTCGAATTTGATTATTTTTTGGCCCAATATGTCAATGAAGTAGGTTAGAGTGAAATAATCTCTTTATATAGATGAAGCTGTGCGAAAAAAAAAAGATATCAAGCGTGGACATGTTAAACATTTTTATGTGGTATATAGAGAAAAAATCAAAAGTACTAAAAAAGGAGCCAAAATAGGCTCAGGACCCAAAGGGTTATTCTAGAATATCAATATAAATGAGAACATATAAGTAGGAGTAAGGAGTGAATTTTTCCCCTTCTTTTGTATTTGGTAAAGTCTGTGGTGTACTGCCATATGTATAAAATCATTTATTTTTCCACCTATATCGTAATTCATCAGGTTGCCCATCTGAACATCAGATGTTCAAGTTCAGGTGCGCCCCCCCCCACGTCTGTGTGTTTCTCACCTACAGCATCACCCATTTCCTTTACTTTTGAAGTAGTGTGAGAGGTGAAGTTGGAACACAGTACATCTACCAATATCACTGGTTTGTTTTTTCCACTGTGACACATAAACATCCCCTTCATGACAGCAGCTCTCCCACCACACAGGTCAGCTGACTTCCTGTGTAAATGGGGCTTTGGGCAGGTGAGCAAATTATCCATTCCTAAGCAGTCTGTTCCCAAACAGCTGGCTCAGTCGCAGATCTCAGACAGTGTGGCTGAATCTGGATCACATCACATGACGGACCCACAGACTTACATTAGTAAAATAGCTTGTTGTATGAGCAAGACCACCTACAAAAATATATTTTTTGTCAAGACCAAAGACTAAACCTGATAGTCCATGTGTTAAAAAAAGTTGCCTTAGTAGAATTCTTTCTGATGAGAGGATTTCACAAAATATCAAAGGCACACCATCAGTGTTTTGATGTGGATCCAATCTCATTCCTTGCGATATTTCCATAAACATTACTTTCACTTTCTGTTAGCCTTGAACTTAATATGGACCATTCTCGCTCCCAACTCATCATATAGCAAAACTTAGTGGCCAATGCTGTGGCTGAGCAACTGATAAAGAGCAAGGCAGTCAGTGTAGGAGGGTAGACAGTTGGGTCAAACAAACACAGACTTGTACCATGTCAACTTGTCCGTTCACTTAAGAAGAAGAAGGAAGAGAAGAATTACTATATTAAGGCCTCAATGGGGAAATTACAAGTTTTCACTCTGTTAATTTTTTCTGTTGCAGGCATCCAGAGGAGTTAGGGGTTTGGTGCCTTGCACAAGGGCACCTCAGAGGTGCCCAGGATCAGGAACTGGCACCTCTCCAGCTACCAGTCCAAACTAAGAGTTATTTAGGTACTGTGCCCATGTCTGATAATTCATCATCTTAAGTATAAGAAGTGTAGGGCATTAAAAGCATATAGATTCTTGTTTCTCAGAAAAGACAATGATATGGATGGGGGGAGTCCCAGGCTCTGCAGGGGCTTCTTCATACCCTCCCCCCCTTTGATGCTGACAGTGAAAGAAAGCATCTTAGGTTTTGTTTCACAGCACAAATGATTTTGCTTATCAAACATCTAAAAAGAAGGGACTTTACAAGACCTCTTTGTGATACAGTAGTAGAGTTTGAACATGTAGGTTTTACTAATCAGATCAAAACAGATGTCAATTTAAAATCAGTCAGTACTAATCAATAGTTAATTGAATTACAGTCAAAGATACAGCAACATGTGACGTTTAGGAAGGAAGGGTTACTTCCTGTCAGATTAATTATATAGGTCAGAGAAACTGCTTTCAACACAGTTTTCAAATCATGTTGTAGGTGGCATCACTGACACAAGTAACATACCCTTATGTAATGGGGAAAAATGTTCTTTAAATGCATTGCAGACTGAACATGTGTGAGCTGGAGTTGAAACCATGAGCCCTGATACACTACATAAATATACAAGCTTGTCATGCTTGGAGCCCACGGCAACCTGGTGAATGACTACACTGCTCATATTAAGTAATTGGTTGAGAAAAAGCGTTTTCTGGGCATTTAACATGTTAGTACGTGAGCACTCCATTATTCGTCTCTCTTGCCACCTATAACATAGGATACGTGTTAAAAAAAAACTATACGCAAGTATGATTTGCCATCTAGTGGTGGGTCAGCAGAGTGCAATCAACTGTGAATTCTGTCTGACGGGCATATATCCGCTCTGTGTCATCAGACTAGCCCATGCCATGGCCAAGGACAATACAGTAACTACTGCCATCAGAAAATGAAAAATCAAACTGACCAAAGTTTGGCCTGGATTGGCACCTGTTGGTGACACTGATGGCTAGTCCACCTCTGCCAAAAACAGAGCTGAATACTGAACTTAACGTTCACCAGGTGACCAGAGAGCTAAAGAAGCCAACAATATAGACTTAAAAGACGACGTGTCAGTGGTGAATTCACAACTGACCCCAAGTGGATAAAATGGGTTATTGCAGGTTTAAACAACTGGTTAAATCCAAAGTTATCATCATTTACAAAAACGAACAAAATGATGAAAACTAGAATTGAAAAAAAAAAATTCATTAACTGAAATAAAAACTAAAAGAAAAAATGAAAAAAGCAACTGAAACTATACTGTGTGTGTAATTGTATCACAAAACTAACTAAACCATGTTGAATTTGTAGATAAAAATCCCTTAGTTTTTATCTTTTTGGATTGATATGACATTGATTTATTTTGCTTGAGGAGTTTTACGAGAGCTGGTGGCACCGTACGGCACGTCACGGTCCATCACTTCTCATCAACTTCAAGTTGTTTAGAGTTTTTGAGTTTGTTCATGTTTTTCCCACAGATTGAGCTCCCTGATTTTATTATTTCACTCTTCTGGAATCTTGCACTTGACAAATAACCCAAAGTATGACAAAACTAAGACCAATACTAAAATGAACTAATCATTTAGAAAAACTGAATTAGAGAGAGAAAAAAAATAAAATAAAATGAAACTAGGCCTATAATGAAAAATCCTAAACTATTTTACTATTTTATTTTTAACGTTGGTTAAAACCATAGAGCTCACACCAATGAGAAACTGGTAAAACTAAGACCATGTCTGAGGGACACTTGTGTGGCATGGTCTGCTTATTTATGGTGATTATTGTATAGTCTCAACATTATGTGGTTATTATTTGATGCTGCACATGTCCTCTTTAATAATAAAAAAACTTAGAGCATGAGACAAGCAGAAGGATTTTGCAGTGACCTTGCTTTGCAATGACCAAAAAGTAAAAACTGCTTAGTTATTTGCAGAGATGATTGTTTATATAGTCTACCGATCTGCAGCCCACATTTCTGGTAAACTCATACTTTCCATTTCATTCACACAGGGAGTAGATGGGCACATTTCTTGGACAACACACCCACACTTTTTGGTTCTGTGCTCCCAAAACAGCAAGTGTGGAACCGTTTTTTTGCTGCAGGCTGAGTCATTGTGAACCTGTTTCTACATCAGAGAGGACAGTGTCAAAGGGACACGGAGGGAGAGGGTGAGAGACCTACTTAAACCTTCCCATGGAAAATCAAAAAGAGTTGTGTGCATAATTGAAAATAAAAAAAAAAACTAAGAAAAGGGGTACTGAGGAAGAAGTGCAGACAGAGAGAGAAAGAAAGAGTCTGAGACAGCTTGAGATAGATTTCCCAATATAAAGACAGGGGAGTCCCCCAGGCTCAGCTACTGCGGGCTTATTGGTCCCACCTCCACCGGGGCTGCAGGCTTTATCTCACATCATGAGTGGGCATCTGTCAAAGCTGTTTGTCTACTGCTGGCTGCGTTTATCGTTGCCTTCCTTAAACACACTGACAAAGCATCAAGATGGGATGGGGAATCCCCCTGCAGCTCTCTGCCAGTATGTGTGAAAATCTCCAGCATCATTAAGTTTTATAGACATGCTATAGGCATATGTGAGCAATTTATAGAGATTTAATGCATACTGTACAATTCCAGGAACCCCCCTGCTGACTAAAAAATTAAATACATGGTGGACCCCCTTTTAGAAAAAAGGTGCCGTCCCAGCATCAGTTGGATGCTGCTTTTTTTGGGGAGAATGCTGTGGTCTCAGTTTTATTCTTGATAATAAATGTAGCATATGTAGCATAATATTGGTAAATGCACAGAAAAGAATATTAAAACAACAACAACAGATAATACAATTTATGTTGCAAACAAAGCAAACATAGATGGATTTATACGGACACACACACACACCGACACACACACACACTCACACATAAATCTTCTTTATATGTACATATGTCTGTTTATGTTTAAGTTCATTCATGACAAACAAGACATTCCAGGCACTTTTCATAATTTTTTTTTCTATTATCATCAGACATTCACTCTTATTCAGTGAGAGATCTGAAGAACTTTCATTTACCTCTTTGTCGTACCTCTAGTCATAAATCTTTTATCAAATTTCATGGCCCTCAACTCTGGAACTCTTAGGTAGATCTCTTAAGCTTGTATCATCCTACAAAATGTTTAGGACTAATTTGGTGAGGTCTCTTCTATCCAGGCAAAAATAATTCTCTATGTCTCGTATAATTAAAACAAATTTATTACAATTTTTTTTCTTTTCTTTTTCTATCAGTTGATTTATTTTAGTGATTTTGTATTGAGGGGGGGATTTTTATATAAGCCCTTTGGGCTTCTTTTCCTCTCCTGCACAATTATTTGCCTGTATCATTAAGTAAAACTTTTTTTTTCATCACTGTGCATATGAATAAAATAAAAATAAAATAAATGTTAAATAAATATTCCAGGCTCACACTATAAAAATAAGCAGAAGACAATTGAGTACAACTGTAAATTTAAAATAGCCTAATGTTAAGCAAACATGGATGGCCCGCTGTGTGTGCATCACTTACCTGGGAGGTGAGCTGCCGGAGGCAGTGTGATGCTTTTGTCAATGGTCTGCTAGGAAACCTTAAGCCCTGCCTGTGGATGTTACATTGATACGTACCATCCACCAAAGCACTGTTATTGTTATTTTTGTTACTGTCATACTGTTTCAATGAAAGGGTGTACGTACGCCATTTCATTGAAACAGTATTCCTTGATGGCTGTGGCCTCTTTCAGCAGGATAATGCACAATGCCACAAAGGAAAAATGGTTTACAGAGCACAACAACAAGTTAGAGGTGTTGACTTACAGGGGCGTGTCTAGGGGGCGTGCCTGATTGGCCACCCCAGGTGCCACCCTGAATGATGGACTATCTGATCATCTGACGTGACTTGGTTTGCAATTCGATTTCCGACCTGAAGGGCTGTATTGTGCCAGAATGCTGTTCAACCTGACATACACTGAGAGTGGCGAGCGGGTAAGAAGAAGACAATGCTAATTCAGAAGAGCAGCAAATGCGACATGATTCAACAGTGTGAGTAGACTTGGAGATACATTTAAAAGTTTCAGCTGGAACGTCAGTTATCTATAATGTTTATCTTGCCTCCATAAATTTTAATGACAGTGTCTATCATGCAATTAATGTAATTGTATAAAATATAGACATAACTATGAAAATGACAAGCTATTTTTTGCAGTATGAAACAAATTCAAAAAATAGTAGCTAGTATATGTGCAGGAAAGTGAAGTTATGAGTCTGGTTGCACTGGATTTGATGTGACAGGGAATGAAAATACATACACACATGCATTATATTTCAATTTATACTCACATTTAAGATTGTAATTTTAGTAATCAAATTAATCACAAAAGACAAAAAATGATGAACTGACGCTGTGGTGATAGAGGCACATGTGCACCCATGCACAGTGACTGACATATCAACTAATCCTGCTTGCCACCCCTGCATGATTTACTGTCCGACTCGGACCACCCCTGTGAAAAAAGTCTGGACACGCCACTGTTGATTTGGTCTCCAGATTCCCTAGAACTCATGTGCTGTCCGATCTATGGAGGCCCACCTCGCACCTTACCAGACTTTAAGCATCTACTGCTAACATCTTGGTGCCAGATACCACAGCACACCTTCAGGGGTGGAGTGGAGTCCATGCCCAGATGTATCAGGGCTATTTTGGCAACAAAACAGGGGCAGACAAATTATTAGGCAGGTGGTCATAATGTTGTGCTTGATCTGTGCATATAGTAGATGTATAGATGTAATTGCCAGGCAGCTAGTTAAAACTGTCCAACAGCTTGTGCTGCAAGAATGTATACATATTACAGTGTGTAGTATGACACGTGTTAATATTTGAGTTTCATGATCTTTTTTTGTAATAGCTCTGTAAGGGACATGAGAAAGGAACTACTGTTACAGCTTGGCAACATGGGGCTCCTACAAACTAATGTGTAATTGGAATATAAGGTACGTCGGTGTCCCCTTGTGGTGTAAGGATAAATTGCATGACAAACTGATTACTAATGTAAAACTATTTAAATTCTATTTAGTACTCTTGGTGAGTGTTAAATGCATATAGATAAAAGGTATGCTTGATGTAGCCACAATCTTAACACATACACTACTCACAAAAAGTTAGGGATATTCAACTTTATCTATCCATCCATCCATCCATCCTTCCTTCCTTCCGTTAAAGTGGAAAGAAGCGGCCAAACTAATGTGTCGTTGGACTATATGGTACGTTGGCATCCTCTTGTGGTGCAAGGATGAACTGCATTGGAAATAAATTACCGTCTTAAACACTAGGCCTATTTTTCTGCCTCTTATCCGAAAATGGCATACCCAAAATAAATAGGGCATATCTTCACTGAATAATTTTTGTCACCTATGACATAAACACCTGTCAGTTTGCTACGAAAGTGTCAGAATCCACGTATGTGTCAATGTTTCAGAAAAAAACAACAAAAAAAACAAAAAAAAACAATGTTTGGCGTGGAAATCATTCCTGAGTCATGGTATAGTATAGTTTAAATTTTAATTGGTATTGTAACACATGAGCAGTTACTGTGCAAAAGTATATGTTAATTGATTCACAGTGAAAATGCATGTTTTTCTGAAGTAAAACCATTGAAAATACTTTTTGTTATTCCAGTTGAAAGCTACCTGACTACAGAGATTAATAACGGCAATTATTAAAAATTATTTGATCGGAACATTTATGAGGAAGATTTTGTTCAATCCAATTTGTGACAACAGTATTATTAAAATAATAATACATTTTATTTATCAAGTGTTTAAAAAAAAACTTAAATAAACTCAACAGATTTACAAATTAAAACAAAAAAAATAATTAAGTATTAAGTATTGAAATCAATTTTAAAAATGTGTGTTTTTAGGAGTGATTTGAATTCAGTGCAGGTCCAAAGTATTATGGGCAGAGAGTTCCAGAGCGTGGGGGCAGCAACAGAGAAGGTTCTGTCGCCCAGGTCTAGTGCTTGGTCCGGTGTGGAATGGAGAGGAGCAAAGTGAATATTAAAATAAGTAGTTACATAAGTAAACAAGTACACTAAGTAGAAAAGAAACGCATCAAAAAGCAAGTAGGTAACAAGGTAAACACACACACACACACACACGTTTACCTTTGGGGTATTTAGGCATTTTTATCCCCTTTGGGGACAAACTTTGATTTCCTAAAAAGTTACCTCAACCTAATCCTAACCTCAACGAACCCTAACCACTGACCCAAAATCAAGGTTTGAACAATTGGGGACATGTCAGTCTGCAATGGTGTGTGGCTTCAGGTCTCTTGGTTCAAAAGCAGTCAATGCCTTTTTATGAACGCACATAAGTGCCGCATAAGGGCACTTTGTTATTTTTAAGTACTAGAGATTTTTGTTTTTTAAATCAACTTTATTGTCCACTCTTTATCTGGACATTTTCTTCAGAAATAAAAAATCTAAAATCAGCTTCCATTAAAAAAATAAATAAATCACCTCGCATGAGTACATCTCCATAAACGAGCGGACCCACTGACACCAGCACAGAACCTGATCCACAGTCTAGACCTGCCTGAAAGTGTCCAGGTCTCCTGAGGTCTGGTAGAACCTGTGATTTAACTGAACTGTTGGGAATATCAGTTCAGCACTTTATCAGGCCAGAGGTCATCGTGCTTAACCTCAACGTGAACGAGAACATAAAGTTCAAAGATGTGAGGCTTATCCTAAAAACAGACTGAAAATGTTCCTGGAAATAGATAGCCTTGGTTTTCAGTCCTGCCCCAGATCATGTTCAACATAAGAGATCAACTCATTTCTCACATATGAAACACATACAAAGAAGTAAAGGTCATAATTCAGGCTAAAAGGCCAAATGCTACTAACTGTTTTGGTACAAGCCATCGTAAACTCTGGGAATCATGAAGTCACTAATTTTTGACTCCGTAGGCATTAAAATATTAAATATTTGTCAGAAAATATAAAAGTAATGAAAAGCATCCAAAAACAACAGAAGCTTCATTTGTTCGAAGCACTTTACCACAGCCACCTACCTTATTTCAGTCATGATGTTTCTGCCTTTGGTCTTTCTCTGTAGTTTCAAAGTTTCCTCTGTTGGATGCTAAATATGTTGAGCTTGTTTATCTTTTCTTGTATGTCATCGTGGCTGGGAGACGATGGGTATCCAGTATCTTTCAGTTTCCTGTTGCTGTTATGGAAACTACAAATGGTAAAATAAAAGCGGCTCATAATAAATGCACTCCATGATGTGATGTTACCATTTGCTGTTTTAGTTCAGTTGCAAAAGACCAAGCAGTATAAGTTTAAATGCATCAAAGTTTGATTTACAACCTTTCAGTGAGTTGCAGGATTTGAATCAGTGCAAAGACCCTGATGAGACTGTGGCAGACAGTCAAGTTGCATCAAAGCTTTTCATGTGAAACATAACATAATGTGAGGCAGTCCAATCCGTGTGTGCCTACATTACAACTTTGTATGATTAGCTTTCCACATTACCAGTCCCTCTGCTGGAAAAGTGGTAAAAGGTTAACAGCAGGAACTACTTTGGAATACTGTTAGAAAATCTTGGACTTTTAATGACTTGGTGTGAACCCAAAGGCAAGCATCAAGTGGCAAATTAAAAGCTGTTTAAAGACAATTCCCATAACCAATAACACCTGACAAAGCAAGATTTAAAAATCTATATAATAAATACAAAAATCTGAACACCACTACGCCTTCTTTCGTTTATTGTTTTCCACCCATTTAGTGCAACCAATACTGCCACCATCTCCACCGTGTACATCCCTAACCTATCCAGCATTTTCCTGCTGATTCCTATTTCCCTTTTGTGTCCCTGCCAACCCAAATCCCGTCACTCCTCTCTCTGGTTTCTTTGTACCGTCTGTGTAAATATAAGTAAAGTCAGTATACTCTCTCATCACATGGCACTCAAATTCAAAAACCAGGTCCAGCCTATTCTTTCCCCTCTTTTTGCCTTCTAACAAATGCCAGTCACCATCCGGGCACTCAAGCATCCACGGAGCCAGGGCTCACCCTCAGACCAAA
Source organism: Synanceia verrucosa (assembly GCA_029721515.1). NCBI lineage: Eukaryota > Metazoa > Chordata > Actinopteri > Perciformes > Synanceiidae > Synanceia > Synanceia verrucosa. Next base: position 7,465,289 of record CM056558.1, read on the forward strand.
CACTCCAACCTCTGGCTGCTGAGCCATACGCCACACTCCTTAATCCAAGCATGAGAAGTGTTGTCATTGATTCACCGTAAAATAAATACACAACTGCTATGTAAATTATTTAAAATACAATTGAGAATTCTTCATTATGTGCCAGTATTTTATTTATATATTTTTCAACCTACACATGGTTACATTGGCTTTGTTGCAGTGTTTGTAAGTAGAGCCCAACTTGTACATGAAGTTTGATGACTTGCTGTAATTTCCTGCTGAGCTTTGCCAACCCCACAGGATAAAGTAAAAATCATGTGCTCACTGCTCTCCGGTGGTCACTGTGACAAACTGCAACATTAAAGTTAAGGCGTCAATGCAGCCATGTTAACATACTTACACTTTTGGGAAATGTACACTTTCTGAACACGCACACACATTGTTTCAACATGTAGAACAGCTAGTGTGACAATTTATTTGAATTGATTTCTGACCTGTGACCATTTTAAGTTAATTTTAGGCCATTTTTATTTACCATCTGAATTATTTATTTATTTACATTAATTAAAATATATTAAGTATCTATAAGTATTAGTGATTCCCGGCCCGGGCCTTTCTGTGTGGAGTTTGCATGTTCTCCCTGTGTCTGTGTGGGTTCTCTCCGGGTACTCCAGCTTCCTCCCACCATCCAAAAACATGTATGGGGATTAGGTTAATTGGCTAATTTAAATTGCAGGTGTGAATGTGAGTGTGAATGGTTGTCTGTCTCTATGTGCCCTGCGATGAGGTGACGACTTGTCCAGGGTGTACCCTGTCTTCCGCCCTAAGACAGCTGGGATAGGCTCCAGCCCCCCCCGCGACCCTATGTGAGGATAAGTAGTAGATAATGGATGAATGGATGGATGGATATTAGTAGGTAGTAGGACTTTACTTTTAGAGTAGGACTCTGTTTTTAAATCACGGGTTATAGCATACTCACAAGTCCAGAAAATCACTTCACAGTAAAACATTCAAGGTACACAGACACGGTTACTTATTGTGATCATGGGCATACCAGTGTATTGTCATGCAATTATTGGAAATAAGCAGTAATAACATGACAAATCCACAATATTTAGTGTAATTATTTAATGTTATACAGGGGATATTTTAAGGATTATTTTGCACACATGCATTCCTTTAGTGTCCTGTGTTTTTCCACTATTGTGTGGGGAAAATAGTCAGAAAGCAAATCACTACTGTTAAATTCTATTTAAATTAAAATTAAAAAAGTAAAAGACCAAAAGAAAAATCATGAGTGTTCATTGTCCTCTAGTGGACACTGTGAACAACTGCATCATCAAATTAGTCAAATTTGTTTAGACGCAGCCATGGACAGTGTGTGACATTTAGGTGGATCTCATGGCAAATGAAATAAAGCATTAATGAGTATGTTTTCTTTTCTATGTTTTCTGTATAACCACCTGTTTTATCTGAGTGTGACTTCCAGAATCCATGCTAAAACATAGTCCTAGTGAACCACAACAAACTGGCTTTTTGAATGTTCAACTTTTCATAAATAATACTTGAAGATGTGAATTTCACTTTAATGTTGTTTATTTCATTATTTCATGTTGTAGAGAAATACTTTTAGAAACAGACAAAAAACAAAACAGCCCCTGAATTCACAACAATATATTGACAGGAGTGTCCACTTACTAAAGTTTCACTGCTCGAGTGTAACTGGAGCCTGTTTTCCAAGTATAAAAAAAATCTTCACGTGCTCATATGAAGCATACACTGAAACACTTTTGGCTGTTGTGTTGTTTCTCCTTTACAACCTTACATTTGGTGGTATAGAACACCTTGTTGAATATCTTGGCACATCTCCCTGTAGCTTCATCTTGTTATGTGGTTTTAAACCTCAGCAGTAAACTGCTGTAAATCATCCTTGCAATATTTGATCTGGTCTTAAAATAAAAGTCTGAGGGAATTTGTTTATCAAATGGCTATATGTTGATCTCAGAGAGAAATCTTTCATAAAACATTAAGCAAGTATAGCATATTTAAGTTGGAGGGATGGAAAGAAAACACCAACATGAACCAAAATGGCCAAAGCTAATGATGCAAATTTGTACATTTCATCTTAGTACAGTGCTCCACTATTGATAATAATGATAACCATTATTGTCTAGATGGAGATAAGAGGATTGTTTAACCAGGTCGAGAGTGAAAGAGAAACTTTGGGTAATACTTTGAATAGTCAGAAAAAAAGTGGTTATTGGAACGAGATGAAACCACAACTTATCTGAACGTCACTGACTAAAACCCTGAACACCCTCAAATATGTCGTTTCTGGAGGACTCTGTAAACCTGCAGCTCAGGAAACAGAACAGAAACATTTCACATGACAAATCAACCATCCATTTGTTTTTCATTTACTCATTAGCATGTCATGTTTTGCACTGGAGGAAAAATTAATGGTCAACTCAACATCCCTCCCTAATCAATTTGTGGCACCAACAAGCTGATGGCAAACCTTATTACATCAGGTTTGGGAGCAGAAATTATCAAATACATGTTTAAAAGTTGACCACGTGGATAAATGGAAGCAATCCTCCTGCACAGAAACGAGACCCTAGTGATATTCACAGGAAGGAAACACGTCAAACTATCTTTGTTTAGTCCCCCCATCTATGTTCTCGCATTGCACTAACATGAATGTTTGTGGTGTCCTGAAAACGAACAGCAGAATGAGGGTGTTAAAACTGCTGCAATGCAAGTGCACCGTGGTGCATGTATTCTAAATGTTTAATTAACAACAAGCTATTTTGGAGGGTTTCAAAACACATACCCGCTTGTTTTCCACTCCTGCTGTACCTTACTGGAATATATGGAAAGTTCATTACCAGGAGTAAAACCAATTTGAGTTGGTGTCTTTATCGAAATACTTTCCAGTAGTAATGAGCAGAACTCCTGTGGGTGTTCCTTACATGACTGTTCACATATAAAACACATTTCAGATTTTATTAAGAAAGAATTTCTCAGTTTCACCAAATGAAAATCAACTTAAATTAATTCTTTACAACAATACCATACCATATCACACATTTAGACATCAGAGCCTCACCAAAATAAATATTTTAAAATGCTACAACTAAATCAGTGTATTAGTGTTACCTGACTCACCCTATATTTATAAAAAAGGCAACAAATTTGTTTATATTATTATATTCAGTTAATGTTGCCACATATTTCAATTCTGGCAAGAAAACGAACGTGCAATATTTACCCTGTTGTTGTAAAATTGCAGACTATTTCATATTATGGTAATTGTGCAGTTATCATAGCAAATATCATTCAATCTAAAAATCAAAGTGATGAGTATGAGTCAGAGACCTGCTTACATTCTTTCATTGGGGGGAAATTATGACACTAAAACAAAGTCATCAGATCTTGTAGAGACCAAAGAAGTTAGCATAATGTGCATGACTAAGATAAATGGGGTGTGATACATTCACAAAAACCCTGTCAGATTTCTGCAGCTGCAGGGCGGAGGCGAGGTAACTTTCTGTGGTCCAGGCGTGACCCCGCTGCTGGGAGCAGAAACCTGCCCTGTGGGCCTCCATCAGGGTCAGAGGTGAGGGGTGACCCGTTCTCCTCACAAACACAGAGTGAACAAACAACGAGGTAGGGGAGCAGTCCTTAAAAATCAACTCCACCCGTGAGTAAATGTGGTACAGTCCGGTCTCGTTGACCTGCAGGGCACCATCTTCAAACCTGTAAGCCACCGCTCCAGATAGGAATGCTCGTCCTACCTGTGGCTCCCATCGCAAAGTCTTAGAGAACTCTGCTGTCTCAATCCGCCCTGCACGAGAAAAGAAAGAACGTCACCATCTTCAGTCCCATTTGGGATACAGAATCAGATAACATTTGTATTCTCATGTTACCTATCACATGTGCTGCAGGTCTGTTGTCTTTGTGTTCTCCCATATACTCAGATTCATGACCTGAAACAACCGTCCCATTAGAGTCACATCACATCTTCTGTTATGAACACTTTGCTGGGAATAATTCACATGATGAGAGGTATTTATATACTTACCAAATTGCTTCTGAGGAGAATTAAATTCAGTCACAGGCGTAACCTTTAGTGGGACGTAAAAGAGAAATTTCATTACCACATCACAAAGATACTTGCTTTCTTTCGACCGCTCAGAGCACACTACAGAAGAGGAAATCCTGTCACACTGGACCGGTGACCACAGATGCAGTGATAAAGTCCTTGGTTTGCAGGTTTTAAATGTCAGAGCAGAGGTATATTAACTCTTGAAATGATAGCAAAGTTAAAAAAAAGTAAATTAATTATTCAACTTTTGTGTGTGAGTTTTCCAACTGGTTTTCACTCTCCCACCTTACACCTCTATATGGCCTCCTCTCTATACAAAGGTGAGAGAAGTCTCATTGTTTCCATTTGCTCCTTTTGTGCCTATTAAAAGTCTGTAAGAGACAATATTCTGCACAAAGTAATACTATTGATATCAACTTTATTTCTTGGCAATGATTGCTCACTTATTGTCACTATTGTACAATTTGTACTGTTTACAACATAACACTTGAATATAGGCATTTTATGTCATGTTATTGCTGGTCATTGGTGCTTTTTTCTATTTGTATACAGTAAACACCTATTGCTTCCAATACTTGTGTGCATATCAGTCTTGTCTATTCTTTTTATATTATCATCATCCCTTCACTACTTCTTCACCATACACATTAATCACAACTAATAACATCCACACAGGGTTGCAGTCATCACTAACTTGACTTCACATCCATACAGTATACCATCCCTGCCTTACCTCTCTCATCTCTTGCAGTTCTACCTGCATGTTGTAAATCTGGTAGGCTTCAAACCCCAGGGAGGCAAACACAAGCAGGAACAGCATCAGCACGACCACGGCCAGACCGGGGCTGACTCCCATGTAGCCCCTTCTCTTCTCACGGCTCCTCACTCGCTCATGGGCAGGCGGGAAGGACCAGCAGGGCACAAGACTTGGTGAGTGGCCGCCAGGCTGCTGCGGACCGCCGCCTCCATCCACAAGGAACACCTGTGGGAATGGATAGCTCTGGTCACAGCTCATGGTGCAGGTTGTGCTGTGAGACATACTGTGCGTGCATCGATTACCCCTACACGAAAGAGGTGTGTACTTTGGACTGAGCACATCTGTTTAAAACAAAAAAAAAAAAGCCTCAGCTGTCATGTCACTCTCCACCCACAAATCCCTCCCACATGTAGCATGGACTGAAGACAAGTGAACTTTACTTATGATGAGAAACTGTGAAACCATCAACTCATCATCCCTCTCATCTGGTCTGCATTTCTGCACACAAGCACACAGGAAATGTTGTTTCTCACTGACCAAGATGCTCACATAACAAGTTAAACATTTACCAAAAAAAAAAAAAAAAAAACACAACAGGGTGACAACAACAGCACAAAAACGAACATAGACAGAACTACTAAGTAGGTATTTTATGTGATTACTAGTTCAACCTTTTCAATGTACCTGTAGAGATCTGAAGCTCAGTCTGCAGGAAAAGGAAGCTAGTGGTGTCAGCTGACCCCCCAAGCCCCATTAACCACCTTCAAGTCATCAGAAAGAGACCGTTTCACAAATTCCACGAAAGGAAAGTCTGAACTAAGACAACCACAGTCACCTGCTCAGAATTTCATAAGCCACAGGTAACTTTTTAACATATCTGGAGAGTTTTTTCCCCTCTCACTGCACTTCGTCACATCTGAGCTGTGCCCCTACAACTTATCTTCAGCCCATTTAAAAAAATACATTAATCATGTTAAGCGTTATGTGGCCCAACATGTGAGTCAATAGTGATACAGTAGTTTCAGCAGCATGACTTAGTGGGAAGATATTACTGCCACATGAAAAGGATATAATGTCTCTGCACTAGCTTTGCTGTTTGTGAAAAGCTGGTAGCGAGAGACAGCGATGCTTCAGAGTTGAGAATTAACCCAAACCAATACATCAAGAGATGTGCTTACAGGAAGGCTGAATACGTATGCACCGCTTTCCTCACCACTCAGCTTGGCTGACTGTGGTCTTTCTGCCACTTTTGGGTTAGTTTCAGAGGATAGAGAGTGATCAACAATTCTCCTTCATTGTGGTTTCAACAGTTCTCAGAAGACATCAGTTCTGAGTTGGTGACATTCAGTTTTGTAAATCTTCTTAGCTTACAAATATTTATTAGCCCTGAGTGAGCTTTGGCAGTTTTTGATAAAGAGTATCTTTCTAATCTCATAGGTGGAACTGAAAGCAAAACATCAGCAGTCTTGTAGTGGAGGGTGCTGCAGCAGTCTCGCGCTGGCCCACACTGAAACTGTCAAACTGCTTCATCATGATTTTACATTGATTGTGAAGCCAGTCCATTATATTGTGTCATAAATAATTTTGTCTTAATTTGTGTGTATTCTTGGTACCTGCAAAAGTTCTTGGGCCTCTGCTCTGTCCACTGTTGCAAAGGTTTCATTTCCTTTCTCCGGGCCCCTGCTGAGACAAAGGGAAACCCACCTAGCAGAGCTCTAACTAAAAGAGTGACTACGTCAAACATAACCATAAACTGCTCAGGGTGTCTGCAACAAGCAGATGTGTCGCTTTCCCAGAACTGTCATGCAGTCCTCGCAGCACTAAGAGCAGCGGCTGCACAGGGTGGGTGAAGTGGGAGGATGGGGTTGTTGGGTCTAACCAGGTCGTGTTCATCGCTGCTGCTCCAGTTAATATGACCAGAAAAGGAGACTAAAATGAACCACTGAATCAGCAAGTATCTCTATCAATCACAGTCTGTTCCGCACATCGTTCTCTGGAGAATCTCTCAACCTGACATTAATGACATTACTCACATCTCTTCTTAACCATTTGAGGGTGGAACTTTAATATTCAGCTTTGCCATATTCCATTCCATTTTGTCCATATGCCCCACCATCACTTAGGAAGCCCTTGAATGAACACAAGAGCATCATGAGGTTCATTAAATCACTTTTAGCTCAAAATGTAGAAAATGGAGCATTAAATATCATGTTCAAAAAGCATCACACATCACACTCTTCATCAGAAGACGAGTAACAGTCTAGTCCCAGGACATGACCTGTCTTCTCCTCTGTTGTCCCAGTGTTGGACGGCTCTCCAGTTATCCTTTTTGTTGCTTCACGGTCTGATTTGTGGTCTTGGATGACACGTTCCTGTTCAACAGATCCCATCGTTGCTCCGTTCTCCTTCTGTGCATCTCTGCTCTGGCTTGAAAATGTTTGCCTTAATGAAGCATTAACAAGGTTTGGGAGGCCAGTCTGTAGCACCTGGGCAAGGCTCTGTGTTTGGGAGGAGCATCGCTGAACCAACGGTCCTCTAAAAGCAGCAGTAGCCACCATCAGCCTTGTGCGGTCAAAGGAGAGGGGCTGGTCCTGGTCTACACAGACTGCCTCTGAGGTCTCTGAGCTTGGGTTGGTGGGGACAGGGGTTTGAAACAGGGCCAAGTCACTGTCACCTCCACTCAACTGACTGCTACCATCATGTGAGTCACAGAGCCGATGGTGTTTAGCTGTAAATGAGAGTGAAAATACACTGAGAAATGATAAATGAAATTCAGCAAGAAACAAAGGGTATTAGACACCTAATAGCAAATTAAGATGATATAGTTACTGTATATGACAGACATACACAAATCAAATCAACTGCAAAGATGAAGACAATCTGCAGGAAGCAGTATCAGAAAACAGAAAATAATCTGCATATAATCTGTTATAACACCTGTGATGGGTGTTCACACTCACCTTCCAACCTTGTGCATATGTTACGGTCATATTCCTGAAGTGAACTTTGTGGGTGAAAGTCACAAGCCCTAAGTAGGTGTATAGTTTGTTTTGTATGCTTATACACATGTGAAAAATGCAATAAGTTTGTTGGACACGAAATAAAATTTGCTTTTCTGGATGACTGTTTTAGCCTGTTTTAGTTTTCAAGTCTTTGTTTTGAATCGGGGTGGAACAGAGCTGCTATGTGCTGCAAAGACTGTGACTTCTCTTCAAGAAGGGGACCCCATTCCAAATGAGATACTACATCACCAAATACATATAGCACACAGTCAATTTTAACACCAAATCTGTAATATCCTAAAATATGAACAGAAAGAGTAACTGTCCAAAACTTCCAATATTAAAATTACCCATATCTATTGTACTGTTTGTTGGTATATTCAACCATACCAAACCAACTTTATCCCTAGGATCCATGCTCAGGTTAAACCTGGACAAAACTGTCCTAGTCACATTATAATATGCTGTCCTGATGTATAAACTTCACTTGTTTCTTGGCTAGCATTCTTGAATGAACTTTCTTCAAAAGGAGCCATGATGATTAAAAATACGTCTGGAAGCTGTTTGCTAATAAGAACTCAAGCTTTCACTGCATGTAGTCTTATGCTTTAACACACTTACGGATGCTTGGAGAGGCCGGTGTGTCTGCTCTCCTTTTGCAGTATGCTCGGGGAGTCCATGGCTTATGTTTGTAAGCGGGGTCAAGTAATCGTAGCTTGGTAATGAATCTTTTGTACTCTCTTTCTAAAGCCTCAATGTGCAGCTGAAACTCGGCTATCTTCCTCTCTGGGTAATGCGACAGCTGTGACTGCTGAGAGGAAAAAGAAAAATACATATTCAGCTTCAGGCAGGAATCCAGTGTCATTAGAAACACTCTCTGTAGATTCTTCCCCAAACATTTCACTTACCTGCAAATAATACTCTATTTCATTCTTGATGCTGGGGATCCACTTTTTCACAGAGGAAACTGAATTAAGAGTTGACTGCAAAAAAAGAGGACTGGCTGAAACAAAGTAATTGAGGTGAAATATTACAGATTATTAATAATAACTGAGTTTTTCATTACCAGCTTGGGTCTCCGCTCATGGACATCTTTGAGGCGCCCCTCTGTAAATGATATATTGGAAGAAAACATTCGGAGCTCAGTATTAATTCTGAGCAAAACAGTGAAAGCCTAACAAACAATGTGAATGTGTGTGTCATTATGACAAAATGTGGCCCTGAAGACACCTGCTTTGGCAGCAATTACCACAGAAGTGGTATTTGAGTATTATTTACATTGACTTATATTTCTGTTTGTGGACAGATGTTAGGACCGTGTGTACTACAGGTGTGTGTAATTAAGCTTAAATGACACCTGACTTTAAAAATGCCCCTGGCATCCTGGCTGTTCCCCAGTATAGATTAAGATCACATGTAAATATTATTTCCACAATGATCCTATTTCTTTCAGTTAAGCCAAACAGCTTGCAGCATCTGACAACTGTGAGCTAGCATTATTATAGCTAAAAATTAACAGCATGTAACTACTGTGAGCTAGCATCTTTAAAAATAAAAGCCCACAGCACTGTGAGCTAGCATCATTGTAGCTAACAGCTTGCAGCATCAAACATCTGTGAGCTAGCATCCGTACAGCTAACACCATGTAACAACTGTAAGTTAGCATCATAGTAGCTAAAACATTATTATGTATCTAACGAACTGCAGCATCTAATAACTGTGAGCTAACACCGTTTTAGCTAAAAGCTAGAAGCATGAAACAACTGAGCTAGCATCATTGTAGCTAACAGCTTGCAGCATCAAACATCTGTGAGCTGGCATCCGTATAGCTAACAGTATGTAACAACTGTAAGTTAGCATCATCGTAGCTAAAACATTATTGTGTATCTAACGAATTGCAGCATCTAATAACTGTGAGCTAACACCGTTTTAGCTAAAAGCTAGAAGCATGAAACAACTGAGCTAGCATCATTGTAGCTAACAGCTTGCAGAATCAAACATCTGTGAGCGAGCATCCGTATAGCTAACAGCATGTAACAACTGTAAGTTAGCATCATAGTAGCTAAAACATTATTGTGTATCTAACAAATTGCAGCATCTAATAACTGTGAGCTAAACCGTTTTAGCTACAAGCTAGAAGCATGAAACAACTGTGAGCTGGCATCATTGTAGCTAACACCTTGCAGCATCTAAAGACTATGAACTAGCATCATTACAGCTAGAAGCTAGCAGCAGGCAACACCCGTTAGCTAGCAGCATTATAGCCAACAAATAGTTATCCGTGAAACCGTTTATCGGGCAGAAAAAAATGACATTATATGTCATAGCACTAGCGGTTTACCCTCTCTCTCTTTCTGAAGCCACAGTCTGTTTAGTTTCCCTTGCTGCTTCTCCTCGTTTCTTGCCATTTGTAGCTTCACTCCGAAGACAGCAAGCCCATACAAAAACAAAACCACGTGAGACATAGTGGACGTCACGTGAAATTCAACATACTGCAAGAGCAGCTCCCTACACGTGCATTTACCTGTAAAAATACACTATTTGTAAATTTATCTTGAATAATATCATCTGAAATTTTAAACTTCCTCATAAAACCTAATCTTTGCATTTTCTACCCAATATTTAAGAAATAACCCAGTATGAGTGAAAGTGTGTGTGCTCTTTTTACTTTGTACGTGGTGGACAAAGTACTCAACTCCAGTAGCCTACTTGAGTCAAAGTATTGATACTCGAGTTACTTGGTCAAAGACTTACTCAAGTTGAAGTAGGCTACTTTTAGTTACTCTCAAAAGTAATGGCGTACTGCCCAACATTGTTTATTTGTCTACCAAGGTGTCAGCATTGAATATTAATATTATAATCAGTCTTTGGGATGAGACCCCCGGTCCTGGAGGGGACCTGCTGGTTCCGTTCCTGGTTGCTAAGGTGAGTCAGTGGTTGCTATGGTTCGTCTCCGGACGCATCATTCCCACATGATCATCATTTAACAGTCAAACTTTCTGGCCATCAAGAAGATGGATCTCCATTTTCAGCGATTCCTGAAAGAAGACAACTGCGACTTTTATTATCTGGACGGACTTCAAACCTGCTGTGACTGACTAAAGGACTGTTCTCATGGATGAGGTGAGATTTAGTCACTTTTTAAAAGGAAAATTTTACATTAACGTGATAATGTTTTTAATTACTACTGCAAAAATATTTAAAATAGGACTGACGTTTGACTGCGGTGACCATGTTTTAATAAGAAAGCTTCAAATAAAGCTGCTTAGAACCATTTCAAGTTGAACAAATAAGCATGCTAGCAATAACAATGATGTTTTCTTTCAAACGTCGTGGCGAAATAGACTATAAGCGATGTGACAATATGAATTATTATTTGACTATGCTCATAATTTTCTAAATAATTGCTATACTTTTCATATATAGCTACTGTAGCCTATATGTGGAGAATAATATACACAAAAAGTAATTGAAAAGTTGAAAAGGTGTTAGTTTTATGTTACCGAATGAGCAGTGAAACATCTGCAAGAGAGGTTTTGATGGGAAAGATGCTGATTTGGTGGCGACATTCAGTCAATCAAGACAGTTGACATATAGTTTAATAATTTCACTCTGTGAAAGGTATCTAGCAGTTGCTATGGTAACGGTATCGATACCTGGTCCCATTGGGCTGCTAACCTGTGTTAACTTTAACTATAGTGTGGGCAGCATGTGCCAATGTGATGCTAACTTTAGTTCTTCACTAAAGGGCTGATAAAAAAAAAGATTAATGGGTAAAAACGTCACAAACATACATACACACACAGAGACACGCCCCAAAGCTTTATGTGTTATTTCACCATATATTCGACCATAATTCAGCAAATGGACATCCTGATGTATTATAACATTATTTAAATTAACCATTCAGACCATAGACTCACATTGTTTACGGAGCACTGACAATGGCAGTTCAAAAGGAGGGTGCTGCCATAATAAGCCTGGAGCCCCCTCTGAAAATAACTGTGGTCAATGTTTTTGTACATTTTTATCCTCCATTTAATTTAATTACTCAAATCACAGTTTTTTATTGTTTGCTCATAAATTAACTGCACATGTTGACTTGTGGTTTTAGTTTCAGTGTCAGTCACTTCGTCACTTTCATACAGGAAGAAATATATCACAGGAAAAACAGTGAAATGTGCATCATCTAGCAATTATTGTCCAAATAGACAAAAAATATACAAAAGCAAAATTTTTTTGATGAAGATGATGTGAAATACAGAATATAATCTTCAGCAACATATTTTTATATGCTGCATTTTATATATTATAAACAGACATTCTATATGTTATTTTATACATTATACAAATACAGCACTTATAAATACAGCACAATAACAGACTGGCCATTAGGGCCAGCATACAATCAGTGTCTTAACAATTCTTCTTTGACAGAGGTCTGTTTAAGAACCGGAGTATAATTTGGTTCAATGTTCAAGAAAATCTTCAGGCATGTTTGACACTGCCTCATTACCAAATATAAAAGCCCTCCACAACCAACCTTTGCAGTCTATTCTAATGTCTGAACAAAATGAACACAAAATGAAAGTTCCTCATACTGTATCTCTAAGCTGACTTTATATTTTCACTTCCTGACTGCTTGTTTTATTTAATAAGAAGCATCTTTCTCATGAGCAAAGTTGCAATGCTCTCATGCTCTGGTGTGCCTCCACTCTCTGCCATCTGCAGAGCTGTCTTCCCCACATTGTTTGTAGCCTGCAGATTTGCTTTCTTTTGCCACCCAGTATGACCAGCTTGGCCCCAGTTTACAAGCTTCTTCACTACCTCCTGGTGTCCACCTCGTGCAGCACAGTGCAGAGGAGTGTCTTTACTGTGATCTGTGCTGTTGATCTTTGCTCCGGCCTTCAGGAGCAGCACCACCACACTATCATGGCCCCTCTCAGCTGCAACGTGTAGTGGTGTTCTCCTCCATGTGTTCCTCTCCTCTATGCCCTTGTTGTTAAGCAACTGCAGAAGAGATGAAACCACACTGGCATGCCCACCAGCTGCTGCGTAATGGAGAGGTGTGGAGCCATCCATGTCTTTTGCTCCTCCTTTTGCCTTTTGAGACAATAGTGAAATCACAGCATCGACTTTCCCTTCCAAAGCAGCCAGGTGGAGGGCTGTTCTTTTGTCGTTGTCAGTGGTGTTTGGGTTTGCTTTGGCAGACAGCAGCAAGTCTACCACACAGCTTCCTCCCTGAGAAGAGGCAGCCCAGTGCAAGGCTGTCCTCCCCAGCTTGTCTTTGACTCCTGGGTCTGCCTTGCCTTTAAGAAGCTGAATCACTGGGTCTGCATGACCTTGCTTACTGGCAATATGGAGAGGGGTTAGCCCATCCTGGGCTACTGCATTTACCTTAAGAAAAGACACACAACTCTGACTCTCCACAACCATAAACAAAAATTCAAATGGATTATAATGACCAACTGGTTTGATAATTACCTGTGCTCCAGCTCTTAACAACAGACCAGCTAACTCTGGCCTATTGCACTGAGCTGCCAGGTGTAGAGGTGTTTGGGCTTTAGGCCCAGTACTGTTGGGGTCTAATCCTTTATCCAGCAATGTCTGTACTATGGGGACACTGCCACTGTGGACAGCCAGGTGCAATGCTGAGGATAGGTCGGATAAAGTCGCATCCAGTTTGGCCTGTTTTATGACCAGTACTCTACAATAAAAAATAAGGTACTATTTAAGCAAATACTTAATGGACTTATTAACAACACATGTAAGAAAAACACTTATGGTAAATAATTTGATATGGGAAGAAGAAGGGGCATGTACCACACACCCCTGTGACTGTGTGTGTGTGTGTGTGTGTGTGTGTGTGTGTGTGTGTGTGTGTGTGTGTTGGATATTTATATATTTTTATTATTTTTTCTGTAGTATACATGTGGTTGTTGCTTGTTATTTGCAAAGTCAGATGGGGGTGGCACACCCTGGACAAGTCGCCACCTCATCGCAGGGCACATAGAAACAGACAACCATTCACACTCACACCTACGGGCAATTTAAATTAGCCAGTTAACCTAATCCCCATACATGCTTTTGGGTGGTGGGAGGAGGGCAGAGGTACTCGGAGAGAACCCAGACACAGGGAGAACATGCACAGAAAGGCCCTGGGCAGGGACTTGAACCCCGTACCTTCTTGCTGTGAGGCGACAGCGCTTGGTGCTCCCTAGTGATGGTATAAAAACACGGCAATATGTACAGCTACCAAGTCACTGATAAGAATCCCTAAAATCAGATTCCCATCAGTGTGAACGTGTAGAGGGGCTACATAGCTGTATTCAAGCAATTTGTATTCTTTTAGTATTTAGTCCTTGTTGGACAATTACCTGAATACTTCACTGTGCCCCAGCTCAGCTGACAACAGGAGAGGAGTGTAGCCCTGCTGGTCGACCATGTTCACATTTGCTCCTCTGTCTATGAGAGACGTTACCATCCAATCATGATTCTGTCTAACAGCAGAGAAGAGAGCAGAACCCAGGGCTTCTTCACTCAAGGCTCCTCTTGGATTATCTAGAGTTTAAAACATCATATAGAGTGAGATTTTATATATGTATCTATATATATCTATATCTATATATCTATATATATATATCTATATGTATATATATATATATATATATATATATATATATATATATATATATATATATATGTATCTCTATGTATCTATATGTATCTCTGTCTCTCTCTCTCTATATATATATATATATATATATATAGAGAGAGAGAGAGAGAGAGCGATATATACTGTATGTATATACACATGTATACTCCACAGTAGCATTCTTCAAAATGCAGGATAACAATTCTACCAAAACCCACTGAACAGACTCACCAAACAGCAGGTGGATAATTGATTCCTCGTTGAGCTTAATGGCCTCATTTATAATATCATAGTCAACTTTAGCCCCAGCATTTAGAAGGACATTCACCATTTCCTCATTGTTTCTGGAAACTGCGTAAAACAGAGCTGTTTTTTTGTGGCTGTTTCCGGCATCAACATCAGCCCCGCACTGCAGCAGCAGCTCACCCAGCCTCCAGTTATCTCCCATAGCTGCCTTATGAAGAAATGTGTCCTGTGGGTGGCTCTCAGACTGCTTGGAATCCTCCTTCACCAGGACTTTCACAGAATCCAGGTCCCCATTTTCCGCCGCCAGGTGAATGGGGCTTTTCCCTTGTAGATCCAGAGAGTAGATGGGAGCCCCCGCCTGTACGAGGGCCCTGACTATTTCAGTGTGACCCCTGCTAGCTGCTCTGTGAAGAGCTGTATGACCTTTATTATCCTGCAGGTCTAGTCTGGCTCCTTTGCGGATCAAGAGCTCGATGATGGACAGGTGACCGTACTCAGCAGCTACATGTAAAAGAGTATCATTGGAGGAGTTGACAGCATTAATATCAGCATCTTCTAACAGCTCCTCTAGCAATACTAGCTCTCCATCTGCAGTGATCATGTGGATGAGATTTTCTGTCTTACTTTGTGCCGGTTTGTGTTCCTCTGATTTTAAAAGCGGCATTCTCTTTTCCTTTTCAGGGCAACTAAATTTCTTATCTCCTTTGGTGACATATAAAGTTTTCTGAATAACAGCTCTGTCAGGAGTTTCTTCCATCACATCATGGTCCCTCTCCATCAAGTATCCAATCAACTGCCTCCTTGTGTCTCGAATACGTTCATTCACAGCACCCACGTAAGTCCTGATTTGTTGATACAGGTTGGGTTCTGCCAGCATAAGACACGGATGGAAGAATTTCCGACAGGCCCTTTCACCTCTGGCCTCCAGGATGTCCAAGACCCTGGAGTTTTGGTCTTGACGAGTCCTGATGGTCAAGATGATGGATCTCTTGGCTGCTGTCATGGCCCCCTCTGTGACAAGGAGATCCAGTAGATCCTCAGTGTGTGAGATCCCATAAACTAGATCCCTTCTCTTTGCTCGGATTACATCCACAGCATAGGGGTTGATGTAGGTTGATGAAACTTGAGCATTAACACCCTGGAGTATCTTGGACATTTTGAAAATGCTATGAACTGAAGATTGTATTGAGCTTTCACACGCAGCAACTCATTGTCTTTACTGGCTGTGAGTGTGTGGGTTTAAAGCTCTATTGCTAAGTGAGACGCCTCACCCTAGCAACAAGAAGCTATTTCTCATACAGATCAGTCCGGTTCAACCTGCTCTTTGTGAGATTATGTATGTTTTCAATAGTATTTCTGCAACAGAGCAGTTACATATTAAAAAAATAAATAATACAGTATTTTTTTGGGGCTTGATCACTGTAAAAGTGTAAAAAATAAACTGAGAGAAAGCCAAATTAGATTACAATGTTTTCTTATCCTAAATCAAGACGATAAATTGGAAGCATCTCAACACTAACTGGCAACCAAAATAGGAAGACCAGTGGAAAACAGAATACAGTATGTGGTTGCTATTCGACAGGTGAGGCTGAGAAACAGATGAACTTCCACTCACAACGTAAAACACCCAGTTAAATGTGGACTACTTTGACAAGTTCAACTTTGTAACGGCAGATTTCAGGGTGTAATGAATTCTACACTAAGACACACTGGAGACTGAGATAAAGACATACTGTATCAGATTTGAAAGACTGTCAAAAGGACGCAGACAGATCTCAGGGATGTAAGTAATAGCATCCCCATCATAGGGCGGGTGACAATAAAACACAACAGAGATAGCACAGTACCTTCTTTTTGGGCATCTCAAGTTCTTGATTCCCTTTCACAACTACTAATATAATATAACCCAGCTCTGATGGTATTTATGAATGGCAGGTATTTAACTACCTTGGACATAAAGTCAAAGGTGCAGGCCACTTCAACAAGCTTGTTTTTGGGACTATTCATCAACCATTACAACATCTGGTGAAAGAGAGATGTGGAAAAGTGCCTGGTTACCATTGCAGAAATGAAACATGAAAGATTTGACAGAGGAGTGCTTGTACATTCTCACTGAGCATGAATAACAGTTTGACACGTCCTTTGTTATGTTGTGACATGGAAGCATAACATCCATTTAAGATTTAATTTGTTCTCTGTTGTGATGCAAACAATAGTAGGCTATGGCTCTAGTATAAAATATTGTATGCCTCTATATGAAACGTTATATGTAAAAACGATATATGTAAAAAGCTAGTTAAAACCTATTTTTTGATGCCCTTTTTGTATCAAACACTAACTAATTAGTGTTAATTAGTGCAAATGTTATCTATTTATTTTACATCCAATAGGACAGGCCGTTGTAATCTTTTCAGTGATTTACCCTTGGGCAGTCTAGTGGCCCCCAAGGATAATTTAACTTCACCTCATCGTATTATGCAGAGATTACAGCGGCGACTCACTTCCCGTAATAAACGCCTCCTCCGTCGTGACGTAGCTCGTCCGAGCGCTCCCTCTCCTTATATGGTGCGGAAGGACTCCCCTTTCCGGGAATGATGTCATGCTTCTTCAGGTTTGAGAAATCAGAACAAGTTAATGCAGCAAATCAACTGTGGTTGACAGGCAATAAACTATGGAGTGTTTAATATGATACTGCATCATATATATGATGAAGAAATACAAACAAACTAACAACAGGGATCTGTATCAGATTAAACATATCCCCATATATATATATATATATATATATATATATATATATATATATGTAGAGTATATACATATATACAGTAGAGAGAGACAAAAATAAAGAAAAATAACAAAGAAAAGAAGAAAGAAGATAGAACTGAAAAGAATATATGAAAATAGTAGTAGACTGAATAAGTCTATAAAGAATATTTATGCTTCAAGCCTGCATATATAATGATCTGCCCTGTTTCCTTGATACTTTAAATTAACATTGACACTTCAGTGTTTACTTAAAGCAACAACTGATGGATCAATACAGTACAGGCTGCAGTGTGGAGGCATGATTTTTTGTTTCAGATTAAGTTTGTCTGTGTCGCCCTCTACTGGTTCATTGTAAGCAGGACACACTTATCAGTGTTCAACACAGTACTGTTATGACCTGAAGCCACGTCGTCTGAACTGGCCATTCACCTGCTGTTATTAATTAATTATTGTCTTACATGTATGTGTGTACATGTATTAATTAAGAAATTAAGATTCCATACTTTCAGTTATCAACAGATTTGCATGTTTACTTCATAAATGTAGTTTTATATTTCCATAACTGAAAGTATAGAGACAGACTTGCCAAAATTATTGAAGGATTTAACCTTTGTCTTGTGTTAGTTCCTGAATCCAAAGGCCTGTCTCATATCTTGTGTTTTGATGTTTGGTGATGGAGGCAATTGCTTTATTTACATTTTGACTGTTTGTCCCTTTATGTTATTTTTTCCAGACAGGAGCTTACATCACCTACAGATTGAAAGTCCATTTAATAATAATAAACTATAATTTACCAAGAATGCACTGTCCCACAAAACCACAGCAGCATGCCTTATTGATTTGATATTCAGTAATGTGTGTATTAATTTGAAATATAGACGTCATTGTTGTTTCAACAAGCTGGGGCTTTCCTAATTTACAACAAGACAGGAAGTAATGTTGAATGACTGTATGGCGCAATAACACAGGGGATGACCAGTCATTTACCTGTTATTATGTATCAAATCAATGACACCTCTGACATTTGCAGTGGAAAGTTTTTGTTTACTTAAACCTGTTGTAACTGTAACAGTGCCTGAATACTTAGAGTGTTAAACAGTGTTGATACCTGAGAAAAAGAGGATATTTTGTATACTCTTTAGGCAGGTGTGTACTGTGACTTGAAGTGGGGATCTCAAGCTCTGCATTGGCCTCCATCAGTAGTGAGTGAGCCTGGAACACAATCACTCAGCCTGGATCAATACTAGCACTAATGGAATTTACCTTGAGGTACTGGAACTGGCAGCTCTTGCAACATGTTGCAACATGTTTTATTGTTTGAGCTCCTGACATGGCACACCCAGTTTTTTTATTTTCCTGTCACACAACTTACAAGAACAGAGACAATGTTGCTTCATTTCATCTGGTTTATTTTCCTTAAATATTTGATTAGTTTCTGAAGTACTCAGAAAACAGAGACATAAAAAAATTAAACAGTATTACAAATGGTAAACATAAGTACTCCAAGTTGATCTTATATACATATAACAATGAGTGAAACCCCATTAAACAACTTTAGAAAAAAACAAGTAAATCTTGAAGCTTTTCTAACTGAAATTCTTTTAATTAAGAAACAAAAGTACATTGTACTGTTACTCAGAAGTCAGGCAGCTTTTGTTAAAACTTTTCAGCCGTTTAGAGTTGGCCAACACGCCCAAGTTTGAGGCCATTATGGCTACAGCAAGAAAAGTCTCTATTGCAGGTTCCTAAATCCTCTAACACTGAATTTCTCCTGTGATGGTCAGGATGAGGTCCATGCAGAGCTGGGTGGAAATCAAGAAAACTGCAGTCCTGTCCAGTTCTGTCAAAATCAGCATTAAACAGAAACAGAAAGATATCCTGCTCGCATGCCCCCTCTGGGTCATGGCTGCTGTCACTGTCCCGAGCCCCTCTCTGGGACGCGCCACCGGGGAGCGCATGGCACTCAGTCAGGAACTTCGGTGCGGCCCACCCCGGTCCTGCCAGTGTGGCGCCACATCATCCCAAATCCTGTCACGATTTCGGGAGACACAGCCACTCACCATCACGGGACGCATCCATTTTCGTTCAACTTACAGTCTTTTCTTTCACCGCCGCCGCCTCAGAAGGTCTGGAGCTGCTGCGTCAACATGAGCTGGCACCCGCTGTTGACGTGGTTCATCACCTTCTGCTTCAGCTGGGCCACCTGCTCGCGCAGCATGTTGGCAGTGGACGCGAGCTCCGAGTTCTGGGACTTGAGGTTCTTCACTTTATCCTCCAGCCTTGAGATCCGCTCCAGCTTCCTCTTCCGGCACTTGGAAGCTGCGATGCGGTTCCTCATCCGCTTTCTCTCGGCCTTGATGCGCTCCTGGTTCTCCATGTCGATGGGGGAGAGAGGGGGCGTCTCCCCGGGCATCTCTGGCACGATTTGGGGCTCCTCTTTGAGCGCAGAGAGCCGTGGCAGCTGAGCAGAGGACGGCTGCCCGTAGATGGGAAGCTGAGGCGGCGCAGCGGGGAAGGACATGGTCGGGGCTGAGGTGGTGTAATTCGGTGCAGAGACAGTGCTGATGGCCGGATTGAAAGTGTTCAAATCCTCATAAATCGGCGAGTCGGAGCGCATGTTCGCAGCGCTGTTGTAAGTGGTGGCACCGGCAACAGATGAAACAGGCGGCAGGGCAGTGTTGACACTCTGAGGGGCTGAGGTGACACTCACATTGGCCGTGCCCGGCATGTGCTGGTGGTGGAGTTCGGCCAGGGCTCGAACGAACCCCTCGGCGAAGCCCTCCTGTTCGTCAGTGACATTTTTGGGACACATGAACTGAGTCGGAGTCGGCGTGGTGGTGATGAGTCCGTTGCTGGACTGGATGATGAGTCGCTCCAGCTCCGGGGAGGCCAGCTTCAGCAAGCCCACATCGGGAGAGGTGAGGATGTCGCTGGCTTTGGCGCGCAGGTGAGGTTTCAGTGTACCCGTCGGATCGGTGAGGTTCAGTGTCATGTTGTGTTTCAGCACTTTGGGGTTGCTGTATCCGAAGCCGGCGTTGTCGTGCTGGGAGAAAGCGTTGAGTGAATCGTCATAGAAAGTAGTTTCCATCTTGGTATACATGGAAGAGAAACCAAAGTAGCTACAAAGTCTTCTACAAAACACCCCCTTCTCTTCTCAGTTGAAGGTTTCCAAACGTCCTCTCAGTGCGTAAAAAAACCTCCAAACTTTGAGTGCGCACTTTTTCTTGACACAGGAATCAGGACTTACTTCTTTGAGTCAGCGATGGTCGATTTGTTCAGTGGTGAGTTGTAACAGGTCGCAAAGCTCTCGCCAAAGTATCCAGGCTTGTTTCGGGTAAGTGAATGAAAAAGTGTCTCTAACTTCTCTCTTCAGGCACCGACTCTGTCCGTCTGTGGTGCTCGCTCTGCCTAGATGTGTGTATACTCTGAGCTGTACAGCGTGGAGGCTAACCTTATCTGCTGCCGCTGCCTCTCTAAAAATAGCCATGATGTCATGATGGGGCTCTGCCATTGGCTGAGGGGCGTGTCGTGGGGCGGGGGCCCACACTCCGATAAGGCACGTTGCCTTGACGACCACATAGAAGATTCTGAATCTCGCGGTGGATTGTGGGATGAGGTAATGTTGCAAGGAGCGCGTAAGCGCTGTGCATTGTGGGATGACGTATTGTTTTTGAATATCTGGTTACCCGCTTTACTGCTGGTGGCGGGACAGTCAGTGTTGCTGCTGGATGTCTCTCTCTTAGTTATTGAACAAATTTACAATAACATAACATTCAAAAATGCAGCAGAAAGAGAAAAAAAAATACATGAATAAACATAATCCGTATGTGTATTTTGTATGTATGTATTTATGTATACTTTACAAGAAACACATGCCCTTTTACAAATCTTTGTTAAAAAAAGCAGGAGGGAGGTGGGCTACACTAAAAAAGAGAATAGAATAGAGTGTTCTCATTTCAATTTGATACCATTAACATTAAACAATAAAGTTAAGTTCATTTACTTCAGTTCTTTCATTCAAGCTCAAGCTTTTCATTCAAGCGTTTTGGTTACACAACAAAATTTATGATAGTAAATATTAGAAGAAATGGCTATTTTGCATATCAACTTTATTCATTTTCAGCCAGCTTCAAAATAGCCAAATTATATGGCATAAATAATTTGAACCGTTACTATTTTCTGGTCTATGCTACTATTCTGCAGTACTCTATTCTTTGCCAAATAAAATTTAAGCTGAATTAGAGTTTGTATTTTTTGTGGGATCATACTGGAGAAAGTAGTGAGGTCAAAAAATGTAAATGAAAACTGTTATGAGGAGAAAAAAAATGTGTTTGTGTGTGCATTCACGGTGGAAAGTCTTCTTGTTCCAACTGTCATTTTGCTTCTCAGTCATCATGGTGGTCTGTGGTTGGTGGTCCGATCCCCTATAAATTGTCTTATATAACACTCACAAAACACTATCTTTTATGTTAGTGGAAGTTAAAATTTGACACCTGGGCAGCATAATATAAACATACACATAATTACATAGGTAGAAAAAATGCATTAAAGCTGTGTTATTTACCTGAATTGTGGAGTCGAGTCCATTTCATTTGAGCCATTTACTTTGGTGTGGAGTCTTTCCTCCCTACAGTCATTAGGAGGCAGATTTAATGGGCCATTTTACTGCATAGACCGCACGTCTGAAAAGCTACATTTAAGACATTTTATTTCTGTTGCAACTACAAATTGTTAAAGATAGATCTACAGACGTCTGTTCATCCTCGTAAAGACCAAGTACATTTCCTATTATCCATGTCAGGTTGTGTAATTAGTGTAGTGCAGTCCATTGTCCCCTGGCCCTTGGTCAGAAATCACAGCTGCTTTAATGGCAGGAGGTTAACCAATGTGTCTTACGTGTTCCCCTCCAGTCCTCCACACTCCCACTGTCTGGGTCATTTTCTGCCCTGCCAGCTTTACCACCTACTATCTCCAGCGCTCCGCATCTAAATATGTCCCCCTTGTGTGACAAGTAAATCAGTCCCCTGGCGCTGGCTGGCTCAAAGAGGCACCTAAGGAGGATGAACCAGATCATAAAACACCACCACAGTCCGACTTTTTATGGCTGCTAATGTTGTCTTTATGTACTGTTGTATATGTCTAACCATGACAGTCACTGAAGTTAGATATAATCTGATCTAACTGGTTGACTTAAGTGATCTTATACAGTATATCTTTTGATTGAAAGCAAGGTTCTTGAACTGACATTAGCACATAACAAACTTCTTCACTTTCTTTCATTTTACCTATGTCTCTTTCTCCAGATGTTGTGTACAAACTAATACAGTCTTTCTTGTTCTTTTATTGTCTGTGAGTTTCATTGACTTTGTCATAATTGATGCTATGCTGGGGATGGAATTAAAAGGAAGCAAAATGAGGAGTCCTTCGCTTGTTTACTCTCAAATCTTCTAGAACATTCTGAAATATTTATCCACTTTAGCTCATTCATCTATTCATGACTGCTTTTTTTCTGGATTACAACACATGAAAGAATCATAAGTAGGTGGTCTAGTGCCTGCCACCTGACAGCAGGGATCCTCATGTATGACTTCACCCATTGTCCCAAACAGACGAATTAAGCTAGAGCAAAACATATGATGTCATTTAAAGTTATTATCTCGTTTAAATTAAAGCTCTTATTTTCAGAGTTAAATCCCACGGCAAAAGTCAGACCATGGTGAATTCTGTTTTATATACTTTCAATAGTGTTTAATACAGAACCCTTAAGTGTTTCAACATGGCTGGAGCGCTGGATGAATTGGGTCTGCTTTTCTTCCCGGGTCGCCAAGTCATAAAAGGGGTAACCACAGCATGGTAGTGTGCCAAAGTAATTTTCTGTGCAGGAATGTATGGGCGAATTAGCACGGAGGAACCCTACTGTTTAAGTCACTACAACATGAGGTTGGGATATCCTGCTGCTGTCTTGGTTCAGGACATTTGGTCCTGAACAAAGGTTTCAGCATTGCCCTCACATTTGGAAGGATAATGGTAGCAGCCTGGGAGTCTGTGAATGTAAAATATAAAAGTAGCCACATCCATGAATGATCCATAGATTCTAGATTAGGCACCAGATTTTATAACAGATTCACTACCACTGGTGAAAAATGACTTGGTGACCACTGGTCTTATTGAATTATTTGTTTTTTGGAGCTGTCAGAACTTTGGGAACCGAGGTATTGGAGTAGGTTATTATGGAAAAAAACAGCAAGATGGATGGATGGATAGGGTCAGAATGGATAAGAGTCAGAGAATTGTGTTATTTGGATTCATCCTCCAGGGAACATGAACATCGCTGACATGTCGACTGGTAAACAGACTGAAAAAACTGTTTACCCAAAGTTTAAACCACCTGTTATCTATGGCCACTGCATGTGTGAATGCACTATATTTGTCTTGACATTTTCCTTGTATTTGAATGTGTTTTATACATATTCAGAACATCTTGTTTCCTGTTCATGTTCCTTTCTCTGTTCTATTTTCAAGATTAATAATGAACAAAGACAAAACTCTCACAGACTTACATGTTTTTCAAGTACTGTGTTCCTGCTCAGCTGCATCCTGACCTGAGGTGCATAGTACAATGGGCCCTCTGAGTTTTTAGCATTTTTAGCTTTAGCCTTCCCTTCTTGTTGAACTTTTTTTTTTTTTTTAAATTTTTACCTCCTCCTGCTCTCTCCTGACACTCACCTCTTTCACTCCTCCATCCTGACATTACCTCTGCAATGTTTTCCTTCTGGACTGAATCCCAAATGTCCCTCACTTATAGACTCCTCAAACTTTGCCTTTCTCTTATCCTTCTCCTCCTCCCTCTCTCTTTCCCTCTCCCTCTCATCTTACTCCTATCAGTGGCCATCCAGGCAGCAGGATTTCCCCTGTGATGGAAACAGGCTGTGGTCCAATTGTATTGTTTCAGCAGTTCTTCTCAGTGAAATCTCAGAGTGCTCTCTGTGTTTGTCTTGGTATCATTAAAAGTTAAACCACTGGCCAGAGCACCACACAGTATATAGGACATGCACAAGTTTAAACCCAATGAAACATGAAGAAAAACATTTTTGTGGGGCTTTTCATCAAATGGAAGATCCCTTTAGGTTAGCAGGGTTAGTAAGAGACAGGGAACAGGCTGTTGAAGCTTCTGAGACACTCACAGTGGTCCAAGTCTGACAGAACAATTGCTTCATTTGTTATGTGAGGGGAAAAAGCACTCGCTGGTGTGTCGGACTGGCCTGTAAGCAAGCTCACATGCTCAGCTGTGCGTATACATGTCTGGGTCTGCCTTTATTGTATGCGTGTGAATTTGTAAATGTGGGCTATTTGTCATTATATGAGACCATACACCAGTTAAGAGTGTATTGCACCAAAATTTAGCAATATGAATTGTGATTTTCCAAACTGGAAAAGTGGAGTGTTATTAAGAATGTGAGACATGCAAGCAGAGAGGGTGAAACAGCTAGCTAAAAAGTAGAGGATAAATATAGTTCATGGTTAAATGGTTAAAATACTTAAAAATATGTAAAAGTTTGAAATAGTTCATTAAATGTAATTTATGGTTCTATTAGTGGTAAGGTCTAGTTTTTGTCACTCCAAGTTGAAAACAAACAAATGCATACTTAGAGCGCACTCACTCTAGGGCCAGTTGTTCCTTGCCGTACCGAAGCCTGATTGACCCCCTCCCCTGTCCCCTGCTGGCCCGCACTACCATTAACTCTAACCCAACCGCACCCAGGCCCAGTTGCCTCAGAAATATACGTCATCACTTTGAATCACGTAATACGCATGGCGAGACGTCATCATAAAGTTGTCTATGTTGTTGCTAGGGACGTTATTATATGGAAACACTGGAATTACTTTTCCAACTGCGTAATACATTATCCGACTCCGTAGCTACAGAGACCCCTCGAGCACTCGTAGTTCTCCGTCGTGATGCTTGTTGTCCACCCTTGCCGTGAAATGCACCCCCTCGCGATTCGCTTTAGTATCGCAGACAAAAGCAGGGGAAAATACTAAGATTTAATTGTTTGTGAGGGAGATAGAAAAGAAGAACATTGGTTGCTTTTAGTCTTTAAAGCTCCTCTAAAGAGAGAAAATAACAGATGTTCTTCTCAACACAAAATCAGATAATAGCGAACGCAAACCAACACCTTTTGGTATGTTCTGTGGAAATATACCTCAGCCATAATTACAAAATGAATTAAATGTTTGTTTGTTTTTTTTAGCAAGTTGAATGTATTTGACTTGTGTTTCACAAAGTTAATTGTTACTTTAGTTCCTGTCTGCGCTGCTGCTGAAGCGACCTGTCTATCTGTTTCTGTGTCGGGCGAGGGGCTGCATTTCACTCGCTGTGGCTGTGCACATGCATGGCCAACCGTGCCGGCCCAGGCCCACCTCTTCCAATCAGACCAAACTGGGGATACGGGCCACACCCAGACATGGCTAAATTGCACTACATGCACTTAATTTCGCACTTAAATTTTGCACTTAATAGTATAAATTTGGTCTTATTCCGAATGGAACATTTTATGATGAAGACACATGGGACATGTTGATATTATTCAGGTTTTAGTAGCATTCTTTGGACACTTTTGGATTATGCATCTTAATTTTGCATTTACCACAGTTTGAGACACACAATCTCATGCCTGTCGACCAGCTTTGTACAGGATGTTGTACACAAACCGCTCTGTTCTTGTACATACCAAATAACTTTTAATCTTTTCCTCTCTGTCCTCATCCTTCTCCACATCTTTTATCATCTTTCCCTGAATTATGTCCACGCACTCATCCTCACACGTCAACAAGACACCATGGCAGCCCTTTTTTTTTTAAATGAAAAAGGAAAGACGCAGCTAAATGACAAGTGTCCCTCTTTCCCTTCTGGATTTACGATGTGGTATAAAAGCAGGAATCATTGTGTTTGATTACTACACACACACACACACACACACACACACACACAGTGACTCTCCCTGAGTGATGTCTCATTGTTATGCCCTTCACTGAGTGCAGAATGAGTGTTTGATGCCCGCCGTCTTCGAAAGGATTTTTCAGCCGCTGTTTTAATTAATTTGCTCATAAAGTGAACCGTCATTCCCAGCAGCCTCTCCGGCACCCTCAGCCACAAAAGACTTTATTAGCTTTGACAATTAATCGTCGCTAACTACCCGGACTAATCACATCTTGGATTTATTGGTCAGAATCATATGGAATATCGATTCGCTCTCCCTCGTTTTGACCCTTTCAGCGCACCGTAACTCACTCTGTGAGTGTACAGTGACATCATTGGGTAAGGGTGGCCATGCTGCAGGTTCTCTGACTTTACTTTTGCTGTATAATCACAGCTAAGAAAGGCAGGAGAACAACTTCAGTTAAAGGGTTACACAGACTGGGGTCTGTATGTTTTTTGTGGGGTGCTTGTCTGCATACGTTTTTATTTGTTGTCTCAGAGTAATTTAATCTATGAGAGTGAGTCTGGGCCTCATTATGTAAATTAAATAACCTCATCTAGAAAGAAAGGCAGAGTGAGCCGCAACAGGACTCTCTCTCTTTCTCTCTCTCTCTCTCTCTCTCTCTCTCTCACACACACACACACACACACACACACAGTAGTGTACATTCACAGGCACACAGAAGCACTAACACACACCAGTGCATACAAGCAGGCAAAGTAAATGGCCTTTTTGACACCACATAGCAGGTTGTGTGCACATGCAGTGTGTGTGTGTGTGTGTGTGTGTGTGTGTGTGTGTGTGTGTGTGAGAGAGGGAGAGAGACCTGTATGTCACCAGGGAGAATGATCGATAGCTATTAAAACCCACCAGTGCCTCAATCCAGATGGAGGACTATTTGTGTGTGTGTGTGTGTGTGTGTGTGTGTGTGTTTAGCCATGATCAAGCAGTGTTTATACAGGTGGGACACTGTATGGCAGCCATGCTAACCTGTTCCACTCCATTTACCTCTGCAAGCTGGGGTGGACCTCACTAACCACACAAGGTGTGTGTGTGTGTGTGTGTGTGTTTTTTTGTTTTAGCACATCTTGGGCTGTACACGTGGTGTTTGTGTGTCTGTTGTGTGTGACTGGGAGGTTGTCAGTGTGTGTTTGGACTTGCTGGTTATACTAGCCTGGCTTCTCAGAGGAAATAGAAAAAAAGTAAAGAGAGTAGAAGGAGGGAGGGAGTGGGGTGGAGAGTGACAGGACTGAGCGATTGTTTTAAGCAGAGCAGCAGTTTCAGTCTGTGGTTGAGAGAAACTGAAAGAAGGAAGAATGGAAGTTTGTTCTTGTCCGAGGAAAAGAGAACATAAATGCGGGTCAGAGAGGGAGAAGCTTTTAAAAATGAAACATGGCTCAACGCCCGGTGAATATTTTGCTTAGATTATATTCAGGCTTTATTGAATATATGATAAGTGAACTCAATCGTGCAGACTGCAGTCCTATGAAACATGAGACATGCAACTCTTCTTTCGTGCTCTCTCTCTCTCTCATGCACACATGCATGTACACACACACACACACACACACACACACACAGATCATCCTCACCACAGTCCTCCGAGACAGCTATGAAACCTGATCACAGATCAATATTGAGTGGTGTTATGGTTGTAGGGGAGAGGGATCAGACTTGATGGTTGTCTTGGAAGAGGGATTTTATACCACTTTAATACAACACCAACACCATGGAAAATACTTATTTCTGATTGGGTGGCATGTGTCAGTTACATACCACAATCCCTCCCATTTTGAGTGTATTTTATGTCGAGTCCCTTGAGCTTGTAGCCGCACTGGCAGCTGTGGCTACAAGTGACAATTATGGGATAATGGAAAATGCTAAAACATAGCATAACAGCAGCAGAAGTAGAGAATGGTAATGTAAGATGTAAGTAATGTCAGTTACATAGTAATATTTAAGATTTGCCCACATTACTACCATAAGCTGCTGGTCATAGCAGACCCAATTAGGCTGGAGTGTTACAATACACCTGAGTGTATTTTTGTTTTATTGTAAATTTTACAGCATTATTTCTTCTTTTATATAGATAGACACATTATTAGCAATCAGTTTTCATGGGAACTTTCTATGTGTGTGTGTATGTGTGTGTGTGTGTGTGTGTGTCTGGTGTTTGTTTGGGCGAGGCTGATGGGAGGAAGCAGCAGCACATAGTTGAGTGACAGATTCTGTGTTACCCCAGTCACTGGTGTGTCTACCTGTAGCTGTCACTATGTGTGTGTGTGTGTGTGTGTGTGTGTGTGTGTGTGCATGTTTGTGTGTGTGTTGGCACATGTCTCCAATCCAGTGTCAAAAATGAAACAAGAATTTCATTCTCAGTTCCCCCCTTATTTTATATTGTTCAAACCATTTCTTGTCAAAATGATGTACCTCTTTCCAATATCACTTTCCTTTTTTTTTTTTTTATCTTCTTATTTGTATTGTGATTGTATTTCTTGCTGCTGCTACACAGTAATTTCCCAAGTTGGGATCAATAAAGTAATTCTATTCTATTCTATTCTATTCTATTCTATTATTGTTTCCTATCCTCCCTGGCTCGCTGGCATCATTGTATAGTTAGTTGTCTTGTTGCCGTGCCAACCAAGCAACAAATATTTGGAGGTATGTGGCACCTTCCACCAACATTCCAGGATCTGGTGTTTTGGAAAGTTCTTCTGTCGGTCGTCTTTCTGTCCCCCCATCTCTCTCTCTCTCTCTCTCTCTCTCTCTCTCTCTTCACTGTCTCTCCCCTCCTCTTTCCTGTCTCCCTCTAGATAAATGGACTCTTTGTCTTCTGGTAAAATGAACTTGAGAACAGTAGTTGGGACAGGCAGTTCTGTCTAACAGCAGGAACACACTATAACTGGACATAGATTAGGAATAGGAACTGCTTTGTCATTATATCTACAGATGTTCCAGTATACTGATACGATTCAATGCCTATCAGCTGATACTGAGTGATACAGTATATTGCCAAAAGTATTCGCTCACCTGCCTTGACTCACATATGAACTTAAGTGACATCCCATTCCTAATCCATAGGGTTCAATATGACGTCAGTCCACCCTTTGCAGCTATAACAGCTTCAACTCTTCTGGGAAGGCTGTCCACAAGGTTTAGCAGTGTGTTTATGGGAATTTTTGACCATTCTTCCAGAAGCGTATTTGTAAGGTCACACACTGATGTTGGACGAGAAGGCCTGGCTCTCAGTCTCTGCTCTAATTCATCCCAAAGGTGTTCTATCATGTTGAGGTCAGGACTCTGTGCAGGCCAGTCAAGTTCATCCACACCAGACTCTGACATCCATGTCTTTATGGACCTTGCTTTGTGCACTGGCTTTGTGTTGGAAGAGGAAGGGGCCAGCTCCAAACTGTTCCCACAAAGTTGGGAGCATGGAATTGTCAAAAATGTCTTGGTATGCTGAAGCATTCAGAGTTCCTTTCACTGGAACTAAGGGGCCAAGCCCAGCTCCTGAAAAACAACCCCACACCATAATCCTCCCTCCAACAAACTTTACACTTGGAACAATGCAGTCCGACAAGTATCATTTTCCTGGCAACCGCCAAACCCAGACTCGTCAGATTGCCAGATGAAGGAGTGTGATTTGTCACTCCAGATAAGGCATCTCCACTGCTCTAGAGTCCAGTGGTGGCGTGCTTTACACCACTGCATCCGACGCTTTGCATTGTACTTGGTGATGTATGGCACTCGGCCATGGAAACCCATTCCATGAAGCTCTCTGCGCACTGTTCTTGAGCTAATCTCAAGGACACATGAAGTTTGGAGGTTTGTAGCGATTGACTGCAGAAAGTTGGCGACCTCTTCGCACTATGCGCCTCAGCATCTGCTGACCCCGCTCCATCAGTTTACATAGTCTACCACTTTGTGGCTGAGTTGCTGTCGTTCCCAAACACTTCCACGTTCTTATAATACAGCTGACAGTTGACTGTGGAATATTTAGGAGCGAGGAAATTTCACGACTGGATCTGTTGCACAGGTGGCATCCTATCACAGTTCCACGCTGGAATTCACTGAGCTCCTGAGAGTGACCCATCCTATCTGGATGGTTACTATCATTGTGTATCATGATGAACTATTCTGTAAATCAACATCTAGTTTGACAGGTTATCTGGTATAAAATATTGGGAAATTGCTGACATTTTGATAATTCTGGTGCGTGACATCCATGTGCCTATTGGTCCGCATATACAGCTGTCACCAGAGATGAGAAAGAAGCAAGATGGCTTACTCATAAGCGACTGAATTTTGACATAGCAATTCAAACAAGGCAATTCAAAATGCTTTACATAAAACACCAATAATTAAAAGCGTCAGAGTATAGAACATTAAAAGCAACAAGACTTCTAAAGCCATCTCGTGTCTTTCTTATCTCTGTTGGCAGTTGCACAAGCACAGTGTGGATCGGGTAGTGACAGGTGTTGTTCCTGTGTAACTGATAAATGATGTGATAATGCAAATTTCAGAAATGTGCATGGACTTGCCTAAACACAGAATAACTTTGTTATAACTGGTTCGGTTGAGTTTTGACACACCCAGTGCATGCTCCACTAAAATATTACTTCTACTCCATTAATGTACTGTAAACACTCTGGTATAACTTGATTATTGATAGGTTGCGATTTGATGTGGTCTAGGTTTTGTAAACAATAATTTATAACATGTTGTCAGTGCAATGTACAGTATAATCAGTATAAACTGTAGAACAGAATAAAATACATATCTACAGTATGTACAAAAAAATGGCAATTTCAACACAATAGATAAATAGAATGTATTTTTACTATTTGGACATTGTATATGACTTATGACGTATTATAAATTATGAGGTATAAAAATAGACATAAAATAAAAACAGTGACAATTTACTGTGCAAATTAGTTCTCGTTGCATTTTGATGGCAAATAACAGAAATGGCAATGACAGTAATGAGTCCAGTCCAGTCCTGTGAGATAGTAGTGACACCTCTCAGTATCATCAGTCAAATACAACAACACCATACGCAGTTTCAAAATGTTCCTCAGAGGTACATGGACTATTCTCTGATCAGTGGTGGAAAGTAAGCACATACATTGACTAAATTACTCTACAAATAAAGTTTTGAGATACCTACACATTACTTTATTTCAGTTTTATTGGATGAGGAGAATACTCTCTGTGCAAATACTGTAGAATTTATTTGACAGCTATTGTAAGTTATTGTGCATATAATGCTTTTTCGAGGATGAGATTCATGTAAAACACAATATAGATTATATTATCCAATATTAGCTGCATCTCGACCAACTGCAAGATAAAAGCAGACTGATAGTTTTGAAGAAATAATCCAATAATATGACTATGATAACATAGCACTTGGACCATTTAATGAGTGCAGCTGTTTTACTTGAGTACAAATATTTTATTTTTTACTGATTTTATAAATTCAATTGTTACTTGTATCTTATAAGTCATTACATATATTATGTGTTGAAGCTGTTTCTAATATGAACTGCCATTCTTGGCCAGGTCTCTCTTGCAAAAAGGGATCGTTGATCTCAGTGGGACAAACCTAGTTAAATAAAGGTTATAATAGTAATAATAATAATAATAATAATAATAATAATAAATATGACAGATAAAAGCTTCCTCTAATTGATATGAGGCTTCAGTTTTATTTCAACTGTTCCTTCCTGTTTGCACTTTGTGACTCTCCGTCGGTGAACGGTGACTCCTCAGTTAATCGTCACATTAAGTTAGGACTTGGCCACAGTATCACTGGGCTGCTGAGAGGCAATCGATTCTTTGAACGTGAAATCTGAAACGGAACACTAAAAAGTAATATGCAAGTGGTGCCTGGGAATGTGTCTGCCTTACGTGCCTTAAGTCCAGGGCGGTGTCTCCCCTCTCCCTCTGCCCTGACTAGAGGTTACAAGATCGGCTGCAGGGTCCTACAGGAACAGAAGGTGGTACAGTGAATGAAAAGCAGCCACCTTGGGCATCACCATGGACACTTAGAAGGAGTAAAATGTGCTGGAGGAGAGCTGAGGAGAGACGCGGTAATGTGAGCGGAGCTCCCAGGCAGTGGCCGGGGATAGGCTATGCAGTGATAGTGCTGCTGCCCGTCCGGTTTCAGCCGTCTCCATCTTATACACACATATACAAATCCTTGTTTTATTTTGGACTTTGTCATGACGTATATCGGATTCATAACGAGGTCTTTTAGGATTCGGAAGGTTAGACATTATTTATCCCACACGTTCGTAGCTGCAGCTGTGGAAACTAGAGCAGAGCTGGCAACCCGTATGCCAAAACACTACTGACTTGGTGATTGGGAGATAGGTGGAGGGTGGTGCATCAGACCAAAACACAACATGACAACATAAACGTCAGTTGAGGGCTGCAACTTGGCTTTTTAAATGAGAATATCCTGGCTGGACTACTGTTGTCAATGATATAAGTATTTGAAATGAACATGAGTTCTTAATGTCTGGCGACATATCAGGGCCATTTTATGATTCATGTAAATAAATTTCTTACATAGTGTAACTTTAATGGTTTTGTTGCTCCATTGGTGACAATTGTTCGGACAAGAAGTACACTCTAAAAACTTATGAAGAGAGACAGTAGGGACTATTGTTGTAAACTGAGATTTTTCGCATCCTGTCACTGCTCAGGATGCAGAATTTATCAGATCAATGTTCTCAGTGTTTCCGTCTGATGTTGCAGATTCTTGTCCTCGTATCATTTTTGTTTTATGCATGGAGATGACTTTTACATACCTTGAAACCAATACAAGTCAATTCATTTCTAGCTTTTACACAAAGTTCTTAGGGGAGATGGTGATGCAGCATGTAGTATGTGTGTGCATGTACACACATGTACATCATTTGAGTTTGAAGCGGCAGCAATCAGTGGCTAACTCTGTGGAATGCACTTCCACCTTCTCAAGCAATCATTAATCTGTATTTACTCAGTGTAGCTCAGGGCACTCTGGCCGTGAGAAATCTTTCCCAGATCACCATTCTACTTTAGCACACTTACATTAGTGTGTCAATGTGTGTGTGTGTGTGTGTGTGTGTGTGTGTGTTTGTGCAGTCAGACTGGTTTGTCAAAGAGGAATAGAAAAAAGTCTCAGCCGAAACTGGTGCATGCACATTAGCACACATGCTTTCCGTGTTTCACATGCAAACACACAGGAGTGATTGAGTGAGCGGTTGGAATCCTGTCTGCACTTAAAGTACTGCCTCTATCTCGGAAGGTTAAGGGCTATGGCTCTTATCACATACCGAGACTGTGTGTGTGTGCACATGAGTTAGTATGCTTGTGTGTTTGTATAACACTGTGCACAAGTGTGTGTGCATGCGTGCATGTGCATGTGCACATTTGAGAAAACACAGACTGGCCCATGGGACCGCTCAGGCTGTGTGTTTTGGCTCTGTCAGGCAGACCATTACTACGGCGTCGAAGGTCAGGTGGTCCGGCCAGAAGGCCCAGATATATTTGTATGTTTGAATTAGTTATGGAGGCCTGATGAATAACCTCTCTGGGAAGTTGATGTTCACTTCCTTAGCTC
Source organism: Synanceia verrucosa (assembly GCA_029721515.1). NCBI lineage: Eukaryota > Metazoa > Chordata > Actinopteri > Perciformes > Synanceiidae > Synanceia > Synanceia verrucosa. The sequence continues at coordinate 7,499,398 of CM056558.1, forward strand.
CCAGTGGGTTTATTGGGATTCTCAAGACTGTTCTGTATGTCTTTAAGCAAAATGAAGGGTGAGCTGGTGATGAGACAGGCCACCCGCAGGTTTTAAACCTGGTACTCCCTGAAATAAAGCATCCTTTGAGCAACACTTGTATCACTGACATGTATCAAAGAGATTACAAGCAGCTGTTGAAGCTCTGGCAACATGTCTTAAAATATGAGCACAATCTTCCTCTTCTCAACAAGCTATTATTGACTTGGTGCATGATAACTTTCACATGATACATGAATATATGCTTTACAAAAAAAGTTAAAGAACAAACATTTGTGATTAAATGTCAAGAGATTTAATGTAAATTTTTTTCAATACTCCACCAGCAATAAATAAAGTTTGATTATGACATAATGACGTCTACGGTCAGGTCATGGTGAATAAGGTAACTTAACAACATAACATCAATACTACCATCAAAACCAAATAAGCACTTAAGTCACACTGAGATAGCAACAGATAATGAGTCCTATTTCCACTCTCTGTGTTCGCAGACAATGGAAAAACCCCACATGGTTACAGGTTACCTGAGGTCAACAAGCGGCCAGGTTGACCCACCAATCTGTCTTTTTATCAAGCATTGTCGTGCTTTTCAGCAAGCCATTTTAATAATAAATGTCCCAGAGATCTTTGGTGCTCTGTTTTGTTTCTCTGTCTTTGAATCCAGGTCAACAACCATGTAAGACTTGGGTAACAGATATCTCAGTGGTTCTGCGCCACCCTAGTTGTTTCCCTGGTTTCTACACATGAAAGTAACTGTGCAAACTTATCATGCATCTCCTAGCCTGGGCCTGCCCATACTTCCTGTGACGTTTCACAAAATTTTGCGACCAAGTCAGTCTGGCCAAGCTGCCATTCTCTTCGATTTCAGATTCACCTAGAAATGGGGGCCAATGAAAATCTAGCATTTCAAAGGGCTTGATTGAGGTGTGTTTAAGGCAATGACGCTCACAGAACTGGATCAAGCAGTTTCCGTCCCTACACATATGTCAGAGGAAAGAGTGGTCTGATTGGTTGAACCTTCGTCCGTAGCACACAGTGATAATATGCAATATACACTCAAATCCATCAACAAAGACTCTTTCTCAATTCCAGCTCATCAAATACAGCAGCTTGGTCAGAGGCCTTGCATGTCACACTATGAAACTCAACATGGCCATAGTTATGGTGAGAGTAAAGGTGGAAATGTTGGCAAATTATGGTTGGGGTAGCAGTGGGGGCAATAGACGGGTCAATACAACAGCAAAACAGTGTTCAGAAATTATGCTAAAGTGGTTAGAATTCAAATTACATTAGATTTGCAAATAATTTATAAAGACAGAAATATAACACTGTTTGGATCTTAACACAAAAGACCAAAAATGTGTAAAAACAACAATTTATTTTTCACAAGCAAACAAGTTATTTTTCACCTTTTGTTTATGCATAATATGCTTAAAACATTACCAATCTTTACCGTATGTCACGTCCTTCCTGTTCATCTGTGTGCAGATTAAAATGAGCTGTCAGCCTTGCAGGTGTCTGAAATAAATGCTGTGTTTAGGTTTGTCATGACTTCTCAGCTCTTATTTGTGAACAAATTAAAGCTAGTAGCCGTAAGTGAAATGCGCCTGATTGATAAATGTACTTTAATTACTTAATTGCGTTGAACCTGTCAAGCCCACACATTTCAATGACATTTCCCGACTGACATGCATTCAAATGGGCAGCAGAGGAAGTCATTTTGCCGTAATAGCGATAAATGAGTGGGCCAACTGGCACTAATTACCCATTGTGCATGTATGTATGTCAGAGTGGGAGTCTTTGACAGGCTGGGTAGAGACACCTATGATAACACAGCTGTGGCTTATTCCCCTGGGTCTGGGAGTGATTATATCAGAACTGAATGTCTTTTTATTATTGCTTTTTTCCATATATACATATATATATAGTTGTAAATTTCAACTTTAGGTCTGCTCATTGTATTCTTGCTGTCGAGTGTGTGAGACGGAGAAATGGAGAAACAGATGGAGGTGGTGGAGACAATGGACAGACGTCATTGTCGGTTGATGTAGGAGCTCTCAGACACTCACACACTTCCATTCAGCTCATCACAAACACCCCGCTGTCTTTGTCTGTCTGGGTGCCATGCTGGGTAGCAGTGGGCGCGTGACGTTATAGGGGGGTAGGATTCCACTGTTTGCTTTTTGACGTGTGTCCGCCCATGGGGAGTGTGTGTGTGCACATTCGTGTGTTGACGTGGTTTTGTGAGGGGACATATTTGTATGTGTGGTTTTTGCACAGCAGAGAAGTGAAACCAGTGTAGCCTCCGAGACGCCGCCATCCTCTCTCTTTCAACCATAACATGAAATTCACAGATCGAAAGAGCTCCCTGTCACGTACTCTCTATAGCTTGCTGTTTCTGTTGATGACTCTGCTTTATTTTGTAAAAACAGCTGCGACAATGGCAGAAGTTATAAGCATTGCACTGTAGATTCAAGTTTATAGATTATATGTGGCTAGTGATATTAAGATGTTGCACATGAAGAGCATAATACATGTAAGGAATGCACTGCTACCCAGGAGGCTAACCTGCTGGGACAATAGACCATCACAGAGGCATTTCACAGCTATATGCCAGCTTTGAGTGGCATCTTCGATCTGCCAACCTGCTTTTCAGCTGTGACTGAGTCATGTTGGATATATGCTGTAGGTGACTGATGTAAACAAAATCCCTAACACAAGTACAGGCCTCAGTGGAGCACTGGTTCTACCTTTCAAGAGCAGCAGGAAGGACTTACAATGAAACTACTCAGGCTGCTTCCTTTCTGAGCAGAGGCTCCAGTGCCAATTTCTCCTCCTCTAGCCCGAGGTGTGCATTTCTTTTTTTTATAGAGAACTGCTCAAGAGTTTGGAAACATAAAGGCCAAATAGTTTGATGGGCTGCTGACTGATTGATTGATGGCTTTGTTTGTCAAGGTGTTGCAATAGCTGTTCAGGTATTACATTAACAGGTATTGAAAACACACACCACATTATTACATGGCTGTTTTGTCACATTCCCAAATGCACAAACTTGTCAAGTGCACTTTCTTTTGCACACACTCACAGTCATTTATGCCACTGTGCACCTGAAAGCTGTGTTTATGTTCCCCGCTGCTGTACATGCAAGCTCCTTTTTTGTGCACGTCGGTCCTGAGAGCAACTTCCTGAGGCTCTCTCCAAGCTTCCTGTCTGAGAAGTCAGAGGTTATCTGCAAAACCCGCCCCTTTCAACCCACACAGGCCCATGCAGCTGTTTCCTCAGATGATTGAATCAGATTGAGCATACACACACGCGCACACACACACACATACTGTATATATGCACATGTTCTGGGATTTCAGGAATGCATAAAAGCTACTGGGAGTTTCTGCAAAGTTTCTTTTCATCTTGGCAGGATGCTTTTTCTCTGTATGATGTGTCCTCGCTTCTCTTTTTGATATCAGTATGAGTTTGTGTGTGTGCATAGAAAGAGTGTGGTACTCGAAATGAATAGTGTGCTTGCGTCACTGTGTGTATAAATGTGTGTTTAAGAACATCTGCTCCTCGTTGGCTTTGTTTCCCCCTCCTATGCACGACCCACCCTTGCTGGACACCCCAAGTTCTTCTGCTGTTTGTCTATGAAAAAAAAGAGAGAGAGAGAAGGAGCGAGGGAGAGATACATTTCTGCAGCCATTTTCTGTAGTGTTAAAAGATTTCACTGTCAAGCGATTAGCATCAGTTTTTTTCTTTTTTGCAAGCTCCAGTTCCCGCTGTTCCCACTTTTCTTATCCCTGTCTCTTTTCTCTTCCTCCCACTTTGTTTTCCCTCGCTCTCCTCTTCCTTCCCCTCAGTGTTTCTCCCGTGGCCTTGCTCGCTCCATCCACCTCCCTCAAGGCAGCAGATGTTGGGGTCTGTCTCCAGATGTTTTCTGTTTATCACTGTCCGGCCACGTCTTTAACAAACTCTTGCACAGTAAACATTTACAGAGGCGTCTCCTCTCCTCTGCTGCCACACTGCACACAGCAAAAAGCGCCCAAGAAGAGAGAGGCCAACATTAAACAGAGAGTGAAAGAGATACAGGCAGGGAGAGTATGAAAGACAGAAATCCAATGCCACCTACAGAGTCCAGGCCTGTTGCTGAGAGTGACAGTTGCTCTCGTCCTCCACTGTTTAGAAGACAAACACACGTGAATGTTCAGGTATGCACATATTTCATAGTTTCTGTACTGGTGTTAGCACAGTATCTCTGCCAACTGTGTTGACCTAAGAACAAAGAAAGCATTCTGCTGCCAGACTCCTGATTAAGATCTGCTTTTACACTCAATCCAGAAATCACCCAGTCTTGAAACGCATCACAATAATTTTTGTTTTTGTTTTGTTTTTATGAGCCAGCCAATTTGCACCTTTCTTTCTCTTCTGGCTTGTATCCATCTGACCTTTATGTTGTTTCATATCTGTGTCATGCACTGAACTGAACCCTGGGAGGGACTTTTATTGATTTGTATTTTACATTTGACTGCGACATAATAATATCTGTCCCCGCTGTTCTCTCGCATGCAGCCACGAAGAGAAACATTGTCTATTAATATTGAGCAACTCAGCGGTAAGATATCAATAACAAGACCATAAATATGTCTTTCTGAATCTCACCTGGCTTGTTATGGCTTGGTGGTTTTGATGGAACAGTCAGAGTGTGTGTGTACATATATATATATATATATATATATATATATATATATATATATATATATATGTATATATGTACACACACATATGCTATGCTATGTATGTTATTATAATAGGTTGTTGTTCATATTATAACCCCATCTATAAACTGGATATTAGTATAACTTTTTGCTTTTATGATATTTTATGAGTATGATAATGATAATGACGATGGTGATCCCTTCACTACCGCCACTGTGAAGCAATACTTTGGTTTATGATGACCAGCATGACATTCCTATCAGCATCACCTGAATTAATATTTTTGCCATTTGGCACTACAGTTGTGCAGTGGTAAAACGCTGTCTCAAGTATAAATTTTACACAAATATGATGTGTAAAAGTGTGGTTTTATTTGTTTTTATACTGTAATGGAACACCAACACAACAAAAAGAATGATAGATCATTTTAAGTTTGCTGAAATACTGCTAGCATTTCCTGCCCATATACATAGTTTACTATAAGAACATAGTAACACTGACAAAGATGTTCACTCAGCTGTCAGAATATTGTTGTTTTACTCTTAGTCATGTCATGATGTCCATACTGAGAATACCTTCGTCATATAGTTTTTGGTGTGTGCCATTCACCCTCTAACAAGTCAGTGTATAATGAAAATTATTCTGACGGTTATTTTAAGGTAAAAAAGTTGCATAATGTTGCTTTAAGGAAAAACAGACACTGCTACTCCAGTGATTGACAACGCTGAACCTCAGGCTGTTGAACTTGACCGCAGGCCAACACTCTGACACGGACGTGTGATCCTCACTTGACGACATGGCAGCCTGCTGCCAGTGAGGGGGGTTCCCTCTTTTCCTCCATTTGTTTCCTCTCCTCTACTCACGCTCTTTCATCTTGTATAGCATGTACTGTTCTTTATTTTATCTGGGTGAGTGATGAACCACTGTAGATCAGAGTTTATTACTTCTACAAGCTTTTTGGCCCATGCCTTCCTCCTCTTGGCTTGGACATCAGTCCCCTTATTGTAGCCTACCTCTAACTCTTTCATACCCTGTGGTTTCCCTTGCTCTTGTTGTGCTCCTCCCCCTTGTTCTATCACCACCCCCATCGCTTATCCAGGTGATGAAATCCATCTGATGTCGCGGAGGACAGGCTGCTCTGTGTGATGTCCAGGTGCTTAATCCTCCTCTTATATCCAGTTAGCCACTGTTAGCCCTCTGACATGCTGGTCTGGGGACATGGAGCCATGGAGTGAGGCCATCAGACAGCTGCTGGAGCTCTGGGATAACAGTATCTGCCCCCACCTCTACTCCCCTTAACACACATATATACACACTTCATTGTACTTTTTAAACACTCTGACCTCTAAACTAATAAAGAATAAATACATGTACATGTGTGTCGGTAAACACCCACACACACACACACACACACACTGAGTTGTTACATTTCCAAAGGACAGTTCAGTCAGCTTAGCAGCAATTTTAGTTTCATGTTTTTCTTTAAATAAGAATATTTCCCTCTCCGTGTCCCCAGCTTGTTTGTCTACAAATTTATAGCAGGTTTCCAGTCACTTTTTCTGCTGAGTGACTGGAAATAATAAGTGCATACTTTCTTCTGATCACGCTTTTACATTGGTGAAGGCTGTATCCTTACATCTGCCTGTATACGATAGAAAATAGTGAAGGGTTTAGCCCAAATGAAGCATCAGCACTAGTAAACACTATGTATACACACACAAACACACACACAAACACACACACACACACACACACACACACACACACACATTAAGACACACTTATTCACTCCACTTAGTGGTTCTGAGAAGGAGCAATGCTCCCCGTAAAGTACTGAGTCATGAGTATGGACCAGAATTCAATCATCGTTTTCCCTCTGGCCTCTGAGATTGATTCCCATCACACACACACGCACACGCACTCACACACGCACACACAAACACACTACATTTTCCCATCAACACATCACTATTATCTAATGCTATTTAATGGCTAATGAATTTACATCCCTGCCAACCAATGAGCTTCTTTACCACTCAAACAGAGCGCAAGTCGTGAGTGTGTGATGGGCAAGTGTGTTTGTGTGGCATTCCCTTGGGTATAACAGTGATGAAATAAAAAGGCTGATTTCATGGTAATTGCTTACAGCAAAAGTCCCATCTCATAAATTGGCCATACTCCATCTTATTGTTTTAAATGGCTGGATATTGAAGGATAAAACCTTAAAACTGTAGAGGAAGGAGGAAAGAAAAGTGAGGAGGACGAGGAGAAGTGGATGATGGATAGATAAGACGAAGATAGACGAATTATGGAAGAACAAGCTGTCTCCTATGTATTTATTGTAAGTCACAAAGAAGTTCCAGATGGTTTAGTCAGTTTCATAACAACTGCAACGGTCAGTTCAGCATCCTAATTACCTGAAATCTTTCTTTGTAGCATAAAAGGCCTACTTTCTGATATGATTTATCTCAAATCTGGCTCGAAGCAAGTATGGGTGAAAATAGGAGAGACAGAGAAGTGAGAAGAGAGGAGGGTTAGTAGAAGACATGGGGTGTGTTCCAGATAAGGGATCGGGGTGGGGGAGGGATGATGAGGAGTGGGGTGAGATGTAGCGATGGTGCAGAGAAGGGAGGGGAAAACCCTCAGGGAGGTTCATCTGTCCACGTAAGTAATGAAAAGATAGTCATCCATGTACCCAGCTAATGTAGTGTATCGATGAACAGCTAGCAGCCTCACCCCCACCCCCCATCACTTGTGTGCAGCACCGAGGTTACAGGCTTTGTGAGGTCTCCCTGCCTGGAGGCAAACCAAAGCCTTTCAACTTCGTGGCTTGTGGACCACCCTACCCCACACTGGTATGCACTCTATCCCCTTGTATCCCCCTCAATCCCCAGATCTGTAGCAGAAGTCAGAGGTCAGGAGCTGGCAGGTGATTGGATGTTGTTGTGGTAAGGGAATACTGGGCCGCTAAGTGCTGCGAAAACACCAACTGTCTCTGATATTACTCGCCACAGGCCTTTAGCCTAGCAGTGTGTGTGTGTGTGTGTGTGTGTGTGTGTGTGTGTGTGATAGTAGTGTTATGTATGTGTGTGTAGGTCAAAAAGGGACAAGGACCAGATTTTTGTCTTGAACTAGACCTTCTGAACGCACACACCACCTGGAAATTAACAGGCTCCATATGTGTCTGTGTCTATGTGTACGAGCGTATGACACTTTAAAAGAGCCACACTGCTGGCTCCAATCTGTAAAAATATCCTCAGATTATATCTGCCATTAAAATAAGTTATAGTTAGAGCCTTAAACAGACGGACAGTAACAGTTGGACATCCACACACATTCAGACAGTTTAGGTGCTGGAGAAGTTAAGTCGGGGGAATGCAGACAGACTCTCAGTAATGTTTTTGATGATCCGGCTGTGGTCACCGCTTAAACTTGCATGGCAGGAGGAGCAGAGTGTAGGAGAGTGAAAAGAGACAGGTGGGAAGTGGTAGAGTAGAAATTTTTAAAAACAAACTGGAAAATGTTGTATTTTCCAAAAGAAATGTGCACATTCTGTCTGCTACATGCTAAATGGTTGCAACTTGGTAGCCAAAGTAGTTGCTAGGTAGTTTCCAGGTGATTGCTAAGAGGTTTTCTAGGTGGTTGTTAAAGTAATTTTCCCACTGGACAAAATCCCCACTGTCACCAACAAACATCTGGCTTCTGTCTTCTGATGTAAAAGTTATAATCTGCATTGATTACTGGTACAAATGACATGACAAATGATCAGCAGTGATGGTGGACACAGTTGTCCTCACCCCTTCTCTGACTTCATGCTATGACTATTTCACATCTCAGCCACAGATTATGTCCGTCTGAATTATTGTATTATCTCCGTTCGAGCATGCTTGGGTTAAACTGTTTGTAAATTAGCCAGCAGCAAGTACGAAGAGATACTGAATAAGTAACAGATATTACAAAAAAAAGAACTACCGTAAGGAGTGGAGTATCTTTGTGACATCAAACATGACACACCAGAAGAAAACAGAAAGGGACAGTAGTCTACTGGTGATGGGAAATCACCTATATCGTGTTTCCCCGTGTTGAAATAAACACTACATTTGGTGGAAAGAGGTAATAAAAATAGGTAAGGTAATATATAAACTGAAAAATACATAAAAACAGTGATAATTTCTCAATCAGACGTTGGTAAAATGTTAATACTATAGGCAATTCTTCAGAAGCACACAAAATGAGTAAAAGGAGAGGTACGCCCTTTTTGTGTGTGTGATGCTCATGGATGACACACAATGTGACACGTAGAGCACATTTGTAGTTTGGTAGACAGATGAATAAGACACACACATAAACACACACTATTAGTGTTTTCAGCTGAAGGTTGCGGACTGAGAGGATTCACCAGTAATTATGGGTCTATTCTCATCACTCTTCATCTGAAGGCTAAAGTGCTCTCTTGGCGCTCCCTCCTCCACTCTAGCTTGATTGAAAAGACACAAGCAGACACAGTTTCCAACATGGTACATAAACATGCATATGAGCATGCAAGTGCACATAAGACACAGGCAAACACACACCACAGCTGTTCTTGCATAATGTTTTTTTATGAGCACGCAATGCACTCTTGGCAGTGTTGTGGCTCCCCCAAGTTCAAGCACCCTATAGCTGATACGCTGGATTAATGCCAGACTGACTCAGAACTCACACACCCGTACACAGCCCCAGAGCTTTGATTGTTCAGTGCCCTTGCCAAAAGTTTCACTGCAACGAGGAACCGACTGCAGCCATTTCTCATGTGAACTCGCTCTATTCTCTCACCTCTACTCCACTTCTCCACTTCACTCTCCCTCCACAGCATACAATAAATAATCTCAAAGTGAGGCACAATAATTAGCTGGCATAGGTGTGAGAGGGCTATCGGGCCCGAAGGAATGAGATGATGTAGAGGGAAGGAGTGCAGAATGAAAGGGTAGACTGCAGGGAGTAAAAGATTAAAAGGTGATGGAGTCGTGCAGACACGGCAGACGTCGGAGCAGCCAAACAAACCCAGTGACCTCTCACTTTGGCCTGGTGCTTTTTCCTCTCTGATGTTCTCCTCTTTTGGCAGCAACGAGACATATTCATACCAACCCGACCCTGCCTATTCTCTCTCTTAGCCTCACCTAGCATACCAAATCACAGCCCAGTCCAGCCCCGCCCAAGTGCTCACCCAACCCAACAGGAGACAAAGCGTGGAACCTCTGCTGCTCGAATGAAACACTGGAAAACTTTAATAGCTCCATAATATATAATATAAAAAGCTCTCTTATGAAGCAGTCACGTTCTTTCTGCGTGTGCTCGAAACATTCTGCCTTTCCTTTATTGTAGCATTGTCATTGTTATCTCATTCTCTCTCTATGTCATACCCTTTCTTTGCTTTGTCTTTCTCCATCTTCACCCCTCACTCCCACTCCACCACAGCCTCCACCGTGCGCTGCCTCTTCATCTCGCTGTAACAAAATCAGGGGCTTAGAGAGCAGTCAGCGCAGAGATCCTCCACAATGTAAAGCAGATGTGCGACACACACACACACACACATACACACATTCAACACACACGTGGAAGAGCAGCCTGGAGCATTTTGGGCCAGAGGGTGGAGAGAGCAGTAAGCAGAAACAGAACTGTTGCCAGGCTACAGACAAAATAAAACAGACGCAGAGAGCTGCAGACTCTAGCTGAAACAGGCGGTTTGTTTCACTCACCCCCCCCCCATAGACACACACACACACGTACACACACACGCACAGTGCTAACTGTCAAGATTAGAAAACAGTGTTTTGAGAGAGTACTGGGAAAGTGGACAGGTTGAACTCATAGGCTTTCATAAACTTTGTTGTTTCACATTTCTTGTTGTGTCTCATGTTCAGCTCCAGTTTGTTCACAATCAAGTAAAAAGATGTTGGCTTTGGCAATCTGTTGCTGATTATGTTTCAGTGAAGGATGACTGAATGTGAATATACGTGTGTGTGTGTGTGTGTGTGTGTGTGTCTGTGTTTGTGGAGAGTTGAGGAGTTCAGGCTTGCTGGTACATGCAGGCATGTGTGTGTTGTGTTCAACAGAGGAAATCTCTGGCTGATTGAACTGTTTTCCAGGGTGCTTATCGAAGCCAAAGGTCTGCTGTCTTCCTGACGGAGAAAGCGGGAGTGTGTGTGTGTGTGTGTGTGTGTGAGTGAGAGAAAAAGAGAGAGAGAGAGACAGAGAGAGAAAGAGAGAGAAGTGGGTGGCTGTCTGTCAGTGTCTGACAGCTTGTCCAGTATGTTTAAGGTCTTTACACCAGGGGCTTGGTGAAAAAAACAATGAAAAGTCAAAATGTAAAAATATGATATGTCTAGGGATTTTATTGTGAAAAGTAAAAACGGAAGGGGTGGATCTGGCCTGTGCTGCCTTGGTCAGTGTTGAAAGGATTAATAAAGTTTGTTGTTTTGGGTTGGATTACAGAGACTCTGTGTTGCTCTTTCATAAATAAAGACTAAAGTGATTGATTAATGCCTTTACTCAGACAAAATGATGCCACTTTTTCTCTGCATGATATTTGCTTGGGAAAGTGAGAACACACTCATGACAAAAAGAACAATTCTAAAATACTTCACGCCACATCCCATGCATCGGTCTCTTTGGTATTTCAGCTTCTATGGCTTTAGCAGTGGTACGTCCATGGTTGTTAAATACATGTAGGTGAACGACTCTCAGAGACTCTCTGTACATTCTAACGTTACTTAGACAGAAAGTCTGCAAGAATGTCTATTTCCATGGTCTCCGAAACAGGTGCTATCTTCTTGGAAATCTCTGTAAACACTCACTCATGCACACACAAACACACACATAAAGCCAAGGGGGATTCCTGGGACTAATGTTTAACTGGGAGAAATTGGACTGCACCATCAATTTTAGCTCTCTGTGTGCAGACACTGTGGTTTATTCTAGATAGCCGGGCCAAGCCTCAGAGATAAGAGGACTCTCGGCCTGCCTGTGGGAAACATGAAAGCATTCTGTTTAAAACTGCCTCTCTCTTTTACTCCCTCTCTCGCTGTAAGTGTTCTCCATGTGAATGTGGGAGAGTAAGATTAAAAAAAGCAGAAGATTTTTACAAGTACATACAAAGGACTTGAACACATGGGAAAGGCTATTAATAGCTCATGATTTTAAAGATATTTTCTGTGGCATGGTAGTGCATTTTAGGCTTATTTAGTTGTACGCCAAGTGATTGACGATTGTAAAAATAGCTTTTAGAAATGTGTTTTCTCACTTTTTATCTCTAGCTCTGAGCATAGCATATTCAAAAGGATGCTCGGGTAGGTATATGATTATATCCTTAGTGTTGGACGCAATGTTTGTTTATAAGTGGTGACCAAAGCATTACATCATTACTCTCATCATGTACGTCAAGTTCACCACATTCTCTATGGGCATACATTTAAATATCCTTCCAAATATGTGCCGTTCATTAGATTAAACACATAAACCATCATACATGATGAAAAGCTGTGTACTTTAGCTGAAATATTTCCAGACTGACTTGGTGACAGCTTTGAGTTGTGCAGCTGGACATCATCATGGATTCCATATTTGCTCACATGCTGTGCATTTCCAGTGATTTTTAGTGGTCACAGAGGAGAAGAGGATGAATACGTCTGCATCTTCAGGACATAGCTCATTAATATGTGCAGAAGATGAATTGCAGATATGATTCAGAAGTAAATGTTTGGTGGTTAATCTGTAACTAAGTCCTGTCAACCAGCGTGCGCAAGTGCACATGCAAACACCCACACTCATCCATGCCTATACACAAACAGACCTACCATGGTGAGTGCTGTGAGTAACTGTAGATTACAGAGCTGTCAAACTGGCTGCTTGGAAGGAGGCAATTAGATCAGGGGTTGTCTTGCTAATGGGCTGCCTGACCCCAGACGCGCGCACACACACACACACACACACACACACATAGGCAGAAACAGTTTTTTGGTGACCCTCCTGAACCTTGCCCTAAACAAAAGCAGAGTACTATTAAGTATAAGGCTGCCTTTAGGCTCAGAGGAATACGGTTCACACATGCACATTCAGACTAGAAGTGCAGGATATGCAGAGGCATGCACCTAACTAAGCCCTGACACACAGGTATGAAAAAGATTCCACTGGAAAACCACTGGAATACCATACCATTTCCCAGGATCTCCTAACTACTAGTAAACACTGTGTGTGTTGTGTGTGATCATGTGTGAATCTGTGTAGGTTCACACGGAAATATATGTGTGTGTGCGCGTGTGTGGTGTGTGTGTGTGTGTGTGTGTGTGGACGAGTGGGTGTGTGCCCATGCGCACGTTTCAGGCAGACAGAGGATTCATTGTGATATGCTTGTGTCCCTCAAGGCGCTGGAATCTGGCACATTGTCTTCGTCGGAAACTCAAACCATTTACAACTCTCGACTTGTTTTGATCCTTTCAGAAAATTCCATTTCCTGCGGTCGTTTGGGGAGTGACTGTGGAGAAGCCTCTGGAAGGAAAAGCCTCATTATGGCTTCAGTGTGAGTTGGAAAGGCTTGACTAGGTCAGTGCCAGCCTTGTCGCTGTAGTTTCCCCTGTGTGAGGGTGAATTGTGGATGAAAAGGTGACCCTTTGATAAGAGGGTGCATCCAGGGGCGTGGGTTATAAAGTACTAGATGGGCTTCTTTAGGCTTCATTTGTCAGCTCTGTTTGCTCATGCGCATAATTTGATTATAAATTAATGTATTTATTAATTATATCTTTGTTTTTGTTACACTTAAGAATAAAGTGTAAAACATGAATTTCCTTATTCTTCCATGTCCAGTGCTTTTCTAGTTCTTTTCTAATCCCTGGCCTCACCCTGCTGGTCAGTCCATCTCCAGTTTTCATCACAGTCATCCATGAAAAGGCAAAATCCTCAATCACACATTAGAGAAGGACAAATGACCTTGCAACAGCTGAATCTTCACAAAGATTATACAAGAACCTTAAGATCATATAGCACACAAAAATTCATCTTGTCAGACTACAAGTAATGCATTTGTGTCCGGTCCAATCAGTGCATGTGGCTTTCTTCTTGTTTTTGGAGTTACTTGATTATTATCCATCCATCTGTTATCTACCGCTTATCCTCATAGGGGAGCTGGAGCCTATCCCAGCTGTCTTAGGGCGGAAGGCAGGGTACACCCTGGACAAGTCGCAACCTCATCGCAGGGCACATAGAGACAGACAACCACTCACACTCACATTCACACCTATGGTCAGTTTAAATTAGCCGATTAACCTAATCCCCATGCATGTTTTTGGATGTTGGGAGGAAGGCGGAGTACCCGGAGAGAACCCACGCAGACACGGGGAGAACATGCAAACTCCACACAGAAAGGCCCCAGGCCGGGAATCGAACCCGGTACATTCTTACTGTGAGGCAACAGTACTAAGCACTACACCACCGTGCCGCCCCGACTTGATTACTAGTCATTAAAAATATTGTGGGGCACAAAGTTTCATATATCATATATTAACACGGGCATAGATGCATGCTTGTGTGTACACACGAGCGTGTGTGTTTGTAGGTTTGTATGTGATGTAATGTCTGAAGGAGCCGCTCTCTGCTCCAGAAATACAGCATGACCTCAGCTGATGCAAACTTCATGGTCAGTGTAAGTCGAGGAACTGATGTGTGTGTGTGTGTGTGTGCGCGCGTAAGAGAGAGAGAAAAAGCCTGAAAGCACACTAAATAACCAAAAGTATGTGGACAGATAGACTGTATTTTTGTGCAGCTGTAGCTCAGATTAAGGGATAACACTATAATATACAATAATATTTTAGAGGGCTTCCAACTTTATGGCAGTTTGAGAATAGTTCTTCCCCCCTCCAATATGAGGCAAATCATATCCATGTTTTCCCGGTCTGCAGATAGCTTTGATCTGAGGCCCACCCATCACCTCTGACCAATGCAGTTGAGTGATTTATTGGTCCAAGAGTCCAGCCAACAGGAAAACAAAACTCCATGTAGCAATGAAAGTCAACAAAGATAACTGACAAGAAACGGAAAACAAATGGAAAAAAAAAGGAAGTGGTATGGTGACTGGTATAGACCAACTAATGGGTTAGTGGGAACATTGACATTTAATGCAGGGACAACAAGGGATAGGTGAAACTAAGGAGGGCAGGCAGACAGTCAAAATTGGCGGTTAAGGCAGGAAGTAGAACAAGACATGACATATGAGAAGAGTGACTATCAAAATAAAACAGGAAACAAACAACAAAACAAACCCTAGGACCGTGACACAATGTCCGACCTCATTTTTTGGGTCAGTTGCTGTCCTTTAATCATGTTAGACCTTCGTGTGAAATTGCCATATGGCCACAAATGTGTTATGTGAGGTCACGGTCACCTTTGACCTTGTAATCAGGTCATTCTTGTGTCCAAGTGGATGTTTGTGCCAAATTTAAAGGACGGACAGATGGACATAAGGACATAAGTGTAAAATATAATGCTTCAACCATGACTGTCACCAATGCAGAGTCATAATTATAATAACAACTATATCAAAACCACTGTTTTGTTCCTTTAAATGTCTTTTTTTCCTTTCCCTCTGACCTTAACATGTAGGACAGTATTGAAGTGGTAACGCTTTGCTTTGCCGCAAAGTAAACTTAGACTTTTGATGACGGTGTGAAATGTTCAGTGTATTTTTGGAGCACATAACTGCTGCAAGTGTGTCTTCCAAAGCCTTCTCAGAAGAGCGAAAGCTGGTGTAGCAGTATTGGAATAACATGTTTAACACATCACATGTTGGTGTAATGTTTGGGTGTCTACCACAAGCACAAACTCACACATACGTAAACCCTCGTGCACACAGATATACACGTTGTGGGGGTGAACGGGTCTAGTGAAGGGCATTCTTCGAGCAGACCGCCTTTGATTTTCCAGCTTATTTGTGTGCAATATGTATGGGTAATGGGTGTCATGCCTATACATGCAGAAACACCGGGTTAGTGGCAGAAAGAAACATAGAGCGAATGAGAGTGGCTATTTGTGTGTGACAGAGGGTAGTCTGTATCTGTAGCGTGTGACACACAGTGCTCTCTCTGCAGCAGCAAGGCCACAGTTAAGGGACTTGTGCCAAGGGACAGAATAGCCTGTCTGTTTCCTGCCTCTTGCTGAGCGCTGATTGACAGCAGGACTTCTTTGTGTGTGTGTGAATGTGCACAGTTTCTCTTGCTTACAGTGTGTGTGTGTGTGTGTGTGTGTGTATCAAACTGACAGATTGATACCACACATCACATGAAGAAAAATGTAAAGAAGTTGCCATCTCTACAGAAAAAGGACACCTAGCCACCCTCCTGTCAAACTGTCACTCATTTAATCACAATATCACACTCGTTTCTAACACAACCCCTGGGGGGCACATGCACACAATTCGCACACATTCTCACGGACCAGTCGGCCTCCATTTAAAACAACAATTTCTCCACAGAACATACCGCGTTTATTTATTCAGGGTGTCCGATTGCACATGTGAACACACACACACACACACACAGCGACGTGCACGAACACACGCGGCAGTCTCAGCTGTCATGTTTCTGGAGTGTCAGGTTGTGAAGAGCAGAGGTAGCTGCCTCACCTCTGACCTCATCACAGTCCCTTGAGTTCAGGAGGACTGCAGACGCTAACGTGTACCCGAGATTTCAGCATTCAGACAGAGGAAGGCAGAAATCAATACACGAAGGGTTAGAGTGTGTTTGTGGAGATCAAAGCATCTGTGGGGAGATGCAGAACGGATAAAGATGAAGAAAACAGATGTTTGTAGACAGGAACAAAGTGCAGGGTGTAAGAATGTGACTGCAGAAGAGAGTTTGTGCGACTTTAGCCTGGTCTTACCAGACCCTCGTACTGTCGTACAGAAGGTCTGGCATTCCTCCATTGAGAACTGATTTCAGAAGGGAGGCATGAACTCTGTTGAAGTCTGAAACAATTGGATCTGATTTTACCCAATCGCTAACGTTTGGTCGTGACTTTGTAATGCGGCACTAGCATTCAGGCTAGCCAACTCCTCGCTACTAACGGAGCTAACTGAAAAGTAAGACTTTTCCCAAACCCCGTGAGGAGTAAAGCCACAACATCTTTGCCAGCAATAAAACTGGCTAAACATTCCTCTTGATCCAACTGCAATTGCCTAAAATTTGGGAGCCTAGCCAAAACGGATTGAATGGCTTCCTTCACTTCCGTCTTCGATGCCATTGTTGCCAAACTACAACCAGCCAGACTGTCACACAAATGCTGCACATTCAACGTCATTGTTAACACCCGCCTCCCCCCGTCCCCCACCATTCGCTGATTGGCCAGGATGGAATTCAACCGGAGAAATCGAGTCCAAGGGGAGCAAATCCAGACGTAATATGCAGGGAAATGATATTGAGCAGAGGTTTACGGAGGGCTACGGGCCAGGCTTGTGCAACTTAATTGCAGTACAAATAGCATTGTCCTTTGTAAGAGTGAGATATCCAGTCATTGAAACAATGAAAATGCACAGAGATATCATAAGATATGCAGGTGGCAACAATAAACCTAGCATTTTAAAATTAAGGATGCCCTGTATGATATACAAAGCATGATATATTTATATAGAAGCAAACAACTATTTGCTATGTACAGATATAGAGGATTCATGTCTTCATTAGCACAGAATGAAGTCGCTCTCCCTCAGTGTGTGCTGTAATCAGAGCTACCCTGTGCTTTGTTTACATAGCTGGTCTGACTGCACGAGAATTTCCAAATCTCTGCCGCTCTGCATGGTCCTTATATGGCAGTTACAGCTGATAATGCTGTTCTGTCCCCCAGCGCCACCGCAGAAGTGTAGCACTCACCCTATGGTTCTCCACCCTCCAAGTTAACACTGTCAGCTCTGTCACCACCAACATCTGACAAAACTATGCAGCCCATTTCCATCCAAACCAGATGATGGAACATAGTTTAAACATTTGCTTCAAATTTGCTCGACAATTGAATGGAAACACTGCTGCAGATATGTTTTTCGTAAAGAACTCAAGGTGTGGTTCATGTCGTGTCATTAACAAGAGAGGCTGGTGGAGTAGAAAAAGAGTGGAGTGAGGAGACATGAACTATAAACAACAGAAATTGGACACATCATCGAGGGCAGCTGATGTTACATCCCCCCTCGCAGCCCCGCCTGCTCTGTGCAATGAGCCCCCAGACATTCAGTGAAGGACTAAACAGGAATCCCCCATAGCCCCACCACAGACTGACTGACTCTGCATGGTGTAGATCACACACAAACTGAAACACACACTCAAGGCTCGACTGCACACATGCATTTACACACAGGCTTACAGACAGCACAGAAATAACCCCAGTCTGGGGTATTACCATATAAACTATCTACCCAAAAACATCACCTCATATCACACCTCACCCACTATATGGCTTTACTCCATGCAGTCATTTAAAATTTTGAACCTTTGGTTTCTTCTGACATCTTTTTTTATTTTTGAGTGACTTGTTAGGTTTATTTATATTAATTATTATTTTATATTTAATTAGTTTTGCTCCTTTCCCCCTCACACAGATGCTGTATACTGGCACCTAAATCCTTACGGTAACATACTTTGTTTCCTGAAAGCACTTTTTCTCACTGTTTATTTTCACATCAACACCACAGTGTGATGCACAGGTGTGACAGATGAGAGGAAAGGTCAGGAGTTCCTCAGCCTCCAGTTCCTGACATTGCATCACCTCCCCCTCAGTGTTCACTGAGGCACCATAGTGACAAGGAGGGGCTTTCTTCCACACTTTACCCTCAACATTTGCATGGCACTTACTATTAGGGTTTTCCCTCAACACACAAATAATATCACATATTTGTGACACATGGGAAATACATAGTCTCTGGCAGCTAGAGATTGGGGTGCAACATTTTAACTGTCAGAAATGATGAAATCCTGCAGTGTCTTCATGGACACTGATCAGGGGGGAGATAGAAGAGTTTATGTGGGAAAACACCTGGATGAAGTTTCTGTTTCTATTTTCTGGTTTTGGATTCAACATTACAGAGTCAATATTGTAATTTAAATAATTAATAAATGCGGTATACAAGTAGATGGCTTCCCTGAGAATGCGTCTATCAATCCATAATAATGTGAAATCCACTACTGATTCACAGCACTTCAACAGGTCCTCTATAGGTTCTTCCAGAGTTTTCCTGTTATAGATTTTGGCTTTAGTAATCAATGATACTGATCTTGATGGACTGAATAGCATTTGAATGTAACCCATGTAACATCTCAGTATCTTCTACCAGTTTTGCACCACTTTGTCGTGAAAAGTGATTTTATGCCGTCACAACATTGATGAATGGATGATTCAGTGGTTTCGATCAGTACACACTTTAAAGACTAAAGACCTTTTCATAAAGCTATATTATGTTAGCGGTAATTAAAAAAAACTGTGTTCTGATAATATTGGGGCTGCTATGACAACAGACTGGACAACATCACCAGAGACATTCAGGAGCTAATTGAAACCTTCAAATTTAAACTTGTGAAAAAAGGACAGTTTCAGGGCTTTTTTGTGTAGGGCCAGACTGCTTGCTGGTTTGAAGTGAGGCTGGTAGGCAGATTTTGTTGTCTATGTGTAGAGTAATTGCTAACTGTTTCCCTTTGTCCAAGTCTGTATGTGGAGCTGTGCACCCAGCTGAATTAACTTCTCCTCTAAGTCTTGGCGAGAAAGTAATGTGACCCAAAATTCTGAACTACGTCATCATAGTCTGCCCCAGACCACAGTGACAACTTAAGTCAAATGAATGGCGTTTCCCTGTTACTGCCAGTTCAGGCAGACGTTCGGTTCGGCACGAGGTCGCGGACAGATTTGCTCTGTCATGATGGCTGCTCAGGAAGACACATGATCCTCTCCGCTGCAGCGTGCAACCTGCCGGCTTCTGTATCAGGTCAAGCTCGCCGTCAAGAATGGCATCTATTTCCAGTTGACCTGCCATGACAGCAAGTTATATACCCGGGTTATGCGATTAGGGCTCCCACAGAGGAGGACCAGGAGGGTGAGGAAGATGAGTGTGGGGTTTCCTGGGAAGCTCCCAGTCGGACATCTGCTGCCATCACTCTATCACTGTCCCACCCCCTCCCTCCAACTCTACCGTCACGCTGTCTATCTGCTACCCTCTTTCTGTCCCAGTGATGGCTCTGTGTGGCGAGCAGCAGCGCTCCACTGAATAATTCAAAGGGCCGGCATAGACAGACAGTGGATTAAGTCCCTGTAGAAGAGGAGGAGGCGGTAGAGGGATGAAGAGGGGATTTTGCCCCATTAGACACGAGGAGCTGAGGGGAAATTTATTGACGAGGCAGTGGGGTGAGCAGAAGTGTTAAATCAGCCCAGTGGACAAAAGGGATACTGTCAGAAATAAAAGAGAGGAGAGACGTGAGGAGAGAGGCGAGGAGAGAGCGAGCATGCAGAGTGTCACATGACCATCGGGAGATCCCTGAGCAGAGCTGGTCACCTGACTGACTGGAAATGCACCCTGCTGCCTGAGAACGATTCCCAGAAGTTACGTCTGTGTGTGTGAGTGATCATACCTCCTGTCCTTGTCCTTAATTCTGAATAGTTATGTGATATTATCATATAATTGTATATAGCTAAAAAGTGGATTTGCTGAAACAAAGTGTTTAAAACTTAAACCAGGGTAATTCACTTTCTTCTCCTTCCTCTTCTGTTAGCTACTGGACTTTTGGGCGAGCAGTCTCACTCCTACTCAGTCACACACAAATAAAAAAAACAGGCAGCTCTCACAGCTGGAAGTCAGAGCCACATCAGCTGGCAGTGTGAAAGCATCCTAATGCCGTGCCGAGGCGTGTAGACCTGGGTTAGAAAATCCTGCGTCGTCCCACTAATTTCAGTGTGAAAGCGGTATATGTTGGTCAGGCTGAGGACAATGCGGTGAGTGACAAATAATTCAGTGGCTCTTTGTTGGTGTGGCATCAAGATCAGTCCGGTTTCAAGTGTTTGCAGAGTGTTTTGTCATCTAGGATTTTACTCTTCCGATTGTAAAGCTAATCTCACCATTCTCACTTTCAGATTTTAATTAAGGAAAACGAGAAGTCCAGAGTCATTGTGAGACTAGACTACTTTAACAGACAGAAATACAATTCAAAGAAGCATCAAATGACCAGACTAAGTGGTTAAAAAAACATTTCCATATGAATAAAATCTTATCTTGGAGTTTGGAGTTGTCATCGACCAGGTATCAGTGGACACCTGGAGAAATCATTTATATACTTTGCAAAGGTCTGTGCTTAGGTTCAGGCAAGAAAAGCAGTTAGGGCAAGGGAAAATGTCATGTTGGACTTAAAGTAAATACAATACGTATGGAAATGAGGTTAAGACAAGGATGAAAAACACCACTTAAAAAGTGTGCGGCAATCATCACATGACTAACTTCACTAACATAACATACAAAATAAAACACCGGTCTAGAACACTGTCTCCTGGTTAAAAGTCCAGTGTTTGTTGGATCCATCCACTTCCCCTTGCACCAAAAGAGGTTATTCCCCTCTATATGCTACATAAACGTCTTCTTCATAAAATATTCTGTTACTAAACAACTTCCATCACGACAAAAAAGCTGCACACTGATGCAAGTGTTCTACGCAGTTGAAATCAAGAAAGACTAAAAGCCTTGAGCAATATCATGCCATTTTTATGCCTTTTTATGCAAATTGGCTGAATCAAGGAGTGTCGAGGGATCAAGGAGGGGCTCTCCTTATATTTATCGTTGAACAAAAATTTTTTATAAAGAGAGATAATTACTGAATGTAAATACATTGAATGCCTTTGCAGGAAAAAAATCATATCATGAATAGTTTGAAAGATTGGGAAAACCAAAGGATAGTAACATTGATTTTTTTTTTTTGTCAAACTACCATTTCCACAATATTCAAGAATCAGATCTTCCATAAAAACTGAAAGGTTGTTGTGCTTGATGTAATTTCCATTTTTGAACGATAGAGAACTTTTCAAAATAACTTGATGAAAAAACTCCAATCCCTTACCTTAAACTATAGCACATATGCTTTTAGCATTTGAAGTACATTGGTGAGTAAGACATTAGTAACAAGGGTTTGAAGGTTGAATGGAGTGTTACTCATGGGAAGTTTTGTGCTGCGTCTTGCTCATCATACCCAGTCAACAAAGTTCATGCTAAGGCTGGTCGAGCAGCATCCAAATCCCTGAGCATTCTGAGAGTGTGACTAAATAAGCACATTGCAACCACAACTGCACAGTTCGTTGATGGACTTTATGGCCCTTCTCTGCACGCAGCGCCTGCAGGCTTTGTAGCAGTGGATGAAGAATGCACTAGGCATGAAAAGATGTTAAATACTTTCCATGCACACACGTCGGTTTATGTTCCCTCGAGGACGTCCGCATGTTAGTTTTATATGTCCCCGGTGGGAATCTGGTGTTTGCTTCAGTTCCGGGTGGGTTGTGCTCTGGGTTTGTGGGTCCGTGTTTTCAGGCCCAGTAGTTTCAGAAACACGACCAGGCAGGACTTCTGTGTTTTTAAAAGGAAGCTATGCAGCTGCTGTTGCTCTCATCACCATGTTTCTATAGAAGAATGAAAAATATGAACAAAACAATCCCCAGGTTTGGGTGAGGGTGTGGGTGAGGTTGAATAAGTTGAATTCTTTGAAGCTTACACGTAACCAGTGTTGGTTTCAGAGTGCCCACTCTCGTTTCATAGCATCAATAATGAAGAGTCACTCCAAAGATGCAGCCCTCTAAACACTGGCCTTCTGCTGTGAACAAATGTGAGAAAACACCCCTGAAATGACCAAAATTAAACAGGAAAAAAACACATTTGTTTTTATTAAACTGCAGTGTATTTCAGTTTCATTCCTCCTCCTCTGTCTCCTTCTCCATCTCCCTTCTTCTTTATCCCTCTTTTCTTTCCCTCCAACATAATTGAAGTGAGCTTCTCTTCTTCTATGTAACCCAATGCTTGTCCCACAGCACTAAAGTGTCATTTGGGCCGTAGTTTAAGTACTCGCCATGCTCTGTGCTATGCTCTAACTCGTACACATCAGCAGAAATCTAGATTAGACAAATGAATAATTCAGTTTATAGCCTTAAAGTCAGTTTGTGGTAAAAAAAATAGCTAGAAATCCTGTTAGATTTCTGACCCTGTTCATCTCACTGTTATGACCCGAGGATACTGTTGTGACCAACAAGCACTGAAAATGTTACACTGATTAATATGTTGTTGTTGTTATTATTATTATTATTTCTTCTTTTTCCTTTTACCTTTTTTAGCTTAGTCTCTCTTCCTTCCAGGACTCAAGGACAAGTCAGCACATCTATGACTTTACATATGTGTGTGTGTGTGTCCATACTGTTGTTTAAAAATAGTGGAAAATACTACTGAGTTTGGCAGAGGAGATTCTCTCCAAGATGACCGTAATGATTTCCTGCTCTTCCCTCAGATCCATTTATATAATAATGGATGTCAACGTATTAAAGTGAATTAAGGTGGGGTTGGTGTTAGCCATCATTATCAATAATTGACCTTTAATAATTGATGCAGGTGATGTTTAGTGTGGCAGATATTATGATAATGGGTTGATGCTGCCCAAGTGGATCAGAATGTTAAAACCATAATGTTTTCGTGTGTGTGTGTGTGTGTGGAGAGAGAGAGAGTCAGTTGTTTTCACTGTGCTGCTGCATCTGTTGGAGTGAAATTAACCTGATGATCTCATACTGTGGGCTGATGCAGTCTTACGGCAGGTGAGTCACCAGGCGATGCTGTGGATGCTCTTACTGGAACAAATAGACACCCTCAGATCATCTCCCCTGCAGCTTTTATCTCCTGCTGTACTTACTGCTGCATCATCGCTCTTCCCTCCCCCCCTCCCCCCCACCTCCACCTCATCGCACAGCCTCGTCTCACTTTCCTCCTTCTCCCTCCACTCTAATTATGCTCTCTCATCAGTTCAGTTGCTTTTCTCATCCTTTCCTTCGTCGACACATAAGTTTGACATTTTTAGAAGTATAAGCTTACTTCCTTTTTTGTTGACTGTTGGTTGTGAAGATGATGCCCACTCTCATGTCAACATTCTCTCTGTTTTAGGATTTAGCGTTATTTTTCAATGCAAGGTAGTGTGATGTCAAGAATCTATTTCGCATTATTTTTCAGTGCAAGGTAGTCAACATACATTTAAAGGAGCAATATCCATCCATCCATCCATCCATCCATCCATTTTCTACTGCTTATCCTCATAGGGTTGTGTGGGGAGCAATATGTAAGAAATTCATTTAAATGAATCATAAAATGGCCCTGATATGTCACCAGACATTAAGAAATCATGTTCATTTCAAATACTTATTTCACTGACAATAGCAGTCCAGCCAGGATATTCTCTTTTAAAAAGCCAAGTTGCAGCCCTCAACTCCACCTATCTCCCAATCACCAAGTCAGTAGTGTTTCGGCATCCGGGTTGCCAGCTCTGCTCTAGTTACCACAGCTGCAGCTACAAACGTGTCAGATAAATGTCTAACATTACGAAACCTAAAAGATCTCATCATGAATCCGAAATATGTCATGACAAAGTCTGAAATAAAACAAGGATTTGTATTGGAAATGCCTTTGAAAGATGGAGACGGCTGAAAGCGGACGGGCAGCAGCACTCCCGATTGACCGCTCTCACCACGGACCCCTGGCCCCTGCCAGCCCGGAGCTCCATTCACTTTAATCCAGCCCTCCATAGCTCTCCTCCAGCACATTTTACTCCTTCTAAGCATTCATGGTGATGCCCAAGGTGGCTGCTTTTCATTCACTGTAACACTTTCCGTTCCTGTTGGATCCTGCAGCCAAGCTGGCAACCTCCAGTCAGGGGAGAAGGAGAGGGGAGACACCGCCTTACAGTAATTTGAAAGTGATTGCAGTACCAGTTTTGGCCACAATCCCACATACGGTTCCTTTAACATACGGTGGAAGTTAAGTATGTTTCGTTACTACTTGGTCAGGTTAAAGCAAAGATTTCGGTGTGGCTTAAATTAGTTAAGCACGTCATGTATGTGACTTACATTATGTTTCATAAAAAATAAGTCTGTTTTACACATATTAAGTTGGTTTCATAAGGGACACAAACAGCAGTCTCCAAGGTCAAAATCCTGTGTTTGAAGCTCCTTCTTAATCTGACTCGTTGCTCTTTTTATCGGATAACTAAGAGACCTGGCTTCCTCATTTAAGATACAATCACAAGTAAAATGAACATTTGCCTACAGTTCTATTTTCAGAAAATAGTTTGCCTCCAGCTATGACGCAAATTTACATCTTCGGATTCACTTGGAGTTCAACTTTGGTGAACTTTCAGCCGAATCAACCAGTCTTGGTAGGAGGTAGTGATGTGCCTGTGTTCATTCATATTATGCATATATGCATAAAACTGTGTCTTTACTCCTGTCATAATTTCTACAGCTGAGGCAACCCTGCACATCCAGAACCGATGCTAGTTGCCAGACATCAGCAATGTAAAAGACTGTTTTTTCCTACACTGTCAGTTTTACGATTTACACCAAAAATTAACGGAGCAGTCAAACTAACAAGTTGGATCATTGCCTTAAGGCAGGTCAATTAAAAGTTATATAGTATATAACCCTCCTAAAACCACAACTTGTTGTTTTTATACTTTGGCTTTACAGATTAAACAGATGAGATATGACATGTTAATAGGTGATAGTAGGCTGATTCTGATAACTTGGTACAGAGCTAGGCTTCCTGTTAGTTTGTATCATTTTATTTCAGAGTTTAGTTTATTTTCCTAAATGCAGAACTATTTCTTTAAAACAAAATACATATTGATAAGTTACTGTATTTTTCGGACTATAAGTCGCTTCAGAGTATAAGTTGCACCGAAGAAGAAAAAACATATATAAGTCGCTCCAGACTACAAGTCACATTTTTTGAGGAAATTTATTTTACGAAATCCGAGACCAAGAACAGACATTCCATCTTGAAAGGCAAGTTATAATAATGACAACAGAATAAAGAACAACAGGCTGAATAGGTGTACGGTATCTTAAGGTCAGTTCATACTGGGGCGGACTGTGAACGGAGTGCAATCTGTGCAGAATGTCCGCTCCTCTCAAAGCGGACAGCCGTGCATTGATTTCCTGTGAAACTGCCATGAATCAAAAGATCGTTGTCACATTTAACATAACACATTATGGTTATTCAGCTATACAAAGCATTAAACAACTCCGCCAGCTCCCGAGGAAGATGAATCGCCGCTTCCACTTCTGCGTGGCTGCTGCTCGTTTACCTTTTTCAGCTGCATATTTCACTTGCAGCTTGTAATCTGCAGAGTATGATTTTCTTTTTGTGGGCATTTGTGTCATTCTCAGTTGTCTTTAAGTTAATGTTTAAATTTATTTTCAGTGGTACAGACGTAGCAGATACTGATACTTGTCACAAGCCTAGAGTGTCCTCTCGCAGCTGTAGGTAATGTCTACTTGGTCATGTTGGTCAGTGAAAAATAATTCACGCTCTCAAAAATAATTTAAGAACTTATGAAATTATATATTTCAATATGTAAGTCGCACTTGAGTATAAGTTGCAGGACTAGCCAAATTATGTGTGACTTATAGTCCGGAAAATATGGTAATAAATTAAGCTCACTCGAAAGTTACTTCTTGTGTCGTCTTCAGTATAAACTCCTTGTTTCTCCTTTCTTTGTCCTCTGCCTCTTTTCCTCCAGCTTTTCTGTGTCACCCTGTCATGTATTTGCATTTCTACTGCTGCTTGTGTTTTATGCCCTCCATCTCGCAGCCGCAAACACAAGAGCTACAGAGACTGCTGGTTTGTTTTTTTAATTAGGTAAATGGACTTCAGTCTGCTAGACCAGACTGAGAAATCACTCTCCGGACTCCAGTGCTGTCATAACGATTTCTTAAATTAATGACTTTGACTAAATGTTATTAAAATCTTACCATCGTGCAGTGGGTTGTGTGTACTTTTACCCACTGCTGTTTTGTTTGGGGTTTCTTAGGTACGCTCCTCAGCCCTGACAAGGTGAACAGTCCACAGTTTCCAGAGTTGACAGATGCTCTTGGCAAAAGGAGAATTCATCCAGACTGCGGTCGACCTCATACCTCAGTCTTACCTGGTCCTGACAGGCTGCAAGCTGATTCCCTCACACCCACTGAAGGTGAGGCTTGGCTGCGTTTGGCAGGTGGAGCAGATGAGGCACTGCCCAACTTTCCAGGGAGGATCCCTTCAGACACAACAACAAACATGCGCTTAGACAGAGGGGTATTATCTCCTGTTATTATTGGAGATAATTATATCAGATAATTATATCTATTAGCTATGGTGTGTCTTTTCGGCCACTCCAGCGTCAATATTATTTCAATCTCAGTCCTAAGAGCGCTGGACCCCATGGGAAAATACTGTGGGTGGGGAAAAAAGGGCTGGGACGGGACCACGCCGTGGTGAAGTCTATATATTTTATTTATTTATATAATAATAAATATCTAACAACAAAAACACAATGATTGTATTTGTGTAGCACTTATTCATAGATATTCAAGAGCACCTCTGACCAAAAAATAAAAAAAGCTGATTTTGAATTTGATTAGTCCCAGAAAAAAAAAAAAACAATATAAAAAAATAATATATCAATTCTTTATTTATTTAAGTATATTCATGCAAAGCCACCATACACTAACATTCAATGGCATGTCATATTTAATCCATTGTAACGTAAAAGTAAATCATCTGTGTCTTTACCCGCCCTGTTTCCTTGTCTTACACCAGCATTTCTAACTTTTGAGGGACTGTCTCTCTCACAGAGGGCTTTTGTGTGCTGCAGGTGTTGAGGTATATGAGGCTGAGCTAAGGAGTGTTTTATTCCTATGGGCCCCCTGAGGCCCTGATGCCTGGTCCAAGAGAAAGACCAGAAGCTGTTTCAGCTTCCTCTACTATTGTTTTGTATGGAACACAACTTCAAACACTGTACGTCAGCACGCACAGCCAAGCCACACTACAGCACTACACACACAACACATACACACTGAATATGTAAATACTTCCAAGTCATGAATTTGCATTATTTTAGCAGGTTGTGGAGAGAGTTGTAGTGACTGCTGTAAAAATGTAAAAATGGGCTGCAGGCTGGTTTGTGTGGTTGTAGTCTGCATGTGAGCCTATATGTAACAATGTCGGTGTACTGGGTGACAAATGGTGGTATTACTTTTACTAATAATAACATAAATATAAAGGTGTATAAAAATACTCTATTACAGTAATAACAAACAAAGAAGAATATACAATACAAATATACAAAACAAAAGAACTGACATAAAAAGAATGCCCCCTGTCATAGTGTTTAGTAATATAATGGAACATTAGATTATAATGTTTAGGCAGCATTTTGAATTGATTTACTCATTAATTTAGTTTTTACTTTTGTTGAAAGAAGATTACATATTGCATATGCAAGAAAAGAAATATTCTCTTCTAAAAGAAATATAAATTATAAATTAAATAATCCAAATAAAAAAAACACCACTAACATCTACACATGGTTGTTGCTTGCATTTTGAGGGTGGTTGCTTGGTATTTAGTATAATATTATCTATCTTACAGACCATTTCTTACTTTATTCTATTTTGAAGATAGGGAAACTTTAGAATACGATTCTTGGATGACAAAATCCCTGATGGATAATTTGTGCTATATATAATATGGCACAAATCAGTTAAACTTAGAGTGATGATATACAATACAGAGAGTAATATTAGACTATAGCACCAAATGGAGTCCAGCCAACAGGTAGAGCAGTGGAGCTCCCAGTATGGATTGTGTTAACGTCTCTAAAGCCCCCAGAGCCACAACACTGACCTTTCCTGTTATGGAAATGTACTGCTGGCTGTTCTAGGCCCACAGCCACACGCTGCTTGTTTGAATGGCCACACAGGCCCCCTTCTACTGCCTGCCTCTTTCCTGAAGACTGCCTTTACTGTTTGAGCTGCTTTGTGAATGCACGTTTGTGAAGTATTGTTCAACAAAATGGGTATGATGTGTTCCTTTTTTATATTATTCACTAGTCTTTATTTTGGCAACCGTTTACTCAACGGTGTGGTACAATTGCATGCAAACTCTGAAGTGTAATAACCGATAAAGTCAAAATAACCCAGTCGGCAGAAATAATGTTGGCATTGTTCATTTCTGCACACCACAAGATGTTGAATGTAAGCTTTGCTGAGTCTAAAATTAACAGCCTCAAATCATGCTTGCACAGTGCCGCATGATCAACATTGTGAATTGATTGGTTAGGTTTAGGCAACAAAACTGCTTGGTTAAGGGCAGAAAAAAATAATCAAGGTAGCCTAATGAGGTAGCGTTACAAGGTAGCATTACAGGGTAGCCTTACGAGGTAGCCTTACAGGGTAGTGTGACGGGGTAGTGTTATGAGGTGGCATAACAAGGTGGCATAAGAACACAGCAGAATAACGTAGTGTAGTGAAGACATGATGTACAAAACATGGTTGCAATGGTCTTTCCATATGTTATGTCACTTGCTCTGACCAAATTCTAAAATGTTGAATGATCCATGGTTTGCATAAACCTACACTGCCAATACATCATCCTGGCAACTGGGCTGGTGTGTCTCTAACTGCTTTGGCTGTAAACCAGTTGATTCCAAACATACAGGGTGTAGAGAGCCCTCTTGTCATCTTGCAGTTAACTTCGTTCTGCTCACTGCCTGTCACAGAGCCTCCCTCTCTCTCCTGTCCGTCACCATGATTAGGGGCTAAACTGGGCCAAATGAAGTGACATGTTTTGCTTTGCAAAGAAAACAGAGCTGTGTTAATCCTCGCATGTGGAGTTGTGTGAGTGTCGGAGGAGCAGGGGCTCACGCTGCGCGCACCGCTGCACCATCATCTGGACTTTCCATATGTGATGTGATTAGAAAGCAATTTGCTCCTTGACAATCTGATCCAAGAAAAACAGCTGCTTTATTAAAGCAAAACAAATTACCCCATTTAGCCCCAAAGACACAGAGCTGTGTGGTTTAGAGGCCTGAATACATCACATGGATGGATTATTATAAACAAATGGAATGTTTTTGGATTAAATCGGAGTACGACGAACATGAGCCTTATCGTGAAGCATGGCAGCACTCCACCAACATGTCCAGTATTTTCACTTGACCTGCAGTCTTGATTATTAGGCTTAACAGAGCAAAGCTGAACATGTATGGATTATCAGAAGGATTTTTTTTCCAGAGAAAGTGATCCACTTTAGATATACTCTGTATGCCTCAGAAGACATCAAAGCATTTACACACACTGGCCTCCTAATCCTCAGTTTCCATTTAGTGTTCCATCTTGTTTCATACTGTATAACTGTGTAACTTAAATATTGAGTTCGTTCAAAGCTGCTGCTCTCATCGAAGCTTTCTGGATAATATAATATCGTGGCAAGTACATATCACAGTGTTTACAGATGAAACAGAAAGCACCCAAGGGAATTACACCGTGCTGGGTTACATAAAAAAACAAGCTACCTTGTAAAAATAAATATTATAGTATTGATGTGGCTGATGGGTAAGAGAAATTAAAAGACCTGCAGTAGTTTTTCCAACATGTTCTGTATAAATGGGAGATAACAGTTTTGGCTAGAGAGACTTGGCCACAAGAAAGCCTCCTGAGGCGGGGAGGAGGAGGTTATACAGTGTGACGTAAACAAAGATTATTCCTTCAGTGCCGGTAAAAATAGATTTAAACAAATACTTGCCAACAGGAATTTGCACTAAATTTGACTTGAAATATCCTAGAAATACCATGTGGCTGAGCTCTGCTTAGCCGTGTGAAGCGTACCAATTGTGAGGCTGTTTGTCCCCCTGCAAGCCCTCAGAGAACGCTAATCGCCTTTCCAGCATTTGTTGGATGTTAGCGTCCTGTAGCATAGCATGCCTTAGTATTAGACTAGTCAGCTGTAAGCCTGAATTGTTTATGATTTGTCAGAGAAACTAAGCAGGGCGTGATAATAGTTAAGCTGTTGGGATGCCCTTTCAGTTTTGGCATTTTGTGCAGTTTTGGATGCTTCTCATGTACAATGAGGCCTTTTCATACAGTTGTTACTCCATTAAATCTCAGCTGAATGTGTGTTCTACTCAGAAATCTGTATGCAATTTCCCTTGCGGGCTTCAACAGAAATCTGTTAGAATCATTTTTCAGGGTTGTAACCAGAGAATATACTGTGGTCTTCTGTAGAAACCAAAGCATCAGCAGCGTTATCTCCCCTCTCCACAGTTTCTCTCCGTCAGACAGGGTTACCCCCTTCTTTAGGTTAAGCTCTGTAAAATGTGCGACGACCATGCAGAATTTTCCAGTTCCTCAGTGTTTCAGACAATCTGTTTTTCACTTCTATATGCAAAATCAGAGATGTTCTCTATTTTTGCTTCAGTGCACATTTGTTTTCTGTCTGGCTCTTCGCAGTGTTACAAGTTTCTACTTCATTCACTCTCTCTTCCGCAAAACTGACTTTATTCAGCTTTAGTTGTCCCCTCTGCCTCCTGAGTGTCTCTGAATGTGCAGTGTTTTCTGTATTTTTTGTGTAGCCTGTGTAGGATGCAACGTGAGAACAATCAAAAGCAAACCAACACTACCACACTTTCATATAAGTAATGATCATTGTTTGTTTATGCAGCAATCTTGTTTGTCATGTTTGTGAGCCAGTCAGACATTGCAGCATTGTTTACTTCCCTTTTTCTATCTGCTCTTTGATTCCCATTTGTTGTTACAGACTGCACTACTCTCTTTACAAGATTAGCAAATTCTTTTTTTTTCTTTGATTATTTTGTAATTTGGCATTTTATTTTAATATTTAGGTGGGATAGCAAAAAAAGCAGCTTCAACCTCAGGCTGAAAAAGACAAAGACAAAACTGTCTTTGAGTAAAGACCATGATCTGATTCACTCTTCAGGGAATAATACTCTGCTAAAACATGAAAAAATAAATGCAAAGTATGTTTAACATTTGACTTAACATATTTTTCCTATTCCAGTCAATCAATTTAGCATTATTCATTTGCCAGACCCATGAAACCGAAGACTAGGAGTCTACAGCCGTACCAGCAGCTGTGCAGAGATTTATGCTAACATGCTAACATGATATTAATGATAATGCTAACATGCTGATATTTACCAGCTTGGTTCAGTGTCTTGACGTGTGAAAAAGCAACACTCACAGAGAATAGCTGAGGCTAATAGTAATATCATTAGCTGCATCATAGACCTATGTAATAGACCAAATGGTGGCGCTAGTGAAAACTTAAGGTGATCACTTAAATCATTAGGATTCATCCTCTGGGGACCTGAATGTCTGTACAAAATTTCATGGCAATTGATCAAAGAGTTGTCAACATGGACAAAAAGATAAAAAAAAAAATATTCAGACCAAATTTCCTTTTACAACGATCAGCAGTGTGTTTGTAAGACAGACTTCTGGCTCCATACTTTACAGCTGAACAAATATAGTACACATCTGCTGCTAACGGTCTCATCTTAATGTCTGTTAAGAATATCAGTGTTTGACACAGTTTGATCATGAGTTGAATTTAGCAACCACTTAAGATTGTCTGAAAAATGACCCGTGGTGTTCTGTGCAGACAAACTGGCCAAGTGAACTGTCTATACAAGGGTTTCAAGCAAACGAGAGTCAGGAGCACTCCTTCCCCAGCTTGGTTCTCCACTATGTATTAGCTTCACATTAGCAACTCCAGGCCAACGGTTAGGGGCAGGGATTTGAAGAGTTGGCCTACTTATGCCAAGAACACAAAAGTCTAAATCTGTTCTTTCAGTGCTTCTCTATGCATTCCAAGACAGACAGACAGACAGACAGACAGAGAGAGAGACAGACAGACAAGATTCCACCACTGGTGCCAGCCACAATAACATGCATGTGTGTGAGTGTCTGTGTCAGCATGTGTGCATTTTTGGACAAGCGATGTAGGGTAGTGAGTTCAGAGGAGGAGAGTAGTCGGGTGAAAGAAAAGAGAGATGAAGCAGATGCTGTTTCTCAGTTGGGGCAACGTTAACTGGGTGGTGCCAAGAGGGAGCAGCCGCTGGCACGGGACTAACAAGTTTGTGTGTGTGTGTGTGTGTGTGTGTGTGTGTGTGTGTGTGTGTGTGTGTGAATGTGTGTGTGTGAGAGAGAGAGAGTGTAATTGCAAATGAAGGGGAGGGGGGCCTCGGTATTGCATTAGCTGTGCCCTTATAAAGATGGGAGCAGGATATACTGTTCTCATACTGAAATGCCATATTAAACAAACACCAAGCAGTGGGTGGTGAGACTGTGTGTGTGTGTGTGTGTGTGTGTGTGTCTGAAAGGAGATGGTGTCTTTCTCTGTGTGAGGCCTTTACAGGCTTTAGGAGCTGGAAGACCGCAGTCCTCTTGATGTAAAAATAGACTGTATATACTTACAGTCTATACGCTCTGTATAGACATTAAGCGACTCAAGCTGGTAAAGGATAGAAAGAGAGATCATTTTGTTTGTCAAAATAATAATGTAATACTGTAGCACAACAACGTAGCACAACAATGTACTGCAACAACGTCGCACAACAATGTACTGCGACAACATACTGTAGCACATATTCACATTCAGTGTATCTCTGGGCTGTCAGTACATTCATATGGAGGAATAAAGACACCACATCTCTCAGGTTTTGGTCATGTTTAATGTTGGTTTTGGAGTTGTTTAATACTGAATTTAGTCAATTACTTGCTCTGACCAACAGCAATCTGATTTTATGCTAAAACATGTCACGAGTTGTTTTTCATACAACAGCAGCACACAATAACAGGAGTCCTACTGAGGAACTGTGTTCCCTCTTGCTCCATTATATCTTGTAATATTAAAAACTGATCCACTGTCAAGAACCAACCGAAAGGATATGAAACAATGTATTGTTTTGGAGGAATATGTTTCATTGACAAATACATGTTTTTTGTGACTCTTTCATAGTTAAAGCCACTTCATGTTTCGTGTGAATCCCATGAAAACTACCATACAGAGAATTGCTAAATCTGCTAACCTGCAGAATCATAAACATGGGGTCTGATTTCTAAAATGTCTTGAGGATTATGACTTAATATTTTAACGCTAAAAAAGTAATAATTCAGTGACAGCAAGTTTTATTTGCTGAATTTCAATGAAAATTGTAAACAGTGAGCCTGACTAACAGAGTAACATTGTCTTAAACTTTCAGGGTAGTTTGATAAGCATCAGTTTCTGCAGAAGCTTAAGATCAGATTGACCTTTACAAGAGGAAAGCTGGTGCGCTGCTCCTTTTCCTCTTTTCTCTTCCTTCCTCTTCTCCTCACTCCCCTCGTCTCCTCTCCTTTGTGTTAAGGTCAGAGATCAGCATGTGTGCGACTCACTCCGTCAGCTCTAAGCAGCTGGCACAGGTTGACCCCAGTGGTATGGTCCGCTCACACACCAGCATCAACACAGAACCGCACGAGCAAACTCACATAGAGTTATGTGAAGGCGCTCAGCGGCGACAGTTTCAGGCTGACTAGGAAACACGCACAGTCGTGCGCACAGCATGTTTGTTATGTCTGTCTGTGTGGTATTATGCGAATTAGGCTCCATGCAGAGCGTCTGATGCACTTCCACTGTGTGTGTGAACCGTGCTGCTGCGTGGTTCACTGCTCTTTTTTGTAGATGGAGAACATATGGACACTAAATTATTGGGTGGAAAGACTTCTTAAACGTAACTTCTCGTCCACAGTTTCTCTCTTGTTTTTGACTCACTCTCACATAATGCCGCATTGGTTTTTGTTGCATGATTACAGTATTACTGATCACTATCATAAGTACTTTTGGCCTTTAAGGCAGCAGTGAAATTGGCAGAAGCTACTCCCGTATTAACTCCTTGGACTGGCTGGCTTGGCAGCAAAGGGGCAGAGTGTTTGAGAGTCTTCAAGCATCACAGGTCGACTCACACTGTCTGGTACAAAAGCACGTAGATCTGTCTGTGGATAGAACAAGTACACTTGATGAGCTGACACTCACCTAGACACAAAAAAGCAGAGGCTGACAGAATATTGGAATATTGTACTGAAGTAAAAGCACTGTTACTTTAAAGAAACTTTTACTGAAGTAAAAGTACAAAACAAATGGGTCAGTTAAATTAATTACTCTGAGCAAACCTGACAGCTTGACATAAAAAGGAAGTGGATATATAATGATATTGTTTAATGAAATAAAATAAGAGATTCTTTAGGTTACAAAATACTCATTGGAACCACATTGGCAATAAAACCTCTTATATCCAAACCAACAGCCACTCTGCATTCTGTGCAAACAACTAGTTATCAATTAATAAGGAACAAGGAGTAAGTGCAGCCTGACGAGATAAAACTAAGACTACAACAAAAAATGAAAGCTCTATATGATGTGTTGCATTTTCACAGAATATATCAGTTTGTTTTTTCATTTGACATTTGTTTTTACTCAGTAACTGATGTGACATGAAATATAGTAAAACGTAATTTACAATGCAGTTTTGTGGTACGAAATCATTTTAGGAGTCAGCCTTTTAATATGTAATTTATTTTACACTCTTAACCCTTTACATTCGCATGGTTTCACACTTGTATTTTGTTGACATATCTGCTGTCCAGCACAGTACTGCACTTGGAGAAAAATCAAGACAAAGTCATGGTTGGAAGCAAATGAATAAGAAAAAATATTGCTCTTCCATTTTTAGGTGGCACAGTTTAGTCAGCTTGCTGCTTTTAATGAGGCTGCGGCCAAGTCAGTGTGAGGGTGTTGAGTGAGAAAACAACTGAAAGTGTTGATAAAACAAAACGAGGGAAAGAGTAAGCTTTACTGTAGCTCTTAAATAAGCGTGAGTGAACAGGAATGGTTCACTGTGCAGTTTCTGAGCAGTGAACAGGCATGCAGCTGTTTTCTGTGACTGGAGTCTTCACTTTATGAGAAGTCGTCTTTACTCTCAGAGAAAGACAATGCAAGAGGGACTGAGAGATGGTGTGTGTGTGTACGTGTGTGTGTGTACGTGTGTGTGTGCAAGCTTGTTGCCGATGCAAGGCTGGACCTTTGCCAGCAGCAGGGATCTCTGGGAGCAGACCCAGGCATGATGTCATTACCAGCCAGACCAAGGAGCCGCAGTAATCTGTGACACTGTGTCTTCGAAGGAGAGAGCCAAGCACCCAATGTGTGTGTGTGGTACAGGATATGGTTATTGTCAGTTTTCTGTGCCTGGTGTCCATCAGTCACACTCCTCCTTCATACTGTCCTCCTTCCAGTCATCAAAAGATGACCCTCGGAGGTTCAAGTGTGTCTCTGTCGTGATGAAATACGAGTCTGTCTCGCTGTTTTTCTCTTTTCTATTTCAGGTTCATGACTTTGGAGGGACAAATGGACGTCTGACAGGATGACATTTCTCGGTGGCCACTTTGAGTTTTATAGCTGATGTGATTTTGGATGCTGGAGGGGAGGCAATGGCAGTCTGGCGGTCTAATCCAATTGGTGTTTTTACAGAATGGAAACGATCAAATTCACCATGACAATTTTTCCACTTGTTTCGTTCTCTTCAGACTGCCGTTTCTCTGTATGTATGCCTTCCATGTTTTATTTGTTTATGCTTGGCTTGTGAAGGGGGGATGCAGAAAGAGGAATCATTGAAGTACTAGCCAATGTTTATGTTTGTGTCTGGGTTCTTTTCCCTCATAGCCACAACAGCAAGCAGCTTCAGTTTCTATACTTCTCTCTTTCCAGCTTTTCCTCTCTCTCACTACCTAGGTATCACCCCCTCCCACACGAAAGTACAATTCAAGCCCTAACCAAACCTCTCCTCCCTTTACTTTCCCTTCACCCTGCTGTCTCTCTATACACCTGCCAACCTCCACTGTCCCGCCTGTGTTTGTGCTCCAGTCTGGCTCTTGGCGTGGTCCCACCGTCTGGACGCTGAGGAGAAGGAAAACCCGTCAGGTGGAGCGCAGCTGGGAGGAGCTCTGAAGGCAGGGAAGAAAGAGCGCCTGTGGTGCAGTACAGTATACGGGCCTTCAGAGTTTTCCATCCATCCAACGGTGAAAAACCCAGACGTCTGAGCAAGCTCTATCAGGAAGGAGTTTGCTCCAAATACACAGACTGTGCAACAACACGTGGAGTATTAACTGTAGAGGGAGCAGTGTGTAGTGGAAATATTAACAGCCTGTTTGACTCATGCTCACTCTATTCTTTCTTTCTTTTCCTCTCTGTCTGTC
The DNA here is from genome assembly GCA_029721515.1 of Synanceia verrucosa. NCBI lineage: Eukaryota > Metazoa > Chordata > Actinopteri > Perciformes > Synanceiidae > Synanceia > Synanceia verrucosa. Next base: position 7,536,496 of record CM056558.1, read on the forward strand.
TATCTGTCTGTCTGTGGATGTGTTCATGCCATTGTGACTAAATTGAATAAGCACTTCAGGTTTCACATGTCAGCGGGGAGCTCTGTTTTCAGAAGGCATAGGTTTCAGATGACCCAGTGCTCCATCCACATCACTTTCTACCCAAACACATTAGCACTTGCGCGGCTGCTCCAATGAGCCCTCTCACCTTGGAATATGAGCTTGACCCCACGCTGCCTTTAACTCATTTCACCTTGTTTTAGAGGTTCAGAGTTACCCCCCGGCCATAAGACTCACACATAGAACACTACTAAGCTCCCTGTCATTACTCACACTGGGAGACATGCAAAACCCTCAACGCCCAAATCTGCAGGCATGAACAAGAAATTACATATGGTCAAAAAAAAACTCTTAAAATATAAATAAGGGATAGATTATATAAGATGTACAGTATGTTTTGCAATATCAAGATTGCTGCATTTGAAACATTTTCCGGTTCTGCATGCTTTTGTTACCACAAAAGCAATTGCAACGTCATTTCCATATTGTCTCAAGCAAATGTCGAAAGTTGGTGCCCACGCATTCAGTAAAGGGACAACGATGTTTCCCGGAAGGCAAACAAACAGTCAAAATGTCTGGTTGTTTACCACAGGGCCACCAAGCCTGAACTGTTACTGGAAGTTAAAGGGGCAAATTTGGACTTTCAGTATAACTCCGCCTCTTAAAACTGCCATCCCAACCCTCATTGGTTTTATTTACATTGTGTTTGTTTTTATCTCCTGAAGTGTAGTTGCTCAGATAATTTCCCTAATGCACCTTTAAATATTAGACAAAGGAACACACTCACACAAACAGTCATTATACAGTATTAAATCTGCTCAGGGTGGTTATGCATCACCTTACATTACAGGAATTGTTTTACTCAGTAAGATTTTATTTTTTTTAAATCTAGAAAGCATCTGGCTCTTTCTCATTGGGAGTTTTGCTGTAGTGTACTATTGCGAAAGTGCAAATGTGGAGAAACCTTTGACCTTTGGGTTTGCGCTCTCTGTCCACCTCTGCACCAGCTGTGCAGCTCTGAATCTGTACCATGCAGCTCACCTCGTGCATTCATCTGTATCCCCACTATCTCACCACACCTTTTCAGATCAGACTGAGAAGGATTCCCAGCCTGTTCATGGTTAGTTTACCCCCTGCATCGCTCTCACCTCCCACCCCCCCTGTGGTTTCTCATGCTTACAAAGTGGTGAGCCTGTCGGTGCTTATGAGTCAGACAAGTGCTATGGTAGGGAGACATGGTGTGGTTAGCAGATCTTTATAGCAGCTCGGATAAGAATCCGTGAGAAGGAGACCCCCATGATACCTTACTCGTAACCACACAGGGACACACTAGTATGCAAAATGTGCGTGAAGTCTCTCATTTATGCAGAAATGAAACCAAGTCAAATGACGGCTTAGTTTGTTCTTGCTACTACAAGATATTATCATCATTTTGGAAGTAATGTTGTGATATTATAACTAGCAATTAACTAGTTATTACATTAAGCTTGCTTCAGGACAAGGCTATTAGTTGTAGTCTACAGGTTTTTAACAAGCCAACAGTATAGAAAAAAAAAATAATTTGTTTACCGGTAAAAAAGAAGTGAAAAATGTAAGAATGAAAGGTCAAATTGTCAGAAGTTGTTCTACAAACTGAAATACATGTTGATAATAGATGGACTGTATAATAATGCTACCATTTGCTTGTAATTTCTTTCCAAATGAGTATGTCTAAAACAGGATTCGAAAGACTACAGCCGTAATAGCAGCTCTGTGAGGCTATACTTTGAGCTAAATGCTAACATCAGCATCCTAACATGCTCACAATGACAATATTAACATGCTGATTCTCAGCAGGTATACCTCTTACTTCAGTTTGTTAGTATGCTAATTAATACTAATGACAAATTACAGCTGAGGCTGATGGGGATGTCTTTAGTTTTGATAATATAAACAAAAGTTGTCTTCGGCAATTTCACTGCAATCTATCAAATAATTATCAAAACATTTCCATAATCACAAACCTGACAGACCAATGCATGCTAGCATGGTTAACAACTTTCTGATGAAGCAATGCAATCTGGGCGGTTAAGTACCTATTATTCAGTGTGAATATTTCTTCATTCATAGCAAATAGAAACATTCGATCAGAGGCCTAACATTTGTGCTGAGGTGCAAGAAACATTTATCGAAACCCTGCTAACCTTTCGGGACACCACAGTTTATATTTGAATGTCATTACATGGAGCATTAACCTTTGTTTCACAGGTGTGAGCAGTGTGGGAGAGGGAATCCCATCGTTGAGACAAGACCCAGCAGAGCGTTTGCACCCCATGCAGTGTGTGTGGGCGGACTGCCGCTCATCACCGCTGTGTGTGTGTGTGTGTGTGTGTGTGTGTGCGTGCACACGTGTGTTGGGGGTGTTCTGAAACTGCAGGGGGAAAAGGAAAGCCCTCTTTTCCACTTTTCACATTGTGTGTGAGTGAGCAACGGCTAGTAATGGCAGTTTGACAACGGAGTTGAGGTCACAGGTACACAGTCTTTATTATGTCAACACATCTTTTTTATCTGCCTCTCTCACACTCTTTTCAATGACATATGCATTTTAGAGATGCATCCATCCATCAAACATGATCTTTCAAGTGACAGACACCTTTGATCATGTGGAGCAAGATGAATGAGAGCCTTTCAGGGGGCATTTGTCCTCATTTCCTTCTCATTAAATGGATTGCTGCAGTTCCCATCCAATCAAAATTTACTAGTGTAGCGATATGAATAGGACTCTGAAACAGCTCCCCATCAAAGAACAAAGCTGTGCCAATCCAGATGCCACTGCACTCGGTTATCTTGGCAATTCCACTTTATTAAAACACAAAAAGGCAACAATTTTGCTGGACAGATTCCTACAAATGGTTGTGGGTTCAGTCAGACATCCAGGCTTACACAGGACGGGACCAGTATGTTTGTGTCATGGTGCCATACTTTAGCTAGTGAAGGGTAAAGAACCTTAGCATGAAGCTGTGAAGGTGCAGTTGTTCTCAGAAAGTGGGTGTCCCAGTTGATAATTAGGTCAGCCCAGCCCTCCCGGGAAGAGAGGGCAGAGGGGACACTGTAGAAACCCTCGAGACCCATCACAGCCAGATGAAAAGAAAACACTCCCAGTACAGGTTCCACATGTCAGGGCGAAGGGTGAAAATGTGTTTTCGATTTCCCTCCTTCCCTCTCCTCTCTCTGTTCCTGTTTGATTCAGAGTTGGGAGGGAGTAACCTCCTAAGAGCTCCTATAACACCTCTCTATCCCAGTATTGACTTGTGTGTGCACACACTGTGATGTGGTCCAGCATATCTGTTTCTTCCTTCCTTTGGGTTTTAGCTAATCCACTTCTCCAGGCTTCCTTCCCAGAACAGCGAGACCTTTCTAAAGAAAACAGGGCAGAGCAGCACCTTGGAAATCCCTCCACCTCTCTCATTAAAGATGAGGATGAAGACAAAGTTGATTTTCCTAATTCAATTTAAGCCTGTGAAACTGGACCTCGGCCACATCATTCCAAAAGAGGAATGAAAGAGAGATGGCTGGAAAGACAGAGGGACACTTATGTGAGCAGATTTATCTGCTATATCAATTATCTCCAGTTCTGCAGCTCTGTTTTAAAGTTCTGTCAATCCAGAATTACATTTAGGTCTGATACTGTCCCATAATAAAGAATAAGGGACAAGTGAAGAGCACTTAACTGTTTGGCCAAATCAAAGTGAATTGAACAAAGCATAAATACATAGTTCAAAGTGCCACGTAGTTGCTATGCTCTCATCATTATTTTTGCACAACTGACAGGAGGAAGACTGAATACTACACAACAGATGCTATGAAAGGACTTAAAAGCCACAAATTGGCCCTCATGAGGTGCCATAAGGCTCCAATGATAAGCATATTATTTCCTGCCACGGCTCAGTTTTGTTGCTTTTCCATTACAGCTGAGTACCTCAGTACCTCCTTGGCATGGACGGGGTCGTCATATGGCAGCGCTAAACTGCATTTACATGCAACACAGAAAACCAGGAAGAAGAAGAACAACAACAACACTACTATTACAAACAATGGAGGACACGGCCGCAATAATGTAAGCAATCAAAAGTGATGCCATTATCTCGTGTAACAATAGCGAGTGACTACACTCGTTGGGCAATCAGCGGAAGGTAGTCAGACGACTACCAGGGCTGAGGAGGTACAGAAAAAGCACCTAGTACCAGGTATTAGGTACTAGTGGAAAAGCGCCACAAGCGTGTAGAGCCGTGCCGTACCGTACCATGCCTGTGGAAAAACTCCAAAAGTTTGAACGCTAATGAATACATGGCTTATGTCTTATTCAGTTTTCAGTTGGACTAAGCTCCACTATCTTGTGTCACTTCTGGTTTTAAAGTGGCACCAGCCAAAAAATTAAAATGGCCAAAATGGTAAACTCAAGTCTTCAAAACCACAAACCAATGGGTGGCATCATGATGACTGCATCCACTTCTTGTGTGCAGTTTGATTCCAATGCGCCACATAATGCCTCTGTGAGCAAAGACGGCTCTCAGATATCAGTCAGTCACAATCTTGGGACTGGCTCCCTTTGAAGAGTTTCACAAAAATTTGTATCTCATTTTCAATGCAGTAATGTCATACGAGATATCTGCATCATCATAGTTTCCTTATACCAGTCAAAATTTGGTTCAGCATTAGGTTCATAAGATGTAATGGAGTGAGATTTACTTTTAGCCAGAGAGAGAGACACTGTGTGAATGTTTGTGGTCGCATCCTGTCTGTGCGCATGTGCAAATGCAAGCATGTGGTTGAGTGCAACATAATGATCCACCAGCAGAATTGCACGTCAGGCAAATGACAGACCTGCAGAGATAAATACTGTTCTTATGTTCGTGTAATTCAAACAATAATCTGCCGTGGACTCGCTGATCCCGCCAAACCAAGAATCTTCTCTGTAATCACGCTTGTCACGTTTGCACAGCAGAGAAGAGCTGGACTTCTACCAAGCCTTCTGTTTATAGCCTTCATTAATAACACATAAAACTCTTAATAACAGGAATTCTGAGGTATACAATGTGTGAATTGGTCTGACACCCAGGCTTATTTAAACATCTTAGTGTTGTTGTTATGTGGCGTCAAATGACTGAGACCGTGCTACATTTTCCATTCTCATTCTGTAGGCCAGCAGAGTCATCTCTACATTTACCATTCACTGAGACATGAGTGTGAATGTCAGCTCTGTGGACAGTTGTGTATTTGTCTCTGTCAGCAGTCCTTTAGTGCCAGCAAGGATCAAAAAGGGTGAAATAACAATCCAGGAAACCAAACATGTTCAAACTGACCAAAGTCTATGCTTTCAGCTGGCAGGAGAAGTGAATGAAAAGAGAGAATGAGACTTTTTGGTGACATATTTTGTCCTACATTTGAGTTTAAAGGTCTCATATTCTACACTTTTTTAGCAATTTTATTTAGGTCTCGGACGTATTCAAAGTGTATTACCCCAAACTCAGCCCTGGTCCTGAATTCCAACTAGTTACAAGTCACTGTATTGAACTCTGCTGAGAACAGGCCGTACCTTTAAATTTTCCTGAGCTGTGTCTGGCCACGCCATCTTCAGCTGGTTGGTGAAGCCTGCTTTGTGAGATGATGGGCACACTCGTGGGAAGCTCTCTTACTATATTTCCAGCTAAAATAAATCGATCCACTGGGTCTTCAGAGTACGAACGGAGTAAAAATAAGCTCCTGTGCTCATTGAAGCAGCCAACACACAGAGCAGCTGTCGTGCTTTGCTCCAAACTTTATCAGGTTTGTTTGCGAAAGTTAGTGAGGAGAAAAAAATGGCTGCCGCTCGGTAACTTCAGAGGAGGGCTCACACCCGGGGCTCATACCCGGGGATGGCTCAAAGGCAGTGTCCTCTACTGGAGGGAGGGGCATTCTCCTTTTCTACGTAGATAAGGGGGAGATTTTAGACTCGCCCGTTTCAGCACACATTGGCAAAGAAGAGGAGCAAGCAGGGAAAGGAGGTGACTTTTTTCACTCCTGGGGCCTCATTCACAGGCGATGGGGACACATACTACTGTTAGAACACTTTTATAAAGTGCATTTTGCATAATAGGTGACCTTTAAGAGGGAGAAACAGATTCAGGGGCAAGGTAACTTGCATTTATATTGCAGAAAAATTCAATGCAAACCAATTGCTTAAGTGCAACTGAACTGTACATTTTCTGTCACACTACATCAAACCAGAGAGGGAGTAAAGTGTAAATACACAGGATGGTGCATCGTGGTTCCTCTCTCAAGGCAGAACTGGGGTATTCAAAGTAGAGCGAGAGCGTGTTTTCACAACTCAAACCGGAGACTTTTTCTCTCTCATCTCACACCACCAGCTGTGTTTTTGTTGTCTTTCCCTCATTTTCTGCTTCTCTTTTCATTTCAGAATAAGTGCTGACAGGACCTTTCAAACACTGTAGAAATGTCTTTTTCTTCAGACTCTTTGGCTATTGTTCACTTTGAGTCGAACTGTCAAAGCCTTTATGTCTACACAATAGATGCATGATCCATATTTAAGAGCATATATACTGTAAAAAAAAAAGCAACACTTCATTCTTTGCCCCGGTTTGTATTGTGTGAATGTACGTCATGTACAATAAACAATGTTGTGTATTTATATCGCTAATTGATGGAAATGTATTAAACAGATGTGTCCGCACTGGATCAAAACCTGAAGTCAACTGCTGCATATCTGTTTGATAAATCACCCTCCCCCTTCCCAAACCACCTAACCAACTCAAGATCCCTCCATAGCCTGTTTAGCCTCTCTGGGGAGCCACTACAAGCAGCCTGGCTCCAGTGTTCTGCACAGAAGAGCCAGAAGGTCTCCATGGATGACATACCCAAACCATGAGTCCCTCCTTGGTGTGCAGGGACTCTCATCACCCTGAATCACAGTTGTCCTGTGTGGTCATACACATGGTACGAGCAAAGTTAATGAGTCACAGTAAATCTCTGACCCTGGCTGGCATTCTGTGTTGTTTAGTGGAAGTTTAAACAGGAAAGTTATGTGGAAAGGAGGAAAAGGTCTTTTTCCTCAACTCTTGACTCACTCATTATCTATGTGCACTCTCTCTGACTCTTAGAAATCTCTACATAAACATGGTCTGCATTAATAAATACCACTCCTGAATTTAGAGGGAAATGAGTTTGGTTTAAGTCCTTGCACTGTGACTTACAGCCATTAAAATTATGAAGGCTGCCAAAACCTAATTTCATGCTATATACAGTACATGTTTTTTCCTCAAGTAGCTTCAAAATTGGATCAAATGTTTTCTTACACCTTACCTCTGTCTCTTCCAGTACTAAAGCCACAGAAGGCTACTATACTGTACACTAGCATTGCAAAGAGTTAAATATGTATATTTTTATGACTCCACCATTAAAAGAAATTAGGCTTTTTATGCAACTTTTTACCCACAGTTCACTTTTAATTCAGCTCCAGCAAAGCACACTTTTATACATTCAATTACTCCCAAAAGTGTGAAGTGCACCCTCTGGCGTGAGTTTTTGAAAGTCAGCAATGACAGGAACAAGGGTAAGAAGTGAAGTATTTGAAACGAGAAACAAAGATAAGTATAATGAAATAAAACAGTAAATAATAACTGAAAACTGGAAACAGTGAAAACACAATCTCAGAGGACATCATGAGGTTGAAATTTGGGGTTTGCTACACTCAAAACCACTTTAAAATGATGGCTCTGAGGCAGGGACATCTCATTTTGTTAAATGCCTGTTGTTGCCAAGACTCCTTGACTCACATCTCTCCTGTATGGGTCTAAGAAGGAGACGAGAAATGTAATCAAGGATGAACTGACAAGGAAATGGGATATTATTACCCCTGCTAGTAATCTGATACATTTTTAACATGAATTCATCACTTTCAGCTCAACAGATTCATCCACCTGACAGCTCAACAGACATTACAAGTTTATTAAAATAGCATAAAATATAAAATAGCAACAGCTGGCACTCTATGAATGTTAACATGAGAGCCAATGTATACTGGTGTAGCTACATTCACACTCCTCTGTAGGCTTCTGTTTCCTTCTCACTGTCACAGATTCATTTGTGAATTGGCCTGTTAGAGACCCACAGGCCACTTAGAGCCTGTTGCCCTCTGACCTCTGGGAGGGGTTAAGTATGAGAATGAGAGGGTCACAGAGAAGCTAAGGGTTAATTGTAGTCCCTCTTAGAAGTAATCGCCAACATCACCCACGCCTAGTGCAGCCCCCACTGCCTCTGAGTGCACACACATGCATTTGACAGCTACAACAGTGGCCAAGCTCTCTGTCCTTTGCAGTGTCCCTTCATATCCTGGCCTGCAGGCAAACAGTTCCTCTTTTTTTGTGTGGAGAGATAGATGTTCCGCTTGTTTCCTGCTGCATATTTAGCATACCACTTGAGCGCTAGAAGGTCAGGCCTTGCACCAAGCCTCTCCCCCGGGACTTGAGCTGGACTGTACCCCTGTTCACCCAAACACAAAACCAGACCACAGTCTTAGACATTTAGACATCCTTGAGGGGCTGAATACAGCAGGGACTCGTCGCTGTCCACTGGCAGCCCAGAGCACAGAGGGATGAAGCTTTGGAAAGAGGAATGTTAATCGGAGTGGAATTTTCTTTTTTTTCATCAACTGGCCTTAATTTATTGGACAAGTGTAGTTTGTCATCCTATTTGAGCTTTTCATTTGAAGGACAGTGTGGTACTGTGTGTGCATGTGTGTGAGAAGTGACATATATGTGTGTGTGTGTGTGTGTGTGTGTGTGTGTGTGTGTGTGTGCGTGTGCATTCATGTGAGGCAGAGTGGATGTGATTAGAGGACTGGATTGAGCACAGCAGGGTAAGAGGGCCAGATGGAGAGGCAGAGGATGGTAGGATTGGAACGGGAGGGTAATTGGCTCAGATGAAAAATGAGAGTCCTTGACCTTTTGTTACCTCCTGGGATAGCTGATAGCATGAGAGCCCATCCAATCGCCCTATCCCTGTGCCACTCCCTCACCCATAAAGATTTTTAACTACAGGGACGGAGGACAGGAGGGATGAAGGTAAAGAGGCGGATGAGCTCGGGGGGAGTCACTTGGTAGTTCGTGGGCGTGGTGGTCTTTTATTGTGTGTGTGTCAGGGTCTCAGCTGTCTCAGCCTCCATTAGTCTCTAATAGGGATGTCACTCTGGGCTTTTAACTCTGCTTGTTAGCATGGCAGACAACTAACAAACCCACCGCCCCTCGCTTTCTGCGCACCCAGTCTCAATCCCACAGATGTCCCCATTAGCACTGCTCCCCACCCACTTTCTGTACAAACATACACAGGCTTAAGAGGAGTCCTACCTCAACCGCAACACCTGTGGGGAGGATTCTCGCCAGCACTGCCTTCTTTGGTGCAGATCAACAGCTACATACGGGCTCCATAAGCTAATGTGCAATACAATTTTAGCGGGAATTCCCCAGCGTCCCCAGCATGACCTGCTGTGTCTTGTGGTGACAGGTGTGTCTGTTAATTAAAGCTCAAAGCTAATGACAGGGCGGCAGACCTGAAGCCTGGCTGAAAAGAAAAGGGGCCCAGGGGCTGGAGAATTGGCGGCACGAGTGTACTCGTACACTGAAATCCTCTTTGTTGACAAATGACAGATAAGTTGAAGAAAAGGGAGCTCTCTGAAGATGTTTTTCCACACATCTTAAAGGAGACATATTGTCCTTATTTCTATGTTCATGTGTTGAGTTCATATTGGCATGATCAAGAAACACAATTATTTTCTTATACAATTAGTCTAAATATACCTGAAATGAATTTAGCATGTTTTAATACAGGGCAACAGCTAAAGTCAGTGTTTACTTCCTGTCAGCTAATGTCCACACTCATTTAGTGTTTATGTGTCACTCACTGTGTCATGGCCCACATACAGTGTTACTTTCATTTTCACAATAGTTATATAGCATTTAGACCTAAACATTACACATTTTAGAATATGTGACCTTTAAATTATTCTATATGTAATTAAGAAAAACAAGTTAAGCCCTGGCACGATGGTGTAGTGTTTAGCACTGTTGCCTCACAGCAAGAAGGTACCGAGTTCGCTTCCCGGCCCGGGGCCTTTCTGTGTGGAGTTTGCGTGTTCTCTCCGTGTCTGTGTGGTTTCTCTCCGGGTAATCCAGCTTCCTCCCACTTCCAAAAAACATGCATGGGGATTAGGTTAATTGGCTAAATTAAATTGACCGTAGGTGTGAATGTGAGTGTGACTGGTTGTCTGTTTCTATGTGCCCTGCGATGAGGTGGTGACTTGTCCAGGGTGTACCCTGCCTTCTGCCCTAAGACAGCTGGGATAGACTCCAGCTCCCCAGCGAGTTAAGTTAAATACATGGTAGCTGAAAGAACCAAATGAAAAAGGTTGATCATCAGCTCATTGTGGCACTAATAACCTCAAGAAATCCAAACATTTTTTTGTTTGGGAATCCATCATAGTCATAGTAAAAGAAAAAGAGTTATGGTTGAACTTTTTATGCAAAGGTCATCTCTTCATTTGGAGCTCCGCAACACTCCAGGAGACATTCCCAACAAAATGAAAAATAGTAAAATAATATGGACTAACCAGGAGAGGAGACAAAGAGCTCAGATACATGGGGAGGGAATTAAAGACGAAAAAAAGCTGAAACCGGGAGAGCAGGCAGCTGTGAGGAGGTGCAGTCTGTCCTTGTTAAACTTGCAGCCCATATGGCCGGCATCTGAGCTAGTTCTGGAGGTGATTTTTATAGCTGCTTTTATAGCTTGGCAAGCTTGCGCTGCTCCAGTGAGAGTGCCTGCCTACCTTGCCAGTGCGTGGCCATTGAGCTAATGGAGAGGAATAAACATGAATAATGTCCTGAACTTTATTCTACATTTGAAATATTAAAAAGCACAGAGATCCATGTGCCTTGAAAAGAGATTAGTTGGGATATACGGCTAGGGCTGTTCTCCTGTCCTTTCCCTTTTGTCTTTTCTTGGTCACATTTCTTTGTCTTCTGCTTGATCCATCATCCATCCCTGCAGGCCTTCTCGGACAATTAAAAGTCCATGGTGGAATGTGTCCGTCTGAAATGAAAACAAACACTGCTGATTTCAGTCATGTCTTTCCCCACCCTGATGGATAACAGTTTTACATGACATTAGACGTGCACTAAAGACCTCCACTGTGGCCACAAATCTCTTTTATCAACAGACATAGTAAATGTGTCTGCAAACAGTGGTTCTCCATCACATGTATCCCATTACTTGGCCATTATAATCAATTATTAACTCCTAAAATAATTCTGTTTGATAATAATAACTACGATTACTGCATTTTTTTAGATAAGCACATGATTGACTATGCAAACACTGGACACACTGGAGATCCTTGCACACAGTTCTTTTATCCCCTAAATAGTTGAAGAGGCACTGAAGTAAAACCACCCTATGGGAACCTGTCTTCATTCATACTCACACACATACATTATATCTGCCATCCAGCTAATTTCTTTTCATCTTTTCCCACAAAGCTCATTAGGGTTTGCTGTCGTTGTTGTTTGAGTTGCCAAGCCCCTCCACCGACTTGCATTTCTCAGGCATTTCACTGAACGTTTGAACTGGAAATATGAAGCGGCTCAGGTTTCTACTGAGGAGAATTGCTGTGTGTGAGTATGTGTGTATAGCTCAATGGAAGTTTCCCATCCTTTGTGATATTCTTTTGTGGAGCGTAGACTGGACAGGCTGAGACTTTTGCAAAAAAAAAAAAAGAAAATGATCATGATAAAACTAAAACAAAAACCCAAGATGTGCTTGGAAAAGTTTAGCATCTATAATTTAGTGCCTTAATAAGTTCCCAGAACAACCAATACAGTACAAACTGTATTGAGAGTAACAGTGTTAGTGTGTGCTTCTGTGTATTCAGCCCAGCCTCTATTTGCAGAACTCATCTACTCCCAAACTTTCTGTACGTTTACAAAAAATGTTTACCAAGTGTGATAGTTTTTCCATTGAGTGTGTTTCCATCAACCTATTTTCATATTTTTACTGAAATTTTGCATAACCATAGCAGATAGGAAGTCACAACAAGTCCTATTTTCTTTTGTGTGTGTGTGTGTGTGGGGGGGGGACTTGCCTTGCATTCTGTCTTTTTATTGTTTTACTTTCACAATTAACTTAATGAAAAAACATTTGAATTGTGCCAACTTTTGGTGGGGGATGTTAATCAAGTATGAATCTACATGTACAGAAACTCTGCTGACACTTTGTGTCAGAAATGATCATCAAAGCTGCATCCATCCATCACCTGGCTTGTGTTTATGAGCTCAAAGCCAAACACACTCAGTGACGTACGTGTTGGCCACGGAAGTGATTGAGAAAAGTGATGGTTTATCTCTGTGCCAGGTAGCCACATCTGTGGAGCCTGTGTTCATGTTTACATCATGATAATAGAGTCTCAACTCACCACACTGTCTCGCTCATACTCTCTCTCTCTTTCATTGTGATGTTGTGTTGTGGACAGCTTGTGGATTACAGCCAGTTTAAACAGTCCAACCCACCCTTCCCACTCTCCTCCTCCCACTCTCTGTCACATAAACCTGACCTTCAGAAACTGACTGCAGGCCCACTTTAAGTGTGTGTTGTGGTTTTGGCAAATGGCAAAAAGAGGATATGTAGGAGGGAGATGGAGAAAGACATGCACAAATTCAACCATGGGAGAAAAGATGGTTAAATATACTTGAAGAGCATTCATGCAGACACAGGCAGGCAGGGAAAAGCACAACTGAGGGGAGCTGAAAAGAAGGGTGGTACAAAGCTGAAATGTGAATTCCTGCCAAACAATTGTAAGTGTAGCTTCTCCGCCTGCAGCTGTCCAGCTAATCTTCCCCACTGCTCATCCCTCCTCCACATCTGTCCTCATTCCCCCTCTCCTCTCCTCTGATGACAATCTGATCACCAAAGCAGAGAAAACTCCAGCTACACACTAACACAACAGGTGCCCAACCACACTCCTGTGTGACTGATTGGTGTGTCATGAAATCTAAAAGCATGCATTCCAAGGAAAGAGAGGAGCAAGGTGAAAACAACTCCAGGTTGATGCATGCAGGGTGAAATGGAGGAGAAAGGAGGGGACGTTAAATGGAAAATGGCCTTGTGCCAAGTGGCAAAGTGCCCTTTCAGCTGCATGCTTGTTTTACACACACTCCTCCATCACAAACATCTCATCACTGTGTGTATGTGCATGCGTTCCTGCAATAACATGTTCCTTTGACCATAAAATGTAAAAAGCTTTGTTTGGCAGACGGATAGTTTAGAAGCAACCTGTTTTGTTCAGCAGACAGGATTACCTACACATGACATGTAATTTAGAGTGCAGTCTTATACTTCCTGTCAGCCATCATAAACAGAGATGATAACACACTCACGGAGATGTGCCTGTCACAAACCTCAGGACAAGCCCGATAATGTGTGTGTGTGTGTGTGTCTGTGAGTGTGCTCATCAGTCAAACTGCTCTCCTCCCTGTCTGCACTCAAAGAAGTGTATTGTCTGCTCTTATCTGTGCATCTGTGCAGAAAGAGTGGAGGGCGAGCTGCAGGGTTGTTGTTCAACCTCCTGCTTTTAAGCTGTGATTCATTTTCACCTCCCAACTGAATATTACTGAATGATGAATGTTGCTTTTGATGGGGGTCATCTCAGAATTTATGACAACTCTGTTCTTTTTCAGTCAGCCATGAGATATAGACAAGTGGTGACAAATACAAAATGAGTGGAGGGAAACAGATGCTTGCATACAGGCCCCAAGAGTCACTGGCTGGAGTGATAAGTGTGAAAATTATGTGAATCATTTGCTGTGGCACTCAGATCTCACACTGCACCAGCGAATCTGTCTTCAGTTCAGTTGCTGTCTTTGAGTGTCTTCTGTTTGGTGAAACTGATCCAAAATGGTAAAGTTAAAAATCAATATGAAAAGGTCATGTTGTGCTTAATTTTTTGTATTCTTATATCAAAATCCAATCATATTTTCTTCCTGTAAAATTGTAACGTCAGCTAGTACAAATCATTTTCAAACAAAAATGTCATGACATCCATGAGCAATGAAACTGCAATTTTAGCAACATTATCAAAATAAATTGTCCTCTTTTTAGTGATCCAATCAAATGCAAAGGATTTGAATACCTTGAGTTACCAAACACTGCTCAATTCTCCTGTTTCACTGAGGTATACTCACACTCCAGAAGCTAAGGGCACTATGGCTTCCATTTCACTGAGACTTGATGATAATTGTCTGTGGGCCCGTCACTACAAGCGACCTCTTTCACATAAAACGTGATCCACTGTTAAATACAAATAATGATTATAGCGACTTTGAATTGATTATCCTCCTGATTGAAACATGGTAGTTTGGTATCCAATCAATCTAAACTGTGAGTAGAATAACAGATTTCAGTGCATATAACAAGCTTTACATTCACATTAATAAAAGGTGCTTGTGATTAGATTGTCACTTTCCATCCATGTTAAAATGTTAAGCACTTGGAGTTGCCAAACATGAGCCATTCAACACAATGTGGTAGTATTAGCGTGTAACACTATTCAGTGTGGTACAGTATAAGTATTGTTTCTGCTGTATTTAGAGCTCCCAGCAGAGTAGTAACCACAGTGAATGCAATAAAACAAAGACCTCTATTTAAAAAGGGGCCCTGTTTGCTGTTAAAACGCTGGATCAGTGATCTGTAGCATTTGTCCGGCACGTTCTGTAAATGCTATCAAGTAGTTTTTTTTTAGTTGCCATTTTGGAGAGTTAAAAAAGCACCCTAAAATCCCCCCGTATCCACTATACCCCACCGTGCCTGATTGTCAGTGCCCCGCCATGAGAAAACCTGGCTGGGTAAGGGCCAGCTGGAGCGGCCTTGAGCTCCTCTGAGAACCACAGTCACAAAGGCTCACTGTGCTGAAGTGGCACTGAGAACTGCACCCTGGCAGCAGCTCTGAGACGTAACCAACGCTGGGCGGCAACACTTGAAAAGACCTAGGATTTTTCTGTCTGCTTCTCACTTCCATCCACCTCGTTCTATTTCCTACTGGCGTCGCCCTGTCTCACCTTTGCTGTCTGTCTCTGACTGTCAACGTACATTTTCCCAGTGGTGGAATGTGACTAAGTGCCTTTACTCAAGTACTAGACTTTACTCAAGTACTAGAGTACATATTCAAGGTACTTATACTTATTTTTTTTTAGTATTTCAATTTTATGTTCTCTACTGCTACCCCACCACATCTCAGGGAGCTTCACTGATCAAGCGTAACATTTTGGTCAACATATTACCACTGACAAGTGAACAACACTGATTATCTCTTCATCAGGTCACCTGGGATATATAAAGCATCAAATGAACATTTAGTCCTCACAGTTGATTTTAGAAGCAGGAAAAATGGGAAAGCGTCAGGATTTGAGTGAGTTTGACAAGAACCAAATAGTGATGGCTCGAGGACTGGGTCAGAGTATCTCCAGACCTGCAGCTCTTGTGTGGTGTTCGTGGTCTGCAGTGGTCAGGATCTATCAAAAGTGGTCCAAGGAAGGACCAGTGGTGAACCAGAGACAGGGTCATGAGAGGACAAGATTATTGGTGCAGAACGGGAGTGAAGGCTGGTCCTGGTGGTCCAATCCAACAGATGTTAATGCTAATTCTGATAGAAAGGTGTCAGAATATATAGTGCAACACAGCTTGTTGCATATAGGGCTGTTTTGACAGAAAAAGGGGGACCATCATAATATTAGGCAGGTGGTCAGAATGCTAGGCCTGATTGGTGTATGTTATACGCCACATATCCCACATATCCCCAGATCTATTGATGTTGAATGTCCGAAATAACACAAAGGATTTCTTTGTTGGTTAACAAAGATTTTCCTCCCTCTTTATCACTTGAAAATTGTCATAAAGCTGAAAAGAGATTTGTTTTTCTGAGTAGTAAAGAATTTAAAATGAACAAAAACGTAAACATCTAGAGCAGTCATATGCTACACATTAAAGCAACAGTAATATTAAACCATCATACCACAGCCTATATAATAGTAGAACACACAAAGTATTTTTTTAAGTTTCTGAATGGTATTATTTTCAAAAAAACACAGGAAGAAGACTTTCCTGTCCGGTTTACACATTTTGTGTTTGCGTTAAATCCCAAATGGCTATGATGTCATCACCACGAGACAGCTGGACTGATATCAGGTGCACTGAGGTGGAAGCATGGCACTAATCCTGCTATAAGAGGCCTAAATGGCACCCACTAACTAGCAGCGAGGATGGAGAGATGGAGTGTTGAATTTTTGTGATAACAGAACTGACTAGAAAGAGTCGAGCAACGGGGAAATCCATGCTGAGGTCACACTCTGATTCTGACCCCTGAGACACACATCTGACTCCACCTCCAACTGGGTCCAACTAAAGCTGTTAAAAAAATCCCCACCACTATACCTGATACAACCTACTTACTGATCCCACTCTATGTCCAGCTGCTGTTTCTGTCTCTTAGGTGGATAAATGACACCATTGGAGCAGAACACAGGAACCTGCTGCTTTATTTTTAAATTACACTTCCTTTTTGTGTGTGTAACTCTCTGGGATATATATGACATTTAGCAGGATTTGTGATAAATATGTAGTAACACAAAGAGCCAAAGAATGTCTTGGACCGAGCTTCAGGTCTAATCACTTGATCCCTGCTTGTGACCACATTGCTACTGCCCCAGACACCCTCCCACAGATACTGCATGGCCACAAGAATTAATACGGCAGAGGCCTTGAAGAGAGCTATAAATATCCAGGGTTACTCAAACAAGTCACAGCTTTGTGCCATTCTTGTGCCCGCTGCCACTGATTTGGGTAGGTTTGTCCATAATCTGAGTGCAAACAGCAAATATTTGACTTTCAGTTTTGTTGTTGCATGTCACAGATAAGCTCAGAGACTCGAACCCTGCAACCCTGAAGCAACTGTGTCCCTGTGCCACCCTGGGAAAAAGTTTCTTTGGTTTTTCTTTTGTGAGATTATATGTCTATGTGTTGGAGGAATATTTCAGCATTTTGGGAAATACTCTAACCCGCACTCTGAGTTAGACAGGAAGATTGATATATATGATAAAATATATGGCTAAGGCAAAGGCAATATTTCTTAATTGTGAATGGAGAATCCAGGAAGTTCCTATTCTAGCCAAGAAATAATCCTGTACATAATTGCCTGTGAACGTTAAATTGTAATTTATATTAGTTTCTTTTGTAACAAACAAGATGGAAGAGTTAATCAGTAAAAGGTGCTTGTAGGTTGACTTTGTTACGTCTAGGCAGGTAAGCTGTTTGCTTCTGGTCTACCTCCTCTGTTGGCTCCTGCTTCATATTTTCTGTAGAGACATAAGAGTGATATCGATCTTGTCTAACCCTCTACAAAAAAGCAAATGAGTGTTTTCTGTTTCCAAAATGTCAAACCATTCAATGAAGTGATTAGTGGCTTCAGATCTAATAAACAAAGGACAGTGACCATAGTCTTGCTGTGCTCATGTCAGATTAACATCATGAGACTTTTATCATTTTCATGTGAAACATAATCGAATGTCAGCTAAATGTGAAGTGAAAGGCTGACAAGTATTTTTTGGGTATGTATTTGCTGACTGCAGTTTGGTCATGTGACAATTGACAATTTGGGTTTGGCTGAACATCCCACCCACAGCCATGGAGACATCAGTGAAGGGCAGCTACTGACCCTTGATGGCCTAAAGTCTCAGGTCACACTGGAGGTGGAGCGCAGCCACCCTCAGCAGCTTCACTTTCAGCATGTTAGCGATAGAGTTGGCCTCTGTATTATGGCCACTGGGTCAGTCCAAAGTGTGAAGTCACTGACCCGACATCTAAGCTGTTGTCTGTTTTGTTCCCAGCAGACAAATTTGAATCTGAACACAAAGTCGCACCAACTCATTCTTGCCCAACATTTCCTCCTCCACAAACCCTCAGCCCTACCTATATATAAATAAACATATGTACAACTGGTCGAGTCACCTTAACTCCCCACCATCCCATACTTAAATAAACATACAGGGGGAAGCCAGGGGTTAATAGGGCCAAGTTTAGGGGAAAGGAGGAGAAGGGAGGAGGGGTGGAAGGTGAGGGAGGCCCAGGGGAGCTCATTATACTCAGACAGAAGAGACATTAACTCAAATACACACAGTGTGACACAAACCTCCGAACTTCTTTAACGCACACATAGAGACTTATTACACTCCATGTGTAGCAAATGCTGGCTTAAAGCCCCATTAACACACAAAGTTTTATAAGTGTACTTATTGAAAGCAGTAACCCAGAAAACTCACTGTTTCTTGGTGGTGAACCCTGTAAGCTATATTATAACATGAGAAAGGAACATATATCTACTTTTCAGGATATTAAACCGTGAGTAGCAAAGAACTGGTGTCTCATATCTTATGACAAAAAGGTGGGTTTTTTTTTACCACAGAACGTCATTAAAGCACTCAGAAGATCTTTTTTTATTAAAAAAGAACACATCTTTCTGGATAATATATGTGCAATGTCATACTAATATTACATTACAATATTTCTCTATTTCCCTGTCTCTCTCTTTGCAACATATTCTTACACTATGGTGTGTATACAAATGTCCAGCAATATGAGCTATAGCGTTCAGGTTTGGATTAAAATAAGTGTGTTGTATAACTTATGTACATT
Organism: Synanceia verrucosa; assembly: GCA_029721515.1. Classification (NCBI taxonomy): domain Eukaryota; kingdom Metazoa; phylum Chordata; class Actinopteri; order Perciformes; family Synanceiidae; genus Synanceia; species Synanceia verrucosa. The sequence goes on from CM056558.1 coordinate 7,555,297, forward strand.
GCATTGGTTAAGTGTGCAATTTACACAACAAAAGAAAGGGAAATTAATAATAATAAAAATGTTGGTTCCACACAGAACACAAACAGCAGTCTTGTGGGGGAAAGTCCCATGATTGTTTGACCTTCCCTCATTCCTCAACTCCTCCAACAGAGGAAAAGTTAGCATGATGAAAATCACCTATAATCACTCTTCACTACATTACCTGACTTCCTTTGAGGCATCGTTGCACGTCCTGACTCACGATTACGTGGGTTAATGTTTGAATTAGTTTTCGTAGGACTACGTACAAACAGTGAATGAGAACAGCCTGCTCTCTGTTAGCTTGGCAGTGTTTATTTACAAGTGCTTGTTTTATGATCATCACGTTTTAATTGATAGTTAACCACAGCTCTGCTCTCCCACTGTTGGATGAACATAAACAAGTACTAAAGCAAAACATGTGTCACTCTCAGCTCTGTGTGTGTGTGTGTGTGTGTGTGTGTGTGTGCGCACGCGCCCATGACCCAGGGTGTGAGAGCCAAGAAAGCCAGACTGGTTTCATTATGCTCCAAACTAGCCCATTATGGTTTGGGAAAATCATCCAAATCCTAAACAGTTGCTATGGCTACAACATGTCACTTCTCTTTTTGTCAACCTCTCTCTCTCTCTCTCTCTCCTTCCAATTTCTTCTTGTTCCTCACCTCCACCCATTCTTCCCCCCCTTCTTCCATCCCACCACATCACTAACACACACACACACACACACACACACACACACACACACACACACACACACACCAATGTGGCACTCGGTCTCTCTTCCCCCTGCAGCCTCTACCCTCTCACACTTGACTGCCCTCTGCTTAAAGAAAAATAAACCAGTGGAAAAGAACACAGAGGAAGAGAAAAAAAACATCAACAGAGGTTTGGAGTTGTAAGGTCTCTATCTTTTCCTTTCTGCATTATTTTATTCAAAGGTTTGTGTTCCACACAAGTTTTTTTTTTGGCCCATCCACTTCCTTTCCTGTAAAGTTCAAGTAAGGCTTCAGTGTTCACTGTGAGGACCAGGTCAACATGATTGTTATTACTGGGAGAATTAACAAGCTTAAAGTATCTGTTAATTGATTTACTATTATTGAATTCATACTTGTATTTTGGGTTTCACATGCTTAAATGTTAAAAAAAATACTTGCTCGCTCCCTGTAATTTATTGTAACTATCTAATATGCATATCTGTTAAAGAAAAAACATTGTATATTATACATGCATGCAGTTTTTTTTTTTTTCAAGGAATCAACTGGTGTAAAATTTCTTATTTTTTTGTATTTATTTGTAATTTGTTGAGCATGTGAATTATCTTATAATTAAAGACAGTGGTAAAGACAATGCTATTTGATTTCTTTTGTAAGCGTATGTAATTCGCCAATGGTGGGGTATTCCATATAAAATCTTGCCCCGGGCATCACATTGGGTTGGACCAGCTCTGCATCAATAATCACCATCTGCCTCAACCCCTCCTTATAACACCTGTCTCTTTAAGACCCCATCCTGAAAAAGGCCAGTCAGCTCAGATTGGCTTGTGAGACAAATATGGTGCACCTTTGCAAAGGTACAGTAGAGCTAGACAAGCAACATCAACTTATTTCACAGTTACAAGATACAAGATACACACACATATATATATATATATATATATATACACATATATACGTATATATATATATATATATATATATATATGTGTGTGTGTGTGTGTGTGCAAATTTTCAAATTCCAATTCTAGTGAGGCTCAAAAAAATACCAATGATACAAAGTACACTAAACAAATTAATATCATAATATAATTGTGGAAAAAGTGCCCATGCTCTTTTCACAGGCCAAAATACCCAGTATTATCTGTAGCTTCACATACGGAAACAGAGGAAACAGAAAAAAAAAATATTTAAAAAATGTACTGAAATTCAAAGTACATGATTTACTCTTGAAAGTGGCCACTTTTGCATTCTTTTCACACAAGCTAATAAAAAGAAGTATAAGGATATTGTATGTAAAGCATCCATCCATCCATTATCTACCGCTTATCCTCATAGGGTCGCGGGGGGGCTGGAGCCTATCCCAGCTGTCTTAGGGTGAAAGGCAGTGTACACCCTGGACAAGTCTCCAGTTCATCGCAGGGCACATAGAGACAGACAACCACTCACACTCACATTCACACCTTCACATTCACGCCAGTTAACCTAATCCCCATGCATGTTTTTGGATGGTGGGAGGAAGCCGGAGTACCCGGAGAGAACCCACACAGACACAGGGAGAACATGCAAACTCCACACAGAAAGGCCACGGGCCCGGGTTTCGAACCCGGTACCTTCTTGCTGTGAGGCGACAGTGCTAACCACTACACCACTCTGCCGTCTGTGTAAAGCATACAACAGTGAATCCAAATATAACATCCTTAGTAAATTTAAACAAAATAAAAGTTGTGTGATTTAGATATTTATCACAATAGTATATGACAGTAATGATTAGCACTGTCACCTCACTGCAAGAAGGTACAGGGTTCGATTCCTGGCCCGGCGCCTTTCTGTGTGGAGTTTGCATGTTCTCCCCGTGTCTGCGTGGGTTCTCTCCGGGTACTCCTGCTTCCTCCCACCATCCAAAACATGCATGGGGATTAGGTTAATTGGCTAATTTAAACTGACCGTAGGTGTAAATGTGAGTGTGAGTGGTTGTCTGTCTCTATGTGCCCTGTGATGAACTGGTGACTTGTCCAGGGTGTACCCTGCCTCTCGTCCTAAGACTCTTGGGAAAGGCTCCAGCCCCCCTGCGACCCTATGAGGATGAGTGGTAGAAAATGAATGGATGGAGGTTATTCTTGATTAATTTCTGACAGCGTGCTTACTCAAATTTGGGTATTAAAATTTGAATCCAATTTGAAATTCCTCAATCCTGTTGAAAATCGTGAAGTGGAGGGAACTCACCAAGAAAAAAAAGAGTCTGAATTAAACCACCTCATGATGCTGGATGCACTTTGACACTAATAGGTCTAATAAACGTGTTCAACACTGTATATACCCAGTATCTGTGTATGTATGTGTATGTGATACTGCCTGACAGCGTGTGGTAATAGAATTTTCCAACCAATAGTTATGCAATTAATTACACACTTGGGAAATACACTTGTTCGCTTTATTGCTAATAAATAGATTAGATGATTATTGCCACCCCCATAGTTTAGCTTTGCATTTGTGTGGCACCTACCAGTTAACATCATCATGATTGTTTAATCTGTACAAAAGTGTGGTTTCACAGTGGGTTAAGTGCTGGCAATTTCTGGGCTGGGTGCAGTGACTTCACACATCAATTAGTATGTTTTAGATAGGTGGATTATGTTATCATTGGACAGAGCCAGGCGAGCTGTTTTCTTTATGCTAAGCTATGCCTAATGTCTAACGGCTGTAACCGATCTGCCAGCTCTATGTACAACGGGCAGTCAAAAGTGTGTTGCCTCATCTCACTCTTATAGCAAAAAGCAAGTAAGTTAAAGGGTTAAAGTAGAAATATTGCTTGAGAATACATGAGTGTGTGGCTTTAGGAACCTATAAGCACATGAACACATGCTGAAAACATTATTAATGACTTAAAGTGGTGCAGTAGTGCTGCGCTTTGTGGCAGGTCTGGTGGTCTGCAATCCTTATTGGGTTGTGTTTGATGTCTCCTCTTAATGGCAAAGTCCCCTGCATTATGATTGCACACACACACACACACATACACACAGGCACACTTTATTATGTGAACAGCCATTTGCCTTGTCGCCATGATAAAGCTCTTGGCGCTCTACTGGGGTTGTTTTAAAGCCCAGACACCCTTAGCCATTACTCAGGTGATATGCCAGCAGCTGGTGATCAATGTGTCTCTAATACAGAGAACGGGGGGAGCAAAAAGTGTAAGAAAGACAGCAATATTGATAGAGAGAGATATATAAAGATAAGCACAGAGAGTGATTGCACTTTTACCTTCTCATCCATCACCTTGTTGGTGGAGCACTAACTGCCCATAAGCTGCTCTGCAGTAATAGCCTGTCTGGATGTTGTATTTACGAGGTGCCATCAAAACAATGGCATCTATCTAGGCACTCGGATCATACACTTTCATCACTTTTATCATTATGTCCTCGCCTCTGTGTGCAGGTGTGTGCGTGGGTCTGTTGAAAGGCTCGCTGACCTATGCTTTAACAGGAGTGAAGGAAGCTCAAGGGTGGGAGTTGAATGCTAGACAGGTCCTTAAAGTTCAGCCAAATCCCGAGGTCAGCATGCACGTTTCTGTTGGTCTGTCTGACCTTCAGTCTGTTCATCTGGCTTTACTGCCTCTGTCAGTAGTACTCGGTAAGTTGGTGCACAAAAATACCTACTGGTTTTGGCAGGAGTTTCAGATTGTAACCAAGAGGATCAAACAACACCACAGGAGGAGGAAGAAACAGAGAGGAGCTGTATGGGGTTTGTCTGTGCATGGGAAAGAGAAGGTGAAGAAGCGCAAACTTTGATAAGCGCAGCTGAGTGAGGTGGGGGAAGTGCTAGTGTGTGTGTGTTTTTGTGTGAGGGCGAGAGTGCCAGGCAAGGCAGAAAGAAAGAGAGGGCGCGTCTGGAAAGCATCAAGCCGTGGCTCGGCATATGTGCGAGTACATGTGTGTTTTGTAGCTCCTCTGGTCTCTGGCTTGTTAACCCACAGGTCATGGGCAGCTTCAACGCCTGGCACACAAGCATGGGAATAATGACCTCTTCCATAACAAGCATATGCTCATGAATAAACACACACAGAGAAACATGCATACTGAGTGTTTGTGCCATTTTTTTCTTCTTTTTTTTTTTTTTTTGCTGCTCCTTCTCCACGTCAAAAGCTCTGCAACACCTCTGAAGGATTAGTTTGACATTTTGGGGAAATATGCTCATTTGCTTTCTGTTATTTTTGGACACAGCCTGGCTTGCTGTTTCCAAAGGTTTACAGTGTTTACGCTAAGCTAAGCTAAGTGTAGCCATGGATGGATTATGATACAATGAGCCCTCGGGCTCAGACACATAAGAGGCCCCCCACCTTGTCGACACGGGAACAAGATACCCAAACTCAAAGAGTCCCCATGTCCCCTTAAAGTTGTTTTACTTCTATTTTCAGTCAATTTGCACCTCCTTGTGGTCATTTGAATCTTTTTGCAGTCATTTTGGGTGGTTTACAGATGTTTCGGTGACATTGTGAAAATCAGGCCCCATGATCCCCTGAGCTCCTGTTTGGTAGGCCCGTTCAGTCATTCATCCATGGCTGTAGCTTCATAGTAGTATCAATCTTCTCATCTAACTCTGTGCAAGAAAGCAAATTCCCCAAAATATCAAACTGCTCTCTGAATCTTCACAGTAGGATCAGTGTAACTCTATAGGAGCTTCTAGCATAAGACTTGTTTTACTGATATGGATCATCTCCTGGTTATCTCAGGAAAACTGGAGCCTGGTGCTTCTGACAGGAAAAAAAATCCTTCTCTGAGATAAGACAGGTTTGGTGGGAGGTTACTCCTTTCAGAGCAGTGCTCATGTCTTTGATCAGCAGTGTTGGAAGAGAAAGAGAGCAAGACCAGCAGCTGGTGTGATGTGTTTTGCCCTGTGAGACCTGGCCCAGGCTGGTGTTGTATTACATGTACTGTAGTGTAGCCGAGGTGGGGTAAGTTGACTCGATGGCCAACAAGTGAAGGGTGGCAGATGACAGGAGGGAGGGAAGGGGGGGTTGGTAATGGGCAATAAAGCCAGCGTCTCACACCCAAAGCGCTTCTCATGCTCTGGCACAGGCTATTGTAGTCTGGAATTTGAGAAATGCACTTGATCAGTTCGGTGCGTCTATGTGGGTGTTATTTTGGACGACTCCTGGGGACAAAACAGCCACCAGAGAAGGCAAGGAGGGGAGGAGGAGGGCAAGGGTTACGTGATGAATACTTGGACTTCTTTGACACATTAAGCCAGCATCCAGAATTTTTGTCAAGAAGGACGTTGGGTTGTTCTGTCAACACAGAATCTCTGCAATCTGGAAAACAGAAAGAACAGCATTGTATAAAAAGCACAACTGTTTCTCTGCAGTTATGTCAAGTGAGAGACTCGATAAAAAGAAAAAAAGAATAACATTCCAGTTCACATTGTGTGGATGACAGGAGTGAAAGGGAGGAGGGCCCAAAGATATTTTATCTGGCTCTGCACACTCTCATGCCTCCCTCCTCACTCAAAGGGAATCCCATCTTTTCTCTTTGACCTCAGCATTCCTCTGAGTGAATGCAAGGCTGGTGTGTGTGTGTGTGTGCATGTGTGTGGGAGATCACAGTTCACCTTCAAACTACTTGAAGTAATTAATATGGTCCTCAGCCATGCAGTTGTAAGAGTTGAATAACTCTAAGAGGAAACCTACACCTCAGTTCTGGCTTCTCATCTACAGTTAAGGCCGACCTGCTGAGATGTGTTTACTGTGGCTGAAGAATGAGCTTCGGTTTAGTCCTTCATCTGCAGCTTTACAGCTACAAGAGATTCAAGATTATTTATTAATGCCGCTCAACAGTGCAGGTTATCGTTTTGGTGCAGTATGGCAGTCTAGTTGCAGTACAAATGAAGAAAGAATAAACCATAACAACAATGCACACAAAGAAAACACATACATCTGGAAGTATATGATAAGATACAGCTCAGTATGGGTTTTACATAGATGTGAATTTGCTTAGTTTAAAGAAAAAAACCTTTGTTATTCTCAAAAATGCATGCTTGAATTGAAATCTCTGTTACAGCCTGTGCTTTGTGCTTTTGATTAATGTGTTATTCAACCAAGAAATTCAGCAACTCATTTTCAGTGGTGGAAATGGTTAGCAGCGTTTTTTTTTGTTTTTTTTTTTTGTTAAAGGAGTAGCATGTTGGGTCTGGTGGTATCGAGTGGTGAGGTTAAAGATTGAACTTCTCCCATGTGGCAAACATGTAGGAGAACTATGGTGGCATTCTAAGGTACAGGAAACACAATGATACTTATTTCCAGGTAATGAAACGCTAAAGGAAATATACTTAATAATATATACACTGCTTAACAAATGGATTAGACCACTCTATTTATCTCAAAGACCATCCAGCATCAAGAAGTGCTTCAATTCAGACTCTTTCTTTCTGATTTACCTATGCTTCACCATTTTGAACAGGAGTGAGGAATTTCTGACTGAATTGTTTTCGTATCCAAATTTTAGCCAACACACTGGAAACCTCTGAGAAGTGAGAAATTAATCAAGAATAATATACAACCACCAAAACATTTTTTTCGAAACATTTGTTTCTGTTCAGGAGCTATTTTTTCTATTTTTCGTAAAACAGTAAATTTGAATATTCATAAATAACATGAATTATAACAATAATTATATTTTATCAAGTATATTGTTTTTATTAAATAGATTTCATTTGCTGGTGGATTAACCATTACAGAATCAAAATATTAGTATTATTAGTTTATTATATTATTATATAATGTATTATTATTATTATTATAAAATACATATTATAATAAAAACATGTTGGTAATCAGCAGTCTTAATATAGGACAGTGGTGGCACCTTACACTGGGTGGTGGTCTAATAAATTTGTTAAGCATTTTACATGGCAGAAGATAATTATTATTAGGCATCAATATGTAATTAGAATTTTCACTGTTGCATCAGGTTGAGGTGGAGCTAGTTTGAACTGTTAGGGGGTCAGGACAAAAAATATGCTGTGCTCACAAATTTGTGTTCATATTTCACTTTTCCCTAATCTTTGTTTTTTTGTGAAATAATGAATAGTTTCCACAGGTGATTGGTGAGCGAAAGAAGCGTGGCCTTGCTCCTGAACCATAGCTATAATTACTGCCTTTAAATGAACCCACAAAAGATTTGTTTTAAAGAAAAATGCAGAATCTTTATCTGTAACCAATAACTGCAGCAGTCATGAAAAGGTAGAGGAGTGAAAAGTGCAATATGTCCAATGAAATTTAGTGAGGTAGAAATATAAAGCACCATAAAATGAGCAAACTTAAAGAACAAGTATTTTCATGTTGTACATGAGTAAATTCACTTTGTTACTTTCCACCACTGCACCTTCTTCGTTTGGTTGAGCAGCTGCTAAATATGGAGAATGGCATTTAAAAAGCCTGGACATGAAGCGTACAACAAACTGAACAGTCAATTTAAAAGACTAATCCATGGCGCATTAAGACATTTAGACAGCTCAGGCATTAGCCTACAATGCTGAGTAAGCAAAATGATTAAAAATGCAGAGAAACAGTGCTGAAAGTAGATGAACTTGATGTAGCCAATCCTCTTTATAATTAATGTAAATGGAAGTAAACTTTCATTTCACTACATGTGACAGCACTCCCCATCTCTGTAACTGTTTGAAAGGATTGGTGCTTTCACCCTAATTGCTGTCAAGGGATACAAACAGTAAGTCAATCGTTGTACATATACTGCCACCCTTTGATATAAAAATGGTTCTGCAGCAACAGTAGCAGGGTGATATTTAAGTTGTAGGGAGACACCTACTGGTCCAATGAGCCATAATAATAATAATAATAATAACAGTGTGAAAAGATTCAAAGACTCAGAGGATGTGTGAAAAGCGTGTTTATTGAAGGAAAAAAAAAGGCACTGTCAAACAACATTATCAATAGTCCTGATTCTTCTGAATCAGATTAGTGCATCAATGCTTTTGGTCAGTAAATTATCAAAAGATTTCCATTTTTCAAAGAGCAGTAAACTATAACTAAAAAGGACGTAGTGCTGCGTGTCTCTTCATAGCTGAGTGTAGCGCAAGTACTTCTTCCCAGAAGGCACCTCTACAGTGGTCACACCGCTGGGGAAGAGAGCAGCGGCTTCAGTCTCAGAGACCGAAGGAATGACCATGACTTTCTCGCCAGGCTGAAAGGGACACAACAAAAAGGAAACATGTTTTAGGAATAGGGTCTAGTTTTGAGTACAGTGAAGCCTTCGTTGTGAAGGTAACTATACAGCAGTCTCATATGGTTCCTGTGTCATGTGATTTTTTTCAGTGTTTACACTAAAAATGAGGTCACATAGACACTTAAAGTGTTTGTTTGAAAGTAATTTGGGGATTTATGGATGTGAAATGCACTTGTACTTTGCAAAAAAGGGTCTGCTAAACGAATATAAGTTTAAAACTAGACATCACTAATGTTGTTTTGAAAAGGATAGTTATATAATACACTGCCTGGCCAAAAAAAAAAGTTGCCACCTGGATTTGACTAAGCAAATAGGTACGAGCCTCCTATTGGATAATTACTGCAGGTTCAGCAACAATATGTGCTCAAAGAATGAGGTCAGCTGACTACCTGAATACACTGAATGACCAGGTTATTCCATCAATGGATTTTTTTTCTTTCCTGATGGCACGGGCATATTCCAAGATGACAATGTCAGGATTCATCAGGCTCAAATAGTGAAAGAGTGGTTCAGGGAGCATGACGCATCATTTTCACCACAGAGTCCAGACCTCAACCCCACTGAGAATCTCTGAGATGTGCTGGAGAAGGCTTTGTGCAGCAGTCAGACTCTACCATCATCAATGCAAGATCTTGGTGAAAAATGAATGCAGCACTGGATGGAAATGAATCTTGTGACATTGCAGAAGCTTATCAAAACAATGCCACAGCGCGTAATCAAAGCTGAAGGCGGTCCAACGAAATATTAGAGTGTGTGACCTTTTGTTGGTAGCGACTTTTTTTTTTGGCCAGGCAGTGTATATGATATTCTGAAGTGGGGTAATAGGAGGTACTTATCCATAGTCAGAGTACTACCTACAGGAGATGATGGTCAGCATAATCTCAGCTTGGAGAGACAGACAGGAACACTAGCATGGGAGCAAAGCAATCTACTGCTGTTGATGCATATTAGACAGCTAAAAAACTCTATTTCAGTTTAAAAGTACATTCTCATATTCATCATCATGATCCAGAGTTGTAGATTTGATCACCTCGTGTCTACAGTCTACACTGTGTCCTTGAGTGAGACACTTGTCTCACGTCTCACACAGTAAAGCACACAAACTAACCAGTCAAGACTGCAGTGGATCCACAACAATTACTGTTTTTGTGAAAGAAGTCCTGAAACTTTTCAGCATAGACCATGGGTTCAGTTACTTGTAGGAAAGGGCTGTCTGCCAGCAAGATAAAAAAAAGTCTTTATGTAGTGTACACTCAGACCGATAAGAATTTTTTTTGATGTCCAAAACATGTTTTGCTACTTCCCTCGCCCACAGCAGCATACTGTTTTGCTCCTGCGCTGTTACTCCTGTTTCTCCAACCACCATCAACTGTAGGTAATGCACTGACTATGGACAAACACCTCATACAACCACATGACAAAACATCCAAGCCCCTTTAAGTATCTGCAAGACTTGACTTTTTTTTTTTTTTTTTTTTTAAATAAAGTTGCTCATTTCTGAGAGAAGTGAAGGCCTGGGACTGTTAAAAGTTCAGACCGATTGCTCGGTCTATTCTGTATCTGACCACAACCAAATATATAAATATATTTTAAAAAAAATATTGTTAAGTGAGATAGACAAACAGACAATGTTGAAATTTGCATTTACATTTTGGGAAATATGTCAGATGAGAGGATTGATCATATCACTCAAATATATATGTTACATCTGAAGCTGGGGCAAGGAGACAGTGTCCATTGCTTAAAAAAAAAAAAAAAAAAGGGGCAGCTTAATCATTTACCTTCCAGTCAACAGGCGTGGCAACCTTCTTCTGTGCAGTGAGCTGCAGAGAGTCGATGACTCGCAGCAACTCATCAAAGTTCCTTCCTGTGGTGGCGGGGTAGAGGATGGACAGCTTCAGCTTCTTGTCCGGGCCAATCACAAAGACCTATAGCGGGTTACAATATAACACTCAGAATATTTTACTGTTTTCAATATGAGAAATACAAAGTGAGAAGAGATTTCATCCACCATATAAACATTGAGTTCATTAATCCATTCACATGTACAGAACCAGGTAATGTAACAGACACTCAGCTAATCGGTCCAAAAACATAACATGTAATTAGATGTAAACCCTATGTGTATGTCCTGCATAACTTGGCCAATCAACAGCCCATTCGGCACAAAGTCACATTTTTACTCAGATTTGATTGCCTCCTATCTAAATGATGTAGTAGCCGGCTGCAAAAGGACCAATACTTTCACAGGCAGATTATTTTCTTTAACAGATAAAATCTACTGGCATCTGTTAATTTCAGATCATGATATGGTCTGGGCCTTTTTGTAGGGATGTATTGCAAAATATGTCCAGCAATGAGGACGGGACAGAGGACAGGTTTCTTACACAGCGTGCAGTAAGTGGCATCCCTTGCTTGTCCAACTCATCAGGGTCCAGCATGCCCAGCAGGACAGACAGCTCTCTCTTGTCATCAGCGATGATGGGGAACGGCAGACTGCTGTCAGCATCACTTTTGAATGCCATCACATCCTATACAGAGGGATGGGGACACATTTAGCCTTCACATCTTTGTTAATGTGTACATCATTATCCTCAATTAATCATTCCCACCAACATGACAGCCATCTCTGTCATGTGACCACTGTTTCCTAACAGATGTTAATAATTTGTGAGGGCAAACAGAAGAAAAAAACACAAGTTCCTTACTTCTTTTTGGCAGGGGAGCAGGTGGTGATTGGTTGTAAAAACATAAGTGAAAATGATCCTTTATTAATCCCAGAAATGGGGAATTTACATCATTACAGCAGCAAAATGGATAGTGCAACATTACAAGGGCCTATAAAAAATAAAATAAGACCATCGTAGAAAAATAACCAAGTGGGAAAAGTGAACACAATGGACTGACTGGTGTAATAAAGATAACACAGTGAATGGTATAAATGAAAAGAAGGTATACATACATTATATATATTATGTTATACATACAGTAATACATTATGGATATTATGAAAGAGTTGCAGCACAGTGTTGTTGAATATGTGCATTAGTATATTTGTATACTGCACATGTCCGTTGTCTTGTTGCATGTGTGTAGATTAACAGGCACTGAGTGTGTTGTAGAGTCTGACTGCAGCAGGCAGGAAGGACAGGTGATATCTCTCCTTCACACACTGAGGGTGGAGCAGCTGCTCACTGAAGGAGTGGCCCAGTGCTGCCAGAAGGTCGTGCAGGGTGACGTGTTGTCACTAGCTAGCTAGCCAGCCACCATACTCCCGTCTCCCACCACCTCAACTGAATCCAGAGGACATCCCAGTAAAGAGCTGGCCTTTCTCACCAGTCTGTCCAGTTTCCTCCTGTCCCTGGATATAAGGCTGCTCAACCAGTCAACCAGCAGAGATCATCTAAGTTGACACTTGTCCAGTGAGGACATGTTGTTGTAACATGCCAAGCCAGATAAAATGTGTCTATTTTGGGGGTAGTGATTAACCGGTTTACACCACAGTTACAATGATTTGCTGATTGGAGGCAAATCTAATCAAGATAGAACTATGTAAATATAATTTAAAGAAATTAAGTTACAATTAATTAAAATGCCATTAAATGAATAATTGAAAAAAAAAAAAAAAATACAACGTGATTAAAATCATGAAATTATTAATTACATATACCGTAAATACATAAATTAAAATAAAAAGAAAAAGAGCATATAAATATTTTTAAAATCAATATAAAAAGCACTCAATGAGTTTGATTTTGGTCAAGATGTGAGAACTTTGCCAATGTTTCTAGAAGTTACATGCATGAATTAAAATGCCAATGTCATGCAACAAAAGTATATTATATTGTATATAACCATTAGAAGGTCAATGAACACAGAGTGTGTGTGTGTATCCCCGACCTTGCTCCAGTTGTGGTGATCTTCAACACTGTCGATGGACAGGGCGATCATCTTCACACCTCGTTTGTTGAACTCATCGCTGATCCTAGCAGCACAGGCGAGCTCTGTGGTGCAGACAGGAGTGAAGTCCTTTGGGTGGGAGAACAGGATACCCCATCTACAGCAGAGAATGGACATACAGCAATGAGTTCTTTGCTATACAACACATCATCATCTGTATGAGGAAAATAGCAAATAAGGGAATTGTTCTCCACCACTGGTATATTCCTGTTAAATAAAGAGCTTGCACAAAGCTCTGTTTGTGGGCCGTCCATGTTAAATATTTCTAGGCACATCCTAAGTTCAAGTAAGCACTCTACATGAAGAAGGGTTAAAGGTCAAACCTACACAGAGTTTTAAAATTATTTAATGCACATTACATAACATACACATTTACACCATGTGTGTTCCATATTTTTGTCTGTTGTATTTGTACATGTATGCTGATGTTTGAGTCTAGGATTTAAGAAGAGGCAAAAAAGCTGATGAAGAGGACTAAGAGCAAACAGTGGGAGTTTAGACTACAAAGGAGGAAGAAATGGCTACAACAGACAGAGCCAGAGGACATCAAGTCTCAGAGGAAATTCCAGCTACAGATTGAAGCAACAAGTGTCTGTGAATCTGGCAGACTCAAGCTCAAAATCCAGCTGTGTAGTGAAAATAGACCATGTTTGTTGCAAAATGTGTAAATGATTGATATTTTTAAAAGATAATTGTCCATTGAATCACATGAGTCTTCTATCTCACATGCGTGACATTTCCTTTTCAATGTGTTGTAAAGTACTATCGCACAAGGCGGGGAAACTGAAGGAGCTTTGTTCTTCACATGCATTGTGATCATCTGATTATGGGATGACAGGAAGCCCTGGTTATTTATTTAGTTATTTTTGCAGCTGAAGCTAGAAACTTATTAAACAACACAATCCACTTGTGTACTAAGACAAGTGATTCTAAGATATACCTTTTTTAATGCTGCAAATTTCAACTGGCACATAAGAAACAAACTCAACGAAAATGGACATTAAAACTACAACAAATTCTGTTTGGGCTCAAATTCCAACATTTCCAAGCCAAACAAGGAAGTTATTTTGTAAGTGAAACGAATAAGTTGTCTAAGTGTGTAGATCCAGCAGGTTATGCCTGTTTGGAAATCAGAGCCAGGATAAGGAAGTGAACCCCAGAATATTACATTTTGAATCAATATAACAAAAGAATCAGAAAATACACCATCAAACAAATATAATTACATTATTCTGCGGAGTTTTAAAAAAAAATGTAGAGACACAAAAATATATACATGTGGAAATTATTCAGGTTGTTTGAGTGTAATAGAGCTCCATGTCCAACCCAGGTTGCATGTTTAATTATCATGCATGCAGTTGTGTCCCTTTTTCCTCTGCTACTCCAAAAAAACAGGACTGTGTGCCAAAGCGAACATGAGCACTGACAAACAGATCCAAGTTCACGCACACAATACAGGCCCTGTCCTGATTGTGCTTACACCTCACTAATTACTAGGCCAGAGAAAATGGCTGCAAAAAGCCTCACAGTACACTTTAGTACAGGAAACATTCAAAAACACTGAAATTTTAACTGTACTTCATCACATGTATGGCATATTAAAATATCCTTATCCAACACAGTCATGCTTGTATACCTGTGGCATGGCAGTTACACAGTGAGATGACAGCCATGTCTTTTCTGACTGCTAAATCCACTGTTAATGACAGAATTCAAAATTCCGAAAAATACATCATGCGATGCCTGAACGAAGAGCTTGTGCACTTACGAGTCGCCAAGAAAATCGTGGAACTTGATCCTGCCGATGGTAGTGTCGGCCTCGAAGTTAGGGAACTGGTCTCCCAGCAGAAGTCCTGGCATTTCGAGCACTTCTCTGAAGCTCACACGCCAAAGGAAGAGATCGTAGCTAACCTGCGCGGCTAGCCTGTAGCCTAGTTTATGGGCCCAGATAGGGGCGGGGTTACGTTATGATACGTATATCATCGGTGAAGGCATCGACCAATCAGATACGAAATTGTACTTTTTTCTTGTTCGTTGTGACATTATGGCAGCCGGCATCTGTTATGTTGTATTGTTGCTGCCACCTTTTGGAAATTGTTCCTTACTGCGACATTGACAGCATTTTTTTTTAATTTAATTTACAAAATGTATAAATAAAATCATCGTGTTAGGGTGCGCAGTTACCACCTCCTTTCAAAGCGTTCGCTATCTCTGTCAAAAATTAAGTAATTAATTAAAATATAATAATATATAATTATATTATTATTATTTTATTCATATAAATACTATATTTAATATGTGTGTTATAATAGACAAAACAATACAAATGTATGTTATTATCATAGACTCTAAAAAGAATTATTTTAAATTATATCCTAATATGTTTATTAATTAATGTGCAGGGAAAATTGCTTTCCCATGATGAAGGGACATTGGATTCATACATATGAGTAGAGTGTATTTATTTGAGACTTAATATTAATTTTGTAAATCATCTGAAGCTTTCTAACTGTAAGACAACATGACATATCTCAGAAAAGACAAACGTTTTCATTTATCTGATTTTATTTTTTTAAGAAACCGGTCACGTGCACATCGCAACGAAAAACACAATTTCCCAGATAGCTTTGCGGTTAGAACAACAACGATGGCGATTCAGGCCGGTGTGACGAGACGTGATATGAATTGTGAAAAGCGCAGCAGATGATTTAAAGGAGAAACAACCAGCACTGTACTGCAGCTAGTTTACCACTGCGGTCTGCTACAACACAGCTAACTGTATACGTCGGTAGATAACAGATACAATGCCTTCTCCTAAAGCTAAAAACCCCAGCCGAAGCGGCGGAAGCCCGGTGCTCGGCAGCTCCAACGGGCGCTACGACTTCATGTCGCTGACGAAGCCGCTGAACAGGTCCTCGCCGCCGCTCCTCCTCCAGCGGCAGGGCTCTGACCCGACCACTGCTCGCCTACGAGCCTCGGAGAGCCCCACGCGGCGCCGAGGCTCCAGCTCCTCCACGGGCTCAGCGAGCGGTCAGGGGCTGTCAGAGGAGGACGGTATACGGCTCAACCCCTCCTTCTTCCGTGTAGCCCTCAGCTCCCTTCTCGCTATAGACCTGTGGATGTCCAAGCGGCTGGGGGTGTGTGCCTGCGAGGACTCTTCCTGGGGCAGTGTGCGCCCGCTAATGAAACTGATAGAGATATCAGGACATGGGATCCCTTGGCTGGCTGGTACCGCCTACTGCATGTACAAGAGTGATAGTGCTGCAGGACAGGAAGTCATGCTCAACCTTTTCATGGGTAAAACACTCTGCTATTTCTGTTGTTTCTGCATTTCCCTTCAGGGGATCATCACAGTCATCTATACTGATGCAGACATGTTTCCACTGAGCTTGACTGTTGTGCAGTATTTGTTGCTCCACCTCCGTTTATTATCTCAAAGACCACCCAGCACCATGAAGTGCTTTAATTCTTTACTTTCTTTCTCAGTGAGTTCCCTACGCTTCACAATTTCAATCAGGAGTGGGGAATTTCAAAGTGAATGCACTTTTTTGTACTCAAATTTAAGCCAGCACATTGGAATTCTGGAATTCTTTTCTGTTTCCCTGTTTTGTTTTGTTTTAAACAATGAATTTGAAAATTTATGGATCACAATTTTAGGATGAAATATATAATTTTGATTAAAGAGATGCTGGTGGATTAACCACTAGTACTGGTGATGTGGACCAGCAGTGGCAAACAGCTTACAATGGGTGGAGGTCTGATCCATTTGTTAAGCACTGTACGTTACTGTTCCCCATAAGTGCTGACAGGCTTTCACATGTAGATGGCGCCTGTTGTTCATTGTAGCATTAATTCACCTCTGTCAAGTGTGTCTGACTGAAATCAATCCATCCATTATCTACCGATTATCGTCATAGGGTCGCGGGGGGGTTTGCTGGAGCCTATCCCAGCTGTCTTAGGGCAGAAGGCAGGGTACACCCTGGACAAGTCGCCACCAGGGCACATAGAGACAGACAACCACTCACACTCACATTCACACCTACGGTCAATTTAAATTAGCCAATTAACCTAATCCCTATACATGTTTTTGGATGGTGGGAGGAAGCCGGAGTACCCGGAGAGAGCCCACACAGACATGGGGAGAACACAGAAAGGCCCGGGGCCCGGGATTCGAACCCGGTACCTTCTCGCTGTGAGGCGACAGTGACAGCGACACTACACCACCGTGCCGCCCGGAAATCAGTCAAATCAAAAAGTATAATCAAATAAGTAAATCAATAATAATAACTCAGCCTTTATTATTATTATATGACAGTGCATACAACTAATTTAGGAGCGCTGCTCCACTTGGTGCTCAGTCAAATGTAAAAAATAGTCATACTAGTTCTCAGAAGGTAATACGTATGTATTGCATAATGTATAATATATAAGATATATACATATTTAGGTATCCACCTTGATTCTCAGCTGAACTGGAAACATCATGTTGAGTACGTTTGCTCACGAATCAAGTCAGCATCTGCACTTCCTGTAAAGGCTTAGGGTTCATGGAGTCGATAAAAATGTTATGTTGCTGTTTTATAGATGAGTCATTGAATGGCATATTGAATAACAGATTCAATATCTCATCTATAAAACAGCAACATAATAATATGATGGCACAATTACAAACACTGATCAGTAGGGGTGGCATGGTGGTGTAGTGGTTAGCATTGTCGGGTTCGAATCCCGGCTTGGGGCCTTTATGTGTGGAGTTTGCATGTTCTCCCCGTGTCTGCGTGGGTTCTCTCCGGGTACTCCGGCTTCCTCCCACCATCCAAAAACATGCATGGGGATTAGGTTAACTGGCTAATTTAAATTGACCGTAGGTGTGAATGTGAGTGTGAGTGGTTGTCTGTCTCTATGTGCCCTGCGATGAGGTGGCGACTTGTCCAGGGTGTACCCTGCCTTTCACCCTAAGACAGCTGGGATAGGCTCCAGCCCCCCCGCGACCCTATGAGGATAAGAGGTAGAAAATGGATGAATGGATGGATGGTTGATCAGTAGGGCAGGTAAAATAATTGGTATTCTGCCTGCCTCCTCCCTCCAGGAGATATTTCAGGAAACTGTCAGGAGGCAGGGCCATAAAAATCACTTCTGACTTTAATCATGTCTTCCATAAGGAGTATGAGTTGATGCCTTCAGGCAGACAGTACAGGTTACCAAAATGTAAGCTTTGAACAGTTTTAAATTTTCCTTTGTCCCATTATCAATCAAACTACTAAACAGTCAGAGATGATGTGGGTGGGATTATGTGGGGTGGATGAGAGGTGGGGAGGTGTGGGTTTGTGGGTGGGGGTTTATAAAAGGTGGTGGTTGGTGGGAGTAATTGTGCAATATCCTATGTTAGTTGTGCAATAACTTGTTTTTAGGGCATCATGCAGTATCTTTCTTAGTGTGTAAGTTGGGTGTCACTGATGTTTGCAGCTCTGCTGTGGTAGAGAGAGCTGGTGATGTCCTCCAGTGAGAGCAGAGAGCAGCCAGTGATCTTCTGGGTCGTGTTAATTACTCTTTGCAGAGCTGTCCTGTCTGCTGCTGTACACCCAGTGTACCATACTGTGATGTAGTAGGCCAGTATACTCTCCATGGTGGCTCTGTAGAAAGTCACCAGCAGCTTCACATCCAGATTAGAGCACTCTTGAGCACTCTCAGGAAGTGGAGTCACTGCTGGTCCTTCTTCACCGCGACATGGTGTTAACAGTCCAGGAGAGGTTGCAGGTGATGTGGACCTCCAGAAATCTGAAGGAGTGGACCCTCTCAATGCATTCCCCATTGATTAAAATGGCAGTTATTCAACCTCATCTCTGTAGGCAGACTCATCGCCACCTCAGATAAGCCCGACCACGGTGGTTTCATCAGCAAACTTGATGATGGAGTCAGAGAGATGGGTTGGTGTGCAGTCGTATATGTGTACGGAGTACAGAAGAGGACTCAGTAATAATGGTATTAAAGGCTGAGCTAAAGTCAATGAAGAGTATCCTCACATACTGTAGTTCCCCTGGTGTTCCAGATGGCTCAGTGCAGAGTAAAGAGCTACTACTATGGCGTTCATACTGCACTGAGCCACCTGGAACACCAGAGGATGTATAGTGATATGATGATGGTTTCAACAATGTGAGATGCAGTGCTATTCCAATGATGTTTAAGAAGCCATCAAATTATTTAATGAACTGTAGCAGATCGTCATGCACCTTTAAGAAAATTTTTAGTAGGGCAACTAAAGCAACATGGATTGATAGTGAACTTAGAAAGAGTATGTGTAAAAGAGACACGTTTTTTTTAAAACTGCTCTTGATGTTAAAGGAACTGGAAAATGACAAGAGTAATGTGAAATAAAGTCACAAAGTTAAATGTTAAAAAAATATGTATTATCAAAACAAAATTCAGGAGAGGAATAATGATGGCAACAAACTTTGGAAAAGGAAAGACATGGGATCCTCAAGTGGACATAGTACGTCATTGCAAATAATTAAGTCTATGATGTTTCATGATAAACAAACAATGTGTGTTTGAGTTTGAACCCATAGAAATTGGAATTGTGACTAAAATACTTAATGAGCTGAATAATGATAAATCCACCTTGATGGATGTTTGCTTAAAGTTACTTCTTATATTTCACACACATTTCATTGCAGACCACAGTCATTTTATGGACGAACAGCTACTTGTCCAATAGAATGCAGTGAATGCTTTTCTGCCCTTAAATCTCAAAGTATGGGGTGCCCCAAGGACGTTACCTTGAGCCATTACTTTTTTCAATGTTTTCTAATGACTTTCCTTATGCCTTGGATAAGTGCAGTGCAACATTATTTGTGGATGATACAACTATTTTGCATCAGGCAGTATTACTGAGTTAGGCAACAGACTACAATCTGATCTGCATCTATTCCTTGAATGGGTTGATGAGAATAGACTAATTCTGAATGTGGCTAAAACTAAAAGTATGATGTTTTTTTCAGCAAACATACTACATACTACCAATGACAGTCAGTTGTGTCTATCATTAAGAGGTTTACGACATTGAACAGGGTCAAGAGGCAAAATTACTTGGTGTCACTTTAGATGGGCATTTATTATGGGACCATCATATTGATAATGTTAAAAAATGGGTGTTGGTATCTCTAGCATCAGAAGATGTTCCTCATTTCTCACCCTGGATAGTGGCAGTGCTGGTGTGCTAGTGACACAGGCATTAATTTTATCAAACCTTGATTACTGCTCCGTCGTCTGGTCGGGTTCAGCCAAAAGTACAGTAGTCCAAACTTCATATGGCTCAGAATAATGCCGCTAGACTAGCACTGCACTGTCTAGTGGGTGTATGGCCATGTACAGAGAGATTGCATGCTAGTCTCTCATGACTCAGAGTGGAAGAAAGGTCGGCATGTCACTTGATGGGATTCCTTAGAAATATCTGTTACAGTAAGCAGCCAAATTGTTCATACTCTCAAATAATGTACGTGGGAGATCGTCATAGTTAGACTACTAGGAAGGCTACCAGAGGTTACATTGCGCAACAAAAACCCAGGCAGATGCATTACATAGATCTGTGAGAGCCATCACAATGTAGAACATGTTACCTGATGTAATCACCCGTGTACCCTGTAAGGCAAGTTTTAAGAAATTGATGAGATACTATTATAGTAACAACAAACAGCTATAACTAAAAGGGAATGAGATAATTAGTACTAAACTTGTCATGGAAATGTTTTTAATTTGACTGTCAGATGAGTTTACTGACATTTATGCGATATGTTTTGTTTTTGTCTTGAAAATGGTTTTAATTTGACGTCTTGAATCAGGTAAGAGATGTCTACTTGATATAATATGTCATGTTTTTGTACAACTTTATAGTATGTGGACTCCAGGAAGAGTAGCTGCCACAAAGGTGGAAATGAAGAATAAAGAATGCAAGATATGCAGATGGGAGAAGTTTGCTTACCTAAGAAAATTTCTGGCAAAAAGCCCTTAAAGCAGACATCTTCTGTGTGCCGTATGAACCAGTGTGAGCTACAATACTGGTTCCTCAGAATTAAAATCCCTTGGGTTACTCCACCAGCACCATGCTTCATACTAAATATCTCCTGCCGTCTCGTCTTCATAGGGTTGGTCTCAGCCTGAGTAAAGCATGGTAGGCTGAAGACACAGGTTTGAACTGTGGTGGACTTCTATTAAATCATACCGTGGTCTGCATCAAAGAAGCAACACAGCAAAAGATTGATTTTGAACTGTGTTTTTATGGATGGTAATGCAGCTTTTCCTGAGATTGTCACAGTGAACAACCAGCGATCTAAATCTGTTAAGAGTTAAAGCACATGCTGCATGCCAGTCTATTGTTACAGGAGGGGGATTTGTGTGTTGTCCTCATTGTTCTCAGAAGTTCTTTTGCCCAGTAATGCAGACCAACAATGCTTGATTTGAACTTGAACATATTTTCTTTAGCGTGAGTGAATGTTTTTCCTTAGCTGTATGGAAAGGATAAGATGCCAGTCAGTCAAGTGTCAAGTCTATCATCTCCCACCATCACCCAGTGCTGGCAGGTTATCACTTGTACATTTGTTGTTCATTCTGTCCTTAATCTACACCTGTCTTCAGTTTATCCTCCTCATTTCTAGTCATAACTTGTCTCTTGCCTCTGATACATTCCATGTTGGTGTCTGACAGGTTGCATGTCAGCTTGGCTTTGGGTTTTGCCTGATATGAACTTTGAATGTTGTTCTTTAGATGGGGGTAATTGAAAGTGGCAGGTGGCAAGAAGCCGTCAAACATTTCTAAGTATTCAAAGACAGACATTATGAAGCACACACCTCTGGTCCTCTGCATACACGGTGTGGATGGATCTGCATTAGGATAAAGCTGTTTTAAGCACCAGAAGGCAGTGATGTCATGAACAAAATGCCTCCTTCAAAGCAAAATGTCAACTTGTAGCAGGCTGCAGTTAAATGCCTTTACCTGCTAGTAACACAGCTTTAACAGCATCAGTTGAGTAATTATGGGTATGATACAATGAACCGCCGCATACTCATTCTCATACTCATTCTGATAAAATCTAAAGCAAAATCATATTTTGTAGTGGTCTATGCCCACGTGAAGGTCAGCCTTCATAAATATAAGCTACAGTTAAAAGCTTCTGTTTGCCTTCAATGAAGTGTATGTTTTTGGGTCTGATTTACACCACTGGCCAAAAGTTTGGAAGCAAGATTGAATTTGTCCAGAAAAAGATCATAGTTTCATTGGTATACTTTGCAACAGAATAACCGTGCTTATTATTTCAAGAGTAATTTATCAGAAGATATTTCTACTATAACTATCAGGTATTTGAGTTTTTCTTGCTTAGACTTTGCTTTCTTCAAAGGCTTCCTTTAATAACAGCATGGTATAGACGTTCCACAAGTTTTTTTTAAAGTATGTGCCAGGAAGCATTTCAAGCTTTTAAGTTCGTCAATAAGAGACTGCAGATTTGTGGGATGTGCTTTTCTGACTAATCAATCCAATTCATCCCACAAAAGCTCAATTAGAGAGAGGTCTAAAGACTGAGGGGGCTAAACCACCTTTTGAAGAACACCTTCCTCTTCTTTCTTGTCTAGGTAACGCTGACAGAGCTTGGCAGAATGCTTAGGGTCATGATCTTGCTGCAAAACAATTAAGCATTAAGTCTTGGTCCAGATGAACTGTGTGATGCTGGAAGATGGAGTGGTACTGTACTTTCTTCATGATACTCTTTACTTCAAATAAATCTCCTACTACTCTGTCACCTGCAAAACATCCCCATACCATGATACTACCACCTCCTTTCTTTATTGCAGGCATTTTTTTGCAGATGCTCAAACCTTCAGACCAGCTTCTCTCAAACATCTTTTCACTTTTCGACCTTGTCATGTTGATTTCCTCTATTTGTGATGCATTTGTTTTTCGCCGATCTCTCTCACTGGTGACAATGATATGTTTATCCTTTACTTTTGTAGTGACCCTCTTTCCTCCAGGCCTTTTCCTGTCATCATAACTTCCATTTCCAGTCTCTTCAGAGTATATGAACTGTTGGACATCATTAGGCATTTCATTTCTCTTTCAGTATATCCTTCTTTCCTCAACATATAACTCTGTACTCATTTCTTTACTCAGTTGCTTCTTTCCAGCCATTTCTGCAATAGTTTGTGAGAGATTTGAATGCAATTGAGGTTTATTGGGATTTTTTTTGTGCAGACTCTCAAAAGCCAAAGTGATTTGTTATTTTTTTTTTTTTTTTACTGTGGCACTTACAGTAAGTTGTGACTCTTAATCTTCTCGACCCTAAAACTAAGCCCTTCTCTTTTGTTAACATTTATTCAACAATGGTCTGGAAACATCAAGGTATACCTGAAGGCAAATTGAGGAAAATGGTGCATATCGATACAGGCAAAGTGTGATCATACAGTAAATGCATCCCAAAATAATAATCCCAAAATACACACAAAAATACTCACGTGTATATAGATATATATATATATATATATATATATATATATATATATATATATATATATATATATATATATATATATATATATATATATATATATATATATATATATATATATATATATATATATATATATATATATATATACACATACAGTATATATGTGTGTGTGTGTGTATATATATATATATATATACAGTATATACTTGTGTGTATATATATATATATATATATGTATATACTTGTGTATACATATGTGTATATATATATATATATATATATATATATATATATATATATATATATATATTATGAAGCTAGCCGCTGTTATTGCTTTTACAGTGTATCTTCTCTTTATATCTCATGATATTTAACTCTAGTGTGTCATATCATGTCTTCCCCTCCAGGCCTGCTGTTGGACCTGGTCCTAGTTGCTCTTGTTAAGGCAGTGGTGCGTCGACGCCGGCCAGCACATAACCGCATGGACATGTTTGCCACCTTTTCTGTGGACCGTTACTCCTTCCCTTCCGGTCACGCCACGCGGGCCGCCATGTGTGGACGCTTCCTGCTGGCTCACCTGGTGCTGGCTGCCCCACTGAGGGTCCTCGTCCTGCTTTGGGCTGGTCTGGTGGGCCTGAGCCGTGTGCTGCTGGGCAGGCACAACGTGACTGACGTGATGTTTGGGTTCTGGATGGGCTATTGCCAGTATAACCTGGTAGAGATGTTATGGGTCTCGCCTCAAACACTGCAAGGGCTGCTGGGAAGGTTTGCTTAACATTAAGGATTGAAGGGGGAGGTGATGGAGTGGTATAAATTGTGAAGGTCTGCACCTGCACACCCTTTGAGTTTCGTTCTTTTGTTATCTGACACTTACAGGCACAATGAGGAGGATTTGTTGGTTGTAATTTAGAAGCACAGCATTCAAAGTTGGCCCTTCCTCCCCAGCTTAGTGAGGGTTACAGTTTATGGCACTGTGCCCACCATTTCTGTAGCTTCACCTTAGATGCATGCCTCCTGTTTTGTTTTGTTATGTAAAGATGAGATTCAGAGGATCTGTCTCTGCATATACTGTACAGACAAGACCACACACTAGCGATGAGAATTTGCTTTCAGAAAAATCCTATTCATCGTGCCTTTAAGTTCATACTTTAAGGTTGCAATGACGAGTTTGCTTGTGATGAATATGACAGGATTTTATTAAGAGAAACTGATGGCCTGATTCAATGTAAATTATTTAAACTAGGAGCATTTCTTTTGTAGCTAAGGGAGTGTTAATACATCCTGATCTCATGAAAACTCGTAAAAATACCACAACATTTTAAGAACATTTAAGCAACACATTGTTGCGGTAAAAAACAGTCAAGATTAGGTTTTGGCAACTACAGTAATGGCGCTAGTTAGGTTTAGGCAAAACACAATGGGACACAAAATAAGTACTTAAAGTTATATAAGCAAAACATGTTGCTAACATAATTATGTCTACTGGCGAAAGTCCTGTGTCGGTTTGACCAATCCACAATAACAGTTTTTCTCACTGTTTATTCTGTATCACTTACTCTTCCACACTAGCGATAAGTGTAGCACATTCACCTGGATACATTTACATTGCAATTAGTACAGACAAGAAGGCATTAAGCCACAAAGGTGTTGTTATTGCATGCCAAATTACTTAGAAATTATTGTAATTTATACACCATTTGGTACAACCGAGCTGGCTAAGTTTGAGCTTTCCATCTGGGGATCTGACTAATAGATATCATATATACTATATTCTGTGCTTATATGCAGTACAGAAGAGGTTAAATAATTAGTGTGACTCATTGAAAAGAATGAAGTAGTTAAGCAACTGCAGTTTACCAACTTCTTTTAATTTGTATTTGGTGTACAGACTGTGTGCTCACAGCTGTAAGCCCCCTCCTGTTATTAAGTAAGTAAGGTTAGGGATAATTGTGTCCTGACATGCCCTCTTTAATTTACACATTTTTATTTCTAGGCAAAGCAATGACCAGTTTCCGCTCCTGTTCTCCTGCAGCCATATGAGCCCATTCTCTGTTCTTACAGTCAGATGACGATGTGGGAGATTTTAAAAACAAGACGCACAATAATCAGGAAACGAGAGCTAGAATACTGTGAATATATCTTTTGCAAGCACTGTCATCTTTTTCACAGATGACAGACTACATTTATTCATGAAGAATTTTTCATTTGAATGTATGAGAATTTGTAACTGCACACCCCATTTCCCATCAGCACAGAATGACACAATGAATACTTTAATATTTCAGTAGTTTCTTGATTTTTTTTTTTTTTGGGGTGAATGTAATTAAAGCTTTTGCCATAAAATTGTCAGTTAAAGATTCACAAAGGCAATAATCTGTAAATAGATTAACAGCCAAGTATAGATCTTCACACAGTTAATGTTTGATGTTAAAGTCTGACCTCCTGAATCTGACCTTAATATTAAACTCGAAGTGACGGAAGCAGTCAAAAAGTTGCAACGCTTGACGTGAGCACTGCCACCGAGGCTGTTGACCCACACAGTACAAGTCATTGGGGACATGGCACGTGGGACGATGTGTGATTTGTACCCGAATATCTTGACCAGATCTGTAGAACAAATGTGACGTTGTGAGGTGGGAGGGGGCTGATGAGTTGTCATTTAAGCAGTACTGATAAGAGGTTAAACATGAAATCAGATGGTTAGTCTCCACACACTTTATACATCCTAAAAAAGTAAAGGAAGTGTTGTACACGCGTCATTGCATCAGATCCATGCATTCACTACATGCTCACAGCTCTCCTCCTTCTTACTGAAGTTACAGCCCTTGACCCTGTCCTGAGGACAGAGTGATAATTTTATAAGTTACACAACAGCTCACTCTGTAAACTTCCATTGCCATGCCCCCTCTCTAGCCTGTAATATCTCACCAGTGATCTTAGCTCACAAGGTGGTTGCTTCGATTTTTTTTTATTTCATCACTCACCTGTCACAAATCTAAATATGCTGGACAGTGAACTCTGTGACCAAATGATTTTTATAATTTATTTCTGTCTCCTTTTGCCGTGATGCAAAATCTTGAGAAAAAGACGGTTGCAGGAATGCAGAACAAGTTTTACACATTCCACAAATGTCCCCTATTTACTTATTGGGTTATTCAAAGATTGTCAGAAAGAAAAGACATCTGTTTCCACATCTGTGATAAACATGAAGCCAGCTGCAACATTCCACTGCACTTGCCTGCTGTGTACTAGAAATGATATTATGTCCTTTATAGACCTGTCTTACTCTTAATGTATATAAATATGCCTGTTTGGTCATGTAATTACACTGTGTTGATTAATGTTCAGTGGATTTCAACGTGCTGCTCGGTACTCGCTGAGACGTTGTTCACTGATTTGATTGTGGTGTTTTTTGTTTTTTTTTTGTTTTTTAATTAAAGGGATGACAAATCTGATCTGGTCTCATTTCGTGCGTAATGTCTCAACACTTTTACAAATTGCATTCAGATTCCAACTCAGATGACCTAAACTGAACTTCAGTCAGAAAGGTGGGCGATACCATCTAGGGGCAGTGACTGCCTCACTGCGTATAAAAGTATGTTACCATAGTATCAACCCTTGGCAGAAGAAGTTACCAACACGCAACAACCAAGGTAAGAAGGAAAGATGCTACACTTTGAAAGGTTCTGGTATTTTTACTACAGATTACTGGTATATTTACTGTCATTGTTGCTAAATTGGTAATATTCTAGGGAGATGTGTTATATGGCTTATTCATGTGCATCTGATTAAAAAAAAGTTTTTCTTGCCGCATTTTCTATCACAATACAACGTTTACAGGGATTGCACTGCTTTGAACATTTCAGGGGTTTTGGGAGGTTTCTCAGGAGTGTAAAATCTGCATAACAGTTCAGTAATATTGTTTCAAGTCATATGTAAATGTTGTAAGATGTAATATGTCTGATATCCCATTTTTATTCTACTGTAATGACACAAAGCTTGAGGCGTATTCTTCACAGGAACAGGGTTTGCCATTCTTGGTTCTTGGCACAAGATATTGTCATAAATCAAGTCCAAATTGAGCTCCCATGGAGGCAGTAAGATCCTACATCTGTGGGGGTCCTGACTAACAATCGTTGTTTTAATCGCAAATGCATTTTTCAATGTAATAAGTAATATTTATACTAATGTGATAAGTAGACCACAATAAACATGTTTTATGAAAGAAATATGCATTCTTTTGTGCACAACGAACAACCATGTGACGCAGTAGAAAATTGAGTGAAAATTACAGTATGTTCACTATAAGGGTGCATGTTCTACTGTGTGTGTGTGTGTACCTCCTCCATTAACTGTGCAGAGTTGAATAGACTGTATTTTACAGCAGTCATTTGATGGTACTTGGACAGCCACCTACTTTCTCAGGTGATACTTGGTGAAAAAGTTTGAGATCCACTGCTTTACAGGAACAGTGTTTTTCACATTTGGTTCCTGGCACAATATGTATATCCAGCTCACATTGACTTGCACTCAGGTTCAGGTTTCAGAGAATCAGTACATGCTTTAACTTGTTTTGTAACCACCGGGGTCATGCACATTACTGAACTGTCTCAAAGAGTTAAAAGAAACATGTTTTTCTCGTTTCCTTTGTGCAGCTCCACCATGGTGCACAGGGTAGCAGTGATCGGGGGAGGCCCCTCTGGTATGACCAGCATTAAGGCTTGTCTGGATGAGGGCATGATGCCAACCTGCTTTGAAAGCAGTGATGATTTGGGCGGATTGTGGAAGTTCAAGGCAAGTCAGAAAACTTCAGAAAAGAATGCTTTGTACCCTAAGCTATTCAAATCACAAGATTAAAAGCTCAAATCTAACCACCTTTTTTTTCCCCCACATTTTCTGTCACCTACAACTTCTCTGCAGGAAGTATCGGAACCAAACAGGGCCAGCATCTACCGTTCCCTCACTATCAACATCTCTAAGGAGATGATGTGCTATAGTGACTTTCCAATCCCAGCCGATTATCCTAACTACATGCACCACTCTAAAATTCTGAATTACTTCAGGATGTATGCAGAACACTTCAAACTGCAGCAATACATTCGCTTTCAGGTAACATGATACAAAAGAATAGAAAGGAGTGTGTGGTTCATGAAATATTTCCTACAAACTAATCTAATGTGTGCATTTTTTATGAAGACTTCAGTGAAGAGTGT
Organism: Synanceia verrucosa; assembly: GCA_029721515.1. Lineage (NCBI taxonomy): Eukaryota > Metazoa > Chordata > Actinopteri > Perciformes > Synanceiidae > Synanceia > Synanceia verrucosa. The sequence continues at coordinate 7,583,933 of CM056558.1, forward strand.
GAAAAAAAGGCCGGACTTTACTCTTACTGGTCAGTGGGAAGTGCTGACGCAGAATAAAGATGGACAGGAGGAGAGACATGTATTTGATGCAGTCATCTGCTGCTCTGGTCACTACAGCTACCCTAACCTGCCACTCAAAGACTTCCCAGGTAAACAAGTGTACATCCCCTCAGGCTTTTTCTGGCTGAATTGTTTAATCAGGGAGGAATTTAGGAACGCCCTGAACACACTTAACAGAATTAGACTTGGTGTCAAGCCCAGTAGCAATGGCTCAGCTCATCCTACTCTGATCAAAGGCCTTGCTCGATGGCCACTGTGTTTCTCAAGGCTTTTCATTTGCCCTACCGAGGAAATAAAAGCACTTAGTTAAGATTGAAAAAACTATGATTGTCAACCATGTCAAACTTTTATTTTCTTCTTATTTTTTCTTCTTATTATTTTTTTGTGGTATTATTTTATGGGTAATGGTGATTAATCACATTTTATATTTTTCATTTACAGTTCTATTATTTTGAATTTCACAACAGTTTTTTAAAATTAAATTAACAATGATTAGATGTACTTGCAATTCACAGCAAGCCAACCAGAGTACATCTCTTAGACGTCTTAGAGTCTTCCATGATGTCGACTAGTCTGCAGTCAGCTGCCCCTCATTTTGCAAGTGCTGTAACTTCCAATTAGTTTCATGCACATGTCTGTAGAGGTTTGCACTCTCCAAAATAGTGCTTTACCTGTGCCTATAGCATCTGACTGATTAGCTGCACTGGGATGCTTAGCTTGTATGTTGTAGCTTAAACTTGAGGTACTTTGGTGATATTTTAATTTTGTTTTTCACAAGATGCATTTGAAAAACAAATAATTTAGAAGCGGAATGTTGTCGTCTTCTCAATGATTGCATCATTGCGTCGAAGCAACATAATAATACATGAAGGCATACTTCTGCTGTGTTGCAGGAATTGAGACATTTGAGGGAAAATACTTTCACAGCTGGGACTATAAAGGACCTGAGGACATGGTCGGGAAGCAAGTGGTGGTCATCGGCATCGGTAACTCCGGAGGCGACATTGCTGTGGAGAGCAGTAGAGTGGCACAGCAGGTTTGGGAGTCTTTACTGATTGCTTCTGTCATTCTTCTCTGAGATTATCCATACATGTTGATGTGACTCTTGCTCCTGTTCCACAGGTTTATATGAGCACTCGTCGTGGGGCCTGGGTCATCCGTCAGGTTTCCGACAACGGCCTGCCAGTGGACATGAAATACAACACACGCTTTGTCCACATCCTCTTTCAGCTGTTGCCGATGAATATCATAAACTGGATTGGCGAGAAGAAACTCAACGCCATGTATGACCACACCATGTATGCCCTCAAACCCAAACACAGGTAGGTGTTGTCAGTATAGAACAGATTATTACTCTGCTTAAAGTCTAACTCCCTCACACCATTTTATCTCCCATGTTATCTTCTTTCTTCTGCTGCCTCCACAGACTATTCAGTCAGATCCCAGTGATCAACGATGATCTGCCTTTGAAAATCCTGTCTGGGTCAGTCATTCTCAAACCCAACGTGAAGGAGATCCGTGGCTCCACCGTGGTGTTTGATGACGACAGCATTGTGAAAAATGTTAGAGGACTTAATTCCCTGTGATGCTTTGTTTATTTTTTTTCCCCATAGATTATCTCTAACTTATCTCTTCCTTGTTACAGGTGGATACGATAGTGTTCGCCACAGGTTACAACTATGATTTTCCATACTTGCCAAGCGATACTGTGTACAAGTCTGGACATCGTCTGGGTCTGTACAAACATGTCTTTCCTCCCAACCTGGAACATAACACTCTTGCTATTGTGGGTTTCATCCATGCCCTTGGAGCCATCATGCCCCAGGCTGAAATGCAGGCCCGTTGGGTTGCACGAGTCTTCAAAGGTGAGGCTCCATGTATGTCCAGTTCATCACTTGTCACCAGTGTAGACGCTTTCCAAGCAGTCTATTAACCTGTGTCTGTTATCTGGCTTTTGCTCCTCAGGACATAAAAAGCTGCCCTCCAACCAGGCCATGATAAAGGCCGTTGACAAGGACACCAAGGACATCGCGAACAGGCAAAACTTTTTTTTAGTTACATCCCTATGGAATGAATAGATGTTAAAATATTTGATTGTTTTTTTTGTTATTTGTCCACATTAAAAATGATTTCACTTTAGTGTGGAATTCCTAAAATAATTTCTGATGTATCTTCTCCACAGCTACTATGTGTCAAAGTTGACGCCTCTGCAGGTGGACTTTGTTTCCTACATGGATGAATTAGCAGGAGAGATTGGGGTGCGGCCAAATCTCCTCTGGCTCTTCTTCACAGACTATTCATTGTTCAAGAAGATTCTGTGGGGACCTGTCACAGCTTACCAGTACCGTGTGATGGGACCAGGAAAATGGGATGGAGCCCGCCGAGCAATCTTCACCCAGTTTGACCGCATGCTCCAACCCCTAAAAACCAGAAAGGTCTGAAATTATTTCTGATGTTGTATAACAATCTTGGGAGTTGTCTTAAGTGAATGCCAGACCACGTCTAGCCAACTTTAAATATAACCCTTTCCCTCATGTCTCTTCAGGTGGAAGAGAAAGAGCCCTCCATCATTGGCCACTTGATGAAGCTGAGTCTGACCGTCATGGCCGGAGGAGCTGCCGTCTACTATGTCCATGTGCGCAACCCGACTCTCATCCCCACCCTGCTGTCCAGCCTCCGTCCACAAACAGCCTGAGCACACTGCATTGATCAGATGATGTAAAACATGCAGGTCTATAATGTGTACTCTTTCTAGATGTATTAAGAAAACTTTTTCAGTTAACTCTTGTTTGGGTTATGATTATAGGACTGACGATAGGGTCTAAGTTAGAGGCGTTACTGTTAAGCTACAGAAAGACTAACACTAAAAGGACACAACTTTGGGTCTCCTCGCTGCAAGTCCTGTGTTGTTTAACTTTTTATTTTACATCACTAGCTCTGTACAAGTGGTGTTAAAACGACACATCTAGAACAAGAATGGCGATCACTGAAAAATGTGCAACCGGGCTGAGGCAGTACATGATATGGTCTTAAATCCTGCATTGAGCACCTTTAAGATATAACAAAGGATCCAAACACTCAAACCTCCGTCAGCCGTAGCAAGGCAAGTCACACTTCCTACATTGTAACTCAAAGTTGGTAGTGAATGTTGAACACAGATGCTAGATTATAGCTGCATTTTTATTTCTTTGTATTTTTTGTCTGTTGAAATGAATTGATTGTTGAATATCAAACACAACTAAGCTAACCAGACTTATTTATGTTGCATTTAACTTTAAGTCACTGTGACTGTCAAAGACTTTTTTTCCTCTGTGATTAAACCAATATACTAGAGAGCTCTTGTAGCTGTCATCTTTTGTCCAACTCTACTGAAAAACATAATTATATAATAGTCATCCCTCATGAAATAAAACTTCATCAAGATGAAATAATACAAAATACCAAAGCTGTGCATAAGTACATAAAACTTGAGTTAAATTACCGATATACAGAAAGTCACTGATCTGGTATAAAATGTCTGTGCAAACAGCTAAACCCGTTTTAGCAGAAATGTATGGTAAATAAATGATAGTTTATTCTGCATAAGAGTTTTTAAACAGAAGTGTAGTATTTGTTGTTGTCAGTTTCCTTCAAGATAATGCAGGGTGAATGATTGATATACATGTTCATTTGGGTTGTGAAGTATTCCTTAAATGTTCATCACTGACCAAAAAAGAAGAGAGATTTTCATTCTTCAGTGTGATTTGTTGCATATGTCAAAGGTTATTTTTTTCTCTTTCACTTCCCTTCACTCTAGGCTTTTCTCATTCTCAGCATACATTTTGTAGGAAAATCACAAGTGTTACTAATAACACCAACATTGGCTCTGCTCTATTCAAGTATTGAATGAAGTTCATCCATTATTTGTTTCATCATTTACACCTCTGATTTTCCTACTGTGATGAGTTAAAATGCAAAAGTTAATCTTTGGCATGCCCACAGTGTGAAGGAGCAGCTTAAGCTTTATGCATTTTCTTCACAAAACCTTTAAACTCCAGCAAATGGGGTTAAAGTCCCTCAATACAATCAACTGATAACAACAGCTCATGCTGCATTCCAGACAACTCAGAACCAAGGTTATAATTGTTTATAATTATTTTCATTATAGTTTAGATTTATTTCATTTTGACATTTTTTTTCTCTAATTCAGTAAAATTTTAATTCGTTTTTGTAACACGTATTCTAGTTTCTGTTAGTTTTATTTTTTTTTTCTAAATTTTAGTGTAATTTTTATTAGTTTTAGTATTAGTTTTTTCACACTTTTGCTTATTCGTCAGGTGCAGGATTCAAAAAGAATAAAATAATAATAATAATAATAATAATAATAATAATAATAATAATAAATAATAAAAATAATAAAATGTAACAAAAGTCAGTCAGTGTTGAACAACCAACCATCCACAACAACCACAACAGTCCATATCATAGCAGCCTTAAGTACAGAATGTGTGTAATACAGCTTCTGGGGTTAAATACAGGGAGTTTTCCTGTCTGGTAGAAATAAAATCAAAATAGTAAATTGTCTGTGCACAACATGTTCGCACTTCCTACCCGGCTACTATCATAACCATTTTTCTGGTCAACACGCAACATTTTCATTCTCAATCATAAAACGCTGGAATCGGGGACATTTTCGGGGCGGCTTTATCAGGGACTGCTCATACAAAACAGGGACTGTCCCCGGAAATCATTTACCAAATAAAAGACAAACGCACCATATTGTTCGGTTACTGTCCAAAGTAGCAGCATTACAGTGCTGTTACTGCCCAACACTGATAAAGACACAAATGAACAAAAGAATACAAGCCCATTCATGAGACATCTGGGAGCCTCAGGGAACTCAATCTGAGGAAAACATGAACAAACCCCAAAACTTTGAATGACTCCAAACAAGAAGTGACGAGAGGAGACAAGAAGCGATGGACCATGAGGTGCCGTAAAGTGCCGCCAAATTTATTGAACGACATAAATTGATTTCATAATTTCAATACATTTTAGTTTCTGTCATAAAAATATAATACAGTTTCAGTTGGTTATGATTTTTTTCTTTTAATTATAGTTTTTAATCTATTTCAGTTCATTATTTTTTAAAATTCTAGTTTTTGCCATTTCGCATGTTTTCAACCTTGCTCAGAACTCATCCTCCCTCATCTGAGAGACAGCACGTTGCAAACTCGACAAATTCCAATGAAGTCCAACACCACCAAGTCAGAGTTCATCCAAATCCATCTACCCAGACTTCACAAGAAGCATTTTGATGTTACACAGTAATTTAAGTGCACATTATAAATGTTAATCCATCATCTTAAAGGGACTGTACTTGCTTGGATTTATTTACCTGAACCTGATCTACAAGCAAATTGATGTGTTACCATGTTATAAAGCAGTGAAAATCTCTGGATGTTAACCTTTTTGCACAAAAGTAATATGCAAAAACGTTTAAATGAAATTAATAACGTGGAGGCTGCACAAATGAGAGGTAAGTTAACTGTACATTTCACTTGACACAGACTTTGTCACTGTCAGCCATGTTTTTTTTTTTGTTTTTTTTTTTACTTTTTATTTGTTCAACGCCTAGACATTTTGGCTGGAATTTCCGAGCCGTCGCGAACGCAGCACCAGTTCATCAAACAGTCTAAGGTCTGATCTCTGTCTGCTGTGATCGCAGCTGCTGTGGACTCGCACTTCCGTGAGAAGGTGAGAGCCGTCTTTCAGGTACCAACAGAGAGAGCAGATTTGTGTTTTTTTGTGCAAGCAGCGCTCTGCTGGTTGTCCTACTGCTGAACAATAGCTTACACATTCCGTAGTCTGTCTATTAACTTCTTCAAATATTTTTCATACAGTGATATCATATACTTTATACCGATGTTCTTATGTTATGTTGTAAGAGGTTGCAAACGCTCATATAGTCTGACACTTGTACTTGTTTTTTCTTAACATCCATCAGATTTGATTGCTCCTATAGCAATAAACTGTTTCATAAAGGGTGGATTATTAACAGGGTATTTTATGGATGTCCTCAAAGAACAATAAGGATATAGCAGTGTAGATGTGATTGTTGACAAAAAGAAAATCAAGTGAAACAAAATAAGTAAGGTGTAAGTGTTGAAATAGCAAAACAGTACCTTAAAAAAATATTAGAAATGTGCAAGGGGACAGAGTAAATTATACAAACCTGACAGGATATCAATGATTTTACGACTGTCTGGAGTGCTGCCATATTATTTCACTTCAATCAGTCAGAAACTGAAATAGTTATTATAAATCCTGATAAATTCAATAAATTATATAATGATAAATGAAGAAAGTCTGAGAATCAGCTCCCAATGACATAACTGTTAGAGAGGGGCGGTGGTGTAGTTAGCCCTGTCGCCTCACAGTAAGAAGGTGGTGGGTTCGAATCCCGGCCCGCGGCCTTTCTGTGTGGCGTTTGTTCATGTTCTTCCCGTGTCTACGTGGGTTCTCTCCGGGTACTCCGGCTTCCTCCCACCATCCAAAAACATGCATGGGGATTAGTTTAATTGGCTAATTTAAAGTGACCGTAGGTGTGAATGTGAGGGGATGTCATAGCAATGCAAGTCTATGGGCCTAAGTCCAATATTCAGTTGTTATTACACAAACACATCTTAAAACTACAGCCTCAAAGAGCTGCTTGCACCACTGTGTGTTTTCTCAGTGCTTAGCAATGGTTCGACGTGTGGCAGTGGTTGGAGCAGGCAGTTCTGGTCTGGCTTGTATCAAGATCTGTGTTGATGAAGGCCTGGAACCTGTGTGCTTCGAAAGCAGTGATGACATTGGCGGTCTATGGAAATTTAAGGTGAGTTAGGGGGACATGATTTCATTTCATTTAGCGTAAAAGTTCCTCATCATAGTGATGTTTTTTCAGCCCTATGTCTTGTTGTTCTTTTTGTCCACAGGAGTCATTAGAGCCAGGGCGAACCAGCATCTATCACTCCTTGGTGTCCAACACCTCCAAAGAGATGATGTGTTTCAGTGATTTCCCCATGCCTGCTGACTATCCAAACTACCTGCACAACTCCCAGCTGCTGCAGTACTTCAGGCTTTATGCCGACCACTTTCACCTGCTCAAATACATTCATTTCCAGGTCTTTAAGCCAGGAGCGTCACTGCTTTATAAACAAGGTTTACATGCTATAAAGTCAAAGCTAACTAATGCTTGTGTGTTTGTTTGTGTGAATGTGGATGTGCATGCTTCAGACCAGAGTAAGGAGTGTCACACAAAGGCCAGATTTCTCTCTGTCTGGTCAGTGGGACATAGTCACTATTAACAGGGATGGAGAGGAGGAGAGACACGTCTTTGATGCTGTTATGGTGTGTTCAGGCCACTTCACCCAGCCAGTCTTTCCCCTGTCAGATTTTCCAGGTTGGTGAACAATAACATTTTTCAAATAAGACAATTTGATGGAGGAGCAAAGTGGAATAATTTAGTCAACATTCTCGCAAGGAACTCTAGCTTTCCTTTGATCTGTTGCACCATCTCTCCAGGATATGAGATGTTTTCTGGCAGGTGTATTCACAGCTGGGAATATAGAAATGCAGATGCCTGCAGAGGAAAGAGGGTTGTGGTGGTTGGTATTGGCAACTCCGGAGGAGACATTGCAGTGGAGATTAGTAGAGCTGCAGAGAAGGTAGGACAGAATGCAATCATTGATTTGAAAACAATACATAGTGCTGCTGCTTTGCACTGCACTGTTACACTAACAGAACAGTATGTCTATTTACATCCAGTCTGTTAACTCTCTGACAGACATTTCTTAGCACACGCCAGGGGGCCTGGGTGATAGGCAGGATGTCCAGCTGTGGACTCCCTGTAGACATGATAGCTATCACCAGACTCAACACCATCCTACCATTGCTACTTCCCTCTCTGGTCAACTGGGCAGTTGAAAGAACACTGAACCACAAATATGATCATGCACTGTATGGCCTGAAGCCCAGTTACAGGTGACTTGTTCATCCATGTTGAATACATTGTTGTTGTTATTTTGAATGTGACATAATATTGCTGCAAAATAGGTTTGGTATATTTTTTCATTCTTTCCTAGATTTTTGGACAGAAGGCCTCTAATCAATGATGACCTTCCTGGTCGAATCCTTTTGGGGGCGCTAACAATGAAACCCAATCTGAAAGCATTCACACACTCTGGAGTTGTGTTTGAAGATGGCACTGTGGAGGAGAACATTGATACCGTGGTCTTCTGTACAGGTTATAATGGAAACTTCCCCTTCCTGCCTCCAGCTCTATATGAGGGGCCTTATGAAGAGCTGACATTGTACAAGTAAGTATACAGTAGACAGGGTTTTTGTATAGCTAGTGCTCACTTTTTATTTTGTCAAGAATGACATGTAATTGATACTTCATATAGAGGGATTATCAGTCTACATCACTCCCCGCTCTACTGCGCATGTTAACTGCAGAAAGACAGCAGCAAGAGCTGCAACTTTTACAGAATACCATCAACTCGCACCCTTTTCAAGGCAAACGACACGTCTTTGGTTGCAAGTCATGAGAAGAAGTGATTGGAATGAGCAGATGATTAAAAATTAACAATGAACAATTAAATGAACAGTTAAATGAGATACAGCAAAGGAGTCCGAGTGCGTGGAAACCTAATATACATGGCAATCCAGTGCAACGTGCCATTTAGGACTTCAGACTGGGATTGGGAAATCCCAGCTGTCATAGCTACTGTACGCTGGAATGACCCAGATGCAAAAAAATGTAAACTTGCAAGGAGTTTTGTCATTGCAGGTATTGATTGACTCCTTCTAGTGGCTCCAAATCTGTCCTGAGTTCCTCCTTCATCATCCTCCCTGTTTTCAGTGACCCATCATGTTTTTAGATATTAAATAGTGCATGTACGATTCTAATGTAATATTTTTATTAAAAGTGTGACCTAACAGGCTTTTTGATATTTCAGAAGACTGTTTCCTCCTTCTCTATTACAACCCACACTGGCCGTTATGGGTTTTTTCCAGATTAATGGACCAATCATGCCCATTGTGGAAATGCAGGCTCGATGGGCTGTAAAGGTCTTTTCTGGTAAATAACTGTTAACTTTTAAGGTGCTAAATTCGATATCCAGAGCATTGATATAGCAAAATAAAGAGGAGTCTCTATCAGCACTTTCACCATGTTTAGCACTGTTAGCTGACTAGTTTCCGCTGTGTTAAGAACCATCGAGTGGCAATAGAAATGCTCCATAATCATATTTAGCACCTTTGAATTTACACACACACACACACGCACACAGGTCTGAGAAGCAAAATGTGTCAGTGTGGTATATTTTAATCTTCAAGGTTTGACCCATCTTCCACCTAAGGAGAAAATGCTGGACATCATCGAGTGTGAGAGGAAGAGAAACATGAAAAGGTAGACATCATCTTCACAGTGATGCCCTTTCAATGGCTTCATTCATGCTGTAGAAAGCAGAAAAAAAGAGGTGTTAAAAGTTACATTTGACCGAACTTGACGAGACTTGTCCTCTCAGGTATCCCTGCCCACAAAAGGCAGCTTTCCAGTTAAATTACATCCCTTACATGGACTTTGTAGCCAACGAGGTCAGTTGAGTTTAGCTCTCTACAGAATTGTGTTACCATTTGTACTGTAAGTGTAAGGCACAACTGTCATGATAGTTTTCTATTTATAGATCAAGGTGCGACCTAACCTCCTGAGACTACTGCTGAGAGATCCTGTGCTCTGGGTGAAGGTCTTCTTTGGTCCCTGCACCCCTTATCAGTATCGTCTCATGGGGCCTGGACAGTGGGCCGGAGCCCGTCAGGCCATCCTCACTCAGATGGAGCGGGTTGCTCTACCTTTCCAAACCAGAGTGGTGCCAGAACCCGAGAGCAGGCCGTCTGTCCTCTTTTCTCCCTGGCTGCTCACATTTGGAGGAACGGTGATAATTACTATCCTTCTGTCTAAAAGTGAGATTCCAGTGCTGCAGGGCGCAGTTCAGACTCTGGACAGGTGCAAGATTTACCTGAGGGATTCTTTAGTTTATTGATTAGCCACAACAACATGATAAACTCTGGATACGGTTTGAAACAGGAATCAAAATGTTTCATGTTCCAATATGATGTCAAGTATATTTTATTAATAAATTCACACTTAATATCCAAAACGATCTGATATTAAGTGATAGAGAGTACATTGAGAATTGCAGGAGTCATGCACTTTGTCTGAGTCACACCCTAGCATTTTAGTGTGGTATAATAAGTATGATTTAAATAAGGTATATGCAGTAGTTTCAGAGATCAGTGAAACCTGTGCACTGCCATTGTGAGGCATCACCGAGTCTTAATGATGCAGGAAAAACATTTATTCAACTAAGTCTAAACTCTAAGAAATAAAAAATGAAGATACATGAAGATATTAAAATAAATCATAGTTGTACATAGGGTTGCAAAACTTTCTATGGGAATTAACAGGAGTATGTTAGAATTAACATTAATAAATTGGAATAAACCAGAAATTTACAAAATTGAAGGTAAATATAATTGGGGAAAAAAATATTGTAACCTTCTTTCGAATAAAACAACCAGATTTAATGCAAGCACACTTGAATATCTGTGCTATTCCTCAATCACATGCATACTGCACACTATTTACTTGTGGAGGCCACATGCCCCACATGCACTGCCACTGCCATTCAGGCAAACCTAAGGCTCTTTGAGCTTGACACAAGGCTCAACAAGGCTGGAATTGATTGTTCAATGCAATAAAGTTTTAATATTCTACTCACAAATCTGTCATGTCATTTTTAACTGTTACATAAACAAAATGTTTGGATATCCAAACCATGAGGGGGCGAAACACAGGGTACACCCTGGACAAGTCGCCAGTTCATCACAGGGCACATAAATGTTTGGATATGATACAGGGTTTTTTTTTCTTTTTAAATTACCTCCAATTTCCAGTTAATTCCCATAAAGTCTGAATAATTGTCATAAATTCCTATTATATTCATGGAAAGTTTCTGCTGGTGTATTTCCCAAATTACCCAGCTTAAACTACCATGGAAATTTTCCGGAAATTTACCAGGAATTTTCCGCTTCTTTGCAACTCTAGTTGTCCATGATGCACACAGGGTACAGTATACCTTCCTCTCCCTCTTCTAATGAAGTAAGAATTCTAATGCAGGACTTTTATTGTGCAATATGAATCCTTATTGCCTCCTAACTACTTACCAATAGTTAAGTTTCAATGGTTGTCCTGAGGATGCGTCAGAGAAAAGCGAAGCAACATCCAAACTGCAAGTTGATGCAACAAGTAAATGTTTGTCTATGAACCCTTGTTACTGTTACTCACTGGGAAATTCAGTCATTACTGTTTGGATAGGTAGTTTTAAATGCCCCAAAAATAATTCTGAGCCTTTATCATAGTCAGCATCTGATATTATGAGTCAGTGATCAGACAAAAAGAAAAAAAAACTTTACCATCCAGATAAACCCTTAGACTGCAAACCTGCAAGAGGAGAGAGAACCACTAGCCTACATTTAAACTCACAGAAAGATTGCATCCCACTAAATCAGACTTACTAATGTGTGTTGACTGTATTTCTGTGAAGTTTTGTTTTTTTAAGCCATACACCATTCATGCACTGGCTTACAGGGAGAAGTCAAACATGAAACTATTGAATACGCCTGGACATTTTGAATGTTTTTTCCGAGCCGTCGCGAACGCAGCACCAGTTTATTTAACATAGTCTATGGTCTGATCATATACAGTCTATGGTCTGATCTCTGTCATCTGTGATCGCAGCTGCTGTGAACTTGTGCTTCCGTGAGAAGGTGAGAGCCGTCTTTCAGGTACCAACAGAGAGAGCAGTCTGTTGTTTTCAACATACCAACAAAAAGGCATCTTTATAACGATGTTCTTACGTTATGTAAGAGGTTGCAAACGCTCATATAGTCTGAAACTTGCGCATGTTGTTTTTTCTCAACATCCATCAGATGTGATTGCTCCTATAGCAATAAACTGTGTTGCATAAAGGGTGGCTTATTAACAAGGTAGTTTATGGCTGTCCTCAAAGAACCGGTTGTAGATTTTAAGATTTTAAAAATAGACTCTTAATTATCATTACATAGTTGCTTCTGCATTTGATTATCATTGTTTTTAGTTATAACTAAGCCTAACTAACCTAAAAATAATTGCAAGCAGACATTAAATTGTACAATTACTTAAAAAAATAGTTCATGAACAAAAACACATGCTTGTGCATCAATATATGTGCATGTACGCAAAGACAAAAAAACTGTATGTGGACACGTTTTTTTCTGCCTTATTGTGAAATAAATTAGTGAAACATTTATACAATAAGGATGTAGTCGTTTGGATGTGATTGTTGACAAAAGAGAATAAAATCAAGTGAAACAAAATAAGTAAGTTGTAAGTGTTAAAATAGCAAAACAGTATCTTAAATAAAATATTAGAAGTGAGCAAGGGATTAATTATAATCTATAAATAGTACAATATCTCCATTGTGTCTGTTACTTATTGGTTAAAAATGTGTCCTTTTCCTATTTTGGTGACTGTCTTGAGGCCATTTTTTTTTTTTTTCAGTGAATCTGACTCATTTACGATAGATTTGGTTCCATAAAGCAGATTCAGCATAGTTCAGACTTAGTTATTATTTTGTTGCTTTGACAATCCATGCTGCTCTAGGCTAAGTTTCAGGCTAAGCTTGAGTTGTTGTTTAACTAGAGTTTCTGTGATGCTGACCTGACAGGAACTCAATGATTTCATGACTGACTGCCTGGAGTGCTGCCATATAATTTCATTTCATGAACCACACTCAATCAAAAACTGAAATAGTTATTATAAAACCTGGTAAATTCAATAAATTATATAACAATAAATGAAGAAAGTCTGACTACCAGTTCCCAATTACATAATACAAAATATTTACTTGGAGAAACAAATTGCACAATTGCCCTCTCAATTAAATAATTAATCAATTCTGATATGAAGCCTTTATTAATTTTTTTTGTTCAGTTTTGAACACATTCTCTGTTATTTGTTGACTTTGATCCTGAAAATGTTTAGAACTGTCATAGTGAAACTGTCAAGAATTGAGTTTGTTATTTTTTTTCCTTGTAAACGATAAACAAAAAAATATAATTTGTATTTGTTTGCATTAGTCTAATGCAGCCACGCCTTTGGAAACACAAAAAAGATTTTTCCACAAATATTCCATGATAATATTTGAGATGTAAAATTTTAATGGTGTCCAAATTTTTTTTTTCCACCACTGTATAGGTATAAAGAGGTTTTATGTCTGCAAACTATTGACGGGACACCTTGAATTGCAATCAAGTGCAGTCAGTGATGGTTCTTTCTGTTAAGAATGTTTGAGCTGTAGAGGCCTTGTATTTGTAAAATTGACAAGCCAAGAAACGATATTCAAAATTTGGTGATGTCATTGCAATGTAAATCTATGGGCCGCATGCTCCCTAAGTCCAATAAACAGTTGTTATTACACATCCACATCTTAAAACTACAGCCTCACAGAGCTGCTTGCACCACTGTGTGTTTTCTCAGTGCTTAGCAATGGTTCGACGTGTGGCAGTGGTTGGAGCAGGCAATTCTGGTCTTGCTTGTATCAAGATCTGTGTTGATGAGGGCCTGGAACCTGTGTGCTTCGAAAGCAGTGATGACATTGGCGGTCTATGGAAATTTAAGGTGAGTTTGGGGACATGATTTAAAAGACTGTCCCACATATTAATATTATTCCCAATTCAGGATGTGTGGTATGATGCTGCATGGCCAAAAGGTTTTCCATCACATCTGGAATACATCTCTGTGATATATGGAAAAAGGATGTGTTGTGCACAAGTTATTCCCAGTGCTATTAATGAAGTGTAAAGGGTCCTCATCCTACTGATGTTTTTTCAGCCCTATGTCTTGTTGTTCTTTGTGTCCACAGGAGTCATTAGAGCCAGGGCGAACCAGCATCTATCACTCCTTGGTGTCCAACACCTCCAAAGAGATAATGTGTTTCAGTGATTTCCCCATGCCTGCTGACTATCCAAACTACCTGCACCACTCCCAGCTGCTGCAGTACTTCAGGCTTTATGCCGACCACTTTCACCTGCTCAAATACATTCATTTCCAGGTCTTTAAGCCAGGAGCGTCACTGCTTTTTAAACAAGGTTTACATGCTATAAAGTCAAAGATAACTAATGCTTGTGTGTTTGTTTGTGTGAATGTGGATGTGCATGCTTCAGACCAGAGTAAGGAGTGTCACACAAAGGCCAGATTTCTCTCTGTCTGGTCAGTGGGACATCGTCACTATTAACAGGGATGGAGAGGAGGAGAGACATGTCTTTGATGCTGTTATGGTGTGTTCAGGCCACTTCACCCAGCCAGTCTTTCCCCTGTCAGATTTTCCAGGTTGGTGAACAATAACATTTTTCTAATAAGACAATTTGATGGAGGAGCAAAGTGGAACAATTTAGTCAACATTCTCGCAAGGAACTCTTACTTTCCTTTGATCTGTTGCACTATCTCTCCAGGATATGAGATGTTTTCTGGCAGGTGTATTCACAGCTGGGAATATAGAAATGCAGATGCCTACAGAGGAAAGAGGGTTGTGGTGGTTGGTATTGGCAACTCCGGAGGAGACATTGCAGTGGAGATTAGTAGATCTGCAGAGAAGGTAGGACAGAATGCAATCATTGATTTGAAAACAATACATAGTGCTGCTGCTTTGCACTGCACTGTTACACTAACAGAACAGTATGTCTATTTACATCCAGTCTGTTAACTCTCTGACAGACATTTCTTAGCACACGCCAGGGGGCCTGGGTGATAGGCAGGATGTCCAGCGGTGGACTCCCTGTAGACATGATAGCTATCACCAGATTCAACAGCATCGTCACATTGCTACTTCCCTCTTTGGTCAACTGGGCAGTCGAAAGAACACTGAACAACAAATATGATCACGCACTGTATGGCCTGAAGCCCAGTTACAGGTGACTTGTTTGTCCACGTTGAATACATTGTTGTTGTTATTTTGAATGTGATGTAATCATTGATGCAAGATCGGTATATTTTTTTCTTTCTTTCCTAGTATAATGGACAGAGGGCTTTTAATCAATGATGACCTTCCTGGTCGAATCCTTTTGGGGGCGCTAACAATGAAACCCAATCTGAAAGCATTCACACACTCTGGAGTTGTGTTTGAAGATGGCACTGTGGAGGAGAACATTGATAACGTGGTCTTCTGTACAGGTTATAATGGAAACTTCCCCTTCCTGCCTCCAGCTCTATATGAGGGGCCTCATGAAGAGCTGACATTGTACAAGTAAGTATACAGTAGACAGGGTTTTTGTATAGCTAGTGCTCACTTTTTATTTTGTCAAGAATGACATGTAATTGATACTTCATATAGAGGGATTATCAGTCTACATCACTCCCCGCTCTACTGTATCATGTTGTGCTGTTGGTTGCACAATCCGTTAGGATTAGAGCAACAAAATGAGCAACTTTTGTGGAATGCCATCAATTCACACCCTTTCAAGGCCAACAGGATGTTTTTGGTTGCAATCCATCAAAAGAAGCAATTGGAACGAGCAGATGAACCTGATAAACCTGGCCATCCCATGCGACGTGGCATTTAGGACTTCAGACAGCAAATCTAAAAAACAGTATTGGGAGATCCCAGCTGTAATAGCTACCATATGCTGGAATGATCCAGATGCAAAAAATATGTTAAAAAAAAAAAAGGTCAAAAGGAGTTTGTATTGTGTAACTCTCTCTCATGGCTGGCTCCAAATCTGCTGGAGTTCCTCCAGCAGCTCCAAAATGAAAAGGCTGGATAGGTGATATGTTAAACGTTTCCTCATTCATTCCAAAAAAGTTCACACAAGGGTGAAAAATGTGTTCTCTATGTCTTCTTTTATAATTTTTCCTGTTTTCAGTGACCCATCATATTTTAGATCTTAATCATTTTATGTATGATTGTTTTATAATATTTCTATTAAAAGTGTGACCTAACAGGCTTTTTGATATTTCAGGAGACTGTTTCCTCCTTCTCTATTACAACCCACACTGGCCGTTATGGGTTTTTTCCAGAATAATGGACCAACCATGCCTGTTGTGGAAATGCAGGCTCGATGGGCTGTAAAGGTCTTTTCTGGTAAATAACTGTTAACTTTTAAGGTACTAAATTCAATATCCAGAGCATTAATGTAGCAAAATAAAAAGGAGTCAATATCAGCACTTTCATCATGTTTAGCACTGTTAGCTGACTAGTTTCCGCTGTGTTAAGAACCATTGAGAGGCAATGGAAATGCTCCAAAATCATATTTAGCACACACTCACACACACACACACACACACACACATACTCACAGCTCTGAGAAGCAAAATGTGTCAGTGTGGTATATTTTAATCTTCAAGGTTTGAGCCATCTTCCACCTAAGGAGAAAATGCTGGAGGCCATCGAGTGTGAGAGGAAGAGAAACATGAAAAGGTAGACATCATCTTCACAGTGATGCCCTTTCAATGGCTTCATTCATGTTGTAGAAAGCAGAAAAAATGATGTGTTAAAAGTTACATTTGACCAAATTGACTTGTCCTCTCAGGTATCCCTGCCCACAAAAGGCGGCTCTCTACTTAAATTACATCCCTTACATGGATTTTGTAGCCAACGAGGTCAGTTGAGTTTAGCTCTCTACAGAATTGTGTTACCATTTGTACTGTAAGTGTAAGGCACAACTGTCATGATAGTTTTCTATTTATAGATCAAGGTGCGACCTAACCTCCTGAGACTACTGCTGAGAGATCCTGTGCTCTGGGTGAAGGTCTTCTTTGGTCCCTGCACCCCTTATCAGTATCGTCTCATGGGGCCTGGACAGTGGGCCGGAGCCCGTCAGGCCATCCTCACTCAGATGGAGCGGGTTGCTCTACCTTTCCAAACCAGAGTGGTGCCAGAACCCGAGAGCAGGCCGTCTGTCCTCTTTTCTCCCTGGCTGCTCACATTTGGAGGAACGGTGATAATTGCTATCCTTCTGTCTAAAAGTGAGATTCCAGTGCTGCAGGGCGCAGCTCAGATTCTGGACAGGTGCAAGATTTACCTGAGGGATTCTTTAGTTTATTGATAAACTAAACAAACATGTTGAAATCTGGATATGGTTTGAAACATAATACAAAATGTTACATGTTCCAATATGATGTCAAATGTATTTCACTAATAAATCCACACTTAAAGGGGACATATTACACACCTTTTTCTGCAATTTCATATAGGTCTCAGATGTCCAACAATATTGTATTTTAAGTGTATTACCCCAAACTCAGCCCTGGTCCTGAATTCCAGCCAGTTTAAAATCACTGTATTGAGCTCTGCTGGGAACAGTCTGTTTCTGTGTCTGGACCTTTACATTTTCCTGAGCTGTGTCTGACCACGCCCCCCTCTGGAGAGAGGAAGTGGCTCTCTCTCTGGCCTTACCATGCACTTCTGTTTACTTCAAAATGCTACTGGCAGTGGCTAAAGAGGCTGACATGACTCTGCAGTGCATGGACAGTACCATTAACAGTAGTCAGAGTCACCCAAATTACAAATAAGTGTATAACGCTAGCTTCAAATGAGCCTTGTGCTCACAGAGCTTATGTTAAATGTTTCCTGATATTAAAAGGACCACCAGATCTTCCCAAAGTTTTGCTCCGAGCTGAGTTCCACGTACTCAACAGGTGCGGGGCGGTTCTATGCAAAATCAGGAACCGTGGGAAATTAAAACAGCTCACAGCAGCATACCTTTCTTGACAGAAAGCTACTCAAAGAAAACACATAGTTTTTTTTTCGTGTTTGGCATGTTTGTAAGAACAGCAGAGACCCAAATGTGTCTACACCCACAAAAAGTGAGTTTTGCAGAATATGTCCCCTTTAATGTCCAAAACGATCTGATATTAAGTGATAGAGAGTACATTGAGAATTGCAGGAGTCATGCACTTTGTCTGAGTCACACCCTAGCATTTTAGTGTGGTATAATAAGTATGATTTAAATAAGGTATATGCAGTAGTTTCAGAGATCAGTGAAACCTGTGCACTGCCATTGTGAGGCATCACCGAGTCTTAATGATGCAGGAAAAACATTTATTCAACTAAGTCTAAACTCTAAAAAATAAAGAAAATGGGGACCCAAACATGAAAATATTAAAAGAAATCATGGTTGTACATAGGGTTGCAAAATTTTCTATGGGAATATGTGAGAAATAACATTAATACATTGGAATAAACCAGAAATTTACAAAATTGAAGGTAAATATAGTTGGGAAAAATACTGTAGCATTATCTCAAATCAACCAGATTTAATGCAAGCACACGTGAATATCTATGCTATTCCTCAATCACATGCACACAGCATACTGCTTACTTGTGGAGGCCTCATAACCTACATGCAGTCACTGCCATTTGGTCAAACCTAAGACTCTTTGAGCTTGACAGTGACAGTGAAGACGATGAGTAGGATGTTGATGAGGTGAACATGGAGGATGTTGATGAGGCCCAGTAAGAGGCCATTGCCTGTAAGGGTTTTAGAGGCTTTCATGTAATACTTGGAATGGGACTTTTTTGTAGAGAAAAGGGCTTCTTTCATTTAAAATTATGAATGGAAAATTTTGAAAGAATTGATTGTTCAATGCAATAAAGGTTTAATATTCTACACACAAATCTGTGTCATTCTTAACTGTGACACAAACAAAATGTTTGGAAATCTATCTGTCTTAGGGCGAAAGGCAGGGTACACCCTGGACAAGTCGCCAGTTCATCACAGGGCACATAAATGTTTGATTATGATACAGGGTTTTTTTTCTTTTTCAATTACCCCCAATTTCCAGTTAATTCCCATAAAGTCTGAATAATTGTCATAAATTCCCATTATACTCATGGAAAGTTTCTGCTGGTGTATTTCCCAAATTACCCAGCTTAAACTACCATGGAAATTTTCCGGAAATTTACCAGGAATTTTCCGCCCCTTTGCAACTCTAGTTGTCCATGATGCACACAGGGTACAGTATACCTTCCTCTCCCTCTTCTAATGAAGTAAGAATTGAATCCATCAATATGAATCCTTATTGCCTCCTAACTACTTACCAATAGTTAAGTTTCAATGTTTGTCCTGAGGATGTGTCAGAGAAAAGCAAAGCAACATCTAACCTGCAAGTTGATGCAACAAGTAAATGTTCGTCAATACTGTTTGGATAGGTGGTTTTAAATGCCCCCAAGAGAATTCTGAGCCTTTATCATAGTCAGCATCTGATATTACGAGTCAGTGATCAGACAAAAAGAAAAAAAAAACTTTATCATCCAGATAAACACTTAGACTGCAAACCTGCAAGAGGAGGATAACCTGTTGTAGTGCCACTCCACTGCAGAGAGAACCACTACATGTAAACTAACAGAAAGATTGCAACCCACTAAATCAGACTTACTAATGTGTGTTGACTGTATTTCTGTGATGTTTTGTATTTCTTAAGCCATACACCATTCATGAACTGGCTCACAGGTAGAAGTCAAACATGAAACTATTGAATATTCCATTTTTTTGTTGTTTACCAACCAAATAATGAGCTGTGACCAATCAGTACCAATACAGTATCAGTATCAGTGGTGTACGTGAACTGAATGATAAACAAGATATGAAAGTGGTGAATAATACTGTAATTTGGGTAATATGATATATTGACTGATGATGTTTTGCAATGAAATTGAATAAATGTGAAGTTATGGAATGAAATCTGAAGTTTTGGAATAAGATGGCAACTATTCCATAACAACCTTTTATGTTATTAGGGTATGTATGAGCTAATGAACAATAATGGGGACTTTTGGGAGGACTTTAGAGATTATTTATATCCTATTGTAATTATTATTTAACTGCTGGCTTCCTATTCTGTTATTAGGTTTGTATCTGTTGTCAGTATAGCAAGAATTGCTGGGCTTATTTCTGTGAAAAAGGATAGATCTTAGAGCTACTAAGACAACTAAACTGAACAACTGAGGCACTCTGTTGCGTGGTGTGACAGCTGGTATGTAATGTGCACTGTCATGCAAGTAATAATTGATTGTGATTGATAGGTTGCTACAGCAGCATTGTCCAGTACGGTTGTTGTTAGTCTTAATTTTACAACTTCAACAATTTTAGAGTGTGTTTCAGTTTATGAAAGGTCATTGTAACATTATGGTTGCAAAAACTAAAATGGTAACGGCCAAAATCCAAGATGGCTATATCCAAAACACCAAACTTGAGGCTTCAAAGCCAGAGTCAACAACCTGTTTAGCCAGTTCTGCTTCATCTTGGAACTTACTGAACAAGGACCACTGTAGCTGTCTTGAAAGAATCATGTATTTTTTTAAAAAAATATTTATTTGGTAGCACACTGGTGAATTTTTGGATTAATGCATGCCATGTTGATTTTGCACAACCACTACCTACTGTCTCTTTGAACTTCAGAGCGTATGAAGGAACGTTAATTTAAACACCTGGATACTGGGAAGAAGGTGATATGTTTTGTTGATTTAATTTGTTTTTGGAACAAACATTTCCATAATTTATTTCCACAATTTCTGTTTTGAAAATGAAATAAATACAGTCAATCAGCTGAGCCGTTTTAACCATACTACAAAAGAAAAAAAGAATCCAAGTTGTTACTTATTTGTGTCAGGCACTTCTTGTACCTTTCCCTACCTTTTCTTCTGTATTCATTGCAAAGACATGGCATAGGATATACAATGGATCAATCATTAACCCGCCCTGTTTCTATGTTAAAACCTGACTGATTATCACATTTAAAGAGTGCAGTTTTAGTCCGTCATTGCTCATTCTCTGTGAAGAGCAGGTAAGGCTGATGCAGTGTTTTGCGTGGTAGGCTTTTGCTCAGTAGTTACTGCATAAATGCTTAATGCATCTTTATTTACAAATGTTACTGCAGTAATGTAATCACTTGTGTGTTTAATCTTATCTGTCTGACATTTAAAACACATGTAATGTATTGCTGTTTTTCTGTCTGGAGTCGACTTGCTGTCAGGTTCTTCCTCAGGGCACTGAGAAAAGTTTAGTATCTAGTTATTTTACTCACAGAAAATGCAGTTATGTAAACCATACTTTTATTCCAAGACAATCAGAGCAGGGCTATGCAGGCACTACACTGTAACATTTCAGGTTGCACACAGGTATATTCAGACCTACAGTGTAAGAATTTTTTTTTTTCGAACATTAAAGCATGAAAACGTTCTAGGAGAAACAAATTCTTTACATGTAATTTTGTGTCACAATACCGTGATTGTAAGGTCATGATTAATCTGAATTGTTTTCAAAACAAAAGTGATTTACTCAACAAGCTGAAATTAGAGGCAATTGGGGCTTTATAGACAGGGAAGGTAGGACCAAGCTGTATGGAGAGAGCCATTGTTTTTTAAAATAAGATGAAACTTTAATCTTGTTTAGCATTCATCTGTGTCATACACAAATTAATAGAATTGTCCTTGATTAACTCAAGTTAGGTGAAAGGCATTCATTTACATGTCAAGTCAAGTCAAGTCAACTTTGTATAGCCCAATACCACAAATTACTAATTTGCCTCAGAGGGCTTTACAATCTGCACAGGATATGACACCCTCTGTCCTTTACAAACGACCCTCACATCGACAAATTTATATGTAAATACAAACACAATGGGGTGTGAAAAAGCCTCACATAAAGCCTCTATAACAGATCAGAGTTGCCGGTGCTGTCAGCTGTGCTTCATCTCCAGTATGGTTCAGAAGGTGGCTGTGATCGGTGCAGGGATTTCTGGTCTTACCAGCATCAAGGCCTGTTTGGATGAAGGTCTGGAACCCACCTGCTTTGAGAGCAGCCATGACATTGGAGGTTTATGGCGATATAAGGTAAAGGACAATGCTTTTACATACACTCATATTTTCACGTCTTGAAAGTCTGTAATATAAAATTATGGAGGAATATACTGCACATGGAGAGCTGTTATCCACAGTTCAACTGTGAGAGCTCTTAAAACAGCACACAATATTTTGGGGAATTTGACCCTGTAATCACATCTCTCACAGTTACCATTCTATCTTTGGTTGATTGGATTACTTATAAAGTAAGGTAAATACTTGTTGATTATTGTTATGTATTATCATTTAAATGAAAGTGTGAACTTGTAACAACATTGAAGCAGGATGTAGAAGTCCCTGGGTTTTGACTATTATACAGATACACAACATGTATGTCAATGACATGTTTCCCTGAAAGATTTTGAGCATAAATAGCTTGCAGGAAATCAAAAAGAGATTAATGCTAACATGTTTACTACTAAAACAGTAGTCATCATACAATAACAAAGAACTCCTTTAAAATTTAGAACATGCAGCAGAGTAAATATGTGATACTACTAATGTATTATACTACTACATGTATTTGCTGTGACAATTGTGGACCAATTGGCAAAGTGAAGTGATATAAAATGCCTGTCTATATTATCTTTCTGTAGGAGAAGCCAGAGCCTGGGCGTGCCACCGTCTATCAGTCGGTTGTCATCAACAGCTCCAAAGAGATGATGACTTTCAGCGATTTCCCTCCTCCAGCTGAGCTCCCCAACAACATGCACCACTCTGAGGTGCTGCTATATGTGCGCCTTTACGCTCAGGCCTTCAAACTGCTGCAACATATACACTTTAAGGTCAGTGAGCTTTAGGATTGTTTATACAGCCAATAACCAAATGTTTTTTTTTCTCTGGAATAAAGCATACAGGCCTTAAACTCAATAAGCACATTAATACTTTGACTCATAATGGCAGTAAAACTGATGGAATGCTAAAAAACATTACAAAATGTAAGTAGGTTAAAACTGAATAATTGAACATTTATTTACGCCTGAAGGACAGGAAGACAATGAGAGTGGTAGTTTCTCTTTTTTTTTTTTAAATATCTGACTGTATTCAAAAAGCCCTTATTTTTAGCTTTTAAGGGCTGTGTATGAATAAATTGTGGTATAAGCCATTGCATGTTTATTTAGTTCTTATAGGTGCTAAATATGGGCTACCAACAGTAATGGACAATATTCAATATTGTGTGTGTGTGTGTGTGTGTGTGTGTGTGTGTGTGTGTCAGACGTCTGTGGTCAGTGTGAGGCAGACCTTGGATTTTGCAATGACGGGCCAGTGGGAGGTGGAGACAGAGGGGCGAGAGAGTCAGAGGGAGACTCATATTTTTGATGCAGTGATAGTTTGCACCGGACACTTCACTCAGCCTCACCTTCCACTCAGAGACTTCCCAGGTACCAAGAATCAGTATTTTATAAGTTGAGAGTGAGAGCTTGAAGCTGCTGTTTTACTGCTCATCAATTTGTGGAGAATGAAAATAATAAACATGTTTTTTATTCCATCTCAGGTATTGAGACCTTTGAAGGCAGATATTTTCACAGCTGGGATTATCGTAATGCTGAGGGTCTGCAAGGAAAAAGAGTGGTGGTGATTGGGATCGGGAATTCTGGAGGTGATATCGCTGTGGATATCAGTAGAGTTGCTGAAAAGGTACTCAACTATACTACATTTATGTACATTTGTGACTTTTTCAAATGTTTTATATTGCTGTAGATGACTGTATAAATGAATGTATTCTTTGATCTAAAAGCTGAGCACGTAAATCTTAATCCTCTATGTGCTGACCTGACCTGCAGGTTTTCCTCAGCACCAGGAGCGGAGCGTGGGTCGTCAGCCGTGTGGGACAGAGGGGTATCCCAGCTGACCTCATTGGTACTTCTCGAATGGATATGATGTTTAAGAGGCTCTTCCCCATGTGGATCAGCAGACTGGTGGAGAAGAAGTTGGAAGAAGTATTTGACCACAGACTATATGGTCTGAAACCAAAGCACAGGTAACAAGATATTAAGATAAAGATTTATCCATCCATTTTCTACCACTTATCCCCATAGGGTCGCAGGGGCGCTTCTTAGGACGGAAGTCAGGGTACACCCTGGACAAGTCGCCACCTCATCACAGGGCACAGAGACAGTCACTCACACTCACATTCACAACTACGGTCAACTTAAATTAGCCAATTAACCTAATCCCCATGCATGTTTTTGGATGGTGGGAGGAAGCCAGAGTACACACAGAGAACCCACGCAGAAATGGGGAGAACATGCAAACTCCACACAGAAAGGCCCCAGGCCGGAAATCAAACCTGGTAACTTCTTGCTGTGAGGCGATAGTACTAACGACTACACCACCGTGCCGCTCAAGATAATGATTTAGTTAATTATTTTTTACATATCTAGCAGTGCCTCAGACCGCAATGTTAATTACACCCCATAATATGAGCATTTGGCAAAACGTTTTCACGTATATTTTCATATCATCATCATGAAATGAATGATGATATGAAACAGAAGACAGGTCATGTTTAGGTGTACGGTGCTTATAGTGCAGTGATGAACAATATGTCAATATGACAGTGGATGAATGGTGTTTCTGTGACTCTGAGGCTACTGTAGTTCCCTAACATACCACCACTGTCCTTTTGACAGTTTTTTTAAGCAGATCCCTGTTGTGAATGATGACCTGTCGGCTCGGATCCTCTCAGGTCGTGTTCAGGTGAAACCAAATGTGAAGGAGTTCAGTGGGTCCAGTGTGGTGTTTGATGATGGGAGCATCATAGAAAAGGTATGTATTAGAACAATTCTTAGAGTGTGTATTCTGATCTTTGTCCTACTATGTAAACAATATATCATGTGGATATACTGTATATTGGCACTGGAGTCAAACTTCAATGTAATTTAATGTAACTTAATGCTGATTTAAGCTTCCAGTTAAGTGTGTGTGTGTGTGTGTGTCACACAGGTGGATGTTGTGGTGTTTGCCACAGGCTACAACTACAGCTTCCCTATCCTGCCCTTAGCTCTACAGGCTAAATGTGGTTACAGGTTACATCTCTACAAGCATGTGTTCCCTCCTACATTGACCCAGCCTACTCTGGCAGTGGTGGGCTTCATCCATGCCCTCGGGGCAATCAACCCACTGGCTGAGATGCAGGCCCGGTGGGCTACAAGAGTGTTCAAAGGTAAGGTACAACACTCAATATAAATTTTATGCGCACCAAACAGGAAGAATCGTTGTTGTGTCAAGCTGATATAACTATGATAGAGTTATTACAGGTCTAATTCTTTGTGACATCAGTCCTTGTACAGTTCTGGCTTCCCTGCCACCTCGATCTGCAGTTGGAGGCCCACCTCCATCTGCAGTGCTTCTTGTTAGCTAACACAACCGTTGTACTTTTGCATGTCTGTATTTAAAGTTGACTTTTTTTTTTTTGCAGGTTTATGCAACCTCCCCTCTGAAGAGACCATGATGAAGGAAATTGACAAAGACACAGTAATCATGCATAAGAGGTAGGAAATATTAAGTATGAAACTGAATTGTAGATTCACACATAAGATGTTGACTTGATGATCACAAATAATCAGTTTCACTGTTATAAATACAGTTCACAATTACTTAATCTGGCAATTTTTTGTAGATTTAATCAATTAATCCTCCTTTAAAAATCTTAAGAAAGATAAAATCTAAATAAAATAAATATAATAATAGACTTTATTGGCGGAAGGGTTTTATGTGTCCTATTGGTCCTAGGAGCTAGATCCTCAGGGGTTGTGTGCCACTGGTAGGGTCACCCAAGGCAAACAGGTCCTAGGTGAGGGCCCAGACAAAGCACGGCTCAAAAACCCTCGATGATGAAGAAGCCAAATGGACGTAGTTTTCCCTCACCCGGTCACGGGTTACCGGGGCCCCCCTCACGTGCCAGGCATGGAGGTGGGGATCGATGGCCAGGGCCTGCACCCATGGGGCCCGAATAGGCAACGTGGATCCCCCTTCCCATGGGCTCACCACCTGTGGGAGGAATTAGATATAGACAGCTAAATATAGTCAGACTCACAGCTTGGGTCCTGGTACCAGTCCTCTAGAGAGGGATTGGACTCTGCTCTACTCTGGAGTTGCCCCCGGTGAGAGGCGCCGAGCAGGTGTGGGCATACTAATTGCCCCCCAGCTTGGAACCTCCACCCCGTTCTGCCAATCCAGAGACATTGTCCGTGATATCCATGTGATGTGGCAGAGTCGTGTCAACCACGGCAGTCTCCAGATTCTCACAGGCTGGTGCCTGGTGGTAAGAGATGCCATCAAGCTGATGAAGGAGTCCTTTCGGGCTTTTTGGCCTGTGAGACTCTGGACGCAGCTGATGGGTACCGACAGGCAAAGCGGAATGCAGCTTTGGTGATCTCTGAGGTAAAAAATTGGGCTTGAGAGGAGTTCAGTGATGCCCATGGAGAATGGCTTCTGGATGGCTTTGAGGAAATTCTGGTCCACCTTCTCAGGAAAAGGTAGCAGTGCACCATCAACACTGTGTATAGTGGGGATGGTGCACCACTGAAAAGGGTGGCATGCTTTCTCCAGGTCGGAGAAGAGATCCTGCCCCAAGTAAAGGGTTCATGAGTGACAAAAGAATGAAGTGGGAGATCGACAGGCGGATCGGCGCAGGTTCTGCAGTGATGCAGACGCTGTATCAATCCGTCATGGTGAAGAGGAGGCTGAGCCGAAAGGCAAAGCTCTCAATTAACCATTCGATCAACGTTCCTACCCTCACCCTACCCACAGCTAGTGATCGAAAGAACAAGATCACGGATATAACCAGCCAAAATGAGTTTCCTCTGCATGGTGTCCGGGCTCTCCCTTAGAGGCAGGGTAAGAAGCTCGGTCATCCGAGAGGGGCTCATAGTAGAGCCACTGCTCCTCCACATAGAGAGGAGCCAGATGAGGTGCCTCGGGCATCTGGTAAGAATGCCTCCTGGATGCCTCCCTGGGAAAGTGCACTGGGCATGTCCCACCAGCAGGAAGTCCCGGGGACAACCCAGGACACGGTGGAGAGACTATGTCTCCTGGCTGGCCTGGGAACGCCTCTGGATCTCCCCAGAAGAGCTGGATGAAGTGGCTGGGTTGAGAACCTGAGGAGCCAATAAATATTTTGCATTTTTCTTGAGAATGAATTAAAAATTAATAAAATCAATTATTAAGATTGGCAAGGCATTTTCTTTAAATCCACTAGCCATTGCAGCTTTACAGTCCACACACATCATTGCTATAAAAAAAGCTTCAAAAATCAGGTTTTTATTTTATTTTATTACAAAATTCATGATTTTGCATGATGATTTTCTGCCTGTGTCCCCTTACCTTGTGTATAAATAGTCTTGTCATTTGTATGTTTGTCGCGAGATCGTGGTTCAGTCCTGTTAGCACTCAGGTCTCCTGTTTCCACAAAGCACATTCCTCTGGATTCCCTCGAAGCTCCCCAGTTGGTTAGTGATTTTGATACCTTAGTTGTTTTGTTTTTTCCTTAGCATTAATCCCTCCTAGTGAGTAGCATTTCTGTTTCTTGTTTTGCACCAGTTTCCTCCTGAGCCAAGTGATTATTATTTCTTGTAATTTTACAGACTCATAGTTAGAGAGCCTTTTACTGTTTATAGCGTAGATCTCCACCTCATTGTGTGAGTGTTGGCTTGTTTTATTTTGTAATTTTTGGAAGCTTGTCTTTATATCCTCTAGTCTGATCCTCTTTGCAGAGTGCCTTTAGATAATCCCTTTCCCCTCGTTCTTTAATTTGGTAAGTTTTATAGCCTTGTGCTCCTCTCTGGTTTGTAAGTTTTGTAGCTGCCTAAGGGTGAGTCTTTAGATAGCCTTAGTTGTTTTTCCCTCAGCTTATCTGAGTGGTTTTCATTTATCCCCTTTTCTTTAGAGTAGTGTAGCCAGTAGGGATTCCCTGGTGCACTCTACATCTCGCCTGAAGACATGCACTACCCTTCCTTGCTTGGAAGCGCTTCTCCTGCTTGCCTCACCTGTTTTGTCTGTGAAAATAAAAGACTGTTTGTACCATCGCCACCTGTCTCATGACTCTCATGTGGGTTCCCAGACATGGAAGTCTCACACACTGTTCACTGTACATTCGTCCAGGCACATTTCTTCTGCACATATGCTTATTAAGCACTCACAGGATGTGCAACAGCACCACAACTTAGCTAAAAGAAGCCATGGAATGGAGGGTGTATAAGGATGTTTGTGTTTAGTATTTTATTTAAATCCCTTATAGAGTCCCATGAAGAAACAGAATTACTTTGTCTTTGTAATGTTATTTGTTTCTTTCTTTCTGCTAGATATATCTGCTCAGACCGTCAACCCCTCCAGGTGGAGTACATCCCCTATCTGGACTCTCTGGCTGAGCTGGTGGGTGTTCGACCAAACATACTGTGGCTCTTGCTGAGGGACCCCAGACTGGCTCTGCACGTTTTGCTGGGTCCCTGCACTCCTTACCAGTTCCGTCTGACCGGGCCAGGCCAGTGGGCTGGAGCCCGTCAGGCCATTCTCACTCAGTGGGAACGGGTGCTTAAGCCTTTCAAGACCAGAGTGGAACCAGAACCAGAGACCAGAACATCTTCTGGATGGAGCATCGTAGTGATTTTCTCAGCTGCTGCACTGCTGTGCAGCTTTTGCTACAATAAATACACTCTCTCCTCTTTCTTCTCAACTCTGACATTCTTCGGGTCTCCTCAATAAGGTGCAACATTGTAATAACATGAACGATAACATTATAAATGATAATACAATGATGGAGGCAGCAGTGATGCAGCACACTACTATACATCCTCTCTCTCCAAGTGCTGTAAGACAGGGCATGTATAATATTCTAATTCAACAATTTGATTAAGAAATAAAGTCTCTGATATGAACATGCTAATTTTGGCTACGTCTGTACAACATACTGATATCATTGTGTAAATATTCTTTGTTGTGGCTTTGCCCCGATTGTTCTCTGCCAACTCTTCTTTATCTTTGCATGAATCGGGTACAAAAAGGTCCTCTGTTCCTCCAGCTGTGGTGAAACAAACAACCGCAAACAGACGCCAGCTCGCCAACAGCCTGACGAGCCCAACGAAAACTGAACATCTAGCCTGCTAAATATACAGTTGATTTGTGCTGACGTTAAAAGAGCTACAGCCAATGAGAGCAGACTCGGTTGCTGCGAAATGTGGAACAACAACAACTTTTCTGTTTTGTTTGTTCACTACAAGGTAGGGCACAAACAACCTGAAGGGCTGCATTCTGCTCCGCTCGCAAATTGACTACAGTCAACCAGCCACCTCTCGCTGAGCCGCTCGTTGTTTTGTGAGCAAATGATTGCATGTAGAAAACAATGAACGGCTGTGAAAATAGTCTGACTTTTTTGCACTGGAAAACACTTACAGAGTCAACTGTCATAATGAAAGCATGACAAAACCATTTGACTATCTTGTTCGTGAACAGTGGAGTCAGGACTTTTCATCTTGATGACACTGACATTGACATGAAAACTTGCTTTTGAAGAATGAACTATCCATTTTGACCAAGTGACACACTTTTGCAGGTTATCAACTAGGAGAATGCATTAACTATTGCGCAAATATAAAATAGTGATGTAAGAAATGCACCAAAGTGACTGAGAAAAACTAATTGATTTTACCGTGGTTCTCTCAACATTTAGTTGCACCCTTCGACTAGCCTCAGCCATTGTGGGGCCGTGATTGACAAAATGACCCTTACTTGTCGCTCTGACTTCATCAGGAATCCACCTCTACTTGGCTTCTTCTTCTTCTTTTTCCTCTGTCTCCCCACATCCTCACCCTCTTCCACAAGGCTGACCTTCCATTTCTGTGTCACACTATTGTAGAAATGGTACACAGTAGATCCTGCTTGGTTTATATATGTAAATATGGGATCAATAGTCTTGTCTCCCCTTTGTCTTTGTCTAGTTTAGATTAATATCTCCCTCTCTCATAGGTTGAGTTATTTTGATTTTCTAGTTTAGATTAATATCTTTCTCTCATAGGTCAAGTTATTTTTTTTTCTAGTTGAGATTATTCTCTCCCTTTTTCTCCATACGTCAAGCTATTTGGTTTCCTAGTTTAGTTTAGTTTAGATTATTATCTCCATTTAGTATAGGTTGAGTTTATGTTGCAGTGTTTATTCCTCCCTCCTTAGGTGAGCGTTTTTATTTCTAGCATTAGGTTTTTGTTTTCTCCCTTCCTAGGTGAGCCTTTTGGCTTCCGAGTCCCCGTTTAAACGAAGGTGAGTACCACCATTTACATGCAGGCATGAAAACAGAGTTTTCACAAATCTCAACTTTGGCTTACGGAGGCCACATAACCTACATTCACTGTCCCTGCCTTTCAGGCAAACCTTAGCCTCTTTGAGCCTGACACAATGCTCAGCATGGCTGGACAGTGACACTGAAGAGGATGAGTCAGATGTTGATGAGGTGAAGGCCCAGGAAGAGGCCATTGCCAGAAAAAAATTCAGAGGCTTACATTATACTGTAATATTTGTGGGTTTGTACCATGGCAATGCCAAAAATGTCAGGACCTTTAAATAAAAAACAAGAAAGGACGTAGAGTACAAAAGATTAGTCTTTATTAACAATGCTTAAAGGTAATTCATAAAAAGCTGGAGGGCTACAGCCAGGTGGAGGCAAGGAATAGCGAAGCACGGACTCCTTTAAAGAGGCTACCTCATCACAGAACACTGACAAATCACTGCACACAGGGCTAGCCTCGCTAGCGTAGGGCACACCTTCTTCACATCATGCTATGTTGAAATCCCACCACAAACTAGGAGGAGTTAAATTTTAACATAGGGCAAAACCTTGCAAGTAAGCATACACCCTGTAACTAGAGGCCCTGCAATCTTAAATAGACACTCAAAGAGGAGCCATGAAAGCTCCGCCCACAAACATAAAGTATCGATTAGCCTTGTGAAAGGCAAATCAAACACATTCAACTCCCATCCATCCATTATCTACCGCTTATTCTCATAGGGTCGCGGGGGGGCTGGAGCCTATCCCAGCTGTCTTAGGGCGGAAGGCAGGGTACACATGGACAAGTCGCCACCTCATCGCAGGGCACATAGAGACAGACAACCACTCACTCTCTCATTCTTACCCACGGTCAATTTAAATTAGCCAATTAACCTAATCCCCATGCATGTTTTTGGATGGTGGGAGGAAGCTGCAGTACACGGAGAGAACCCACGCAGACACGGTGAGAACATGCAAACTCCACACAGAACAGCCCCAGGCCTGGGATTCGAACCTGGTACCTTCTTGCTGTGAGGCAACAGTGCTACACACATTCAACTTGCTCAAACAAATCCATTTAACTCATTTAGTAATTATGGCTGGGGTATATTTTCACAGAACGTACCGAAAGGTGCTGGTTTGCGTTCGCTATTATCCGATTTTATGTTGAGAAGAAAGAGGAAGAGGAGCTTTAAAGACTGAATGCAACCAATGTTCTTCTCTTCCATCTCCCTCACAAATAATTAAATCATAAAATAGTATTTTCCCTTGCTTTTATCTGCATCACGACAGAGAACTGCGAGGGCTCGAGGGGTCTCCATAGCTACGGAGTCGGATAACGTATTACGTAGTCAGAGAAGTATATTCCAGCCTGTAGCTCCGCTGTCACCGCAATGAAGAAGCATAAACCAGGCTTTAGCCTGACACGCACCTCCAAAAAATCCTGACTACGCGTCACGTCAACGCGTTGAGAAGCGAACGGCAAGGACTGTGATTGGTCCGCTCAGAACATTATTTCCGGTGGTTGCTACACAGAAGCATAAACCAGGTTTAAGGCCAAACACCACAAGTAAAACAGAGCATTAATATCACTACAGCATGGTGTAGTGGTTAGCACTGTCGCCTCACAGCAAGAAGGTACAGTGTTCGAATCCCGGCCCGGGACCTTCTGTGTGGAGTTTGCATGTTCTCCCCGTGTCTGTGTGGGTTCTCTCCGAGTACTCCGGCTTCCTCCCACCATCCAAAACATGCATGGGGATTAGGTTAATTGACTAATTTAAATTGACCGTAGGTGTGAATGCGAGTGTGAGTGGTTGTCTGTCTCTCTGTGCCCTGTGATGAGGTGGCAACTTGTCCAGGGTGTACCCTGTCTTTCACCCTAAGACAGCTGGGATAGACTCCAACCCCCCCGTGACCCTATGTGTGGGGTTCTCCCTGTGTCTGTGTGGGTTCTCTCTGGGCTTCCTCCCACCATCAAAAAAAAAGGAAGGGGGATTAGGGTAATTTAAATTGTCCGTAGGTGTGAATGTGAGTGTGAGTGGTTGTCTGTCTCTATGCTCTATGTGCCCAGCAATGAACTGGCAACTTGTCCAGGGTGTACCCTTGCCTTTCACCCTAAAACAGCTGGATTAGATGGATGTCAATTAGACCCTCCGTGACCCTATGTGAGGATAAACGGTGGAAAAAGGATGGATGTATGGATCTTAACCCAGTTAATTCCCACAAAGTCCAACAATGACCACAAGTAGTACTTCTGTGTCATCTTTGTACTTATTAAACAAGGACCACTGAAGCTGTCTTGAATTAATTATTTTTTTACAGTGTTCTGTTATAATTCTGTAAAAATTAACAGATATTTGGCATCAAGTTGTGCTGAACTTTAGAGCGTATGAAAGAACATACCTAAATGTAAACTCCTGGATACTGGGAAGAAGGTGATATGGTTTTTTTTTTTTTTTGTGACATTGCAATCCTTGTGTCTTGTTCCTCTTGACTTGGAAGTTGAGGCCAAGTTGTTACTTACTTGTGTCAGGCACTTCTTGTAACTTTCCCTACCTTTCCTGTGGTATTCATAGCAAAGACATGGCCTGGGATGTACAATGGATCAGTCATTAACCTGCCCTGTTTCTGTGTTAAAACCTGACTGATGATCATATTTAAAGAGTGCAGTTTCAATCCGTCATTGCTCATTGTCTGTGAAGACCAGGTAAGGCTGATGCAGTGCGGTTTTTGGTAGTTTGCAGTTGGTTTTGTGTGGTAGGCTACAGGTGCAATACTATTTTTAAGAAAATACTGTCAGTTACAATTACTGCAGCTATTGAGTAAAGGCTGCGCTTGTACTTTTGTTTCTATGTTGAGAGAGAGGCACAGTAGTAAATGCTTAATGCATCTCAATTACTGACAAATGTTACTGCAATAATGTAATCACTTGAGTGTTTAATCTTATCTGTCTGACATGTAAAACACATGTAATGTATTGCCATCTTTCTGTCTGGACCTGCTGTCTGTTACCAGGTTCTTCCTCTGAGAACTGAGAACAGTTTAGTAGTTATTTTACTCATAGAAAATGCAGTTATGTAAACCATGTTTTCATTCCAAGACAATTAGGGCTATGCAGGTGCTAAAATGGAAAGTTTAAGAAACATATTCTTTACATGTCATTTTGTATCACCTTGATTGTAAGGTCATGATTAAGTTGCATTGTTTTCAAAATTTAAGTAATTCACATAACAAACTGAGATTGCTAAATTCATTTCAAAGGTATGAAAAAACACACGAAGAGTGGATGACAGTGATTATCAGTCTACCAATAACCAAACAGGAGCCTGCAGCAAAGGAAACGCAGCCAGGGAAGGTCGGGTCAAGTTGTATGGAGAAAGCCATTGTATTTTTTAAATAAGATGAAACTTAAATCTTATTTAGCACTCATCTGAGTCACACAAATCAGTAAAATTATTAACTCAAGCAAGGTAAAAGGCATTCATGTACATTACATTACAAAACAATGAATACATTTTCTCTTACTCCAGATGCAACTTCTATAACAGATAAGAGTTGCCGGTGCTGTCAGCTGTGCTTCATCTCCAGTATGGTTCAGAAGGTGGCTGTGATCGGTGCAGGGATTTCTGGTCTTACCAGCATCAAGGCCTGTTTGGATGAAGGTCTGGAACCCACCTGCTTTGAGAGCAGCCATGACATTGGAGGTTTATGGCGATATAAGGTTAGGGACAATGCTTTTACATACACTCATATTTTCACGTCCAGAAAGTCTGTAATATAAAATTATGGAGGAATATACTGCACATAGAAAGCTGTTATCCACATTTCAACTGTGAGAGCTCTTAAAACAGCACACAATATTTTGGGAAATTTGATCCTGTAATCACATCTCTCACATTCTATCTTTGGTCGATTGGATTACTTATACAGTAAGGTAAATACTTGTTGATTATTGTTATGTATTATCATTTAAATGAAAGTGTGAACTCATAACAACATTGAAGCAGGATGTAGAAGTCCCTGGCTTTTGACTACTATACAGATACACAACATGTATGACAATGACATGTTTCCCTGAAAGATTTTGAGCATAAATAGCTTGCAGGAAATCAAAAAGAGATTAATTCTAACTGCTTGTTGTTGTGTTACTGCTAGAACAGTAGTCATCATACAATAACAAAAAAACTCCTTTAAAATTTGGGACATGCAGCAGAGTAAATATGTGATATTTGTTGTTACAGTTGTAGACCTGTTGGCAAAGTGAAGTGATATAAAATGACTGTCTTTATATTATCTTTCTGTAGGAGAAGCCAGAGCCTGGGCGTGCCACCGTCTATCAGTCGGTGGTTGTCAACAGCTCCAAAGAGATGATGACTTTCAGCGATTTCCCTCCTCCAGCTGAGCTCCCCAACAACATGCACCACTCTGAGGTGCTGCTATATGTGCGCCTTTACGCTCAGGCCTTCAAACTGCTGCAACATATACACTTTAAGGTCAGTGAGCTTTAAGGATTGTTTATAGAGCTCATGGTTTTTTTCTGTGGAATAAAGCATACAGGCCTCTCCAACAGGTTCTTAAACACAATAAGCACATTAATCCTTTGACTCATGATGGCTGTAAAACTGATGGATGAATACCTGCAAATTTACTGGTAAATATAAGCAGGTTAAAACTGAATAATTTAAAATGTATTTATCCCTGAAGGACAGCAATACAATGAGTGTGGTACTTTTTTTAAATATTTGAATGTATTCATGAAGCCCTGTAGCTTTTAAGGGCTTTGTATAAATAAATTGTGTTATAAGCCATTGAATGTTTATTTACTTCTTAGAGGTGCTAAATATGGGCTACCATATCCAGTAATCCATCCATCCATTTTCTACCGCTTACCATCACATAAGGTCGCGGGGTGGCTGGAGCCTATCCCAGCTGTCTTAAGGTGGAAGGCAGGGTACACCCTGGATAAGTCTCCAGTTCATCGCAGGGCACATAGAGACAGACAACCACTCACTGTCACATTCACACCTACAGTCAATTTATATTGGCCAGTTAACTTATTCCCCATACATGTTTTTGGATGGTGGGAGGAAGCCGGAGTACCCGGAGAGAACCCACGCAGACATGGGGAGAACATGCAAACTCCATACAGAAAGGCCCGGTCCAGGAATCAAACCCGGTACCTTCTTGCTGTGAGGCGACAGTGCTAACCACTACACCATCACCAGTAATAATGGAGAATATTCAATATTGTGTGTGTGCGTGTGTGTGTGTGTGTGTGTGTGTGTGTCAGACGTCTGTGGTCAGTGTGAGGCAGACCTTGGATTTTGCTACGACGGGCCAGTGGGAGGTGGAGACAGAGGGGAGAGAGAGTCAGAGGGAGACTCATATTTTTGATGCAGTGATAGTTTGCACCGGACACTTCACTCAGCCTCACCTTCCACTCAGAGACTTCCCAGGTACCAAGAATCAGTATTTTATAAATTGAGAGTGAGAGCTTGAAGCTGCTACAACTTCACAGAGTTTTACTGCTCATCAATTTGTGGAGAATGAAAATAATAGACATGTTTTTTAATTCCATCTAAGGTATTGAGACCTTTGAAGGCAGATATTTTCACAGCTGGGATTATCGTAATGCTGAGGGTCTGCAAGGAAAAAGAGTGGTGGTGATTGGGATTGGGAATTCTGGAGGTGATATCGCTGTGGATATCAGTAGAGTTGCTGAAAAGGTACTCAACTACATTTTTGTGACGTTTCAAATGTTTCATATTGTTGTAGTTTGCTGTAGCTAAAAATGAACGTATTCTTTGATAAATGTGATCTAAAAGCTGAGCACGTAAATCTTAATCCTCTATGTGCTGACCTGACCTGCAGGTTTTCCTCAGCACCAGGAGCGGAGCGTGGGTCGTCGGCCGTGTGGGACAGAGGGGTATCCCAGCTGACCTCATTGGTACTTCTCGAATGGATATGATGTTAA
This sequence comes from Synanceia verrucosa, assembly GCA_029721515.1. NCBI lineage: Eukaryota > Metazoa > Chordata > Actinopteri > Perciformes > Synanceiidae > Synanceia > Synanceia verrucosa. The sequence continues at coordinate 7,620,186 of CM056558.1, forward strand.
AGAAGCTCTTCCCCATGTGGATCAGCAGACTGGTGGAGAAGAAGTTGGAAGAAGTATTTGACCACAAACTATATGGTCTGAAACCAAAACACAGGTAACAAGATATTAAGATAAAGACTTCATAGTATTGTGTGCTCAACGCATTAGTTCATTTTTACATATCTAGTAGTGCCTCAGACCACAATGTTCGTTACACCTCATAATATGGAAATTTGGAAGAGCATAGCACATACTGCTGATTTTGATTTCAGTGCTGCCTTACCAGCAAGGTAAAAAGTTTGTCCTGCAGGTGACATCTGAACTTAGAAGTGTTCAAGTAAGCTTTGTGCATTTATTTTATAGTTCTAGCACCTATGCACCACACTTTGTTTTTCACATACTGTATATTTTTATATGATCATCCTATGTCCCAAAGAAACATTTGGCCTCATGATGGTGCTAGAAGAGATCATGTAGAGGTGCACGGTGCTTATAGAGCAGTGATGAACAATATGTCAATATGACAGTGGATGAATGGTGTTTTTGTGCCTCTGAGGCTACTGTAGTTCCCTAACATACCTCCATTGTCCTTTTGACAGTTTTTTTAAGCAGATCCCTGTTGTGAATGATGACCTGTCGGCTCGGATCCTCTCAGGTCGTGTTCAGGTGAAACCAAATGTGAAGGAGTTCAGTGGATCCAGTGTGGTGTTTGATGATGGGAGCATCATAGAAAAGGTACTGTATGTATTAGTACAATTCTTTGACTATGTATTCTCATCTTTGTCATGTTATGTAACCATGTACAGTATATATATTGCATTTCGTACTAGAGTCAAAGTTCAAAGTCTGGTTCTGAAAGGGAAATAATTGATCACAATGTAACTTCATGCTGATTTAATCTTCCAGTTAATGTGTGTGTGTGTGTGTGTCACACACAGGTGGATGTTGTGGTGTTTGCCACAGGCTACAACTACAGCTTCCCTATCTTGCCCTTAGCTCTACAGGCTAAATGTGGTTACAGGTTACGTCTCTACAAGCATGTGTTCCCTCCTACATTGACCCGGCCTACTCTGGCAGTGGTGGGCTTTATCCATGCACTCGGGGCAGTCAACCCACTGGCTGAGATGCAGGCCCGGTGGGCTACAAGAGTGTTCAAAGGTAAGGCACAACAATCAATATGAATTTTATGACCACCAAACAGTAAGAATAAAGTCAAGGGTAAAGTTATTATAGGTCTGATTCTTCTGACATCAGGCCCAGCTCCATGTGCAGTGCTTTCTGTTAGCTAACACAGGCTTATCCAACCTATGCAGGCTTATCCAACCTCCCCTCTGAAGAGACCATGATGAAGGAAATTGACAAAGACACAATAATCATGTCTAAAAGGTAGGAAATAAGTATGAAAATGAATTATTCTGTGAGAAGGACTTAGACAAAGCACAGCTCAAAAACTCTCTGTGATGAAGAAGACAAATGGACCTACTTTTCCCTCACCTGGACGCGGGTCACCAGGGACCCCCTAGTGAGCCCGGCCTGAAGGTGGGGCTCGATGGCAAGCCCCTGATGGCCAGGCCTGCACCCATGGGGCCTGGCCACATATAGCCTGAAGAGGCAACATAGATCCCTCTTTGCATGGGCTCACCACCTGTGGGAGGAGCCAAGGGGCGGTTGCAGTGTGAGCTGGGTGGTAGCCGTTGGTGGGTACCACCCAGTTGAGACATTATGGCTACATATAGTCGAGTTTACCTCAACGTGCAGCTCGGGCCAAGAAGGTGCGGAGTAGGTGTGGGCATACTAATTGCACCTCGGCTCAGTGCCTGCAAGTTGGGATTTACCCCGGTGAACGAGAGGGTAGCCTCCCTCCGCCTTCGGGTAAGGGGGCGAGTCCTGACTGTGTGTGTGTGTTCAGAGTACCCACCCTTAGTCCTTAGAGGGGGTGCTGGAGAGAGCTTCCTCTGGGGACTCCCTTGTGCTACTGGGGGACTTAAATGCTCATGTGGGCAATGACAGTGAGACCTGCAGAGGTGTCATTGGGAGGAATGTCTAGCAGAGTCCCCTATCAGAAGGAGTTTCAATTCACACCTCTGGCAGAACTTCGATCACGGGGGAGGCGGGGGACACTGAGTCAGAATGGGCCATGTTGCATGCCTCCATTGCAGAGGCGGCCAACTAGAGCTGTGGCTGTAAGGCGGTCGGTGTCTCTTGCAATCCCTGAAAATGTTGGTGGTCAATGGCAGTGAGGGATGTCATCAAGCTGAAGGAGGAAGCTGAGTACCAGCAGGCCAAGTAGAATGCAGCTTAGTGGTTGCTGAGGCAAAAATTCGGATGTGGGAGACTTCAGTGAGGCCATGGAGAATTACTTCCAGACGGCTTCAAGGAAATTCTGGTCCACCATCCGGCGTCTCAGGAGAGGGAAGCAACACTCAGGACGTTGTGATTTGGGGACAATGCTTTGAGGACCTCCTCAATTCCACTGACACACTTTCCTATGAGGAAGCAGAATCTGGGGACCCTGAGACGGTCTCTCCTATTTCTTGGGTTGAGGTCACAGAGGTGGTTAAAAAGTTCCTTGGCACAGTAGAGCCAGTCCTCCTCCACTTCGCAAGGTGGCTTGGGCATCTGATTAGGATGCCCCCTGGCTGCCTTCCTGCTGAGGTGTACCACACATCCCACCGTTAGGAGACCCTGGGGACGACCCAGGACACGCTGGAGAAACTATGTCTTCCGGCTGGCATGGGAATGGCTCGGGATCCCTCCAGAAGAGCTGGACAAAGTGGCTGAAGAAGATGAATGGATAATGGATATCTTAACATTTCAGTCAATAAATAAATAAATAAGAATGGTAAGTCATTTTCTTTCAATCCACTATCGTTGCAGCTTTACAGTTCACACATATTGCTATAAAAAGTCCCCCAAATCTGGTAATTTTATTACAAAGTCCATCATTTTGCATGAACTCCCGTCTACTCATCATGTCTCAAAATTGTCCTGTTTTTGTTATATTTCTCTATTTTATTAAATATTAAATAAAAAAAGCAGAAATGGCAGCAAATATGTTTTAATAACCCATTGTTCATTGAACATTTGTCTAGGCACATTTTCTCTGCACATATACTTATGAAGCACTTACAAGCTGTTAAAAACATCAATACATAGCAACAGTGCCACAGCTTAGCTAAAAGAAGCCATGGGATGGAGGGTGTATGAGGATGTACAGTGAAACCTACAGAAAACAGAAACTACACATAACAAGAACCACAAAACATTTGGTACTATACAAAATATCAAGTTTGCTGTTACTATATACCCCCGATCTCATTTATCGCAGTCTTTATTAATTTGTTTGAATACGTGAAATATGTGTTTCTGTGTTAAAACTCACAGTGGCTGAACCCAAATGCAAGACTCAGACTCAAAGTATCAAATTAATAAATTTCATTTACAACAACTCAAAATCACTTGATTAGCAAGGTAATAATCTCTGACTAACCTTACCGCTAAACAGTACAAAACCAAAAATGCTTCTCTACGAAGGATGACTAAATAACCAGAGTATAAACGAAACAGAAAACTTCTAATATATACAACCTGACTATACAATGAATCCTGACTATATACAAAACCAAAGGCACTTCTCAAAGGAAGGAATATCTACACAAATAAAACAAAACAAAGCTGACTACAAAACTATCTAACTAAAAAACACTCAAAAGAGGGAGGAAGGAAATAACTAATCTAATAATTACTAAGTAAAAACGCTCACAAAAGGTGAGGGGAAAAATACAACACAAAGAAGAACTGCCACAGGCCTGGGGAAATGCCTTTCCATGAGGAAATGGGAAACAGCTGGAAACAATCAGGGGCGGGACAGAAAATCAACCAGATGCAGAAACAGGAGGGCAGAAAGTGACGTGACTGAAACGAGAGGAGACACAGTTTCCTTCAAAATAAAACATGACAGGACAATAAATAATAAACACAAGACAAAAAAATCACACTTAACTCAACATGATGTGGCCCAGCATAACATTTCTGTATACTGCTGATGTGTATATGATAATAACATCACTATTACCTCTTAAATGTCTCTTTTTGACATTCATGTTTGCATAGAATTAGTATTAGTTGTTTGTATTAAGTATTTTATTTTGATAAGTCCCATATAGAAACAGAATTACTTTGTCTTTGTAATGTTATTTGTTTCTTTCTTTCTGCTAGATATATCTGCTCAGAACGTCAACCCCTCCATGTAGAGCACATCCCCTACCTGGACTCTCTGGCTGAGCTGGTGGGTGTTCGACCAAACATACCGTGGCTCTTTCTGAGGGACCCCAGACTGGCTCTGCAGGTTTTGCTGGGTCCCTGCACTTCTTACCAGTTCCGTCTGACTGGACCAGGCCAGTGGGCTGGAGCCCGTCAGGCCATTCTCACTCAGTGGGAAAGGGTGCTTCAGCCTTTCAAGACCAGAGTGGAACCAGAACCAGAGACCAGAACATCTTCTAGATGGAGCATTGTATTGATTTTCTCAGCTGCTGCTCTGCTGTGCAGCTTTTGCTACTATAAATACACTTTCTCCTCTTTTTTCTCTACTCTGACATTCTTCAGATCTCCTCAGTAAGGTGCAACATCGTTGTCTCCCTCTTGTTGAGGGACATATCTGCGGTCATCCATTGCAACTTCAGTCAGTTGCTATGTCAACTTTCTGTGCTTCCTCTGGGACTTCCTGTATGGACCGGAAACTTGAAAAACGAATTACGTTTGCTATGTTTGTCCCTTTCAGGTATATATACACAAAGATAGCAACGCAACATGGCTGCCTCCTGTAAGGTGTAGGCTTGCACCCATGTAATATAATTAGCGATTCTAGCCCTACGATAATGCAAAATTGTGTACATTATTATATTACATTATATTTTGCATATTAATGGAATGAGTAGGTGATTATTGAAAAAGTGTACTTTGAAAATTACAATATATTACACAGTGTCCCTTAAAAAATATTTTCTCATTTAAAATATGCATCATTATCTATGTCTATGGCCAGCTCATTTACCTGCAGATGGCTTGACTTTCCAAACCCCGTCTAAGCTAACCATGAATAAATCCAAAAAAGGAAGGTCTCAGAGGGAAATAGACAGTGTCATTTATTGCCTTCTCTGTCAACTGGCTTGTCTGTGTGCTTCATATGTGGTGAAAAAATCTATCGACAGGTATCTATCTATCTATCCATCTATCTATCTATCTATCTATACATCCATCCATCCATCCAGCTATCTATCCATCTGTCTATTGTTTGTCATGCTGCATTTTATCTAATGTTCTGATCTTACATGACCATTTTGTCAGAGACAATACAGTTTTGACGAGGAGAAATGTCATTATTGTTATGAAAAATTAAATTCACAGATGAGAGTGTGTTGTGAAGAAGAAGAAGAAGAAGAATTCCTTTATTAATCCCTCAATGAGGGAAATTACATTTTTTCACTCTGTTAGTATATATATATATATTTTTCAATTGCACATTACACACACAAGTCATGAAACAAACACATGCACATGCATTAGAGGAGAGGTGTCAGAGTGAGGGGGCTGCCCCTTATCCAGGCGCCCCGAGCAGTTGGGGATTCGGTGCCTTGCTCAAGGGCACCTCGGCAGTGCCCAGGAGGAGGAACTGGCACCTCTCCAGCTACCAGTCCACTCTCCACATTTTGGTCCGACCTGTGATTAATCGTTACAGTTTTTCTCAGTCACTTTGGTACATTTCTCACATCACTATTTACATTTGCACAACAGTTAATGCATTTTTCACAACAATTGGTACACACTGCAAAACCCAGTAGATAACCTGCAAAAGTGTGTCACTTGCTCAAAATGGATAGGTCATTCCTCAAAAGCAAGTATTCCTGTCAAGGAGAGTGTCACTGTCATCGACATGAAAAGTCCTGATATCACTGTTCATGAACTGGATAGGCAAACGGCTTTGTCATGTTTTCATTATGACAGTTTACTGTGTCTTTTCCAATGCCAAAAAAATAAAATGCCGAAGACAACACTACAACACATTACACATTATTAGGTTTCACTTTTTTTTTTACTGCATGTGCTCTTTGTAATTCTAAAAGAATAATTACACCCTTATTTACAATAAACATAAACTACCTTTGGGTTGAGTTTGAATGGATTTACTATTCCAAAATATATGGTCATTCTCTACAGCAGCTCTTTGTATGTCTCTCAACCTTATGACATTGTTTGCAGTCACCATAGCACAAATGGCTTCCTCTTGTTGTGGAGTAAGTCAAGACCCTATTCCACCTCTGTAAGGTTGTCTTGCCATCCTCTGTGGTGCAGAGTAAAATTTCAGTAAATATGGCAAATCTTTAGTGGACCACTACTGTACACTATGCTAAATATGTGCTGCAGTAAAGCTGAAAGTCTAAATGTAAAATGTAAAAAGTGAAAAGTTCTTGTCCCACTTCAAGCTTTACTTTACTTTACTAGACACCCATGTTAAACTCTTGGTCTGAAAGAAAGTGAAATGCTGAAGAAAGTATACATTTTATGAAAAAAATGATGATTATGAAGATGTAGTCAGGTAAATTTGCTGCGTTTTGAAAGTTGAATGGAGTTTTGAGGTGAAAGTATGGCAGAAATAATGGCATTTCAAAGAGGTGTATATTTGAGAGGATTTGAAGATTTTCTTCATTGAGTTGCATTGTTGAGAAATACATGAATAAAGCTGAATATTTTAAAAATTGTAAAAAGATGAAATGAGAAAAGATATAGCACACATATCCTGAAAAAGCTGAATAGTTTGATAGTTGGTTTCTGTAGCTGAAAATAGGCTGAAGTAGTTAAAGTCCAAAAAACGTACGGAAGAAATTGTTGAAGAAGTTGTTGAAGTAGTTGAAAAAAAAATATTTTAGTGGTAAAATACAACACTTTGCAGTTTTTGTCACATGTGACCTAACGCCAGGGCTTGTCTCCCTGACAGACCAGCATAAAGTCAGCTAAGAGTTAACTTAGTCCAGCATGCTAGATAGCTGTGTGCAGATGCCAGGGTTGGTGACATTTTTTGGTTATGGCTTAAGATAAAGATTGATTGAAAGTGGTTGTTTGCCTTCCATTAGCTGTTCTTATACACAGATTAATATACTCAAATTCATCATTATATTGACCCTGGCTGTTAAATGTGGCATAAGTTGAGTTGTTGAGTCTGGGCAGAGTCACAGTGTGTTTGCTTTTCCAGCACAGGCGCAACAGTCCAGTCTAAGGGTCACTGCGGACGAACTGATAAACAATCAAACTCCACCCACTGCAGAACTACACGCAACACGAAGAAGTCGCTTGTTTCTACGAACGGCAGAAGGTAGGAAAAATGCACCCTTCACTGAGATACGTTTGAGTGCATCTTTAAAAGTACAGATAAAGTAAAACCTTTAACAGTTGTTCTGAAGAGGCACACAGGAAACAATAACAAAGTCGAAGGCGGTAATGTGTTTTGGGTGGGTTAGCGGTTAGCAGTGCTTAGCATTTAAAATCTGTCACCTAGTGAATACATTAACTCGAGTTGAACTTTAAGTGTTGAGCTGTGGCACAGATCACAAACATTGGGGGAAAGGGGTGTGTGTGTGTGTGTGTGTGGCCAATGTCTGTTATTTGCAGCTTCCTGAATGCAGCTTCTCGTTTCCAGAGAAAACATTTTTCAGACTAAACTGGCCACCCTTAGTTCAGCTGAAGTATGACTCGTCGTGTGGCAGTGATCGGAGGAGGAAGTTCAGGGCTGACCTGCATCAAGTGCTGTCTGGATGAGGGGTTACAGCCTGTCTGCTTTGAAAGCAGTGATGACATTGGTGGTCTGTGGAGGTTTAAGGTGGGTCACACAACACCAGGTTCTTTTAATTACACAATGCTGCAACAACGTGGCCAGTTGTTTGAAGATGTTTAAAACAACATCACAAAAGAGATATTAGAGAGGGAGTTCTGACCTGTTTATCTCCATAACTAAAAAAACAGGATGTGAATGATAGTAAAGAGGTATGTTGAAGTTCATTGCTTTTATTGTTTACTGTATGTTTTGCTAATGCTTTTACAGGAACTCTGATAATGGATTAATATGCATAATAATAAACATAAGACAAAACAAATCCCCTTTCCCACCACAAATGTGTACTACACATATATGTCCTATGACCAGTTGATAGTATATTACTGGATTTTGAAGGTGCAGCCCTCTCAGCACCCCTACATTCCCAATCCAATGTGCATAAATAATCATTATAAATTAGTAAATGCATAAGCCTATATGTAAAATAATGTCTGCATTCATGGACTTAATTATTGCTTCATACTTGTTACAGTTTTGGCACTGCACAGGTACTATGCATGCATTTAATAATGTCAGATTCCATGGTGGGCCGTTTACTGCCCTTAAGAGTAAATAGTAATATCAGGGCAGTTCTTTCCGACTGGCTGTGTGTCAAATGAGGCTGTCTTCAACTAACACTGGGGCTCCACAAGGGGGCACTATTTCCCCAGTTTTATTTACTCTCTGTCCAAATGAATGTAGAAGCAACACAGCGCCACTATTAATTTTGCTAATAACACGTTAAAAGTGGACTTGATCCAAAATGTTGATGAATGAAATGAAATGAATTTCTGTATACGGAGTTGCAAGGAGACATGGGGCATATTTTTATATTTCAAAAATAGTTGAAGTTAATTGGATAAAAACTGCCTGAAATGCATTGCCAGAGACGTGCTGGCAGGTCATGAAGCAGGACTTCATTCAAAAAATCAAGGAAACTAACAACGCAGTCGCAACTAACACTCATTTTTATGTGTAATTTGACTGCATAAGGGTGCATCGGCCCAACAAGACACAAATATCAAGTTGGCATTACACAAGCTTTTACTGAAATTAAAAAGATATGTAGGAGTGGCTTCTCAAGCACCAGACGCGAGGCTTCAGGTGCAGCCGTTTTGGAAAGCCGAGGCACGCTGTCTGCTTGCAGAGAACCGCGCCAACTGCTATGGAATTTCACGTCTTCAGTCTGAAGAGTTCGGAACTGCTTATTATTGTTCACCCGGATTGCTGTGCTGCCAGGTTCTCTGTTGGGGGTTTCTCGCTGAGTGGCTGCTGCCCCGCTTGAAAGGTGAGCACTCGGACCGCCATTTTAGCATTTTATTACCATTAGAGAAAACAGCTATTGATGTTTGACTGATTGATTCTGACTTGTTCCTCGGATCTGATACTACTACTGATAGCTAAGTAGTGTTTTTCACCGAATCTGGGTATTAGCCTACATTTTCACAATGAATTGGTGTTGTAACATTTGCAAATATGAAACTCCCAGAAATACCGAGCTTTTAAAACACTATAGGCTACGGCATGTGCATGGCGGGCAATTTCTGCCGTGTCTCCATTGGGAATAATTTCAAAACTCTCATACTCAACTCAGCTCATACTCTTTCAAAACATGGGCCAGCCTTAAAGCACCATGACAAGAAGTCATTCATCTTATAAAACGACAAAAGTGAACGATGTCTTGTCTTTTAAATGTCCATGTTGTACCCTAAGCACCTTCACACTAGAGAGGGAGTACTTTGAACATATTGGCTGTCATTTAAAAAAATAAGAAACTGTCAGATGTGTTTTTGAAAATTGCCATTTCAAAACAAATATATATGGTACTTTTGCCTCTCATAGGACATGGAAACACACTCCTCACTCACTGGATGACTTCAAGGCTGAGCTTTCACACAGGTATGTGAATCCTGTTAATGCAGGGGATGATCCTGCTGATGAGCAAGATGCTGAGTGTGGAAAGGGTTATGATGAAGACAAGAGAATTGCCTATTGATTGTGCCAGCTCAATGACAGTGAATACTGATTTGTTTCTGATATTCTTACATTCAGGATTCTGAGGGCCAAATTGGAGATCTTGAATGTCAGGTGTTGAACCAAAGGCGGCACAGCATCTGATCAAGCCAGTGCAACCATTATGATAGAGGGCATAGAAGTCCTGCAGGGTTTGGATGTACCAAGGGCCTGTGCTTTGCTGATGGGCCTCATCTATTGCCCTCAATCTGAGCTACCCATGACAGCTGAAGTACACTTGTGAGGTATTTCAGAAATTATTCCTGAAAATAGACGATCAGAAAAGCAGCCCAAAAGTCACATCTCTAAAACAAAAGCTGCCAGGAAAAGAACCTCATCGCTGAAAATCAAAACATGGACACCTCATTTGTGCTGTGATGGACTTGCTGTTCCAGTGGTTCTTCCAAGATTACATGGTTAAATGTCATCCAGCTTGCATCTGAAATGGTTGCTGCTCATGTTATTCCAGTCTTTGAGGTTGATTGTCATGTCTGGAGAGCTGGAATATTGCAGAGTGTATTCTCTTCAGCTCACCCAGAATGTTAAGCGTTTTGATAGTGCTGGTCAGTGATATTTGCACTTAATTTGGATCCACAAGCATAAAGGCACAGTTCATGTGTTTGTCAAAATGTTGAACCATCCTTCTACCTCTTTAATGTTCATAGTGGTTTTAAGTCGCTGACTCAACTCGCTGATAGTTCTCTGAATCTAGAGCTGTTCAACATGCATGGACCCGTTTAATCCAAAAATTTGGGATTAAACGGGTGCATGTTAATCCTAGGCCTCCCTTACATATATATACGTGTATATATACGTGTGTATATATATATATATATATATATATATATATATATATATATATATATATATATATACACGTATATATATATATATATATATATATACGTGTATATATGCATATATACGTGTATATATATCGTATATATACGTATATATATACGTATATATACACGTATATATACGTGTGTATATATATATATATATATATATATATATATATATATATAGAGAGAGAGAGAGAGAGAGAGAGAGAGAACTTTGTTTTATATTTTATTTTAATTTTTTTTATTATTTTTTTATGAAAATTTAAGCTTTATCTTTGGTCATTTGGTCAATTGTGGCCGGAAACAGCATAGTAAAACTATAGAGGAATTCTTCAATTTGACCCATTTACCCGTCATGTGCAACATACAACACCTAGACACACTAACACACCACACACACTTACACACACACACACACACACACACACACAAACATACTTCTGACAAAAACTGACCAAAATGGCATCATCGTAGCAAGCATCGTAAAAAAATGTAACTTGATGTTAAACAGCTCTTATTCAAAGAACTATGAGTAGCAAGTTTTTGATAATGCTGTCAGCAATATTTGCACTTATATTGGATCCACAACCAGGCATAGTTCATGAGTTGCCAAAATGTTGAAGTGTCCTTTTACCTCTGAAGTTCACAGTGGTTTGATGTCACTGCCTCACCTCACTACTGTTAGATCGCTGAATCAAGAGAGATGATGTCAAAATTAAAGTTTACAGATGTTTACAAAATAAACTGTTTGAATTGTGAATTGTGGTTCTTTTTATTATTTCCCCCAACAAATGAGTTGCATATACTGCAGTAAGTATGTTTACTTTTTGCATGGACATTTCTGAGTAGAAAACATTGACTAAATAAAGTTAGAACAACTTAAATTTAAATGAAGAGACAACAACCTTTTAAAGGAATATTCATTAATTTTAAGTAAGCACTACTTGATTTAGCTCTTGGATATATATAAAAATCATAGTCGTTCTACTTGATTTTTTTGTCGTACTTAAAACATATATCAAGTACAACCGATGAGAAAATTCAATCACATCAGAGAATCAGAAAATCAATTAGGTTCAACTTAATGCAGGTTTCTGTTTGTGTAGGTATTTAAGTTGGCCTTGTAATGCTGGACTTGTGATGATTACTAAAATACCACTGAAGTTTGGACAACTTAAAAAGATCAATGCAAAAAGTAAACATAACTTTTTAAGTAAACTCAGTTCATTTTTTTTTTTTACAGTGTACTTGTGTGTCAGGGTGCTGCGTCACCTCCAGTTAGGGACTACAGAAAAGGATGTTTGGCGACTGTGGACACTCCTAAACTGCTCAAAATCTTCCTGAGCAGTTTAGGAGCTGAAGCCTCAATCAGCAACATGTGAACATCATGCTGATTTGAACCCTGGTCTCCTGTGTATCAGTCAGTTGTCTTAACCACTGTACTATCCAGCTCCTCTGGATACATACATAGCTGTTATATATATATATTGCAGGAGAATCCAGAGGCAGACAGGGCCAGCATCTACCACTCTGTCATCATCAACACCTCCAAGGAGATGATGTGTTTCAGCGACTTTCCAATCCCTGCACACTTCCCCAACTACATGCACAACTCCCTCATCATGGACTACTTTCGGATGTATGCCGAACACTTCCAGCTCACCAAGCACATACGCTTCAATGTAAGGATGCTTCACTAACTTCTTTTGATTTCTCTGAACCTGAAATGATTACATGAAATGAACATTCTCACCTTGAATGTCAGTTTGTGTTTAATGCAACACAACAGACAGTTAATTAGGAAATATATCCTACTCTCCTGATGGGGAAAATCTTGTACTATTACCAGCAAGCTCTTAACTGTTTCTGCCTCTTTTTCAGACCAAAGTCTTGCAGGTGAAGCAGAGACACGATTTTTCTCATTCAGGCCAGTGGGACGTTGAGACAGAGAACAAGGATGGTGAAAAGGAGAAACACATTTTTGATGCTGTGATGATCTCTACTGGACATCACTGCCACCCCAACTTGCCATTGCAAGACTTCCCAGGTAATATTTCTTACAGTCTATTCAAGGGCAATCTTGTACCGTGTGGTTATATTTTACCACTTCAGCAGAAAGTAGGAGTCTAAAAAGAATAATGTTGTCAGTATAATGTCCTCAACCTTGGCCTAAATAATAATCTTTAAAAAAATTAAATGTCTACCACAATTACAGATTAAAGTCTTCGTATAGTGAAATAGAGAGACAGCAATCCCAAGTCTTTGTTTCTTAGGAGTTGAGACTTTCTTCTTTTTTATCGTTTTTTTCTCAGGAATTGAAACGTTCAAGGGAAAGTACTTCCACAGCAGAGACTACAAGACTCCTGAGGAGTGGAGGAACAAAAATGCTGTAGTGCTTGGAATAGGAAACTCTGGAGGAGACATAGCCGTGGAACTGAGCAGAGTCACCAAGCAGGTTTGGAAAGTTGCACATGATGAAAGTGCTGAAAAATAACATTTTCTTTTCATCTGCCGTCATTTATGTCAAACAAGAAAATACTATTTTATTCATCCACTTCAGACAAGCAGTACAGCCATAAATCAAATCATTTTGAACCAGAATGATGAAGACGGTGCAGAGCAGCGGCTTTGAGCTAGCCAGTGGAGCACGTTCACATGCATGAACATACACTAAATCATGAACAGCTGTCAGCAATGCAAGAAGAAGCTCAGTTTAGGGAGAGCAACATTCTCTGCTTAGGTAGATATTAAATTTCCCCCTTGGTGTGACGAATAAAGGATTTTCTTACCTTATTACTTCATTTTATCATGACATAACAAATAGCTGTTTGTGCTATATTAATGTCCTGGATACTGAATTTAGCACATTTAAATGCTCCAGCAAAGAAATGTTACCTATTTGTTTTTCATGGCTTTTCCAACAAATGTTTTAAACTGGGCAAAAATCCTAACAACATAAATTTCACCAAACCCGGAATAATAACCCTCCCAACCTCAAAATGTTACATATCAGTTTTCAAAATTCAGAATGAAAATTCAGTGTTGGGATAGTCCAGAAAAGTTAGTTACTCTTTAATAAAGCAATGTGATACATTACTGAATTACTCAGTGCTGAAAGTAATTGATTACTAGTACATTACTTTAGGATTACTCTGTCACATCACTTGAGATGCACGATAACTCATATGCATAAATAAATCAATAAAGTTAAAACAAATCCTCAATTTCCCTGATGTATCTCTAGTAGTAGTAACAGTGTTATCCTCACCACAGTCGGATGTGATTCAGTAACTTTCAGTTAAATTTATTTTGTAATGTAGTTACATGTCACATGTAACTAGTTACTCCCCAACACTGGTTACAGCTAACACATATCTTAGTGAAATACTGTTGAAACTAAATGCATTTACAGATACTATCGATTTTCAGCCCACCTTATAATTATCTCCGCCTAGGAGGTTATGTTTGTTTGGGTTTGGGATTTGTTTATGATTTCATCGGGGCTTGTTTGTTTGTTTGTTGGGTTTTTTTTATGATTCATTTAAAAACATTTTTTACATACGGTTCCTTTAATATATTACTTTCATGTGAAAATTTTGCAAACTGTCAAAGTGAAATCTTGATTTAGAAAGTACCAATACAATGACTGTGAACCATGTCTTCTTTGCACAGGTGTACCTGAGCACTCGAAGGGGATCCTGGATTCTGAACAGAGTTTGGAACAATGGGCTGCCCTTGGATATGTTTACCAACAGGGCTTTGCTTTTCCTACAGAGCATCCTTCCATTTGGTGTTTACTGTAGTCTTGGAGAGCGACTGCTCAACCAAAGATTTAATCACACTCTGTACAATCTTAAGCCAAAGCACAGGTACTGTATTTGTTTTTTACTATTCTCTCTATTACAGCTGTAGCATTTAGATTTGAACAACCATGCTGCCCCCTTGCTTTTCACAGGGCCACCATCAAGACAGGAATTATTTGGGGTTTTCAAACTGTGAAGTTAAAGTTAGTTATCAATATGATGAGTTAACAAGAAATCATTCATTGTTCACTGAGAGACAGAAACTTGAATTCAGGAAGTATATGGTTGTATTTGTATTTTATATGAGTTTATTTACCAGCAAATTCACAGTTTGAGAGCGATGCATTCTGATAAATATAGCACAACTCCATGGCAGAAGAAATCAACTTTCTCTATTAATATTACAAACACTAATTTATTTCTTTAGTAGGCTACATTTACCACTGATTACACACCCACATCAAAGGTGGTGAAATTCCCCTTTAAACAACACTTACCTATGACAGCCTGCAGTTTGTTTGCAGTGTCACACTGGCCATCTGGTATACCAAGACAGATCAGAGTGGGCCATCCATCCTCGTCTGTCTCTCACCAGCCCTATCTGTGTCTGTCATTGTTTCAATTAATCACAGTATTCGTCAAAGTTAGTAACATAACTAACCAGTGTGAGTATATATGTATATTTTAGATTATTCAGCCAGCATCCCACAATGAATGATGAGCTTCCCAACCGCATCCTATCTGGAAGAATTCAGGTGAAACCCAACATCCGCAGGTTTCAGGAGTCCAGTGTGGAGTTTACTGATGGAAGTGTTGTGAAAGATATCGACCTGGTGGTAGGTTTCATTTTCAAAAAAGTGTGTACCCACGCTCACACAGCAGTAATGTTGGCTGTGACTGAGAGGAGTGTCCTGTCTTGCAGGTCTTTGCCACAGGTTACAGGTTTTCCTTTCCATTCCTGGCCCCACATGTTGTCTCAGTCTCTGAGAACAAAGCATCTCTGTACAAATATGTTTTTCTTCCTGAGTTGGAGCGTCCCACTCTGGCTATCATTGGTCTGGTGCAGCCACTGGGTGCAATTATGCCCATTTCCGAGATGCAGGCAAGATGGGCCACACGTGTCTTTAAAGGTAATACAAGCAACTTTGTTCCATCACTTTACACAGGTTTGTTGTGTCTAAGAGAACAAACCACTGTGTCTCAATTTGTCCTCTCAAACAGGCTGCCTCAAGCTTCCCTCAGTGGCGTCCATGCTAAAAGATGTCCAGTGTAAGCAGGAGGCAATGGCTAAACGGTAGAATTATGGATTGTCTTAAATTTATGAGGTCTCTTTTTGATGTAAAATACACCAAATCTATGCACAACATGTTTAGCTCTGGTATTTTTTTTCAGGTATGTCACCAGTCAGAGACACACCATCCAGGTTGACTATGTCAGCTACATGGATGAGATAGCAAAGCTGGTGGGGGTTCGACCCAACTTCTTGAGGCTGCTGCTGAGTGATCCCAGACTGGGACTGAATGTGATGCTCGGTCCCTGTACACCTTACCAGTATCGTCTCAGAGGGCCAGGGAAATGGGCCGGAGCTCGTCAGGCCATCCTCACTCAGTGGGAGAGAGTGGCTCAACCCATGCAGACCAGGTCCTGTGATGATCCCAAACCCAAGAGATCATTTATGTGGCCTCTGATTCTGTCTGCTGCTGCTGTGGGCTTGGCTGCCTACATCAACAGGAACAACCTTCCAGCTTTCCTACAGGACCCCACTGTTCTGTTGGACAACATAAAAAGTTACCTGCCTGCACAGTGACGTGCATTGCATCCTTGATCTCCTCATGAATGTTTTAACACATTTATCGTACATGTATTCAATTCATATGATTAGTAGGGTTCTCACTCTGACATCTCTCTAACTCATTTTGAGTTAAAAATGAAGAATGTCGGTATTTATGGTGCAGTAGTTTTGGGGAAAAAAATTGTCATTTTGTAATTTGCATTGAATATATTGGAATGTAATTTACAAAAAAAAAGATCAGGAAAGAAACATACTCTTTACATTTGAAAAAAAAACCTACTACTGTTCATTCAGTAGAACTGGTCGAACCAAATAGCTGCTGCACACATCTCTACTAGAAATGTCTCTTTCAGTGCCCAGGAGGTTGATGTGGTCTACACAGACTCTCCTGTCTAAAGCACACAGAGTTGGTCTGTTTCCCTGTGGGCCCATGTGGCCTTGATGTCCAAACTCACTCAAACAGGGCAGAGTGAGGGCTGTCTCAGCCTTGATAGGGGTAAATGATAGGGGTAAAGCTCAACTATCTGACTTAAATGTGACTCTGAGAGATCCTTGGGAAGAAAGAAAGGCCGGGCTGGGACGCAGCGCTACTCCCACATTATCCAGCCTAAACCTGCAGAGCTCCTTGTCAACTGATCTGGACATGCATTTCCCCCACTATCCTTATAGTTGTCACTACCAACAGAAATGTTGTCTTGAGCGACAGCTATTCCAGACTCACCAACCTTAGGGATTCGAAGAAGAGCCTCCAGGACCAACTCCATGTGAAGGGAGAACCACAGGGCCTTTAAAGCCCTGTCTAACAGAACTAACAGCGACGATTACTGCTCTCCATACCGAAAGACAGCAGTCGTCTATACTCATCATTAAAAAAGGGAAATGGGAAGACTTTGGACAACAGATCGTCTTTGATGATACAAGCCGACCATTTGTTGACCACTTGTTGTTGATACCAATATATTCTCTCCAAAGGCTGAAGTGGATAATGATAACGGAAGGATGAAGAACAGGGAAACATGAAAATAATAATGAGGGCATTTCTTAACTTTCAGAGACTTGATGTAACACCATTAGTGCACCCTCAGGGAGATGCCTAGTTTAGGACTGGCCTGGACAAACTCAGAAAACAATAAGATTTAGTACCCCTATTGACCACTGAACTATTCATGGTAGGATTTATGGTTCCTTCCTTCCTGTACAGTACCACTATCTACATTCTTTAGATGCAGATTCAGACACACACAGAACATAAACAGAGACATGAAAACTGAACAAGGGTAAATGAAACAGGCATTTAATGCAAATTAACTGCACTTTAATTAATGTGTCATGCTGTGCTAACATGTAGGAAATTCACGGACATGTACATGATTGTGGCAAGATGAATCTTAAAATTGTGATGTACTAAATTAGTATTGTTTAGCTATGTCAGTAATTTTCAATTTATGCAAATCAAATACACATGTTATAAGATAATAATGATCATATAATATCAATAATCATAAGAAGGTTACATTGACTGAAGGTTGTGCATCAAAGCCTTACTTTGTATTAAGTAAATTATGATTCATTGTTGCCATTCATTAACCATATATGTACATGCTATGATAATGTGGTTTGTATATGTTGTGTAATCATTTGAATTCTATTGAACAGGGTTTTATTGTGTGGTGTATACTATCATATGGTATAGTTTTACAGATGAGAGAGCAGTTCAAAATAGGAAATGATTAATAGTTGAATCAAACTTTATTAACTACAAAAGTTAAAGAAAGAAAATAGCTTTCAGTTAAGTTAGAATCTGGAACTACTTCAGAATCTTCCTAATGCTTCTTAAGCTGCTTAATGATGCTCAATAATTAAACCAAATGTTGTTGACTAATGTCCGACTTCTAATTTGGTTGATATCAGTCACAGAATAGCTGGTCACATTGGAATGATATTTTTATTGTTATGTGTTCACTGATTTCTTCCTCTATTCTTGTGTTTATTGCTTTTTATTTTAATTCAATTATTTTCAGTCAGGAGTTTAATAAATTCAAATAAACATTTACTTTAATGAAGAACTTCATTATTTGATCTGTGTGACTCAATTAATCGATTTCAAAGTTTTCCCCGATTATAACGGCACGGTGGTGCAGTGGTTAACACTGTCGCCTCACAGCAAGAAGGTACTGGGTTGGATTCCTGGCCCGGGGCCTTTCTGTGTGGAGTTTGTATGTTCTTTCCATGTCTGTGTGGGTTCTTTCTAGGTACTCTGGCTTCATCCCACCATTCAAAAACATGCATGGGGATTAGGTTAATTGGCTAATTTAAATTGACTGTAGGTCTGTGAATGTGAATGTGAGTGAGAGTGCCCTGCGATGAACTTGTCCAGGATGTACCCTGTACCTTTTCACCCTAAGACAGCTGGGATAGGCTCCAGCCCCCCACGACCATATGTGAGGGTAAGCGGTTGAAAATGGATGGACAGATGCCTGAGTGAATTCTGTCATTAATATCCAAGCAAAAAGTCTAGGCACCTTTCAGTCCTCAGATGCCTGCACTTCCCCACACAGGCTGGTCTGATGGCAGCCACCACCTGGACCTTTAAGTGTCAATAAAACTTACCTACTATCTGAAACCCACAGCATGTGCAGCATGTGTTGTTCCATAAAAAAGGCATTGTTTCACTCTTTCCAGAGCAATGGTGATGACTACTGGCAGTTTCATAAAACAGGCTTGGTCCTGCTGCTGCAGCCCAGACTGGGACAACCACATATAGCACCTCAGCAACCATAGTGCAGCCATAGACTTGCTGGCCACCAAATGTCAGGTGTGATGCTACACAGTGGTTTTGGAAAATGCTGAACTGTTGAAGGGGGTAAAAAAGAAGGTCAACTTTCACATTTAGTGATTTATAAACCAACAATAGTATTTTCAAATAAATTCTTTGCCAGACAGGAAGCAAGTGTAAAGACCTCAGAACTGGATTGATGTGATCCACTTTCTTGGTCTTAGTGAGGACTCAAGCAGCAGTGTTCTGGATCAGCTGCAGCCGTCTAATTGATTGTGACATCAAAACAGTTGTTTAGGGCCAAGGAGTTGTGTAGCTGTTAAAAAACTGCTTTTTCAAAGATTTTACTTAAAAAGGGGAGGTTTGATATGGGCCATTGACCTGTCTAGATTGCTCTTGTTTAAGAGTGGCTTGATGACTGCTGTTTTCAGGAAGAAGAGAAAAGAGACATTTTTATAATTTGTAAAAGATCTCAAAGTAACTCCGTGCTAATTCAGTAATTCAGGATTTACTTTCTTTCTATATATTAATCATTAATTAATTGAAAGTTATTTACATAATATATATATATGTATCTATATATATATATAGATACATATATATTTCTATATCTATATATATATATAGATATATATATGTATCTATATATCTATATAGATACATATCTATATCTATATATATATATATATATATATATATATATATATATATATATATATATATATATACTATATTGCCCATTCACCCATCCACACTCACCCATCTAAATAATCAGAATCAGGTGTTCCAATCACTTCTATGGCCACAGGTGTATAAAATCAAGCACCTTGGCATGCAGACTGCTTTTACAAACATTTGTGAAAGAATGGGTCGCTCTCAGGAACTCAGTGAATTCCAGCATGGAACTGTGATAGGATGCCACCTGTGCAACAAATCCAGTCATGAAATTTCCTCACTCCTAAATATTCCACAGTCAACTGTCAGCTGTATTATAAGAACGTGGAAGTGTTTGGGAACGACAGCAACTCAGTCACGAAGTGGTAGGCCATGTAAACTGTCAGAGCGGGGTCAGCAGATGCTGAGGTGCATAGTGTGAAGAGGTCACCAACTTTCTGCAGAGTCAATCACTACAAACCTCCAAACTTCATGTGGCCTTCAGATTAGCTCAAGAACAGTGCGCAGAGAGCTTCATGGAATGGGTTTCCATGGCTGAGCAGCTGCATCCAAACCATACATCACCAAGTGCAATGCAAAGCATTGGATGCAGTGGTGTAAAGCATGCCACCACTGGACTCTAGAGCAGTGGAGACGCCTTCTCTGGAGTGACGAATTGCGCTTCTCCATCTGGCAATCTGATGGACGAGACTGGGGTTTGTCGGTTGCCAGGAGACTGATATTTGTTGGACTGCATTGTGCCAAGTGTAAAGTTTGGTGGAGGGGGGATTATGGTGTGGGGTTGTGAAAGGAACTCTGAATGCTTCAGCATACCAAGACACTTCGGACTGTTGTTGGTCTGTACTGTATGACACATGATGAATTTGTTAAATGACAAATCAATATATCAACCTATTGCAGGAGAATCCAGAGGCAGACAGGGCCAGCATCTACCACTCTGTCATCATCAACACCTCCAAGGAGATGATGTGTTTCAGCGACTTTCCAATCCCTGCACACTTCCCCAACTACATGCACAACTCCCTCATCATGGACTACTTTCGGATGTATGCCGAACACTTCCAGCTCACCAAGCACATACGCTTCAATGTAAGGGTGCTTCACTAACTTCTTTTGATTTCTCTGAACCTGAAATGATTACATGAAATGAACATTCTCACCTTGAATGTCAGTTTATGTTTAAGGCAACACAACAGACAGTTAATTAGGAAATATATCCTACTCTCCTGATGGGGAAAATCTTGTACTATTACCAGCAAGCTCTTAACTGTTTCTGCCTCTCTGTTTTTCAGACCAAAGTCTTGCAGGTGAAGCAGAGACACGATTTTTCTCATTCAGGCCAGTGGGACGTTGAGACAGAGAACAAGGATGGTGAAAAGGAGAAACACATTTTTGATGCTGTGATGATCTCTACTGGACATCACTGCCACCCCAACTTGCCACTGCAAGACTTCCCAGGTAATATTTCTTACAGTCTATTCAAGGGCAATCTTGTACCGTGTGGTTATATTTTACCACTTCAACAGAAAGTAGGAGTCTAAAAAGAATAATGTTGTCAGTATAATGTCCTCAACCTTGGCCTAAATAATAATCTTTAAAAAAATTAAATGTCTACCACAATTACAGATTAAAGTCTTCGTATAGTGAAATAGAGAGACAGCAATCCCAAGTCTTTGTTTCTTAGGAGTTGAGACTTTCTTCTTTTTTATCGTTTTTTTCTCAGGAATTGAAACGTTCAAGGGAAAGTACTTCCACAGCAGAGACTACAAGACTCCTGAGGAGTGGAGGAACAAAAATGCTGTAGTGCTTGGAATAGGAAACTCTGGAGGAGACATAGCCGTGGAACTGAGCAGAGTCACCAAGCAGGTTCGGAAAGTTGCACATGATGAAAGTGCTGAAAAATAACATTTTCTTTTCATCTGCCGTCATTTATGTCAAACAAGAAAATATTTATGAATTTTATTCATCCACTTCAGACAAGCAGTACAGCCATAAACCAAATCATTTTGAACCAGAATGATGAAGACGGTGCAGAGCAGCGGCTTTGAGCTGGCCAGTGGAGCACGTTCACATGCATGAACATACACTAAATCATGAACAGCTGTCAGCAATGCAAGAAGAAGCTCAGTTTAGGGAGAGCAACATTCTCTGCTTAGGTAGATATTAAATTTCCCCCTTGGTGTGACGAATAAAGGATTTTCTTACCTTATTACTTCATTTTATCATGACATAACAAATAGCTGTTTGTGCTATATTAATGTCCTGGATACTGAATTTAGCACATTTAAATGCTCCAGCAAAGAAATGTTACCTATTTGTTTTTCATGGCTTCTCCAACAAATGTTTTAAACTGGGCAAAAATCCTAACAACATAAATTTCACCAAACCCGGAATAATAACCCTCCCAACCTCAAAATGTTACATATCAGTTTTCAAAATTCAGAATGAAAATTCAGTGTTGGGATAGTCCAGAAAAGTTAGTTACTCTTTAATGAAGCAATGTCATACATTACTGAATTACTCAGTGCTGAAAGTAATTGATTACTTTTGGATTACTCAGTCACATCACTTGAGATGCACGATAACTCATATACATAAATAAATCAATAAAGTTAAAACAAATCCTCAATTTCCCTGATGTATCTCTTGTAGTAGTAACAGCATTATTATGTCACATGTAACTAGTTACTCCCCAACACTGGTTACAGCTAACACATATTTTAGTGAAATACTGTTGAAACTAAATGCATTTACAGATACTATCTATTTTCAGCCCACCTTATTATTACCTCTGCCAAGGAGGTTATGTTTTCACTGGGGTTTGTTTATGATTTCATCGGGGGCTTGTTTGTTTGTTTGTTGTTTTGTTTGTTTGCTGGTTTGTTGGTTTGCAAAATAACTCAAAATAATAAATTACTTAAAACTGATTCATTTTTGTTGGTGATCGGATCCGATTCAACAGCACCAACAAAAATTGTTCAGTTTTAAGTTTGACCACTTCCGGATAATCCTGAAAATTTCGTCAAAAACCGTCCATAAGTTTTTGAGTTACTTTGCAAACTGACAAACCAACAAACTGACAAGTCCCCGCCACCGCCTTGGCAGAGGTCTGAGCTCTCTGAGGGCTTTTCTAGTCTATCTTGACGGAACGGTATGTAGGATTGTGGCCAAAACTGGTACTACAATCACTTTCAAATTATTAGATACTGTAGAGTGGTGTCTGCCCTCTCCCTCTCCCCTGACTAGAGGTTGCCAGCTAGGCTGCAGTATCCAACAGGAACGGCAAGTGTTACAGTGAATGAAAAGCAGCCACCTTGGGCATCACCATGGATACTTAGAAGGAGTAAAATGGGCCAGAGAAGAGCTGTGGATGGCCGGGGGTCCGTGTTGAGAGTGCTCCTGCCCATCTGTCTTCAAATTCTTTGCATTCAGCCATCTCCAACTTTCAAAGGCATCTCCTATTCAAATCCTTGTTTTATTCCGGACTTTGTCACAACATATTTCGGATTCATAACGAGGTCTTTTAGGTTTCGGAAGGTGAGACATTATTTATCCAACACGTTCATAGCTGCAGCTGTGGTAACTAGAGCAGAGCTGGCAACCCGGATGCCAAAACACTACTGACTTGGTGATTGGGAGATAGGTGGAGGGTGGCGCATCAGACCAAAACACAACATGACAACATCAGTTGAGGGCTGCAACTTAGCTTTTTAAATGATAATATCCTGGCTGGACTACTGTTGTAAGTGATATAAGTATATAAAATGAACATGTCTGGTGACAGGGCCATTTTATGATTCATTTAAATACATTTCTTACATATGGTTCCTTTAATATATTACTTTCGTACGAAAATTTTGCAAACTATCAAAGTGAAATCTTGATTTAGAAAGTACCAATACAATGACTGTGAACCATATCTTCTTTGCACAGGTGTACCTGAGCACTCGAAGGGGATCCTGGATTCTGAACAGAGTTTGGAACAATGGGCTGCCCTTGGATATGATTTCCAACAGGGTGTTGCATTTAATACAGAAGATGCTTCCATTTGGTGTTTGCTGTAGTCTCGGGGAGCGACTGCTCAACCAAAGATTTAATCACACTCTGTACAATCTTAAGCCAAAGCACAGGTACTGTATTTGTTTTTTACTATTCTCTCTATTACAGCTGTAGCATTTAGATTTGAACAACCATGCTGCCCCCTTGCTTTTCACAGGGCCACCATCAAGACAGGAATTATTTGGGGTTTTCAAACTGTGAAGTTAAAGTTAGTTATCAATATGATGAGTTACCAAGCAATCAATCCTTGTTCACTGAGAGACAGAGACTTGAATTCAGGAAGTATATGGTTGTATTTGTATTTTATATGAGTTTATTTACCAGCAAATTCACAGTTTGAGAGCGATGCATTCTGATAAATATAGCCCAACTCCATGGCAGAAGAAATCAACTTTCTCTGTTAATTTTGCAGGATTGATTGCACATCCACATCAAAGGTGGTGGAATTCCCCTTTAAACAACACTTACCTATGACAGCCTGCAGTTTGTTTGCAGTGTCACACTGGCCATCTGGTATACCAAGACAGATCAGAGTGGGCCATCCATCCTCACCTGTCTCTCACCAGCCCTATCTGTGTCTGTCATTGTTTCAATTAATCACAGTATTCGTCAAAGTTAGTAACATAACTAACCAGTGTGAGTATATATGTATATTTTAGAGTATTTAGCCAACATCCCACAGTGAATGATGAGCTTCCCAACCGCATCCTATCTGGAAGAATTCAGGTGAAACCCAACATCCGCAGGTTTCAGGAGTCCAGTGTGGAGTTTACTGATGGAAGTGTTGTGGAAGATATCGACCTGGTGGTAGGTTTCATTTTCAAAAAAGTGTGTACCCACCCTCACACAGCAGTAATGTTGGCTGTGACTGAGAGGAGTGTCCTGTCTTGCAGGTCTTTGCCACAGGTTACAGGTTTTCCTTTCCATTCCTGGCCCCACATGTTGTCTCAGTCTCTGAGAACAAAGCATCTCTGTACAAATATGTGTTTCCTCCTGAGTTGGAGCGTCCCACTCTGGCTATCATTGGTCTGGTGCAGCCACTGGGTGCAATTATGCCCATTTCCGAGATGCAGGCCAGATGGGCCACACGTGTCTTTAAAGGTAATACAAGCAACTTTGTTCCATCACTGTACACAAGTTTGTTGTGTCTAAGAGAACAAACCACTGTGTCTCAATTTGTCCTCTCAAACAGGCTGCCTCAAGCTTCCCTCAGTGGCGTCCATGCTAATAGATGTCCAGTGCAAGCAGGAGGCAATGGCTAAACGGTAGAATTATGGATTGTCTTAAAATTATGAGGTCTCTTTTTGATGTAAAAGACACCAAATCTTGTTATGCACAACATGTTTAGCTCAGGTATTTTTTTCAGGTATGTCACCAGTCAGAGACACACCATCCAGGTTGAATATGTCAGCTACATGGATGAGATAGCAAAGCTGGTGGGGGTTCGACCCAACTTCTTGAGGCTGCTGCTGAGTGATCCCAGACTGGGACTGAATGTGATACTCGGCCCCTGTACACCTTACCAGTATCGTCTCAGAGGGCCAGGGAAATGGGCCGGAGCTCGTCAGGCCATCCTCACTCAGTGGGAGCGAGTGGCTCAACCCATGCAGACCAGGTCCTGTGATGATCCCAAACCCAAGAGATCATTTATGTGGCCTCTGATTCTGTCTGCTGCTGCTGTGGGCTTGGCTGCCTACATCAACAGGAACAACCTTCCAGCTTTCCTACAGGACCCCACTGTTCTGTTGGACAAGATAAAAGGTTACCTGCCTGCACAGTGACGTGCATTGCATCCTTGATCTCCTCATGAATGTGCTAAGTTTTAACACATTTATCATACATGTATACAATTCATATGATTAGTAGGGTTCTCACTCTGACATCTTTCTAATTCATTTTGAGTATATCACAACTTTGCCTCATAAAGTGCTCAAAAAATGATGACAAAGCGTAAAAAATGAAGAATGTCGGTATTTATAGTGCAGTAGTTTTGGAAAAAATTTTTTTTGTCATTTTGTAATTTGCATTGAATATATTAGAATGTAATTTACAAAAAAGATCAGGAAAGATCAGTAGAACTGGTCGAACCAAATAGCTGCTGCACACATCTCTACTAGAAATGTCTCTTTCAGTGCCCAGGAGGTTGATGTGGTCTACACAGACTTTCCTGTCTAAAGCACACAGAGTTGGTCTGTTACCCTGTGGGCCCATGTGGCCTTGATGTCCAACTCACTCAAACAGGGCAGAGTGAGGGCTGTCTCAGCCTTGATAGGGGTAAATGATAGGGGTAAAGCTCAACTATCTGACTTAAATGTGACTCTGAGAGATCCTTGGGAAGAAAGAAAGGCCGGGCTGGGACGCAGCGCTACTCCCACATTATCCAGCCTAAACCTGCAGAGCTCCTTGTCAACTGATCTGGACATGCATTTCCCCCACTATCCTTATAGTTGTCACTACCAACAGAAATGTTGTCTTGAGCGACAGCTATTCCAGACTCACCAACCTTAGGGATTCGAAGAAGAGCCTCCAGGACCTACTCCATGTGAAGGGAGAACCACAGGGCCTTTAAAGCCCTGTCTAACAGAACTAACAGCGACGATTACTGCTCTCCATACCGAAAGACAGCAGTCGTCTATACTCATCATTAAAAAAGGGAAATGGGAAGACTTTGGACAACAGATCGTCTTTGATGATACAAGCCGACCATTTGTTGACCACTTGTTGTTGAGACCAATATATTCTCTCCAGCGGCTGAAGTGGATAATGATAACGGAAGGATGAAGAACAGGGAAACATGAAAATAATAATGAGGGCATTTCTTAACTTTCAGAGACTTGATGTAACACCATTAGTGCACCCTCAGGGAGATGCCTAGTTTAGGACTGGCCTGGACAAACTCAGAAAACAATAAGATTTATCTATGTCAGTAATTTTCAATTTATGCAAATCAAATACACATGTTATAAGACAATAATGATCATATAATATCAATAATCATAAGAAGGTTACACTGACTGAAGGTTGTGCATCAAAGCCTTACTTTGTATTAAGTAAATTATGATCCATTGTTGCCATTCATTAACCATATATGTACATGCTATGATAATATGGTTTGTATATGTTGTGTAATCATTATTGTGTGGTGTATACTATCATATGGTATAGTTTTACAGATAAGAGAGAGTAGTTCAAAATAGGAAATGATTAATTCGGTGAATCAAATTAGTATTAACTGCAAAAGTTAAAGAAAGAAAATAGCTTTCAGTTAAGATGGGACTGGCCAGCTGAGCGCACACCTTGAGAAGCTTTAAGTTCAAGACAGCTTCAGTCCCTCTTCTTTTCTCTTTGCATCTGGCTGTGATGATTTGCTCTCTTTTGCTCTGGCTGTGGCTCGAGAAGCAGAGACATGGGCTGCTCACCTGTCCAGAGGACTGGCAGTGAGCTCTGCCGATCCTTCAGCTGCGTGTCCCATCTATCAACAAACTTTGATATGATTTACAATTTCAGATGTGAAAGAGTTGAAACCAACTTGGAGGTAATACTTAAGGTTAAAAGGTCACAGTTAACATTAACACAAGATTAATACTAAGAGGTAAACTTAGAATCTAGAACTACTTCAGAATCTTCCTATTGCTTCTTAAGCTGCTTAATGATGCTCAATAATTAAACCAAATGTTGTTGACTAATGTCCAACTTATAATTTGGTTGATATCAGTCACAGAATAGCTGGTCACATTGGAATGATATTTTCATTGTTATGTGTTCACTGATTTCTTCCTTTATTTTTGTGTTTATTGCTTTTTAATTTAATTTAATTCATTTTTTTTCAGTCAAGAGTTTAATTAAGTCAAATAAACATTTAATTGAATGAAGAACTTCATTATTTGACCTGTGTGACTCAATCGATTTCAAAGTTTTCCCCGATTATAATGACAGGGTGGTGTAGTGGTTAACACTGTCGCCTCACAGCAAGGAGGCGACAGTGGGTTCGATTCCTGGCCTGGGGCCTTTCTGTGTGGATTTTGTATGTTCTCTCCATGTCTGTGTGGATTCTTTCCAGGTACTCTGGCTTCATCCCACCATTCAAAAACATGCATGGGGATTAGGTTAATTGGCTAATTTAAATTGACTGTAGGTCTGTGAATGTGAATGTGAGTGAGAGTGCCCTGCAATGAACTTGTCCAGGGTGTACCCTGTGCCTTTTCACTCTAAGACAGCTGGAATAGGCTCCAGCCCCCCACGACCCTATGTGAGGATAAGCGGTTGAAAATGGATGGACAGATGCCTGAGTGAATTCTGTCATTAATATCCAAGCAAAAAGTCTAGGCACCTTTCAGTCCTCAGATGCCTGCACTTCCCCACACAAGCTGGTCTGATGGCAGCCACCACCTGGACCTTTAAGTGTCAATAAAACTTACCTACTATCTCAAACCCACAGCATGTGCAGCATGTGTTGTTCCATAAAAAAGGCATTGTTTCACTCTTTCCAAAGCAATGGTGATGACTACTGGCAGTTTCATAAAACAGGCTTGGTCCTGCTGCTGCAGCCCAGACTGGGACAACCACATATAGCACCTCAGCAACCATAGTGCAGCCATAGACTTGCTGGCCACCAAATGTCAGATGTGATGCTACACAGTGGTTTTGGAAAATGCTGAACTGTTGAAGGGGGTAAAAAAGAAGGTCCACTTTCACATTTAGTGATTTATAAACCAACAATAGTATTTTCAAATCAATTCTTCCAGACAGGAAGCAAGTGTAAAGACCTCAGAACTGGAGTGATGTGAATGTGAATGCAGTTCAGAAATGTGAGAAAAAAAGTATTTTGAAATCGCGATTGTGAGGGCTACGTTCACTCCACTGACATAATTTTTACAGCAAAAAGTTGGAAATCTCGTCCCGGTCGTAGCGATGTGTCTCTTATGTCTCTGAGATCTCTGAGATTTGCACCGCTGCAATCCTCGCGAGCTCCTGCCACTTCTCATCTAAACCCCAAAGCCGTACTCCTTACAGTTCTTGATTTATTCAGAGGAGTTCGGCATGGTCCGACTCAGCTTGAAAACAGTGGCAGTCAGTGAGAGCCAGTGTGGGAGATAGACCAGGGGCGTGCCTAGACTTTTTCATAGGGGTGCCCCATGGGGTGCCGAAGCCATGCAGTGATGGCCAGCAGAATTAGGGGATATGCATGAACCTGCATCACCACAGCATCCTTCACGCGCAAAAATCTAAGCTCTACTCCTTATAGTTTTTTTTAATACGAGAGGTGATTTGACAGGTCAGCTTATCATCAGTGGCAGAGTGTGACTGGATGTTGGTGCGTGTGTGTCAGGTGGGAGGATCCACATAGACACATATATAGAGATTAGATGGTGATATGATACAGGCTTCTGATTGGCCAATGCTGTTGATACAGAGAGTGGATGACCTCATTGATCACACACACACACTCTGATTTAATCTTCACAGGAAACAAGGTGAGTTTGTATGCGGGCACATATTAAAATTTCTTCAGGAATTTTTTTCTAGTTTTGATACTACTATCTATTTTTATAGACAATAATACAAATACCACTACTGCTGTTACTATAATAGTAACAACATAAATTGATACGCTATAGGCTAAAGTTTATATCCTATCAATACCTACTGTTTTTCATCAGAGGTGAATGCAGAGGGCGTTAACAAGACATTTAATAAATGTTAATCAGAGCTACTGGATAAAAAAATCTCCGGTATGGACAGAGACTGGAGACAGAAATTCCTCTCTAATGAGTAGCAGCTCAGGTAAACTGTACCACAAAGTTTGATTTCAAACACATAAATGCCTGCTTTACTCCAGACTCATGTTGTCTTTTGGACGACATGACAACTCGTCACTCGCTCTGTAAGTGCTGTCCGGACCTCCTCTCTGTTTGGTCAGATGTCGAGTGCTGTCAATCAAGCCCCTTATGAAGGATGAGGCACGCAGATTGCGTGATCTGCATTTAGGAAGGGGCGGCACTAAATATATATATATATATATATATATATATATATATATATATATATATATATATATGTAATATTTTGCATATCTATATATATATATATATATATATATATATATATATATATATATATATATATATATAGATATGTAATATTTTGCCTATATGTAGGCAAAAACGAAAGTGCTTTCCAGAATTTTGACAGAATGATAATGACTGCTTTGCAAACATACAGGATGTTGAAACCACATACACAGGAAGTTTTTTCACTTTCTCTTTGAAAGTCAGAGCGTGTCAGAGACCGGTATGCTTTTCAAGGTGAGGCTATCATGTCTCTATTATCTTGTTTTTAACCTTTTGATTTAAGACCTAGAGCACATTTGGCTCTGTACCACTCACAGAAAAGTTACTCTGTAATTAATTTAAGTTTGTCAACATTCTGGAGAGAACGAGTATTTTTGATCTTCACATCCTCTTGCCAAGCTTTGTCCTCCCCACAGCCTTCAGGTAAGGCCTTCTCTACATGGTGATGAGAGATGAAGGATGAATTAAGATGTGAATGTGTTTAGAGAGTCCTACTTCTTTAAGAAAGAAGGGAGTGTACTCTAGATACTACTGGTCATGTGGGGAGATACCTCTTAGATATGGTGTGTGTATATATATATATATATATTGCTGGGTGGAGAAATAGTCTCAATATGACAGAGAATTTGATTTGTTTTTTGCATCACAACAGGCAAATATCCATTTGCATAGACAGCTTGGAAAATAAGATTTGGTTAATGTGGTATTTGAAGTCCACTTTCTGTTTTGTTTGTCATTAGTTTTTGGGTGAAAAAGCTTTTTTTGAAAGATCAAATTGACACACAAGTATGTGCTAAACTAGGGTGAATCTGTAAACTGTCCATCATTCCTTCAAGTGCTCTAAACCTGTGAGCTTTTGTTCAATACAACAGGTAAGTGATTTGCAGGATTGCATGGAAAGATTTGTTTTTCAATGCCCACTAAGTGTCAGTTTTGTTTCTCATTACTAACACAAACCAGCTTTAAGCAAGCTCAAAGTGACACAAATAGCCTATTTTGCACTGGGTAACATAGTTACTTTAGTTAATTTGCTTTTCTCATATGAGTTCAATGTTTGATTATAGATATTAATTCAATTTCAAGTAGCCTGCAATGTTATTTGTTGTTCTTTCGATACTTACCCCAAATCTTTATCAATTATCTGTGCAATTTGACATCATTTTAATCTTTGATTCTGTATTATTTTTACATTCAGAAATGTATTTTCCATGGAGAATTTCATGTGCCTCCAAGTTCAGTTTATTGTATTATATCTCATAGGGGGAGACCAGTTGTATTGTACAACTTTTAGCTACTAGCCAATTTCCATATAATCCATTTTCCATTAATTTGTTGATATCTTAAGATATTTAATGTGATAATAATAACAAATAATAGTATTTGAATAGTTTAAATGATAATATAATCATCAGAGATTCAAGTTATTTGTTAAAGTCACATCTAAATCCTACACGTTTAGTCATATCCTAGTCAAACAGAGCACTCTTTAGATTAGTTTTCTGAGGAGAATCAACCTAATTTCTTCAGGGGGAATTTTGTCAAAACAAAATGATGGGATGGGTTGTTCTGAGGACATGAACTCTTCACCTAAGAAGCAGATCAAGGCTTGTACCAAATCTATTGCTTGGGGTCATATGTGCATCTACCAGCTGAGTTCATGAGGGCATCCGCTGTTTTTAACATTTTATAAGGTTAAATATTTTGTGGAGTGTGATTTGATGAATGCATCTCATTGTTTCCAGATAAAGCATTTTCAGGCTAAGCTGGTTCACCCTTCACTGAGCTAAAGTATGACTCGTCATGTGGCAGTGATCGGAGGAGGTAGTTCAGGTCTGACCTGTATCAAGTGCTGCCTGGATGAGGGGTTACAGCCTGTCTGCTTTGAAAGCAGTGATGACATTGGTGGTCTGTGGAGGTTTAAGGTGGGTCACACTACATGCAGGCTCTTTTAGTTCCACAGTGTATTTAGTAACTTAGGATGATTCTTGGTTGGTGTATTATATTGCAGGAGAATCCAGAGGCAGACAGGGCCAGCATCTACCACTCTGTCATCATCAACTCATCCAAGGAGATGATGTGTTTCAGTGACTTTCCAATCCCTGCACACTTCCCCAACTACATGCACAACTCCCTCATCATGGACTACTTTCGGATGTATGCCGAACACTTCCAGCTCACCAAGCACATACGCTTTAATGTGAGGATGTTTCACCTACTTCCTGTCTAGTGTTTGATTTAGTTTAGTTTCAAATATAAAATATTGTTCAGTGCAACATGTGGTTGAAAAAGAAAAGGATCCTACTCACCTAATGGAAAAATACTGTTATCAGAGAAATGTTAACTGTTTCTGCCTCTCTGTTTTTCAGACCAAAGTCTTGCAGGTGAAGCAGAGATCCGATTTTTCTCATTCAGGCCAGTGGGACGTTGAGACAGAAAACAAGGATGGTGAAAAGGAGAAACACATTTTTGATGCTGTGATGGTCTGTATTGGACATCACTGCCACCCCAACTTGCCACTACAAGACTTCCCAGGTACCATTTCTACAGACTATATAGCCTTCTGTTTACTCAAAAGCAAGTAATCTAGCAGTGCTCCAGCAATATGAAGAGGAAATTGTGTTATTTAGAAAGAAGCTTTGGCACATTCTGGACTACAATGGTAATCCAGTATCATGTAGTTATATTATACTGAATCTACAGAAATCAGCACAATCTGAAGAGAACAGTGGTGTCCTCAACCCTGGCCTAACTTATATTCTTAGAACAAAGCTGTAATGACTACCTCAAACACTGATCAAAGTCTTCTTGTAGCAAAACTTGTCTTTTTTTTGCTCAGGAATTGACACTTTCAAGGGAAAGTACTTCCACAGCCGAGACTACAAGACTCCCGAGGAGTGGAAGAATAAAAATGCTGTAGTGCTTGGAATAGGAAACTCTGGAGGAGACATAGCAGTGGAACTGAGCAGAGTCACCAAGCAGGTTTGGATGAGATATATAGACACATAATGAACCCAACATTAATTTATTAGCTGCATGTATATACAACTACAGTAAATGCAGTAAATTGGTGTTGAATCAAAATGTCTTTCTCTTCTGACATAAAAGACATTTTGGGTTGGCCACATAATTTAGTGAGAAAGTGTTGAGACTAAATGCATTTTACACTCTATTTGAGTCCCACATTATAACTGCAACACTACACTATACTAATATATTACATTCATGTTATCAATTTTAAATAACTAGTAACTAATTACTAACTACCTAGTTACTAATTATATTACAAGTTACTCTCCTACACTGGTTACTAAATTTTGCAAACTATGAAAGTTGAATATTAATATATAACAAACCAGCACAATGACTGACTATCATGTATTCTTTTCACAGGTTTACCTGAGCACTCGAAGGGGAGCCTGGATTCTGCCCCGTGCAGCATGCAATGGGCTTCCCTTTGATTTGTTTTTCAACAGGGCCTTGAATTCTCTGCAGAACATCCTTCCATTTGGTGTTTACTGTAGTCTTGGGGAGCGACTGCTCAACCTCAGATTTAATCATGCTTTGTACAGTCTTAAGCCAAAGCACAGGTACTGTATTTTTTTTGTAATTCTATCTAATACAGTTATGGCACACATAATGCCCAGACTTCCTCTAGTTGGCGTGGTGGAGAGGAGGACATGTGGCTCACAATCCATTGCCAACAGCTTGATGTTGCTCTTCATCCTCTTGGACACTTTCTTGTCATACATTTCATATGTATTAATTGTTATAACTGTTATATGGAGTGTCCATGTGTGTTTTTCATTGCTGGTACTCTGTAAGTAAGACAAATACTATTTAGCATGGAATACATAACATAATCATTCTGTAAATAATGTCACTTGTGGTGCTTTGTGATAACTAACCAGCGTGTATATGTATCTCAGGTTGTTCAGCCAACATTCCACAGTGAATGATGACCTTCCCAACCGCATCCTATCTGGAAGAATTCAAGTGAAACCCAACATCCGCAGGTTTCAGGGGTCCAGTGTGGAGTTTACTGATGGAAGTGT
Source organism: Synanceia verrucosa (assembly GCA_029721515.1). NCBI lineage: Eukaryota > Metazoa > Chordata > Actinopteri > Perciformes > Synanceiidae > Synanceia > Synanceia verrucosa. The sequence continues at coordinate 7,654,118 of CM056558.1, forward strand.
TGTGGAAGATGTTGACCTGGTGGTAGGTCATTTGTCTACATACCTCCTCAAACTCACAGCAGTATAGATGGCCTCTCGTGTGGGACTGAGAGGAGTGTCCTGTCTTGCAGGTGTTTGCCACAGGTTACAGGTTTTCCTTTCCATTCCTGGCCTCACATGTTGTCTCAGTCTCTGAGAACAAAGCATCTCTGTACAAATATGTGTTTCCTCCTGAGTTGGAGCATCCCACTCTAGCTATCATTGGTCTGGTGCAGCCACTGGGAGCCCTTATGCCCATCTCTGAAATGCAGGCCAGATGGGCCACACGTGTCTTTAAAGGTATCACAGGTTGCAACTTTCTATCATCAGTTAGTCCTTTTACAGTTATTGAGACAAACCACTATGTCACAATGTCTCCTTTCAAACAGGCAGCATCAAGCTTCCCTCCGTGGAATCCATGCTAAAAGATGTCCAGTGCAAAAAGGAGACAATGGCTAAAAGGTACTGCAGCGGATCCATTCCAACTAGTTATTACTTCAATGTTTTGCTTCTAAAGGGACCAAATCTTGTTATGCACAACATGTTTAGCTCAGGTATCTTTTTTCAGGTATGTCACCAGTCAGAGGCACACCATCCAGGTTGACTATGTCAGCTACATGGATGAGATAGCAGATATAGTGGGGGTTCGACCCAGCTTCTTGAGGCTGCTGCTGAGTGATCCCAGGCTGGGACTGAATGTGATGCTCGGTCCCTGTACACCTTACCAGTATCGTCTTAGAGGGCCAGGGAAATGGGCCGGAGCTCGTCAGGCCATCCTCACTCAGTGGGAGAGAATGGCTCAACCCATGCAGACCAGGTCCTGTGATGATCCCAAACCCAAGAGCTCATTTATGTGGCCTCTGATTCTGTCTGCTGCTGCTGTGGGCTTGGCTACCTACATCAACAGGAACAACCTTCCAGTTTTCCTACAGGACCCCACTGTTCTGTTGGACAACATAAAAGTTCACCTGTCTGTACAGTGATGTTCAATTCACGCTTGTTCTTCTCATCGAAGTGTTCTAAATGCTGGTTTAACACATTTATTGCATACAATAAATTTAAGTTTTCACCTTGTGTGATTTGCCCTGCATAGGTTGGAGGGTTTGTCATCATGTCCCATATATGTTACATGTTCATGTTGTGTTATCATCTCCTGTCTCATTTTGAGGTTGTTGGAGCTATTTGTTATTTTGTGATATTCAACAGTTAAACATTTAGTTATTTTTTGGGTTTTGAAGTATACATCTTTAGTTTCATTATGGAATTAGTATCATTATTTTAGTTCATTTGAGTGATTAATGCTTTTATTCTGAAGGTACCGGGTATGTGAAACTTATTTGCTTGAAGGCTGTAAAGGAAAACGGCTTAACTATTGGAGTGTTTTGACTTATTGTTTCACTGGATGGATACTGGGAGGTTTGAAGATTCGACTGTACGCGCTTGTGATTGCACATTACGCCTCTGGCCAGCCACACTTTATTTCATTCATAAAATCTCTGATGCGGAGCCGTGTCTGTGTAACGAGCGTTTCCCTGCATTCCCTAATTGTTGCAAATAAAGAATGGGAATTAAAGGATACTGAAAAGTGTTTGATATAAAGGAAACATGTCTGAAGTTGCATCAGTTGTAAAGAGTGACACTACGTCCGCGCTTTCAAAGCGGAACATGTCTATCCCAGGTGACATCAGAGCAACAGAAATGAAAGACTTGGATTTGGACACAGACCAGCGTCCTATGGAAAGAGCGCTTGGACTGCGATGGTGTGTTGAATCTGACACATTCATGTTCAGAACCTCAGTGCAGGAACGGCCAAGGAGAGGCATCTTGTCTGTGGTTAGCTCACTGGTTAGCAGTGTTTTGGACCGATAGCACAACTGTCCTTAAGTATATCTGTAATGAAACCAGACGTTTCCATACCTTTGTCGCCAACGGAGTCTCCGCTATTAGAGAAGCTACAGATGTTGAGCAGTGGAGGTATGTGGGCACCAAGATGAATCCTGCCGATGAAGCATCTCATGGATTGAAAGCTGAGGAATTTCTCACAAATGGAAGATGGATTAAAGGCCCAGAGTTCCTCTGTTTGTCACTGAGGGAGTGGTCTGTATCCGACATTGAGCTAGCTATGATTCCTGCTGATGATCCAGAGGTAAAAAGAGAATCAACAGTGTATGCCATCATCAAGCACTCAGAAGATCTCACAGACCACCTCATCAACTACTTCTCATCATGGTGGACACTTAAGACATCTGTTGCCTGGTTCCTTGAGCTTAGAAGAGTTCTTTTGCTTCTGAGCCAAAAGAGAAAAGAACTTCAAGCCACTGAGAGTGACAAGGACACAGGAGCTAAAGGTTCTGTCAAACAGAAACTTCGGAGCTTCAGAGCCTTACTTGGAGGGAAAATCTTGACCCCACAGTGTTGTGATGAGGCAGAAAAGGCAATACTTTGTTTTGTTCAGAAACATAGGTTCAAAAGTGAAATGGCTTCATTGAAACGTGGCTCAGATAAACTTTCCAAGGACAGTCCACTGTACAAGCTGGATCCCATACTAGAGGATGGCATTCTCAGAGTTGGCGGTCACTTGCACAAATCAGCCTTACCATCAGAGATCAAACATCCTGTCACTCTTTCAAAAGATCTGCATGTTTCCCAGCTTATTTTACGTCACATCCATCGACAACTAGGACACGCTGGTAGAAACCACATGTTGCACAGGCTTCGACAGAGATATTGGATAATCAATGCCAACTCTGCTGTGAGAAAAACAATCACAGAATGTAGACTGTATGTAGACACTACAGAGGAAAACTTGGAGAGCACAAGATGGCAGACTTGAGGGTCTGAGGAGAGGGTCATGCCAAACAAGGCTCCTTTCACAGATGTGGGAGTTGATTATTTTGGCCCCCTGGAGGTGAAGAGAGGAAGAAGCCTTCTTAAAAGGTATGGAGTGCTTTTCACTTGTCTGACCAGTCGTGCAGTGCACCTGGAGGTGGCACACTCCCTTGATACAGACTCTTGCATTAATGCAGTGAGAAGATTTATCTGCAGAAGAGGTCCAGTGTCAAGTTTGAGGTCTGACAATGGAACATATTTCACTGGAGCAAACAAAGAGTTAAAGCAAAGCCTTGCTGGTTTAAATAATGAGAAAATCCAAGATGCCTTGATTCGCGATGGGATTAAGTGGAGCGTTAACGTGCCAGCAGCCTCACATCAAGGTGGCATCTGGGAGCGTCTGATTCGTTCAGTAAAAGGTACTCTCCTCTGTACTCTCCTCTTCCTCTTCCAACATTGACTGTGCACCAGTGCACAAAGCAAGGTCCATAAAGACATGGATGACAAAGTCTGGTGTGGATGAACTTGACTGGCCTGCACAGATTCCTGACTTCAACCCGATAGAACACCTTTGGGATGAATTAGAGCGGAGACTGAGAGCCAGGCCTTCTCGTCTAACATCAGTGTGTGACCTCACAAATACGCTTCTGGAAGAATGGTCAAAAATTCACATAAACACACTCCTAAATCTTGTGGACGGCCTTCCCAGAAGAGTTGAAGCTGTTATAGCTGCAAAGGGTGGACTGACGTCATATTGAACCCTATGGATTAGGACTGGGATGTCACTTAAGTTCATATGCGAGTCAAGGCAGGTGAGCAAATACTTTTGGCAACATAGTGTACCCTGATTATTTCCACCTGTGAATTCTTTTCTCATATACAAATGTTCTTGTGTCCCCTTGGTTTGGGTCGGTTCATCAATTTTTTTTTGTTTCCATGTGTTTTTATTATTATCATTATTTATTAAGTAGTTTACATTGTTTTTGGTTTGGTTTGTTACTTTGACTGCAAGCTTTGCACCTCTTTGTGAGTTTTATTTGTTACTTTTAGTTTACTGAATACTTTTTGTTGATATACTGTTTCTACATTTGAAAGTATCTATTTTACAGAACAACAGATGTTAATTGAACATGATCTCAACGTGATGATGATAATAATAATAATAACAATAATAATCTTTGTGATGCTCCAACCAAATCGAGTCAGGATGGGCTGAGTGGCTGTATGTGATTGTTGCATTTTTTTATATTTTATATACTTATTTGTTGTTATTATTATTATTTGTTCTTATTTGTTCGGTTTTAGTGGTGATCATATCCCATTCGAGGTCATGAAGTGAATGAAAAGTCACGCCATAGAAATGTGTGGAAGATTTTGCATATTTCTGAACACATGGTGTAAAATTTTCAGCCAACTGTCACTTAATTTGGTATATAAACTAATAGGAATCTAGAAGTCACCGATTCAGTTTGGTCAAGATCAGTAAAAGGTCAAGGTCACCAAGTTTTAACCATAACTTCATGTAGGAAGGAGCTAGAGCAGGTCTGTGCTGTTTTTCTAGTGTTTATTGTTTTGTACCATTTACTACCTGGATCTGTGCCTACGTTAGTTTTTCCTTTTTCTCAGATTTGTCCGTCACAATATTGCACCTTCACCCAAGCACTGTTTGGCTCTTTTCTTTATCCTAAGAACCCCCTTGTGCATTTGCAATAGACAATCCACTAAATGACATTATAAACAACCTCCACTATGTACAACATTTACGATATGCACAAACATTTCACTTCAACACAAAATCACAGAACTGTGAGGTATTCCTCTGATAGTGATAGAATTTTGTTGTGACTATTGCATAGAATAATCCAAATGCGTTTTAGTCATGCAGGATAAAGTCAAACAATCACTGCCAGGTTTAGCTGAACTTTGACAAGCAAACAGAGAAAGAGGATAAGTGTCTATTCACATGTTAATGATCAAAAAATATTTTTCAAGAGGGGGTTAATCCAGGAAACGTTGCACCCTGCACGAAATTGTAGGCACTTGGTCACGCCTACATTCATAACACAGAACAAGAACCAGGCAGTCACCTTATGTTACCTGTGGGTGTGTAGCAGATTTTTAGTGCCTCTATATGTGCAGAAGGTCGAATACGGGTGAATCAGTAAACTGACCTTTTTTCCTTCAGCTACTCTGAAGCTGCAAACAGTGAGCTCCTGTTTGTGCAACACAATAGGTAAGTGTTTTGCAGGATTGCATGGAAAGTTTTGGTCACTAATTATCATCTTTCTCATCAGTGACACAATACAACATTAAGCACACATAGTCTACTCTGCATTGGATTTAATGCACTGGGTAACTCAGTTGGGTTTTACTTTTGTTGTTGTTGTTTTTCTCCTGTGATTTCAGTATCTGATTATGCATGTAATGACTTGCAATCTTATACATTGCTCTTTACAATACTTATCCCTTACAATACTTGTAATTTGAATGTTTTTTTAATTTCATTACTTTTTATATGCAGAAATTAGGTAGTGGTTAGTACTGTCACCTCACAGCAAGAAGGTAAAGGGTTCGATTTCCGCCCCTGGGCCGTTCTGTGTGGAGTTGGCGTGTCTGCATGGGTTCTCTGCGGGTACTCCAGCTTCCTCCCACCATCCAAAAACATGCATGGGGATTAGGTTAATTGGCTAATTTAAATTGACTGTAGGTGTGAATGTGAGTGGTTGCCTGTCTCTATGTGCCCTGCAATGAAGTGGCAACTTGTCCAAGGTGTACCCTGCCTTCCACCCTAAGACAGCTGGGATAGGCTCCCAGGGCGACCCTATAAGGATAAGTGGTAGAAAATGGATGGACGGACAGCCTAGAAATCTATACTCATCCTAGCAGCAAAAAAATGTTTTGTTTAGCAGGATGGTCTAGTGGCACACCATAGGAGATATGCTGCGTTTGAGTTGTCCTCGTAAGTTGTAATTTACCAGTCAATATCAACTAAAACACCCTTCAAAGTCAGATTTACGACTCGTAAACTCGTAAAGTCTTCACCTACCCCAACTTGACCACGTCACAATCCAAGATGGCAGCGCCCTGGATTTGCGCTGTGTAGCATTATACTTTCCAGCTTACAGTAAAGTCAAATGTCTTTCCCACACATGATTACGGTGGAGAACAAACACACACCCGCCGCGTCTTCTTTGTGCTGATTAATTTTGTTTGAGGACGTCATATTGCTGCATTAACTTTCTGCATTCCGACAGAACAAGCACAACAAACTTCATTGGAGATGTCCATCTTGGTTTTCCAACTTGTTTACTCTAACGCCGTCAACTCAGATGTCATTGCCAGTTGTGAAACCCGACTTCCGATACAACTCGAATGCAGCAATAATCCTGGCTCAGACAAGAATCTGGCTGACCAATCACAATGCTCTATCTGCGTAGCGAGTCGTTGGGGTGGGTGTAGCATGACGACGACAGGGCTGTGTGACACTGAAGAAAGAATAACAAGGAAGATGGGTGTGGCTAACGAACAACGGTCGTGATTTTGGAAGAGTTAGACTTGGGGTTTTCTTTGAAAGTTCAGCACTGAAGTCATTCATTTTAAAGAAGGATGTACAGGGGTCGGACAATGAAACTGAAATGCCTGGTTTTAGACCACAATAATTCATGAGTATGGTGTAGGGCCTCCTTTTGCGGCCAATACAGCAACAGTTTGTCTTGGGAATGACAGATACAAGTCCTGCACAATGGCCAGAGGGATTTTGAGCCATTCTTCTTGCAGAATAGTGCCCAGGTCACTACGTGATGCTGGTGGAGGAAAAATGTTTCCTGACTCGTTCCTCCAAAACACCCCAAAGTGGCTCAATAATATTTAGATCTGGTGACTGTGCGGGCCATGGCAGATGTTCAACTTCACTTTCATGTTCATCAAACCACTCTGCCACCAGTCTCGCTGTGTGTATTGGTGCATTATCATCCTGATACATGGCACAGCCTTCAGGATACAATGTTTGAACCACTGGGTGCACATGGTCCTCCAGAAGGGTTCGGTAGTCCTTGGCAGTGACGTGCCCATCTAGCACAAGTATTGGGCCTAGCGAATGCCATGATTGCAGCCCAGACCATCGCCGATCCACCCCCATGCATCACTCTCGGTTTGCAACAGTCTGGGTGGTACGCTTCTTTGGGGCTTCTCCACACCGTAACTCTCCCGAATGTGGGAAAGACAGTAAAGGTGGACTCATCAGAGAACAATACATGTTTCACATTGTCCACAACCCAAGATTTTCGCTGCTGGCACTATTGAAACCGATGTTTGGCATTGGCACGAGTGACCAAAGGTTTGGCAGCCTGGCCATGGATATTGAACCTTTGGAGCTCCCGATGGACAGTTTTGGTTGAAACAGGAGAGTTGAGATGCACATTTAATTCTGCAGTGAGTTGGGCAGCTGTGGTTTTATGTTTTTTGGATACAATCCAGGTTAGCACCCGGACATCCCTTTCAGACAGCTTCCTCCACAGTTACTCCTGTTGAATGTGGTTCATCCTTCTTGGTGGTATGCTGACATTACCCTGGATACCGTGGCTTTTGATACATCACAAAAACTTGCTGTCTTGGTCACAGATGTGCAAGCAAGACATGTACCAACAATTTGTCCTCTTTTGAACTCTGATATGTCACCCATAATGTTGTGTGCACTGCAATATTTTAAGCAAAACTATGCTATTACTCTGCTAATTGAACCTTCACACTCTGCTCTTACTGGTGCAATGTACAATCAATGAAGTTTGGCTGCCAGGCTGGTCAAATTTAGCCATGAAACATCCAACACTAAATTGGTCAGTGTTTCAGATTCATTGTCCAACCCCTGTATTCGCTGTTTTGCCGACTGGCTATTCTGCCGACCAGTCATGGCAAAAGTCTAATATACAAGCTGGCTCCGCCGGTAGCTAAAAGAAATACGTTGCATTGTCCATTGCTCTGATTGGTCATAGCGCTGGCCTATTTCATGCAGAGGCAGTTTGAACGACAACGATTGGTTCCACCCACAGGCTTCAACTCTGCCTATTGACTGCCCCCAGACTACTATTTCATGTTGTAGTCTGGCTTGCCAGGCTATGCAGAAATATAATTTCCATGGAAGAATTCTTCAGATAATCCTTATGAATAGGAATTAGGGAATGTACCACGACTTTCCAAAATCTATTGTCTGTGGTCAAAAAAAACACCAACCAGATGAGCTCATGAAGGCATTTGCTGCTGTTGTACATTGACATTTCATGACCAAGGTTAAATATTTTTTGAATCAAAAAGTTATGACACTAGATACACATAAATTTCGGATGTATTCTTTTAGATAACGGCTCTACGTAAGTGATCAACAGTGAAAGAAGACCACAGGTCTGCAGTAGCAGGAAAAAATCTCTGTGCTCAACAGCTTTCTTCATAGTTTTGTTTGTGGCACCATGAATGCATCATCTTATTTCCAGATAAAACATTTTACAGACTAAGCTGGTTTACCCTTCGCTCAGCTGAAGTATGACTCGTCGTGTGGCAGTGATCGGAGGAGGTAGTTCAGGTCTGGCCTGTATCAAGTGCTGCCTGGATGAGGGGTTACAGCCTGTCTGCTTTGAAAGCAGTGATGACATTGGTGGTCTGTGGAGGTTTAAGGTAGGTCACACTACGTGCAGGCTCTTTTAATTCCACAGTGTATTTAGGATGATTCTTGGTTGGTGTATTATATTGCAGGAGAATCCAGAGGCAGACAGGGCCAGCATCTACCACTCTGTCATCATCAACACCTCCAAGGAGATGATGTGTTTCAGTGACTTTCCAATCCCTGCACAGTTCCCCAACTACATGCACAACTCCCTCATCATGGACTACTTTCGGATGTATGCCGAACACTTCCAGCTCACCAAGCACATACGCTTCAATGTAAGGATGCACTAACTTCTTGTCTGGCGTTTGATTTCTCTGAACCTGAAATAATTACATGAACATTCTCATCTTGAATGTCAATTTTTGTTTGTGCAACAAAACAAATAGTTAATTTGGACATATACTGTATATCCTATTCCCCTGATGGGGAAAATCTTTTGTATTGTTATAAGCAAACTGTTAACTGTTTCTCCCTTTCTATTTTTCAGACCAAAGTCTTGCAGGTGATGCAGAGATCCGATTTTTCTCATTCAGGCCAGTGGGACGTTGAGACAGAGAACAAGGATGGTAAAAAGGAGAAACACATTTTTGATGCTGTGATGATCTGTATTGGACATCACTGCCACCCCAACTTGCCACTGCAGGACTTCCCAGGTACCTTTTTTATTGGGCAAACCTGTTCACCCAAAGCCATTTTGTGCTGTGGTACATGAGAAGAGATAGTAGTGTTGCTGTTCTTCTTCTTCCTGGTTTTCTATGTTGCATGCAAATGTAAATATAAATGCAGTTTCGCGCTGCCGTATGACGACCCCACCCACGCCAAGGAGGTACTATGAGGTACTCAGTTGTAATGGAAAAGTACCAAAAATGAGCAGTGCCGTGCCATGCTGTACCGTGCCATTACTGTGTAGTGAAACGCATCATTAGTTACTGAGTGGCCGCCATTGTTCTGGAATAACTTACAGCTTCCATGCCTGTAGTTTTTTCCCAGACAGTTGGTACAGATCCATGCTTCATTTTCAGCTGTGTAGCCAAGCATTATATGTATGGACCCATGTTTACAAAGCAGTTAGTTAGCACTGCAGCTACCCGAGCTTCTTCATAGAATAATGTATTCTATACAGTCCAGATCAGATTGTCCATGTACTGCAGAATAACATTAGCCTCTTTTGCCAGTGCCAGTATACATGGTATTAGAGTTGTGACGTTCACGAACGAACCAAATCTTTTGACCGGCTCATTAATAACGATAGGAATCGAGTTGCGTTTGGTTGGGAGCCGTTCTTTTTTTCTCTCTCCCAGAGTTCACACCTATGGTTCACACAGATGTTCACACAAGCTCCTCCTTGCTCCTCCACTGACTGAGATGGAGAGAGCATGGGGAAGAGCACTTATTTTATATGTAAATGTGGCATGACTTGTGCACACTCCCTTGAAGTGAGTGCCTCACTGAAAAACAAAGAAAAAAGCGAGTTCCTCAGAGTCAGTAGTGCAGTCAACATACAAAGTGTAAATAGTGAGCTCACTAACCGCTTTCACACTATCGAGCCAAAGCCGAGCCAGCATGGGTTTGCCGGTGCTAATGTTTTCACAGTGCAAGGCCAGGTGGTAACTGGGACATCTCCGGACCGTCATGGTGCTAATGGCACACAATTTCTGGCCATGAACCAGACATAAACCATGGTCTTAGTGGTGCCAAAGCAGGACTGGAGGTGGTGTCAAGGAAAAGGAAAGGCTACGTCAGTTCCATGCCAAGTAAAGCAGTAACGCAAAGTTTGTCCTATGTTAGCTGCGTAGCCTACTACTATTGATGTAAACAAGGCTCATGACGATGTGTTATAGCTGGCATTATAACGGATTGTTTTATGGTTAGCATACCTCAATTCTTTTGTGTTTCCATGCCTTGGCTCTCAGTCGTCGTTCCTGTTGTAATTTGATTGCTCTTTGCCGTCGTCCCGCACGTAGCCTCCGTAACAGCTTCTCTCTTTCTTTATCAAAATTATCAGACCTATCCTGTTTGATAACGGGTTGTATCAGTGACGTTTTCGCAAATGGGAACGTAAACCGGAGGGGAGTAGACCGACAGTGTGAACAGGTTTCAAGGCATGGGGCTTGTGGCCCAGTGCTATTAGCACTGAGGTACCTTGCTCGATAGTGTGAACATGGCTACTGTCAACTCTGAAGGATATGGCAGTGGAATATTTACGATATTAACAAATCCATATCAGACTTTAAATCTTGTCCACACACAAATGAAGCTATAATCAATATTTCAGAATAATTCAGAATCAAATATTGGTGGGAAATCTGAGTTAGAAATTATTCTGATCCAAATCTCAGCCCATCATCCTTCCCTGTGATTATTGCCAGGATAAAATGAATTAAATGAGGGGCGGCACGGTGATGTAGTGGTTAGCACTGTCGCCTCACAGCAAGAAGGTAGCCTACCGGGTTCGAATCTTGGGCTTGGGGCCTTTCTGTGTGGAGTTTGCATGTTCTCCCTGTGTCTGCGTGGGTTCTCTCCGGGTACTCTGGCTTCCTCCCACCATCTTAAGCCTGGTTTATGCTTCTGCGCTGCAGCGACGGCGGAGCTATGGCGTAGACCCGATGCCGTCATTGAGCATTCGAAGCTCTGCGTCGAGGGAACGCGTTGCTCTGCAATTCACCGCCAAGCTGCTAGGGGGGTGTGTCTGTGTCTTTGTGTGGCTTTTGGGGGCTCATATCGGATTCCTTGGTTTTCTTCCGACAGTAAACAATGACAACTGAGATGGAGCGGGTGTTTCTGGAGATGGAGCTCATAAAATTGAAAAAGAAATGCTGTTACTACAAATGTTGAAGCACAGAAGACGTTTGCGGAGGTGGTCTGTCCGACCATTCCGTACCGCTCGTGCCGCTCTGCTAATAGCAATGTTGTTGAGCTGTTGACCGGAAAAGCAACAGCCGGAAATTACGTTCTGAGCGGACCAATCACAGTCCTTGTCGTTCGCGTCTCAAAGCGTTGACGCGACACGTAGTCAGGATTTTTTGGAGGTGCGTGTCAAGCTATGGCGTAGGGTCCGTGTAGGGGTCCATGTCGACGCCGTTGCTACGCCGTCGCAGCGAAGCAGAAGCATGAACCAGGCTTCAGGCCTTCTGCCCTAAGACAGCTGGGATAGGCTCCAGCCCCCCAGCCCCCCCGCGACCCTATGAGAATTAGAGGTAGATAATGGATGGATGGATGAGCCAAATGAGCCAGTCTTTTGAATGGCTCTTTGAAATGAACGGATCCCAAAGATCAGGCTCCCTCCAAAGAGCCATAAATGGTATGAGAGAGAGAGAGAGAGAAAGAGAGAGTCACAGCCTCTCTCTAGAAAGGGGGTGTGGTCAGACACAGCTCAGGAACATTTAAAGGTCCAGACACGGAAACAGCCTGTTCTCAGCAGAGCTCAATACAGTGATTTTTAACTGGCTGGAATTCAGGACCAGGGCTGAGTTTGGGGTAATACACTTTGAATACAATATTGTTGGACGTCTGAGACCTACATAAAATTGCAGAAAAAGTATATAATAGGAGACCTTTAATTATATTAATTAATTTAGGTTCCTGACACCTTTGAATGGTCTTGGTCTTTGTAACTGTTGAGACATATATATTCATTTATTATCAAAAATGATCAAAAAGATGTTAAAGGTAATTAACGTAATTCAAGGGGGCAGTCTCTAGGATTGGGTGACATCTGGTGGTGTAGTTTTAGATTGCAACTGTCAAAGAGGATTCTGGTCCTTTAATATTACAAATGGAAGGCCTTTTGTCTGACAGTCACAAATATGTCCTCTCAGGAATTGAAACTTTCAAGGGAAAGTACTCCCACAGCCGAGACTACAAGACTCCTGAGGAGTGGAGGAACAAAAAGGCTGTAGTGCTTGGAATAGGAAACTCTGGAGGAGACATAGCAGTAGAACTGAGCAGAATCACCAAGCAGGTTGGGCAGTTAAGGATCATCGAGCGCACGCTACTACATTTTAATGTCGTAGCCTTAGCACAATACTGACATGATGATTTGCTTATCTTATGTTTACAGGTGTATCTAAGCACTCGGAGGGGAGCCTGGATTGCTAATCGTGTTTCAGACAATGGACTTCCCCGTGATATGCTGTACAACAGGGTGGCAGTTTTTTTGCGCCACTTCCTTCCCTTTGGATTATTATGCAGCATGGCAGAGAAAAAAATCAACCAAAGATTTGATCATAGTCTGTACAACTTGAAGCCAAAGCACAGGTATGGCAACAACAGACATGGCTTTTTGCTTTTATTTAGAGTTTGATTTCTCCCAGAGAGACATTTGTTGCATGGCCTTACACAGAAACATACAGATATACACACATAGCACACAGATCAGATATAAACAGTAGACTTCATGTTTGCAGTCATTCATCTCAGCTCAACGGATGACTGATGTATACTTTTTGTAATATTTATCTGCGTGAATATATATCTCAGGTTGTTCAGCCAACATCCCACAGTGAATGATGACCTTCCCAACTGCATCCTATCTGGAAGAATTCAGGTGAAACCCAACATCCGCAGGTTTCAGGAGTCCAGTGTGGAGTTTACTGATGGAAGTGTTGTGGAAGATATCGACCTGGTGGTAGGTTTCATTGTCAAAAAAGTGTGTACCCACCCTCACACAGCAGTAATGTTGGCTGTGACTGAGATGAGTGTCCTGTCTTGCAGGTGTTTGCCACAGGTTACAGGTTTTCCTTTCCATTCCTGGCCTCACATGTTGTCTCAGTCTCTGAGAACAAAGCATCTCTGTACAAATATGTGTTTCCTCCTGAGTTGGAGCGTCCCACTCTGGCTATCATTGGTCTGGTGCAGCCACTGGGTGCCATTATGCCCATTTCCGAGATGCAGGCCAGATGGGCCACACGTGTCTTTAAAGGTAAGGTACACATTCTGTTAACCCTTTAAGGTGCCAATTATTTAACCCCTAACCCTAATCCTACCCACGAACGCTAATCCCCTAACCCTAACCCTTACGACGGCCCACGGACAGGCCGGGGAAGTTTAAAGGTTTAAAAACATTTTCAAGAGGTTGTGCCCCAAAGTCCTTCTTATGCAGAAATGCAAAGCCAATGCACTCACTACAGCTTTCATTACAGGCAGCCTCAAGCTTCCCTCAGTGATGTCCATGCTAAAAGATGTCCAGTGCAAGCAGGAGACGATGGCTAAACGGTAAAATTATGGATTGTCTTAAATTTATGAGGTCTCTTTTTGATGTAAAAGACACCAAATCTATGCACAACATGTTTAGCTCTGGTATTTTTTTCAGGTATGTCACCAGTCAGAGACACACCATCCAGGTTGACTATGTCAGCTACATGGATGAGATAGCAAAGCTGGTGGGGGTTCGACCCAACTTCCTGAGGCTGCTGCTGAGTGATCCCAGGCTGGGACTGAATGTGATGCTCGGTCCCTGTACACCTTACCAGTATCGTCTCAGAGGGCCAGGGAAATGGGCCGGAGCTCGTCAGGCCATCCTCACTCAGTGGGAGAGAATGGCTCAACCCATGCAGACCAGGTCCTGTGATGATCCCAAACCCAAGAGATCATTTATGTGGCCTCTGATTCTGTCTGCTGTGGGCTTGGCTACCTACATCAACAGGAACAACCTTCCAACTTTGCTACAGGATCCCACTGTTCTGTTGGACAAGATAAAAGGTTACCTGCCTGCACAGTGATGTGCGTTGACATTCAGTTAAATAAAGATGTGATTATGACTGTAATAGGCCTAATAATAAAAAAAATAATACATGCTAAATTTCTGTAGACTTAATAATCAGAATAGACAGCATGAGTACAATTTAAAAAATTGTAGACATTAATGTCAAACTCTAATGTACACTGCTGTGTAAGTGTTAAATTCTTAAAGAGATGTACAGATTGTAAAGCCCTCTGAGGCAAATTTGTAATTTGTGATATTGGGCTGTACAAACAAACTGACTTGACATGATGCATAAGCAAACAGCATCTTTTAAATGTTCCAGTTGGTCCATGTGGTCCACTTTTGTGTATAATTTAATTTGAAGTGATTTATTATATTCCATATGCTTATGTAATTTAATTTTCTGGGAAATATGTAGAAACAGCTGTACAATTGTCATGTAAAACAGAATATTTCCCTCACTTCAGTGTAATGTCAGACCAAAGCATAATACTAAGCTCCATTACTCCACCTCCAGGCTGGGCTTTGAACTAAGATCATGCACTGCGGTGAATGATGCCATCTAAAGGCTGCTTAAGAACTCAATTTATGTTTGGATTCTCTTTAAGGAATTTCATGAAGTCAAAGCAGTAGTTGAGACTGTTTTCCCTTTTAAGGTTTCATGGAACAATTGTGTGGTTAAATCAAGAATCAAGACCGGAAAGTAAAAATCAACAATGCATGTAGAACAGAAATATGTGCATAGACCTATTATTTATGTACATATTTTTAGGCAAGGTGAGCAGAGACTTGTGTGACTTCTGTCTTGTTAATAACTTTTCATGCCATCATGTCAATATAAAGGGTGGCACAGTGGCTGTTAACACTGACGCCTCACAGCAAGAAGGTACCGGGTTTGATTCCCGGCCCGGGGCCTTTCTATGTGGAGTTTGCATGCTCTCCCCATGTCTGCGTGAGTTCTTGCCGGGTACTCCGACTTCCTCCCACCACCCAAAAACATGTATGGGGATTAGGTTAATTGGCTAATTTAAATTGTCCGTAGGTGTGAGGGTGAATGGTTGTCTGTCTCTATGTGCCCTGTGATGAACTGGCAACTTTGCCAGGGTGTACCCTGTCTTTCGCCCTAAGACAGCTGGGATAGGCTCCAGTCGCCCCATGACCGTATGTGAGAATAAGCGGTTGATAATAAGTAGTAGACTTGCTTGGATTTGTCAAAGACAGAAGGACAGACTGGCAGTCCTTTTTATACATCAGCAGTGACTGGGGGTCAGATTTGAGGTTCAGCTCAAGAGATGACGTTAATCTTCAAACTACCCGCTGCTCGCGAACCACCGGTAGACCCCGGAAGAAGAATAGTTCACGCGTGACAAGTTAACATTTGGGTTGCCAGGTTTGGAAATACCTACGATAAGGAAGGGGATATCAAAGATTCTGCATAATTAGCCTTTTTTGTTAATTCACACTGTGTTTACGTGGTTGCTCACTCCAAAATCTTTATTACCAAACTGTTTGAATTGAACAGTCCACTTTATAGATACATTACAGGTTGCATATCTAGTAACAGCATATGCCTGACTTTAACTGGCTTCACATATGACAATGTTGTTGTTTAAATCAATTAACTCCTCTTTTCGAAAAAAGATACCACAATGACTTGTTATTTTTAATACAATATATCAATGCACCATGTGTACAAAAACGTATTCACGCATCAAATCACACGGTGATAGTGAATTCATATGCAGCTTAATTATTTTGTCTGAATAGCCTGTCATTTTTATGACCTGCTTAGGCCAACTACTGGTTATTAACTCCAATCCTATGATGTATGTTTACCACCAAACAAACAACAAAAATGTGCATTACCAGTAAAATAACAGAATAATATAGGTTTTAATATAAGTGTCTATCTTCATGCTGTAGATCCACATGTAATTTAAATCAGAATCGAAATACAATGTTTTGTATTTGCCACAGTGTTTGGTGCACACAAACAAATTAAGAGCATAAGTTAACGTCACTCATTAGAACATCAAAATAAAATAGAAACTATAAAGTATAAAAAAGAAACAGTGAAAAGACTATTTTATTTTATTTATTACATGTCCAATTTCGTTTTTAGAATGAAATAACAGTTTTGTACAGGATGGCATCGCCCACAATACTGGAAAGAAAGGTCAATGTGGGTGGCGTATGTTGATGGTGACAGACGTATGACTGAACAACTAGCCCGGGGGTTCAGGGTTTGAGAGGGGGATAAGACATAAATCTGGCAACCACAGTCTGCCATCTTTGATTGTGCGACAGGCCGCGGCGCGAGCGGGGCCTCATACACAACTAGAAAAGCGAAAAAACGGATGGACACGAGATAACGGTGTGGAAAGATACGAAACCACGGGACAACCGCATACCGGGTCCCACAGTAACGGCCGAACAGACAAGGACGGCTTGGCGGCTTGAAACTGCCCGGAATACATTAAAAACAGGAGCCGTGCATGTGGAGAGCGGTTTGTTGGCAACCAACGAGCAAAGTAGCTAACCGTCGTTAGCCGAACTGGGTTAGCAGGCTAGCCAGCTTTTGTAATCCGCCGGCCAGACACTCATTTGTCCACCACAAACCAGGCCGAAATCCGATTTCAAGTCAGGCCGCACAACAACCTGAAGGACAAAGAAGGCACCGGCGGTGGCAGGTGGGTCTGCATGTTAGTCATGATTAAAATCTGAAGTTTTCCCACAGTGACTGATGTGTTGGTGTTCACACTACGCTAGCTTATTAGCATGCTTCGGCCACTGAAGGATGTGGCGACCAGTGAGAAACGAGACGATGCAGGCTGGCGGCCTGCTCTCTCAACAACTCCGTGTTACATATTCTACATCTAAATACGTGTTGACTGGATTTTAATGTCCACATTTTTGTGTGAAACGTCTGCAAAGTTAAAGTGTTATGTGAGCTCGGTGTGGTTTGGCTCCAGGCGATGAGGGCCTCTGCTCTCTACCGGCATGATCCACCCAGCCCACCAGTGTACTTTTATTCTTGGATAAGAATGGCCTGCAGACTCATAAAGCAGTGATTTACAGAAACAACACGATACCATAAATTTGGCTGTCATTTCATTGTTTTTTTTCTGTAAATGGCTTTGAATGTGCTGCCCATGTGGAAACCACTTGGACAGTTACTAATATACAACATGGTATTGTTCTGTACATATGCATCCATGATTTGTCCTGCGTCTGACTAGTTTTAGGGAAGTCATTCGACCAATATTGATTGGAGGATTAAACTGTCGATGACATTTCCTGATCAACAGTTATATTGCTAAAGATGGAAGTACCTTTTGAAAGGCTTAAATAGTGAGTTACACGAAAATGGATGCTAATGCTTTTTGTTTTGTGTTGCTCTTAGCCATTAACTAACTTAAACAAGCATAAACATCGAACTTATACGCCACGTCAGTTTGTCCCCGAAAGCACTCCCATGCGTTTTTTTCGACTGGCCTTATTGTTAACAAATGTTTAATTTTCCCCTTGAATCTAAGCAGTTGACCATCCAGTGAATTGGGGGGATTTCTTATTTGCTTAATGGAATTAACCAACAACTCCCCAAGGAGACCATCTCATGATAATGATGGCCTGGCGTTGGTGAGCGCCAATAAATTCAAATGGCTTACAATCCTCATCTTCCTCTGCTTTTAGTAGTAGAAGCCCCTTGTATTGACCCTGATCAAAGTAAACATTAGTCAGTAGATGCTGAATGTGTGTTCATCAGTTCAAGCAATGGATACAACAATGCACTTTATTTACAGGCCAGTACCTGTCGTCCAATATGTTGGTATTTATGTCATTGTACATATCTTAAAGTGGTAACTTAAGTCTTATTGTCTTGTAACTTTGGCTGGGTTTCAGAAAGATTATTAACATAATGTGCTTACCATTATGACTGTAGAGATTGTGGTTCAGTGTTCTTGACTTAGCATTACCATACAAACCAATAAGGACAAAGCCTATTTTTTTAGCACACATTAGTGATGCCATCTACGCGACTTTTCATTTTGACTTTCTTTTCATTTTGACACTGTTGCATCAGACAGAGCAGTCCCATGATCCACTATACACAATTGCACAGGTAAGGCAGTTGAGCCAAACCTCAAGTTCAACCTCTGGAAGTAGATCTTAATGCAAAAGAGAGGCATCATGGGCCATTTTGTGTTTAAGCAACAGTCATTCCACTGTTAAAGTGACCAAAAGTCATTGACGAATCAGTAAAACGGCACTATCTATCCCAAAAGGAATACTTTTTTTCCGCAGCCGGTACACAGAAATATATAGATAGACACATAGCATCATGCAGATACAGATCAGATAACACACAAGAAATTCAACTTATCTTCATGTATGCAGTTGTTCATCCCAGCTCAGAGGAAAGTAACTTTCCTGACCACATGATGCATGGCTGTATTAGTTTCATTAAACAGCCAAAATCTGGAGTTTTAGTAAGACATGCACAGATAAGCTAGTTCTTGTCTTGCAGAAAGAACTTTATGAGTGTGGTAAAAAGGGCTTCAGTTGATGGATGTCCTGTGATACAGATGTAGTTGCAGGGGTGTAGGTTCATGCTGGACTTTGGGCTCAGCTGAAGTCTGGGACCAGCGACGATGTTGTAAGTTTAGGGACAAATCTTTAGCCCTGCATTCCTTTAATATCATCATCTGAAAAATACTTCAAATGGACAGTCCAAGGTCTCTTCCTTTTGCACACTGTGACCATATGCTGATAGTTAAGAGATGGAGTCAGACTGTACACTGATTTGACTCATTCTATGTGGAGGGCTCATCCCCAGGTTATTTTGAGTCTCAGGGATTCAAAGGTCTCTTATTCCTTTTCCTGTTTGCTTCTACATACAGCCTGTATTCCTCTGTTCCATGCTGTTTTTCCATACAGTTCCTCAACCCAATTTTGGCATAATGCTCCTTAGAATCATGGCCAGTTCTCAGAGGAGTTTTTGCTGTCAAATCGTCAAACCGCATGGTTTATAAAGGTTCAGTCTTGACACCCACCAGTTGGTAGAAAAATACAGATATGTGTCAGTATTCTTTTAATGTAATCAGTACCTGCTACATTTAAATCTTTTTCACTCCATACCCCTACTGTCAAGCATCACTGTTTTAGATGTGAGTTTATAATGCTAAATGTGACTGACACTTGTCAATTTCTTGTATAGTGTGTTTGCCACCCTGCCAAATTTAGAAGCCACACACAATTTTATTTTTTTATTGTTCCACTGTACAGAGTGCATGAAGTGCTCTGTTGGCATGTCAGTTACATGACTTAATGTTGACAGGGACTACTTTATCAGAACGTGTATTTTTTTTGCAAAAAAGACTGAGACCAATGGCCCTACAAGTGAATCAACATCCACTTCCAGAACTCTGACAAAAAGAGGATACTAAAGAGCATGTCTGTGCATAGTCACATAGTCTCACACTTTGTCGAATTGAGTAACAAAGCAAGTGTGTTAGTGGAACCTGCTGCAGAAATCTGATGCATGTGCAAAGCAGATAGTTGCCTTTAGGTGCTGATGCCCTTAAAATTACACATGGGTTAGGGACCTGCATGTCTGTACATTTTATTTAAGTGAAACTCCCAAAACTGCACAAATTATTCTTTTCTGTTTTTCTTCCTCTTTTTTTCCAAATTTTAGGATTAAAATCAGGCCATAGAGAATATGTTTTCAATCCCACAAGTCATGTTATAAATTATGGGTTGGCCTGGAAAATTTTAAGGAAGATAATTGCAACCTGGGCTTTATTGTTGTGGTTCAGGCTATCATTGCATATTTCAGTATATTGCAGCCAAGTTGTTTTCAAGCAAAAGGACTTTTTCTTTATATGAATGTTCCTTTGCAAAGTGTTCCAAGACCACATTGTAGATAGAGCTTGAGCTCTCACCACTGCTCCGTTAATAATAAATGACCTCTGTGTGACTTGGGAAAGACACCATAACACCGAACATGATGTATCTCTGTCCAAGTTGCTGCTCCTTTGGGGTCGCCATCAGTGTGTTGTCTCTCTCGTAGGTTTTTTCCCCAAAGCATTTGCCGCTACAAATGCTAATGCAGGGTAGCTTTATTGCTTTGTAAATCAGCATCATATCATATCTGTTATGGTTTATGTACCTCCTCACCTTGTGTTCTTTTTTTTCTCTCACCCTTTGTCTATAGGAGGCTGGTTCTGGTGGCGACGCCAAAGGACCAGACTCAATGAGTTTCCAGCGAAATGTCAGAGAAGTCAGGGCAAAGCACCAAGGCAAAGGATGGCAAAACAAAGTATGCAACCCTTAGCCTTTTCAATACTTACAAGGGCAAATCCCTGGAAACCCAGAAAACTGCAGGTAAGCATTCACTGTTGTTTCCCATGAATCTTGCACACTACTGCATGTGATAATGAAGTGGACAGTTAATGTGAATAGCTCGGTTTGTCTGTCTTGATGTTGGGATGCACGGATCCGATATTGGTATCAGTGCCGATATTGAAGAAAATTATAGATTGGGTATCGGTAACGATTGGCTCAATCCACTGGGGCAGATCTATTCAGTGAAATTCTATGCTGTGAGTGACATCATGCGCTGGCGACTCGCTGTGTGGAAGCTCACATTTGTTTACAAAGTGGAGTGAGCAAAGGTGTTTTATCTATTTATTTATATTTTTTAGGGCTGTCAAAAATATTGACTTAACACGGCCACATGTGCGACGGTAACTCTGCTTGGACAAGCTGCCCGAAACGCGTTTCCAGAGGTGTACTGGCAGGTCATAAAGCAGAACTCCATTCAAAAAATATCAAGGAAACTAAAAACGCAGTCGTAACTAACGATCAAACAGGCTGTACACACGAATGGCTCACTTTTCCGAAGCCAAACACCAGCTGATTGTGGAAGACTACGACATTATGTAATATTATCAATATACTACAATATTATCAGCAAAAACGGAAACAGCCGTAATGATTAAACAGCACAGCAAAGCTGGCAGAGAAGAGCAACTGACTGAGACGTGCTGGCGGGTCTAATGCGGTTATAACTAATAATCAAACATGCTGATAAATTAGATTAACCATCTTTTCTGAATCTGTCCAAGCTTCTCTTGTAATTTGGCAAATAATATGTAATAATACATGTTCAGTGTTTCCCCTAGAATTTTTCAGACCTGGTGGTACCCACCGAAAAACCCGAAACAGACGAGATGCATGGGATGGTGTATTGGTGCAGGTGGATTAAGTCAAGTGGCACAGCAAGCAGTCTGCAATTCTGCAATTATATTTGCATTCAAAGTTTTGGTCAACCAGAGTGTATTCAAGATCACATTTAAAACCACCCACCACAGCTGGTGGCTGGTGTGACAGTGTGACCTGTGAAAGACAGCAATAACAAAAATTTATATGAAAAATCATTGTAGGCCTACATTGCTTATATGAAATCATTAGGCTTAATCTAACCTTTAATCAAAGTTGCACGGGCCCGAAAGGCTGCAGTGTAATGCTTTGAACTCATGAGCATCAAGCACATCTTTTCTGTACAAGTGGATAGTAATAAGGGCCAATATAAGAACATAGGAAACATATAAGAAAACATCAGTAAAGAAGAAAAGAACAAGTAGTAACATGAATGCTTTAAAATAACTAGTCAACAGTGGTAATAGAAGGCAAATATCAATAGCAGTAGGCACATGTTTAATCTGATCTGTGGTATATAGGTAACAGTGTAAAAAATGTTAAAAACATGCAAGAAACCAGATGGAAAACTAAAATCAGTGCTCTACAGTATAGATGGACATTTGAAACATGTTGAAACTGAACAACTGAAACAGTAATATTGCAGTAAATATTAAATTAAACGGTTTACAGAGTTGTAGCTCACCACTGTAAGTTGCTAGCACCAGCATTCTGCATACAATCACCTGATTATCAAAATAGATTATTAAAATGAGCTGTCCACTGCTGGGAGCATGACCGACCTGTCGGCGATATTCATCAAGTTTCCGGTGAAAAAAAGTCCGGTGGTTATTGACATAATTGGGATGTAAAGTCTAATTAATACTCGGGCGGACGTGGAGCGAACTCCAGGGAGCTCCACGCATCCTCAAAGCGGACGCCCGCAAGGTCTGTGTGCGCGACTGTGCGGACCTCCGCTCTGCCTTGGTGGCACAAAACACTGCTCCGCATGTATTTTTCACATCAACCCGCATTAAATATAACATAGATCTTTCGCAGAAAACAACAGCACGGCAGTGTGCTGGAAAGCTGTGAGAGGAGCAGGTCCCGACTCGCGTTGCGCTGCACAGAGGCGCTCCTAATGTAAAAGATTATTGATTTATAGAGAGAGAGAGAGACTCAGATGGATGGCTTATAAAGTTTGATGGCCACCGGAAAAAAGGCCTTCCTGTGGCATTCTGTTCCTCACCTTAGCACGTCTCTGGCAACGCATTTCGGACAGATAAGTAGTAAATAGAATAGAACTACTTGATGGATCTCAACTTGGGAAATTACTTTGTAGCAGCAAGAAATGCAATCACAGTACAAATAAGAGGCAATAAAAATAACAGAAAAGTATTACTATTTATAATTAAATAATAATATAGAAAAGCAGTATTAAAAGTATAAAAATGTATAACCTGATAAATAATTATGGCTTGTGATGATAGTCATTGTGCAAATAGACAGACGGACAGGTGCATTGAAATACAGATGAACAGTCTGTAATGATATAACAGTTATGACTAGAAATAGTGCAAATAAACAGTAAGTTGCAGTAAAATTAAGATGGACTGTATATTATGATATGGCATTTATAACTCTATTAACAATGCAAATAAACAGTAAGGTGCAGTGAAATTAAGATGGACTGTATATTATGATATGGCATTTATAACTCTATTAACAATGCAAATAAACAGTAAGGTGCAGTGAAATATAATGAACAGTAGGTTATGATACAACTGTGACTATAATAGTGCAAATAAATAAATAAACAGCAAGGCGCAGTGAACCAAGATGAACAGAATGATGTGTTATGACAATTTCACTATAAATAGTGCAAATGAACATTGTATAATATTGTGGTATCAGGATAAAGTCTAATTGTAAAGTGTGATGGCCTGTGGCAGGAATGATTTCCTGTATCTGACCTTTTGACAGTGGAGCTGTAACAGTCTGTTAGAAAAACTGCTCTGCTGTCTGTCCAGTGTGAGGTGGAGAGGATAAGTAATTGAGTACATTTGTATCTGTTTATTTAATAAAATAGTTAAGAAATGTTTAAGTGAAGGCTGATATTGTCTTGAACAAAAAAATGACCCAAATCTTTTACACACAATGATACATTGACACATTGTCGGAATGTGGATCGGTGCATCCCTACTTGACTTCAGCTCATCCTTACTATATAATACTGTATACTCTTTAAGGATGATGAAGTGTTCCCCCTGACATTTTTTAAAACCTTGCTCTCATGTGTGAAATGTTTCTTCATCCCAGTGGCTGCCAGACATGGACTCCAAAGTTTGGGCAAAGTTGCTGCCAGTCGGCGCATGCCCCCTCCGGCCAACCTGCCCAGCCTGAAGGCAGAGAACAAGGGAAACGACCCCAACGTCAACATTGTCCCCAAAGACGGTAGTGGCTGGGCATCTCGGACCGAGGGAGGGGAGGAGAGGTAAATTTCATAGTTATATGTGTGTGAACATTACATGCACCATGAATTTTGCTATAGCTTTCCTCTAAATGAAAGTGTGTGTTAAGCACTGTTTTATGTGTCACAGGCAACAGGAGACACCCCCACCCCAGAACAAACCAGTAGTGCTCCAGCCACAAGAGCCTTCTATTGGGGGCCGCTCCTGGGCCAACAGCAAGGCAACTCAGCCAGATGGTAAACTTGTGCTTCACTTCGTCTGGAAGCATGAACCCTACTTATAAAATGCAGATCAGCAAACAAAGGCGCAATGCTCGATAGTTTACTGCACCTGAATATTTCACTCTGCGTGTACTAATTTATCTTGGTAAATAATGATTTTTGGGTTGGAAGGGGTGCTGGACACCACCTGAGGATTAGACCTTTCAGTGCTTCTCTCTTAGTCATTGTTTTATATTCAATCTTGGGATTCAGTTTTTTTTTTTTTCATAATAATGTGCTTGCATTGTACAGGTGCTCCTCGTGTGAGCAGCCATTTTCACCAGGAGTTTCCCAGCTTGCAGGCAGCTGGGGAGGTGGAGAAAGGGGACGGTCAAGAAGAGGAGCCTTATGGACCAGGTCCCAGCCTCAGACCTCAAAGTATGATGACACTTGAATACATAAACGTTATTCAGTGTTCAGTGATTGCTCATTTCCCAGGTGTTCAGGAACCACATGCACCGTAAATCATTTCAAACAATACATATCTCTGCTCATGTGTCATGTTAGATGTTGGCAGTTGGCGTGAGGGTGGAGGCAGGAATTTGAGCACTGCATCCGGCCCCCCTGAGATGGACAGCAGGGCTCCAGAGGAGGGTAATACAGGCCTTGGTACCTCTACACCACCAGGAGAAGCTGACGAGCCTGGACGAAATGTAACCAGTGACATTCAGAGGGAGAAGAGGGATGGCAGGGAGAGGTTGCCCCCCTCAGCCCCCCCTCCTCAGCCTAAACTTAATGGAGGCCAGCAGCCTCCCGCTGGGGTGCCAACTCACTTTGACCCTGCTTTCAGGAGCATGATGCCACCTTACGTAAGTCTCAGTTTGAAATTCTGGAGAGGCCACATTCGCACATCAAAGTTAAAGTCTCTAGTTGGGAGAGTTTATTTCTTCAACCTGTATGATGATTGCTGTTTTTGTCTTTAGATGTTCCACGCCTATCCTCAGATGACTTTTGGCGCAGGGCAAGGAAACTTCAGATTCCCTGTACCACAAGATGGAGCAAAGTGAGTTCACATCTTTATGGCTAAGCCCTAGATACTTGGGTTAAAGCAAAATACATGATGCATTCACATTTTTGATTTGTCTTTATTTTTTTGAGTGCCAGCCCTTTTGTAAAACAGAAAGTACTTTGTGCCAGCGTTTTTGCCCATTTTGAGTCAGATTTCAAGACCCACAGAATATTTTGTAACATGTCTCTGAAAACGGCTCAAATCAAAGAAGAGACTCGCTATTTCATCATCACTTTGATGTTATTACATTGATGGCACTCAAACGTCAGATTTTAAATGATGTCGCAATACATCAGTGGTGCTCAAAGAGTTAATTATGTCATTGCACAAACACAGTATATATGCTGGAACTGGTAATAAAACATTTATTTACTTTAAATGTAATCATAAAGTTTGTATAAAAGCTGTATGTATACCAGTGGATAAAGATGATTATAAAAATTAACCTGGTTGTCCGAAACAACAAATATAATTCACACCAGATGCCATTATAAACTCTCCTCTTTTCTCTTTTGGGTGGTCAGGGGTCCTCGCTCAGTACGACCTCAGCAGGCTCCCCCACAGTCCTGGCTCCAGGATCCAGACAGACCCTCAATCATCAGCGCAACAGAACTTAAAGAATTGGACAACTTGGACACTGATGCCGATGAGGGCTGGGCAGGTTAGTTGCGCTACCTGTGAACTTTAATGTGGAACGAATCAGTCGGGAAAAAAGATAATTGAATCAACCCTGTCCCTTCTGCTCTCAGGTGCTCAGATGGAGGTGGACTACACTGAGAAACTAAACTTTAGTGATGATGAGGAGAACCAAGCAGCTAAAGAAAAAAGAGAAAACTGGTGAGTTTTTAAATTGTAACCATTCAAAATGTGCATTTACCCTGCATTCACTATTTAGCTTAGCTACAGCAGTTCTTTCTTTTGGCAATTCAGTCCAAAATATGTATAATATCATGTTGTTCAAAGTATGTTCAATATGTTGTTCAAAGTAGTGAGTCCCTGCAATGCCTGTACAAAACCAGATAAATAAAGTTTGGGGAAAAAAAAAAAAGTAGTGAGTCCCCAGGACTCACAGGTGGTGACTTGAGTGTGTCCCTGGGATATATAATGGGTCCCCAATTTAAAAAAAAAAAAAAAAAAAAGCGTTAATTTGCGTAATTTGATGGTGGTACGGTATGATATTGCTATAATTAATGGATATAATTAATAATTAATCGGAACTTGGAGCTCAGATCAGCGTAACTCCCAAGTTTTGTGCTCTTGGCGCTTCCCAGTCTTAGAGACGTAAGCTACTGTTTATGTCAGTAGTAGATAGCATGATCGGCGCTCTGGACAACGCCGAGCTGGAGGACTTCATCCAGCCCGACAGCACTCGCCTGGAGGATGTCATCAAAGACTACTTCATTCAGAAAGAGAAAGAGTACTTGAGGCCTGATGACCTGGGTCCTAAAGAACTTCCTGTCCTGAAGATGGAGGATGAAGATGAGGAAGAGGAAGAGGAAGAGATGGAAACTGTTGTTGTCAAAGCTCCAGAGGAGCCATTCTAAATCGGGTTGGTGAGATTAATCCGACTTTCCAAGATCTGACTTCACGGGGGGTTCTGATCTAAATTCTGACTTGAAGCTTGGATTCTTGTACAACTTGAATGCACCATGAGTCAAACAGACAAACACCGGGCTCCCAATGCTGCTGCATTGACATTAATGCTCTGTTTTACCGGCGATGTCTGATGCTTTATGCTGGGAAAGTGAGGGGAACTGATCAATGTCACTCTGAATCTGAAGTGGACATGAAACAGCTTTTGTCTGCTCTGCCGAGAGCAAGTTTTTTTTTTTTGCTAGTTACTGTAATTTTTAAACAGGAGTTGTTGATCACAATGCATTGTTTTTCATGGGAAAAATGAGGTGCATCCCCGGGACGCATGGATAATGAATTTACTGTGTCCTTTCAGACTTAAATGCGTCAGGGATGCAGGATGCGTACCCAGAAACATCACTGCAGACATTAGGGCTGCAGCTGTCAAATATTTTAGTAATCAAGGATTCTACCGAATATTCCAGCGATTAATCGAGTATTCGGATAAAAAAATATACAGCATACTTTTGCTTAATTAAAGAGCTATTATAAATATATATAGTGAACGGTTCGTGCTGTTCATTTTCGCCAGAGTGAATGCCGCTCCTATTCACATCCATGATTTTAAAACTGAGTCGTTCAGTTCACATTCACTGAAAAAATGAACGCCATTCATGCACAACACTGTCCGGCTCATGAGTTCAACTGTGAAGTCTCCTGTCTCCCTCTGTGCTAGCCGTTAGCTACACAGCTCGCTACTATCACTACTAAACTTTTATTCGAGGTGGGGGAAATTGCCTCGAGCATTTTTTGTACTCGAGTAATCGTTTCATCCATAGCAGACATTCCTATTCTACATTTGGCAGTACACTGAACATGATGAATTTAAGTCATTGCAAGGCCTGTCACGATAATCAATAAATCATGTGCAATCATAAATCATGTGCAGACATGCCAGATCGGACCAGCTTGGTGCGGCAGAGCCCGGTGCTGCAGAGCCCAGTGCCGTCTGTGATACTTTATTGGTACAATAATTTGATGAGTTTTGGAGTGGCAGTGATTAACAGCAGGTGATGAATGGTTAAGAAGAGATTCTGTTGAATAACATAGTGTGACGTTTATTTAGAACAGATGACTCAACTGTTCAGACAGGGCACAGAGGGTGTGACCTAATGTGAAATAGCAATAAATATTGCTTTCGGGAAAAAAATTGTTGTGTATTGTTGTAGACAGTCATCAGGAAGTGGATTTGTAGTAAAATATAAATCATGAGTGAAAGTATGCGCCACACAGTGAGGAAAAAGAACCTCAGAACAATGCTGACGATATTGTTTATCGCCAATAAGTAGTGAGACAGTATATCGTCCAGCAAAATTTGTTATCATGACAGGCCTAGTCATTGGAAGTTAATTTTCAAACTGTACATATGTGAGTGGAGAGACATGAGTTGATGACATGGATTTTGTAATGATAAAAGCTATCAAAGCCAAATGCAGAGCGCATTTGTGATGAGGTATGACGAGTGCCTTAGGAGGACAGGTTAATTGGGGAGATTGTTGCTTGGAATAAACTGTCGTGTTTATTTTTCTTAACTGTATTGGTGTTATTTTCAGGGAGTGGATGGGTAAAGTGGAGCGTATTAGATCTCGGCCAGCAGACGGTCAGGAGGGCTGGAAGGAAGGTGCTGAGGACCGAGGGGGCAGTAAAACTTCATGGGTCGATGGTGATCCCAGAACGCCATCACCTGGCAGTATGGGGCAGTTCAATAAGTCAGCTGCTCCACAGGACTTCCAGGTAAGTCTGAATTTCATTATATATGTGCACCCTCTTATTTTAGCAGCAAGGTCGAGTCTCTACCTGTACTCATTCTTCTATTCTTCAGGGTGGCAATCGTCCTGTTGGTGGCGGAGCTCCACGTGGGACAAAACCACAAGCTGCCACTGCACCTGGTGCCGATGAGGATTCTGAGGCCTGGCGACAGAAGCGCAAGAAGCCTCAAGAAGTTTCTGAAGCTGTAGAACGAGCGAGACGGCGGAGAGAAGAGGAAGAGCGGCGGATGGAAGAACAACGGCTTGCTGCTTGTGCTGAAAAACTTAAACGTCTCAATGAAAAACACCGGCAGGCAACTGAGGGCAAATCTGTCCTTAGTCAGACCACTAATGATGAAGCAGGAGCTTGCAAGGAGGAGGAGTCCTCATCAGCTCCTGCTCCTGTATCTAGTCCTGTACCTTCGATCCCAGTTTCACAATCCCCGGCCTCAGTCATGCAAGCTTCTCTACCTGAGAGGATGGATCAAGATGGGGAGAGGATAGAACGAGAAAGAGTAGAACCAAATGTTGAGGAGGAAGTTCACTTGCCTCGTCAGCCAAGTCCCCCCATCCAGGGGTCTGTGGCTGTAGCTCCAGAGCCTCAGCCTGAGGGACAGAGCTCCTTGGTTGAGGTTGCCCCCCTGTTGGAGGAGAATCAGGTCGACAGGACAACAGTGCCTATCAGAGACTATTTCAATGTAGAGGACAACAGAGGTGAGCAAGCTCAAAGCTTTTTTCTTCAAGGTTGCATGATCATTCTATATAGGGTTCCTGCGGTTCCTTAAAATTAAGGTCTTAAATTTGCTCAAGGTATTATATTTTCAGATGGTGTGTTTAATGCAAATAGGAAAACACGAAATTCTGAGATTTACTGCAATTTTGCATGTTACTGTGTTCCCAAAGTTCACATCTTTGTTCTTGAAAGTTGTGAAATCAAAGTTGTTAAGAAAAGTGTTATGCCTTCAATTTACACTGTTGTTGCAAGTGTTGAAGGGGTGGGGAAAAAAAATCAAAAGCTCAGTTATCCCTGCTAAATATTAATATTGGCATTGGCCTCAAAAACTCCATATTGTTTGGGCCCTACAATAAATTGACAATTTCCTACCAAAGAAATTGTTATGTTTTTGGGTCTTAAATTATATTTGTTAAGGTAGGTAGGTAAGGTAATTTAAAGTATTAAATTTTGACTTTTATAATGGTACAAGAACCTTGTTTGTAGTTGTAACTGGCTACCGTTCTCTCAGTCATTGATGCCTGTTTTGTTTACCTGTAGTGGATGAGCCCCACCTGTCTCTGCCTCACATGGACACCCCCGGTGGTGAGGAAGTCCCTGTTGCACCACCACAATTGGAAGGAGAAGCAGCGGCTGCTATGCGTCCTTCTCTTACCTCAGGCTACTCCAAACAATTTCAAAAGTCTTTGCCTCCTCGTTTCCTCAGACAGCAGGTAAATCCACATCTGGCTTCTTGCATTGATAACGGCTAAGGTGTTGCTTTTTCAAAATAAGGAGAGGTACAGGTATACCTAATAAAATATCACTGTGTACACAGTAAACACAGTGTGGCGATACACTCACGAGACGATACACAATATTGGATTAACGAGAACGAGCCTCTCTGGCTGCAGTCATTACCGTTCCAGCATTGTCACACCCACAGCACCATCCGGTTGGTTACACACACAGATAACAGCCAATCAGCACACGGCAGAGTGTGAAAGTAAATTTGGCAGAGTGAGAAGTTTCGGAGAGCAGTTTATGTTAAGGAAGCAGATTCTCCCGAATAATATAATATTAAACATCCCTGTTCTCTACAACTCACAGCTACTTGCATTACTAACGTTACTGTGAGCCCAAGTCTCTCCAGATGTGCCTATTAATCACTTGAAACAAGGTTGCTGATAATAATATCGATATGGAATTAATCCGTGTGTCTGTGAGAGAGGAAGATAGGAAGCGTAAAAACCTAATGAACTCAGTTCAGTTTTATTGCAGGAAGTGAAGGCTGATTAGCTTTTAGCGTAATGTTCATGAAGCTCTGTGTCTGATCTGCTCAGAGACTGTAGCGCTCATTAGAAGTGAAGGACCACTGTGAGGGGAAAAAAAACACTATTTTGACCAAGCACACCCACTGAAGTCTGAACTGTCTCAGAGCCCAGCACAAACAGTTCCCTCGGAACTGCTTGGATTTTGGGTCAACACAAAAACATTTACTGCAGTGCATGAGTGCTTTGTGGTAGCATGTTTGTCACCCGTAAGGACAGGTTTGTGGCAGTTGTAGCTCCGAAGTTAAAAAAAAAAAAAAAGTTGTAGCTTGGAAGTCAACAGAGGTAAAGGTAAAGAGGGCGTTGCGTGTGAATGATTCATTATTGCTTAAAACACATCTTTATTAGCAGCCAAACTGCACAGTAAAAGTAGCTACAGCGCAAACAAAGCCAGACTTCCGGTCGCTCTCAGAGTAAGCTTTCAGAATAAAAGCATATAAGGGATTACGCCTCAGAGGAGAAGGATGGAAATTAAAAACACATCAGAAAAAAAATACTATATCGGAATATATATCGTTATCGGACATAAACTTGGCTATCCCGGGATACAGAATTTTATCCATATCGCACAGCCCTAACTAACGCTACTGTGAGGCCCAATATTGTAGCGGCAGCTCTCTCTTCCAATGATAAACGTTAAAAAGTGAAAATGCTGTAGCCTATTATTTTTTTTAATACTTCAATCATTTATTTATTATGCTATAATTTTCAGCTATAGTAACATTAATTGTTGGTAATGTAGCAGCTAGTTTTGAATGACAGGGTTCCTGCTATCACATATTGTTAAAATATAACATTAATATAATAAAAATCAACTACAGGCTTCCCAAATGCTGTAATGAGTTAAGCATTTGTATTATTCAAGATTTTGATGCTGATATTTTCATTTTTACTGCAAATGAATATCTGCTCCAAATATTGGTTACCGGCCTGCTTGACTACCAAATTCTGTATTGGTATTGGCCCTGGAGAAAAAAAAAATCATATTGGTTAGCACTCATTCATAGGAGGCAATGTGGTGTCCAAATGAGCGGATAAGACATTGAGCCATCTGTAATACAAATTCAGTCCCTTATGATACAGAGCAAAAAAATCTTAATTGATCTTTTGGTTGTTACTATGCCCTGTTGGTCTCGTAGGAGCAGATGAAGCAGCAGCAATGGCAACAACAGCAACACCAGAGTGGGGGTTCTGTGTCCCCATCAGGTGGTGGCAGCCTTCCAGCTCCCCAACAACAACAACAACAACAACAGCAGCAGCAGCAACACCGCTCCATGTATCAACCCATGGGCCCACACCACCAGCACCTGGCCTCCATGGGGTTTGACCCGCGCTGGCTCATGATGCAGTCCTACATGGACCCACGCATGATGTCAGGGCGTCCTCCAATAGATATGCCAACTAACATTCATCCCGGTAAGGATTTATGTGAATTGGAAATGGAGAATTTATAAGTATCTTAGTTTGTGATTAATGTACCAAAAAGCCGACAGATCTGCCTGATAGCCTGGTTAAAATCAGTATTTTGTCCTCTCCAGGGAGGATGCCTCCTAAGCAGATTGTACGCAGGGAGCCTGGTGACAACTCCAGCTCCAGCTCTGACTCCTTTGACCATTTGACCCGGCCAATTCGTGACCATGGCCTGTCGTCAGACTCGCGGATGGTATGGGGTTCAGACCCATACCCACAGTCAGAGCCATTACCATCTGTAACTCCTCCAAAAGGCCGGGATGATAACAAGGAGCCGAGGTAAATTTAATGAATAGCAACATTGGAAAAAATGCTTTTGTTATCCTGACATGATCCAATAACAGTTGTTTCTCCACAGGTTGGACTCTGGTTTGGATCTGGACAGAGGTCTTCCAGCTATGTATCCCCAGGACCACAGTGCATTGGACTCTCATAAAAGTAACTTCTTCCAGGACCCCACAGAGTCCCTTTCAGCATTTACCCAGGGCCCCGAGGATGCACCAGGGCCTCTAGCCAGGGGCTCAGCCTTCGATTCTGAGGAGCCAGGTCTACCCAGTGGGGAAGAAGTAGAAGCTCTTGGTCAGGCTATGCTCCAGAGGAGTGTCTCCCAGGGCTCCAGCCACTCCCTCAAGCTGGATGAGCCCAGGTTTGATGGGCTATCCTTAGGAACAAAATCTCTAGAGCTTCAGGACACAGGAGAAAGGGTTGAGGATAAGCCCCAGAATGAACTCTACCTTCAAGCTGCTGTAACTAGCAACAGGGCAACACCTCCTGCTGATGGATTACACAAACAAGAGAAGCTGCCTCTGCCAGCCCCCAGCAAGCAGAAAGCTGAGCTGCGCTGGGGTGGAAGATCGGCGGCCGGACGCAGAGAAGGACCAGGGGGAGAAAGACCTGTCCGTAGGTCTGGGCCAATAAAGAAGCCTGTCCTAAGGGACATGAAAGAAGAGCGAGAGCAAAGAGAAGAAAGAGAGAAGCGTCATGAGAGAGGGGAAAGAGGAGACCGGTCCAAAAAGGATCAGTCATCCAAAGCTCCCTCTGCAGCTGCTGCTGTGTCTGAGGGCTCCAGACCTCAGGGCGAGGGGAAGAGAGAATCTGCTGAGGCTGAGGAAATACCAACTGGCCATCAGAGAATCAGAGACTCCCAGCCTTCATCTGGGGCTCCCACCTCTTCCTCTCAGGAGGAAAAAGTAGACAAAACGCCCAGCAGTGACAAACATCCAGAACCCAAACTGCCCTCCAGGAAAGAGTCCAATCTTCCTCCACGTGCCTATCGACGGGAAGAGAGAGAGCGGGAACGTGAGAGGGAGAAGGAAATGGACAGAGACAGAGAGTGGCCTATTGACTCAAATTTCAAAGGACGCGGTCGAGGGGAGTATTACTCCAGAGGACGGAGCTACCGTGGAACTTACAGTGGCAGAGGCAGGGGGAGTCGTGGTCGAAGCCGAGCAGAGTACAATTATAGAGAGCCCCGTTCACGGTCTGATTTGCCTTGTGTTGGAGGTGCTGCCGCCTTTCGCAACAGGGAAGAAAGTGAGACACGTAGCGAGAGCTCAGACTTTGAAGTTATACCAAAACGTAGACGGCGCCGTGGTTCAGATACAGATTCTGAAAGTGAAGGTGGGAGAGAGTCAGCAAGTGATACTGGACCCTCTGACCGTGAGCCTAGCTCCAAACCTAGCCGTCCATTGAGGCGAGAACTCCCTGGGGAAACTCGTTCTGGGCCCCAAAAGCCAGGCTTTGGACCTCTGCACATGGTGGAAAGGCTTGATTCTAGAGGGGATGAAGAAAGCAGACCTAAGCCAGGATTCCTTCCTAAAGGGGAGCCTTCCCGGCGAGGAAGAGGAGGGCTATACAGTAGGCGAGGTGGAGCAAGAGAACGCGGCGGCCCTCGCTCAGGCCCTCTAAGACGGCCAGGAGCCAGAGAGTCTTCTTCTCAGTGGCCCTCTAAACCCATGGAAACATTCAGGCCTGAGGACACAGAGTCAACACCAAGATATGACAATCCAGTCACTGACCGACGACCTAAGTCTGATGGCAAGAAATTTGGGGACGGGGCTCCCCAGAGTAGTAGAGAAAGGCCTCGTCGATCAAGACCAGCACGGCCCCCCAGGCAAGATAAACCGCCTCGCTTTAGGCGCTTGAAAGAGCGGGAGGCTGCAGTGTTGGCTAATGGAGAAACTGCCCCAAGTCCCCCTGTCCCTCTACTCCCAGTGCCTGCCGCTGTCCCTAGCTCTGCCCCAATCTCCCTCTCCCCAAACCTGTCTAGAGCCCCAGGAACCCCTATAACTGTGCCTGCGGAAGTGGCTGCCACTATGCCTGCACCCGACTTGCCATCTCCTACAGAAGCATCCTTGCCTGAAACCAGCAGCCCTGCTGTCACTGCAGTTGGTACCAAGTCCCCTGACTTGTCCAATCAGAACTCTTCTGATCAAGCCAACGAGGAATGGGAAACTGCCTCCGAGAGCAGTGACTTCAACGAAAGGAGAGAGCGAGAAGAGAGGAAAGGAGCACTGGAGGCCACTAATGAAGCATCTGCTGCTTCTACCCCGGCACCTGTACCCCCTCAGGGCTCTTTAACCCCCAATAAAAGCACTCCTGATGGAGGGGTGACTCCAAAACGTGAAGGGGCTCCTGTAGCCAAGAGGAGTTTCTCAAATCAGAGGCCTACAGAGAGACAGAATCGTAGAGGCAACAGTGGAGCCAAACCAGGCAGAGGCTATGCAGGGGGCAAGGGGGAGAGGAGGGGAGGGGCTAAAGCTGGCCGTAAAGGGTGAGTTTGAACAATGAGGCTTTTGTCTGTTGTTAGGAATTTACTTTGCCTACATTAACACAATGAAGTAGACTCAATCAACAGTGAGTGGCAGAATAACACTGCAGATTTATACACACACAATACAGTTTTTGTGTAGTGTTCTTTCTAATTAATAGTTTCACATATCATGAATATACAGGTTAAGCTGCTGAATTGGCTTTGGTTATCAAGGTGCTTTTGTTAAGAACTGCATAATACAGCATCAGGATGTGGCGGTCTATACTCTTAACTGTACCTCAGTTCTGGCATTTCTGCTGGAGGACCATTAAAAAATTGTTCTTCCTTCGTCTTTCTTTAACACCCTGTCATCTTCTGCTTAAGTTAAAGTGTGGCTCTAAACAGAGTTGTAGGTCTTGCATAGATCTATCAAATTAACTCTGTGAGTGCCAGCCATTTTTTTTTGTGCCTTGTGCTAGACCCACAGAATTATTTTGTATCATGTCTCTGAAAACACAGAGTAACTCAAATGAAAGAAGAGACCCACTAATCATGAAAAAAAGTTTGTTTTTAACTTGTTCTGATCTTGTTTTGTCTGGAGGAGAGTTGAGGCCACTTTCACCAAAATCGCCACTTTCTGCCCATAATCTGTCCGTTTTGCTCTTGAAACGGGATTCTGTCCGCTTCCTTCTTTGATCTCCGTGGCATATATTAACTCTTTATGTCCCGACTGCAAATCACAGAAGCCCTGAAATTTCTCACAGGCTGTGGGAGACCGCGATCAGCGACCCGCTGCAAAAAGAGTTACTGTTAGCATATTAATATTCTTTGTGTCTCAGGCCTCCTCTACTGACACTCATATTTCTGTCTCCAACATGCATCTCTTTTGCAAATAGTCCTGCAGCCCAGCAGAACTCTGATGGGATGGCACAAACAGCTGGAGGAACATCCCAGAGGCCTTTAAAAGACCAGTCTGGCCGTCGCAAAGATGAGGCCAAACAGGCAGCCAAGAAACCCAAAGAGAACGCTCTTTCTCAGTTTGATCTCAACAATTATGCTAGTTAGTATTCCTTTTATATTCTAATATATAGTTTTTACTGTTAAGCCTGTAACATTCTGTTCTTAATGTCTGGATCCCCTTTTGTCCTGTCGCTGTAGGTGTTGTGATCATTGACGACCACCCAGAGGTCACCACCACAGAGGACCCACAGTCTAACACCAATGATGACGGCTTTACAGAGGTAGTCTCCCGCAAGCAACAAAAACGCCTGCAAGACGAAGAGAAACGGAAAAAAGAAGAGCAGACTACACAGGTACAAGGAGAGATAGCTTGCACCACATAATTTGGAAAAACTCAAACTGTGATGCTGCAATACTTTGATAATGAGTTATGCCTCTTTGATCCAGTATTACATATTGATTCTCATATTGTGCTCCTACAGAACTGGAGTAAAAAAGGCTCGGGTGAGAAGGGCAGAGGAGGCGGAGGCAAACTGCCACCAAGATTTGCTAAAAAGCAATCATCACAGCAACAACAGCAGCAGCAGCAACAACAACAACAGGTGTCACAGTCTCAGCCTCCTGTAGCCTCCACACCCCAGGCCCAACAGCAACCCCCCATTTCTGCTCCTCAGCACCCTCACTTAGCCCCCTCCCAGCCTGCTGCATCCCCTCAGACTCTGGAAGGAACTGTGGCTCCACTGCCCTCCATCCCCCCCGTCACTGTGGACTTTACCTCAAAGAGCCTACCACCCCCACCTGCACAGACACACAGCACTCTGGGTACAGAACTGTGGGAGAACAAGGTAGCAGGCCCAGCTGTCCTACCAGACGTCAAGAAACGTGAGTGGATAAGTCGATTCTTGTTAAAAATATCTTAAATTTCTCTTGACCCCTGAATCTCGTTGTGATGCAGGAATAAATTTGTCAGCAAGCTCTAAAATATGTAACGTGCATTTTCCAGTTGGTCCAATCAGCCCCCCCCAGCCACCTTCTGTGAGTGCCTGGAACAAACCTCTTACCTCCTTTACTGGCACCATGTCCTCTGAGGTATGTTAAATACATTTGTCTCATCTTTTGAGCATGTGATCCTTTTACTAAATGATGATGCATGAATGTGTTTCAGGATGTGAAGCCTGGATCGGAGGGTGGTGTGGAAATGGCAATAGACAGTATTCAATTTGGAGCACCGTCATCTGCAGGCAGCACTGACAGCGACGGAGTTCCAGCATTGCTGGACACAGTTTCTGAAAACAAACTACCTGCTCCCAAAGAACAGAGACAGAAGCAACCTCGAGCTGGCCCAATCAAAACACAGAAGGTATCTCAGCTGTTTTAAGCTCTTTTGAACAAGAACACTTGTTCCTGATTCCTGTTAACGCTTCTCAACATATAATTTTTTTTTTTTTAAATCTCTCCTTCTCCCCAGCTTCCTGAAATGGAACCAGTGGAAACCAAGGAATACAAGCCAGGTCCCATCGGTAAAGAGCGTTCTTTAAAGAACCGCAAGGCCAAAGATGCACGTGGAGGAGAAGGCGAGGGGATGGAGGGAGGCGTTTCAGGAGGAGGCGTCAGTAGAGCCACAGACTCCAGTCCTCCCACCAGTGACGCCACCGTACCAGAGCTGGGAGGAGATATCGAGGGAATGATCACAGTCCCCTCGTTAGAGTACAACAGTATTTCTAAGGTACATCTGGGTCACATGACCACACAGCTAACCACTGTACTTCTGAGCTGTTCTCACACTGAGAAACCTGACCCTGCAGAACAACAACAAAAAGTAGTTTTGCACACGATGATCAGTCTTGTACACATTGTGTGTAAGCTGAATTTTCATCTTTCCCTCACAGGAGTCTGTCACTGACTACACCACCCCCTCCTCCTCACTGGCTGACAGTGTTCCTACAGGAGTGAACAAAATGGAAGAGAGTTTGGTAGCAAATGTAAGTATACATCCTCATTTTCTACAGTTTTTTTTTATTTGAAGAAATCACATCTGTGCTAGAATTGAAACTGCTCTAATCCTAAGCACTTGGTATTATCTAAAGATTGCTTTGGTGTGATTTTGATGTCTGTCAGGTGGCGCTACCCCACTCATTACCTCTTCCTCGACGAGAGACCCTGCAGCAGAGCTCCAGCCTCAGCACCGTCTCACCTGCTACTGTTGACCTAACACTAAAGGTACACAGAAAGTAACATTGTCTGGAGTTGGGCTGTATTTCTGCTACTTTTAAGGAAGAAGTGAAGCAGTGAAACCTTACCACGTTTCTTTCATCTCCTCTTTAGATGGAATCGGCTCGTAAGGCGTGGGAGAATTCCCCAAGTCTGGAGAAGAATTCTCCAGTCACTTCCTCTTCCTCCCCCATCACCTCATGTGCATCCTCATACTCCACCTTCTCCTCAGCATCCATGGCACAGATTCCTGTGGCTTCTGTTACTCCCAGCACGTCATTGTCAGGTAACGTAAGTCCCAGTTATGGGGATTGTTTGGATGTTGTAGGTAATTCATTGAGTGCGTGTGTGTTGGAATTTCTCCTTGTGCTTTAGTAGTATGCAGGCAACCACAATGATCTGTTGTATTCACCACGTTTATCTTCACTCTGCAGGGTCTGGTACCTACACCACGTCATCCCTCAGCACGAAGACCACAACAGCCTCTGACCCCCCTAACATCTGTAAAGTGAAGCCCCAGCAACTGCAGGGTGGAAGTCTATCCTCCTCCAGCAGTAGCAGTAGTAGCAGCAGCTTCTCTCAGCTGGGCTGTGTGCCTACCCTTCTTCCCCAGCAACAGCAGACCCCACAGGTGTACGTCTCTCAGTCTGCAGCAGGTGAGATGTGGTCCTCAAATGTGATATTAGTTGTCACACAAACAGTTAAACCATTTTTCTTAAACGTTCATCCATCTGTGTTTTTGATCACTAATATTCAAACCTGTCAATGTTGAGGTTCTGCAGCTCAGATTCCAGCCTTCTACATGGACACTAGCCACCTCTTCAGTACCCCCCACCCTCGCTTGGCACCTCCTTCACTGGCGCAGCAACAAGGCTTCCAGCCCGGCCTCTCGCAGGTTGGCTTTTCGATTGGCCAACAACATACTGTAGAATTATTATTGTTATTCTTTTTTTTTTTCTAATGTTGGAGGTAAAACTACATGTCTGTGTTTTCCCTCCTTATAGCCGACAGCAGTGCAGCAAATTCCCATCCCTATCTACGCCCCACTGCAAGGTCAGCCGCAACATCAACATCAGCACCAACACACACACCAGGCTCAGTTAGGGCTCAGCACTGGTCCTCCAGTCTCACAGCCACAGGACCTGTTCAGCTCCTCACTGCAGCCTTACAGGTAAGGCACAGCACTGCACAAGTGTTCAGTTCTCACCCCCGGCAGAAACTAGAAACACACTTTTGAGCTATCATTGTTCTATGGGATCCTATGTCCTGGTCTGTTCTCAGGTCTCAGCAGGCGTTCATGCAGAGCAGCCTATCACAGCCCTCCATGATGC
This sequence comes from Synanceia verrucosa, assembly GCA_029721515.1. Taxonomy (NCBI): domain Eukaryota; kingdom Metazoa; phylum Chordata; class Actinopteri; order Perciformes; family Synanceiidae; genus Synanceia; species Synanceia verrucosa. Next base: position 7,693,418 of record CM056558.1, read on the forward strand.
TGTCAGGACCATCTCTACACAGTTATCCTGGCGTACAGGCACCTGAGCTGGGCAAACCTCAGTCTAATCTGGCTTATCAGCAGGCCTCCTCCACGCAGCACATTCCCATTCTGTTTGAGCCGCAGCTCAACCAGCCTTCTGGAATGGGAGGCTCGCAGCTCATTGACACACATCTGCTGCAGGTAACCAGTCTGCCCACAGGAGCCTTTTCATTCTGCCTTGTGACACTGACAAATATTTTGTCAAACTGCCAACTGTCTTTGATTTATTTTGTGCATGTTCCATCTGACATATCTGTCTTTGGTTCAGACTCGACAGGGGATGAGTCAGCATTCAAACATGTACTCTGGGCAGGTGCAACAGCATGGCCAGAGTAGCTACTACAGCAACACTCAGTCACCCAGTTCTGCAATGCAACAGGTAACCTACAACAAACATAATGTTAGGGCTCCAACTAATAATTATTATTATAGTCAATTAATAAAACCATAATTTGCACAAAATGGCATCCTTAACTGTCATAGAGGAGTAAAGAAGCATTCATAAAGTAGAAGCTGGAATTGGAGAATTCAAATTGAATTTTGACTAGATTTCCTTAAATTAATGGATAATCAAAATCATTGCAGTTGAATTTGATAGTTGACAACCAATCAATTAATTGTTGCAGCTCAAATTGTATTGCTGTCACCAAACTCAAATTTGTTAAAGAGCAGTGATTTTTATTAGTTGTACCTTAATCTCTCTCCAGGTGACAGTCCCTCTGCCCAGCTCCCAGTTGTCTCTGCCAAACTTTGGCTCAGCTGGAGGTCAGCCTCTCCTGGCACTGCCTCCCACTCCTCCCCAGGCCCAGCCCCCTAACATCAACCGACAGCCCCCGGTCTCCCAGCCATACAGAGGCATCATGGGCCCCAACCACAGCATGATGCAGCCTCCCACCAGCAAGGTACTGTGGCGTGTGCGTGTACAGCTTTTATATCTCAAACAGGCTGATTTTTATTTTTGTTGTAGCCATTGTGTGTTGACATGTTGCAGATGGACATGGATCTGAAGCTCTTTGGCAGTGGGATGGATGTGAAGCCCGGAACCCCTCCTATCGGCGCCCGGAGCACTACACCCACCTCTAGCCACTACAGGTAACAGCCATGAATTCATATACTGTCTGGCACACCCAAAGCCACTGAACAAAAATATAAATGTGATATATGACAGAAGATGACACATGAAGTGGGCCACCCAAAGTGAGCGTATGCTGTCTTGTATTTGTGCAAAATGGATATTTCTGATTAGTGTCCCAAATTTGAGTCCACCACTGCCTGTGAGCATTTTCTCAGTGATGCATTAATTCCATTCAGTACATGGGTGTGACATATCCAGATACTGCTTAAACAGAACGAGCAGTACTCAGACACTCCTTATACTGGGGACTATAAAAGGCCACCCCAAAATGCCAGAGTTTGACAAAAATGGCACTGCCTCAGAAGACTCCGGTCATGTGGGAACGTGCCATTGGCATGTTGGAAGCAGGAATGTCCACCAGAGCGGTCACTGTGCAGCTGAATGTTCACAACGGACGATAGGACATTTGAGAGACTGTTTCCAACAGACGAGCAGTAGGTGCAAATCACCCTCATCCACGTCAGCCACATGTGACCACCCCAGCACAGGATTGCCACGTCCAGCTTGTTCACTTGTGGGATTGTGTCAGACCAGCAACACATACAGCAAATGAAAACTTTGGTCTGCACAACAGACGCATCACACCACAAACAGTAACCGTAACCACTTGCGAGAAGCCAACTTGCATGCTCGGCAAACAAGATACTGAAAAGTGAATGTCTTCAACATGACCCCCCACCATGTTAGGAGTGACAGTCCTCTTCACATGCCAATATCAAGACGTAATGGAAATTGATCTGAGGATTATTCAATAACAAAATGAATTGTGATTGATTTCATATATTGCATGACCCTAATAATAATAGTAGTAATAAAAACTCAAAATTCTGACATGTGGCGTTTATATTTTTGTTTGGTGTATTTAAAAATAATATCTGTAGGTAGCTAAACCTTGCTTGACATGTCGTATTCAGAAGATGTTTGTTGCTACATAGACAAAGACGTCAACAACTTAGCACTTGTCATTTTGATGCACTTCATATATATTGTTTATTGTTTCCCCTCTCCTCTGCCTCCAGGGCCAGCTCCACATCTCCTAGCAGCCAGTCCAGTAAGATCAACAGCATGCTGTACCAGAAGCAGTTTCAGGCTAGCTCTGCCGGCATGAGAATGACACAGCACTTCCCTGGCCAGTTCAACCCACAGGTAGCGCATTAAGACCTCTAAATAGATTTTGTTTGCATGAAAGGCAGCTATCAGCCACTCATTCATCTTCTGATTGTTCCCCTTCATTTCAGATCCTGTCTCAGCCCAACATCGTCTCTCCTCTGGTCCGACCTCCACACGTGAACTCATTTGCTGGAGGTGTCCAGCGCTCTCCCATGGGCCCTCCAATGTCACCAAATGTGGGCGGAGGCCTCATGCATCCCCGACCTCAACACCCGCAGCACAGCCAGCACCCTCCCCGAGGACCCCCTGGACCCTCGCTTGCTCCCAGAGGCACACAGGCGGCTCTGAAGGCTGAACAGGACTTAAAGGTCTGTTTCCTTATTTTTTGTGTGTGACTGTGATCATCTGGCCAGTCAGAAGATGAGACAATCTTTCAGTGATGGGTGGCTTAGGTGATTTTATGTGTTGTTTTTTCTCTGTCATTCTACAGGCAAAGCAGCGGGCTGAGGTGCTCCAGTCCACTCATAAGTTCTTCTCAGAGCAGCAACAGCAGCAGCTCAAGGCCCCGCAAGTCAGTAAAGTGTCTCGGCTCGATCAGGGGGGGAAACCCCCACTCGACTCCTCTGTCCCGAACCACCAGGCAATGGCGGACCGCTCAGATTCTGACAAGCCCCCCATCTCCTCGGCCAAGCCCATACGGACTGGCCCCATAAAACCGCAGGCCATCAAACCAGAGGAGGGCAAGTAAAGAGCTGCAGAACCTCTTCAGATGACAATATGAATGGGAGGAAGAGAGGAAGAGAGAGAATCTAGCCCCATTCACTCAGTCACCACCTCATATCAGCCCTGGAGGGACAGTGTGGGGCGGGGGAGGACGAGTTGATGGTAGTGGTTACTAAGAGTGGACTTTGTCCAGCGTATACATAATCCTCTTCTTTCTTCCCCTGTTTTGTCCAACTGTAGGTGGTGGCGTTTGAGCCCGATTCTTCCATCATATTTAGACACCGTTAAAATGGCTGCACAAGTTGTTCCATAGAAATCTACTGAGACGGTAGACGAGGAGAGTTCGAAAGAGAAAAAAAATGAAATAAGATTTGCTGCTGAGTTTGCCATTTTTTTTTTTTTTTATATATAGTTCTTGATTTCTGTATTTTATTTTCCCCAAATAGGATCACATATATTATAGGAGAAACTTGTTTTGTTAATGAATGAATCAGTTTTGTTTTTGTAGTCAAAACAATCTTGTAAAAGGAGACATCATTTTAGTGAAGCACACTTTTTTTTTGTTGCCCAATCTCCCATCGTAACTAGTCCAGCAATTTGTGCACATGGAAATGCACCCCATTACCACATTTACATTTCATTTACGGTTACCGCGCAGAAATCAGAAATTCTTGTCATTTTGTTTTTTTTGTTTTTATCAGAATGGAAATGTGAAAATTACAGCAGTTGATTGAAATTGATGATTGATTTATTGATTAGTCTGCCTGTGAGCCTTTGCTCCTGCCTTCTGCTCTCATCTCCTCGCCTGAGAAATACTGATGTGTTGGGATGTGTGTGTCGGGTGTGTGTTTGTGGCATAAACCAGGAGTACAGCTCGTACCTAGGCACTCCTGTATATTTAGCCAAAGGTTAAAGCTGCGCAGAGATGATGTCACAGCCTTTAGGATTTTAGGAGTTTTGATTGGACGATGTATGATCACTACATACAGCTACTATCACACACCCTTTCGCTGCTTCCTCTCACCCATCCATGCTGTCACACGAACACACACACCTATACACACTTCACTGTAAAGCACCCAGACCTGCTGCTATTGACTGATTTCAGTGCCCTTAGCTAGAGTTTAGCTGCAGGATAGGGCTATTTAGAGGAATAGAAACAGTGAGGAGTTGATGGTTGAAACGGTTGAAAACCCATGAGTGTGTGCACGTGAGTCAAGAACAGGAAGGAGAACAAGAAAAAAGATGAACCGAAAAGCCTCAAGTACAGGAGCGTTCGGGCAGAAGGACACTTACTGTTTAGTTGTCTTTACTGATGAGAGCAATCAGTGCTGTTTTCTGTCTCTGCCTCACTTCCGCCGACTGTCCCAACCGCAATGCTTTCATCTCGGGGTTGTGACGACGAGGATCCTTCAGAAATGTACAGTAGTATGCGTCCTGAGGTGGGGGAGGGGGCGACGGCGTCATCCTCCTCACCTCTACCCTAGTCAGGAGAAGAGTCCTTGCTTTTGAGGATGGATGAGGAAGAGAGGTTAATGAATTTTTTTTTTTGTTTTTGTTGAACTTGTACAGGGGTTTCATCGCTGTATTAAAATATGTACGGTCTTATTTACATTCTCTTGGTTTGGTTACAGAAACTAATAAAATAATATACTGTTGATGTTTTTCAGTGATGTCTGGTTTGTACTCAAAGCCCTCGTCTACAATTTTCATTTTGGTTTAAATCATATTTGGCACAGATTCCATCTCAGCACTAGGTGTCACTGCAACACTTAAATGAGATTCATAGTGGAAGGGAAATCTTATCTTGTAATGTAAAATTTGAGTAACACATACAAGGAGGTTTTATGTATATATTTTAGGGCCGAAAGGTATCTGGTGCATAATATTTATTATCAGTCTATTGAAATTACCACTGCACAATGAATTGGATATATTTATTGAGGACCTACTAACGTTTAAACAGTAACCACAGATGACTTAATAACTTACCCTCAAAGCTTATTAAAAACAGTTTGCTCAAATTTAATTAAAATATCTGGAGAGGCTCTTCACAGCTTGGCTACCCTAAAGTTATGATTGAAAGTGATTTATGCAACATTGTGAGAACCACTGAAACACTTCTCCAGCTTTGTGGCAATGTATTCTTTAAAATACATTAGGTGAGTTGTGTGTTTTGTTTATTGTCAATTACCACATCCAGACAGACATGGTTTTCATTTGTCAGTAACCAGTTATATGTATTTTTTTTCACCATTATTTGTTGCAGCTTACAAACCCTTTATACAGTAAGGTTTGATATACACTGACCAAAACTTCCAACGCAAACCATGATTGAGAATTTTTGGGCACACAAAGCCAAACAATAAATTTGAGTTATAACACAAAATATCACATGAAATCTCAAAGGATTTGCTTTTGTTTGCTGTGTGCCTACATGTTGTTCCACTTCACTGCACATCCTTAGAATCTGTCACTGCTGATGAAACTGAGCAGATCTCAATCACCAATCCTTTTAAAACCTGGTGCAATCTTTAGTACTCATTTGCATTGTCCTGGTGAAATGTTCCTCCATAGCACGACTACATCAAAATCAGAGAGAAAGGGCCATTGGTATGCTGACAGCTGGAATGGCACAGAAACGTGTTGCCAAGGCCTTGGGCATTCATGTGTCGACCATTTCCCGTCTATGGAACCGGTATAATGAGACAGGGCGCACTAACGACCGACCACGAGCTCCCAGGCCACGTGTCACCACCGCTCGGCAGGACCGCCATATTCATCTTCAACATCTGAGAAACCATTTCCTGCCAGTGACTGCAGCACAGACCAGAGGTCGACGTCAGAACAGAATCAGCGACCAAACAGTACGCAAACGCTTGCATGAGGCCGGGTTGCACAGCCGACGTCACCGCTGTGGTCTGCTGTTGACTCCAGCACGTCACCATGTCTGTCTGCAGTGGGCAAGAGCGCTATTACACTGCATTCAAATGAAAACTTCATGTCTGATCCGTGTTGTTAGCATGTCACTTGAATTTGGTACAATATGCATAAACCATGGGAGTGTTGCGTTGGAAGTTTTGGTCAGTATATATCATGTCATAGTAACCACACAACTTGTCATAATTTAGGAAGAAGTTTATTACATGATGATTTTTGAACATTACGTTGACTACAGTGTACACGTACATGCGATATTCAATACATGCTGAGTGAGAGAAGTTTGTTTAGTAAAAGATCTTTACTGGTGAAACAATGTAGGGCGAGTAGTACCACAGGTGTTTGTGTTTAAAGTTATATGCATTACTTATCCCACTTATAAAATTCATCTTTCAGTCCTCAAATATATATATATACAGTATGTATATAGCTTATCAAGAAAACAACAAATTCATACATCTGAATTAAAGGCGGTACAAAAATAATTCCTCTAAAGACATGTTTGTGGGCTGTGCCACAGCAAAAACCCACCCACTGGAAAAAAAAAAAACCTGCACACTTGCGGGGGACACTGTTCCTCAGACGTCTTCATCATGTTGGAGTTTGGCTGTTAGGCTCTTCTACACTTTGATATCGACAGTGTTTGATTTTATGACTAATACCACACACATTATGCGCTAAAGCTCGGAGTCTTTGAAGCAGGAACAGGTGAGCAAATGTCGCTTTTCAACAGTCACTCATGGTGGCCTTAGTTGGCCTGCTGCTGGCGACCCAGCCTGATGTCATAGGACACCATATGGAAGTTGTCCCAGGCAAACAGCTTCCTCTGAGCCAGATTATAGTCGATCATACTGTTGTAGCGGTACTTGTTCCTGAAGGCGATGGCCATGGGCTTCCCCTGGTTGGTTTTAGTGTCGTACATGTAGTTGATGATGGTGTCGGGCGATGTGTAGCTGGCCACAGTGTACAGCTTGCCGCAGATGATGAAGGAGTTGGCCACTGCGTTCTTCCTGATGTTGGTGTCCCAGCTCCTCTTCACCTCCAGACTGTGTGGGTCCAGCTGGGAAATCACGATGGCTCCCTTAGCCTTGCTGGTGGAGTAGATGGCCCACAGGCCCTGCTCATCCACGGACAGATCGATATCCGTGTAGCCGCCCCAGGAGTAGGGATACTGGCCATGGAAGCCGGCGTGAGGGAGGTCACGGCGGGCTGCGATGCTCTCAGAGGCCAGGTCAAAACGGATGAGAGAGCGGCTACGGCGTCTCTGATAATACAGAGAGCCTCGGTACAGAGTGGCACCAGTGCTCTCCACCATTTCTGGCAGCATGAGGACCTGTTATGGGACACATGAGACAATCACAAGGAATGACCTTCTGGCTTATTCCCATGAAGGAATATCATCCTTGTTACACCAACCTTGGATGGAAAGCCTTTCGAGAGTTGTTCCATGTCGTCGTACCCAAACAACTGCCTGACGTCAGAGCCTATGGTGTCGATGCGCCAGATCATGTCCGGTCCATAAGGGGAGACTGCCTCTGGGTCCTGCATCCATACACCATATTTACCCGCTATGTTGTCTGCCTTCCTGTGAGTGACCGGTTCACCAACTGAGATCAGTTCACCACAACCTGCAAGCAGGAAGGAGAGGAAGCGTTAAAACAAATCTGTCTAGATCAGAAAACAAAAAACACAAGGCATTCAGATTTGGCTCCCAATCCTATGTCACATGCAGGCTAATTACAATCTATCACCCACAGCTTGAAAACTACCTTTGTGACATGTTTTTCTCAAGAGCCAATCAGAGCAGACTGGGTTTGCAATAGGGGGTCTTAAAGAGACAGGTGCTAAAGTGGGGCATTACAGACAGAGGCTGTATACAGGTATATTCAGACAGATGCTATGAGAAAAATAATATCCATCCATCCATTATCTACCGCTTATCCTCATAGGGTCGCGGGGGGGCTGGAGCCTATCCCTGCCTCTTAGGGCGGAAGGCAGGGTACACCCTGGACAAGTCGCCACCTCATCGCAGGGCACAGAAACAGACAACCACTCACACCTACGGTCAATTTAAATTAGCCAATTAACCTAATCCCCATGCATGTTTTCGGATGTTGGGAGGAAGCCAGAGTACTCGGAGAGAACCCACGCAGACACGGGGAGAACATGCAAACTCAACACAGAAAGGCGCCGGGCCCGGGATTCAAACCCGGTACCTTCTTGCTGTGAGGCGACAGTGCTAACTACACCACCGTGCCGCCCGAAAAATAATATATTTTTTTGAATATTAAAGAATGTAAACATGTTCTAGTTGAAACCCAAAATATAATTATGGACCAGAATATGACCACGATATGTCCCATTTAAGGTGACTTCAGGACACGTCACATGGTTAATGATACACTTCAAAGGGGATCTCTCCTCTGAGGGCCGATGGAGGTAATCTGAGAGCGGGTCAGGGGTTTGATGAGGTCATCATTTCTCATCATGGGGGCCGACAGCAGGTCTACAGATGCTGATTGACATCTCTGTTAGCCTCAACATTGTCTGAGGCACTGCCATCAGAGCAGCAACTGGGCTAAAACTCATCCTGGGCATCAACTCATCCACTGCTTGTCATACTGGGAAAACGATAAGGCAGGCTGTATATTTACCACTTCCTAAAATACTCCCTTGCTTTCAGGTCCAGGACATAGCACCAGATTAAGGGTTAGACAGGAATATGTTTTATAAATACACCCATGGGTGTATTTATCTTGTCAGAGATGCTATGATTTCACCCTTGTTGACTGCACGTGTATTGTCACAAGTCACGACCCCCCAAACAATCCAACTCACAGGGCTATAACCTGGTTTGGGGAAGGGGGGCAGCAGCTTGTGACATCCTCGTTAGGGGTGTTTTCCTTGTACATTAACGATACCAACGTGAAACGCAGGCAGGCCCTCATACCTACGGACTGGCACGACTCTGGTATTCTCGCCCCAAATGCTGCAGTATTAATAGCTGTATTTGCTTTGAGACTGTCAGCAGGGGGGCTGAGTGTCATGTTTGCCAGGTCAGATGGGGGGGAGAGGGGGAAGGGGTGAGTAAGAGTGGTATTGGCTGCCAGGCCTGGATTTGAAGAATTACAGTGGTTTGCAAGTATTAGCTCCTTGACTACAAAACATCTGTGCTGTACATTTTTGCTAGGTGGGGTACAATGGGGTTGATTTTATTTTTCAGTCTTTGGGCCTATTTATTGAAACTGAACCTAAACAGATTTATGTTATTTGACACCGTGGATGAGTTTACATTCACTGAATTTTTACCAAAATGCATAATGTGTATCTTTAAGTACCTGACAATCGTGTCCAATGTGTTTTCCTTACTGTAAAACATCTGTTCCAACAACACGCATGCATGTATGATATGAACAAAACAGAGATTAACATAACATTGCTCCATAGATCTGCCAGTGGCCAAAAACTCTACAGATTACCTTTAACTTGGCATGCATCAGGGTTTTTTAGTTCAAATTGTTCATATAAGAACTAAATCTGCAATTGACAGACAACGTGGTTTTAAAAATGTTATCTGTGATTACCTTGATTAGGTACATATTATTTATAGTAAATAACATCATGATAAATCATTGGTATGGTCCTATAATGTAGAAATAAACACTAATATTTATAATATAATAAAGAGAGACCTGTGTTGTCCTCAGATCCATCAGGAGCAGGTACCTCTGTTACCTCAGCCTTCAGCTCCTGGAAGCCTGGCGATCCATACTGCCAGGATGAGTCTGACGTGGAGAGATGGACACATGGATTTAGTTGAATAAGAGGCTTCAAAATGGAGGTGTTTCTGCAGAAAACGTGTCCCACCTCTCAAACTGCTGCTGTCTCCCTGCCTGTTGGGCCTGGTCATCAGGTGAGACATCGGATTGGAACCTAAACACACGTGTGCAGAGTTAAGTGATTTCACATGCAGCGTACAATAGTTAGGAGAGCATTTGTGTACCCAAATGTTGGCTGTGCCACTACTGACAGCAGAGAATGTGACAGCAGGAAACAAACACCCCATGAAGGGATTCCCAGCTGCTCTGGAGTCAGGCAGTCGGTAGATTGGCCGACCACAACACACACATTTGACACCCATCCGTCCCACTGGCAACTTCACATCCTCAAACCCTCAAACCAGTTCCTCCTTCCTGCATCATGCTATGAGCCTTCTGTTGTGTCTCACCAAATTTGTTAAGTTCTGTTTTCAGTGTTTATTCCTGCCACGTGTCAGTAACTCTTCCCTCTCGTTTCAGATACCTTGACTTCCTGCCCCTTGTGACTATAATCCTCTCTACCTGTGCTCTCTTACCTTGTGTATTAATAGTCTTTGGCTCCCTTTGTCCTGTGTCAGTTCACCTTGTTTCACAGAATGTTCATATAAACCTGACTCTGGAGTATTTAGCTAGTGCTTCCACGTTTGTTTGTAATAATTTTGTGTTCTTGTTTTTGCCTGGTTAGTAATCTGACTTTTTATTTTTTTGTTGCTTACACCTCAGCTCTTCCTATAAACCCAGTGTTTAATCCCTTCTTTTCTTCCCTTTCTTCTCCTCGTTACTCCATTTAACCCCTGATTCTGTCCTTATTTTCCCATTTGGCTCCTTCATGAAACCATTACTGTGGAAAGTAAACACTGTCAAACTGTCTGTAAACTGTGTACTCCTCATACATACAAACAGGATGATATTTCTATTAAGATATGATATTTATTTATTCCAAAAGAATAATAAGCCTTCTCGATATGTTTGACATTAAAATGTATAAAGTACTGTATGTGTTCGTGCGAGCACGTGCCTGCCGTGCTCTTGCACGTGTTGTGTCCAGTGGTTTCAGGCGCATAATGAGCTCTAATGATGCAGAGAACATTAAGCTGCAGCATCTGGAAGCTGATGTTGATTCTCAGTGTTGATGAGGAGTAGCAGGATGTTGGTCATGGGACAAATGATGAATACTGGGGACACATGAAAGTTAAAAGGTTGAGCCCATTTAAAAGTATGTAAAGAAAAATAGCAGTAGTGTTTTGCCGTTAGGCTGTTCCCACAGGACACAGCCATTTATCACCATCACAGATGAACAGTCAGAAACTCTTACTGTCTTTTACTGTGTGTGTGTGTGTGTGTGTGTGTGTGTGTGCGCGCGCGCGCCCTCATATCCTGCCTCTTTGTTTGGGATGTCTCTGAGTAGAATACCATAAACCTCACAGGTCATACAAACTTAATCTCCCAGAGGAGACGATGCTCAGTGTTCCCGTTCCATTTGTGTCATGAACCTTTTTGCATTTGTGCATTTATTTTGTTGTTGATTCAGACTACAGTGTAGTGTAGAATAAAATGTTACAGAAGAATGTAAATGTTCTAGCTGACTATATACCTACTGCATGATGACTGAAACTTCCCAGTTCATTGAACATTATATCTACAACTGCAATTCCTGCTGGCTGCACATTGAAGAATTTGAAAGTAAAACATATAAAAGACATAAAAAAACAAGATGAAATTGAGTGTTTTTTCTGATTTCTCTTCAAAATGTCATTTTTAAATCATTTTCTTTTGGAATACTTTTGGATGTTGTCAGTCCACACTGTTTACCGTTGCCAGCTCTTCATTTAAACAAGAATGTAGCCAATTTTAGCACACAGCTTCGCTGGTTTGTGGCTTTAACATCATAAAATAATATTACAATATATCAGCTCATATATTTTGAGAGGCAAATGTCACCAACTGTCACCTAACCACAGCTTGAGCTGTAAACTTATAAATAATTCCCTGTTACAAACTTTGCCAAATCTCTTTGACTTGCGTCTCCTTTCTCTGGTTCTGCATGTCATCCACTTACTGTGATCTATTCTACATCTGCCTCTCACCCTGCGGGGCCCTCTCTGTGTATCTCAGTCTGCAGGTGCAAACACGAGGAGCTAAACAGATAAACTGAAGTATGCAGAGGATAAATTCTATAAGCTCTCCTGATGCAGAGGGAGTAAGGATGTCTGCTGGATGGGGAAATGGCAGGGAAGGATTTACTGCTGTAGGAAATCTCGTTTTATGAGCCACAGAGCGAAGAGGGTAAAGAGAGTGATGGCTCAACTGAGAAAAGAAAAGGGGGACAGTGACCAATGGGAGATGTTGGGTGAAAAGAGGCTAATTGGACAAATGTTTGGCAACTGCAAACACAGAATACCAGGGCTTAACCTCATTGGCTCCGAGATAACTCCTTCATCTCTGTGCAGCCCTCTAACCCCTGGAAGTATAGTGTTCTTGGCCCTAAGCCCTCCGCCCCCCTTCATACCCACCAGTCCTGACCCACCAGGCGTCATCAAAAGCCCTGAGATGAGACCTTGGCACGGAAACCACCGCTTCCAGAGCCTGCATCACATTTCAGCCCCCTCTTCCCTCCCTCGCTATTCGCACCATGCTCGGGAAACACCAGTCATAAAGAAAGAAGGATCTGCTCATAAATAGTGAGCTGACCCTCTCTGGCGTGCTACCATCACCCCTACATGCACAAACCTGAGTGTCTCTGCAGACTAATGGGGCAACCAAAACATTAACCACACAAATACACACACACTAAACAGTTAGAGGATCCACACATTTGATTTCTTGTTGTCTTTAAGGGGATTTATGCAGAAAGGTATGGCATATGCACCAACCTGTTCTTTATATATAATTTATACATATATTTATATTTGTTATACCTTTATTTTTCTTGTTTTTTATTATCTGTATCTTTATTTCTGTGAATCCACACTGAGAAAATTCCGTCTATGTGTGCACATATTTGGCCAATAAAGATGAATAATAATTAGCTAAATATATGTACATATCCCTGATGCTCAAGTGGTGTACATTAACAAACATGCACACATGGGGCCTGTGTATTTTTGTGTTACTCTGATTGTGCATGGTAATCCATACATAAGTGACATTTATGTGTCATCATTTCTCTGCCCCTATTAATCCTTCAATCAGAGTCATCAAATATATATTTCAACAGAGAGGCAAACTGTTTCAGATAATCTAGTTGTGCATCTCAATCTCAGGGCAGATAGGGAAGACTGAACTAAAACAAAAAACATATGCATACATGTAGCTAAAAGTTGGGAATTCATAACATTATAATACTCATAAGTAAAAATAATCATGTATTTACAATTTTCATTTTACAGTTTTGGAATAGCTCATAAAATGTGTGGTGATTCAGAGTGTGTCTCTTACCCCCAGCAGGTCTCATCAGGCCACTGTCCTGCAGAGGCGGGCTTGGTGGCACCATGGGGGTCTGTGGAAGACAGGGTCTGTTCCTCAGTCTCTCCGTCTCCCTCCTCATCTCCTCCATCCTGCGCTGCAGTCCCTCCAGCTCCTGCTCCAGACGCTGCTTTTCCCGCTGCAGCAGGTTCCTCTCTCCAGTGACCTGGTTCAGCGCCTCCTGGAGCCCAGATTGAACTCTGGCTGGGGCCCCCTGGGAACCCCTGGTGTCCTCCCCAGTCAGCCGGGACACCAGCACCTCCAACAAGCTGAGTCTAGCCTTCAGGCCCTCCACCTCAGGGCCTCCAGTCTGTGGGCAGCTGGTCTCGGTGGGGCTGGCTACAGTGAAGGTGTACTGGCATCGTCCACTGCGGTCATTCCCCCTCCACAGAGCAGCTCGGTCCTGTGCGTCCCCTCGCAGCAGAAGACCACACATACACAGCAAGAGCAGCAGGAACATACTGGAGACGGTCCTTCCACACACACAGATCAAAGGTTGACTTTATATTCACTCTTTCTCTCTGTCCACTCTTCTTTTAATTTGTCAGTCTCCTTTATACTAATTCTCAAATTCCAGGTGATTGCTGTCTCTCTTGCTTATTTTTCCTCAGGTGTCTCTTCTCAGTCCCTCTGTCCTTCCCTGTCTTGGGCTCTGCCTCTCCACAGTGGACAGGTCTGTAGCACTGAGCCCTCACCAACAGCTCACAGATATTTATACAATCTGGAGGGGAAGGAAGGAGGGAAGGAGAGGAGAGGTGAAACGGAGGGAGGGAGAAAACTGGGGGGTATCGGAGGCAAAGGGGGAGGGAGGGAAGGAGAAAACTAATGGGATGCTGGTAATTTTGAGGAGAAAAACATACCATTTTTATTCATGTTTAAGTTTTTTGATTAAAGGGTCCAACATAACCCTTTATTTACAGTTTTAAATTTTGCACATCAACAGCAATATGAAAGACACATAAAGCCAAACAAAACAAAGCAATGTCAAAAAAAACACAAATAGGCTGCCAGACATTTAGTAAATGATATTAAGTTTCCAAAGAAAAAAGACAAGAATTAACACAACGCTGACCTCTCAGAGGCAAGGTTTAATGTAAAGCATAGGAATACTGATGGGCAACACATCCACACATGGATCTAAACAGAAAATCACTGTGCCAGGAAAGATCTCCATAGTTTCTCAGCTCTATTCTGTGTGTGTTGGGTTTGTTTAAGAGACAATATCTCCTTGATCCAGTGTGAGAAGGTTGGTGGAGTAGCAGACTTCAGAAAAATAAGTTTCTTTGCCACCAGCATTCCTAGATTCAATCTGCACACCAAATGTCTCTGCAAAACATCCAAAGGTGGCAAGGTTGTGGTTAGGCTGACTGTCTTTAGAATAAGCGTTCGAGACAGAGCTCTCTGTGTTTTTAACTCGGTTAGTTCAGACCTCCAGCGTCATTTATTCCCCTGATATGCAGTCATGCGAATGGGATTTGGGGTTTGTCCCTAGCAGCATGGCCAGAAGAGCTGGGCCTCATTGGATTCAATTACCTCCTGAGGAGCCGGTATCTCCTTTCATGTTGGTAAGGGGCCAGAACATGACGCAAGCAGCTGATAAGGGTTGTCATTAGGAGAGGGTCGAGGTTACAAGTCAATCGATGACCTGTTACCCGATGCTGAACCCGATGTCCCTCCAGCAGAGCTTGGACTTGTTGTGGACAGTATGTGTGTGTCTTCATGTTGAAGACTCAATTGGATATTTAATACAACATGAGGGGATCATTCTCACTTCCTGTCACTTTGGTCACTTGTCCCTTTGCTTTAACACAACCATCACAGACATGCTGAGCCACCGCATGCGAGACTCGCTTCTATAGTCATGCGATACGGAGGATGATCTCCCGTTTATTTTCAGAGAGGCAGGATGAAGAGATTTGGAAGTGAGACACGTCGCTGAGAGATGCACGCGATGCAGGTGTGCAGACATGCGCCTTCCAATCTCAACACTCCTTACTTTACAGTGCAGGTGTCAAATCCTGACTTTTTGTTTTGGTTCTCTCCTTACATCTGGGTGTGCTTAGACTTCATGTACATCCATCTCTGCTGACCTGCCAGGCCACCCTGAACCCTAAAACACCACCTGACCCAGATGCTTCACTCCAGGGAGGCTAGAATGCAGAGGGTGCAGATGGAAGGGGGGGCAGCACTCTTTAGAAACACACACTTCCTCTTGCAGGTTGATGCCAGCCAGTCAGACAGTTGGTGGTACCTGAGACAGTTGTCTTGATTGATGGGGCATGTCAGTGATTGGTTGGACAGATGGGTGAGTGAATGAATACGTTCCAGTGTGTGTTTGACTTCCTCTTACAGGAAATATCTTCACAATGAGAAACTAAAGAGAGCACGGGAGGTGAGACATGAAACAAAGGAGCGAATAAATCACCAAAGGAGGAAAAGATGAGAGTAAAACCATGTGTAAACAGAAACAGAGACAAGAAGAGGAAAGGACGAGTTATGAAAAATGTTCCTGGGAAAGTAGGAGGAGTGAGAGGTAGACTATAAAGGGACAAGGGGTGTTTAAACAATGAACAATGTTTTCTTCACTAGAATCCCAAGTGAGTGTTTGATGGAAATGTATTCTCTTCATCTTCATCTGCTGGACAGTGTGTGTGTGTGTGTGTATGACTGACTAATGCTGGTTGGCACACTGTCCAGTCTTCTCCCTGTCGTGAGCCAGATTCACTGTTATATGACTCAAATAACTGCTGCTATGCCCGGAATCTGAAGTCATCCTGCAAGAGCCCTTAACGGAGGACCAAAACATGCTGTGCTGCCAGTAAGGGTGTGTCTCCGCAGGGAGAAATGTCCTCTCATGCACAAATATAGTATAGACTAACACTGACTATTTTTCTAGACAATTTTGCAATCAAAGCAAATGACTTGAGTCTGTGAGACCAGGAAAGAGCTGTTGACATTTTACAACCACTTGTCCAACCAGGACTTGACTACCTTTGATGCCCCTGCAATTGAGTGAGACACATGGACATTTGTGTGCAACTTTTCAACACATCAAAGCCCAAACAAGGCCAAATTAAGATGAGTGTCTGCTATGAAACACCCTCTCTCGTGTTCATCTTCAAAGCGATCACCCCTGCTGTGCACACCAGCAATTAGCACAAGCTGGAAGACTATCTGTCATTGATCAATGAAATAAAAGACCCCTGAGGGCCAATTTAATGTCTATACCCTCAGAAGGGTTTGGCATGACTGGCTGAGCAAAGGGCAGGGTTGTCAGTTTGAGTTTACACCTACTGTCCGCAGAGGGTGAGAGCAGCGGTTCTGTCAGAACAATAACGCTTCAGTTCCTCCAACATTAGTGCCATCTTGGGATTCGACACTGCCAGTAAAGTCACAGACCAATAAAAAAGCTGGATAATGAGAGGAGATAAAAGAAAGCTCAGGGTATCCAAAGTGGTCAAGAGCGGAGGAATGGCATCTTCATCTTTCTTTCCATTATCCTATTCTAACTTTTCTCTGTTCCCTTTGGAATTCGTCTTCCATCCTCATCCTCTATTCTGATTTCCTCTTCCCAGGAATCAGTTCAAAACACAGGAAACCACACCAGCGCCCCTTAAAATCACTTTATTTCAGAGCAAAAAGGATCAGTATATCACAGTCTTCCAATGCAATGCCAAGAGTATTGTACATCCTTACAGAATCAATATTTACAGCTAAAATAAATTATATAAAAAAAGTAATAAAATGACCATGGAGACTGTCAGTTACAGTATATTATACAGTGACTTAATCCAGACACAATGACACCTATGTTTGCTTCACGGCTCAACGTTTAACTTGCATAACTTCAACCCCTGTGGCGACGGGAACAGCCAGCATTCATACAAGCGTCACGTCGAGCGACCAGCAGAAATAAGAAATAGTGGGGGAAAAAAAAGACAGAAGCAGCATTAAAACCAAACTGAACCATCTGCAGAGTTAGAGACAGATTCATGTCATGGGCCGAAAAGTGGGACAGCCATGACCAAGCAGGCCCAGAGCTCTGCAGCTGAGAGGTTTAGAGCGTAGACTGCTGAGGAGACATTCGTAAGCTGGATGTTTGGAAATGGCGATTCGTAGAGTAGAATGATGTTGGCTGTAGTCTAAACTGATTACCTTCCTTTCTAGGAATCATCTGAACTGATGAGGAAACATACCTGATAAGTGAAACCACTTTCCTGTCATGATGATTAAAAGAAGCCGCCTTTTCGACTACGCAGATGAACCTCAGATGTTCCTTCGTCTTGTGTCCAACACTGAAATGCACTTGTGTTCACAAAATGTTCCCTATAAATGCTCCTTTCCTCAGATTTCAGCACATCAGGAATCATGGGTAGACATCTGAGGTTCATTCACTAAATGTTAAAGCCCCTTTTAATACGAGGCTGCTGCAGCAGATTCGGAGCAGCTAAACTAAGAGAGACATATGGCATGGATTCCCTGCCTTTTACTGCATCTATCTATCTAGCAGGACCTGGAGTTCCCCTGTTGTCAAGGCAAAGACAGGACACGTGATATGTATCATGGCATGGCGCACTTCTCCTTCACATTGACCAGAGGGGCTGAGAATCAGCGGTTTAATCTCCTGTGTCCCCTTTCAGGAGCTTAGGGAGCCTTAGTGCTGATCTCACAGCAGATTCATGTGGAAAAACACCGATGATAAGATCTGTACTAAGGGCAGGTTGAGGCCAGATCCTTGAGGATACAGAGGCTGACACTGAGGAGGGTGAGGGAGGCCTGGTGGCACCCCCTAGCTGGAGTGGAGGACTGTGTGCAAAGAGAGAGAGAGAGAAAGAGATCGAGGGAAGAAGAGGAAGAGGACCGTTGTCTCCCGTCCTCCTCGTCAGATACTAGCGATATCGCAGGATCACTGGAACTGAAAGAGAGAAAGAATATTTAGTGTCAAGCACCGTACGTCAAACTGCGCTATTGTGTTCGACTTAATACTCACTGATGATAATAAGCAGGAGAGCAACAACCACCAAGGCGATAATGATCTTCATCTGTGGAAGACAACATATTCCTCTTAAAACTGGATAAATGCGAGCAAAGAGACACAGTGATGGTGTCAGACAGACACATAAAACAGACGGCGAGCCCACCTTCATGTCTCTCCACCACATCCTCCTGTGCAGCTGTTTGGCTCGGCTACTGAAGGCAGACGCGTTGTCCGATAGGCTCTCTGGGACATGGCGTGACCGCAGCACAGACAAGGACACGTGAGGAGGAAATTAAATAGGAGAAGAGAAAACAAAAAAAAACACTGTTAATCACCATGTAAACAACTTAAACCGGCTATTGTTTTGACTCAAACCTGTCTGGCTCTGCGCTGTCCATGTGCAGTTTACAGTGTGTTAAGAGTTATGTAAGCTACAGCTCTGCTGGTGAGATCACTCCAAAGTATTGGCACTAACTGGTGAACAACAACTCGCCCAATTCATACACAAGAGAACAAAAACACATTTCCTCCCTTCTGTCCTTGTTGTGATAATCCTCTCCAAAATGCTCGCCCACGTTGCTGTCTCTTGGATACCGTCGTTAACTTGATGTTTACCCTTGTTAACAGGAGGGCTACAGCTCTCTAGCATAGAGCACTGTGCTTGTCCAAGCCCTTGTTCCTCTTTAGAGTCTTTGTGTCCATCATGTGTCGGCCATTTCCCCGTCCATGTGCCGGTTAACGACCGGTCGCCAACACAAAGGGAGAGGCGCTCTCTGAGAAGCTTGTTAATTGCAAGGATATTAAACAGCAGGTTGCACATGGATCAGACAGCAAGTTGCACGTGTCAATCGCAGGATTTGCTCACATTAAGACACACAATCAGCCACACAAATACAGCCCAACTCACATAACGCACGCACAAATGTGTTCCAGATGTGCATTATTGTCTTGGCTGGCTGGTTGACATGACAGAGAGGAAGCAGTTACGTAACATCTGATGAGGATTATAGACTGCTTCATCTTTTTATCTATGGAGGAGAGGAAGGAGACCTCCTGTACCTGTCTTGTTGAAAGCCTTGCAGATTGAGATAAACACATTTCATTCACCTGTGTGTGTGCGTGTGTGTGTGTGTGTGTGTGTGTGTGTGTGTGTGTGTGAGACTATGTGTGTGAGACCCATTGAAACTGTTCAGAACAACACACCTGGTAAAACACTAAACAGTGCACAGTGTACATTTCGGGCAAGCATCCGCCACTAATGACAAAATTCGTGATTTTTCTAATTAAAATATGTGACATTTATTCTACATTTTGGCTGTTTTCAGTTGCATATGGCTGATAATTTGTGATGTACTGTTTTGGCTGTTCTTTTTAACAGAACATTGGTTTTATCTGTTTTATCCTTTACCTGATTTTAATTGTTAAAGATTTTTTCGGGTTCTTATTTTATCTGTTACCAGTTTTATTGGCTTATCTGTTACCTGATTTTCACTGTTACCAATTTTATTGGCTTTTGATTTTACCTGTTACCAGTTTTACCTGAGCTGTACAGGACTTTGATCTAAAGGTGCTATATAAATAAAAGTACTATTATTATTATTATTATCATTATTATTATTATTACTAAGACTAAGATTTAAGGTAAAGTTGAAATTACTTGATTAGTCTCACAACAATTTGGCTCTATTGTTTTTGAAAGTCACAAAGCCACAAGCTCACCTGTGCTGTCTGGAGCTAGACACAGGTGAGCTCAATCTGCCCTGAGTCAGTGCTCCTCTACTCTGTTTGCTCTGCTGCTGACCAGGCCTGGATTTCCATTGATCTTAGTGGCTGCAAATGAACTAACAAGTGATCCTGCGAACATTCTGAAATTCTTTATGTGCGTTGCCCAAACATGATCTTAGTGTGAGCGTGCGTGCACTGCTCTTAAGATGTTCTTAGCTCAGATTTAAGGAGCTGTCCACAACCGTGGTGCCACTGCATCCAGGGGCGATAGGCGGCTCCTTGGAGAAAGAGGCTGTCACTGTCATTTTTGCCCAATGTCTGCAAGCACTTCCTGTCAACACAGTCTCTGCACAAATCACACCTGTTATTTTTATTATGCCCATGCATCTGCCCTGTTCTAATTTTTTTTTTTTTACCTCTCAAACATCTGTTTTCTGTCCACTACTGAAGCACTCCAATAACCAAATGAAGTGCTCACATAAATCACAGCTCAGATGTCCAGCATTTCGTTATTATTGCTTATAACCCTTTTCTGGGTCTAATAATTGATATAATTTCCACCCCTAGCTCTCACTACTTTTGTCAGCAGCATAAGTTGCGCAACAAAACCATGTCA
The DNA here is from genome assembly GCA_029721515.1 of Synanceia verrucosa. NCBI lineage: Eukaryota > Metazoa > Chordata > Actinopteri > Perciformes > Synanceiidae > Synanceia > Synanceia verrucosa. The sequence continues at coordinate 7,713,969 of CM056558.1, forward strand.
AAGTAATATGCAGGCATAAGAAGCTTATTTTCACTTTCACATCCACTAGATTTCCCTACTGAGTCATTCCAGTAACGATCATCTTAGCAGTCTATGATTACTCCGGACCACACATTGATCTCACAATGTTCTTAAGCAAAGAAGGTTTTGGGAAATGGTCCGTAGACGCTAAGACGATTCAACATGTTAAGTCAAGAACTACTTAGGCATTTGGGGAAACGCACTCCTGACCTGTGTAAACTTCTCAAGAGCACCTAAGCTGAGTTTTATCACTTTGATAAAGCCATATGTTTGTGCAGTTCCATTTATGACTAATTCCACTGTTCAAGTGATGCATTATTTGTGTTGACACTTATCTAACTTCAGTGTACTAACTTCACTGTTCAGAATCAGTGAGGATTTAATAAATAAGAGTTAAAATGAGTGAATGGAGCTGATTACTAATGAACCTTTCTCTATTTGTGTAATTTGTACAGACCTGTTGAAAAAGGGGGAAGTTCATGTCAAAATAAAGTCCCTTTTTGGTGGAATCTGCTGACTCTGATAAAGAGGCCAGAAGTCCTTCCCCTTCTCTAGTGCTGGCCATATATGAACCTCATTCTGGGTGGGGGGCATCAACAAGAGACAGATATATATATATTTTTATTCCATTCTGAATTACACATACGTGTCTAAGACATAATTCATGTCGCCTCTTTCAGTTTTGTCTGAAACCTTTCCATGAAACAAATCTCGTCACAATATATTATACACCGAAATGGCCTTTTTCCAGGCTTGTACTTCAGACAGTTTCATGACGAAATGTGACTTCTGGATTGCAAAATTACCTTTTAAATTTAAAAAAAATCTGTGATTCATGGAGCAATTCATACTTACACTACAGTCCTTTCCAAAAACTAAAACATCTATTTTAATTATCAAATATTTTTTTCATGCCAAAATGGTCATTCCATTTTCCATTTTCAGTTCTTTGCACAAGATTAATGCAAAAGCTTTTTTGAGTAATGAAACGTGGCACATCCAGATACCAGTATAACCGTCTGCAGTTTAAATTTGAGATTATTTGCACAATATTTTTATTTTTCAAGTTTGTCTCATACATATGGTTGAGATCTCACCAGAGTATTTTAATAACAGAAAGTGCTTGATTTAAAGATACATTTAGGATCATGAAATGCTTTTTCTTTTAAAATGGATGATCTGATCAAACCTGCGAGTTGGTAGCTAACAATTAAAACAAACGGGACCGATAAAAGTACAGTGCCATCAGAGCGTAACTTACCTGACTTGTCCTGCAGGTCGTCGAGTCGCTCACCCCTCTCTATCACCTTGGAGATGTTCTCCTGCATCACATCGATCACCTCGTCAACCTGCGACTGCACCCTGGATGACACAAGATGGTGTGAGATGCAGAGTCATAAATAATAGATGTGAATCATGAATAAAAGTTTTTTTTTTGTGCTACAAAAAACAGCTGTTTTCCCATCAAATTCCTCTCCTCTACATCCAGTCTCATCCAGCTGGCGGATGATTAAAAAGCCCGTTGGATGGTTTTCAGCCTCACGGTGACCTGCTCCCACCTGTTCAGTATCTGCAGAATAATGCTTAAATCCTTTCTTCTTTACCATCATCATTCTTGAGGATGAAATGACTAGTCCAGATAAACCTTCAGTCACTCTAATCTCAAAGATATTCTTAGTTCTTATGGATCCAAGGCCACCGGGAGGACACTGGGAAATAAATAATAATAATAATAATTAGATAAAAGGCTCACAAGAGAGATCTGTCCGAGGAATTTGCCTTTAACTGATCACATTATCCAGCACTATATTACACTGATTGTCTGAGACAAGGAACTGCAGGAAATTATCAGTGTTGGCCTTCAGCTTGATTACACGTCAAAGACGGTAATATTAAACATGCAAAATTCAATCAGGAATGATTCTTTTCCTCACACCTATTCTCTATATATTTAATGTATAAAGCTCTACAAATGTTTGCATTAGAAGTACTATACAAATAAAGAGTGATATACAAATATATACAGAATATTCTATACCTGCACACAGTCAACATGAACACAGCAAATTAGTGCTGAATGAAAGAGAATGTTTTTATTATTGAAAGATAATCATTATTTTTCTAATGTGACTACCTGCCTTTTTAAGGAATGTGGTTAGACCACTGTATCAGTGATGAAGGGCAGGAAGTTTGTTCACTCATTTAATCATCTTAAATAACTTGGGAATACAAAAGGAACCGTTACATCTATAAAGTCCTGTCGTAGTTTGAAATTATTCCAGCTGTGTGTCACGCCTCTTTTAAACATCATGGGTGCCATAAAGATTCTCTCATTCTCGCTCCTCAAGATGAATTTTAGGATTTGGGATGTTGTTTGACATGGGTCGACATTTCAGGGTTACAAGGAAGAAGAGTGAGCAGGCATAAAATCAAGAAACCTGAGTGGCCCAGAGACGTATGGGCTGCTACAGACACACTGAATGAGGACCTGACCTCAGGGGTTCAGACAGGCACAGAGGTGAAGGGCCTGGGTAATGTGCAAACAAAATTCCTGGAATCTATATTGATGGCATCTCGTGTCAGGAGCTCACAGCAACGACAAACGTGCAGAAACTACTCTGGGGTGCCAGACTGTCTCAACAATGACCTCGTCTGTTCTCTGGCTGGACGTTAATGTGAAAACCGAATGCAGCGGGACTGGGGCGTCTCGGGAAGGTTACACAATAACCTGCACATGGCAAATGGCATCTCTTTCACAATCCGTTAAAAAAACCCTGTAAACATTACGAGCTGCAGTTGCGCAACACCAACACCAAAACTCAGTGCTGGTAATACTACTCTGACCTCTGGTTTTTAGTTGTAATGAGGAATGTGTTCGTACTTACTGCTTAAATTTGTCATTCTGAGGTCCAAATCTGGGTCCCGTGGGTCCTCTCCTGGAAAACATGAAGCCAAAGCTACCAATTTAATGTATGAATTTACATATTTTCCACTTGATTTTGAGCACTCTGCTTTAACAACCCATGTTAGTACTCTCATCATTTGGGTGAACTGCATATTTGAATTACTTGCTCAGTGCATGAACAGAATGGAAACAAACTCACAGAAAGAAGTCTTCCTCCTCATCAGAGTCCTCCTCCAGTAGGTTCCTCTGTAAACAAGGTCAGAGGTCATATAAGGTATTGAATGACTATGATTTGAATGATTTCAGATTTGGTTTCAAGAACAAGCTCCAGTAAGAGCATCTTGATGGCTGAAAGCCCCACGTAGAGTATATTCCTGGCACTCACAGTCTGTGGCTGATACAGCGATTTGAAAGTGACCTCCAGGGGCCAGATAGCTGCCTTTGTGATCAATACATGCTTTTCCTGTCTGTCTTCAGGGGACAGATATACCAAAATATACTACTATTATACTGTGTACTGATAATATGATGACTTACTAAAAAGTAAAACACTGCTGCTGCTCTGCCTGCTCTGCCAAATGTCAATAAAAACACTTCCTCTTGTTTTCTCGTAAGACTCCTCAAAATCTACCTCTGCTAAGCCAAAAGTGGAGAGACGTTTCTGAGAACTCAAGGTTGTATATCTCATAAAAACACAACCAAGATCACAACCATGCCTGAACCACTGTTGGCTTCAATAGGAGAAGAAAGTGCCCTGAATAAAATGCTATTCATTGAGAATTAGTGAAGACAGATGCATTAAATTCTCTTAGGAAGAGAACTGGTTCATGCAGACTCTTGCAGTGTCTGGTTCTCATTGGACTGTAGACAGAAGGACTATATTCCCTGCTACTGAGGAAGAAAGAAAGGACTTCATCTTTACGACAGATTTTCTAAGCATTGCGGGGGACATTGTGTATATTATGTTGTTTAATGAGTATATGTGGCATAAATTACATTTGATTTACAATAAGCAGTAGTAGTTTGGGTTTAATGTCCAATTCTTCAGTCATGGTCATAGCCACATAACCATGACACCCCGCTGCTAAAGGGCAGAGAGAGGGAAAATACATGGATGTCTTGCAACAGTGACAGCTGCAAGCCAATGTTCGTGCCAATATAGACATTTTATTTTCTTGTAAATAAACTGTCATCTGCAACAACAAAAGAAAACGAATGATGACCATATGATGGTAATGAACTTTACAAGTAGAGACAGTAACGCATTCCTCCTGTATGTCTTTTTTTTTGTTTCCACTGTCCAGGATGGGAGACATGAGGGAGAACTGGTAGTTATTATCAGAGGGCAGGAGGCAGAAAGCGTGGAAGGTTTATGCAAGTCTGCCCGTAAGCATTGCTTTGATCCCAGTTCAACACAATAGCAAACAGGATTACAGAGACACAAAGGACTGAGTAAAGTAAAGAATCAGTGGAGGATAGGGAAGGTGGAGGTGGATAGGGAATGATTATTTTGATGAGAACCAGACCTCTGGCTACAGGAGCTTCTTCTCTTTGCCTCCTTCATAGCTCTCTTTTTTCCTGCAGTTTGTCCGGTAATACTGAGTCAGTGAAATCTGCATCTCCTAGCAACATCTGCATTTGACTGTGATGAACATTTCAAATGAACTCCTATCATGATTACAGCACAGTGTCTCTAATGATTTCTAAATTATCAGGTGCTCCTTTTTCCCTTCCTGTACTTCCTGTTTGCTTCCTCCTTCCCCATACCTAAACACCACCACTCCATCTGTATCTCACCCTCTCACTGCGAATGGATCCCGTGACCTCGTCGTCATTGAGGTGCCGTTTAAACTTGGGGGGCATGATGTCTTCAGGCTGCTCCTCCCGATCTGGCTCCCTCTGCAGGGCAGGAAGACGAGAAAAGGGTCATGGCATGGACAGTTTTGAGAGTTGCACATGACACAAGTGACAGTGCTCTAGTAATGATAGGCAGGGAGTTAGTTAGTGCAGTTATAACCTCTGCCAGAGAATAAAGTGTCTGAACAAAGTTAGACTCTAAATCTCAAATTGCCTTTATGAGATCGGCCGTGGTCGAGCAATCAGACAACCTCAAATTCCTGGTAAATAAGATGCATTTATTTTTCCTGTAATCTATTTTCCCCTGGAATGGAATGTTGAGAAAGTGGTTCTTTAATTGTGCTAGCTGTCTGAAATATATATAATATATAATATCGCTCTTCCTACGCCTTGACACTCAACAAAGAAATAAGACATATTAAGAAGCCCTATTTAGAGATCCTAATTCGGAATATTGAGTACCACTAGCGATGAAAGGAAATGTCATCACTGCTCTGTGTGCCTTTGGGTGAAGAATTCAACCATGTCAGATGTGGAAAACATGCTGTTCTTCCAATTATACCCCCTCGAGTCTGTGTTTGTGTGTAATTTCTTCCAAACACTGTATGTAACAGCGCAGCGAAACACAACAGTGCCAAAATGACACTAAACTAAACAACATGTGACCCTCAGGCCCTTCTGTAACCATCAGGGGAGGAAACACAGGAGGTGAACGCACACATACACACACCATGTCTCTCAATTCAACAATACAACTTATACCATTGAATCCAGTCTGACACTGTGGCTTTCTCAGCAGCGTCCGTTTCTGGCACTGCGATATGGAAAAATGCTGTTCAGTAGCCAGGAGAGGAGAGGAACTTTCCAGTAAACAGAGGTGAAGAGAAGCAGGGGACAGGGCTGACTCTGAAGCAGTGATAGAGTGAAAGAGACACAGAAAGAGAGGGCTGCAGGAGGAAGGCTTTTTTCAAGAGAGGATTTTCAAAGTCAAAGATCAAAGTTGTGATTCAAAACATAATATAGAAATTACTGTGGAAGGCGTGTAAGCCTTCATGATGAGGACTGTAGAATATTAATGATCAATGTATGGGTTTGTTTTTACTACTAATGTAATGACTTTAAAGATCCAAACAAAAACTCCTTAAAGGAGCCTGTACTGAACGTCAATGTGACAGCTCAGGAACACGGATGCTATGAGGAAATAGCTAATTATAGTATGTGCTTCCAGGTTCCTATGTTCTTCAGCTCGGTAGCTTTCTAAATATGACATATGAAAGATAGTTTTATGTTCTTAGTTTGGTCAAATATTCATTGTTTCCTTGCGTCAATATGGAGAAATAGCCTACACCTTCTATCCTGTTGATCCTCCTCTTTACGTTTTAATATGTATATCTCCACAGTAGCTAGACAGATTTTACCATTCAAACTGAATTTTAAACGACAATCTCCATCCGTTAAAACTGTGAAGATAATCTCACCAATCTCTAACAATGCTAGTTTATATCAGGAGACATGCCCTGGTAGGAATAATCTTGTGAACATAGGGATGAGCCCAATTAAACCTAAACCATTAGCTGGTTATGCTAGTTTTGATAAATACTTTATTAATCCCGAAGGAAATTCACAGCATGCATTTAAACGCGTCAGAACAGTCTCCACACCCTAACTTATTACATTACTACACTGATATAATAATTAAAATAGAGAGAGCCCTAATATAAACGCCAACATATGTAGCTACTAGCTAATTTAGCTAACTTAGCTCAGACAGGCCGCTTGGTTCATTGACACATTCAGCTACCCAGTCAGGCTAAGCTAAGGATGCTAACGTGGCTAGCTACCTGCTTTTTCCCCACAAGATCCGATGTTCGATGCTGGTAACCAAACACACAGTTCCGGGTGTTAATCCGGAGGTTTTCAGGGTTAAACGTGGCTTCACAGTTTTGTCACTTTCATTTTAAATATTGTCTGGACTAGGGTACAGGATTGTCATTATGGATGCTAGCGATCCGCTTGCCTTTCCTTCGTCTGTGTCAGCTGACCGAGAAATGAACACAAACATCTGGAGGAGGAGAGGCATCGCTGTACATGTTGACAACTTTTCTGCCAATTCTCTGACTAAATTCAAGAGAATCCTCTTTTTTATGTGACATGAATATTTAGATGTTATTATGCTACTTTTTACTTCCACTGAAATACTTGTCAGGATATTTTACTATGGAACGCAGCTTTACACCATACACCAACAAATTTATGCATTTGGAAGTTGTGTCTGCTATTCAAGCTGTCATAAAGCTAAAAGTAATAATTGTGGCAAATTAAAATTTGCTTTACCTTAACCAATTACAACCCTACAAAAGTATTCTGTCCAAGTACTTTTACTTTTGATACTTGCCAATACGTTGCTTTTGTATACTTTTTGTCTACTAGTTGCTATTTTACATATGTATGTACATTGACAACATTCTGTTTATATTCTCGTCGTTAATTTGTAATTACTGACTTATTTATGTAACTTCATGTTTTACTGTAACATTTTATGCTTACATTCTGATTTTGCTTTTACGCACGTGATGTTCTTTTCTTTTTTATCATATATGTTTAAGTAGCATGGATGGTGTTATATTGCCAATAGAAATATTATCAAAATATATAAAAATATATTTTAACTAATGGTTATAAAGGGTGATTATGTAGGGTTTGAGTGTCTATATCTGTAATACATATTATTATTAGTAGTAAAAGTATTAGAGTATGAGAGCCATATTATTATTATTATTATTATTATTATTATTATTATTATTATTATTATTATTTATAACAACAACAAAAATAATTCCAAAAATAAAAACAAGATGTCAATAAGTAGTTTAGTTTGATGTTTGATTATCATGGTTGGTGTTGTATTAGTAATAAAAATAATAATACAAATTTGGAAAATCTAATCAAAATATTAAAAATAAATATTCTAACTAGTTGTAATTAACGGCGGTTATATAGCGCTTTGGTCTATATATGTAATAAATATTATAAATAGTAATGTGTTTAATCTTATTATTATTATCAAAAACAACAATAACGATATTTTTTTTAAAAAGTTGCTTTCCTTTTAATGTTACAAAACTATTTTAATCATGATTTCATCACCGTCTGTTTAGGGGTGTATGCCTGCTCACCTGTAGGTGGCAGCAGTACATATCATATGGGTCAAACGCCCTAAATGTAACAAGAAGAAGTTAAACTCACCGGAAGAGAGTTCTGTCTAATTGGTAAACTGTTCTGGTATTACGCTCATTTTACAGATATGTTTTTACGTTATTTATGAATGATTGTTATTGTTTAAAGCAGACGGTGTTTATGTAATCTCGCATACATCTAAACAAGCTGTGTGTTGTGACTGATTCTCCGTCTCCTGTACAGAAGCATGCAGCGTGCTGGAGGCAGTAGCGACCACACTCATCCTCTGTTTGGAGGCGCGCTGTCAGCCGTCCTCCCTCACAGCGCTAAAGACACCAGCGAGCTAAGGGAAATCCCGGACAACCAGGAGGTGTTTGCCCATGAACACACCGACCAGAGTCTGATAGTGGAGCTGGTGGAGTACCAGAGTCAGGTGGCGGACCAGGATGCGGCCAGGTATCACTTTGAGGACATCGCGGTCAGTAATAAAGCTTTAGAGCCGGGCGCTTTTGAAGTGACCAGTGTCGTGTCCCTGTCCAAATCTGAGCTGTCCCTGTCGGACTGCAGCTGTGCCTGGATGCTGAGTGGGACACAGTGCGTATCCAAATTCAGCGAAGAAGCTAGGAATATAGTGACCCTTCACCTGGGTCTGCTCCGTCTGCCACAGTTCTCCACAGACGTCCTGGTGACATTCAATGACCCGCAGAGCATCAGTCCTGATAGCAGCAGTGCTGCCTCAGCGGAGACACATCGACAGCCGTGGACGGTGCAGGACTTCCAGCGCTTGTTGAAGACTCTGACACTGCACAACCCAGGGCTGTTTGGGTAGAGCAACTGCTACCTTCTCAGCATGAGATCTCACCTGATAACAATCTCTCAGGCATATTGAAACATATTAGGGCTGTGTTTTGCTGGGAAGTGATTCCCTCAAGCGGAACATGTCCTGCCTTTGATATTGACTTTCTTACATCTAAACTGAGTTGAAAAGCAAATAACAAATGATATGATGTTTTTCCAAATAAATGTGTTGGATGAAACAACTTGGTCCATTTCAATATTTTTTGGTCAACATCCAAAATTGGCCTGTGTTGTAAAGTGATCAGATATGACCACATTAATGTTATTTTAGTAAGGCATTTCTGATTTATGTGAAGGTACGCACCCGAGCGAAATGTGAGATTTGAGACATAACGTAATTTTCCTCTCCTGTTTTTCCCACCACATTCTCCCTCTCCTACTCACTCAAGCATTTCCTCCCTCCTCAGTCATGTCTCCCTGTGTTTATTTTACACAAAATACTGCTGCTATGTTTAGGTACAAACATCAAACACAGTGGAGCTTTGCCAGTACATGAAATGCGCAAAGCTCCTGCTAGAGACTGCTTCTGCTCTACCTTCCATATTTTTATATTATGAGTCAGTTCAAGTAAATTTTATTTGTATAGGCCAATATCACAACTTATGAATTTGCCTCAGAGGGCTTCACAATCTGTACAGGATATGACACCCTCTGTCCTCACCTCACATCGACTGGGGAATAACTCCAAACAGAAACTCTCCGCACTCTGAAGCTGTTAATATTCATAAAGCCCTCAGTATTTTCATCAGGACCTGAGTTTGAATATAAACAGTAAAAAAAATCCTGGCAGGAATATGTATTAGGTCAACTGTTTCCATCATTTACTGCAGTGGACGCATGGTGGAATAATTTATAAGCCTGAACCTTGAAAAAAAAACTTGGAAAGGCTTCATTTATTGGGCAAGTTTAGTGAAACAAAATTTATGGAATGGAAAATGACCCTCATTAATTGTTGCTTTGAAGTTAAAACCAAGTGAAAACTTTTCCTCGGTGAAATATGTTACTTAAATAAACTTGAGTGTGTTATTGAATAAAAACTCATCACAGTGAGGGAATTCAGGTAAGTCTTGATTAACAAATATAAGGGGGATCACTCCCCAAATCCACATCAAGGATTTCATAAAGCCCGGCATCCTCTCCTCTCATGTTCCCACATTCCTTCATTAACCACAACAGCAAAGCCTGCTTCTACCACAGGTAAACATGCTGTTGTTGGTTCTCTCCCTCACTCTAATAAAGTCCAAAAACATCCTGTTTTTTTAGACCTGTGGGTTTTGGAACAGGCACCTGACTTAAAGGTCATGTCAGGAGACAGTTTTCTGAGACATTAAAGGAATTGAAGCTTTTTCCAGGCCCTGAAAACAGCCCATAACAGGATGGCTACTGGGTTACTTTAGGGCAACGGTCTCAAATGTTTTACCACGTGATGCTTAAGGCTGAACAGTTTAACAAAAGAATGACTGTCTTGACTGTTACATTTTGATCAGTTATCAGAGGCCATGTCAGTAGATGCCAAATAAGTAATTTATTTCTAATGCTCAGCTCTACTACCAAACACACCTGCTTCTCAAAATCATAAAAAAATAAGTTATTCTTAAAGGTTTATCAGTTTGATAAATCTGTGCTTGTTTAGTTCCATTCAAGACGACTGTAAAATTAATGTACCGTTTACAAATGAATATTATCTAACTTTGGTCATTAGAATTTGAGTTTGATTAAAATGGTTAAGTTGAGTGAATTCATGGAACTGATCTTTAATGTCATCTTTATTTGTGTAATTTATACAGACCCACTTCATAAAGTTAAAAGGGAAATTCATGTCAAATAAAATCCTTTTTTGGTAGAATCTACAGACACTGTTCCTACTTCTGGTGTATCATGTCCAATACTTGGTTAGATGTAAAAAATATATTATTGCATGGTACCACTGACTTTTGTTACTGAAGGCTTGAAAAAAGAAATCCTAAATAAAATGTACTTGTGTTTAATAAGTATTAATTTGGCTAAACTGTGATAAAAATACTGTCATGCATGTAAAGATGTGTCTTTCATGAAGTCGAGAACCAGTCGAGGTTTCCCATGGCCCGTTTTAGAAGAAGAAGAATTCCTTTATTAATCCCTCAAGGGGAAATGACATTTTTTTCACTCTATTAGTAACTTTTTTCAGTTGCACATTACACACACAAGTCATGAAACAAACACATGCACATGCATTGGAGGAGAGGTGTCAGAGTGAGGGGGCTGCCCCTTATCCAGGCGCCCCGAGCAGTTGGGGGTTCGGTGCCTTGCTCAAGGGCACCTCGGCAGTGCCCAGGAGCTGACACCTCTCCAGCAACCAGTCCACTCTCCACATTTTGGTCCGACCTGGACTTGAACTGGCGACCCTCCGATTCCCAGCCCAAGTCACTACAGACTGAGCTACTGCCGCCCCAAATTTTTACCCCTAATATTGTACAAAAGAGGATATGCCTTTCCAAGAAATACCCTGCAAAGATAGAGTGAATCAAAAGAACGCTATTCATTCCAACCTCTTCTTAAGAGACACTGTGCATCTTAAACCCCTTAAATTATCTGAAATGCAATCTTAATAGGCAGGCAGTAGCTTGGGGGGCCTCCACTGAATGCCACAGCACAGACAGTAACTGTGTTGACTCTGAGTCACACGGGAAAACAAGGCTTCTTCATAGCAATGTCTTTGACCTCTAATGACCTAAAGTCTGGCACTCATCTAGGCTGACAGGTCAAGTCAAGTCAAGTCAACCTTATTTGTATAGCCCAATATCACAAATTATGAATTTGCCTCATTGGGCTTTACAATCTGTACAGGATATGACACCCTCTGTCCTTTACAAATGACCCTCGCATCGACTAAGGAAAAACTCCCCCAAAAAAACCTTTTAACAGGGAAAAAGAAACGGAAGAAGATGAGTTAGTAAAATGACTTAATGGAGGCATCGAAATGAAGAAGAAGAGAAGCTCAGTGTGTCAGAGGAAGTCCCCGGCAGTCTAGACCTATAGCAGCATAACTAAGGATTGATCCAAGGCAGCCTGAGTCAACCTTGGATCAGTCCTAACTATAAGCACTATCAAAAAGGAAAGTCTTAAGCCTACTCTTGAATAAGGGGATGGTGTCTGCCTCCCGGACTGAAAGAGGGAGTTGGTTCCACAGAAGAGGAGCTTGATAACTGAAAGCTCTAGCTCCCATTCTACTTTTATAAACTCTAGGAACCGCTAGTAGTCCTGCATTCTGAGAGCGTAGAGTTCTAGCAGGATTATAAGGCACTATTAGCTCTTTAAGATAAGATGGTGCCTGACCATTCAGTGCCTTGTAGGTGAGGAGGAGGATTTTAAATTCTATTCTAGATTTTACAGGGAGCCAGTGCAGAGAGGCTAACACCGGAGAAATATGGTCTCTTTTCCTGGTTCTGGTCAGAACACGTGCTGCAGCGTTCTGGACCAGCTGGAGAGTCCTGATAGACTTATTAGGGCAGCCTGATAATAACGAGTTACAATAGTCCAGCCTGGAAGTTACAAATGCATGGACTAATTTTTCTGCATTGTTTTGGGAGAGAATATGCCTTATTTTTGCAATGTTGCGCAGATGAAAAAAAGCTGTTCTAGCTGTTTGTTTCATGTGGACGTTGAAGGACATATCTTGGTCAAAAATTACCCCTAGATTCCTTACAGTGGTGTTCGAGGCTGGTACAAAGCCACCTAGAGTAAATAAGTCATTAGATAGGTTATTTCTGAGATTTTCAGGGCCAATTAGAATAACCTCAGTTTTATCTGAATTTAACAACAAGAAATTGTGCGCCATCCAAGTTTTTATATCCTGAAGACATGTTTGGAGTTTAGCTAACTGGCTGGATTCGTCTGACTTAAATGACAAATATAGCTGAGTATCATCTGCATAACAGTGAAAGTTTATGGAGTGTTTGCTGATAACATTGCCTAAAGGAAGCATATATAAAGTAAATAGAATTGGCCCAAGCACAGAACCTTGAGGAACTCCATAACTGACTATGGACTGCATGGAGGACTCATCATTAATGTGAACAAACTGTGATCGATCCGTAGAAGTAGGATTTGAACCAGCTTAAAGCAGTTCCTCTGATGCCAGTTAAATGTTCTAATCTCTGCAACAGGATATGGTGGTCAATAGTATCAAAAAGCAGTGCTAAGATCTAACAAGACAAGTACTGAGACGAGTCCATGGTCTGGCGCAATTAGCAGGTCATTAGTAATTTTCACCAGAGCGGTCTCGGTGCTATGATATTTTCTAAATCCTGACTGAAAGTCCTCAAATAGATTATTGTTCTGGAGGAAGTCACACAGCTGACTGCACACTGCTTTCTCAAGGATCTTAGAGAGAAAAGGAAGGTTGGATATTGGTCTATAGTTGGCTAAAACCTCTGGATCAAGACCGGGCTTCTTCAGAAGAGGTTTGATTACGGCTACTTTAAATGACTGAGGTACATAGCCTGACAGCAAAGATAAGTTGATCATGTTCAGTAAAGAGGTGCTCAGTAACGGTAAAGCTTCTTTAAGCAGTGAAGTTGGGATGGGATCTAAGAGACAAGTAGAAGGCTTAGATGAGGAAATCAATGAAGTCAGTTTGTGGAGGTCTATGGGAGAAAAGCAGTCCAAGTATACATCAAGTTCTTCAATGAGTCCTATGCTTCCTGTGTTTAAAGACAAAGCAGTTTCAGTCAAAGGCACAGTGTGACTGATTTTCTCCCTAATAGTTATCATCTTCTCATTAAAGAAGCTCATGAAGTCACTACTACTGAGGGTTATGGGAGTAGATGGTTCAATAGAGCTGTGGCTCTCTGTCAGCCTGGCTACAGTGCTTTATTTTCCTCTATTAATGATGAATAATAAGCTGTTCTGGCCTTACGGAGAGCCTTCCTATAAGCTTTCAAACTATCATGCCAGTCCAGGCGAGACGCTTGCAGACCGGTTAAACGCCACTTCCTTTCAAATCTTCTTGCTGCTTGCTTTAAACTGCGGGTGTGAGGGTTATACCATGGAGCCAGCTTTCGATGCTTTACTATCTTCTTTTTTAGAGGAGCAACAGAGTCTAGAGATGCTCGCAGAGAGTCTGCAGCACAATCTACCAAATTATCAATTTGAGTAGGACTGAAGTCTGAGCCCTCAAGTATATTGATATTAGGTATTGAATTAAAAGCTAATGGAATTATATCCTTAAACTTGGCTACAGCACTATCAGATAAACATCTAGTGTACATGGATTTACTTGATGGAGTGTAGTCCAGAAGAAAAAATTCAAAGGTTAGCAAGTAATGGTCTGATAGGAAGGAATTTTGTTGGTGGACTGATAAATGTTCTACTTCAATGCCGTAGGTCAGGACCAGGTCGAGGGTATGGTTAAAACAGTGAGTTGGTTCCTGAACATTCTGACAGAAGCCAATTGAATCTAACAGCGAGATAAAAGCAGTACCAAGGCTGTCACCGTCAATGTCCACATGAATATTAAAGTCACCTACAATAATTACTTTATCAGTTCTCAGGACTAAAGTTGATAAAAACTCAGAGAACTCAGATAGAAATCAGAATATGGACCTGGAGCACGGTACACTATAACAAATAAAACTGGTTTCTCTGTTTTCCAGGTAAGATGAGAAAGACTAAGAACCAGGCTTTCAAAAGACGTATAGTTTAATTTAGGTTTAGGTTTGATCGATAGACTAGAATCAAAAATGGCTGCAACTCCTCCTCCACGACCTGTATCTCTAGGAATATGAGTATTAATATGACTAGGAGGAGTGGATTCATTCAGGCTGACATAATCATCCTGACACAACCAGGTTTCAGTAAGACAAAATAAATCAACCTGGTTATCAGATATTAATTCAAGTCCACATTTAATTCTCCTGTCCTAATTAACTATTTCAGCAGTGGATTTAATTTTTATTAAGTTATTTTGTTCAACTCCCCTTTTGTTTACTATACTGACATCTCCCTGATGAAGACAGTTCCTCCTCACAACAACTTGCTACTTCCTGACAAGTCCCCGAACTAGCTTAAGGTCGACATGAACAGGGTGATCCAGTCATTTCACGACCTGCTGCACCTTTTGTTGCCTTTACCTATAACCAGGTGCAAAAGTTCTTCCACGCAATTATACTTCATATAATATAGAAATGAGGATGGTAGAAGTGCTGTTAAATCTCAATAAAAAGTAGATACAACTAAGAGTAACTGCTGAGTAGTAATGACCTCAGTGTTTGTCTTTGGGTTTCAGTCAGGATGTGAGTATCTGTGCATGTTTGGCATTTTCACTACATCTGGGAGGCATCAGTCACAGGTATATGCATAGCCCCTGCTCAGAGAATTCCAGCTCCAGGATCATTTATAACCCAAACTCCCCTGTTATCACTGTTGTTTGTACTGAACCCCCACCTACCCCAGACTCCAGCCTGAACATCTTTCCCTCACCAACTCTTGGCCACAGAGCAGTCTGCTGCTCTCATCAGGATCCCAGAGCTCCTCTTTTTATAATTTATGCTCTTCCCCATGTCTACCTCTGTCAGTCTCTGGAAGCAAATGGTTTTCTTTGAGTATCTGTGGAACAGTGAAACAAATCTTACAACATTTTCCGCTATCTTCACCTAATACCTGGAAGACATTTTACATGCTTAACATATTCTAACCACAATGTGAACCTTTTTTCCCTCAAAGAATAACAAACAGGGAATTTGTTTAAAAAATAGTTTATAAAAATAAAAAAAACAAGATCAGCAGCACATTTTTCACTGCAGACTCTTATAATCACAAATCTGTTAGTCATAATACCTTTCTGACCCTGTGAGTATTCTTTGCATCATCAACTCTAATGATACATTTAGCTCAAGATTCAAAACCCAAAGTTGGCCAAAAAGAACTCTTTAATCCTCAAGCTTCTTTTTCTTTTCCTGTGGTGAGGTATTGTTGGTTTGAGAGAAGTGCTCAGACATGGCAGCAAGTGCCCGGTAGCGGTGAGAGATAGTATTCTTCACCTCTTTAGGCAGTTCAGCATAGCTGCAGATAAATGGAGAGGAGTTCAAAGTCAGTATGGATGCATTCTTTATTTTTTGGCACAACAGTGATAAATAAGCTTTAATGCACAGCATAAGGTGAAAGGGATCATCACAACAATGCATTTTGTTGTATGAAGTTATCTACAAAACTAAAAAATAAGTTTCTTGACCTCTGCCTCCCTCTTGTGGTATGAAGAGGACATTTCAAGCGTTTTTTCTTACGTTTTATCATATCCCTCTGGCTGGAAACAGGGATCCCAACCAAAGTCTCGAGGTCCTCTGGGTTCCACAATGTGCCCCTTTAAAATACAAATACAATAGAGTGAATGGAAAATAAAACATGCAAGACATGCAAACAACACTAATGCAGTTCA
This sequence comes from Synanceia verrucosa, assembly GCA_029721515.1. NCBI lineage: Eukaryota > Metazoa > Chordata > Actinopteri > Perciformes > Synanceiidae > Synanceia > Synanceia verrucosa. Next base: position 7,730,201 of record CM056558.1, read on the forward strand.
GGAGAGACTGACCTCTGTCTTCCCCCTGAAGAGCTGCACTGGTTCATCTTTCCCAGCAGAGAATGCAAAAGTGCAGAGAGCCCACGCTGACTTATCTTCAAACCCGGCTAGGAGTTTGTGTAGTCCTACAAGAAAACATTTAGCAGATGATGTATTATCCTTTTTTTTTTTTTACCCAGCCCCAAATGTCTCCCTTAGAATATACTACCATACCTTCTGGTTTAAGTTTGTCCAGGAACCATTTTCTACAAAAAAAAAAACAACACGTAAAAGTGATTATTACTGTTCACTACCAGTTGATAAATTGGCTCAGCATTATATTGAAGTTGTTATACTGACATGTAAGGACCAGGCAGGCCCCCCAAAGCCTTGAAACACAGACAGGTGTCCTCCACTATGACTGGTCCATCAATCTGATGGTGAGAGACAACACACAACATTTTTAATCAGTCTTTTAATCATTAAACAGTACACACAGGATATTCATTTACATGACAGTGTAGTTACTATACCTGTCGTGCAGCCTCCTTACACTTTTGAATGGAAATCTCATCTGGCTCTCCTTGGTATTCAGGCACTAGATAAAGAAATAGGTGAGTAATGATAACAGTCAAATATTCATTCTACTAATGGTCGATTTTGATACTTACAATCAATCTTTTTTGACACTAGTTTGTAGGGAAACCTGTCTCCCAGGATCTGGATTACCTGATGGATTTTAACAAAAAGAGAGTAAATCGGGCAGAATATATTTTTCTCAAATGACACAAGAAACGTGTGTATCAGATTACAGGTGTCTATATTTAGCTAGTACAACGTGGGACAGTGTACTTGTATCAGTATATCCGCACTAGAAGGGTTGAGACCTCACAACCATACCATAATATGTTTTACTCTTACCTCTTCGAGTTTTTTTGCGTTTCCAGTCACGAAGACCACAGACCTCCCAGCAGACAGAGCCATGTTGACTGTCACCCGGAAAACTAACACCATCGGACCGGTAGCTCACCAACGGCCAATCAAATCATCTCGGAGAGTCTCAGCGAATCACAGTGCAGCATCTAGCCTCGCCTTCAGAAAAACCCTCCAATCAGCGAGCGGTACTGCCAGCAATGTTGTCCGACTTGAAAACTCGGTTTACCATGTGGACAAGTGTCTGTGAATAGACCCTGTCACGGTAAAGTGAAACGTTTTTGACTATTGTAACCAACAATGAGTCTTTTACCTCGCACTGCAGAAGAGTTCAGCTCCGCAGAGTATTGGGAGAGATTTTTTAAGAAGCGCGGAGAGAAGGCATTTGAATGGTATGGAGACTACAACAAACTCTGTGGCGTGCTGCATAAATATATTAAAGTCCAAGATAAGGTAAGATATAAGCTATACTACATGCAGTACAGCTTAAAGTCATTCACGTCCTGATAATGTGTATATCGGTAGTAGTATAGTTACGCAAGTACGTTACTTAAAACGAAGTATACTACATGCAGTACAGCTTAAAGTCATTCACGTCCTGATAATGTGTATATCGGTAGTAGTATAGTTACGCAAGTACGTTACTTAAAACGAAGTAATTGTACTTTAATGGAGACTTTCCAGTTTCTACTTTTTACTCCACTACATTTGTCTGACAGCTTTAGTTACTTTAAGATTTCCGTCCTGTTAAAACCACGAATCTCCAGATGTGTTGATGATGAATGTTTGTGATATGCTAATACAGCAGTAATATTAATCCGTAAACATCATATATAATAATAAAACACCGCCAAGTAATGTGTATCAGCATAGGTGTACTGTGTACCCATGTACCCAGTACCCATGATGCAAAAAAATAGCGTTTTATTTCTCCAGATGTGAAAGGCGAAGCCAAATTTATCTATTTCATGAACTTTTGGGTGGTTAAATCTACAAAAATGTGCACACTTTAGAAGTTTATTGTGTGTCTTGCATATAAAATATGACTCACCAATGTTACTAGTAACTTTAGTTGTCAAATTAATACCATTGAGTGGATGGATACCATCAAATGTAGTGGATCAGAAGTATAATTCAGCATAAAATTGAAACACTAAAATGAAGCACAAGTGCCTCAAACTGTACGTTCATTACTTCAGAAAATCCTCACGATTAACACCGCATTTCTGTCCTTCAGGTGTTGGTGGTTGGTTGTGGTAACTCAGAGCTGAGTGAACAGATGTATGATGTTGGCTACAAACATCTAACTAATATCGACATCAGTGAGACAGTGGTGACCCATATGAACCAGAGAAATGCTGAGCGCCGGCCAGGCCTGACCTTCCAGCAGGTGGATGCTACGCAGACTCCATATGAGGAGGCCAGCTACCAGGCTGTACTGGACAAGGGCACTCTAGATGCCATGGCATCAGAGGAAGAAGGAGCACTGACCCGAAGGATGCTCACTGAGGTGAGAAAACAATGGGGTCAGGGTGTATGTCTTTCCCACACTTGGAACTATTCAACATGTGTTCTGGCATTCTCATCACAGCAGTTTTCTTATGTCTTCAGGTGAGCCGCGTGCTAAGCGTCGGTGGCCGGTACGTCTGTGTGACTTTGGCTCAGGAGAGTGTGATCAAGTTGGCTGTGGAGCACTTTGTTCAGCTGGGGTGGGCTGTGAGGCTCCACTGCCTGCAGGAGGAAAGTGGGAAAGAGGAGGACTCCTTTGCTCTGCCTGTCTTTGTTGTGGTGTGCACCAAGTTCCGTCATCCTATGCCCATGCCTATTCTGGAGATGTGTCTTGGGGAAGATGGAGCCCCAACTCGTCTCACACAGGTAGCAGAGTTGTTGTCGGCTGTGAGGGAGCATCAGGCTTACTCTGTTTTGAAAAAGCGGCTCCGTACAAGCACAGACGCCATGTCGAATATCTCACTCACTCTCTGCCACACCAAGACCGGCCTCCCAAGATACACTCTCACAGTACAGGATTGTCCTCCAAGTGCCAAGGTGCCAAGATCAAACCAGTTTGCCATTTTTATTGGTAAGCTCTCCTGTTATTTCATTATGTTTCTGTCTTCTTATGGAAGTCACCCTGGTTGCATTTTGTCCTCCTTTGATTATTTTTTCTCCTCTGCTTATTGTGTCAGTGCCTCAGGGCAGTGAGACAGCCTGGCTCTATAGCTCCAGTGAGGGGAGAAAACAGCTGGCAGCCAGTGCTAACTTTCGACGCCTGGTTATTGCAGCAATGCACAGAAATCAGGAGTACACAGATATGCAGGCTGTCCAGTCAGAGTTGTCTCCAATGGTAATGGACTTGGCTCCCCCGGGTATGCCAGACAACCAGCAGGTAAACGTGCACCCTCCTTTTAGGAAATATCCTTGTGTACAATACAACATTTTATGTGTCACCCAAAAATGTGCATCAGTGTATTCATTTGAGCTCTCATTCAGGTGCCATTTTTGTCAGTTGGAGGTGACCTGGGTTGGCGGGAGGAGGTCAGCAGGGGTGTGAGTGAGCTGAGTGGGGAGTACTGTGTAGAGAATGTCAGAGGAGAAGACGGACAACTGTATCGAAGACTTGTTTTCCTGTCTAATGCTGCCCTTGTCCAATCAGAGAGTCGCCTAGTCTCTTCAAATACAGGTCAATTGTTTTTCCTTATAATAATATTCATTTTAATCAATGCACAACATAATTTGAAACAACTCAATGTTCTACACAGACTACACTTTTGAGGGGTGAAGGAACACCATGTCATCAATTACTCAATTCAATAATCAACTGTCCTGTTTGTTAAATGTCATAACCTGTCAGGATATCTGCAGTGCCCTTTGTATAAACACCAACTGTTGAGTCTGTGTGTATGTGGTGTATTAAGAAATGGTGAAAAACGATGAACAAGAAATCCATCAAATAACATGTATCAACAAAAAATAAAATAGTTTAGAATCTGACCCGGGCCATTCTTGCTGTGAGGCAACAGTGCTAACCACTATACCACAATAGTTCTATACACAGTTTATAGTATGATAATTTCTTAACCTTTTGTTATAATGAAGATGCAGATTGATGAAATTAATGAATATTTACGTTGCTGCAGCATCAACTTACAGGAAGAAAAACAAAAGGAAGGTCAAGCCAACAGCTGCTCCAACAGCATCCTCCAGCTCTCTGTCAGTAGACAGTGGCTTCCTCTGCTGCGCTCATCATGAAGTTATGGTGGCTGGCCTTGCCATGCTTGGTGTGGGCATGCCACAGAATAAAGGTAAATTCACACCCACTTTGTACAGTCTTGGTGAAGGTTTCGTGGAGGATGGCAGAAGGATTTACTGACTATGCAACCGAAGTGTCTCGCATAAAATGTTGCACTTACCTGTGACTTTTTCCATCCCTTCTATCTTCCATCTTAGATGTCCCAGTGTCAGTGCTTCTGGTGGGGCTTGGTGGAGGAGGCCTGCCTCAGTTCCTTCGGGACTTTGTTCCCAATGTCAAAATCGAGGTGGTAGAATTAGACCCCGTTGTGTTGCAAGTGGCAAAGGATTCCTTCGGGTTCCGACCAGATGATCAGTTGACCGTCACTATTGGGGATGGCCTCAAGCGCATCTGTGACCTGGAGAAAGAAGGTTAGTGAAGGAGGAGTAAATGAGAGGGCAGGTTACACCAGAGAATACACTCCTGATCAAAATTTTGAGACCAGTTGAAAAGTTGCAAGAATTTACATTTTGCAGTGTTGGATCTTAAGAAGGTTCTAAGTAGTGCTTCACAATGCAAAAAGAAGAAATGTGAGGAGTGAGGCAGAAAAATGAGTCAGCAATTTATTGCAAACAACCATTAAAATGAAATAGTCTGTTCGTCAGCTGATCAAAAGTTTAAAACCACATCTCAAAAAAAAAAAAAAAAAAAACCCAAACCCCAAAAATAGAAATAGAAATTTCAAAAAAAGGACTCAGCAATGAGTAGCTGCACCATTGTTAATCACCTCAAAAATTTGTTTGGGCATGCTTGATGCTAGTGTATCCAGAAGGCTAGTGGGAATGATGCTCCAAGTGGTGAAGATGGCTTCACGGAGGGCATCCTCTGTCTGGAACTGGTGTCCATTTTTGTAAACTCCCCTTGCCATCCAACCCCAAATGTTCACAATTGGATTTAGATCAGAGGAACACGCAGGATGGTTCAAAAAAGTGATGTTATTTCTCTGGAAGAAGTCCTTTGTCAGACGGGCATTGTGAACTGCAGCATTGTCCTGTTGAAAAACCCAGTCATTAGCATACAGACGATGGCCTTCAGTCATGAGGGATGCCCCCTGCAACATCTCCACATATCCACCTGCCGTTTGACGCCTCTGCACAACCTGAAGCTCCATTGTTCCATTGAAGGAAAAAGCCCTCCAGATCATGATGCCATGTAGAAAATATCTCAAATGGGATCTCCTTGTCATGCCAGTAACGTTGGAAGCCATCAGGACCGTTAAGGTTTAATTTTTTCCTCATCAGAGAATAAAACTTTCTTCCACCTTTCAATGTCCCATGTTTGCAAGCTCCAAACGGGAAATTTTGTGCCTTTGAAGGAGACAAGGCCTTTGAAGATGTTTTTTATTCTTAAAACCCTTCTCTCACAGATGCGATCTCATGGTTATGGGACTGCAGTTGGCACCAGTGACAAGCTTATTTTGGGCCGAGGATCGTCCCGTGTCTTGACAGACAGCCAATTGGATCCTCCGGCTCAGGGCCGGTGAAATTTATTTGGGTCTACCACTTGACTTTTTTTGTTCCATAACCCTCAGGATCTTTTAAGAAGTTTAAAATGACTCTTAGTGCGTCCAACCTCAGCATCAACGGCACGCTGCGAGAGGCCTTGCTGATGCAGCTCAACAATCCGACCGCATTCAAAGAGAGAAAGCTTTCTTACCTTTGCCATCAGGACGTCATTACAGTGTGGATCCTGGACCTGACAGAAAATGACTCAGAATCCACATTTTTGTGAAGATTTAGGCTTTTAAAGGCTGTGGTCTCAAACGTTTGATCAGCTTTTGATGAACAGCCTATTTCAGTTTAATGGTTGTTTGCAATAAATTGATTTCTCAATTTTTTTTTTTGTCTCACTCACATTTCTTCTTTTTGCATTTTGAAGCACTATTTAGAACCTTCTTAAGATCCAACTTAAAAACTTAAAATCCTTAAAATCCTTGGAATTTTTCAACTGGTCTTAAAATTTTGATTAGGAGTGTATTCTCTCATTTGTTGGATCAGACCACCAGGACCAGCCTTCATTCTCCACCTGCATCAGTGATTCTTGTCCTCTCAAGACCCTGTTTCTGGTTCACCACTGGTCCCTCCTTAGACCACTTTTGATAGATCCTGACCACTGCAGACCAGGAACACCCTACAAGAGCTGCAGTTCTGGAGATGCTTTGACCCTGTCCTCTAGCATCACATTTTGGTTGTTGTCAGACTCATCACTCTTTCCCATTTTTCCTGCTTCCAACATCAACTTTGAGGACAAAATGTTCATTTGTTGCCTTATATATCCCTGGTGCCATGACAAAGAGATAATCAGTATTATTCACTTCACCTGTCACTGGTCATAAGGTTATGCTTGATCGGCGTATACTGCATATTAACAACATGAAGTGACTGTGGCTATTTTTTTTTTCCCTCTGTAGGTGGTCGATTGTTCGATGTCATCATCTTTGATGTAGACAATAAAGATCAAACTGTGGGTATGAGCTGTCCTCCTGCTGCCTTTGTAGAAACTTTGATCCTGCAGAAAGTCTGCAGCCTGCTAACCCCCAGAGGTACAGTATTTATAAAAATGAATTTCTCTCCATTTGCTGGAATATGTGATGCCTTTTGATCTACACAGCCAAGAGAAAATTGACTGGCTTATTTCACAGTGTATAGCTTTGTAGGTACTCCAGATACCCAAATGAATGTGCACAAGCACTGAAAAATCCATTTTTTCGTGATGTGTCCCCTTTAAATAACGTCACAATAATTACACATGAAAAACACTTTTTTTTTTTGTTTTTTTTATTTTTTTTATTAAGTTTTAAGTATTCCATCATAGTTGTGTTTCCTCTACATATAATCTCTTCTCTTCTCTTGTGTGTGACTCCCACCCGCCATCGGATCAGGTGTGTTCATACTGAACCTTGTGTGTCGTGACTCAGTCTTGAGGAAAAGCGTGTTGGAACGTGTGAAAGCTGTGTTTCCCAGCATCCTCTCTCGAAAGATTGAAGGGGAGGTCAACGAGGTCCTCCTGTGTTCTCCAGGAGAGATGGCGGAAGCTGCTTCCATCCTTCCATCCCTGAAACAAGCAGCCAAAAGTCTGCAGAGTGCACTCTGCTCCAACAGGGCTGGAACCAGCAGCAGCCCACATATAGATGTTGCAGAGCTGTTGAAAGACCTGAAAGTAGAGTAAGGTTTGCAAGAATCAGTCGAGAAAGAAATTAATTGTGTGTCTGTACACTATGGTGAACAGACTTAAATATGAGAGTTATTGCTTTGACTTTTTCAAGTGCAATGTAATGAAAATTATTGTGATAATATACAGTCACAAGAAAAGGGTTATGTTAATGTGGTATTTCTATAAAACTTTGTTTTTTTATTATTGCATTATTTTACCATTAAATGTAGGCTTCGGTTTCTCTTTCACTTTCCTCTGGTTTCCAGTGTACTACAAGGAGTTCACTCCCTCATTGCCAAAGAATGCAGCAGTGTTATTTACAGTAGATGAATCTTACTCCCTGGTTCCAGTTGCAGTGCACACACATTGGATGCGTAGGATTTTTAAATAGCTCAAGAAGTGAATGCTAGCCTGGTGTCTGATAAATCAGGGCACATTCATTTGGCTAGGAAGCTTGTATTTCTCCTGCAGAAGGGGATTGCAGTTAAACTTGTTGATTACCGCGCATGCGCATCAAACTTTATTCCGTTCTCTCTCAGTAGAATGTTTTCCCCCTGTTCATGGACCAAACTCAACGATTAGCTTATGAAGTGTAGCCAGAGTTTAAAATAAACAACAGACTACGAACGTTTGGAGTTGTTAGAAGGGTAAAATGTGTATCGGAAAGCGTTTTCGGAGGCGTGAGAAGGTTTGTGAGTACAAAATTGGGCACTCCTGTCGTTATCAGACGTATTAACGGTAACATCAACTGCTAAAGTTACGGAGCTTTTTCTAAAGTTCACACCGTTCTTCAACAGTGTTTTTTTAGACTGTTAATAACGGTATTGAAAATAACAAATGTAAGGTAACTGTTAACAATGTTAGCTCCTGTAACGACTGGTGGAGCCTAGAACCGCAGTAAAACAGGATTTGGGAGCTGGGGCTGGGCAGGGAGCCCGGTTACTCGGTTGCGATGGGAAACCGCGGGATGGAGGATCTGATACCGCTGGTCAACCGACTTCAGGATGCCTTGAGTGGCGTGGGACCGAGCTACAGCCTCCACCTGCCGCAGATAGCTGTGGTGGGCGGCCAGAGTGCAGGCAAGAGCTCCGTCCTGGAAAACTTTGTGGGCAGGTAAGGTAACCTTAAGATTCACACACTGAAATAACAGTAAGGAACATTATCAGCGTACACAACCACACTTCACCATTCAAATGTAATTTTTCCATGGTCTAATAAAGTTCAATCTGTGTTTGTGAACATGAGATTCCCCAAAAAAAAACAGAGGAAAAAAATGTCATAAGGTACAAACGACAAAAAATGTGTCAATTGCTAATAAGGCACCCTTTAAAAAGATTTATATGCATTGTTGGTAGTGGTCTCATTAATGTTAATTAATAACATACTGAGACGTTATACTGTATATCTTATAGTGGAAAAATAATCCTTTTGACTTTTGAATCTAACAATAGCAACCAGTTTCTCATCTAACGCCTGTTTGAAAGAAAGAAAATGCGTTTTTACCAAATCAGACATCAACCAACCGATAACTTGTAATCTAGTAAATTATACACTAAACATTAATAAAACTATTAAAACCCTTTGGGGGAAAGATGTTTTGTTTTGTAGGCCTATGCTAAGCTTTAGCCAATAAACAGTAAAGTAAAAGTTGATTAAATCACCCAAAATGACTGAATGACTGAAAAGTGAAAGTGTGACCAAAAATCATGAAATAATTTGAATAGTCTAAGCTACTTCTAATTTTATTTACCAGTGAAAATGTACTATTTGCTTGTATTGCTGAAAGTAGTCATGGCAACAGTGAGGAGCTGGGACATGCTTTTTTAAACAGTGATCACAGTATTGAAACCAGAACTTGAAGCAATTACTGTAACCAATTGCAAAGCAGTGTTGAAATCACTCTTCGTAATATATTGTCTCCACCCAGTTGCTTGAGTTGTTGAGCTGGTGGATGCCAGAGGTGGTAGTGTCTGTTTGACAGTAACCAGTGCAGTGCCTTATCTCAATGACTGCCTACTTTAGGTGTCAATGAAGAGCAGGACATTAACATGGCTCCTGGAAAAGTAATTGAATCATCATTCTTTCACTTAACCCTGTAAGTCCATTAGTCATCCAAAACTGAGCTCAACAGACTTCAAGGACCCTAAGAATAATGCAAACTACTCATGAACATAAGTGTTGCTTGAGTATAGTTTGATGGTGGAATCTGTGGTTCTGAAATATCACTTTTTGAAAAATTCAGTGAACGTCTCATCACAGCTGTCCACTCTGTGTATGCGTTGAAAACAAATCCAGTGTACATACACGGCCCTGGTTCTGGAAACAATGCTATTCCAGTCGGACTAAGGGAACGGCGATGAATGTGTGTAGAGGAAGGTAGTGGGAGTGAGAGGGATGGTCAGTCTGCCACATCACATGAAAATGTTCTCAAGAAGCACTGATGGGAGGGGTGTATTTATTTGGTGTTGTGTTCAAATGTCAACAGAATCACAGTCTCCACCTTTTAAATGCAAGTGAGACAATTTTGTTTGTGAGGAGGAGATTAAGTATTTCCATCCTGTCAGAAAAGAATGCTGGTGAGTAATAGTGACATGTTTCCGCGTTCAAGACAGTGAAGCTCTGTTCGATAAAAGATATATATATATATATATATATATATATTGTCCACAGCGGTAGAATGTGGGACACTATAGAATGCTGTTAATGTTTACCTTCCTGAGTGTGTAATGATATTTTAACACGCCTCAGTTCTTTGTTTCTCAGCTGTGATTATTTTATGACACCCCTTTTGTGCAGGACTATGCCAGCTGTTTCGTCTGGGACAGGATACAGTAAAACAAACTTCCTGAATCTGATTTTGACAGGAAAGAGGAGGATATTTTCCTGTGCATTCTGTTTCTTTATTGTCAAAACTAAAATTAGTTTTAAGTCTTCCTATATCTGGCCAGGCTGATCATATGGCAAAGGTTTTTTTTAGCCGTCCCAATCAAGTTATTGTTTTAGATAGCATGACAACTAAAATACAACAAATGCATAACTGACTGTTAGTGCTCACAATACATTACAAGGTATTATTAGCGAGTTATTAGCTTTAGTGTAATAGAATATAGACAACATAATATATTTATCCCCAAGGGAAAATAGATTTTTTTCACATTTTTAATGGTTTTTATGTGTGCATGTACAATATGTTAAGTAATTTAAATGGTGTGGCTTTCTTCTCCAACAGAGACTTTCTTCCACGGGGTTCAGGAATTGTCACTCGGAGACCTTTAATCCTCCAACTCCTTAGTGCTAATACAGGTAGGCAAGACATCACTGCTTCACTGACATGCTTCAAAAGTAAAAAGAATAAGTACAGTCATGGTCAAAAGTTTACATACACTTGTAAAGAACATAATGTCATGGCTCTCTTGAGTTTCCAGTTATTTCTGCAACTCTGATTTTTCTCTGATAGAGTGATTGGAACAGATGCGTCTTTGTCACAAAAAACATTCATGACTTTATTATGGGTCAACTGAAAATGTGACCAAATCTGCTGGGTCAAAAATATACATACAGCAACATAAATTAGCAATTTTGGTGACTTAGAAAGTTGTGTCAATGAAATGAGCTTCATAGCATTGCCTCTTAATTTCTTGTGAGTGACTACAGCTTGTGACTTCTTCTTGTAGAAATAACTGGAAACTCAAGAGAGCCACGACATTATGTTCTTTATAAGTGTATGTAAACTTTTGACCATGACTGTATGTGATTTGAAACATAGGCTATGTATCGGACACAATAAAACTGTGTTCCATATCGCCTTTTTATTTTTTACTTTTCTTACATGTTGCATGCAGTATGCATACAACTGGGACGTACTACTGTACTTTGTCATAACATTGTGCCTTGAACTGCAGTAGGACATCTTGTTTTTGGGCATATTGCTTTTAGTATAGTATGTACTGGGGTATTGGAACACACTCTGGTATATCAAATAGAATGGTGATATGGTATCACAACACACAGCCCTTGTTAAGCTGCCACCAGATGGCAGTATGATATTTTACAATGGCTGAGCCCAAGTGGGCTCATGCTGGTATTGTCTTCTTATGGTCAGAAGTGTTCATTGTGCAGATCAGCAAAGTAGCAGGGTGGCTTTTTCAAAGAAGAGTACAAATAAATTCAATAAATACCTGACTGATAAAAAAAACTTTAAAAAAATATGAAAATGTTGATGCACTTGGAAGGGCTTGTGATTCCAAAGGTCCTTCAGAATTCTGACACATTGCCAGTCTGTGATTGATTTTATTTCCGTGATCATTTCGTGTCTTTTCAGAGTACGGTGAATTTTTCCATTGTAAGGGAAAGAAGTTCACAGACTTTAATGCAATCCGCAATGAGATTGAGGCAGAGACACACAGACTAACAGGATCCAATAAAGGCATCTCTCCTGTTCCTATCAACCTACGGATTTATTCACCACATGGTAACACGTCATGCTCTGCTGTGTGTGTTCAGTGTGACATATCCATTTAAGTTTGTGTATGAACTGTGTGTTTATTTGTCCTTGTGTGTATGCATGTCTTTGCAGTGCTAAACCTGACTCTTGTGGACCTCCCTGGCATCACCAAGGTGCCTGTAGGCGACCAACCGCAAGATATAGAATACCAGATACGAGACATGATCATGCAGTTCATCTGTAAGGAAAACTGTCTAATCTTGGCTGTCACGCCAGCCAACACTGACCTGGCCAACTCTGATGCACTCAAACTGGCTAAAGATGTTGACCCACAGGGTGAGCTCCATGGATGTGGTGGGCTTGTTTTTTCAAATCATGACTTGCAGATAAGGGATGCGTTATCACATTATTACAATGAAATGGTGGTATCGTTCAAACTTCTACGTTTCGGAAATCACATTTGAAGGCTATAAAATGCTATATAATGCTCTTCATCTTCTTTTCAGGCCAGCGCACAATTGGAGTAATCACTAAGCTAGACCTGATGGATGAAGGAACCGATGCCCGGAACATACTAGAGAACAAGTTACTTCCCCTACGCAGAGGTGTGCGCTTGTGTTTGTGAGCATGTTCGTTTGCCTGTGTTGAGTAGAGCTGCAATAATCAATTAGTAATCAACTAGTTGTCAATTAGGGTGGCACGGTGGTGTAGTGGTGTAGTGGTTAGCACTGTTGCCTCACAGCAAGAAGGTACCGGCTTCGAATCCCGGGCCCAGGGCCTTACTGTGTGGAGTTTGCATGTTCTCCCCATGTCCGCGTGGGTTCTCTCCGGGTACTTTCTCCCACCGTTCAAAAACATGCATGTGGATTAGGATAATTGGCTAATTTAAATTGGCCGTAGGTGTGAATGTGGATGTGAGTGGTTGTCTGTCTCTATGTGCCCTGCAATGAGGTGGTGACTTGTCTAGAGTGTACCCTGCCTTCCTCCCTGAGATAGCTGGGATAGGCTCCAGCCCCCCTGCGACCCTATGAGGACAAGCGGTAGATGATGGATGGATGGATAGTTGTCAATTATTAAATTAGTTGCCATCTATTTTGATGAGTGATTATTCGGTTTCTGTAATTTTTTTTCAAGAAAGAAAGTACTTTGTGCTCTTCTGTGACAGTAAACTAAAAAGCTTTGAGTTTTGAACAAAACAAGACGTTTGAGGCCGTCTTCTCCTGCTTTGTGATGATTATTTTTCATTTTATAGGCCAAAAACAAATCAATTAATTAAGAAAATAATCAACAGATTAATCAATAATGAAAATAATCAAATAATCATTTGTTGCAGTAGTACCTTTGAGTGTGTGTGTGTGTGTGTGTGTGTGTGTGTGTGTGTGTGTGTGTGTGTGTGTGCGTGTGTGTGTGAGAGAGAGAGAGAGATAGAGAGAGGTGCAAGGCGTTCCTGTGGGAGTGCACAGACTGAGTAAAGCACCGCCAGATGTTGGCTCCTTCATGCCTCTCCTACAGTGCTAATGCATTATCTATGGCAGCCCACTGAAATAACTGCCTGGTAGCAGCATAGAGCTGAAGCATTAGCGATGGAGCCTGATGCTATTACATCTCTTACTGTACTAAATAGGGGATTTGGCCCGCCTTATACCAAATGCTCTGCTGTTGAGCAAACATATTCATGTCCTGCCTATATGCTAATGGAACGAATGGTGGTCCGGGAAGAATTCCCAAGGACATGAAAAATGCAGATCTGTCTAACATCAGAGTCCTTGATTGTTCCTTCTACCTGTTGCACTTGGTTTTTCTCACAGTGATCACATGCTCTTCATTTCCCTTCACACCGCTTTACCTCTAGGTTACATAGGGGTGGTGAACCGCAGTCAAAAGGACATTGATGGGAAAAAGGATATTAAGGAAGCCCTGCTTGCAGAGAAGAAGTTCTTCCTGTCCCATACAGCCTACAAGCACATGGCTGAAAGCATGGGCACCCCATATCTACAGAGAATACTTAACCAGGTTAAAGATGCACATACATACACATGTAGAGATGTGCATATATTGTGTGTATTTACTCAGAATGTTTGTTTGCAGCAACTGACGAACCACATCCGGGACACTCTGCCAGCCTTCCGTAGTCATCTGCAAGGCCAGCTCCTGTGTTTGAACAAAGAGGCCGAGGAGTGCAGACAGTACAATCCGGATGACCCTGCACGCAGGACCAAGACACTGCTACAGTCAGTCAGTTAATTATTCTGGAAATGTGCGCATGCACCCATTTATAGTCATTTAGATTATGTATTTATGTCAGTGTTTCTCCTGGTCTGGTGCCTCTCTCTCCCTGTCTTCCAGGTTAGTTCAGCACTTGGCTGTCGACTTCGAGAAGTTAATCGAAGGCTCGGGTGACAAAGTAGACACTGTTAATCTGTCAGGAGGTGCCAGGATCAACCGAATCTTCCATGAGCGCTTCCCCTATGAATTGGCTAAGGTGCGTGTATGATTCTTAGTATGATATTTGTCTTTGTGCTAATAAAGCACTTGTCATAATGGCTGCTCCGTGCTTCATGTTCATTAATAATTTAATAACTTAATTAATGAACTTACACTGAACTGTATTTATCTTCAGCTCAAGTCAGATGATAGGAAACTGCGGCAGGAGATCAACTATGCCATCAGAAACATCCATGGTGTCAGGTGTGTATTGTAGTGTTCTGAGCACATGCAAAGTGTCAGATGCATTTATGTCATTTACAATTTCCTGTCATGACATTTTGTGTTTGTTATGGACAAAACCTTTTTTTTTTCTTACTTTATTCCTGTCTTTCCCTATAGGACAGGTATGTTCACTCCTGACATGGCCTTTGAAGCCATAGTGAAGAAACAGATATCAAGGCTAAAAGAGCCGTGTTTTCAATTTCTCGACATGGTCAGTCAGGAGCTAATCACCACTGTGTACCAGTGTATCAACAAGGTATGAGTGTGTGCGCGTGTGTGAGTGTGTGTGATGTTACTGTAATGTGCTGTATACTGTATTTCAGGTCATCAAAACTGGCTTACATCTAACTTTTTCCCCCCGCCCATAGCTCAATTCCTTTCCCAAACTGCAAGATAAGACCGAGAGAATCGTAACCACTGAAATACGAGAACAACAGAGTAGATGCAGGGATCAGGTCATTCTCACACAGCTGGACATTGCATTCATAATTAGTTTCAGATAGCTCCGTTGGATTATGATGTATTGTCTGCTCTGTTCAGGTCTTGCTGCTCATTGACCTCCAGCTTGCCTACATAAATACAAAGCATGAAGATTTCATTGGCTTTGCTAAGTGAGTTGTAAATTGTAAAATAAACTGTAAATTCCATGCGAACAGAGTAAATAACATGTGCTCTTCCTCCTTCTCAGCATCCATCAGATGCACAACCAAAGCAATAAGAAGACTGTGGCAATGATTGCAGGAAACCACGTAAGACTTTCAATAGCTTATACGCAAGACTGGAGTATGCAGCTGCAAAATGTCTTTTTACAGCATGCAAAAGAATCAATAGTAGTAGGACAGATTATACAAAATAATATAATCTATACACTTTAAGTCTTGTGTAACCTCTTATAGGTTGATATTTGTACATGAGAGTGTTGTTAAATTATGACACTCAAAAGTGGTACTTGATACTGCCAATGGTTCTCTACAGTGCCTGTACATGTTTTTTGTCCACCTTACAAGTTTTTTTTATTATTATTTTCCATAATATCACCATTCCATGTATTATGCATTAATGAAAGTTCCTAGCTGCAGATATGTTAGATATGTTGTGATTTTATTAGAGGTCCAATCCTCTAACCAGAGTTGATCTTGGCTTCTCACAGGCGCGCAGTCAAGCAAAAATTAGGTGCTGTTTTTTGTCTGTTATGTTTAATATGTGACATGATATTGTGTGATATTGTATAATGTGACACATTTTGAAGCAGGAGTGATTAAAAACAGCATCCCATTGTGATTGTGTTTAGTCAGGAATCTATATGCGTGATACTGAGATTTACTGCACAACAGTACATTTTAACCACAACTTAATTAATGAAAAACTGTATTTAACTATTAAGTGATCAGTATTTGTGTCATCCCCCAAAAAAACATATTATTACCCTAATCTGACAAACTCTTAATTTTGCTCCCTTGTATCCTGTTTTTCTCCAGGGTGTGGCCCCTCCTTCAAGACTAATAGTAGGAGACCGCTCTCTTTAAACCTACACACTCTTTGCTACCTCCACTAGGCATTTCTGTGTGCAGGATTCAAGTCTAAGGGTTGAGGGTCAGCATGCAACTGATGGCAGCAAATGTGCATACTTGGAAGTGGCTTGTTGTAGCTTAATTAATCATGTACTTCTTCAATTCTTTTCCTCTCACAGTCACAGTTAGCAGTGTTCTACCTAATCATCTTTACCTTCTACAGCCCCACTGCTTCATAAATATGTGCAGATGTTAATATTCCCCTGCAGGATGTCTATGCCATTCCTTGGTATGTCATCTTATACTTCCTGCTCCCTTATTCATCATCACACATCTTTCTTCCAGTCTCTCACATGCTTTTTTTTTTATCTCTGAATGTGTTTTGGTTACACAACTGTGCTTGCTTTGTATGTTTATGTATGCATCATTCTTCTGTTTGACCACTTATGACCACTGGTGGTCAGTGAAATGGTTATTGGGCCATTCACTGCATAATCTTACCTCATATATCTCACAAATGTTTTTCCTTCAATGTAAACTGCAGTGTTTCTGATGTTTGCCCTTATTTCCATCTGATTCATAAGTTTGTACACCTTGACGATTTTCCTCTGAATGCTAAATGATGATTTCAGTCCTGTCACCTGAGCTCCTTCCCCTCGACTGTTGTGCAGGTCATACGCAAGGGCTGGCTGACCATCAACAACATCAGCATCATGAAAGGTGGAGCCAAAGAGTACTGGTTTATCCTCAGTGCAGAGAGCCTGTCCTGGTACAAGGATGATGAGGTGAGGCACCTACACTCCCACTTAATCACACTTTAAGTGCTTAATAAATAAGAAGATAGTGAAGTCAAAAACTCAGCGGCACACTGTTTATTAAGTTTATTCACACACACCTCAACTAGAACAAGCTTTGCATTGGGAGATAATTAAGTAGGAGGGGAAATCCCTCATCAGTTGATATTGTTGTCACAGGGAAGAGCTGGTGGCCCTGTGTTCTGATGTCAGTGGGGCTGCCATCTGTCTGCCTGTCTGTGCCTGCTGTACAGGAGCAGAAGGTCTGCACAGCAAGTGTAGACAGGCAGACACACCACAACAGTCTCATCCTGTCACAGTCGATGTCACGGGGAGAAGGAAGAGCCGAGTGCAGGAAGTAAAATCAGAAGTGGGGAAAACACATTGCAACATTTGTATATGGATAAAACAAGTATCTGTAAACACTGACATCTGTAGACGATGTTGTTGAGGACAAAATTCAGATGTGTGTTGTTTGACACTTAAACAGTTAAATGCTTTTACAAATGAGTTATTGTTCTTGGTAACCGCTGTATTGTGGATAAAGCTAAACACACATACCCTGCCCTGGTTATAGTATCGTCAACCCAGCTCCTCTGTCCAGTGAACTGTTGTCTTTGCTTTTCTGTGCTGCCACTTGAACCTGTGAGTGTGCCCCTCCATTTCCCCCATTGATTCCTCTGATACCCCCCCACCCCTCCTCCCCATTTGTCCCACTCTCCGCTCACTCCCCCTTTTCTTCCTCTTCTGGGAGTTCAGGCATTTGGAGCGGCTCACTCTGACACAGCTGGAGCTGCCCCAAGCCAAACTGAGACACACACATACACACACACATGCATGGACGCACAAACACACACAGTGGACAGACTTGTATATACAGTATAGAGTACACATACAGAGTCTGATGTAAACAAACTGGCATGCAAATAGTGGAGAAAAATATACACTCAGACACACGGCCACTTTTCAGATAAACACTGGAGCTCTTGAACACAGCCCCAGGCATGCTTATTGTACACACACAGAGTGTCATAGGTTTCCTCTCACTGTCATTTCCTGATGATCAAATCAGCTCACAGATACACACAAACTTCACACATCTGCGATAAATAAAAAGACGGGCAAGCAAATATCTGTTGACCACATCAGAGCAACTAAACTTCTGTGGCTCACGATGAGACAAGTGTGTTTCGCTACAGGGATCGAAGCTATTATCAAAGTCCAAACTTGTAATTGAGTTTGGTTCTGTTGGACTAGTGGGAGTTTAAGCCCTGCACTGCATCGCTCCATTGGGAGGTTTATCGGCTATGTTTGGAAGGCCTGAGTGCAAAATCAGTCACCCATATTATCACAGAAGATCAGATCTACTGCCTTTCCACATCACACATAGTCATCATACAAGCCGAGCTTTTGCTTCTTCTCCCTTACAGTTCCCGCTCTCTCTCTCCCCCACACTACCTTCCAGAGGCATTTATTTTTCTTCGACTGCTGACCCCCCCCCTTTTTATTTTCTCTTTCTTTACCTCTGTTGCATTTTCCTCTTTCCTTCCCTCTTTCTGTCTGTCTCCCCCTCTTTCTCTCTCTCTCTCTCTCCCCCTCTCTGTGGTTGGCAGTCTCCCTGGGACTGTGCACATTCCTGGCTGGAAAATCTGAAGCTTTGTCCAAACACCAGCTTCCAAGATCTGCCCAGAGAAATCCCACATGGCTGTTTCTACACTGCAGACCTCCCCTTTTTTACCCCCCCCCACTCCTCCACAGTCTCTCTCTCACAAATACTCTTCTTACCCCCCACCCCACCCCTTTCAACCTCCTCTCTCCATCCCTGTCAGTTTCCTCTATACACTCCACTTTCTTTAGCGTCTTTAAGGCTGAGTCGTACATCTCTTTTCCGTGTACACTCACACTGACCTCACACTAAGAGTGCAGCGCAACAGTTCAGAGTTTAATCTCCACAGCACACTAAACAGACGTGCATTCCTTCATCCCTCCACTGCCAGGGCTCCACGAGCTAGTCTG
This sequence comes from Synanceia verrucosa, assembly GCA_029721515.1. Lineage (NCBI taxonomy): Eukaryota > Metazoa > Chordata > Actinopteri > Perciformes > Synanceiidae > Synanceia > Synanceia verrucosa. The sequence goes on from CM056558.1 coordinate 7,749,029, forward strand.
AAGAAAAACAGGCGGCTCATGCATATACACTTAATCTACACGCTCCCCTCTGTGTGTAGCTGTGTGCGTGAGGCCTGTTCCATATCTCAGAACCATTAGTCTAGAGGAAGTGGAGACACTGCAGCTCTGATGTATGGGGCTTCTTGACCACCCTGACACCACTGGGAATAGCACACACACACACACACACACACACACACACAAAACACACACACATGCATATACAAAATAATATCAAAATGTCTGTGAACACAAAAGTTATCACATGGCCACACATGCAGAAACTCAATATACCCAAATGGGAGAAAAAAAATAGTTTAGAGCTTCTCTATAATGAATGTTTGTATGAAGACGCTCAATTAATTAGGTAGTTTGTAGCTTTTATGGTGTAAAAAAGTCCATCACAAGTTGTAGCTTCTCTTGCTTAAAGGTGATGCACATAAACACACTCAGTGTTAGCAAAGACATGTAAGATAATGACTGCGTTTTGAAGAGCTGGTGAAGAGTTGGTGATAGCAAGTGCACTTTAAAGGCACAAACATCAGAGCATTAAACCCTAGATATGCCTCAAAGTAGAGTACATGCAAGTTTTCGCTTTGTCCTGAGTATTGCTGCTGAAGCACTTCCTTGCACAGTCTAACCAATGTGCAGACTACTGTACACCAGTAAGATCCTGAACAGGTAGTCTGAACACTGGGATGACGGAGCAGGACCCTTTTCTCGCTTTTTTTTCGGCCTCCCCTTTTCTCCACGCTGACTGTTTCTAGCAGTCCTGCCAGTGGTGGAGGGGATTCGGAAAAAAGAGTCCCCTGTTATTCTCTTCTTCTTATCCTATTTTGCCGCTGGGTCACAGAAAGGCAAAGGGTCTCACACACATCAGACATCCACTCCTATGGGTGTCCCTTCTCCGGAGATCTGTGTATCTCGAGTCGGGCGTCCACAGGGCTGTGTCCCGGTGTAGTATCCAGTCTTGACGTGGCACATTCACTCATTTAGCTAGGGATCTGCCTGTTCACTCTGGGAAGGCATAAGGAAATGCAGGGAGTGAGAGAACGAGGGAGAGTTAGGGAGGAACTTAGCAGCCATATATGGGTTGATGGGACCCATGGGGAATCAACTTTGGAGTGGTCCGCAGTTTCTCCCCACTTCTCCTGCACACTCTCTCCTGCTCTCTATGTTCTTCAACCCTTCCTCTTTTCTACTTTTGTAGATTTGAAATCAAAAACACCTCTATCCCTCCTCTTCCTCTCTTCATCCTCTCTACTTTCTATTTCTACCCCATCAGAGCACCCTACACTCTCTCCAGTCTCCTCCCCCTCTGGCCAAAGCGATCCCAGATGTTGCTGTATGAGCGCCAATCCCATCCAGTCACTTTTTTTCAGCCTCTGTTACAGGAAGTGGGCCCCTTTTGGAAAAAAGGAAAGAGGAACGAAGGAAGAGAGTCGTAGGGTTCAGGGGAGCTCTGAGAGAGGGAAGACCAAAGTGTTCTAGCAGCGTACTGGCATCATGTACCGCATGTGTGCAGCTTCTGAAATGCAGGCCCATGCACATCCAGGATTTTTAGAACACTTCTTTTGCAGTCATGCTTTAGTCTGTTCTTCTTCTCTTAGAAATCATCTCATACTTTCCCTCTCTTTACCTCACTCATCCTGCAGCCAGCCTTTCTGGAAGCCCCCTTCTCGAGGTTAGAACGAGGGAGCAGGCCAAGGAAGAAAGATGAGGGGGAAGGGCTTCACTTTAGGAGAAATGTTGTGTTAAAGCTTGAGTCTGAGTAATGACTTTCACATGTGGGCCCGGCCTCTCTCCCCTCTTTTTTGTACTCCTCCTCTCATTCCCTCCCTGCTTCTCTTCTCTGTACCCTGCCTCCATACTGTCTGGGTCTCCTCACGCCGGCCGCTCCACTCCTCCAACTGTTTTCTGTCATTCATAAGTCCCTGTGGTGATGACAGACCATAGACTCATGGTGTCCCCTCTCTCCCTCTCCCACTGCCTCTCTCTCAGTAGTTAGTGGGCCGTTAATGGGAGTCAGTCTGACAGGCAGACACATATCATCTGGTGTGAATTCAGGTGCTCTGCTAGCACAGTCCCACATCTCCTCTTCACATTTCTTTCTACAGTTCAAGTCTGTGTCTTTCTGCCATGAACATATGTACCGCAAAACACACAACTATTTTAAACCCCCTTGAACTGCCTTCAATCTCTGTATCAACACCTATTTACCTCTCAGTGATGTAATATTTTACCCTGCATACCTCTGTCAAACTTTATCTGTCCATCTGTCCTCTTTTCCAGGAGAAGGAGAAGAAGTACATGCTTCCTCTGGACAACCTAAAGCTGAGAGATGTGGAGAAGGGCTTCATGTCCAGCAAATTTGTCTTTGCTATCTTCAACACAGAGTTAAGGTTTGTGTGTTTTTGTGTACGGTATGTACGCAAGTCAGAAAAAGGGAGTTCTGTTCTTGTCACCTCCTCACTGAAGGTTTGGTGATATTTTAGAGGGGTGGACATTTCAGAGGAAAGGGAGATGTCAGAGTTGTGTTTTGCCCTCCTGTTGACCTTTTCCATTCAGTTTTGCCACCGGAATCGAAAGGATATACCCAGTGGATATGATTTTTTTTTTTTTTTTTTGCCTCCAAGTATTGGCATATACTTGGAGACTGTTGAGGGTAGAGCTGTAAGGTTCATGTGTGCAAAACTGATTGAGAAAGACAGAGAGGCAAAGAGAGGAAAAAGAGAGTGTTTAGGAACTGGAACTGACCCAAGGCCTGGCTGATTGTACCAGAGCATGTGGGCTTTGTTTATAATTCTGTGCTATGTTGCATTCGGACACACCAAATGGATTTGTGTGCATGTGTGTGTATACGTGTGTGTGTGGACCACAGCATACCGACGGCAGGCTCATTAAGCAGCTAATCAAAGCCAGAGTGCTTGGATCAGAGATGAGGCTGCTCTTGTTTGGAAAGAATTGCTCGACTCACCACAAAAAGGAGGGAGAAAGAAGAATTGGAAGGGTTGAGAGGAGAAAGAAAGCAAGAGAGAGAGAGAGAGAGAGAGTATCAGAGCCAAAGGCCAGGAATGTGTCAAAGTCTGTCCTATGGCGCCCCCTCCCCTTTCCTGCGCCCCCACTCTTTCTCTTTCTGTAGTTGCATGTGTCTGTGTGCGTGTGTGTGTGTGTGTGTGTGTGTGTGTGTGGTAGACATTGCAGTGGTTTTGTCCCTGTCTGACAGTCATCAAAAACCTCAGGAAACTCTTCAAATGTAAAGCAGTTGGGGATCTGTGCTGTGCAAAACTTCCTCACAATGAGTGCAAAAACTCACACTGGCCATGAGCTGAGGAGAGAAGTATTGAGTGATACATCAGCATAGAGAACCATTTGAATGTGTGCTCACTAGTATATATGAGTGTCAGTGTCCTGATCTTAGTGTAATAGCACTCTAGTATTGTCATTGTTGGCCGCGCTCCCTGTCTGTTAGCCACCACGCCCTGACTTATTAGCCCAGCCACATGCTCACAAACTGACTATTTTTCTGTATCGCTCTTTCCTCATTTCTCCTGTCTCTCTCAGTCTCTCTCTCACACACAAAAGGTTTCACATATTTGAGGTTAATTCTGAATGTGAGAAGGGAACAACAAAAGGAGGAAAGAAACAACTGAGTGATTAAAGAAAAATGTTTAACAGATGGGCCACAGCCTGCTCCAGATCCGTTGCATGTTTAATTTTTTGCTGTGCTGCCACTGAAGCCGGAGCCCTAAGATAAGATGATGATGTGAAGAGGGAGGTGAGAAGAAAGATAGAGCAGGGGAATGAATAACATGGAGGAAAAAGATGACGGTGATAAGGGATAAGTTGCAGGTCAGGAGGTCATGTCAAGCACAGCAGTCTGCAGGCATGTGTATGTGTACGTATCAGCACCTACATGTGTATTTCAGGTGTTTTATTTCCACTAGTCTAGAAGCCAAATTAGTCAATAAATGCCAAAATTGACAAGTGCATTAAATATGTTTTTGCCTGTAGCATCTCCCCTCAGGCAGCATTACAGGGAAGTGGTACAATTTTAAAATCTCACCTTGTTAATATTGTATATTGATTTGACCTGTGGTACCCCTGTATAGATTAATTTACAGTACACATAGAAGTCCCATCAAATGTTGTTGTTGTCCGTTCTGGCTGCTCCCTTCCGGGGTCACCACAGCGGATGGTCCGCATGTAGACTTGGCAATTCATCTAATTCATCAAATAAAATTTTATTTTACAAACATCAGAAACTTTACAAACAAAATCTTGTCAATGAGTCAGTTTGATTTAAGGTCATTTCTTAAGGATGATATTTTGCTCTCATCAGTTATTGTGTGCAGGAGCTCAGGTGGTGTTTATCTGTCTGGAGGATGCTTAAGAATACTGAATGTAAGACAACAGCTTCTCATGTTCATCATAAGAAATGTTTTTAATATTTACAGGAAACACAAAAAGACAAGGTTGTTCCTGTAACATTTTTTTTTTGCGTACAAAGTGGGTCAACAGCTGAGGTGAAGAGGGGGTATTAACAAACACAACCAATGGAATCATCCATGTTTTTTTCCCCTTTTTTTTTAGTACATTAAATACTAGTGGTGCAATGCAGCAACAAGCCCACGGTTCAGTTTGCATTGTGGCTTGTTTTCAGATGTTTTACAGAGGAAATAATTAATGTATCATTTAAAAAGTTCTTTGTTGGCATGGAGCAGGTCAGGTGACTGACAAGGTGAGGCGAGGTGAGGTGAGGTGAGGTCAGGCTGACCGATGAAGGAGGAGGAGGAGTTCAGTCACTGTAGTATTTACTGAAAGTCGTGTGTGCTGTAAAGAAGAACACAAATAAATATACAACAAATATATCAGCTCACCCTCCATAAATCAAATAATGACAATCAATAACAGGAGGAAAAATAAATGATTTGTTACTGGAATGCATATTCAATATCAGATTAAAAAAGAAATATAATGATGCAATACAGGAGGATGATTATTAAGCAACATATATTTGTATTTCATAACCATGAAATCTTATTGCACATAACCATAAATAAAATTATGCTTATAATTTCAATATTAGGGCAAAAAACAGCATGTCTGTTTGCATTTGTAAGCTCAATTAACATTCTGTGCAGTTTATGCCCGCTGCGGTTCATCCTTTTATGGTTATGGTTTTGCATCCCTTCTACGTATCATCTCAAAAGTAGCACATTATAAGATCTGCCATAATTACATGACACGGCTTGTGTGTGGCTTGTTTTTTAGGCAGTGCTTTTTTCAGTACTACTAGAGACTGTTTCGCTCTCTTCCCACTTGATGTGGAGCAATACTTGTTTTGTTCCCACTGAAAGAGGGGACGATGGATAGCTATAAATGACTGGAAACAAAATTGTTGCTGGGCTGAAATGATCCCACACATTGTGACTGAAACTCTGGCTACATCATCCAGGTCTGAAGAAAAACCAGTAATAACATGTCATTAGTAAAATTCCAGCATTCCTATTTTAGATAATGCTTGTCGTCATGTCATTCTGCACTGTTTATGCAAGTATTACAACCTGTGGATGATGTGTTTTCTCAATGGGTTCGTCTCACCACAGCTTTATTTGTTTAAGGTTACAAAGGTTATTTGTTTATTACGCTGTGTTGTGGAAAGAATTATATTAATGACCAGGAAGCACCAGTTTTTGAGACGTCTGACAATGTTGCACTGAATTGCAGGAACGTGTATAAGGACTACAAATGCCTGGAGTTGGCCTGTTACTCTCAGGAGGAGCTAGACAGCTGGAAATCGTCTCTGCTACAGGCTGGAGTCTACCCTGAGAGAGTCACCGTTAGTACTTTGACCCCTAATTAATCCCAACCCTGACTGTAGCTGTGGGGACCTGCTGCACCTGTATGCACCTTACTTTTGTGTTGCTTGCATTCACCAACTTTGCTAACCTTAAACCTGCTGCCATAACCCCATACCCTTCTCTCCATGTTCCCCCTTCTCTTCCCCCTGCCAAAGCGAAAAAAGCAAGTCCCCCACCCCTTCCATCCCGCTCTGTCGTTGGCTCTGCAGCACAGCATTCTCGGCACATGATGTCACTACAACATGTGTGTGTGTTCTAGTCTGTTTCTAATCATCAGTTCCTCATCCCTCACCCTCTCCCCTTCCCCCTTTTCTTTCTTCTGCCCACTCCCCCCTTACCTCCCTCTATTCTGCTCTGCCTGTTCCTATTACAGTGGCTTTATACTTTTTCTCTTTGCAAACATAAAATACACACAAGTCCCATCTTGATTGCTTCACACATCTGTATTAACATACAATTACCAGCTATGTCACCACAACAGTCTTTGCAGCATATTACACTACACCATATATTCTTGGTTAGGGACAATCTGAGCAATGTATGTTGCAATTACCAACTCCATCTCTTCTGTCTGTCACCCAGGTGGATGGGCAAGGAAATGGAGCGCCTGAAAACTTCACAGATCCCCAAATGGAGCGTCAGGTGGAAACCATTCGTAGCCTAGTTGACGCCTACATGAGCATCATCTATAAGACCTTCAAGGACTTAATGCCAAAGACTGTTATGCACTTCATGATAAACAGCGTAAGCTATCCAGACCAGGCTCTTAAGTCTTTTCCCTTTCTTTCCCTATTTTTTGTTTTCACCTTTCATCAGCCAAAAGCTCATCCACAGCCCAGCAAAAAAACACACTGTTTCCATCTTTGTCTCTCAAACTTTTTTAAAGTGACTTTGGTATTAATCTAACTCGTATATTGCCCAACAGAATCTGTATTTCTTTGTCAAAAACACGCACATTCATTGTCTGAAACATAATTTGAGAATTCCACTGGTTTGAAAAATAGAAACAAGAGGCCACAGGAAACAAAGGAACAAACGTGCCTGCCACCCCTTCAAAAATATATAGCCAGAATCTCAGATGAGAGTAAAAGATCACTTTACAAAGTGGATCATTTCGACTTGTCCCAGCTGTTAATAATCCCTCTCTGTAGGTGAAGGAGTTCATTAGTTCTGAGCTGCTGGCCCAGCTCTACGCTCTGGGAGAATGCTCGGCACTGATGGATGAGTCACCAGAGCAACAGCAGCGCCGGGAGGAAGTGCTCCACAAGCACGCTGCCCTGAAGGAGGCACTCGCTGTCATCGAAAAGTTCTGCACCTCCACCTGCACCACCCCTCTGCCTCCGCCTGTAGACTCCTCCTGGATACAGCCCCCCAGGTAAAAAAAAGAAACAACTTAAAAAATAGTGACAAAGTTTAACTACAGTGATGCAGAGACGCATGCAGTAAACACTGTGTTGCCCATGCCTGTCAACTTAACTCCTCTCCACACAGCCTGACACTCCCTAAAAAGTCAGTGACCAGTGGCAAGCTAGCAGTTCGTGGCCATGCCCCATCTGTCCCTCGGGTGCCAGTTCGCATTGCTTCCCAGAGCGCTGACGGCCTTCAGCAGCTCGATGGCCAACCTCACCGTGCTCCACCTAGTGTGCCAAGGTGACTCAGAAACCACACGATTACAGCCTGAAATCTGACCTGTTTCTTTATGATGCCCTTCAGTCTGTCACTCAAACACACACTGGCATGTAGACGCACACACACAAGCACATACACACAATCGAACCGTGCGCTACAGAGGCACAGAGGCAGAGGGAGTTGTTATTTGAGCTGGGTGGGGGTCTGCTGGAAAAATGTGTTTCTCATATTCTCTTTCCCATCAGCCTCAATAGACAGGACTTCTCTCTGTGCAGCTTTCTACTGGAGCCAGAGACAACAGGCTGAGCGCTCTGTCAAGTTCTCATCTCTCTCCCTGTCCTTCATCCCCCCCACCTTTTCTCTTCTTTCTCTGAGCATACATTTGCTTTATTGCCTTCCCCTCATGTAATAACCATTATTTTCCAGTTCCCCCCCTTACTCTTTTTCTTGTACATTTCTTCACTTCTCCTCTTTCACTGGTTCCTCCCCTGCTTTTGGCCAGTCTCTCCTTTTGCTCTCTGCCTCATTTCCTTTGTGCTCTCTGATGGTTCTTTAGGTTCTTTCCCGCATGATCTCCCTCTTTCCTTCCCTGACTCTTTTCATCCAAACCTATGCCTCTTTTCCTCAGTCTCTCCCCCCTATAGATACACAGTATGTGGAGCAAGAGTTTTCTTCTTTTTTTCTCCCCCAAAATACAAATCTTTGTAAAGTCTGTTGACACCACATGTCATGAATTGTGTGGCATTGTGGCAAACTAGGAAAAACTCTTGCAAAAATAAAGATGCAAAAAAACATATACATGGAAATTAGTGAGCAGGGAAATGCGAACACATCCCTCTGATCTTTTTTGTAACCAATTGCTACATTATAGTAATCTCAAATAATCATTATTTCCTTGCCTTTATTTCCCAGTTATTCTTTCTCAGTTATTCTTTCAACCACTGCCAAACCCATATAATTCTCCATGTAATAGTTTTTGAATGTTTTCACATCTGTCATGACAAGCCTTTAATCCAGACATCAGCAAATAGTTTTGTTGTTTTCATCCATCCATTTTCTTCCGCTTATCCTCAGATAGGGTCGCGGGGGGGCTGGAGCCTATCCCAGCTGTCTTAGGGTGTAAGGCAGGGTACACCCTGGACAAGCCTCCAGTTCATCGCAGGGCACATAGAGGCAGACAACCATTCACACTCACATTCACATGCCCCATACCCCAGGGGCAATTTAGATTAGCCAATTAACCTAATCCATACATGTTTTTGGATGGTGGGGGGAAGCCAGAGTACCCGGAGAGAACCCATGCAAACACGGGGAGAACACGCAAACTCCACACAGGCTGGGCCAGGAATCGAACCCGGTACCTTATTGCTGTGAGGCAGCAGTCCTAACCAATGCAGCAATGTGCATCCCTTTGTTGTTGTTGGGTTTTTTTATGTTCACCAAAGGCCCAACAGACGTTTTTATCTGCAGTGGAGACATATAGTAAGTCTGTGCTTTAAATATTTGCTTTTGCATGAATACTTTTGGTATTCATAACGACAATTTGTTACGTCTGCTTTTCATAAAGCCACATTTACCACATGCAAATTAAATACAGATAATGAAAATGTAATGTCTGCTCTCTCCATAATACAAGAACAAGGTACATCACTATTGCATTTCATGAGTCCCTCCTTATGAAAGATATCAAGAGACAGTAGTATGCAGTCATTTGATTAGTCTGTTAATATGATATTGAATCTTAATGTAAGTGTTATCTTTGGTGTGATTTTCTCTAGGAGGCATCCTCCAGCCATACCAAATGTGAAATAATGGCCCTCTCTGCTCAGAACTCCATTACCCATCTACCCCAGTGATGCTTCCAGCTGCAGCTCGCTGCTGCCCAGAGACCCCCATGACCTGTGTGATGTGTAATCCAGCTGAAGCACTATACTGGGCTTCTCTCCTTCTCCTCTGGGAGCTGCTGTCTGCCAAATTCACTGAGCCTTGAGCCTGTTTTGTACATAATATCATCAGCCATAAATGCCGGAATGTGCTCGATTGTCTGCGGACTTTCCTCAAGTGCCTGAACTTTGTGTAAATAGAATTACCAATATTGAATACAAAAGAAAGAGAATACATATGCTATATTTTCACTGTTTTCGAATAAACAGGTTTTATTTTTCAACATGCATTGTAGTTTCTTCTTTTTTTAAGTGTATCATATTTTTTTCCACCATTGTATTTCTACTTAACAGAAATTAACTTTTATATTCCCTTTTGGAGCTAATAGTGGAGGTGTATATCAGCAGTTTGCATATGAATGAGCAAGGAAATACAATTTCAGTTATTTCACAATTAAATACTATTAACCTTGCCTGCAATTTAACAGATGGATCATGAGACATCTTTGCTCAAAACTGTAGATAAAGTGTGTCCAAAACATCACATCTGTCTCCAAAATAAATGAAAAATAAAGCATCTACATAGACAAAAAAAAAACAGAATTATGTGATGTGTTTACGCAGCCACAGCAGACAAAAAACTGCTCAGCCCGCTGCCTCATGCAGCACCAAGCCAGAGAGAGGAGCGGCGATGAAGGAATGACACCTAGCGTCCACTGGGGTTTCCTACTCTGTGGGGTAGCTTCATTATGTTTTCTGGTGTCGCACAAAAGAAACCTGACTGTTTCTTCATGAAAATTTGCTTTCAAAACATTACCATTAGTGGTAGTTCTAGTGTTTCTATTGTGCTCAAGCCTAAATGAAGACAGACTAGTGGACCCCGTTCGCTTCTCTGCAATGCACTGAAAAGAAAAAAAATAAACAAAAGCTGGAAGCATTCACTTCATGTTAGCAACAGAAGGAGTTGGCGACGTGATGTTTGAACATGGCGCTCTTGTTTAATTAATTATTAATAATCAGACAAGACATAACTGCTGCTCTCCATGGGCTCAGAACTAGTACGGTCAAATAGTGTGTGATTGTGTTGTTTGTATTGAGATGCAACTCATCCCTTGTTTCAGTACCACTTATTTAATTATTGTTGCATTAAAAATATATTCTGGTAATCAACCAAGAATTTTATTTAATAACTCACAATAAGTATACCTTATTTCAAAACCCTTTAAAATATAAAACTTTGTATTTATGCATATTAATGAATCCACCCATTCATACATAACACCAATAACATACTGTACACAACCATAAAAACATGGAACCTCACACAGGTTATTTAAAACACCACTGATATCAAATTGGTGCACATTAGTCAGCATTGCATGTTAGTTAATATCTTCCTTACAAATTCTGAGGTCAACACTTAAAAGAGAATAGCAGCTTGAACATTAAAAGAATGGCTGTGCAAACAGATAAGGACCAAAAGTGTTAATATTTGTCAGTTTTGACATACAGAATCATCATAATACTGCAGACTGAGAGTCAGTGGTTTCATATAAAATGCTATGGTCAGCACCATGTGTCAGTCTTGGCTCTGTCTGTCAGTGAAGGAAGTGGCTGAGGTCCTCGAGAATCTCTGCCTCGTCCCAGGGTCCATGGATGTTGTCCTTGTGCCTCTGCAGTCTGACGAGCAGCAGGGGGCAGAGTAATGTGACACTCCCCAAGGCCAGAGCTAAGAGCATGGCTCCCCCTGGCGTCTGGGACCCCAGACCACCCACCCCTCCGATACACACTCCCACACACACCCCAGTGAACTGATTAGGGGCATTCTCTCTCAGCCTCTGTAGCAGGCAGGGCCACAGGGCAAACACCAACAGGGCGCAGCTGAGCATGGCAAAGGTGTGTAGTGCACCTGGTAACCTTGAAGCCAAACACACAGAGGCAAACAGTGCTGCGTTTAGGGAGAGGCTACCAGGAGGTGAGGGCTGGGCATAAGGGAATGACACCAGGTGGGCCAGCAGCATCACAGCAGACATGGCATACACTGTGTCGGTACTCACGGACTCGGTTAGTGTCTTCAGAACTGGCGAGAAGCCAAATGTGAAGGAAAGAAAAATAGTAGCACTCTGTAAGTCAGCAAGACGGGTCCGGGGTTCACAGCCTGATTCAACTTGAGATGACAAGGCTTGGTGTAATCCATAACCCAGCAGGGCGCAGAGGAGGCTGGTCCACAACAACATCTCAGGAGAGAGTAGACCCTGTGAGAGAAGCAGGGGTGTGGAGCTTTTAATGAACAACATTCAAGACAGTTGGGGCACAGTGTGCTCTGTGAGGATCATAGATTTTCTAAAGGTTTACCTGTTCCATGTAGAGCCAGAGGGTGATAAAAATGGCCACACAGGACAGCTGCTCTCCGACAAAGCCTGCTTCTTTCACCACAGCCCAGTAGCGGTACTGCCGGATGCCCTCGTTCCTCCGCAATTCTTCCAGGAACCGCTGGTCCACATAGTTATCAGGGTATGGCTGGCGTTCCCACAGCACCTTACGCCAGGGCACAGCTGGACCTGGGGCACTGTCTGGCCCCATCACCCTGAAGTAAGGGTCGGAAAAAATATTGATATGGCAATATATCACAATACTTTTTCTTCTGATATGATACTGAGTTTTAATTTCTTAATATCGATCCCCCCCCCCCCCCCAAAAAAAAAGTCAGGCCAATTGTAAATCCAGAGCAACTTCCGCATGTTGAAATAAAAATTTAAATAAAAAAATCCACATTAACGATATAAATAGATATGACGTCAAATATAAAATTATTTGTTTTACGATGAAATAGTAATTCGCAAACACAACTAACGCATTTACAGAAGAAAGGAGGCCTGCAAATATATGTATATGGACAAAGCTAGATGGACTAGTTTGTGCTAATGACAAGGCTATCTGTCACAATGCTATTGTAGTGTCGCGTTTTCGGTCAGACGAACGAATCTGTTGTTAGCAACCGAGTTATCAGTACTTCCGGCTGTAATACGATAACAAAACCAGGCGTGCCATATGTCCGCATGTGTTTATGAACGCTAACACTTTGACAATCTGTTAAACAATCTCCACACATCTCCGAAAGCGGTTTTCCACTGACCTGAGATGAGACTGTTGGTTCGGTTTAGCGCCGATGCTACAGTGTCATCCTGTCATCATACCGGAAGTGAATCACTCTGTCAGAGAGCTCACAGCGCCCCCTCCTGGTTGAATCTTCGAAATGCACGTTACTACCTTTCTGTCAACCTCGTACTGATGATAACTTGATCTTTTTCTTTGACAAGGTGTCTGTGTTGGACAACCGGCCAATCCACAGCCTGTAAAAAGGTGAAATACATGTTTTTATTGAGCATTACATTAAGCAAACATAAAACACGGGAAAATATATAACACCATAAAACAATAAATACATTTTTTTTTTACAAATAATTAACATTTGCACATAGAGTTTATGGATTCAGGAGTGTATAAGAATTTATAGGCGTGTGAGGAGGGTTCTAGATGACAGAAACTGTTGGACGAAGGATTGAGAAGAACTGAACTGATGGATTTTGCCGGTAGCTGCTGTTTAACTGGATCTCCTGCAGAGTTTAATGTACTGTGACACTTCTGGCCACCTTTGAGTACATTTTTGTCTTTCAGAGATTGACACCAGCAGATCAAAGAGGAAGTTTAGCACAGATTCCAGATTAGTTTTTCTGTATTTGCCAAGACATAAATAGGCCTGCTGGTACTTGTGATTATTGAAATTACTCACTCATCTATTGACTAGCTATGCAACACTGCGAGCACATTACACAAGACACACCTTTTGCAAATAACAACACATACACAGGCCTCCACATTAATCACTTAATTGAGTACTAAGACTTGTTTGTGAAACCATTAAATATTCAGATTAATTATCAATCACCTACACCCAGAATGCACCTAGTTTACTGTATGTAGGTTAAGGTCATGGAGTCCATTAGATATAAATGTTTCATACTCAGTATGACGTGTGCATTTGGCACATGAAAGATTATTTTTTTGTCTGTAAAGTTGTGATGCAAAAATACCATTTACCAGTTGTTAATGAAGTACTATTGCAGCAGATTCCCAATTTGTCTCAAAGACCATTCAGCATCATGAAGTGCTTTAATTGGGACTCTTTCTCTGTGAGTTCCCTATGCTTCACCATTTAGAAGAGGAGTGAGAAATTTCTAACTGAATTCATGTTTTTACACCCAAATTTGATCCAGAACTCTGGAATTCTCTGAGAAATCAGAACTTAATTGAGATATTGAGAAATCTTTGTTCTTTCTTTTTTTTTTTTTTTAATAAATTTTAAAAAGTCATGGATAACAACAGTTATTAGATTTCAGCTTTGAGGATATCATTTTGATCACAGAGCCTGAACATTGTAGAGACAAACATATTTTGGTCATCAGCAATACAGTTAATTTAGGGCTGTGGTTACACTGTATATTGTAAGGCATTTTGTTTTCTGTGTGAAGATTAAGGGCCATAGTTTCATAAAATGTGTTTTAGTAGGACCATGTTAATTTATTATCTAGTATGGTTCCCAAATACTTGCAGGACACAATTCTACAATTTCTATATTCTGGCTATCAATCACTGTATTGCCAGTTATGTTTACTGTGATATTCATCAACATTGTCTATATTCTGACAAGGAGCAGCATCCCAGTGCATGGACCACAGCTCTCCCTCTCCTGTGTAACGACTCAGGCAGCCAGTACACCAGCACGCTCAAAGGAACCACCACTGACACCAGCACCTACGGTAAATTCTGCTAACAGAGAACACTTCAATACCTTTAGCAGTCCTCATACATTTTTTTGCCTTTTTGTTATCTGATGTTTCGCTATGGCTTTCATATCTTTGCAAAGACAGTGTTTCCAAAACATATGGATCATCCACACGTCTGATAGACCAGTAAGTGTCATGAATAAAGTGTAACACTGTGAGGAGAAGTAGTGATGATCACCAATACCACTTCCTTTTTTTTTCAGTTCTGCTGAAGTGTCTGCGCTCATTGCGCGAGGCAGGTATCTCAGGTTGCACACTAAGGAAGTGTCTAATCATCAGACCCCCAGATCTGCACCAGAAAAAGATACTAGCTAGTCCAGCAGCTCTAAGATTTAGTTATTTCTATTTCACATAAGCTGCTGCATCTTTGATGAAGCCCTACAGCTGTCCTACAGGTATCTGCATAACACATTAGAACACCGAGGTCAGAGAAATTTTCAAGATTGTTTAATTCATACACAATTACGACTGCAAGACATTAGTTGAATAAATATCTTGGTTACATCCTTCCCACTGCACCATTCAGCTAATAAAAATAATACTCTTCAAATGTTGACTCAGAAACCTCAACAATCTCCCACTCAGCAACATAGAAATATTTAAGTCTTTTATTTTTGTAGAAATCTTTAGCACTTTAAAATAAGTCATAAACTGCAACTTTCATACCACCAATCCATCACATGTAGAATCTCGACATACAGTATTTAAGTGAACTATAGAGGAATAAAAGCTTGATGTGATCATTTAAAGTGAAGCACTCATAGGCATCCTGTATGTTCTTCCAGGGTCCCACAATACATTATGTCATGCAAAACTGTGTGACTTCAAAAAACAATGAGATTGTTCAAAATGCACAACACAATGCTGTTAAATTCCAAAGGTATGATGTCTATCCTACAGCATAGGGTAAACTCAGATGATGGCAACATGAACAACCAGCAGGGTAGGGAGTAACCAAGGTTCACCTGTGGTGCTCAGTTGTAATAACAATAAAAGAAATCCTCTCAGGAACCATAATCACACACCAGTGTCTGAATACTGTATAAGCAACCTGATGAGATAAAATAACCTACTGAGTAGCTCCTTCATTCACACATCAGAGTCCCAGAAGAAGGCCCATGATATTAAATTACACTTTAAGGATATAAAGACAAAAACAAAAAAAAAAACCAAACAGATTGTTCCGTGGCATCCGAGGCAGTGCAATGATCAGATGTTCAGAATTTTGTAATGATGGCTGATAAAACATGAATATCAAACATACAAGCGTTAAAAATGACTCAGCTGAACAATGCACCCATGGAGAAGTGGTAATGACCTTCCAGATGTCAGTAAGATAGAAATGGTCTTAGTCACCAGCGAGACAGGAACACCTACACACAGTGGGTGTCTGTAAGCAGACACCTGTCAGCAGCAGAGGATTCACAAAGGAGGAGAGCCTGCCATGTAGGCCTCAAGCTCAGAAGTCATGGCAGAGGAGTCGAGCGTAGTAGTCATTAAGAGATTTGGAAATGGCCTGTTTCCCTTTCTCTTACTCCAGTATTGGCACAAAAGGTAAAGTGTGACTAACTTTCGAGACGAAACATAATAGGAGACATATCCAAAGGCTTCGCAGACTGGCAGCTAAATACAAACCACTAAGGTACATGTTTCAGAGTAACTACCATATAGAGAAGACTTGCTGACTTCTCAACTTCCCATTCTATTATTTGGCAGAAATAAATCAAATTCTTCAGGCAACATAGCATTTCTTCATCATGTCCAAAAGAAAACTTTTTTTGTTTTGCAATTGGTCACAGGCCTGGTAACTTCAGGCTGCATTAGAAAAACAGCCACATCATAAACTTGCTGGTTATATCGCTTTCAGTGAAAAACTACAGCCGCTAGCGAGGACTAGAAAACTATTTAAAGTGACACAGAGGCTTCTTTTGTCTGTAGCAAAGACACTGAGGGGCCGATCGTTATAAGTTGCTGTTCCAAACCAGGCACTCATGTTGTCCCAAAGCAGCGCAACAACAAAGGTGGTTTTGTCATGAAGAATGTAAAAATGTCTGTGTGTGTGCATATAGATGTGTATGGTCCCAAAGGGGTCTAAGGGGAAGTGCGTCTTTCCGTTTGGGGTGGCGTTATGTGCGAATTTTCCTTTTATCTTCAAACAGGGAGCGGACTTGGTAAACCTGAACGGCTGATACCAACATCATAATAATGAGATTTACCACAGACCAAAAGTTCACCCTGTCAAAGTTACTCTCCTGAATGTTTCTATCGCGAGCCTCGAACGCCCGCAGCAGCGTCTGGATGTGCACACTTTTGCCCAGACGAGCCTTCACGTTGTTGATAGTGTCCTGGAAGTGAGGAGACATGGGTCACAGTTAGAAAACTACAACAACTTTGGTTTACACATTGCACTAAACTAACTATATGGGAAAAAAAAACTTAAAAGTAATCAGAATGAGAGTTTAGATCTCCGGGGGCAGTTTTGAGTAAACAAGTAAGGTGTGTTCCTTCTTCCGTGGCTGGAAGACACATTTCCTGTCTTTTGAGTGAGTGAGTACTGTGGCCTCTGACCCAAATTAAGGCAGGTCTTCCTGGTGAAGGGGTGTTGCAGACTATTTTGGTGCAGGCTGGGACAGTTGGCTGCCCTCAGCCAATAGGTGACAGTTCATGGCATTGTCTACTCTTGTGACACTGTGACTTTGAATGTACAAGGGTTTTCCACTTTCATCGAACCGGGTTGGTCCGCTTTTAACAGCTCTTACTTCATTTTGCAGCTTCTTCAACTCAAATCTCTGTGCTCTGGAGTTCAGCTTCACCACAGATATCAGCCTTATTTTACTATTTTTCTTTTTAAGCTTTAAGCTTTTTGAGCTGTGTGGAGTTACTGCCTGCCACTGCTGTTGCTTCACATTAATAGCTTTCCACATGCCAACCAGTGTGGGATGCTTTTATTATGAAGAAATTGTGAAAATATATGAAATGCAATGTTTGCCACCAGGTTAGTGGAGCCTGTTGGGTCACTTTGCACCCCCTATGTCATCCTGCATATGTGGCTCAGTCACAACTAGAAAAGCACTCAGAGAGCGCAGACCTCCGCCGCCGCAACAACTTTTTTATTTAAAGTCACCCCTGATGCCAAGGAGGTTATGTTTTCACCGTTTTTTTTTGTTTGAATCAATTTTTACTCCTCACTAGTGCCATCCATACTCACATAAACAATAACTTTCATCTTTTCTGATTAACATAGCATGTGGTCCATCTCAGACTAACTGACATCTAAACCTCACCATGATGTCCTCTAGCTTCATGTCCAGATGGTCTGTTCCGTGGACATACTCCTTCAAGTTGTCTGTCTCTCCATTTTCCTCCATGTTGTCCAGGATCAACTCAAAGAAGACAAGCTTCTCAGAGATGGAACTGAACGTGTTGTCAAAGCAGAACATGTAGTCTCCATCGTCTGTGTCAATGCTGGAGGGAAGCACAGGCGGTGAGAGCTTGCACATGTATCGATCAGTAATGCGTGTCTCTAAGATACTCACGTGTGGACTCCGTCTGACTTGCGGAAGTCACTGAACAACACTTGGCCATGAGGAGAGGCGATGAAGAAATCTACATCTAGACCTGCACCATCTAATACCTGTGGACAGTTGGGGACATTCACACATAAAATGCATAGATGTTAAGACACAGTTCAGTATCTTCCAGAGTAGACACTACAACAGAATAAAAATACTTGGGCTGTCTCCCACAGGCAACAACAAATTACAAAAAAAAACCCCCCAAATAAATAAAAAATTCTTAAATCTAGAGACACCAGAAGGTAAGAGTCATTCATTCAGCACTGAACACTTAGTGGCATAACAGGTTGCCACAAATATGGAAGGTGTGTCACATAACTTGTTGGTTCTCTTGCTCAAAAGAACAAATTATTGAACACAGTTGTAGTAGTGTTGCATTAACAGCGTTTCTAAGTAGGAATCATAATAAAAAGGATAATCGAAAAGTTTAATGCTGACTGACGCTTCAGGGATAATCACTGATTTTGTAGATAGAGGCAAGTAGTTTCGATGTGCTCAGCTAACGTTACAATTCCATACAACAGTACACCACTTAATATCACCTGATATTCAATCTCCAGTGTGGCATTTTTCCTCATGGTCTGATAGAAACACTCCTTATGACCAGCGGGTAGAGTGAACGTGAAGTCGCTGTTCACAGCTTGAGAGAAGGACGCCAGCACCACAAACCTGTCCGAGACTAGAGCTACAAACACCGACAGGAGAGCCAAAACGACCCGGCCTATCTCCATAGTGAAGCCTGTAAGTCCAAAAAGATCCAAACACGCTAATACAGTAGCTAACCACTGACCGTGCGCGTGACGCAAACAGTTGTGCTCGCTCAAACTTCGCTTCTGTCAGAAATGCTCTCACTTAACGACTGTCCACAACTCAGGACCCCGCCTGTTTAAAAATATTTATGACTTGCAATGCCTTATCAAGTCATTATTGCATTTTACGTTACTATAGTTTAAATAAATATTCATAATTCGATGTGAGTAAAATAGCGTACAATAAATACAAAAAGTACAGGCACATTTTTAGCCGCCTTTTAGTCGCACTGTGGGATCTGTGGGATATGTAGTTATTATCCAAGAAAAGGCGGGGCAAACGATAAAATAAAAATATAGTTATAAATTCCAATATAATTTTTTGTAATTAAATTAAATATTTGTTTTATGATGAAATAATGCATTTACATAAGGAAGGTGTGTGTGTGTGTATGAATACTTAAAAAAAAATATGCTAGTTACAAATGTCTATGATACATATTACAGATACAACAATTAAATACATGCGGTATTGAATTTAGCACTGGGCGTTCAAAACGAAAGTTTGTTTTTATACATTTACATTTTCGAGATGTTTTTAAATACACATTTTCGTATGTTTCGAGGGGACGAGGGAAAAAGTACACAGTGTTCAAATTCATCACAACACATCTCATCAAGTGGTTTGGACCTACATATAATCCCTTCAAAGATTAGTCATTATAGTAGCATTGGTCATTTATTGTGACACGTTTGACATCAGACTGTTGAGCAATAACTTTAAATATTGCGTGCTTTAGAGTGATTTGCTTATCAGGATATAGATGACGCGTCCTGCTCCAGCTCCACAGTCACCAACTCATCCTCAGTCCAGGGGGCGTACTTGTCAAAAACTGTGTCGCTAGGTCTCCTGTGATTGGTCGAAAAATTCATAACTCTGATTTGATTGGTCAGACATGGAGCAGGGGTTGGACTTACCAACAGCCAGTTACCCCTCAACAGCAGTAGCTGAAAAAGAGACAGACGACAGGTCCGTACAATGAAAATTAGCACACCTGAAGTGTAGGTTTTAGCCACAGAAGACAGTTCTTTGTTAATTTATAATCAACACAGCCCCCCGCCAACAAAAAGCTTGTCTTCGGTGTATTGCGTAGCTGTGAGAGATTAGAGAAAAGCTAAAGAGCGAGGATGTTGGTCCCCGCGGGAAGATAATGAAGAGGCTGCGCGTTTTGTTGGTGTGCCTCATTGTAGCTCTCCTGTGCTGGTAAGCTAAGCCCGACATCCACATCTACATTCAGTTATTAATGACATGCCAAGTAAATGGTAGTGGTAACAATAAGTGAACCACGTTTTGTGATAATTATTCTGTATTATATCTGTCACGTCGCTTTGCTTGAGGTCTTTACCCGTATGTCTGTCAGATGTTCAGTGTCATGAGTCCTCCCTGCTACCCAGCTAACATTATCAGCTAGTTGAGGTGTGCGTTGTGATATTTAGTCGACAACTAACTAAAAAGAAGAGCATTTGTATTATGTGGTCGGTATTTGTTGTAACTCGTTGATAAAGTTTGTAATTTAAATGTTTTTGTGAGTTAGTCAGTGTAGCTAGCCAGCTGTTGAGTAGCAGCATAGCTACCTAACCTAAACCAGTGAACATGGGCTGTGAATGAAAACGTTTATTGTGTGATGTCTGGTAACGTTAATGCTGACCAAGACGCATTGAAAGTCACCGTGACAGACTATGTTTGTTTTGTCTTCATGATTTATTGTGGTACAGTTTTCTCTCCTTCTATCTGAGACTTTCACTTAACCATAGTTTTACAATGGCCAATGTTTCTGTCCATCTGGAAAATAAATGGTGCCATTATATTCAGTAGTAGTAGTAGTAGTAGTGGTAATAAGGTCCAAACTGATCTGTTTTAAAATTGTTTAGTGGATCTGGGAAACTTGAACCCAGAATGTTTGAACTCATATATGTGAAATACAGAGAAGCAAACATCTTTCTGTATTTATGGAGGAAAAACAGCATATGTTGACATTGTCAGTGTAGTTATTCAAAATCCATTGTCTGCTCTGGGGATTGAGCTTTTCTGTATATTTGTATGAAGGTGAAAGCGTTATCCAGATAGGTGACTCGGGCAGTGAACCTTTCAATATGGTGCCTGCCTGACTGTCTTTCTCCACTGTTCTGGTTATTTGGCTGTGATGACTATTCATGGCCATCACGTTTCCTGGTGATGAAGAGCTTTGGATGATTTTATTCTTTGGGAGACTGAGTAATCTTACACATAATGATTGTTTGGGGATACAAGACACATTTAGTGAAGTATTAGTTGTAGCATATGACATTTAATACCTAAATTGGCAAAACTTCCAGATTAACATAGTGCAGATGTGTGCTTTGATTCTAATGTTTCCAGGAATTATGCCTGTGTTACCATACAGAGATGGTGGTAACACTTGATGATATACAATTTAATCCCTTTAGTCTAGTAGTGATTTATCACAAAACTGATTTTAATGCTCATATTTTATTGAACATAACAAGGATAACATTTATGTAATGCTGTCATCATCAATAAGTAACAATCTGGGACACAATCTGGTCTAGTATCTTCATATTATTCATGTTTGTTTTGCAAAGGAACTGCAAACTGGTTTAAAATAAATCTGAATTTATTGATTAGATTGAAAAATACTAGCTCAGACTCCTTCTTTTAACCCTTGAGCCTTTCTTTTCTAAAGAATAATTACAATCACATCACAATAGATTAGATTAGATTATTTCAAAAGAGTTCAGGTATTGTTCAGATTTGAATTTAGAGTACCTTTTCATCTTTAAAGGAGGCAAACGATGTAGAAAGAGCAGGAGAACACAGCAGCTTTGCATAACAGGGATCTATTCCTTGCCTCCAGAAAGCCAATGAAACAGAGATACAGAGGGATCAACACATTTGCAGGTAGTTTTTTAAAGTCAAGAAATGCCCAGGGGAATATTTAATCATCAAATGAATTTATGCCTTCCATGGTAACAGCTATATTTGATTAGAATTTTTCATGTCAGGTGTTTGCTTGCTTAAAACCTTGGTGCACATTTTCACTTTCCCACAAATTAACTAATGACCATGCAACCACACGCTCACAGACTTCATTACTGATGCAAACCCTTTTTAGCGTGTTGCTGTCGGCTTCTCACTCCTCCGTGCCAGCTCTAACACATCCCAGTGCGAACAGGGAATGTAGTCCTTGCAGTAATCCAAAGGTTTCCAAGGCAGCAGTAATTTTAGGCAGAAAGGGGCTCTGTATGGAGAGGCTGGTGGCAAAAGGCTGGAGGGGGCGTTTCCTGACAGTGTGCCACAGTCAGCAACTGTACGGTGTGCTAGCTAACACCGTTGACATCAGCACTGTTGGAGAAAGTGTGCATCATGTGTACTTGAGTGTTCGTGTGAGGGTGCACATTTCTAGTCATGGTGATTGTCAGTAATGATGGCTTGTTAGTGTGCCTTTCTACTACTGTAAAACTACCTGAGAGGCAAAGTAAACAGTTGAATTGTGATCAACACATTTGTACAGGAGCACGCTCAAGAGAAATGGCTGTGTGTCTTGTCATCATCTCATTTGGTTCCTTTATCATAGGCTCATTAGTTTCACAGCCATTTGAAGATTATTATTATGTAATGTGATTAGCACTCCGAAGATGACTCTGTAGCTGACTGTCCAATTATGGATGTTATTTTAAATGTGCCAACTCATCTGATTAGTGTTTTATTTAGTGTGTGTGCTGTTAAAAGTCTTCTATACAATTAAATGCCTTTGTTGTAGTTAAAACTGCTCTAGGTTAGTTATTCCCACCTAGAGGGGTGTTGTTAATGTTTATGCTATATGTTTAGACACCAGTCCAGTAACAGAACACCACAGGTTTTAGCTCGTCCAACCTGCTTCCCTTCCTAGGTCATCTATAGGATGAGACAGTCTATAGGGGGTGTTTATTTATCCTTTGCTCAGATCAGGATATACCAAGTCACAGCTTCAGTTCTTGAGCAATCTTGTATGTCTAGCCTACCTCTTGTTTTGCAGCACAAATTGGGACTTAGAAGAAAACCTCAAATAAAGTCCACAATGAGTTTGCAGACTCATGGATTTTTATCAAATGTAGCAAGTTTCCTCTTCACCTCACACCCACACACTGAAGTGTTGTGAATAAGCAAAGATTTAAGCATATTTCTTGACTGTGTGGTGTCAGATGTCAGTGCTACTATATAGACTATATATAGTCCATAAGGACCCTCTTGTTAAGAGAACTATGCAATCCTTATGACCACATTGTAAAAGTTACCCTTTTCAGTCAACTGTTGCATAAATAGGTCTGCCTCAGGTTGTCCATGTGTGTAAATTGCCAGGGAGATGGTTGTTACTGATTGTACTGCTTGTATTTTCCATCATTAGACATTCAACACCTGAACTGATACTGTAATATACTTTTCTGAGAAAAAATGACAGAGAAACAGAGGAGACTGTTTTTGGCAGCCATGAACGGGGGAGAGGTTAGACTGGAAGGTAAAATGGAGGGGAACACAAAGCCTGCCCTGAGACATGACGATGTTGCCACCATGAGCCTTTCCCTGAAGACCATCACCTCCTAGCTATTCATTGCATCCAGCTGCCTCATAACTTTTATGGTCCTTTCGACACTGTGTGGCTAGCATGATTTTCTGCATGTGTGTTGCTATTGTTGTCCCCATGTTATTATCTCAAAAGTGACAGTTTAGAAACCACTTGGGCTGTTTTAAGGCAGTATGAGCAGTAATGGATGTAAGCCAACCTCGAGGTATTGAGAGACTCTGCACATATGCAGTATGTCTTTTATACAGTCTGAAGGGCATTGATGATTTGAATTAATAATGAATGACCTGAATGAATGTATAAACCACCTTGATACTGTGTAAGTGCTCACATGCTGTGTTGTCAAGCTATATGTTTCTTGTGTGTGTTTGTGGACACACAAACGCACACATAAGGCGTCATATGTATTAAAAAGTCATTGTTTTATCTTGCAGTGTAAATGATTTAATCATGGCAGAAATCATGGGGGAGGGGCATGGGTATATTGTTTGTTACTATGGGGTTGTCTGGGTTGTTTGTGTACTTATCCCTTCTAAATTTCTGAGTATGGTATGGATATTCTTTGCTTTAAACACAGCAATTTAATGCATTGATTAACTTACAAAGAATTGAACTGGTTATGTTTTCAAAGTAAAACAAGAAAAGACACAAGGTTATCTGTCAGAGCAAACGTGACATTTGACCTACTTGTCAAAAAACAGCAGGATCATCCTCTTCAGCACGCCCAGGCCTTTTTTTTCCTAGACTAGTTAATGTGTCCCTATCTGAAACTATCAATCACTTACTCTGTCGTAAATAGTTCATTTAAGTCATTCAAATGAAAAACCTTTTGCTGGTCTCAGGCATAAACATTTGTTTTATTTTCTATCATTTGTGATATAGAATTCAATGTCTATGTTTTCTTTTTAAATCAACACTTGGCTTTGGATATTATGGACATCATCATCATTAGTTTTACTTTTGTGTAAGTTGATACCTATGATCTGTTGTATTCAAAAGAGTAAAATGTACCAATGTACTGATATAATCCTCCAGATAAGACTACTGTCATTTCTCCGAATGAGAGACTGGACCTGATCACCTGATTGTATTTATATTTTGATAAAACTTTCTTTTTCCTCGAGTGTTGGCTTTGAGACTGGAGGCTCAGTAACTGAGTCCATCTTTCTGTTGTTGTTGAGTTCACTACTGCAGACTGGAAGCTCTAGTTTTATATGAGGATCCAGAGCTGGACTGGCACTCCAAAGCTGGCTATTGTTCCTGCCCACTGGCCATGGAGACTGCTGAGCAGCACCCTGGGATCTCTAGCCTACCGGCCCTCATATCTTCCAGCTTGATGGCGTCTGCATGTTCATGCTTTACACTGACAGCTCTTCATGACATGAAAAATGTAAAGTAGTCAGAGTGAGCCAACACCTTAGGTGCATCCAAGGTATAGGTGAAAAGAGTCAACAAAGTATCTAAGGTGAGGGCTTAGCAGTATGCTCTGTGATCAATACTACATGCATATCAAATCCAGATTTCAATTGGGCCTGCAACTAGTCATTATTTTCATTATTGATTAAATTGCAATTTTTTTTTTATTAATCAAAGAATGGCATTGCAACAATATAGGGCACAATGTGACCTCTTGTTTTGTTCAAAAAAGTCCAATAAGTATTTAGTTTGCAATATGTGAAACAGAAAAGTAGTATCTTCTCATCTGAGAGACTGGTAAGAGAGTGTATATATTGGAATTGTTTAAAGCACTGTTTCTGCTAGAGAAATGACTGAAACTATTAATTAGTTCTCAAAAATAATTGACAGTTCTTTTTTCAATTCATCGAGTTTAGCAAAGGGTCAACACAGATTTTCTTTTCTTTACTGTCTGGCAGCAGGAACTTCTCTGTAGGATTTGGTCGCTCACATCATGTTTTTCAGGAAGTAGGTTGGTCTACAGTCAGTGAGACCTGAATGCATGTCGCTGGAGGCTCTGTCAGTGGTTAAACAAAACCAAAAAAAAAACACAGTGTGTCAGTGAATAGTACTCTGAGGGTGGAGGTCATTAGGTCTTTAAGGTGGAGGCTTGCGTCAAAATGTGCTTGTTTGCCTGTTTGACAATAGGGAAGAGAATTAATTGATCTGTTTAACAGCTGAGCATTCAGTCGGTGCTCCTTTTTGTTTGAAACCTTATATGCTAAACATATTTTCAGAGCAATTAACAGTGCGAGTGGTTTACCGGGTTTTTAATTGTGTCGTGTGGGTCATTAACTATTACCATCTTCCGTCAACTGTTTCCATGCATCTCAAGATATTTCTGATGCTATACAGTGTGGGTTTTTGATTGGATTGAGTTTATTATACTAAAATAAGGAGTTGCTCTGCGTTTTCCTTTCCCATAGAAAGCCACTATTCTTCTCCTCTGGTTTCTTCTCTTCCCCTCCCCCTCTGTGGCTCGCTGCTCTTTTCTGTTACCATGGGCAGCTACCAGCGGTCTAGTTCTCTCTTTTTCTTTGTTTAAGGTATGGTCTTATGTGCAGCAAGTTTGTGACCATGTGCATGTGTGCTTTTCTAACTGGCTGGATGAGGGAAATGTACAGAAAGATACCATCTCCATGAGTGTCAAAGATACCATCTCCATTGTTGTTGCTAAAGAACATTGTGCACTAAAGCTGGTATGTTTATCTTAAATATGCATATAAAGCCACAGCAATTCCATCAAATATATGTTCCTCAAGCCGCCTGCTGAATGCAAGGTACAATTTTCTTATTCTAATTTTCTTAGGCCAAAACAATTTGAAAAGGACATCCAAATGAAATGGACAATATACAGTTAAATCAATGATTTACTAAGTATGTATGAGTATTTTTCATCACAGTGTTGAGTTTTTATGTTTAAAAATAATGGCTTTAATGGTTTGTGCTTGTTAGCAGGCCACTGTTTGCACTGGAGTGGGTACTGTGTAGGAAATGTTTCGCCATGCTGCAGCACATATAGGGTACACTGTGTACTGAGGGGAATGCTTGATGAGTTTTTGTTCTCCTGCTGTGTCTGGTGATGCATACAGTACATACTGACTAAGCATGCACGTGTATTGTTGTAGCCACACCCACCCAAGCTAACCCACGCTGGCTTTTGCTATCAAATGGCATTATGTCACATGACTGCGTCCTTCAATCCCATTGTCCTGTGTCGATGTTCCTGATGTCAGATTCCCAAGCCTCTTTTGATCCCTGTCTGACTGGGATGGCTGGTGTGTCTCAGTGTCACAGCCTCTCTGCAGCCACCCTACTGTGACTATGGGTGTTTAATCTAGCTCACTATGAAAGAACCTAATTTCCCTGCTAATAAATATTTACGATAACAGGTAGGACTAACTTTTACAACCAGTAACTTACAGAAATATATGCACCCCTGAGCTTTTGTTCTTGTTATATTTATATAACAACATATTTAGTTTGACCCACCACTAGGACGTGGCTTGCTGTTGCTGTGATAAATGGTCAGAATTGTTGCATCAGTGATAGCAGCACACCGCTGGGTTCAGTTCTGGATGAAAATGTCCTTAATGTTTGCAGCTTTCAGTAACAGCAGTCCTTCTTCCACCGGGTTACTTGACCTACTTGGTGCTGCACAAGCTAGCTTCCAAATAGAGGTGTGTCTGTTCATTCACACACTGCATCCTAGAAAAGACTCCTGTGTAAACTCCTGTGTTGAAGCATTTAAATGCGTCACAGTTTGACTAAATAGTCAAAGAAGGATCCTTGTTAATCAGAAAGGCAAACAAGCTTTACAAACATCTTAAACTAGAATGGATAAATTTATGAGAATTAATATTTGGCCTTTCATTATGTTAGAAGGACTCAATAGATTTATCAGACTGTGATTATCTGGCTTTAAGAGGAAACAAGATGACGTGATATCCTGCTCGGAACTGCTTAGCCTCTGCCATTGTGTTCATTAGCGTGACATTTTAACAGAATAATAAGAAAGCGATCAATCAAGTTCTTCTGTTGGTATTGCTTTGTTATTGCATTGGTTTGTTCACTATGGCTGGTATGATAACCGCATCACTGCAGTACCGCGGTCATGTGTCAGTGTTGAGATCTTGACCGTCATCACTGCAATATATTGAAATAAAAAAAAAAAAAATGTCTTCATGTATTTGCTGTTGAAAGTTACAGGAGTGCATATGGCGTTTGAAATGTAAACAGTAATATTCAGTAACATCCTATTTTTATTGCTAGACAGAAAAACAAAACTTTTATACTGCAGCTTGGCAGCGGGCCAGTCCATTAACCTTGGGGGGTTATCAGTACTTCTCATGATTAAATTGAATATATAGTGGGGTGGTGATATGGCCTAAAATTTATTTTAACGATAGACGGTAGATGGTATATATCATGGTATGCTTTGGTATGTAAATAACAGTTTCTTAATGGTTACCGTAGCACAGGGTAAAAGCATTCAAGCAGGAAGTTGTTTAATAAACTATTACATAACATAAAATTCAAGAATATTACTTCAAGAAAATGTATTGTGCAAATATATAATTGTAGAAAACAAGTAACATCACACTGTTAACACTTCAGTACTGCTTTCAGTATTAGCCCAACACAAAGTCTGCTAGCTTAATGCTAACACATATTAGAAAACAGCATAGACGGGCTAACCTAAATTAGCATCATGACCACGATCATTTTAACTTGTTAAACAAATGGCTATATTCAGAGAAGAACATATGATAAGCTGACCAAACATCCTCTTTTTACATCCTGTCAGGGTTTTTTTTTATTAATTGATGATAATGTCCGGTTTTCCTTCTGTGTATTAGCATGTGCCCCCCTCCCCCGGTTGTCAGTGTTTGACTGTTGTGGAAACATTTCTCAATGCCCCCCCCTCTGTATTTACGTAAAATGGTTCAACTGCTCCATCAGACAGCCTGCACAGCTCAACAGAAAGTGTGGCTTAACGAGTGGAGGAGACGACAAGATGTCTCAAAAGTCAGAGAGTTACAAAAGAAAAGAAGTCTGTCTCTGTGCTTGCAGCCATTCTCACTCTGAGGCAGGTGCGATGACGTTATCGACGGTAGGACGGTACTGTGCAAATCTCTACCGTGGGCCAAATTTTCTACCACAAATATCGCGTATACCATGCAGCCCTAATATATACCGGACTATAAGTCGCACCGGTCAAAAAAATCATCACGAAGAAGAAAAAAACATAAGTCACACCAGACTATAAGTCACATTTTTTGGGGAAATTCATTTTACGAAATCTGAGACCAAGGACAGACATTTCATCTTGAAAGGCAAGCTATTATAATAATAATAATAATAATAATAATAATAATAATACTGATAATGATAATAACAATAGAATAAAGAACAACAGGTGCTTCATCACCGTGGTAATAAAAAATCCATACATAGTCCATCCATAGTCCTAGCTACACCAAGGATGCACCAGTGAAGAGGATTATGGAGGATCAGCATGCTAAGAACAGACTACAGCTCTACGTTACTCCATGCGTTGATGTGGAGGAAAATAAGAACATGCAAACTTTAACACAAATACGCTCATCTAATGGGCTTTTTCGGCCCCTCAACCCCTCCACACTCTTTAGAAGCAATGACGACATGTTTTGTCTGCCTGGTAGATGCGCTGGCCTACTTTTACTGACGAGGCCTAGCTGGCACACCTCCCTGTCCCATAATCCACCTCTGCCCACGTGGGTCCTGGATTCTCTCTCCTCAGCTCTTTTTCCTCAGTGCGTCAGTTGAATATAGACCATCTGTCTGTTTCAAGGATTAATTCTCGAGATGTTGCTCTGTGAGAAAACAGCTGGATTTATTTGGCCTTTGATCGTGCATGTGTCACCAAGCATGTGATTTGGCTTTGATTAGTTGACAGATTGGATTACCAGGAAAGGAGCTCACCAAATCATCACACTGTTATCCATCAGCTACTCTTGTGTTATCAACCCATTTCCCAGCAACACACAGCAGAAATCAAGAAGAATCTCAGCTTCAGTGAGCATCACAAGACTCTCAGCACACAGATATCTTAAATTCACAAAGAACAATTTTGCCCTCTTAGTCTTTAATTGATCTCTTGTCTAACCATTAAGGAGGGTAAGGGCTTACTAAGTGTGACATCAGTTATTTAAAGTCAGTGAGTGTGAGAAGCTGGTTTGAGATTTAGGCCAGTAGAGAGGAGGTCAGCAACTAATCTGCCCTGGACGGGTTACATTTATACATGTTGTGTGTTGCTGTGTCATGCTATGACGAAGGTGAGTAACAAAAGCTCTTTTTACTAATTAAACAGTAAATAGTCAATAAGTGAATTAATGATGATTGCAGGAACCACATGCTTGATGCCGTTGAAAGTGTTTTGTCTCCAGGGAAACACCCAGCCAGCCTGAGAAGAGATCAGATCAGAGTAAACTTTGCATGCCATGCAGCTGGTGATAATATTTGACTCGCTGCTGGCAGGTCACGAATCAATCCCCAGCCTATTGTCTCTGCAATTTTCTCTGCTCTGTGTCAAATCAGTCGGTTGGTACAGTGCTTGTCTCCTGGTTTAGAATGGTCCTAAAGCCAACAGGAAATATCAGGGGGGATTTGTCTGTTCGGAACCAGTGGCGACAGCGTGTCAGGGCCATCTGTGCAAAGCTGTGTTGCTTGCATGGCATTGAAAGTAAGCTATAAAGCTGCTTTTGGCCACTAATTTTTATTCTGATGCAAACAAGAATATATGCAGCTCTTGCGTGAATATTGAAAAATAATTGTTATAATTCTAATAGTTGCTGAAAAGATTGAAAGACTTTTTTAAAACCCCCAGGTGCTTCTGAAGTAGTACAGGAAACAAGAAAATGAGGAGGAGTGTACTTGCAGGCTGCTGACTCATTAGTCTTGCCTCAGGCTCTTCCTTTATCAGTTTGGCTGTGACCCACTGCTCATATGTAATGTACAGTATGTGTCTCACTTGAGCTTTTATTTTTGTGGGTCATACGTTCCCTCTCAAACTCTTACATAACTACTTGAATGAGAAAGTAGGTCATGGTACGCCCCCCAAAGCAGCCCTTTCTTCACCCTTTTTTTTCTCTTTTCATCTGATTTCTTTCTTTTCAACTTTATTAGGAATGTCAACACAGGTCAGTGCTGAGTGGAGAGTGAAGCTCAGTGAATATGGGGACTTTATGATATTCTATTTCTTATTTTCTTATATTATATTCCCTAACTTCTCCACATGTTTTAATCTCTGACTTTTTATTTGGCGGCACCAGCAACTTGGCAGGTTCCAGTTAAACATTTGTTCACTGCGTAAGTCAGGGACATTTGGATCTATCATCATCACAGAAGTTTATACAGGATTGTTTACTCTGTGATGTGTTAAACCTGCTCTGTGGTATGTGATCTGTTTGACACTCAAGTGTATTTGCACAAGTAAATTGTGCTATATGGGTCATTGAAGGCCATTTTAAAAATGATAACAAGCTAGGTTTAGGAACATAAATAGATTGATAATGAAATATTACTATTAAGTTGATTTAACAACACAATATTGATAGCTGTAACCTGTTAATAAAGATGCAAGTTAAGATTTTAGTGAATGATTTGTGCAGTTAGGTGACTGTTAAATTAAAGCAGGTCCTGGTATCTGAAACCAGACTTTGAATTTTCAAGAACTGAGAGGCCTTGACAAAATGAGCAAGACACACTTAGCAAAGACTTCAGACCATGAGAGACTTTTGTAAACTATGACAAACAATTCTAAGGATGTTAGGTGTCCTTTGCAAATATGCCAATAGCGATATTCTGCAAAGTTTTAGAGTAAAGAGATCATGCAAGCGTTCAACACTGATTTTCCTGTAAGTACATTACAGCTGCAAGGTTATGACCAAAGACTGATCAAATACAATTCAAACAAAAAGGAGTATCCGCCAGTTATTCAGTTAGGAAATAGTAAAAGTGGTTTAGTGTACCAATAGTGATATGAAGGTCAATTCTAGGTGGATAAACTTGCAACATCTGAATTACTTTTAAAGGTTTTTTCAGAGCACAAGTATTGAAGTGTTGTAAAATGATACTTTATTATGCGACACAGGGTTTGGAAGCTTCCTGCTGTCCACCTATCGTCTGAGTGCCTCCATATACATAGACATGATTTTCCCGTTTTTTTTAGCAAGACTTAATCTTTTGTACACCTAATAGTAATTAGTCCTTTGCTACATAAAAAAGGGTTGCAGTTTCATCGCCTTTTTAAAACAAACACTTTTAATTTAAGGCAATGAATCATTACAAACCATAGACGTTAACCATCATTTTGCCACTCACAGATTGCATGCTGTCTTATGTAATTTGCAGGCATTTAATTTTTACAGCAGTCTGGGTTGCATAATTTTGTTTGCGTTGTCTTCAGTGAAATATGTGGACCATGTCTTCACTGTATATCCGGGGGTGTTTTTAAGTGGTTGAGGGTGGATGGAGACAGAGGAGACACTGGAAACGCAACACAACATAGTTTAAAGCTATGGATCTAAGTTTAGCCAGGAGCCTATATTAGCATGTGGTTCATATTTACTGAATAGTGTCTGTCTATACACTGCTTGCCTCTTAGGTTTCCCTCACTAGCTTTGTGACTCTTCCTTTGCCCTTTTTGGGAAAGAATATATGAGGTACTAACATACATGGGAATAGTTCATCAGCAGGGATCCAAAGCAACAACGGTAAATGCCATGTCCTGGTGTCTTGAGACAGCTGTCAGAAGACATTTTGCACCTACAAGCAACACTGAGACAGTGATGAATGCATCATGGAGAAGGCAGAAATATCATCTCAGTAGTTATCTTTACTATATGACGCGAACATTGACTTGAGTAGAAGTAGCTCCAGTCTTTGTATCTTACAGATCCTCTCACAGTTAAGTCTCAGCTGGATGTTCTTGATTTTTTTTTTTTTTTTTTTATCTCATCATACAATCAGATCAGATTTAAAAATTACAGTCAAGCAACAGGATACAGGTGGAGCGGCTGTGAGTGACAGGACACTGACGTGCACAGATGGTTGTCTCTGTGATTGTGAATATGTATCTCATCTTCCTCCTCCTGACACCCAGTCTGACAGGGCGCTAACATGACTGTCCATGTGTCCTGTTCCCTCCTGGCATTGATATTTGACCGCTCAAGGGGAACTGCTCCGGTTTCAGAATCACATGGTGTTCATGGAGTCGTGCATCTTTGTGTCTCTTGTTTGCAATACAAAGTGTGACATGCTCCAGGTTAGCTTTTTTGCATTAGGATTTCCATAATGTATATATGCCTTAAGGTTTAGCAAATGTGCACATGCAAGTGCCTCTGGTTCCCTATGATAGGTATTACAAAGATCTTTATTAACATTGATAAAGTGATTTGATGTGTGAGCTCTAAAACAGTCTGCTGACCAACTTTTATATCGTTTGTGGGTGAGAAAACATTTTTTAGCTCCATAGCAGATATCTTGCTACATTCTTCACAAGAAATTATTGTGAATATCAATATAATTTATATCAATACATTCTCAGTGTATTGGTGAACTGTTTTGAGAAATCATATTCTTGAATTGTCCAGAGACACAGAAAGTGTCAGTCTTTTGACTGTGTTGCAGATAGTTCCATTCTTTCGGTGCACTAAAACTAAATTCATCTTCTGAATTCAAAATAAACCCAGTTTGCCTTTAAGCAACTTGCAAATAACGAGAATGGGATTTTGTGGACTCTGGTTATTTATGCATGATTATTCACTTTCCTTATAGACAACATTTTACTGTCTATCCTGTGGATTTATCGCTCCCTCCCCAAAGAATGTGATGTAGTATAGCCTCAGCATTCTTTTCATTCAAAGGCATTTTTTGCAATTATCTGTCCAGCAGCAGCTGTCATTGACTACCACCAACTGTATTAGATGTTCCTCTTTCATGATGACTACAATTGTTTTGCATTGTGTTGACATTTTTTTTCCTTGTCCATGTTTAGGTACCCCAGTCAAGATGTGTATTGTTCAGAGCAGAGCTTGTCTGACCCTGGTCAGTCTGCGGGGGACAAAGACCCTAAGGGCCAGAGGCAGGAGCAGGACTCCATGCAACCTGAGGTGTGTTCAAGTTTTGTGCCTTTTTGAATTTTTGATAGTCTGTGAATCAGTCAGTCACATTAAGCATAGCTTATAATAAACAACTTAACACAAATGTTTGATATCAAGTAACAACCATGTGGTTGGAATTTCTATAGATGAAGAAATAGGCGGTACAAAAATCGGTGTACCTAGAAGTAGGGCTGTGCGATACGGATAAAATTCTATATCCCGGTATAGCCAAGTTTATATCCCGATAACAATATATATTCCGATATAGTATTTTTTTCTGATGTGTTTTTACTTTCCATTGTGCTCTCTTCCATCTCCTCTGCTGGGTGAACCCTTATATGCTTTTATTCTCAAGTCTTACTTTGAGAGCAACCGGAAGTCCGGCTTTGTTTGCGCTGTAGCCTACTTTTACTGTGCAGTTTGGCTGCTAATAAAGATGTGTTTTAAGCGATAATAATTCATTCACACGCAACATGACATCCTCCATGCTGCTTTACCTCTGTTTACTTCCGAGCTACAACTTTTTATTTTTTTTTTTTTTTTTTACTTCCGAGCTACAACTAACACAAACCTGTCCTCACGGGTGACGTAAACATGCTACCACAAAGCAGTAGCGTTGCTGCGGTTAGAGTAGCCATCATATTATTATGTCTATGCTTCATACAATACACGTTTTTAACTCGCATGATACATTTGGATTATCCAGCGGTCATTCCGAAGTTGAGTTGTACTTTACACGGCGTATCAAACCACAACCAGAGTAACGTTTATGTTAGCGTAGCAACAGAGCTAACTAAGTAGCTACATGTTAAGAGGCTTATATCGTACAGTAGACATTTTTCTACCGCATTATGATATATATCATAATATCGCACAGCTCTCCCTAGAAGCTATTTTCTAATTATTTCTCAACAAAAATAGGCTGGTTATTCAGTTTTTTAGATGTTTGTCCTAAAAGGCTGAGGGTGCCTGACATTATTGGATTGTTTCAATGTCACCAATACCCCTTTTCCACCGGGGTGGTTCCAGGGCTGGTTCAGAGCCAGAGCCTGACTTAGCACCAGTTCTTTGTGTTTCCACAGCCGAAGCACCGGCTTCTGGTGCTTTAAACCGGTGCCAGGCAAGCACCAAGTCTTTGCTGGTCCAGAGCTAAGTACCGATTACACTGGGGGCTTGGGGCAGGGTTATTGCGACCAACAAGACGGTTTGATCACAAGTGTATTGAAAGGACTCACAGGGAACGAGGAAACACAGAAGTTTTGCACAAATCATTGTGTGCTGAAATCCGGAACAATAGTGTCCAATCAGTACCATGATTGTGGACAGGCCCAGGTAATAGAGGACCTACATCCCTCTGGCAGCCACAATACAATCTCTGTTCTCATACGGAGTTGCCGCTCTAAGCGATTACGACAAAGAGGTTACTCTGGTTGTTGTTTAGATACGCAGTATAAAGCAAAACACAACGTTGGAATGACTGCTGGATAATCCAAATATATCATCCATCCATCCATTTTCTACCACTTATCCTCACATAGGGTTATGGGGGAGCTGGAGCCTATCCCAGCTCAGAGTCGTTGACTCTCCATGGCATTCACACTACATGACTCTCTCCTCCCTGGTCAGAGTCTTGAGGTGTTCACACTACAAGATTGGTTGGTGACGGGAGTGTTCACATTACAAGACTCTCTATCAGCAGGCATGGTCGATTACCGCACTGCTGTTCAGTAAGCTGCCTCTCATTAATTCCTGGTTCATAAATGAGCCGCTCGTTGTTTTCTAGTGTTTCCAGTGATCACTGAAACGGCTGACAGGAGCTTTTCTTTTTTTCCACAAAGTTTATTGAAGAACATTTATTAAACTTAAACAATAAAAAAATAAAATAAAAATAATAATAATAAAAAAATAAACAAAAAAAACTGTGGCATTTTTCTGTGTTTTACTGTAAATATGAGTGACAGTATTAATGAATATATGGACACATTGTCTTCCAAACTCTAGAACAAAGCGTATTCTGCTATCTTTGAAGATGGATTTCAGCCATTTCAGTGATCATTGTAAACACGCGATCATTTGCTGGCGAGAAAACAACAAGCGGCTCATTTATTAACCAGGAATTAGTGAGAGGGGGCTGACTGGAGTGCAGTCAACAGCGAGCTTTTCATTGTAAACATTGACACGGAGCAGAACACAGCCCTCCTGGTTGTTTGTGAGCTACCATGTAGTGAAAGAACAAAAAGAGAAAAGTTGTTGTTGTTGTTATTAATGTTGCTGCTGCTGCCACTGCTCTGCTACAGCTGCTGCTCCATTCAACCATGTCTGCTTTCATTGGCTGGAGCTTTTTTTATGTCAGTGCGACTTGACTGGATATTTAGCAGGCTAGATTTGCTAGGCTAGATTCAGTTTCGTCGGTGACAAACAGTCAAGACGTCAACGACCTAATGACTGGCATTTTTGAGGTGTTAACACTTAACGACAAAGCTTAGCCGAACTGATGACTGCCGCACCCTGATCTGGGGGACATGCCAAAAATCATGTAGTGTGAACCAGGCATTAGGGCAAAATGCAGGGTACACCCTGGACAAGTTGCCAGTTCAGCACAGGGCACATAGAAACAGACAACTACTCACACTCACATTCACACCTATGGGCAATTTAAATTAGCCAATTAACGTAATCCTCATGCATGTTTTTGGATGGTGGGAGGAAACTAGGTTACCCGGAGAGACATGGGGAGAAAATGCAAACTGGGGCCGGGAATCGAACCCAGTACCTTCTTGTTGTGAGGCGACAGTGCTGACCACCGCACCACCGTGCCACCCCCGAATGTGTCATGCGAGTTCAAAACATGTCCATTGGAAGAAGTAAAGACATAATGGTATGAAGGCTAATGTAACTGCAGCAATACTGCTGCTTTGTGGTAGCATTTTTACATCACCTGCAGGGACTCGTTTACGGCACTTGTAGCTCGGGAGACAAAACGAACTTTACCAGTGACGTTACATCAGGAAAACAAAAGACTAGATTGTATAAATATCTTGTGATCGGGATATAAAATTAGCTATATCAAGGTATACGGTTTTGTCCATATCGCACAGCTCTACTTCACAGGGTGGCCACTGCCCCTTCACAGGGAGGACCCAGTAGAGGTGGGTCAGGCATGTGATCACAATGTCCTAGGTGCTTTCTTGTGGAGGATTTCCATGTCCAACAGAGAGGGACATTCTGACCTCCTTGCTTTGCCTGCTGCCACAGTCAGTGGATGGGTGTTTAGCGAGGTTAACTTTGCTCGTTCATCTTGTTTGCCGGCTGGGATGGTGAGCGATATTATTAGACTCATGCTTGTGGTGAAATGTGTGAGTTAGCAGAACACCAAGAGTGTAGTGGTGGGAGTTGGGTCATGCACTCTAATGACCTACTAACCCTTGCCGAAAAGCAGGAGGCAAGCCTGTGCATGGTGGGAGGGCGAGGAGGAGTATTGCATAAATCGTAGTTGCTCCCACCACGGTGGGCGTTATTGAAGAACAACATATCAGTTATTCCACCATGTCTCTCTACTTTTACGACTGATAATCTTGTATGATTGAAACCATGTCAAGGACTCTTGTAAGAAGTGAACGCCATGTTTAGCACATAAAGATTAGAGCCTTTTCCAGGTGAAAAAACAAACAAACTTAGAAAGCAGCCCAGTTGCACACTGTCAAGAACATGTAATTGGTCACATAAGTTAGGTTATAGGCCAGGACCTGCCATTTGGAGTCTTCACATTCACATAATGCTGGAGACTTATCAA
Organism: Synanceia verrucosa; assembly: GCA_029721515.1. NCBI lineage: Eukaryota > Metazoa > Chordata > Actinopteri > Perciformes > Synanceiidae > Synanceia > Synanceia verrucosa. The sequence goes on from CM056558.1 coordinate 7,786,091, forward strand.
TCTTAAGTCGGTCAGTAGACGTCATTCCTTCAGAGTGGGCAGTCTTGAGAGTCAAGAGTTTGTCTGAGGTGGACTGATTTTGAGTCTGGGTTAAATATGTGACCCCCTCAGCTCTATTGAATGGGCCCTCAAAGTGCTTGAGGATTAGAATGAATGATAATTTGGGAAAGGGAGTGTTTTGGTATTCATGTGTAAGCCCAGAAGAAGGGGAATCATTGTTAGTGGTCCAGCAACAGTCATGCCAGGGCAGTTCAACAGGCCTGGCAGTCTGTCATTGGCCTTATAACGCAGTCTTTAACAAAAGGCTTTTTCACAACCTGATTTGACATTTTCACATAAAATGCATTTTTAAAAAAAATAAAATAAACATAACCTATCGATAACATCTTGCAAAGAGTTTGAGTCTTTGTCCAGTGATAGTGCTTCAGTTTTAGGTAGTAATATTTATTTATTTATTTTTAATTTATTTCCTCCCTAGGTATTGGAAGAATTGGCGTCACACACATCATATGATATTGGACTAGAGACAGAGAGAGCAGCACTGGAGAAGCTAGCAACACACGATGTACACCAAGAACAGGTAATGTCATATATCTAGGCTACCAGTTATTAAACGATCTCAAAAGCACTGTTGATCTGTGCGATATTGAAAAAAAAATTAGCATTAAAATATACATTTGAACATAAATGGTGAAAGAAGCATAACTAGAGATCAGGGCTTTTTCAACCAATATACAAGCAAGTGTTGTTTGTTTTCATCATCCATACAACTTGTATAAAGGATTGTTGTCTATTTTTTATCACTACCTGTGCATATGGCAACAAACAAAAATGGGGAAAAAAGTCAGATATGTAACAAGTTGGTCTATAGTCTATATGGCATTTAAACTAGCTAGAGTGTGCCTCAAGTTATTTCTATTCAAATATCATTATATTTTTGATTGAATACATTGATATCAATAACGGGGATATATTCTAAGAATGGCTATAGAGCGCTGCAGGGGATGAATTTTTGAGGTGACGTTTGCATCACCCTGGTTCCCTCGACAAAAAGCCACTGGTTTTTTTACCCATTTTGGACTGTGGAAAATAGGCTCTCTGGCACACAAAGGTTTGATGCTTACACTTTATATTTTATTTGTGAATGTTTCTGTGTTTTCTCTTACCAGACTGTGAATATACTGGAAGCTGAAGCGGAAGAGACCAAGTCTGACCCAGAGTCTGATACTGAGCCAGAACCTAACCCAGCCTCCCAAACTGATGTGGACCTGCAGACTGACGTGGACCCACAGACCAATACCCATGACCATGAAGTCCCTGCGTCTTCTACTCCAGAACCAGTTCCATCAAAGAGCCAAGTGTCCACAGATGCCCGAGTCCCAGCAGAGATGGCCAGTGACGCTCCTGCTGCACCCCTCATCCTGGACTCAAACCCAACCACATCCCCCGACGAAGCTGAAAACACACCTACCTCACAGAGTGCCAGCCTGACCCACACAGGGTAAGCTCAGTTTAACTTCCTCATTCCAGAGACCTTTTCTCTGGCATTAGAAGTTGGCTATAACCACAGAGAAATCACATTGGCAAACTAAAATAACTGTATAAGCCATACATATCTATGATGGTTAAAGACAATTTCAGGTCACACTGTTTTCCCATACACATTTTATATTTTTGTTGGTTAATACATGTTCCCTTCAGTTTTTTTTCAGTTTGAATGATTTTGTTATTTTTTTTATTTAACAACTGTTAATGACTGATCACAAACTCAAAGAGAAGCTCCGAGTAGAGCTGGCCTGGAGTCATTTTTCACCAAATTGGTGGTCAGCGTTGAGAAGTTGCATGGAACTGATCACATAAAGTGAAATTTTGTCACATGGACTTTCGTGGACATTGTGGAAATTCACCTTTGTGGACATGGAACAGAAATGGATGTCCTCTGGGACAAACCTTTAAGAAGATTATGTCCATCCAGTGGCAGCTTTGGCTTTTTGCTTGCTCACTTTCTGAATGCATCATCAGGACATTTTTAAGATGAGCACATCAGCTGCCCCACCGGCAAGTGACCTCTCCACCCCCTTTTGTCCATCCATTTCTTCCTGTGCTCTCTACCAAGCTCTCCTCTTCCTCGTCCCCTTCCCTTCCTCTCTCTCCCCCCATTCTCCTCTCTCTTCCCTCCCCAGTAGAAGGAGGTGTGGTAAACGCCCTGTCCTTTCTTTCCCTCAGTGCGGTGCGGGTTGCCAGTGCAGGAGATGAACTCCCAGTAGACACCTTTGTTTTTGCTGAGCACTCTGATTCACAGTGCGGGGTCATTCCCCCCGAACTGGCAACTTGCGAAAACTCCCCTTTTGGCAGGCCTCTCTCCAGGTGAGATTCTATTACCCGGAAGCCAATCAAAGCACAGAGACAGGTAATCAAGGTACAAGCTACACCTCTCTGCTGTGCACAACCGTCGACCGCTGGCCTTGCTCTCCACTCACTTCTGCTTTTTTTAATTTTTTCCATCATGTTGCCTGCTCACAACAAAGGACTGTCAATTGCGTCAAATAAATTTAATATTTGTAATGAACTGTGGAGGATTTATTTGTGATCTTAAATTCTTCTTTATCTTCCTCTCTCCTTTACCATCTGTTCTTTCCAACTCCTCCTCCTCCCTCAACCTCATTGGCCCCATGTTTGTGCTGAAGTGTGGATGAGGCTGGCATAGAGGACCAGTGGTCAGACCAGAGCCACAGTTCAAGTCCTGAAGCAGAGGTCCAGTCTACTCCAGGCCACATGGACCAGCAGCAGCAACAGCAGCAGCAGCTGGAGGATGTGCTGTCTGATTTGGACCGGGAGAACAACACTTCTCAACACCACCAAGAACAGCAGGTTAGCAGATTGTGGATTGTATGACACCCTCTGTCTATCCCTTTTAACGGGGAAAAATTCTAGCTACCTCAGGAAGAGATACAGAGGAGGGATCCCTCTTCGAGGATGGACAGATTATACAGTAGATGTGTGCAGAATAACAAGAATAAAAATACACTGAATATGACTTTTAACATGAACATACGAGAAGGATGGATGCTAGTACCTCATAGTGTGTAATAGGAAGTCCCCCAGCAGTCAAGGCCTATCATAGCATAACTAGGGGCTGGTCCAAGACAGCCTGAGCCAGCCCTAACTAAGCATTAACCAGAGAGAATGCCAGCACACTATAAAAGGTGAAGACGGTCTTTTAAATGCTCTAGTGGTGTCGAGCAGCATTAAGATCTAACAAGACAAATGTATTGACTGATGCAATCAGAGAGTGGTAATTTTCTCTCATGCTATCTCTGTGATATGATGCACTCCATCTTGATTGATAGCCCTCAAAAAAAAATATTGTTATGCAGAAAGAGACTTAATTGATTGGTGACTGCTTTTTCAAGGCCCTTATAGAGAAAGGCAAGTTTAGATATCGGCCTGCTGTTGGCTAGATCTTCTGGCTCAAGAGTGGGCTTTTAAAGAAGAGGTTTAATTGCAGGTACTTAAAAGGACTGTGATACTAGAACTGATAGTAACAACAGATTGATCAGATTTTGTAAAGAGGTGTTAACTAAGGGTGAAACCTCTTTCTTTATTAATGAGTAATAAACTGCTCTGGTATTAAGGAGAGCTTCCCTGTTTGTTTTAAAACTAAGCTAAACCTAAGACTACAGAATACATGGTCAGTCCTGTGTATACACATTTTCATGCCTAGTTCACACTGCTTGCAATTCAGCTTTGATTTTCCACTGGCTGAGTGAACAGTACAGCGATCTGATGAGTTTGAAAGTAAAATGCATCCTCCTCACAGCCTCCATGAATGTTCTAAATATTCAGCGTGCACAGCTGTTCTAGAAAAGAGCAGCTGTTGAATGTTCTAAGTAGCAAAGGCTGAGTCAACTTGCTGCTTTCGGTTGCTTTTTTCATGGTGGAAGAATAATGAAAGACGAGTGTATCCGGGGGAATTTACTTATTTTCAGGGGGGTTGGGTGCATTGTGTATTTGCCCGGATCTGGTCACTAATCTGTATATGGCTGGACTCCTGCCAAACGTCTTTGGCTATTTACATAATAGGCTGTCTAAGTTGGTGGATTTCTAGGATCAGACCGTCTTGCAAGGTCCAAAGGGGTTGTTACGTAATCCATCAAAATATTATGCACAGCTCAGTGCATCTCAATGCTTTAGTGGCCAGGGGCTAGCTGACTACCCTGCATGTGCATGTGTGTTAGTGGCTGGTCATAGCATGCAATTCATGTAGTGGTTCGCTGATGCCAGGATACAAATAATCTTAGTAGTACTTTGTAATATTATATTGATTTACAGTGTGCTGTGCTCTTGTGTGAATATATCAGCACATTAGGACACGTGATTGTAGTTTAAGAGATAAATCAGTCTGTGTGAGTGATACACCCATCTGTGTGTTTCAGGGAGGGCATGGCAGTATTGCCAAAGAGACTGATCCTTCAGTGCCCAGCAAAGAAGACATCCCCACCTTCGATGAGTGGAAGAAACAAGTCATGGAGGTGGAGAAGGAGAAAAGTGAGTGCATAAATTATTAAAGCACACACTTAAATATATGCAGAGGAAAGGGAGACTTCACATCAGCAACTAAGTGCAATGTCCCATTAAGATCTGTTTTAAGGTATAATATGCAAATCTTGTTTGAAAATGACTAGACCTTTGTTATATATTTTGTTGAGTTGTATAATTACAATATTATGTTCCCAATAATTTTCAAACCCAGAGAAGTGTCACTTTGGATCACCTATCTGGATGTCTGCCGGAAGCTGTCATAAATTGATATTTTAATACAGTTTTAAGACATATTTTTGCAATACATTTTAGATCTTGGTTGTTTTAAACTTTATATTTTAACCACATGAAGGATTTTAATCATTGGACATCTGGTTCTGAACTTATCAGAGTAATAAGCTGAGCGTTAGTGGTAGCAGCACGTCTTGTGTCCACCAAAACAATGTTGGAGAAACACTCCTTTTATTCAGTGTTTTTTCCATGTTTTTTAGTCACTGGTTCTGTTTGTTTTGGAGAGGAGGCGATCTGTCTGACTGATGAACACTAGTTAAACGTTAACTTGTTGCCGTGTTAGTGAAGACAGCGTCTTCTGTGATCCCACATTACATCACAATGTCAAATTCATAGCTCCATCTTTTGTTAATTGTTTTGATTGATAAACCCGGCAGAAAATTTCTTACTACATGTTTAAAAGTGGCTCCTGAAGCTTACATCAGGGCTTTTGGTCTCTCAAAGCTGGATAACACAAAGATAGCCTGAAGATGTTTGTCTCACTTTGGGACACAGGTCCAGGCGTAGTTTGTTGCATTGCCTCTGTAGCCAAAGGAAGCCTTCATATGTCAGTTTCTACATCCTACTAGTGCATTGTCTACCTCTTTCATTCCTCTTTTGCTTCCTTCCTTGTGTTCTATTCCTGTCCACCTCTCTCACCATCTCGTTCTCTCTTCGCTTTCTGCCTGGACAAGCCGTGTGCAGTGGTCAGCAGAGCGTGAGCCGAAGTGTGTTGCGTAACCCCTCTACTCTTTCCTCTCAGGCAATCTCTTTTTTCCAGTGTCTGTAATGGGCCTAAATGTAAGCCCCCTCTGTCCAGGTCAGTCTCTCCATACCTCAACCAACGGCAGCCCCCATCCAGTGAAGAAGGTCCAGAAAAACTTCAAGAATAACTACGCCTCTGTGGAGTGTGGTGCCAAGATACTTTCTGCCAACAGCGAGGCCAAGGTTAAACACACTCCACACTTGTTGTACACTCACACTTATACAACTGAGGATGCACACCAACAGCTACTGACACCGACAGCTTTGTATCAACAAAAAAATGTGATGTTGGTGGTGGATATTAATTTACGCTCTCATTCTACTGTCTCATATTCAGAGCACTTCAGCTATTCTCATGGAAAATATGGACCTTTACATGCTAAATCCTTGCAGCAACAAGATCTGGTGAGTGCATTGACTCACACTACTGCCACACAGCTGGCCTGATTTTTTTTTTTTTTTGATCTGCAAGGTCATTTTTTAATATGCATTGTCTGTTTACCTCCCTCCAGGTTCGTGATAGAGCTCTGTGAGCCTATTCAAGTTAAGCAGCTGGACATTGCTAACTTTGAACTCTTCTCATCAACACCTAAAGACTTTTTAGTTTCCATCAGTGACAGGTATCGTTCAATTTCAGACAGTATTAAACTTGATTGACATGGTCTCATAGGCATGTGGTGGGTGGGTGCCAAGGAAAAAGCCCTGCATAGTGCCACGGTACACAGGCATCCAGTCTAGTTCTTTTGCTGTGTCATTCAGTGCACTGTCACCTGCAGTTGATCAACAATTAAGTAAATGGGGAGTTCCTGGTTTATCAGGAAAATACATAGTAATAACATAATCATTAAACATGTACAGAAACCTGCAATTAACATATTTCTTAGCCTGAGTCATGGCCACACATGGCTCATTATATCTCTAAATTATCTCATTATATGCTCCTTCATCATTAACCAGGACTGATTAAAATCATCTCCTTCCTCCTGTATTATCAGCTCTAAATTTAGTGCTACCAGAGCTGGTGTTGACTGTGTTGTAGATTCCACAGGCAGGATATTATTTCCAGCATCATCTCACACCACAACTCATAAATTCCACCCACTGGCATAGAAGGACAGACCTCCAGTCACACAGAGTACAGTGGCATTTACATCCAGCCTTTGAGAACATGTCAAATTGTGCATCGAAGTGCACGGTGGTCCTCAGATACTTACTCTTTTCTCTTGTCCTGTCTGCAGATATCCTACCAACAAGTGGGTAAAACTAGGTACTTTTCATGCCCGGGATGAGCGCATTGTACAGAGCTTCCCGCTGGATGAACAGCTTTATGCTAAATATGTGAAGGTACTGCTTTTTTTTTTCTTCTTCCTCCTGCTATAACTGTCCACGTGTCTCAAGGAAAGGAGCGATAAACAATGAATTAATTCATTCTCAGTAGTATATTACAGCTCTTAGATGATATAGAATACACATAGACACATTCATAAACATGAGTTAAAGCTGTATTTAAAGCCCAGAGGACACTCTTATGACTTCATGGTAAATTAACCATGCCATTGGTGCTGCCTGTAACCCCTCCCTTGACTTGATGAAGCAATGTGACTCTGTCATGCTTACACGCCCTCATAGTCATTCAAACAGAGTTTCGCTTGTAAGAACTAAAGGGCCGATACATAGGTTGATTTATATTTAGATTTGAGATTTGGGTGTCACAAGTTTGTTCAAGTCTATTGTACTTTGTGACAGTTATGTGATGTTAAAGGATTATAGTTATTTGCCTTTTGGTCAAGTCACTTATATACATAAACCCTTAGGCAACTGTGGAAGAGAACACAATTTTGTGATTCATTTTTTTAAGTCTGATCTAAATAGTTTATTCCTGTGTTTAGGATTTAAAAAAGCAAGTTTTTCCCAGATAATTTTTCATTTTGTTCCTTTTGATGTTTTCTTATCAGGAGGTGCCAGATGAATTTTGATTTCTCTGTGTACTCCAGACACAAGGTGTATATATATATTGTTTTGGCATTTAATGGCAATTAAAGGTCACCTGGAAGAAAAGATGTGTTTTGTCCTATTCAGAACAGTGGGTGATGTTACACTTCACCCTCTTGTGGCTGAATTAGTATTACAACAATTAACATTTGAAAAAAAAAAACAACCCTGACAAAACAAAAGGTTTTCTCCCTGGCAGAAACTTTTTTTTCCTTAAGTCATGAACACAGGAGAGAAAACTATTTTCAGAATCACCAGGTTTTTTGTAATCACTTGTGCCTCACATCTTCCATATTTTACAGTCCTTCCTACTTAGAGCAATTTAAACTGTGATCTTCTAAATGTTAAATTTCAGTATCATCTCTGCATACCTGCATCCACATTTTCACCCATAAATATGTGTTGATGGAATAAGTAGATCTGCTTTTCTGAACTGTCTCTCCTCTCTCGCTTCTACCCTAAATTTTGTTCTCTACATATTCACTGTGCAGACTTGGTAAACACTTAATTAATTTCTCAGATGATTATCCGTTTTATGTGGCCAGTGCAGGTGCTCACTGCGTTTTGTGTGCACCGTTATGAAATAATTGTGTTTTTGTTATATAAATCACTGTTAGTCAAGAACGTTTCAGGATGTTCTGCTTTGGTCACCACATTCACCCAAGCAGCTGAAAATTATTATGTCTCATTCTCATGTTTGACATCTGTCCTTAGCTTGTCTGTCTGTCCCTCTGTTTTGCCTGTGCTTTTTTTAACTCCTTGTTTGAAACCTCTTCCTAGTATCTTGCTGTGGACTGATATAGAACAATGATCCAGCAGTATACCAGCAGTGTGTTTGTCTAATGAGACAGTCAGACTGTTAAGCAAATGCTTGACTTGCTCGTAGCTTGAATCAGTCTTGACTGATTTCTTTCTCTTTGTTTTACTCCTCTCTCTGTCTGTCTGTCTCTTATCTTCCTCTCGCATCAGATGTTCATCAAGTACATTAAGGTTAGCACTCTTCTCTCTCTGTCAGAGGTTATGATCTGCTGGGAAACACACTCTTGTAATGGTCATACACTGGTAATGGGTGAGCTTTGGCAAGACATCATCTTTAATGCATGTGAAAGATATGAAATAATATTAAAGTAGATTGTGCACATAAACTATATTGTCCATGCTTGGCTATTTTAGTATTTATTTTCACATATTTGGTGGACAGTGGATTTATGGAGTGGGCACACACACTAATTTATGTACTATTGGTATTGCTATTGTGCATATTTTCAATTTAAGTTATCCATTTCCCCTGAAGGTTGAACTCCTCTCTCACTTTGGATCAGAACACTTCTGTCCACTCAGTCTCATCAGGTAAGATAGCAAATGGCTCTTCCCAATGCTCTCTTTTTTCCAAAGCTAGATTTCTTGGTTCTAAATTGACATTAACAGGTATAATGTGCCATAAATCATAAAATTAAGCTGGTCTCAACTCAGTTTGACCATTTCCAGTCCTTCCTTCCTTCTTGTTGTGAAGTTAGTTATACAGTGTTTGGGCTCAAATGGGTTCAAGAAATAGAACACAAGTCAAGAACAGGGATTAGTATGCATCTGTTCTTCTAACCACACACAAGTCATTTGACTTTGATTTTATACTGGTAAAAAGTAAACTGTACAGTGTGCACAATGTTTTTTACGCTGCAGAATGACTCTATTGTACCATAATTCAAGGAACTATGCTGCATCGTGATTTTTATTTTTAGTTTATCATGCAATATATGTAGTTGATCTTTTGATGCTATTATTGAGATTGCTACATGTTGTTGTCTTTGTTTTTGTTTTTGTCTGTTTCAAAAGGGGCTGTAAAACAGTAAACTTACTAGAGATTACCGTTTTCCTAACATTTTTCTTCAACTCTGATCTGAGCAGCATATTTTGTGTTATAATAATAACCCTTAACCTTTTCTGTGGGTAGATCTGTTTGTGTAACAGTGTATGTTTGTTTTGTGTAGGGTGTTTGGTACCAGCATGGTGGAGGAGTATGAGGAGATTGCTGATTCCCAGTACCCTTCAGAGAGGCTTGAGTACTTGGATGAAGACTATGGTAAAATTATATCCTGCTATGTCTTTGAATGGGAATGATTGAAGGACACCTTGTCAAACTTTTTTTTTCTCAACATTGATTGCAAATTTCCTGTTTTACTCAACGGAAGATATTCATCTTCATAACTGCTTAAAACGAACAATAAATGCACTGCAAATCACTAGACCAGAAAAGACCCAGTAAAGAGAGTCCAGTTGCATTTTTGCTCTTCGACTTTAATCACAGAGTAACTGGCGAGAGTTAACGATTAATATTAGCTGGCCTTTTGCAGTGGATTTTCCTTCTTGCAACATTTTGTGATATTTTTTGTGTTTGTGTACATTCCAATATTGTTGAAAGAGATTTATTTTTGATTGTGTGTATTATTATGTATTTTGTCACTATAACCTGCTGTATGTCTTTTCCTTCAGACTATCCACCTGGCTACCAACCATCAGAGGACAAAGCCTCTAAAAACCTGCTTGGCTCAGCAACCAGTATGTACACATGCATTAACAAAGGCTAATTTAAAGCAAATAAGCTACAATAACATGGTTGACGTCAACAGAAGATTAGATGAACTCATTAGATGTGTTGATTCATAGTGTGTTAAGCTTTTTTATTATTATCTTTAGATAACTGAGTTAAAGGGATACATTAAACATTAAAGGGATAGTTTGGTGGGGTTGTATGAAGTCCATAGTCAGTGCCGACAGATGATGGTCCGCACACTGTCAGTTTGGAGAAACAGAGCAACGTACTATTATGTGTTTTAGACAGTTATTGACAACATTTTCACCACTTAGTCTTGCCTTGGCTGTGAAAATATTCTAAATATTCTGACAGTGTATAAGTACCTCATACAACCCCATATTCAAACTTATGAACCACCTCTAAGGTTGAGAAACGGCAACTTCTTTCTGGACTTTTACTTTGACAAGGTCAAGCGAGGAATGCTTTCCCATTCTGTAACAATGTACACTTTGAGGACTTCAGATCTTAAAATGATAACTGATATAGTGTAGATGAATCTGATACTATATGTAAAAGAAAACAGTAACGCTTATACATTTTTTTATACAGCATAAGTTAGTTGATGGGGTTCCATACAGTCATCAGTGCAGCAACCCAGGGAAACCTCAGTGTGGGCTGAGTCAGATATGGACTCGTTCCCTGGAGGGCAGTGTTTTCTTAACCTACTTGGAATCACGCATACACATACAATAGATGTAGACTGCAGTCTTCCCCTAGACTTTTTGAACCACACATGGGCAAACACACTGGTGCCCCTCTGTCTACTGGTTTAGCAAAAGGGGGACCAGTGCACCATCACACACAAATACTGTACACACTTACCACCAGGGCTCAAACCACATAACCATGAAAAACACCAGACAAACACATAATTTCTTTCTTTAGCTGCGCAGGCTCATGGAGGAAATGAACAAGGGAGAATGGGGACTGAAGGAAAGCCTTAATGGAAAGAATGTTCAAGTCAGAAAAGTAGATAAATGTTAGAGGGATTCAGAGTAGCAGTGGTAGAGAGGAGTGTGTAAGGGGGGGGGAAGCCCAAAAAAATCCCTTCAACAAATGCCTTTGTGTTCTGAGACACTGCTGCCTGTCAGCTTATTTACTGGGAACACTATGTCAATAAATGTATTGTGTACGTGTGTGTGTGTGTTCTTGTCTTTTTAGATGCCATCCTAAACATGGTAAACAACATTGCTGCTAATGTGCTGGGTGGTAAGCCAGAGCTGGAGGGTGGAACGGAAACAGGAGGTACTCATCCCTCAAACACATGATGCTTCCTTTTTTGACTTTGCACCCAAATCCTGCTCAATAGCTCTCATGTGAGGAGACAAAACTCTGACATAAATAATACTACCATGGTCTGTGTTTGCGGAATGTTCGACTTAAGACACTTTTCACTTATCAGCATAATACTAATTTAAAAAATAGATTGTAAGATTATTCATATTATATAATATAATATCCTTGGGAACATTTGCCTTCCTAAATTGCAGTTTTTAGGAGAAGTTGCCACATGCAGGGGTCACTATAACTTTTTTTTATTTTGTAAGAATTTAGAGATGCTTTACACTTAGTAACAGCGCTCAATCAATCAATTTGTTTAATTCAGCTCATAAATACTAAATATTTATATAATTACCTCATGTATTATTCTTAATGGTTAGTTTTTTTTTAGCCTGCTCTATATTTATATTGTCTATTTTATCATCTTTGAGCTCTCTCTTGAATATAAAGCACTGTGTAGATAAAGTTTATTATATGGCATACTTTTTCTCTTTAAGAATATTTAGCGTGAGTCCTTTATCAAGTTTTATGTACTCAGATTAGTAGATAAAATGTATTTTTTATAAACATTTTGCTCATGAAAATAATACAGTCATGTAGCAGCAAATTAAATCTTGAACCATATTTTCTACTCTTGGTTTAGGGGGAAATGTCAATTCATCATTTCATGTGAAGAAAATAAAATCTGATGGAAACATATTTAGCATATAAACACTGATCCCAGAGCTGATTCTGAGCTGATTCTGCTTTGGCTGTAGGCAACATTGGTGTGTCATGCCTCCACAAAAATAAATAAGCTGCAAACAGAATTATTAAGATTTTGCACCACAGAGTACTATATTTGAACCATAGCATGGAATTGCTCCGGGAAATTAAATTGCCATACTGTCTCTCTTTTCCTGCGCTCCCACTGTTACTCCATTTCTCTGTCCCTCACCGTTCGTCGGCCTGTCTTCCCAACATATTGTTTAAATTAACTGTTTCTGAAACTGGGTCACTGTGTTTCCTCCTCTAAAGTGCAAGCATATGCATAGCCTTGAATGTTCATGTGTGTGTGGAGCTAAGAGAGCCAGATGTTTATTTTGCTGTTGGCAGGAGGTCTCAGCACCATTTCAGCACAACTTTGGCTAGCTGTGTTTTACTTCTTGGCAAAGGAGCATAGATGAATTAAGACTTAGGGGGGAGGTCTATTACGCTAAGCCTGCTCCTTGTCCTGCTTACCCCACAGAGACCTTTCCTCAGGCATAGAGTTAAAGGGAAAACTAGAATACTTACTTAATTTTCTTCACATTCCCGCATGATTTCTTTTTAGTTTTGTGTTTTTCTCTAAAGCTAAAACAAGAGTCTTCTGAGAACAATCGTCCCTAAAGGAGAGTAATATCAGTCCACAAAGTCAGCCTTCCATTTATTGTCATAGGAGCAAGCAGGAAAGGGAGAGACCAGTTCTAACTGGACGAGACTGGTTCACAGTATTTCTGACTTTCCCAAACATGGGCTTGCCAGTCGTACTGTGCAGCGAAAAGGCTCTCTGTTCCACACTTTGCCTCCTTCAGCCACATAGGGGAGAAACCCTCCACTGCCAAGTTATATGGTTCTCTGCATTGTTAAACAGGCACCACATGTTATGAAAGTCCAGTTCTGGGTTGTTTCCAACCTGTGTGTTTTTCTAATTGCTAGGTAATACTACAGCAGAGGGGGATGAAGAGCAGGGGAGCACAGAAGTTACAACTGAAACACCTCAGGACTCTGCAGTGTAAGACCAATTAAAGACCAAGAAATCATTATGAATGCATGCATGCCTGTATGAGTGAAGTGAGATTGAAACAAACTGGTTTTTACGTCAATTTTCATCTATAATCCTGCAAAATACACGAAAGCTCTGTTAGTCAATAGCTTTTGAATTTGCATCTGTCTTTCCTCCAGATTGGAGCCCACAGAGCCAGAACATCCTGCAACCCAGGAGGACTCTAATGTCTCTGGTGACTCTTTCACACATTCCCCCTCATCTCCTGACTCACATGAGGACAGACAGATTGTCACTCTGGTGGAAGAGGAAGAGGAGGACGAAGAGCCCAGACAGTCTACTGTTACACTGATGGAGGAGGAGGGAGAGGAGGAGGAAGAGAAGGAGGAGGCGACGAGGAGAGAGGCAGACAGGAACCAGTGGGAGAGCCAGACTTACTGTCCCTTCTCTTCCCTCTCCTCCCTGTCTCTGTCGTGTATGGCCACACTGCCGGAGCTGCTCCACCGCTGGTGCTCCGCCAGGCTGGCCAAGGAGAGACTCCGCAGCCTCAGGCGGAGGCAGCTGAGCACTCAAACACAAAAGCACCGTGATGCAAATACTCCTTCCCTCACATACACTCCTCCTCTTATCCCTGCTCCTGTTCCCACTCCTCTCAAAGAAGCTCTTCCCCTCATCGAAAAAGCTCCAGAGCTCGAGGCACCCCTTAAGGGCCAAAATGAGGGTGAAGTGCTCACCACAAACACTCACACCCCTGACGTACACACTCCAGAGCTCAACATCCTCCTGGAGCCCAGTAGAACAGCCACAATCCCCCCTCACAGTTTCTCAGAGTTTCATAGTTCCCTGACATCGCCTACCCCCACCCGTGAGGAGAAGCTGCTTCCTCCCATTAAAGACGCAGCCCTCGACCCCGTCCCCACTCCACCCCTCCCAGCTGTCACTATCCCAGAGACGCAGCAGGCCAGCAGCACCACCCCCACTCTTACAGTGAGCTTTCCCCAGCCTGTAGCCTCTGAGATGGCCTCTCCTGGTGTTGTGGTTCTCCCTGTCAAGGAGCAGCCTGTTCAGCCTCTTCCCACTGCATCCAGGCCTGAAGACCTTGTCCCTCCTCCCACTGAACTGCCAGCAGCTTTCCCCCTGGCTGACACTCACACAGACACTGCAAAGTCAGGCACCGACAGTGGGGAGTTGCAGAGACACAGTGTCCAGGCCTCTCAGTCTCATGGGGAGCAGGCAGACTCTGTCACAAACACTGGAGAGCACCATCGAGTGGAAGATGCAGTGGATGAGGACCTGTTGGGCACTAATGGTAATGGGAATGTCCACCGGACAGCTACAGATTTCTATGCAGAGCTGCAGAATGGAGGGGATTATAATGGTGGTGCGATGATTGGGAACGGCGTGCTGCTGAACGGGGGAGCGGTACACGGCTCCAGCCAGAAGGAGAGTGTTTTCATGAGGCTGAACAACAGGATCAAAGCCCTGGAGATGAACATGAGTCTGTCCAGCAGATACCTGGAGGAGCTCAGCCAGAGGTAAACCACTGGACCACAGTGAGCCTTAGAATTACATGGTAACAACTAGATAGCACTTTGTTCTAGGTTTGCTTATTAGGGTGCTTTCACACCTAACCCGGTTTATGCAGTTTGAGCAGTCTGTTCGACAGGTTAGTAAGGATCTTTGCCTGGTGTGAAAGCAAACAAATCAACCAGTATTTTTTTATTTTAGATATTTGAAATTACTTATAAAACTGCTGATGGTGAAATCTGTTCAGGAAGTGAGCTTATTGATCTGTGTATTTAAGGTCATCTTTGTAAACTTGATTAAGGTTCAAAAAGTGAAACACTTGTATCTCTCAGTTCTATAGCTGCATTTTTAAGTGTGTGACAGTGTACCCACAGTAATACGCCACAGGCTTGTTTTTGTGTGCTTCCTGATATTCATCATCTGGGAGTGTGCAAAGGGGCTTTTGTACATTCCTGACCGTCATTCATCATGACATGCAGTCTTATGAAACGTTAAATCATTGATCAATTTTCCCCTCTTCGTTTGTAAAAAGTCAGTGTGAACAGAAACCCAACCAAATAAAAACTGTGGGTTCCTTATGTTTTTTTTTTTGTTGCATTTGTGTTGCTCAGGTACCGTAAACAGATGGAGGAGATGCAGAGAGCGTTCAATAAGACCATCATCAAGCTGCAGAACACCTCCCGCATTGCTGAGGAGCAGGTCAGTTTACATGAAGGCAATGAGAGCACAAAAAGACGAAACTGAAACACGTTTTGTGTGTGTGTCAGATAATGGGTAACTTGTGCTTTTCAGGACCAGAAGCAGACCGATTCCATCCAGGTCCTGCAGAGCCAGCTGGAGAACGTCACTAAATTGATGCTCAATCTCACCATCACTGTTGCCCAGCTACAGAGAGAGGTAGCATACCTGCATTGTTTGTATTACCTGCTGCTCACATACAGCACTTTCAGGTTCACACTGCCGTTTTTTTCAACCAGGTATAATGTTTGTATTGATTCTGAGAGCTTATGCTCAACAAGGAGTCAGATCCATGTTAGGGGTCGCGCTTATAATCACCTCTGCTACAATGTGTGACTATCACATGGAAATGGGACAGCAAAGGGCTTTTGTGAAGGTGAACAGGGAAAAATTATGCTAGTTTTGGCAAACGTGACTCCAAAATGAATGTTTGAAGCTCCTCCAGCGAACTGTTAACTAGGACATGATGCACTAAAGGGTGGTTCATAGAGTTGGGTTAGCAAATCGCTAATACTGTATACATTGAGAAAGAGAAAGATGTCTTTGGGGCATGTGCGTACTATAGAGGGCATGCGGACATCACGCCAGTCACAACCACACAGCAACATTTGGAGAACATAAACAACACACAGTTGACTGAGCCCAAATAGTTCTGTAGATCTTTCCCAAACTGGTTGACTGTTTTCAAACTGAACACTGGTGGTGGCTGACTTATTGTTACATAGTTACTGCTTCTTCTTGTACCCTTAATCTATGTCTTTGTAATGTAATCATTATGGGCACATGTTAAACCTCTGAGACCCTATAGTTTTTTTTAAAGATTTAGAATTTAAGGAATATAAAGTTTTACTCTTTGAGTTTATACAGCATTTCACCGTTGCCCATCAAATGTTTCCTCTGCAGGTATCAGACCGTCAGAGCTACCTGGTGGTCTCTCTGGTTCTGTGTCTGTCTCTGGGCCTCCTGGTGTGCCTGCAGTGCTGCCGCAGCTCCTCTCCCACCCCCAACACCAGCGCTGCTGTCCTCCCCAAGAGCAACCACTACCCCAGCCCGAAGAGGTTCGTCACTCACTCCCCCGCTACATATGACTAAGACATTGCATCTTTAGGCTTGGCTCTAATTTAGTTATTTGTGATATTATTGTTCTCAAATGTTCTTTTTTGAGCCCCTACACACAGTTTTATGCTGCTTTTGGATAGAACATACTATGTACACTTGTTATCTGTTTGCCCCAGACTCTACTTGTGTCATGCCACAACTGTAAGATAACGCGTGTAAACAACACAAATGTGATTTTCCCACTAGGTGCTTCTCCTCCTATGATGATATGAGCCTAAAGCGCAGGGTGACCTGCCCACTTGTTCGCTCCAAGTCGTTCCACGTGTCCTGTTCAGAAGGTAACACACACACACACATTATGCTCGTCTCTCCTCAAACCTGCCCTTTCTGGTTTCTCGTATCTCTTTTCTCCCTCTTCTTTTGGCATTGAAACATAAAGCAACATCAAGGCTTGATACTGCAGTCACAGCTCATTCCAAAGATCATGTAAAGATCAGACTGCTGCAGCGCTTACCGCACAACTGTCCACCTCCAAGTACTATGCTACTCTTTCTTCATACTTTCCTCTCACACGTTTCGGCATGTTCAACCTCAAGGGACTCAAGCCCACAGGGTTGAGGCCGGTGAAAGCAGTAAAAGAATAAAGTCCCTAACTCCTGAAACCTGAAACTCCCCCTGCTGTTCATTATCCCTCAACTATGCGTGGTTGTGTGTGAGAGTTTGCCTTTGAGGCTGAGAGGCTGTCATTGCCAGCTTGTGCCCACATGCAGGCTTAAGGAGTGTAATAATAGAGCATGGTGCTTTGCTGGATCATTGTAGACATTTGCAAGTAGTGATCAACATTAAATACCACCTTTTTGTGTGATTTTAGCTTTTCGTTTTAGCGGAACTACTTGTGTTATCTCATGTACAGACATCAAGCCATGACTAGAATATTACTCCTTTTAATAAAACTACTTGCAAGGTCACTTCATGCTTGTTACATGTATGTATTCCTGTTTGCCATTCCATCATTAACCTGGCCCCTCTCTCCCCTCCCCAGTAGGTCCTGATGACTTGTACATTGTAGAACCTCTAAGGTTTTCTCCAGAGAAAAAGGTACAGTGCTTGTTCCAGCTGCTGATGTTGGCTGTGACGGCCATGCTGTGTTTTCTAGTGTCCGTCAGTCTGTACTATAAATGTGCGAGAGCAGTGAATCTACGTCAGTCACTGATTTGTGATCTCAGTGGAAATGATGGAGCAGCTGAAGAGTGTTAAGATTCAGCTCAATCCATGAAGCTGTTAACCACTTCTTTGCAGATTTTCTGACTTTGAAAACAGACTTTAATTCAAGTCCCTCACATTTTAAAACATTTGAGGTACATAAACAGTTATTATTAGATTTATAGTTTTGATTATATTTGTTTCCTCTAAATCCTAGAATCCATCAGTCCCTGTCAATCTTTCCCACCTTTCTTTGGTCTATTTATGTGACCTCAGTGTCGAGCACAGGAGTGGTTAACATGGCTTCACATCATTAGATGTATCTCTCTCTAAATGTTGTTGTTTTTTTTTTCATTATTTTATTCATTCCCTCCTGCTGTTTTCTGTTTTTCCTGCAGAAAAAACGCTGCAAGACAAAGTCGTTGGACAAGGTTGAGATGGTGAAGCCAGCCGATCCCTCCAGTCCGCTCACAAACGGGGGTCCACACTGCAACGGGTTCCAACCGTGCCTCCCTACGCCACCACCTCCACCTCCACTACCACCCCCTCCTCCTCCTCCCCCTCCTCTTCCTGCTCCTGCTCTCCCACCGCTTCCCCCTCCCTCTGCAGAGGAGGCACCATCACTGCCCACTTGTACCTCCAAGGAGTTCCCCTCAGAGACCAGCAGCTGCAGCTCATCCACCCACTCTGAGGAGTCCTACACAAGCCGTCTCCCACCTCCCTCCCCCATCTTCCCCTCCGCCGGTTTGTGCAACGGACATGACCTACCTTTTTCCCTCCAGCAGCTTCCCGCCAAGTCCCGTCAGGAAAAGCGATCAATGAAGCGGCGGAAGTCGCGGCAGACGGAGCTGCAGTTCCCCACCATGCGGGGCGGAGGCATTGGTTCTCTGGCTAGTCTGCAGCAGCTTATGAAGGGAAACAAGGAGATCAGCGTCGGGACCATCGGGGTGACAGCGGTCACTGGACACGTCTGAACACTTTAACACAACTTTCCGCACGCGCGAGCACACACACACACACTATATGGTAGCAGACTTGTGAGGAGATGAGCTCTTACTGCATCCCAAAGAACCACATTTCCCATGAGCACCCAGGCGCACCGTGGAACTGAAGTGGCTGCAGCAGCAGGAGCTCGACATCATCCTGTCCTTATCCACTCCTGTCGAAGAGCTGTTTACGGTTACGTGCCTTTATATCTGTTTAGAACCTTTAAAAAAAAAGATAAATATATGAAATTTCAAGAATTTATGGCAAAGAGAGACACTGGTGTGGGGAGAAGCATTAATACAAGTCAAACCCATTGATATGTGTTCCAGATGTGTTATTTTTCTAGTGGATAAGCACATTGTCCCATGACAGTTGAGCATCAGTAAGCTTTTATCTGCACAGTGAGGAGAGGTTCTGGCCTCAACTCTGTGTTCCTTCAGCTACAGGAGCACCAAGAAGTATTAGGCTGCTCTTTGGGATGAAACGTGTCGTCGCAAGAGAACTGTGGAACATAGCATAAATACTCCTCTTATACTTATTTCCTTCTGCCCTTCATTGCCGTTATTTTATCCTTCCTGTCTTATCCTTTTCTGACTTTTTTGCATCCTTACATGACTGCAGGTGTTCATTATGGGACCAGAGCGTTCAACATCTGACTCTTTGTTTTCTCTTCCTTCCTCTGTCTCCGCCAGTCTGTACCAAACCAACCACCACTGCTGAATGAAGAACTTGATTTTACATGTCCGAATGTGTTCGTCTGTTCAGTTCAGCAGCGTCCCATATAAACCTCATATTGCTAATATAGTCGCAGCAGTCTGCGGATCCTACTAGTTCATTGTGAACTCACACTACTCCGTTATTTTGGGCTGGGCCCAAAGAGCTTGCTCCCACACAAAATACAGAGAATTCGCATTGCATTACATGTTTGGATGTTGTGACTGTGAGGAAGGTAAAGGGCTCAAACTGTTTTTTTTATTGTCTTTTTTTCTGCTATATTTTATTATTTCTTTCATCCATAGCTGAGCCATGCTCCCCACTTATCGTTACTTATGTGTGGTTTGTTTGAATTATTCACTTAGTATGGAACAATGTACTGTTGGAGCACTTTGGGTTGCAGAGATGAATGTTTACACTTCACCGTCTCACATGCAAACCTTACTGGGACCCTGCAGCCAAGACTGACTGACCAGTTTTATTTATCTATTTATTTATTTAAATGACTACAAATGATTCTAAGTCGCTTGTTAGTCTCTCAATCCTGCAGTGTCAAAGCAGTTTATCCCAGTGAGGATGTTACATAGAATTTTTTTTATTCTTTATGTTTTTAGCTCGGGCTCTGACATGATTCTGTTTGATAGCAGTCACGTCTTGCAGCAGTAAAACAAGATAATTGAGTATTGATTTAGAAAACTACAGGCTTCTTTTAGGACAATCACACTGCGGCTTTTGTGTTTGTTGCTCAGAGCTGCTGAGTAGTTGGATGTAGTGGGGTGTTAATTATCATCCATTCTTCTCTTCTGTGCTCTCATTTTCAGCATCCTTGTCGCATCGCTAACCAGGCAATTTTAACTTTGCAATTTCACGTCTGACCTGCGTTGACATTCAGTTTAATGTTTATACGGCATAGGGAGTCGTGAAATTCTTTTTTAAAATAATAAAATGTTTTTCTTTACGTAAGCTGTTTCTGACTGGCTCTGCGTGGTTGGAATTGTGTACATTTTGACAGAGACAGAGTTTTCTTCTTACTCTCTGAAAAGAAGGTAATTACTTCTTCTGACCAACTTCTGCAACTCCTCTTCACACATCTCTATCTACTCCCCCCATCGCACCACTTTCAGTAACTGAAGAAGCATTTTTAATATGCCTGCTTTTATTAACCACTCTTTACATGTTCCCATTAGGAGCTCAGCCAGTCTCCATGACTGCTTTCCTGACGAGCTGTACATCCTCACTCTCATTGTTCACTCACTGTTTTCTTCACTTAGTAGCTCTTTGACCTTAATATGTTCACTCCACCTTGAATGACATGGATGTGGTTTGTGAGGAGAAGAATATGAGTTGTTGAATAAAGGGAACACAGTGAAGATGGGCAAGTTTGGAACACTATTGATTCTACGTGTTCCATAAGCCGAGCAAATCGTTTTGTTTTTTTACCCTTTTTTTTTTTTTTTTTTAAGAAGTATGATCTTATGTTTGTGTGTGTGTAAACCTGTATGCATGTGAGAATTTATTTGTTGTTAATCTCATATGTGTGTGTGTCTGTGTTATGAGAAAGACTACTTTGAACCTGCTTATTCTGTAACACAGCAAATAGGGAGAACGCCCTCGGAGAGAAATTCTAGGAGCCCAGCGTGCACTTTGTATGACTCCTCATGCCTTTTTGTTTTTCTACCTTATATGTCAAGTGCTATCCTTTCTTTATCTCTCTTTGTCCTTCTCTGTGTGATTACTCTGAAGAGCTGCACAGTATTTTTGAGCAGGAGTGAGTTACTACAAAACTGTAGTGCCATTAGAAACTGTGAATTTCTAAATAAAAACCTTTTTTTGGCTTAACATTTGGCTCTCATTGTGGGTGTGATTATTATCATAGAGCGGTCTATCATTTAATCATTAATCTTAATCCTGTGATGTGATATGTCTTGCTATTGTTTCCTGATTGGCTGATTTAAAAACAACAATTAAACTAATTTAGTTTTCCACTGTTACAGAGCAGATGATAAAGGGTATGTATGTAAGGCATTGCTTATTATGCAGCCTTCAAGTGATGTTGGGGGAAAAAAATATTACAAAATATGGCTGTTATACAAAAGAAAAGTTTGGGGAAAACAATTTTTACAATATCGAATAGAATTACTTTATCAATCCCAACCTGGGAAATTATGCTGCAGCAACAATAGGAAATGATAACTCATTAAAAAGCAAATAAAGTATAAAAGAAAAACAATATAAAAAGGATACAAAAATAATAATTAGGACTCATGATAAATATTCATAGTGCAACTAAACAATAAGGTGCAATGAACTATAAAACTATGTACAGTAGGCTATATTATGTTATAACATCGGGATGAAGTCTTTTTGTACATGCAATGGCATGTGGCAGGAAACATTTCCTGTATCTGTCCCTCCTCATTGTCCATGATGGATAGCAGATTTTTGAACGTCCTCGTCTCCACCACAGTTCCACGGGATTCCTGCCTGAAACCCACTACAGAGCCAACCTTCTTGATGATCTTATCAAGTCTGCTGGTGTTGCTTGCTCTGACACTGCTGCCCCAACCCACAGCAGCAAAGAAGATGGCACCGGTAGAAGATTTCCAACATCTTGCTGCACATGTTGAAGCAAGATTGGGACATTAGGGGACATATATCTTTGACAGCAACGTTTTGCATTTTACCTTTATATACATGTTCTGATTTGGCTAATATACTGATGAACCTTCCAACAGATATTAGACTAAATACTAAAGGGAAAACATTGAATGGCACCTGTGCTGCAGGTGAACTTAAGAGAAGTAATGACGCATATACTCCGGTCCAGTAGGTGGCGACATGCGCGGCGCAGAGCTCGAGCTGTTTCTTTCCGGTGCTCTCTCTCCGTTGTTTACGTTTATCCATCAACATGGAGGACGAGGTGGATGTTGACATCGAGGGAGACGAGTTTGACAGCAGTATAAAGTGAGAATATTTGTTGTTTTTGATTAATTAACATTCCAGCAGTCTTTCAGTCTGCCTTGCGGCAGCCTGCACTAGTTTACCGAGACCTGGCTCTTGTTTTTATCCCCACAGAGCTGCGGCTAGCTAGCTAGCTAGTTAGCTGTCTTTGAACTAACATGGATTACAGGTGTCTCCTGGGTCTTTCTCATACCGTATGTTCATGTGTTTTTCTCTCTGTCGCAGTGAGCTGGATGGAGGAGGTTTAGTCCAAGAGCAGCTCATACAGTCTGCGTGGAAGAGCAGCGCAGGGATACTGGTACGAGTTCAGGAAGCTAGTAGTCCTTCATGTGAGTCCTGTGTGGCTGCTAATGCTGTGTTGACTCTCTGTGTGCTTCTGTTCAGCAGCCATGGGAGCTGGACAGCTCCATCAGCCCGGAGAACAGGGAGGTGATCGAGAGGATGCTGCTGGAGGAACAGTATCCTTTAACTTTTAATCAAGCCCAAATTACACACAAGTAACTTATTGAGGTATCTGAAAAAGCACTGTTCTGGTATTGAAACAAAAGTATCGGAACTGGCGTTATATCAAAAAATTTACAATACCCAGCTATAGTGCTGTGATATTATGACCGTTCCCAAGGGTGACTTAAAGAATTTGAAATTATTTGAATTAATTTTGTTTAACCAGACAGATCCTGTAGTGTCTAATGCCTTCCAGGAAAACCAAAGATTTATGAGAATATGACAAAATGGAGCATTTTCCATTGAAAAGATTTAGGTTGAAAAGTATTTATTTTTCCCACCGACTATTTGAAGATGTTGATCAAATGTTCACACTTTTTTGAGTCTAACCAAGTCACAACATCCACATTTCTCACTCTATATTTTATATAGCACTGCTCCTAGTATGATGTCTTGGAATCTTCTTGCTGGCAGCACACAGTACACATACAGTAGTCCCATATTCACACCATTTTATATAAAACATCAAACGCTTCCTCTTCATGTAAACCATATACTCATAAAATTAGCAGATAGTTACAGCTTTTTCAATAGTGGCATTTCTGTTTTGAACTGTATAGCACAGACAGTATATTTGTTCAGAAACATAGTTTGGATAACACTTAGTATTAAATCTACTGGTCCTGAACTTGTAGATACTACCTGACAGGTGAGAGCATTCCCAACCATATTTGGGAAGGTGACGCTGACAAAGCACCCAAAGTAAAGAAGTAAGTCAATCCTTCCTCCAGCATTCCTGTTAACAAGAGTACACACCTCCATGTTGTAAACATTCATGTGGCTCTTTTGCCTGTCGGATGTTCAGATCTCCAGGCAAGACGTCGGCGTTGACCTCTGCCTCAGGATCCTCTTCTCGCTGGTCCAAACAGGAGAAAGAGCTGTTTGAGGAGGGACTGGTAAGCTTCTTATAGCAACATACAGGCCTGTAGTATAACATACTACTTTGTAAGGGTGCTGTCTAAAATACGAGGTGGCTATGGTGTATTTTTCTGCAGGCTCAGTTTGGTCGAAGGTGGACTAAGATTGCCAAATTAGTGGGGAGCCGTTCCATTCTTCAGGTCAAGAATTACGCCAGACAGTATTTTAAACACAAGGTTAGACTTGTCATACCCACATCCCTTGACATCCCTTGACATCCCTTTGAAGGCTCTGTAAATGAAAATGTAGACTACACTCTTTCATCTTCTGAATATTTGTTTTTTCAGCCTAAATCAGAGACCAGAGCTGCAGCTCCCTCTGCAGGTCATGTGCCGCACCTACAACCTCCTCGGCCCACTTCCTCCAGCCATGCGTCCACCCTGACGAACGCAGTCCGCATAGAGAAGCTTTCTGATGAAGAGGACGAGGAGGTGGACATCACTGATGACCTGAATGGTGACGGAGATGCTGACGGCAAACCGCAGGCTGTGCTCAAAATTGAGATCTGTGAGACAGAACAGCTGGCAGAAGGCAGAGAAGAGGAAGGTCTGACTGAGACAAAGGACACCTTGCTGTCTCTACAAGGTCCTCAACTCCTGTCTTCCCTCCCCTGCTCAGAGAAGATGAGTGTGATTGGACTAGATGAGAAGGGCAATAAAACCGCAACACTGCCTTCAAAGAACCCTTCTCAAACATACTCGGAGCAAACAACCGATGAGAATGAAGGCCAGAGTTCCCAGTCTGAGAGCTCAGCACACACTGGTCAACAGGAACAGACCTGTAGTGATGGCACAGGTGAGACTCACACCTGCTGTTTTCATTTAAAGCCACCTCATGGTGGCTCATGGTCACACAGTGGTTGTATTTGCTTCTCAGATTCTGCTGAAAAGACTGAGCCGAGTCCAGTTGATGGACCAGGAGAAGCCCGAGAAGAGGAGGAGGATGATGAGGATGAGGATGACGAGCTTAAGGCACCCGAGCAGGAAATAGAGATGGACGTAGAAACCATCACTGAGGATGAGAAACAAGCTATCCCAGAGTTCTTTGAGGGACGACCATCCAAGACCCCAGAAAGATACCTTAAAATCCGAAACTACATCCTGGATCAGTGGTACAACCATAATACGCTCTAGGTAACTTCTGTTGCCACAGCTCTGTAGCAAAGTTGTTATCACTTGTTTTTGTTCACCAGGTTGAAGAGCAAGCCCAAGTACCTGAACAAGACGTCAGTCCGCCCTGGACTGAAGAACTGCGGAGACGTCAACTGCATTGGAAGAATACACACCTACCTGGAGCTCATTGGAGCAATCAACTTCAACTGCGGTAACTTCAGTGAGCCTGTGACACTGTTCTTCTTTTGCTTCTGTGTCCTGTTTCATGTGTCCCCATGCTTCTTCTCTCACAGAGCAAGCTGTTTATAATCGCCCGAAGGTGGTGGACCGCTCTAAGCATAAGGAGGGCAGGGATGTGCTGGAAGCCTACCAGCTCGCCCAGAGACTCCAGAGCATGGTAGGCACCCATAATCACACTCTAAAACGATCAGTTTGCTGGACTTTGAGCTAACTGCTGATTGGCTGCATGTTTTAGCGGACCAGGAAGCGCCGTGTTCGGGACACATGGGGGAACTGGTGTGACTCGAAAGATTTGGAAGGACAGACGTATGAGGTTTGGACTCTCAGACACTTACAGTATTGATCCCTGGGTAAATGCACATCCTTTGCTAATCCTGTGTTGGCTGTGTTTTTATCAGCATCTCAGTGCAGAGGAGCTCGCTCTGCGGAGAGAAGAGATGAAGAAGCAGCCTAAGCCATGCAAGATCTCCAGATTCAGAGGGTGAGTGTGATGGATTCATCCACCATGAGTTGAATTCCTGACTGCCTTGTATTTATGTGTAAATAATTTTCACGTGTCTTCCAGGTCTTTTGATCCCTTCCAGTTGATTCCCTGCAGGACTTTTGGAGATAATGTGCAGGTCAGTGGCCATCGTGAGCTACACAGAGTAGCTCAAATGAAAGAAGAAATGCGCTATTTCATCATGGAAAAAATAAAAGTTTGTTTTTACCATGTTCCATTCTTGTTTTGTCTGGAGGAGAGTAGAGGACACTTTCACCAAATTGCCACTGTTAGTCCAGAATCTGTTTGTTTTGCTCTCTAATTACGATTGTCTCCACTTCCTGCTTTAATCTCCGTGCCACATATTAACCCTTTGTGTCCCGACTACAAATCACAGAACCCCGGAAATTACTCGCACTCATCGGCAACACTTTGATGGTGTAACTCGTCAATGGTACTCAAAGACTACACTATAATAAGGTGACCAGACATCCCAGATTTCCAGGGACAGTCCCCGGATAAAGCTGCCCCTGAAAATTTCCCAGATTTCAGCGTTTTATGACTGAGAAAAAAATGTTGTGTGATGAGTCGACTAGAACAACGGTCATTACAGTAGCTGCATAGGAAGCGTGAAGGAGCGTGTTTAGTACAGACTAGAACACTTTTTATCTCCGAGCTGGAAAGCCGGATTTTATCTCAGAAATCTGGTCACCTTAATTTATGAGCCAAACTTTCTAACAGGAGTTTTGTAGTTTTGTAGTTTTGTGGAGGGAGTTCAACTGGACTTGAATTTAGTTGCAAACCTGCTACAAGTGTTAAAGGTTGTTAAAGTAAGTAATACTGATGGTTACTTGAGTTTTATGGTAGCCCGTAACCTTGTTATTTAGAACTAAAACATATTTTGAAAATAAAGGTAGACGTTCATAAATTGAGTTTGCATGACTTTTTTAACATATCAATATTGGTAAATATTGGTTATCGGCCATAATAGCAATAATGATATTGGTACTGGCCAGAATTATCATATCAGTGCATCCCCTACAATATACATAATATCCCTTTATGCAACCTGGGGCCAAAACCTCCATAAATATTTTTTACACTCAGTATTTATTAAAATACCTTTTTACTCTTACTTCCCAGGAACCATTCCAGGTTATTGTGTGTGCAGAGACTCTTCTCATCATGGACATGGTATGTCACACACACACGACCACACTTTTGAAAATTATTATCTCTTTTATGTGTGCATTCTAATGTTCCAAAAACAATTCAATGTGTTATGGTTGTCAGCATGCCCATGTGTCGCGGGGGGAAGTCATCGGCCTGCTAGGCGGAACTTTCAATGAAGAAGAGAGAATATTAAAGGTAGGAAAGGGAGAGAACAGCAACAACGTGGAATATAGATGTTTTATTTAAGCTATAATAGTTTTTTTATTTGTCCCTCATTGGGGGAAATTCACCTGCCACAGCAGCATTGACAAATAACAGTAATTAAAAAAACAATAAACAACAGCAAAGACAGAATAAGTAATAATAATAGACTAGATATTTACATTATGTACTAAATAACAAAGGAAGACAAATATATTTGTAATTACAGATGAAAAGTTAAACAGTTTTTAGATGAATAAAATATATTATTTTACTATGTAGTACAGCATTATTTGTATTCTGTGCAGATCTGTGCAGCAGAGCCATGCAACAGTGTGAGCACAGGGTTGCAGTGTGAGATGGACCCGGTGTCTCAGACACAGGCCTGTGATGTGCTGTCATCCCTGGGCTTCAGTGTGGTAGGCTGGTACCACTCGCATCCCTCCTTCCACCCCAACCCTTCAGTACGGGACATCAACACGCAGGACCAGTTCCAGGTGAAGGGAGTGGATCATGACAGGAGTCACACTGGAGTTGCAAATGTGTGATCTGATTTCATTTGTCCTGATTGTTCCAGAGGTATTTCTCACGTGGCGGAGCCCCCTTCATCGGGATGATAGTGAGCCCCTACGACCCTGCCAACCCCTCCCCCCACTCCCAGACTACCTGCTTGTTGGTGAAAGAGAGTCAGGAGCCGTCTGGCCCTCAAAGTATACACACACACACACACACACACACAATTATGAGATTCTGGCTGCTAGGCACAGACATTAAAGGCATTTCTTCTATATAAGAAAAAGAGATAGAGCTAGATGTTTGTGTCTTTGTGGTTTTTGTGTCTCTTGTTCATCATTTTGCATCTGTATGTAGTCATTTTGTGTCCCTTTGTGGTCATATTGCATCTCTCTGTAGATGTTTTGCTCTTCTTTTTAATCATTTTGCATCAATTTGTAGTCATTGCTCTTTGTAGTCATTCTTTGTCCTGTTTTGTAGTTGTTTTACGACTGTTTTTGGTAGTTTTGTGTCCCTCTGTGACTTCCCAACAAAAAATGTCAGCAGTTACTTCAAAGAAAGCCTCTCTACCAGGGGCTCCCGGACCTGTGCCCAGTAGGCCTGTTCAGTAATCTGTCTATGCACACATGCAAACACATAAGAAGACATGCTTCAAAACTTGAAAAGAGTTAAGACCAAGAGGCCTTGAAATCAAGCTGACAATGTAGGTCAGTGATTTCAGGACACAGTAGCACATTTTATCCTCTGGCTAAGTCTCTTGCCTGTTCTTCCCCCAGAACTGCCCTACAGGTTTGACTTCCTAGCATCACAAGACATTCCAGACTGGGAGCAGACATTGAGGAGGGCTCAGTGGATCATCCACAAATACTGTCAAGCACCCGGGTGAGAGTCAGAAATACTGCAGTGATCGTTCCAACACTCCACTGCTGATCCTGTCTTGTTGTGATTTCTCTGAAAGTGTAATTAGGTAGTTTCTAAACTATCTTTTTCTACTCTGGATAGGAGTGTGCAGATGGACAGATTTTTCCGCAAAGACTCCCATCTCACCTGTCTGGAGAAGGTCTGTCCAGCCGTTCACATGTCAGAGTGACTAATGGCTTCATTAATTGATGCATCTGTGCTGCATTACTGTCTTTGTCTCATTTAATTGACCTTCTCCATCTATCACCTCCCTTTAGATGTTGTCCTCTCTGGCCAAGTACCTGGAGCCGCTGCCAGATGAAGAGGGAGATCCCTTCCTCACCCAGATCCAGGCCCTTTTCCAGTCAGACTTTATTGCCAAACAGCAACCTTCTGATCAGGAAGAGGGGGAATCTTTAAATATCTCACCCAGACCGGCGGACTTCGATGACTTTGCTTTTGATCAGCTGATTGATGAGGAAAGACATCAGGATCCGGATTCTGGCAGAGCTTCATACAGCAGTGTACGGACCACTGACACAACCTCAGAAACAAACAGCAGCACAGTTTTACATCTGGGCTCTGTGTTGTCAGCTGAACATGACTATTTACTGTGATGGACAATATTATCTGTTTTTAGTGATATTAAACAGTTTTGTATCAGTATTACCATTAGTCATGTACTTTTTTTAAAACGTTCCATTACTTTATCACTTAAACAAGAAAATAAAAATATTTTTTGTCATCTTGTTTTATTATTTTTGTGTAATAGCTTGATAGTACATATTTTGTTATAGTGTTTTGGACGTTGTTTTACAACACAACACACTAAGGTCACACCTTTGCCTTTTCCATGTAAAGAATGTCAAAAATATTTTGTCTGTCTTGATGCATATAGCATAAATCTTGTGACTTTTGGAAGGTAAACCCCCATAATACAGATAGTCTATAAATAATAACATGTGTAGCCAAAATACAGACAATCAGACACTTCAGGACAAATTTAAAGTTAATCTTTGACATTGCCTAGACTTTTAATTAAAAAAAAAACAGCATTTAATGTACCAAAACAGTGACAACATGTAATGTATTTAAAGGGATATAATTCCAAAAATTATGTTGTTAATTTATGTAACTCAGTCATAATTTCATGGCACTTTTGTCCTTTTGATAATATCAGAGGAACGTTTTTTCCTGTGTGCCCGGCCGGCCGGAACGTTTGTGGCGGAGTTGTTTCGGGGGGGAATCATTTTAGACGCAGGAGCGCCAAACTGGCTAAACAACGACCAAAGTTCCGTTCAAGCTGTTATTAAAAGTAGTGGCTGTACGTGTCGCAAGGGAAATTAAACATTTTTAACGTGTTAGGGTGTTTTAAAATAAACTTTTGGGACAGATATAAAGGTACGTTAGAGTGGGACAAGGTTATCGTGACTTGTAGCTAGTGTCCATCGGTAGGTAGCAATGACATTGAATGACAGCTGGTCACGACTGTTCGGTATGAAATTAACGAGGATATATATATATTAACGTTAAGGTCCCACGACACTGAATTCTATATTGAAGAATTCCACCCCTAATGCGACCTTGGTGCCGTGTGTAGCTGGAAACGACTCGGCAGGTGTTTGGTCAGTCTGAGTGTCGCGTCACCAGTAAGGATGCTTTTACTTTGTGTCAGTCTGTTCAGGAGCAGTCGCTTCTGCTCTGCTTCTCCACATTTCACGCGGAAGTTCCACGTCTGCTGCAAACAAACTGGACATCCTGTGGAGAAGAAGGCACACTGGATGTCTTCTCAGATCAGCTGTCATAGAACAACAAACTCTGTCCACCTCCGGTTCTTCTGTAGCAATGGGAGGACGGCGTGTGTCCAGATCAGACCCAAACCCACTTTACCTCATGTCCAGGTCCGCCTTGGTCCTGTCCTCTTGGACCAGTGTGGACACCACTTCCACACCTCGGCCTCTGTGAGGGCTCTGCCTGCTCCTGTCCTCTGGCTGCTGCTCAAACCTCTGCAGAAGCTCACGGCTATAGTTCTGGGCAGGTAGGAGACAAACTGCAGCTGCACATATTAATTGAGAAATGTGTTCATCCATTTAAGGCACAACGTCATTTAATTATACTTGTGCTCATGTACAGCAAACACAAGTAAAATGAAATAAATTATTAAATCGTCTGCAATTGCAATTCTTTTTTTCAACAGTTGTATTAATTGTATCATTTATCAGAAATTTTGCCATGTTTCTGTTAGTTAAAAAAAAAAATCTTTCATCATCATAATATGTATGTCCAAAAATGCTTGTAGTCTTTCCTAATTTTAATGATGATCATATTCATTTTTCACTTTCCCTAGCTGCTCCTTCCCTAGTAAACAGACCTCACATCATCATATATACATTACATACACTGATCAAGCATACCATTATGACCACTGGCAAGTGAAGTGAATAACTGATTATCTCTTCATCATGGCCCCTGGGACATCCACCCATCCATTCATTATCTACCGGTACTTATTCTCACCACTTGGGACATATAAAGCATCAGATGAACATTTTTCTCCTCAAAGTTGTCTTAGAAGCAGGAAAAAATGTTCAAGCATCAAGATTTGAGTGAGTTTGACAAGGACCAAACATCTCCAGAACTGCAGCTCTGTTCCTGGTCTGCAGTGGTTAGGATCTATCAAAAGTGGTCCAAGGAAGGAGCAGCGGCGAACCAGAGACAGGGTCATGAGAGGACAAGGATCACTGAAGCAGGAGGGGAGTGAAGGCTGGTCCTCGTGGTCTGATCCAACAGACCAGAGGAGTTAATTCTGGTTCTGATAGAACGGTGTCAGAATACACAGATCATCTTCAGGGGTCAGGACAGGGCTGTTGTGACAGCAAAAAGGGGGCCAACACAATTTTTGGCAGGTGGTCATAATGTTATGCCTGATCGGTGTACATACATACAGTACAAACACCACAAGTACCATGGTCAGTTCAATTCATAACTCATTCCTATCCTGTTCTGGCTTGTCTTGTCTCATCTCTTATGTCTTGTTACAGTAATATGAAATAAATTTAACTTGCAAATATTAATCATTGAAGTGGACTGACTATAACAATGTCATCTGACACACATGGGGCCCCATGACACACACTATCAGTGAAGCATCATTAATTTATTTGGTTCTATTTTGGGTCAGAGAATTGAATTTGGAAACATTTTCCGCTCCCCCATCATGGAATTCCCTGTAATACAGAGAGCTGCTTTGTCTTGGCCTACTTTATTTCTTCTGGGGAAACACATAAAATGACTGAAGCATTTTGTGTGTTGTTGTGTGAACATAACTTATGCATGTTCTGGTGCGACTCTCTTGGCCAGACCTACTTTGAGACCTTGCATTTCCTCCTAAATCCCAAACATGCACAATTTTCCAGACATGAAAGGAGCTTTAAAATATTCTTTTCATTTAATTTTTCACCACTGTAGGGCAGTGTGTGTTTGTGAGTGTACTGTGTGAGCTACATCAACAGGCACCTCAGACCTTGTGGCCTTCCTCTTTGCACAGGAGTGTAAGGAAGTGGTGGGTGGATTTACCAGACAACCGCCGACAGCTCATGCGCGAGTGGATACGGCAGCACCGCTGGAATCTGGCAGCAGGGGTAGCCGTTGCTATGGTGATCATAGCCCTCCTTCTCCTGACCCACCTGGATGAGTCCCCAGTGACGGGACGGACCCGCCTCCTGGTGTTCAGCAGAGAGAACTACATGCAACTGGCAGCTGTGACTTCAGAGGCGGTGAGAGCTTGAATAGAAGGGGGAAATGTGTGTTCAAGGATGACCACAGATGGAAAATAACAAATTATCTCCATTACACACACTTTTAACAAGATTGGCTGAGATGAAAACAGTGATGACAAGTCAGAATCTTTTTCCTAACTGGGACAAAAGATGGAGAACACTTAATATGAGGAAAATTTAACCAAACTAAATGATTCCTAAAGTATTTAAATTTGTGTACTTGCTTCAGTACTTGGAGGAGTTTGCAGAGCTGCTAGTTCCGGTCACTGACCCTCGTCACCAGGTGGTGGAGCGGGTGGTGCAGCACCTGGCGCAAAGAAACAAGGACATCCCTGAAGTGTCTGAAGTAACCTGGAGTGTCCACGTGGTGCAAAGTCCCAACGTCAATGCCTTCGTCCTACCGGTCAGTAAATTACAAATTTCATATGTCATATTGTCATCTTAGTGCATCTTTAATGTCATACATGTAAGGAATCTTCAAAACACCATATGGCTCAGACTCGAATTGTTCTTTCCTTTATGTAGAATGGGAAAGTGTTCATTTTTACGGGGATGCTGGACGCTGTGGCGGATGTCCACCAGCTCACCATCGTCCTGGGACACGAGATGGCTCACGCTTTGTTGGGGCACTCTGTAAGTACATAACACAGACTGTGTTTGTGATTGTGGCATTGTTTGTAGCCCTGATCATATCATCATACAGCATCTTATTATTTACTGTAGTGCTTGACCCAACATTGGAGTAACTCGCGTTATTTTTCGCCGATAATATCCTTTCAGGAGTTTGTCTTGAAGAACTTGATAATCCACCTGCCTCACAGCACACCAGCAACAGGCCCTCATTGCTAGTGCATCTGTGCAATAGGCAGGGGATTATACCATTTTTATTCACAGAACTAATTCTCTCATCAGGCACATTCATTCATTCAGTGCAAGCTGCAGTTTATTTTTGGTAGTCAAACTATTCAAATAGTACACAAGGACACTATACTGAGTTTGTGGGTGCGGCAGTGGACAAAAAAACCTGTGTGCAGCACACTTTGAGAGTTGATAGTAGCAGACCTCACAGTGTATGTGGATGAGTCACTGAAAACACTTAAAGTGCAAATATTGTTCAAGAACAAAGTGCAGTCATTTAAAAGTCCTTGGCACACCGAGTAGAAATTGCAGCTGGACATTTTCCAGGTCTCTTCCACCCAAGGTGTATGTGGGCCTCGTATAGGTATGTCTATTATACATTGAGATCTCCTGACTGTTTCCCCCCCACTCTCTCTCAGAAGTACAGTAATGGCTAAAGAGGCACCAGTTGCAGTGTTGCATCAGCTGGTGATAAAGACTCACTGACAGTGACCTGCAAAAGCTCACTACTCCTGTCTGTGCTGTGGTGACCAACGTCCTGTCGACCTAGGGCGCTGCCATGCTTTATTAATTCTTCACAGATAGCTGTTTTTACTTTGGCTACAGAAGCTCATTCTTCTTAAAAAATGTCTAATGAAGTTGTGGGTTTTCCAAGACTTTAATGTCCTCGGAGGAAATGCTTGAAGGAGATTTTAATTCGATGAAGGGAATGAGCATCGATGGGTGTTGGTATTACCCAGTAGGTGTGCTCTATTGGATTGGCTGTTAAAACCTCTAAATCTGTTACAGCGTGAAAGTTCCACTATAATAGATGGGAACAATCAATATGTTCCAACAGCCTTATTCACCTTTCACAAACTTTTTACATCTATTTTTCTCTCCCTATGCCATTCTCTTCTGTTGTTTTAACCCCAAGCCTTCACTTATTTACATTCTTCTCTTGTCTCTTGTCATCTTCTCCTTGTCATCCCATGTCCCTCTTTAGGCAGAACAGGCCAGTCTGTCTCATGTCGTGGACCTCCTATCCCTTACACTGCTAACAGCCATCTGGGCAGTGTGTCCTCGAGACAGCCTGGCTCTGTTGGGACAGTGGGTACAGGGCAAGCTTTCCCAGGTGAGACCATATTCATATACTGAATAGTTTTACTGTATGTGATTGTAGTGCCATTTTTGTTGTAAATCTATTTGAAGTCTGAGCAAAGACCAAGTAGAGATGGACTTTTGATAAAGGAATTGTATATGCATTTAGAGTTTGTACAACCTCATACATACATCATTAATCTTTCCTTCAGTTGATGTTCACCCGTCCCTTCAGTAGGAAACTGGAGGCCGAGGCTGATCTCGTCGGGCTGCAGTTGGCCGCAAAGGTATCGTCATCTGCACAGGAAGTTACAAGGGGTGCTATACAGCCAGAAAAGTCTGTTGTATGATGTAATTTGTGGCTTTGGGGAGGATCATCCTCTGGTGACTGCCACTTATCCTGTTCAGGGTCACGGTGAGGCAATCCCAGCTGTCATTGGGCGACGGCAGAGGTCAAGGGCCGAGACAAACAATCATTCACGCTCTCATTCATGTCTACGGTCAATTTAGAGTCACCAATTAACATAATGTCCTTATACTGTGGGAAGCCATGTTACCATGGGATGCCATTTGCAGACTCCCCACATTGAGGCAGCGGCACTAACCACTGGGCCACTGTTTTTCTGTTTTGAGTCGATTTTTGCCAGTTGTCAATCTGTTTTTGGCCTATTTACAAACTTGGTATGGGTTTAGACAAAAGGAGGGGGGTCTAATGAAAGAGGCCGTAGCGTTACATGAAAAGGTGGCCATTATTTTTTCAGTTCACCAAAGAATTAACAAAATTATACTCTTCTGATAGAGTGGTTGTCGAACGCTGTAGTCTGCCTGCAGGGCACTAGGGGGCATTGTTGTCAAACTAAACTATATTCAGATGATCCCTCAGTGAGGATCTCAAACATCTGTGTGTGTGTGTGTGTGTCTGTGTGTCTGTGTGTCTGTGTGTGTGTCTCTCTCTGTCCTTTCCAGGCTTGTGCAGATGTGCGAGCAGGACCCGTATTCTGGAAGCAAATGGAAATCAGAGACCAGCTGACAGGAGAGTCCACCTTGCCGGAGTGGCTGTCCACACACCCGTCACACAAGAACAGATTCACTCAGCTGGACCGCCTCATACCACAGGTATACACGCAAAGTAATTCCCTGCAGTTCAGTTTCAATTACATAAGTAAACACATCCCTGCTGCTCTGATCCACGTGTTTGTCTTAAGTAAAAGAGTATTGGATCCCGGTGCGAGGAGAGAGCCCTACACCTGTGTGTTGTTTAGGAGAAAGTGTTTTAGCTTTAGGAGAAGTCTTAATGGAGCTAATGAAGTGTCTAGAGAGATGTATCTCCTCCTGCAGTCATGTGGCGAGGCCAGAGAGGATGAAGAGACTAGGGGAGGAGAGGAAAAGATACAAAGTTTTAGGAAGACAGGAAAAACATTTTGCCACATAGGGGCTTGCTTAATTACATGTCTTTTGAGGCTCTGAGTTCAGGACCTGAAAGAAAACAGCCCCACATTAGCAGTTTGATCTCACAGACTCACACTGTGTGCCGCCACTGTGGCAAGACAATCAATGGTGTCTTAAGGCGAGAGGGAACACCATGCAGCTCCGCTGGTGTCAGCATCCACCATCATTACACGTGAGTGTGTGGTTTTGTGTTTTTGTCTGAAAGAGAGAGAGTGACGTGCTACGTATTCAGCAGAATTTAACCTTGAGCACGAGTTGGACTTTTGCTGCACAGTTAGACGCTCCAAGCAGGAAAGATGAACAGATGGGTAAACCACTAATTGTCCATCAGGTGCCCATGTGTGTATGTGTGTGTGTGTACGCACACACATGTTCTGTGTGTCTTATGTTTGTGCCCGTACATCATATCATACCCCGGTGTGGTAGATTGACCTCTAGCAGCAGTCGTTGTCAATGCCAGGCTGCAGCCACAGGCAGTGAAGCGATGCAGACTGTTCTTTTGGGGATTCGTCGGGCTGCCGTGCCTGTGTGTGAGAAACCTCCCCCACTTCTCACGCCAAACCATTCGATCCAGCACGGCAACACATGCAAGCCAGTTAACAGCCGAGCTCAGTTGGGTGAAAGTGGTGCATAATGTGATGTTTTTAACCTTGCGAGAGGTGACAGCATCAAGCTACTTAACCCGACTCTTCTGAGGGCACTCCGCCTCCACTAGTGCGCTCATCATCCTTAAGCAAAGCGCATTAAGTCCAGCGGTAGCAAGAGGGAGAGCCTTTTGAGTGGGAAGCCAAGTACATGTATGTATGCGTCTTTTAGATGATTCTAAGTGAGGGATTAATGAGTTTGGTGTGTGAGACAGACGGGGGGAATGTCTCGAACTGTTCGAAAGTGCTTGTAGTTAGTTCTCACCAGCTCTGCTTATCAGACCTGCATGGGATCGTTTTAAAGAAGAGAGGTTCAGCTTTAGCCACGTTTTTAACCGTCCTTAACTACACACACCTCGGGACGGCAGCATCAGTCTGTTTGTCGGCCCACTACTTTGGTCCAGACTGAAATATTTCGACAATTATTGGGCAGACTGAGATGAAATTTTATGCAGGTATTCATCCCTTACTTTTCCTCCAGTGCCATCATCAGATCAAAAGTTAAGTTTGTCCAATACTTGATGGACAAACAACTGCAAAACAGCCTCACAGAGCTGCTGTAGTGATGTGTATGTAGACTCTTGTTGTTTCTTTCTGTGACGATTTTTGTTTTGTTTGTGTCTTTAGCTCCATACATCAGTTTGTCTTTGGTCTTTGTCTTTGGTCTTTGTTTGTCTTTGGTCCTTCGCATTCTCTTCGTCTTCTCTGTCGTGTGCACTTCAGTTCAGCTTTTTGATGAAATAGCTTATCTGTCTATCAAAAATTAAAAAGCACAACTGATAACAACTAACTTTCTTGTTCTACCGCACTGCAAACAAATGCAATAAATGGCTCACCACTACACAAACAAAGACATCTATCATAGGGTTTATCATATCCATCTGTGTGCTTGTTGTTAATGAACTTCTTGTCTGAAGTAAGTTATGATAAGTCTGCATATTTATCCATGAGTGTGGCTCAGCGTCTGCTCTCCACTCTGTCTCTTTCCAGGCTCTGGAGTTGAGGGAGAGCTGCGTCTGTCCTGCTCTGCCTGCTGCTGATCCTCGCGTTGTCTTCTCCAAGAGTGTCCGTGTGTTGTTGGACACCACTAAGCACCATGGGAGAGGGGGGCCAGAAGGGACAAGCAAGCCCCACAGCCTGGTCTCACTACCCAACGGACTGCCTGGAGCTCTGCTCGCCCACACTGCCCTCCTTCCATCCCCAAATGTGGATCAAGAAATTAAAGGTCCAGTCCCGCTTGTAGAGCCAACTGCAACTGTAGCAGCTCCCACTGAGGGGGGAGGAACCCAGCCCAAGGTGCAGAACACCAGCTGACATGGCTGTTGGATCCTGTCAAACATGTTTTTCACAGACTGGCTATTGGGATGAGTGAGTGAGCGATAGTGGTCCGCTAGTACATTCATTGAACTATTGTTTGAAGTCTGTTATCATCATAATATTACATTTCAGAGACCCTAGTCCTTCTTTCTGCCCAGATTCATTCTGGTTGCGAGCACAACGAAGGGTGGAGCCGGGGGAGGCACTGTGGGAAGAAGTGGAGAAAATTGGTGGAAAAAAGTCAGCAAAAAAAAATCAAGGCCCCCTCTAACCTTTCCCTCTGCTGCAACACCCTGCTGACTGAGCTTCTGAGGGTGTTATTCATGCCTAGTGACTACAGAGATGCCACATTAATTAGATAACCTCAAATTGGGGGGGGGGGCTATTGAATGAATCTCAGCAAAGCCTCCATACATTGCCAGATTAATATGTGCATTATTCATCGACACACGGCGAGAGTAAGCACTTTGTGTGTGCGTGTTGGTGGCTTCGTCCGTGGCAGGCAGCGGACATCTACATTCTAATTATGACGACTGCATTCTCATTCTCATGCCACACACACACACAGCACTTTATGCATTCGCTACCCCAAGGGACTTAATGGTGTAAATTTATGCCGGGTTGTTTGCAGGTTTTTGAACACAGCTTCCTGCACAGGAATGCCAATATCCACCGTCAAGCTTTGAGAAATCTTTCATGGGGTTTTGTAAAATCTTACTTAACAAGGCAAGTTGACTGAGAAAACATCCTCACAACAAGAGCCTGCGGGAGCCGTCGCACAATGAGGAGTGGAGACAGAAGCTACAGGTCGTATCTTGTGCACTGAAAGAAGGTGGCATGTTTGGTTAAAACTGATAAACTGGTACCACTGTGGTTTCATTATGGGAAAAATTATTTTATTTCATGTTCTGTATGAGTATATTAAACTCCAGACATGCTGTGTATCTGTTAGAATAAGTGGTCAGTGATAGGGTTTTAACAAAAATGTGCAATGACAAGCTAAAGGAATATTGGTCTTTGCATATCAATATCTCAGTAGGTACATGCTCTGTTTACAAATGGCAAGCAAATAAAATTAAAAAAAAAAAACATTGATGGATTTTTTTCCTCAAAGTGGATCAAAGACATTCATCAGCAGTAGAATTGTGGATTATGGAAAGGCAGTTTAATCTAAATTTGAATGTATGATATAGTAAGGAGACAGTCTAAGTCTCTGTTATTTACTTATTGATGTCAAGCTCTGAGGGAAACTCCTTGCTGGCCTCTCACAGCTGATCAGACAGACATCAGGCATACACTTCAGAAATCTCATAGACTAGATTACACCAAGCCAGTCGTAATCACATGAAAGCTACTACAATTCCCATCAGTCTGCTTCACCGCAGCGCTTTTGTAATGCCTGCCAACTGTTACAAGTTCTTGCTTCTTGAATGCAAGATCAACCTTGTAATATCTCTTTATTAACCCTGATAGGAGCAACATCCAAGTTCTTCCTTTTGAGATTGGACCTCCATGTTTTCTGCTGCAGAGGATGAGCGTAAGCTAAAGCTGAGATGTCTGACTGTCTCACAAGTCACACAGGTTTGACCTTTCCTTGGAGTTTTGGTTTCATGGCTCTCATTTGTTCTCAAGCAGACTTCCTGTTTTGTGGTCACGCTGTAACGTGTACGCTGAAGCGTCTGGATGCAGCTCCCTCACCTATTCAGAGAGAAATTGGAACATGAGCAGGCAACAGATGAGACACTCACACCCAGAGGTAATGAGTGTGATACAACACTGCTGCTGGAGTCTAAACAATACGGCAACAGGGGGCTTAATTTAAGAAAACAGAGAGACAGCAGTTGGCAGGATTGAAAGGACAGAAATAGAAAATAGACAAAGTGGAATCATGGGGATTGAGAATAGACGAGGACAGATTTATTCCCCGTGTGAAAGGGCATCTATTGTTACTTACCTTCAAATAAAGATGTTTTAACATATTTAAACTAAAATGCTGTATGTAAAAATCCTACTACTCTGCATGGTTTCTCTGTGTTCACATGCATAGCCTTAGGTGGATGAGAACCAGTTAGACATCAGGTGTCTGCTTTATGTCTGCAAATTCACCTCAAGCCTCAGATTGCTTTGTGTTTGTATATTTTTCCACCCACCAGAGACGTCAGGCTGCTTCTGAGACCTCTGACAGACTGCTTGCAGGTATTTCAAGGTATTGACAAGCAGAGCAGAATTGAAAAGTGGAGGAAGAAGAAGAAAAGGCAGCACACCCACAACAGAGAGAATGCACGATGGTCGGCAAAGTAGAGATGCTGTTTCCCCAACAAAAACACTCCCAGAGAGAGTCAGGGCTGCGAGAGAGCAGCCCAACACATCTGCTGTGTAGGTGGCTGAATGATGTCCCAGAATGCAGTCTTGCTGCCCTCTGACCCCCCTGTGGAGTCTCGCTCAAAGTGTCTCATCCTTAGTTCCATTTCTTGCACTGCAACACACACACACACACACGCACACACACAGCAGCAGCAGCTGGCTGCGACGTGCAGAGGGAATACGGTGATGGAAACATTTTTGTGTGTGTGTGTGTAGTAAAAGTTGCTATGTCCTTCCACTGTGCATTAATTATACATGTGGCATGTGGGTGTCTGGATGAAATGAATATTTTACTGCTTTTAATCATTGCCATTGCCAGAGTGATGGAGCATTTGGCTGTGTTACCTGGGTAATTAAAGATGCTGTCTCACACATGCGCAAATGCAAGTCTCAGAGGTTGTGTCTGCAGTATGAGACGGAGGTACTCCAGAGGGTTACTAATGAGTCAAATTAGATTTGGAATTTAGATTTGGTTTTGAAGCAATGGGGGAAAAAAACGTAAAGATTGCTTTGTCTCACTTTGATTAGAAGGAAGCTTTTCATACAGGCCAAGGGGACAATGGAAAACTTCTTTTAGCTGATGCGCTAAAATCTTACAGTATATTATGTCAGTGTCTAATCATTTAGAACCGACAGTGTAAACGTAAAATGGAAGCTCCCTTTTTATTTCATTCGACTGGCAAATGGCTGAAACTAAACTTTCATCTGTCACTGTTCAGTCCATCTTTTTTTTTTTTTAATATTTAGGAATAGGATGTCCTCGAGGATAATGTGCTGAATTCAGTTTTCGAGTCACAAGCTGGAAGAACCAGGAGACAAGGAGGCACAAAATGAGAAGAATCCTTCGTAATTCTTGTTCCGAGGTTTAAATATCTCACTTCCTGTGCTCTGAGAAGATTCCCCTCCTCCCACTGAGCAAACCTGCCACTAAAATGTTATTTTTAGCAAATAGGGCAAAGCTGTGGTGCTCAGGAAGGCTGGGGTTGATCTTCTCTGGTGCAGTGATCTAAGTGAGCTGATAGCACTCTGATTTTTACCCCAATTTTTTAAAACCTTACCTAGTGCAGCTTTAATGTGAGCTAATGTCTGCATTGGTCATACAGTGCCTGAGAGAGAGCCTAACTCAGTGAAGCTTAAATATCTATTGCAGAGCGCTCGCAATGTAACACAACCATGACTGAAAATTGACCTTATAAATCTAGTAATTTTTACATGGTCTTTGGTCTTTGGGTTTCCTTTTTAACAGGGCTGTCTGTCGTATGAATCAAAGTGAAGGAACTGTCTGGCATAGGGTCATCGAGGCTATCGGGGTATTCTCTTTCAACACACAATACAGGTCCTCCTCTAATGGCTCCTCGTGTCTTCCCTGTCTGCCTTATCATCTTGATCTGTGTGTGTTCATGGTTGAACTGGTAGGGTTTTTTTATAGTCTGGCTGCTCTGATGCTATTAGAGATTAGGATGTTAACACAGTCCCTCATCTGACTGCATCGATCCCAACCCTCACAGTGGAATCACATTAATACTAACAACGTCAGGTACAAGCTTTGTAGCTCCCTTTACCCCTCGCCTTCTTTTTACATCTGCTTCTCTGTCAGTGTTGATTTGAATTTGAATAACCAGCGCACTTCCCCATCTTTCAACAAGGAGAGGGTGCAATCTAATGAAGGGAAAGAGGGAAGGAAGATTGCAGGAGCAGAGGGGAACGAGAGGATGTAGAAATGAGATGAGATGAAATGGTTTAAATCAGTCTTCCTCAGCTGCTTTGACACCGGTAGCATTCAGTGTTTGAGCGCATACATCAAGTCACATCTCAGGGTAAGCAAAATAAGATAGTGAACAAGTTCTTTTCATGGGCTTTGAGGAAAAATGATCAATATGATGTAGTATAGTTTACTTAAGGACAAGTGGGGACAAAGGTAGATTAAGTTAAAGATTGTTGATGACAACACTGAAAGTTTACGTTTAAATACATGTTCAGAATTCTTTGCGACATTGCATTTTGCAGTTATTTTTAACCCCTTTGTAAACATGCTTGGCCACCTATAAGTTGAGAAATTTCAGTTCTCCTGGCATAAACAAAAGAAAAATTGACACAGAAATTTTATTTTATTTTTTAACCTCTTCCTGTATCTGTCAGTGCAACAGTGCATTATATTTTTCTGTGATCCCTGTGAATCTAACAGGACAACATCGGGCAGGAGTATTCACACCAAATCACTGTCAGCTAAGTTTAACAGACTGTGACGGACCTGGTTGGACATAGTCTAAAAGTTATCAGCATCTCTGATCGGTCTGCACTTAGTTTCTTCCAATATTAGTAGCCTCAACAATATGATAAAATGTGTATGAGATAAAGTGACCCTGTGATGAACTGGTGACTTCTCCAGGGTGTACCCTGCCATTCACCCTCAGATAGCTGGGATAGGCTCCAGCCCCCCCGCGACCCTAGGAGGATAAGCGGTAGAAAATGGATGGATGGTAGACTTGGAATTCTCGAGACTGGTCTTACTTTTTTTGTGGTCTTGGTCTTGTCACGGCCTCGACAGTCTTTGGTCTCAGTCTTGTCTAGGTCTCGGGTCTCTCGGTCTCGTAATGTCTCGGACTGGCTGAGCAGTCTCGAAGGGATTTGTAACCTATAATATCCAGGCATGCACACTTTTTTTTAAAAATATAATTGATATTTTGTTGATTATTTTTTATATTTATTTGATATTTAAAGCATTTTTGGCGCAACTGCGTGTCTATGTATTTAATTACAGTATAGTGCTTATAATGACCTTGTCTGAATAAATATATGGCATTTGAATAGTATTTGCATATTGTGTGACTGCATATTAGGCCTATGCCGTTTCAGTGATGCTGATATTATACAGTGTAATTTGGCTACTATAACGGGAATATCTTTAATATTTAAAATTCATCTACAAATTAAGTACAATTTAAATCATTAACATATTATGACTTGTTATTACCTCCGCCAAGGAGGTTATGTTTTCACTGGGGTTTGTTTTTTATTTTTTGTTGGTTTGCAATATATCTCAAAAGGTTGTGGACAGATTTTGACGAAATTTTCAGGGTTGAGATTTTTTTCTAGATTAAAAAGTCTAAATAAGACAGCTGGTAGATACCTTAGTTAAATGAGCTAAGTTAGCTCACTAAGCTAACTAAGCCAAATTAGCTAAAACATTCTTCAAGTTCAAAT
Source organism: Synanceia verrucosa (assembly GCA_029721515.1). Taxonomy (NCBI): domain Eukaryota; kingdom Metazoa; phylum Chordata; class Actinopteri; order Perciformes; family Synanceiidae; genus Synanceia; species Synanceia verrucosa. The sequence continues at coordinate 7,829,204 of CM056558.1, forward strand.
TTATTTGGCTAAAAGATTTTTTTTTCTAGTTTAAAAAGTCTAAATAAGACAGCTGGTAGGTACGTTAGTTAAATGAGCTAAGTTAGCTCACTAAGCTAACTAAGCTAAGTTAGCTAAAACATGCTTCAAGTTCAAATTTATTTGGCTAAAAGATTTTTTTTCTAGATTAAAAAGTCTAAATAAGACAGCTGGTAGGTACGTTAGTTAAATGAGCTAAGTTAGCTCACTAAGCTAACTAAGCTAAGTTAGCTAAAACATGCTTCAAGTTCAAATTTATTTGGTTAAAACATTTTTTTTGGGATTAAAAAGTCTAAATTAGACAGTTCTAACTATTCCTATCCAATGGTGAATATGTAGGCCTATACATTTTCTTAACATGCACTTAAGCATGCACATGCAATATTTTCTGCTAACTTTACTAGTCCACTACATTTTGGAGGGAATATTGTATTTTTTTTTACCCGTTAGTGAGTAAACTATGATGTAGAGGTTAAACTGCCCAGCAGTAAATTAATTCAAACTAACTCCACGCTTACTAGCTATAAAATTTAAGTGATGGACATTAATGCGTCACCAATAGTAAGTCAGCATATTGTGAACTGTTACTTGTTATGCTTTAAGAATATTTTGATGCTTCTTAAGTTCTTTTTCATGAGCAAGTGTTTTTGAATGCCAGAATTTTAGTTGTAATAAATTGTTTTTACATTTTAATATTGCTACTTTTACTAATATAAAATATCTGATAGTTTTTGTTACACAAGAAAAGGAGACCTTTGCTAGGCATCTCTGTATGTGTGTGTGTGTCTGTGTATGTGTGTGTATGTGTGTGTGTATGGGACTGATATATCTGTCTGCCTGCTTACAGCTACTTACTAAGGATATTATGAGGGATTAAGCCAGGAATAAATTACAATAATTTCACATTAATCCTTGTACGTTTGTTTCTGTGACGTTTGTTTTAAATTTGACATTATAATTCCAGTTTACTGCCAGGGGAAGCCGTAATCCCATCTTCTACATGCTGTTAACTAAGGTTCACACAAAATAGACTTAGTGCTAGAGTAAGTGCTCACTTCCCATTGGGTTGAGTCCAGCTGAATTCTAGGGGCTGTACATGTACGTTTAATGACAAACTTTGATAGCTGAGACTTGGAAATTTTATAAACACCCACAGAGCCTTTTACGAAACCAAAGCATAGACTCACATTATGCCTCAAAGTCCTGCAGATTTGCCAAGAAAATTAAGTTCCACAGTGTGTAAATGTGTGTGTGTCCTATTCAAACATGCATGTAGTGTAAGGGGGAGGGCGTTGAAAGCTGGTGTTAAGAATCCTTATTTCTGTTCTCAGTTCACCTCCCTTTTCTGCGGTCTTTTCAGAAAACCCCATCTATCCATCCATCCATCCTCAATCAGTTTAAGCAGTACTGTCTGTTCGCTGTCTCGTTGTCATGGTTTCCATTATGCTTAATGCCTGCTCTGGTTTGAAGGACAAAGCACTGATGATGGGTAGTCTTTAGAGACAGAGAGAAAGAGAAAGAGGCAAAACAATGAAGGAAGATATATCTACTTTTTGTGTTTTGTCACTGGTTGTTTTATGTCATCTCTCACACAAATATACGTGTGGTACACACACTGTGGTCTTCGATCCACACTCCCAGGGTTCCAGAGGTGGGTAGAAAAGCAGCTTTACGCCAACACCCCCTTTGGTGTCAGATGTTTAGCTCTAGTAAGCCCTATCTTTTAACTGGTCAATAAGCAGGTGGTACAACTCTCTATGGGATGGGCTGCAGTCACACAGGACTGCACTGAGCCAAATCAGCTAGGTCCAGGCCTGTGTTATGCTCAATGAGCATTTGCACACTGTGTGGCTACACAGGGGGAAAAAAGGATTTGCTCTGAAATCTATAACTAGCACTTGATGAGAGTGAGTGCATACAGTTGGGTGCATGTGTGAAGTTTCTCAGAAATGAGGCTACAACCATGGACTTTATTTAGCTGACCTGGTTGAAGAGTGAGGAGGAGTCAGCGGGGATGAGTGGGGAGGGAGGGAGATGGTCATGGAAAATGTGTGATGATGTTTTCATCATGAGGAAGAAAAGAAAGAGCTTAAATTCTTTCCTCCAATGTGTTATATATTGTAAGGTTCTTAAGGCCTTCCTTAACTTTTAATAAGAGTCTTTAATAAGTCCCCAGATCATGGCTTGGTCGACCAGGGCTTCTATTTCAACACAGCTCTGCTTAATCTCGCTCTAAAATAGATCTGCTCCCTCCTCTCTCTGACTCTCAGCCCCTCTGCCTGCTCTTTCTGTATTTATCTGCAAGACTGTAAAAGAATTTAGTAAACTACTGGGGGATCAAGCAAGGTTGTATCGTCCTCTGTGATTTGTGTGTATGTAGGCAATCTAGTGACAGCACTGTATATAATTGGGGATGTGCCAGTTTTATATCTATTTAGAGATGTTTTTCAAAGGAAATATCTTGGATTTAACAATGATTAAGGGCAAATATGGCAATTTCGAGGACATATTTTTTATATGAGTGGTGACAGCCACCCTTGAAAGTCAGGTGAAGACAGAATTAGGCCATGCAGAGATTTAGTCTGTTAATTGTCCCTCCAGCCAGTAATATGTTTGGACTCCTGTGACTGTGCCCATTTACCAAATGTGACTCAACCATTCCTCACTCATATGCACTTTGAATTGCTAAATCGAGTCCAAAAACACGTTATCCGTGGTTGGAGTTCCCACTTTCCACTGTCTTCATGGTGATGCCATGCTCTGTCCGTGTGCCACACTTAAGTTTCAGTCTCTTTGGCCTACTTAGGCCTGTTGTAAGTAGCACACTGAGCTGCTTCTCCTATCCCCGTGGACTCAGGCTGAATAATTGAGTGGTGCTGAGGCCGGGTAATAAGCTACACTGCCGCCGTAATAACCTGCTGGACAATGCGTGCGAGTGTGCATGTGTGTGTGCACTCGTGTTGCTCATGCACAGTAATGACTGCTATTACTCCAGGGCTTGGGAAGCACACACATGCTGTTTCAGGAACCAGACATGTTATGTGAACATGTGTTTCTTTGTGTTATCTGTATGCAACCTGCAAGCAGAGAAGCACAATCTGTTTGGTAATCTTAGTGTTTCATCTTCTGAAGTGTTCTCCATAACTTTATCACTCTGTTTTATTCTTTTTTAAAAAATATCTTAATAGTATAATAATTTTAATTGTACACACACACACACACACACACACATATATATATATATATATATATGTGTGTGTGTGTGTGTGTTTTGGTCTTAGAGGACTAAGATGGGCTATTTTTTTGTGCTTTTTGTCATGCTAATTGACTTTATTTTCTGAAACTCTGAGCATACAGACTATGATTGATCAGTAAACAGAAGGACAATAATATGATTCATGGCACCATAGTGCAGCAGTGGTTAGCAGGGTTGCAGGTTCAAATCCATCCTGAGACCAGGTTGGATTAATTGGTGAGCCTAATTGGTGCTCTATCCAGGGTGCTAAGGCCACTGTGACTCAATTTTATAGCATTATTCAATGTAGAAGTTGTTTTCTATCAATAATATTTTGTCTGCACCCCACTATTCTGCTTCCAGCTCCTCCTCCTGAATGTGTATAACTGAGAAACCCCCTCCTCCCACCACCACCACCACCACCTCGAGCACCAGTCTCACTCTACAGCTGAGTTAACCCCTCCACTGCTGTAATCTCAAACCAGCATCACTTAGATCCCATAAATTCTTGATGCAATGTCTTAAACCTGGAATACTTCAAACCCACTAACCAGTTTCCCTTGCCTGGTCCTCCCTCATCCTTTTCATCCTTTCCCTGTATTAGATGACTGACTGACTGACTGATTGATGCTGCTTGTTTGATTTGTTGATTCTATTTAGTAATTCAAACATCAAATGATGAGCAAAATTCAGATGCTCACCTCTCTTGATGCCTCCTCCTTCCGCAGATGAAAGCAATGCCTCCTACTTACTGAAACATGACAACTCAGAGGGAGAGTGGAAGAAAAGCCATTCATCAAAAAGTTGGACTTGACAACTTTGTTTTGTTGCAGGTAGGTGAGTGTGTTTTTTTTCTTTGTGTACACACTTTTAAGCACACGTCACTTGTTCTTGTTCTCCGTGTGTATATGAGTACTGTACTACTAATTCCTGGCTGGAATTACTGTGCTTGTTTTGTTCAGAGTAACAGTCTGCTGCAGACAGACATGCAGACATTTCCTCCTGGCAACCTACTGTATGTAACCATGCCTCTCTCGTCTTGTCAGTCTGCCCATGTCTCTATTTTGTTTCTGACTGTACCCACCACCTCATGTTGATAACCAGTATAATAGTCTGTCATTCAATCACCTTGCTACTTGGCTCTGATAAATCTGTTAACAAAATCAGTAGAACAGTAGAATGAAAAAAAACCTCATGCAGACATTCGGACTGTCTCTCTTCCTCTCTCTCTCTCTCTCTCGCAAGCACAGACACACACAAACACACACACACACACACACACAGCCTAGTGGCTGATAAAGACCTTTTTGGCAGAGTTTCTCCTCTGTGCTGTCGGCTCATTAATGCGCTGAGTGTGTCCCTGTGACTGAGGACTAAGCCTTCAGCTCTTATCAACAACACCAGGCCTGGTTGGCTGCATGCACTCACACACACACACACACACACACACACACACATATACACACACAATGGATTACAAAGAGTGTGGATAAGTTGCGAATATCAGCTCTGATATCCCCTTACAGGACAATGACAGAAGCCCCCTCTCCCATCCCGCTGTCACAGCCATGGGTTGTGTGTAGGTGTATGTGTACCGGTTGGTGGTTGGTTCACTACTTTCCAATTGATCCATTTCTTTTTGTTGATTCATCTGTGCACAGTTCTGTCATGAATAGGTCATTTTGTGAACTTGTGTATTCTTAACACAAGATGACATAAATGCTTTTACCTGCTCTCCTTGTGGGTACTATTTGTTTCCCCAAGTGTGCATGCACACCCACACGCACATGCATACCCACACCCACACACGCGCATACACACACACACACACACACACACACACACATACGTACAAACTATGGGGTTATTTACATATTTATTACTGCGTTGTGCTTGTGCTCCACAAATTGATATTGTGTGTGAGAGAGATTAAATGGGTGTTGGTGCAGAGTAATGTTGCAGGCCTGGATCAGTGAGGACAGTGTGGGCGGCTGGTGGTTTATGGCTCTTTTAAGTTGGTGTGTGTGAATTGTTTGTTGTTCCCATGTATTCAGCTTGGTGAGGAATTATTATTATTTTTTCCTCAGGAAGAGCAGAGGTGACTGTAACACCTGCCATCCAACACCACTCCCAGCTTTCCTGCACACACACCTATGCAGACTTGAGGCGTCCTCCCCTGTACGTGCATTAACACCAAGGTCATGGTATGGCCCCCCAGGAGTTATAGGCATTGAATCTTATCACTTCCTATGACTGCATGTTTACATGTTTACATGCAGTCATAGGAATTGCCACAGTTTTTTCCAGGTGTTCCATTACAACAACAAAAAATCCTGCATTATTGAAAAGTCATGTTTTCAGGAATGTTTCGCAGTGGTCTCGTTTTCAATTTATGCATTTTTACAAATGTTATTATGGGTTTTGAGCAGATTTTATTAGCCCAGAGGTCACAACAATTGTTCAGCTTATTTAAGACCTTCAAGTAAAAACATGCAAATTACCAAAATTGATGCTGTAGTTTTAAAAACAGCAGCAGTATTATTTTACAACTCTGTGTTCTTCATCGCTTTCAGCCTGCGGCTGTTTTTGGAAGATGCAGGGGACTCTCCTCACATCAAATCCCTCTTTCCCCTTTGTCCAGCACTCCCTTTTTTTCTCCTGCTAAGAGCAGCAGACGTTGAATTCACAACATAAAAACCCTGGAGTAAATTAGACAACAACGTTGTCTAATTCATCAGTTTGTCCTCCCAGATTTGGATCAGTCAGGGGGGCTGGCTGTTTATTCACAGCTATGTTACCTTAACCATGGCTAATTAAAGACTGACTCTAAGGCCTTGAGAGATGGAGATGCAAAAATGTCAGGTTCAGTGAGAAACAGTGGAGAAACGTCTGTCAGTGACATAACACAGAGGGAACGGGTCGACCTTGAGGATATAATCTGAAATTATTGTTTGTCCATTTTCTCGTCAGTGATTTGCGTTGATTTCTTTTGCACTCTGCAGAGGCTGTGGAGTGTGAATATCTGTTTGCCGCTGAGGGTGCATGTGGTGGTATATGTGTGTAGTTGTAACCCTTCGGCGTGTCTGGTGCATGCGTGTGTTCCCTTTGTCTGCTGAGGGACTTGAGAAGCATCTCTTTAATTTGGTCTATAATTGAATTTGGCCCATGGGCACGCCATACTCTTCTGAGGGATGGCAGCAGATGAGAAAGGGATGAAAAGAAGGGGACAGGAGACAAAACAGCAGGGTGAGGGAGAGAGTGGAGGAAAAGGAGGTGGCAGATGACTGAGGACGCAGTATTGCGTCCTCAGTCATCTGTGAGACTTCATAAGGACTGGGTGCATGTGCGAGTGGCTGGCAGTCAAGTCAATATGACAAATGAATATTGCAGGAGCTATTCTCTCCCCTCCTGCCCTCTTCAATTATTAATGTCTGGCTCAGAGTTGGCTCAACTTTTACTTGATGCCTTCTTCTCCACTTCTCTTGAATAAAGTGAGAAACAGACAGTGGACAAACAGACGTAAAAACAAGCGGAAATAGAGCCCACTAGACAAGGAAAGATGAATGGCCCAGCATGCAGGAAGTAGAATGAGATGAGGTTCATTTTCTCATATTCTGATAACTTATTTCTGCAAGAGAAATTGAGTTTAGTGTTTGTTTGTTTTTGTCGTGCATTTTCAGTCCAAACAATCCACGAAATGAAAGGTTAAAATCAATAGCCATAGACTTGTGCTTATCACAAGCTGTTGCAGAAATGCAGTTATCTGCTACCTGCCTTTATCTCTGTGTATATCCTTGTATGTAAAGTGTTTTTCTCAAAAGAAAAAAAATGCTATTATAAGCTAAGTGTGCTCTTAAAGATAGAGAGGTGCCAGGTCATTGTAGTTTGATACCAAAATGTTATACAGCATGTTCACCGTTGTGTTGAAGTTGAATCTTTTTGAAGGGTGTTGAAGGAATTGCAGCTCATGGCCTTTTTGAAAAGTAACACTGTTTAGCCTAGCTGTTTAAAGGGGTGGGCTCAGGGTACACCACGTTCAAGGAGAGGTTACAGTTGTAAAACATGCATGGTACTGGAAGATGTGTCTATAGTTATTGTACAGGTATTGTTAGCTCTTGTTTAGACCTGTCACAAAAAATTCTTTTCCATCCATCCATTTTCTACCACTTATCCTCATAGGGTCGCGGGGGGGCTGGAGCCTATCCCAGCTGTCTTAGGACAGAAGGCAGGGTACACCCTGGACAAGTCGCCACCTCATCGCAGGGCATATAGAGACAGATAACCACTCACACTCACATTCACATCTACGATCAATTTAAATTAGCCAATTAACCTAATCCCCATGCATATCTTTGGATGGTGGGAGGAACTCCACACAGAACGGCCCCAGGCTGGGAATCGCACCCGGTACCTTCTCGCTGTGAGGCGACAGTGCTAACCACCCCAAAACGTTTTTTTTTCCTGCAAATTATTGTGATGAACAATATAATGATGTTTCATACCTCTGATATAATGGTAATATAATAACATAATGATGCAAGTACACCCTCTAAAAGAGCAATGAGCTTTCAATTATTGAATATATTCAAACATTGGAATGTAATAAAATATCCTAAATACATTAAAAAAGATGCACATGGCATCGTGTTGGCTAACAGACATGCATGTAAACACAACAAATGATTGAGGCCATGTCAGTTTATGGTACAATAAAGTCATATTGTAATTATTGTAATAATAATTGGCCTACTCTGGGTTGGGCACAGAAATGTCTATAGTATGTTAATAATCCATCCAACCATTATCATAGGGCAAAAGGCAGGGTACGACCTGTCACATAGAGACAGACAACTATTCACACCATACACAGTACCCAGAGACAAACCACGCAGACATGGGGAGAACATGCAAACTCCACACAGAAAGGCCCCGGTAACTTCTCGTTGTGAGGCGACAGTGCTAACCACTGCACCACCGTGCCGCCCGGTGTTATATATAATAATACAATATATAATACAATATATTAATTGGTCATTATACAAACTGTAAGGAGAATAAATGTAGGTCAGGCTCAGTCAGCTGTACAACAGGTGTAAGTGCATATAGACCTGTGAGTGGGTTATTCAATGTCACAACATGCTTTAATTGGCTGCAGTCAATCCTTGTGTCAGGGAAGGTGGAATGACCTTGTCGACCCACGTGTCACTGGCTACCCTGGCGATATTCCACTCATAAATTACACCGGCTGTTCAGAGGAGAACCATTAAAATGACTGTTAGTTCGTGTCATTACCAATTTGCCTAAAGTATTATTTAAAGGCATTAAAGTGTCACATTAAACCTGCGAGTGTCACATCAGATCAGGTGAAAGCTGATGACCATAAATGCAATGCATGCACAAAGTAAAGTTTTGAATAGGTCAGGACAGCTACACTGATGTAATGTGACTGTTTGCCCTTGAGTTACACCATTGCTTGGTGAACTGTTACCATGATGCCAGCTAGGTTGCTGACATTATGGATCCTGTTGATCTTAGTGGCAGGTGAGAGAGGGAGGTTTGTTGGGAGGAAAAGATGAGCGTGTGTGTGTGTGGGTCTGTTAGTGTAATTGACTATGGTGTTGGCAGGACTTCGGCACGGCAACAGGGTGACCAGGGTGCAGGGGACCCTCCCCAGCTGGGAAAAGTGGACATCAGTGTCTCCCATGCTATTTATGCTGTCCAAACAAACACTTACACACATACACAAACTGTGTGTGTTTCAGTGTCGACCTTGTTGGGCTGACAGAGTTAGCAGGCGCAACACCTCTCTGGCAGCATCATCTGTTTGCTTAGAGCACAGTAGTGTGTTACTGTGTGTGTTTCTGCACTGCCTGTTTAGTTTTGGTTAAACTCCCATTGAATGCTGTGACTCATCCTAGAGAAGAGGAAGAAAGACGATAATAAGGCAAAAGCAGGATTTCAGTTTGTCTGCCGTAGGCTTGTAGTGGATGTTGGAGGAAGCTTGGAGAACCGGCATTGGTCCGGAAAGTGCACAGATTCAGTTTGGTCTTTCAACTGAGCTGATGAAAGCAAAATTGATAAGTTACATGTATATGCAGGCCTAGTCTTTTCCTGCTGTGAACAGAATGCCCAGAGTCAAACTGCAAGTGTTTGTTTCTGAGTGAAGATAAAGAGTGTTAGCTAGATGCCTTCATCAGCCCAAGAAGCAACATACAGAGAGTGGGTGTCTTTATTTCAGCATGTACAACAGGTTCAACCTTTTTAGTCTTGTGTGTCGGATGAGGCAGACTTTTCAGAGCATGGACAGGGCTATGAAACTCCATACATGTTCACGTGGCAGTGAGGTTGTGGAAGAAATTTTTCTGTTCTAAAAAGTATGTTCCAACCCTGATCGCTACACTTGATGTAATGTTGTGTCTTTTTTTTAACATCTTTTGACCATGTTAATAGTGAGTGTTCTTATACACATGTGTATGTGTGTGCCTTTAGTGTGGCTAAATGCCTGTGTGTGTATGTGTGTGTGGGTCTGCCTTATGTCCACATTAGGGTCACACACTTGACTTAATACCAGTTGATTGGGGACGGCATGTGCAACTGGGGAGTCCGTGTCCCCAGTTGTTCAAACCTTGATTTTTGGGTCAGTGGTTAGGGTTAGGTTGAGGTTAGGGTTAGGGAAAGGGTTAGGGTAAGTTTTTAGGAAATAAGATTGTCCCCAAGGGGGGGGTAAAAATGCCTAAATACCCAAAGGTGACTTAAACCAAAGTGTGTGTGTGTATGTGTGTGTGTGTGTGTGTGTGTGTGTGTGTGTCGCAGCTCTTGTAGTAGTGATTGACGAGGAACTGTGAGTGTGCAGTAGGGGTAGAGCTCAACCCCATCTGACTGATCTGTAAATATTCCCTCTTTCTGCTGCCTCAGCAGTCTCTGCCGTAGCACAACACATGGATCACATTGGCAGGGTACAGGCAGGGAGGGAGCAAGAGTACGTGGGGGAAAGCTAACAAGTATAAGCGAATGAGAGGGGAGGCAAGGAGAGTCTGTGGGTCCTGGAGAAATGCAGAAGTGAAGTGCTGGAAAGAGGGGAAACAGAGAGAAGAGTGGGGCTGCAGAGCTTTCTTCATTAGAGCTGCAACATTGGGTCCTCGGGCCTTACTGGACTTCTTCCAAAACCACACAGCAGCAAACCCAGAGGATCTACTCCCTCTTTCTCCCTCTGTGATTCTCTGACTCCACGTTTCTCTGTCTGTCCTTCTTCTGTCTCATTTTTACTTCTCTTTTCAGCTTCACTATGGATAACACAGGTGAAACGGATGATAGAGAAGGAAGCTGATGGATAAAACTGAGTGAATCAAGAGTTTGTTAATAAAAAAAATTCAGTTAGACTCCTCAGCAAACATGAAAAATTCAAAGCAATTTAGGTGTTGCATCCCTGCCTGCAGCCCTCGAACAGTATATCTCCAAACACATCACAGAGCCAGTTATTACAGAGTAAATATCACTCATGTCAAACTTAAGGTTTGCTTTTCCAGGCATCCAAACTCTTTTGACTTGTTTACCATTTAAGAAATGTTGCTACGATGATACAAATAGATGGATTGATGCTGCAGTTGCAAAATTAATCCCAATTTTGGCTTCTTTCAACTGTGGACATGGTCAGCTCTGACATAGTTGTTTAAAGTGGTTGGTTACAGGCTTTACGTTTTTTACAGCCTGTGAAAAATGTACGGCTACAGCAGAGTAATATACAACAGTGAACAAATTGGTAAAACGAAAATGCACTGAATTCAGTTGAAGAATAAACTTATTTTAAGTCAGATTCTGATGCAAGGATTTGTCTTCCAGCAGGCATGTGGGACAGCATAGAAGTGAAAGCAGAGCTCTGTTTATTTATATGTGAAAGAACAACAAAACTGTTTTGGCCCTAAAATCAATGAATAATCATGATCAGTAATCAATGTTTTTGGCGATAATCAGCTGTAACAGATGGGTAAGAAAGAGTTAAATGGACACAAGTGAGGGGGCAGGTGAGGTAGCGATCTGTTGTCTTGTTCATCTTTGTCTTTTTTTTGTCCCTGGTGCTCAAGCGCTCAGCAGTGATGGGGAGAAGGTAACGCTTGGCTTCAGATGAAATGGACATATTGATATTAAAAGCCGGTCCTGCAGTGAAGCGTTTCTGGGTAATTTTCTAAAGTAAAAGGACATTTTTGTCATGACCTTTATGAATCTATTTCTTTTAGACATCCCTCTGATGCACACATACACTTGCACACACATCCTCATATTCACATTTCACTGCAGAGGCATGCCGAGTGTTTTGTGGCGGAACTGAAATCTTTTAAAGCCACTTTGTAAGGTTGGTCCACTAGCTAATTCCATTCAGTGTGAAATGAAATTGTGAGCTTCTGTGAGGCTTGTCCAAGTCTTGATTCAGAGGCCTGCAGCTCCTTGAAAGGAGGATTTTAAAAAGAGCAAAGGTTTGACACAAAGTAGCTTTGTTGATTGCGTGAAATTAGGTCCTGCATATGGGCTTTTTACACTGCTGCTGCTCTTATGCAAGACCTCGTTCTCCCTCTTATATAAAGCCTGGTAGCATTTCCATTACTCTATTGACAGAAGCATATGACAATAGGTTTCCTGTGTGGTAATATGATTACATTAACATGGGGGAATGGATCCAGTTGCTCCCAGAAAGCTCAACTCAAACTGGCTGCTCCTGGAATGGCTGCTGCACTGTATTTCAGAAAATACAGACAAACACAAACGGACATCTTCCAGTGTCAAACAAGGGCTTAGCAGTTTTTTCTATACTTTGTGTTATTTATATCCTAATATTGCCTCCTTTTTTCTGTTTTTCAGGTCAGTTCTTGAGGCCCAAGTACAGTGGAAGCAGCGGTGCTTGATGAGCCTGCTGCTGACGAACATTTCAAGTGTGATACAAAAGGTAAGAGTAATCCAGCGCTCTCACCTGCTGTCATGATAAGACACTGTGCAACAGTGATGTATGCAGAGCATGTGGAGTTTAAAAAAATGTTGGGGGGGATCATTTTGCAGGTGCACCACACCTCTGGAGTGATTTTTGTTGGAGTGCAAAACTGCCTTTGAACTTGTGTATTTTCTTCATGCTTGGGATGAAAAGAGGCTGTCAAAATCCCATCTAAAGAATCCTTGAGAGCTGACACTGCTCTCCGTGGATATTATACTAAACACTCTAGGACACACTATAAAGAGTATTATAGGAAAGCTTCAAAGGGATACAGGCTGCTTATTTCAACTGTCATATTTTATACATACAACATATTGAAATTCAATCAAATTAAAGTAGACATAGTGTTTACTTTGCAAGAAAATACAACCAAACATAGTTTAAAAATCCCATTTACGTTCTACAAATACCTAGTATTTACAGACCAACAAAATGAAAAAATAAACATCCCTGCACTACATGGCTTTTTTATTTTTAATTTCATTTGGTTTTGACTTAATATGTGATAATATTGAAACTCTTTAACCCGAGCTGTTTTACTGTTGGTTTTGTCCATTGTTTTCCTTTTGTTCTTGTTCTTAATAATCGCTGATGCAATGACCCAGTTTAGCCACAGGGATCATTAAAGTTTAATATCAGAGAAATTACCTTCTTAGTGTGCAGTTACAGTTTCACTTCTGTAATACACTCAGCAGTCAGTATTTCCAAAAATGTCACCAAAAATGTCTGTCAACCAAGGCTAGAACAAATGCATTTAGGTGATTCTGTGTTTTATGAAACTTTAGCAGTGTGTGCATGATTGAAAAACTGGTGAAGCCCCATTCCAACACATCTCCGAGACATTCATCCTCTGCTCCATCTGTCTGTGTTGTGGCTAATTGCTTCTTATTCTGTCTGGCAACTTGGCTGTTACTGCAACTGATGGCACTGAGCAAATAGCAGACTATTCACATGTTTACAATACAGCTTAAAGCTGTGAGACTAGCTTTCATTTGGCTCTTTGTCCGTAAGTTTTCTGTCTTAGGGTTTTAAGGATGTGTGGTCATTGTTCTACTGTTAGCCAGGTCAGTACACTCAAAAAAGCCAAATTGGGTGTCTGCTACATCTAAGCGTAACATGTAGCTTCTACCGTATATAGTCATGTTTTGTGGTTGAACATCATTGAGTAATGTTAGTTTAACATGATGTGCAATAACTTAACATTGTGTAAATGAATTTATGTTGACAGAACCTAATGCATTTTGGTCAAGTTAGCAAATTGCATGTACAACTCCAGAGCAGAAAGTGGCAGTAGTGTGCCAGCCGGGAGTTTTAGAAACTTCACTTCCGGACATTTGGCACACATTTCAAAACACATGCTGAGAGTCGGCAATGTTCGTTGACTTAAAATATTTTTAACTTAAAAATAAACCACTGCACAGAAATGTCACATAACTTGTTAATGTCCGCTCAATAATTTTGAATGATTAATTTCGTCACTGAATGTTTTCGTAGTGTGCTCACTAATCATAGCATCATTAGCAGTAGCTAATCATAGCAACTAATGCTGCTTTGCATTACTTGGTAAATGAGCGTATTGTATTTTTATATGATTTTTTTAAGTTCACACATCAATACCTTATGTTGATCCAGCATATTTACATTTATGTCACTCAACAAAACAATTTCTTGCTAAATGAGCGGATTATAATTGGGTGGAAATATGTTCTATAATTTTTTATGTTCACCCAACAAATGACTTTTTGAGTATAGAGCTACTGTATAGGGCTGCAACTAACGATTATTTTGAAAGTTAACTCTTATTTAGCCATCATGTCCTTTGTTTACATAAAAAACCATAAAGATGACTACTATCATTCAGAAATATTTATGAACGGTGCTGCTCATTAGGCTGCTACAAAAATAAAAATAACTCTATTAAAATTTTGTCCACTTAAATGCAAGGATAGGCAAAGTGCTGATAAATATAAAGTATGTTGTTTTTTATGTAAACAAAGGACACTCAAAGTAGCAGCAACAAAACAACACCAAAGCTATCAAGCTTCCTCAAAAAGAAAGTGCATTTTGTGTACAGTATTATTGTATACAGAAGCCACATCCTTCAGGTGTCTGATTTAAATGCCGCCACATCACAGACGTGGTGCAGGTTAGCCGTGTCTTTGGTGTTTAGGCTGAGATGTTCCCAGACATTCCATCTTTTCGCTCGCTGTGTTGTTGCAGTGGCTGCAGCAATTTTTCTCTTGCTTGCTTGTCTCTGACTAATATCGACAAATGAATTTGTCGGCAACAAATTTTATTATTGTTTTATAATCGTTGCACCCCTATTACTGTGGTGAATTTTTGTCACTGGTCTGCCCATGTTGGAAGATTTTTGGCTGTTTTAACATGTTGAGAGAAGTCCCTCTGATCGGCTGCTTGGCTTTAGTGAATCAGTACGCAAGAAAAGAAATGCAAGTGAGTAGAGCTGTGCTATATTGCGATATATATATATATATATATATATATATATATATATATACTATATATATATATATATATATATATATATATATATATATATATATATATATATATATATATATATATATGGTAGTGCAATATGCCATAGGATATAACCCTCTGCTTTATGTCATAATTGTAAGGCAATGAAGGCTAATGTAACTGCAGCAACGCTACTGCTTTGTGGTAGCATTTTTACGTCACCCGCAATAATTCGCTCACAGCACTGGTCGCTAGAGAGTAAACAGAGGTAAATCAGCATGGCAGAGGTGGAGGAGAGCACAATGGAAAGAGAAAATAACATCACCAGTAACGAGATATATATCATCACTGGGACATAAAATTAGCTATATCAAGATATACAGCACAAGAAGTGAGTAAAGCAAGTCTTCATTTCATCTGATTATGTCAGTGTACAAGTAAAAAGTGTGTGTGTGTGTGTGTGTGTGTGTGTGTGTGTGCGCGTGCACTTTTGCTCCTATCTAACAGTGGACTTGGGCATCATTACACAGTCACCAACAGGGAACCAAGTTGCCAACAGGGGACATTTTTTAGGTCCCCTCTTGGACATGCTTTCAACCATGTTAAAATCATGTCAAAAATCATCGGGTAATTTTTTTTAACTTTTGCCAAGAGGGGACCTAAAAGTGTGTGAGTGTTTAAGACCATGTTCGGTAATGCCTCTGCAGGCTGGAGCAGGGATTTTAACGACTCATTCACACACGTCGCTTTTCACACTCCTTTATGGTGTAAACAAGTTGCAGCCCTGGCAGCCTTTCAGACTGTAGAACTAGCATCTCAAAACACACTTCAGTATTTTTTGTACTTATTTTTTGTAATATAATGCTCAGTTTTATTTGGGTGTCTTAAGTGTAATACTTAAAAAAAAAGATATAACCAAAATCAAATTAGATATAAAATGGTCTGTATTAAGATCCATTCTTTCTTTTTTTTGATTAGTCATTTAAAACTAATTTATCATTATTGTTTTGGTTTGTTAAGTTTCCATAATTCCCTTCACTGCTTGTTATTTAACATCAGGATACTTTCAAAAAGCGTTTCCATGGTGACCCACTTGTTGTGCTATAAGTCAGTTCCGATTTAGAATGGAACAGAACAGAATTCCGGTGGATTTGATTCTGGAACTCACAGACTTTGAAAGAGACCTGAAAAACATTCTGGTCATTTGTGCCAGAGACTCAACTGTGTCAGTACTCTCTCAAGTCAACCGTTGAACTTGCACAAATTCAGCTGTTGCTTTGCCTGTGTGGATAGTTTATTGTATTGTGATATACACCAACGAAATATTAATGGAGTTTGTTGAAGGAAGCAGAGGAGTCTACAGACCCATCAGGGTAAGTGAGCATTTTGTTTTTGTCTTTACTGGAGCTGGATTTTAAACATTTTCAGTGTTGTGATTTTAAAAATAATGACTCAACCTAAAAGTAGCATATCTTTTTCTCTGTTAAGGTGTTGTTTGACACACCCATATATAAGCGGGCTCTGCAGATCTGCTGGCATGAGAGCAGCTACAAGACTCAGGTAAGACCTACTTTCACTTAAAGCCCACACTAGTGCACTATGCAAGGTAAATTATAATAAAGTAAGTAAAGTCTTGTCATGCTTAAAAATGCGTCATATCTCTTGACTGTGTTTTGAAGATTGCACTGGTGAGGGAGCTCCTGAGGCTTCAGCAGGAAAACCAGATCCCACCTCAGGTGACTGCTGAAGAAATGATTGACTTCATTTTCCAGGAGAGCCAAAGCACTCTGAGAGAACGGTGAGTCCACCTCTACACCTTGAACTCTGCTCATGTCACACTAATATTACTCTGATGGCGTAGAGGGTAAGAGTAAAAATTAATCTTCTGTTTTGTTCATGTTTACAGTCTTTGGGAATTTGAACTGGAGGATTTTGATGAGGAGGACGCCAAGCCTCTGCTGATGCTGGTAAGACAAGAATCTTGAGATCAACAGCAGTTTATGGGGAAATGTGATGATTTCTGATGATGATTGATGATGATTTCATGTATAATTCCTTCTTCCAGGTGATGGCAGTAAATGTCAACAACAAAAAGAGGGACATTGAGTTTGAAGCCAAGATGCTCCTCAAGTCCCCAGAGGCCTTACCTCCTAGTTTTCAGTGAGTTATTAGATACATGTTTATTAACAGTTAAACTGCTGTGCTTTGAACATCTCTGTGATAATCTGAAGGGTTTTAAAATCTATTTTTAATGCCTCTAACCTACAGACATCCTAAAGTTCTCAAACTGGCCAAA
This sequence comes from Synanceia verrucosa, assembly GCA_029721515.1. Lineage (NCBI taxonomy): Eukaryota > Metazoa > Chordata > Actinopteri > Perciformes > Synanceiidae > Synanceia > Synanceia verrucosa. The sequence goes on from CM056558.1 coordinate 7,846,214, forward strand.
GACTACGCCACGAAGCTGAGACAGAGGCAGAAGGAGACTCCCACCTCCCAACAGCTCACTCCAAGAGAGGTGGTGTTGGAGGCTGTCCCCAGAGTGCTGCAGGGCTTCTGGACACTTCCTCCTCGCTCTCTCTTAAACATGGCCTCCCAGAAGCTCAGCCAAATGTCTGTCAGCGTAACACAGGCTGTCTTGGACCAAGTCTCTGATGTTCTTCCTGCGTCAGAGTTTCAGGCCACTTTCTCCCACTCCACCAGGGACGACATGGTCCTGTCTGTCCTGACAGAGATCAGGCAGATGTACCCACAAGATGTCCTGGTGGAAAGGCTGAAGAGCTTTGCGCCTGAGCTGCTGACGGAGATCATTCACGTTGCAGCAAGACAGATTTGTGGCATCTTCCCACCCCAGAGCCCAAAAGTGGAACCTCATTCGCCAGCTGTTGAAGCTCCACTCCAGAATAATTCAAACCTGGCTGCAACTGAGGAGCATTCGTCACCTCCTCCAGTTTGTCCAACACCACCTGCTGAACCTCTGTCTAATACTGACATTGAGGCCACAGAAGATGAAGACGACGAACCCCACCGGATTGACCAGGAACAAAATGGAGAACCAGACTCTAATGTTCCAGTTTCTCCAACATCCTCTGCTGAGCCTCCATCCATCGCTGATGTTGAGGCCACAGAGGATGAAGATGACAAACCCCACTGGATTGACCAGGAACCAAATGGAGAACCAGACTCTGATAATGTTCCAGTTTCTCCAACATCCTCTGCTGAGCCTCCATCCATCACTGATGTTGAGGCCACAGAGGATGAAGACCTGAAACCAGCCACAGAGCCAGACTCTGTTGTCACTCCGACCCCATTGACCCCTCCTGAACCTCTCAGCAGTATTGAAGTCCAAGACTGGGAGGACACACAAGAACAGACAAATGTGAAGGAGGACCCAGAGCCCAGAGGAGAAGGAGACCCCACTGTGGCTCCAGTTTCTTCAGCTCCTCTGACTCCTCCTGTTGAACCAGTGGTTGTTATTACCCTATCAGAGGAAGAAGAGACGACCAACAAGAAGCAGGGCTTCTTCTCCTGGCTCTTTAAAGCACTGTGTTGTTGTTTTTAGTAATTGCCTTTATTAAATATTGGCAATAAATAAATTAAACTTCAAATATAAAATGAATTATGCTCTTTCATTGAAATGGAAAAACATATTGAATATTCAATTTGGGAACTTTTTTATGATGAGGTGTAAATTAATCATTTTACAGAATATACAGTACATTTACAGGTTTTTGATATACAGTATATGACTAACATCATGTCTCTGGTTGGAATTATTTCCATCCTACGGATGGTAAATGTGCCATCACACACCCCTTTCCAGGTTTTACTTGGAGTGTTAGCCATATGAAAGAACTAGGTGGATTGAGCCCAGTTTATAATTTAATGACTGTATTATTTGCCAAGTCATGGTCAGTTATCAGATAAGATAAAACTTAATTCATTCTGAAGGAAATTCTTGCAGTGCAGTTGCCATACACAGTAGGGCAAAGTAAGGGATTTAAAAGATTTGAAAAGTATTTCCAGTTCTGAATAGTGCAAAACCAACAATATAAACAATATAACAGCATTAAAAACTATAACAACATAAGAATATGTTCAGAATCATTCAGAATATTACCATTCAGTTTCCCAGTCAGTAAAATAATGCCCTTAAAAAATGGCTGTTTTCCATAACTCAAGTTGAAGTTGGTGTCTTATTTTGGACAGAGAATATTTCCATTTGGAGCCATGTTACATTTATGAATGCATCCAGTAGGATATCACAATAAAATGAGTCTAAAAATCTGTTAATTCACAAAAACAGCAAATATAGTTTTGGTGTAAAAAAAAAAAATACTCTGCACATATCAGAATTGGTTGATACTTGAATTGGAAATGAAGAGTTGGACAATATTAGGAATATCAGATATCAACAAAAAAGCCAATATGGAGCATCCCTTCTTCATAGATTATGTCAGTTTTCTGCTGAAACAAGGTGATGAAGTGTTACAGCTTGCCACAGTCAGCATCTCTCCTGTGGCTGAGGGGAGTTTCCTGGTTGGATTGACAATCTGACAAAGGAGGAACTTCATTTTTTCAGATACACCAAGGTAATCATCCTTATTTCAGCAGCAGTTCAAAGCAGGTATTAGAATAAGTCATTCAGATTGAAATCACAGTGACATCACCACCTCTCATGGCCATATTTTTCCCAAGTTTACACATGAAATAACGATCTAAGGACTAAATAACAGATTAAAAGACTTGTTAGGATGGCTTAGGTATATATTTTTTTCTTATCTCACTGCTGCAAAAAAGCATCCAGAAAAAAAAATGTTCCAGATAAAAAATATGAATAAAATGATAGTCATCAAAGAGAGCAGCACAACAAAAAGCCTTACAGTCATCTTTTTAAAGCAGTAATTCACTCATCCACAAATGCTAAAATATCTAAAATTAATAATACTTCCCCAGGACTGACTGTAGTTTCATATATAGTTATAACATTTAGTTTCTCCAAACTGCATTAAGGTATGAATGTGTAACATTTGACTTCCATTTAATTCCAACTCAACTCATTCTAATTTCGTTTGTTGAGTTTAAAAATCATAAGTTGCATACCAAAAATACCACTGTAATAGTGTACATGGGAAAAGACCAGAGGCCATCATTTAGCTTCTCCCACTGTAGCTTTTCGTGGAGAGGAAAAAAAATAGCTTCTCATGGGTTTGTGGTGCTCTGTGACTGACAGGGAGACACCTGGGAAGCAATGCTTCATGGAATTGCTCGCCTTGCGTTCCCAGCTGCCTCCTGATATAAATTCCCTAAAATTGAGATGCTTCCCTTGAACGTTTATAAGAAAGACACATGGTAGGTTTTGTTGTGAAATGAAGATAAATAAGCTCCTCAATCATTTGATTATAGCATCAAGAGCACTGCTGCCCAGGCAAAAGTTTGTGTGATATCTTAAAAAGTAAACTTGTTATTTTCATGCTTTATTTTGTATATATCCAGCAACACAAGCAACATCTGTGCACCTCTGCAAGGCCCTGTGGTGTTTAAGCCACAAAACTACCTTGGGCAACCACAGAATTTGTTATTTAAATAAATGTATATGTTAATGTTGACTTCTGGTTTAACTCAATTACTTTGTTCATTACTTACATCAAAAAGTAATGTGTTACTGTTAAAAGTACTTTTGGGCTGCTTTTTAGGACCCTGGGGAGTGAGAGTTTGCCTTATGGTGTGTTCACTGGAAGTCAGAATTTGGAGCTCAGATCATCTTAACCTCAAAGTTTAGTGCTCCCAGCTCTTCCAGCCTTACAGACGTACAACAAAATGTGTAGCTACTGTTTACGTCAGTAGCAGATAGCATGAATTCTATGTCTGGTTGGTGAGATTAATCAGAGTTGGAGATCTGACTTCATGAGGGGTTCTGATTTAATTTCCGACTAACTTGGAGTTAGTACCTAGTAATGCACTACTATCCAATACTACAATAAACTCCATATAAGCATTATACAAGGCTAATGTGAAACACATTTCTGAGACTGAATTTTGGTTCAGAGACTTTGACATTTATCCTGTAGTTTGCAGAAACTTCCAATGCCAAAAAAGATTCTGCCAACTGTGGTGGGAACTCTGAGTAGAGAAGTTCTGTTGGATCAGACTGACACTGTCCAAGAGGCTGCATCAGCATGCTTGGTTTCCTCATGAGTACAGAGTAGCCATCAGTCGACCTCTCATTCCTACTAGTGATTCTGGGGCAGAATAATGCCACAAACTAACCAGTCCTCAAAAAAAAAAAATTGAGCATTTCTGAAGATGCTACTGTCGATAGATAATAACATGCAATGATTACACATGCACCGCAGACCGAGCTGCTGCAGGATTAATGCGTCTCACATGTGCAGAGCAACACTCATCTCTGTTTCACTTCCCACTATGCCTGTGTGAGACAGGGTGATGATTGCTGCTGTGTTCCACTGTGCACAGATGAGATATGATGATGGTGTGTGTGTGTGTGTGTGTGTGTGTGTGTGCGTGTGTGTGTGTTAGTCAACAAGAAGGGAGAGGGGGCATCGTCACCTCAATATTGACCCGAAGTTGTCCTTGTAATTAACAGATAACCTTTAATGAGCCATCGGCCTCACAAGCCCTAATCAGGGAAATGTCACATTTATCCTGGCAGCGACACATCCTGCGGCTATTCACACGTGCACACACAAATATGCAGCCACGCACATCATTCGCATACAGTGGGGAATGTGTTAAAAGTGTCCTGTCATGCCATAAATGTCATCTGACTGTAATGTTCAGGGCCTGCCTCTGTGCTCTTTGCAGATGGATTGTGTGGGTGTGATGGAAACAGGCTGGCAAAGATCAGCCTGTCACAATGTGTTGTCATCTGGTACTGAGAAGAACAGTGAGCTGAACACATGAACAAATTAGTTTAATCCAATGACAGATTTGAATGAATCAAGTATGTTATAGCAGAATCTGTTCCACACACTTAATATCTGATTATTAAAACAGTTTCCCTCCCGATGTCAGAGTCATTGTATGAACATGAAAAGTGGGACACACTTATTCTACAGATGGGTTTCAAACTCAATGGGCACAATCTCTCTACTGTACGCTCCAAGCTTCCCTTCGATCTGTCCTCCTCTGTTTTTTTTTATACATGCTCTCTCTCTCTCTCTCTCTCTCTCTCTCTCTCTCTATCAGCTTCCTTCCTGCTTCCTTTCTGGTCCCTCTGAACACAACTTTTTCTGACAGTCCATTTATGGGGAGGTAGATTGATGTGTGTGAGATGTAGGTGTATTTCCAGAGATGCGGACTATAAAAGGAAACGCAGACACTCACTCATACTCACACATGCACACACACACACACACACACACACACACACACACACACACACACATGCACGCATGCACACACAAAGACCATCTCATATCCAGCCAGATATCCATCAGGGAGCTGCTGTAAGAAGGTTAAACTCTGCCCTGGATGTGGTCACTGAGGTAAGCTTTTGAGCTGTCATTCTCTTATTGAGGCTAACTAGATTTTCCAGCTTTGCCCAGAAAAAAAAGCACAGTCTAACAAAACTCATAACCTGATGTCACTTAATGGGTCTGTGCGGCGTTCATAATCTTCTCCTAGAGACCACAATGCTGAATTATTTAAGTATCCATTAGGGGTATAACGGTACACACAACACGGTTCGGTACGGGGTCATAGTTACAGGTTCGGTACAGGTACGGTATGATGAGGTAGCAGAGAGTGTAGGGATGGGACACCCAAGCACTTTCAATTGATACTTGAAGCTGGCTCCTCGACTACGGCATATGGGTTCATATATATATGTATATTGCTTTGGTAATGTTTTTGGCCCTGTCTGTGTTATGTGGCTGCTTAAAAGCATGTTTTGTGTGTTTCCAGCATCGTGTTGCACCTCATATACAGTTACACCCCTAGTATCCATGAATGTTGTAATAGGCGTGTCACAATTTCGATTCTAAATAGGAAATCCTGCTTATGTCGATACACTGCATGAATTAACCCAGCAGTTAGTGGACTGCGGTTAATTATTATTAATGTTATTTTTGGGCTTGATCTCAGCTCTATAACAAGTTGTCAAGCAGATATGTTTTCGATATGTCCTTTAGTTTGTCCTGCCTGTTTCCTATGAAATCTGGCAACACTGAAAATACTATAAATAAATGAGCACGAACACTGTGGTTTACTGACTAATTCTGTTTTCAGGGACAGCTTAACTATAACGTTACTATTAATGTGAATGGTTAATGGACTGTACTTCTATAACTAGTTTTCCTCCATACACCAAATCAGTCACGCATTCACACACCTGTGCACAACAATATGGATCTAGCTATCTTGCTCAAGGATGCCATGACACATGGAAGCAGGAATCAAATGAATTAATATGATTGTATTGTATATTTAGCCACAGCATAAGTAGGGATGGGAACGACACAGGATTTTGAGAGTCGATTGTCGAGGCCCATGTGTCAATTTTTTTCAAACTGTCTGCCTTTTTTTTAGCGGCAACAACAATGCGGAGGGTGGAAAATATTCTACACTGTAGGCTACTACTTCATTTTAGGCTTAAAGACGTGGCTGTAATGTTCAATATTGACAATCAAACCAATGACAATAAAAATGACAGACTTTTGCAAACTTAAAATGTTTATTCAACATTCCTCTTAATTACCACCGGACCTGTCAGCGCCGACAGGATTTCATAGCCTCTCTTCTGATGACCGCCGTGTGTGCTATCGAAGGCATTCAATTGATTCTGAAAGCAGAGAAATTGGGTTTTTCGACAATATAGTATTTATTACAGTAAAGTACAAACTCCTCGAGGTATCGTTTGTTGAATCACAGGCAAGGTTTCACCTCTACACCTGAAAAAAAGGGAACACTTCTCCTTACCGTCACTCCCGAATCCAGTGCTGGTGCCTTATTATTTACCTTTGACATATTTTATTATTATTTATTGGCCGATCACCAGCTCAAATTTCAGTTCACACATATGAACTATGAATATGAACTAGTTCATAGTTCACTTTTTAAAATAATGTAGTCCTAAAAATAAACTAGCTCACATTTTTACGTTTTAAAGAAATCTCAGCCTCTTCTTAACCATTCCCTACCAGCTGTAAATCACTGCCACTCCTAAACCAATCAAATTATTGTATCAATAAAGAATTACAAATGCCGGCACCGAGGAGTGGAGCATTTGTTGTCATGGTAGCCGCCTTAACTATAAAGCGCTGCAGCAAACCCTGAGATATGGAGTCACAAGTGAGGATTTTGCTGCGCTGACAGACATCGATGGAAAGACTTTTTAACACACTTGTTCATGTGTGAGAACAATGAATTGTTCAGTAAAAACATCAAAAATTACGCTGTGTTTTTATTTTTTTTGCATCTAAACATATATTTCTTACTCAGAATGACATCCCTCAAGCCCCACCCACAACAATTCGACACACTTTTTTTGTTGAGGTGAGCGTGTGTCGATTGTCGTTTTGTCAGAAAAAAGTCCCATCCCTAAGCATAAGTTTTAGTAACAAAAATGAATGGTTGTTATGATGTTAAATCTATGAGTTTCAGGGAGTGGAAAGCTAATAAAATAATAATTCTTGTTAAAGTACAGCTTACCCTATGAAAATGGTAGCTCCGTAACTTTTTATATTGTTATATTGTTTGCGGTATTCCTACTGCGCAGTAATACATATAACTACGCATTAGTGAACTAAATTCTGGTCTTACCTCGATTTTAGTCGAGTGTGTAGTTACTTCAGTTTGCCTTTACGGGGCAGTGTTTTAATCTTTTTTGAACTGCTTTCTAAATAAATAGGTTGTTCAGGTCTTTTGTTCAGGTTTTAATTGAAAATTGATTTGCGGATTTGGAGCGTCGCGACATACTGTATCTGTGATGGAAACATATGGATGTCTCTTTGATTCTGTGAACTTTATGCTGGGATTCACAAGAGGTTTTCAAAGAGTGACATAAAAGATCTGCAGAATGTGTGCAAGATACTGATCCTGTATATGAATGCATACACTTCCAATAAACTTTATAGCATGTTGATATTAAGGGGAAAAAGGGACATGTTTGGCTATTCATTGGCTCTCCAGCAGTGAGTGAGGCTCGTAGTGTGAGTGTCATTTCATTGTAAATCGGTTTAGAAGTGAAACTGTCAACTTGTATCAAGCAGATACGTGACGGCCTCTGAATCTTGAAGAGGTGTATGTGTGTGAAGCTTTGTCGGTTCTGCACTGCAGCCTAATGCAGAGATGTATTCATGTACAATGTTGGTCACCCCCCACCCATGTGCCTCTATTATGCACGCACACACACACACACACACACTCAGTGTCAAGATGTACGAACAGACACAATCACATAGATATTCCCCCTGCAACTTGAGCTCTCGTCACGCCTCCCTGACTTTCTCTCATTGTCTGAATCTGAGATGAATACACACACATGCGCACGTACACACACACACACGCGCATGCACACACACACACACACACACACACAAACAAACACACAGACACACAGCTGCACCAATTACAGAACCTGCATGAACACATTCTTCTTTAGGTTAGAGGACAATTTGTTCAGCTTCTGTGAAATTAGACACGGGTTTACAATGTAGTCTTTTCAATATTGATCACTGTCATACAAGTGTGTGTGTGTGTGTGTGTGTGGGAGAGCGAGACAGAGCCTGTGTATTTGTGCATTTTTAACCTGAAGCAACTTTGTGTTTCTTTCTGTTAAGTTCTTTTGTTAGCAGGCATCAAGTTTGGTTTTAACTTGACTTCGGGCTGGCACACAAGGAGAGCATCTTACTGTACTGTCTATTTATGGAGCCATGACATGTATTTCTTTTGCTTCATGCATATAACCAAAATGCACTGCCTCAGGCCTACAAGGGTCTGTTTGCTGAGACTGAATTGCTCTCCAGTTTCTTTTTTTTTTTTTTTTTTTACTGTATTTTCTGTCAGTGAGCCGTCCATTCACAAACCAGTTTTCACTTTACTGCAAAATACAGCTCATATAATAATAGCAGTAGTTCAAATTGCTGACTAAGTAAAGAAAGACTACTACTTTGTACCATAGTAAGTTATAAATTGATAGTTCTAAACATATTATTGGAAAAAATAAGTATGTAGATTGTTGAGCAATTGAATTTATATAGTAATGTTGAAAGCCATAGAAGAAAACTAGAGTCCAATGCAGCTAATTGTCCCTCAAGCTGTGACATGACCTGACATATTTTGGCTTTTCCAAGTCAATTTCAGTTGTTTCTTCAAGTAAATATTGAATTGAGTTTTGGACTGCAAGGGTATCATGCTCTTGGCATTTCAGTTGCATGTCTTTATAAAGCCTCCAGTATATCAGAAAGTGTCTGTCAGAGGTGTGCAGTTTTACTGTTTGTGGCCATGGTTTAAGGTGCCATGTCGGATTTGGCAGCATCTAGCAGTGAGGTTGCAGATTGCAACCAAGTGAAATGTCTGTGGGCCTGTTTAGTGCCAGTGTTTAGTTTGTGCATTCTGGGTTACTGTAGAAACTTTTTCACATCCGATACAATACCAGTATTGAAGCCTTGAATATTGGCCAATACCAATATTGAGCCGATACAATATCAACACCAATCATATATACTTTTCCATCCATCCATTATCTACCGCTTATCCTCATAGGGTCGTGGGGGGGCTGCAGCCTATCCCAGCTGTCTTAGGACGGAAGGCAGGGGACACCCTGGACAAGTCGCCACCTCATCACATGGACCATATATACTTTTATTACTTAAATTGTAATATGGAATGTTAGGCTTGATCAAGTGATATTACTCAAACAGAGAACAATAGTCAGGAACAGTAGGTATGAGAAAAAAATTAGATATTTTGAGACCAGTTGCATTGCTCTAGCTCCATCCTACATGAAGTTATGGATAAAAATGCATATTTGACCTTGGTGACCTTGACCTTTTACTGATCTTGACCAAACTGAATCTGTGACTTCTGGATTATATTATTACTATATTAGTTTATACATCAGTAACAAGGTGACAATTGGCTTAAAATTGTACACCCTGGAGCGTTCAGAAATATGCGAAATCTCCCACACATTACTAAGGTGTGACCTTTCATTTGACCTTGATCACCTTGAATCAGATCCAATCACCACCAAAAATTAATTAGTTTTAAGTTAGGCCACTTCTGACCAATCCTGGAAATTTCATCAAAATCCGTCCATAACTTTTTGAGTTATTTTGCAAACCAACATACAAAAAATAAACAAACCCTGGTGAAAACATGACCTCCTTGACAGAGGTAACAAAAGAATATTCTATAATTGAACAGAGTAAATGAAAATAAATTCAAAGACCCTGAAAAAATAATCTCAATAAATCCCAAAACAAAAAATATCCCAGATTTCCAGGGACAGTTCTGTTTTGAATGACCTGCCCCAGGTTAAAGCTGTCCCCCAAAATGTTCCCTATTTCAGTGTTTTATGATTGAGAAAAAAATGTTGCATATTTACTAGAACAACGGTTATTACAGTAGATGGGTAGGAAGCACGAGTGAGCATGTTGTGTGCCGACAACAATTGTTTTGTAGCCGAGTGGGAAGCAGAAAGTTTGAGCATGTTGCATGCCGACTATAACAACATTGTAACCAGTGGGCTGTTCAGTGAGGCCCATGTGGAAGTAACAAACTCTAATTCTCTTTCACAACAGCAGGGAGTGATGCTGGCGTTTCAAAAAGAAGTCTGTTTGTATTGAATTCTATGGGAAAATGACACTTTCTCCTCTGGTGTATTACCTCTGTGAGCATGTGCTTATGGTTTGAATGATTAGTTTAAAGCCTCTTATAATACAACATGGTGTCCATTTACTGAAACGATACACTATATTGTCAAAAGTATTCACTCACCTGCCTTGACTCACATATAAACTTCAGTGACATCCCATTCCTAATCCATAGGCTTCAATATGATGTCGTTCCACCCTTTGCAGCTATAACAGCTTCAACTCTTCTGGAAAGGCTGACCACAAGGTTTAGGAGTGTGTTTATGGGAATTTTTGACCATTCTTCCAGAAGTGTATTTGTGAGGTCACACACACAAGTTCATCCACAGACTCTGTCATCCATGTCTTTATGGACCTTGCTTTATGCACTGGTGCACAGTCATGTTGGAAGAGCAAGGGGCCAGTTCCAAACTGCTCCCAGAAAGTTGGGAGCATGGAATTGTCCAAAATGTCTTGGTATGCTGAAGCATTCAGAGTTCCTTTCACTGGAACTAAGGGGCCAAGCCCAGTTCCTGAAAAACAACCCCACACCATAATCCCCCCTCCACCAAACTTTACACTTGGTACAATGCAGTCCAATAAGTATCGTTCTCCTGGCAACCGCCAAACCCAGACTCGTCCACCAGATTGCCAGATGGAGAAGCGTGATTCGTCACACCAGAGAACACATCTCCACTGCTCTAGAGTCCAGTGGTGGCATGCTTTACATATCCAACGTTTTGCTTTCCACTTGGTGATGAATGGCTTGGATGCAGCTGCTCGGCCATGGAAACCCATTCCATGAAGCTCTCTGCGCACTGTTCTTGAGCTAATCTGAAGGCCACATGAAGTTTGGAGGTCTGTAGCGATTAACTGCAGAAAGTTGGCCTCTTCGCACTATGGGAAGAGAGGGAAGTCTGGGCTTTCCTACTTAGGCTGCTGCCACCGCGACCCAACCCCGGATAAGCGGAAGAGAATGGATGGATGGAAGGTGGCATCCTATCACAGTTCCACGCTGGAATTCACTGAGGTCCTGAGAGTGACTCATTCTTTCACAATAGTTTGTAAAAGCAGTCTGCATGCCTAGGTGCTTGATTTTATACAACTGTGGTCATGGAAGTGATTGGAACACCTGATTCTGATTATTTGGATGGGTGAGCGAATACTTTTGGCAATATAGTGTAAGTCACCTGAACTGTGATATTAACTGGAACGCTAATTCTGGCTCCCAACATAATGTTACTTACCGGTAAATGGGGCCAGTGACTCTTCAGATGAAGGAAACGTAAACTCAGACTATCAGTGCTCCCCCTTTTCAGGCTGTGATGGACAGCAGAGACCTGTCAGTCTCTCAATAGCCACACCCCAAATCATCTCCTGCTTTATGTGTTTTTTTCACTATATACAGTATATATATTTGACCATCCATCCATCCATTTTCTACAGCTTATCCTATATTTGACCATAATTCTGTAAATGAACATCCTGCTCTATTACAAGAGGCTTTACATAAATCATTCAGACCGTAAACTCATGTTTACTCTATTTACAGAGGTAATACACCAGGGGAGAAAGGGGTCATTTACCTATAGATTTCAATACAAACAAACTAATTTTTGAAACCACCAGCATCACCCCCTGCTGGCTGTTAGAGGTAATGCAAGTTTAAGTTACTTCTGTGTTCATAAACCATCGGGTGACATCACTTCAAGATAGCTCCGTCCACTATTTATATACAGTCTATGGTTATAACAGTAACCGGTTGCCACCATAATGACTGTTATTATCTCCGAGCTGGAAATGTCCCTAGATTTCAGAAATCTGATCACCTTATATTCAACTTCCTAGTTCTGTGTCACCACAGGAAAATTTGCACTCAGCTGCAATGTCTTTTTCGGACTTTAACAAAAAATACTCCCACGCAAATCTGGAATGGACTGATTGTATCGCAGTGCTTATATTGGAGTTTTTACAGACCGATATATTCTGATATTCATTTTTTTTACTGATATCGGATTGGGACACCCCTAGAAACACGGCAGCTGTCTCAGTGAAAAGGACCTGCGCTGTGTGTACAGTAGATATAAATGGTTCATTTTAAAGTAATGAAAACTAAAAAAAAATCTAATTTCCAGGTGATTATACACTAAAAAAACATACTTTGTAATATTATTTTCCATTTCTGCTGATAGAGCCCCCTAAATGCTACACACTGCTCCTTCAATGTGTACAGTGACATTTAGTATTACAGAATGTTTCTGCTTTATCTCTGCTGATTTCATTGTTATATATTTGTTGCGTTCCATGCATGTGCTTTACAAAGCTCCAATTAGACGTTCCAGTCTCCATTTTGGTGCCAACGGGAATTGCTGGGAAATTTGTGACAGAACTTCAAGTCTTTTATTAAATTATGATCAAATAAAAAGAAACAGAAAGAAATTTCACTCACTTCTTCATCCGAAATCAGTCTTGATTATCGTCACACTATTTTGATTAACAGAGCTTATCAGTTTTACTCCTGAATCACTCTTGTCTCTAACGCTTGTTTTCTTTCTACCTCTCTCTCAGTTTAAAAGCATGTGACTGTAAAATATGGTATAACATGGCCTTTTCATGTACCTTAGGTAAGGTGTTGATGAGGGCTGTAGTGTGTAGCTTAGTGAAGAATAGAAATATTATGGAAATACAAAATAATGAAAATAACGTCACGTAAACAGCAGGAAAAATAATACGTCAATTGACGCCACACATGCAACACTTGGTGGAAATACTCTGTGGGATTCCGAGAGATGCAGATGCTGCAATATTTGTATCTTCAAAATTCAAGAGAAAGTCAGCTGTGTTTGGGAGGAACCTTTGAACTATAGTCCATCATGATGCATTTGGACAAGAAATACAAACTTAGCCACACAGTATGGCATTTATCTTCACTGGAGTTACATATGCTAATGTTGCAGGGATTATGTGTGGGAGCATATCAGAGAACTGTACCACAAGCATCTCATTTATGTGTGTGTGTGAGACTGGACTCCACTTAAATCAAAGCTGCCCCTGTGCTTGCTCCCTGAATCCCCTGTCAGTGAAAACTCAGTTTGTCTGGGAGCTAAAAGAGACTGGTGAATTATTAAAGCTTGCTGAAGCTTCACTCATAGAGAACCAGCAGACCACTGAGACACCACAACACATACACACACACACACACACACACACATACTGAAAGGCCAGTCCAATGTAATACCCACAGGGTACCATACTTTCAATGGCTACACATGAAGAATGTTGACTGCTCATGCTGAGCAAAGCCGGTGGATTTTACTGTTTGCAACTGCAGATGGACTGCTGCAGCCTTTCAAACATCCAGCTATAGGCTACTATTACTAGAGCTCACTACAGCAGGAAGACATATCAGCTCACCTGACACACAACATTTGAGCCCCATTCAAGAGTCAGGCACGATTTATGAAGCACTGCCGCTGCCTCGTTCTCTAACCTTTTAAAGATTCACTCTGATGACATTTCTGTTTTATTAATCAAACAGTGAATGGAAAATAAAAGATGAAACAGCACTGAGTTTCAGCCCTTCTCCAGTGACACACCGGTGTTACTAATTTGAATGTGAAATGAGACACTGTGTGGGGATAATAGTAAGTTTAACAGATATTAACTAGGCACTTTTCACTTTTCATTAAACTGTACGCTGCAAATCCAGATGACATCTAAAATGATATCCATCAGTTAAAGTCGTTCTGTCCATTCCACTGATTTCTAGAAGGATCTGCCTGATCTTTAAAGCTATGTGCAGAGTGTGATTTTTCAGAGTGGCATAACCGTATGAGAGGTGTAGCTGCAAGATGTTTTGTTGAGATGCACACATTACAAATTTCTGGATCAATACCTATTTTTTTTTTAAAGCCAACTTGGCAGTTCACAATTTTTTTCTTTTTTAAGACGTATAGCAACGTATTACGTAGACATATTATGTAGATGTATTATATGTGCAGATTTTGAATTTCTTTTGGAAGCACTGACAGAGTTGCTTGCTCATAGGCTCAGACTGTTGTTGTGGACAAGAGAGAGAGAATGAAGCTAGGGTGCACCGTGCCCACTGGTTTAATTAAGCTGCTGGCCTTAAGCAGGAATGTGAAGTCATTTGTCCCACATAGATGCGCTGATGATCAGGTGATTCCTCTCAGTGCTATCTACACACCCATTCACATAATATAATGGTCCATTTAAACACCCAGCTCCATACATCTGCTATTTGCCTGTCATGTTGGCCACTGCTGCATAGCAGGCTGTAAATACCCAATATCCACCAATAATTTATTTAATTTAAGCTGATTCATGGACAATTCAAATATCACTGACATCTACATCAGCCCAATCCCTCAAACCTATATTTTAACCCTCTAGCATGCTGTCATTATAACTGCCAAGGCTGCATTTGCTCTGGTCTGCTCCAAGAGTGTATACCAATGAAGGACACTAGCATTGGCACATACAGTACATTAGATAGATAGTATTGGTAACAATGTTTTGTATTAGTATTAGTGATGAACAAGGCTTTCCATATTGGGATAATTTAATCACTGAAATTACCAAATTACCTCTGAAATGGTTTAGACCTCTAGGCACTCATTGTATTGTCCTTTCTGGTAAATACCACCAATCTGCTATTCCAGGAAGGTTAAAACAAATGCATTCAATTATTTGCTAATCCTATTTGATCAAGGTCTAGTACATAGTAATAGTCAAAGCCGCCAGGTCTGCCACACTTTCTTTCTGCATTTGCCATCATTTTCTAGTCTGGGGAGATTGCGACCAATCTGTTCTTGCAAGCCAGTGGCAAGTTGCAGCATTATCTGCTGTGTATGTGGCAGCCTCCATTGACTACTGCTAGTCAAGCTGGCATTCATTATCAAGCAGGTAATAACACAGAGCGCTGGGTCTAACTCAACCGACAGTGGACTCATTAATATAAACAGGACCCTAAACCCAAACTCAATTTACTTGAAAGCCTCTTTGGAGACGGGGGTTCAGTGAAGAGTCTTTGCCTGAGTGTGCATGTGTGTCTAAGAAAGGTATTAATCATTCCTCTCCCACAGCCCACCATGCCAATACACAAAACATTCTGTGTGCTTGTGCGTTACAAAGCTCCAATTAGATAACTGATCAGTGGTGTATATTGAAGTAGTCACTCATCTCTTTTCCCTCCCTCTCCCCACAACCCACTCATATTTCTACCATTAATGAGTCCAATTAGCACATGCAAATATTTACTTCTAACTAGCATTTGTGATTTATCACACTGTTCACTCTTTAAAACAAACAGTCTGAGTCATTGTTGTACATGCGTGCATGCGCACATATGTGTGTGTTGGTTTTCTCTCTTTATCCGTGAAGGCCTGTCAGCTCATTAGGCCCTCCTGTGGAGTAAGATCATCAGCAATGCAGGGTGAGGAATCAAAAGACGTCTCGATATTCTTCGCTGCAATACTCGGCTATGTAGACACAGACACACACACACACACACACACACACGTATCAGTCATTGATTTAGGGTGCGCAACTGTAATGGGTACCACTCCACAACCATCTGATTAATGACACCCAGACATCACAGAAGCAATGGGGGGAGGGGAGCAGGGGGAGGGAGTAGGAGATTAACTAGAGGAAAACAGAGAGATGCTCTTTTAGGGAGTTATTGCTGAGAGGTACTTAAATGTGCTGCACATAGCATTTTAAAATATCAATATATCATTGGCAAATGTGTTATGATATCTCGGTAGAATTGGCGTAAATAAATGGTTGCCATTACAAATACTTGTGTTGACAAAATAAGACAAAGTTTTACCTCAATTCTTTTTTTCCTCCTGTACTACCTCCTTTGCACAGGAGATGACTTGATAGCATGCAACAGAAAGTGCAGCGTAGAGGCCATTACAATGTCCGTTAAACAAAGAATGCCAGCACTGAGATGACCCTGCCTCAGAAGTAATGTGCTGACGATAGGGGTGTGATGATACACTCAGCTCATGATAACGAGACAAGATAATATTTTCACATTATTATAAGAAAACTAAAATGACAAAGTATATGACTGGACAAACAGTCATTTTTTGGTCAAAATTAATGTTGTAGTATAAGCAGCTGGTGCTCATTAGGAGTACTGTTTTCCATGGAGCACCAGGGATGCATCATTTCGGTAAAAATACGGTTGTGACTCATCATGTGCCTCACCAAACGTAGCAGAAATGCATTGTTTGTATCTTTAGATCATACTGACTTTGAAGTATTGATCCAGGAAGTTCAAATGTGCCACTATCTTTCTAAAGCTGGTTTTACACCGAACACAGAAAGTGTGGCGCGCTGTGCGGGGTAGGGTGCAAGCGAGTGCACAGCAAGACCACTGCAGCCACGTTGCTAAGCTAAGGACTGAGTGGAAAGCCATGGCTTTATTTATGCTGATGAGGAGGAGGAGGAGATCAGCATGAAGAAGTTTGCGTACATGCTGCTTTGAGGGGAGGCAGAATGTGGGAGAGTTTCGGCAAATCCAGGAGCCACAGTCGCCTGTCCCACAGCTCGCCAAATTGCTATACGGCAGTGGTTCAATTATTTACTGTCATGCCCCCCCAAGGGAACAGAATATTTTTTGAAGGGGAGGGAAACCTAACCAAAAAACTTGAAATCAAAACTCTCTATTTAGAGGCTATTAAAAGTATGAACTCAAAACAACATACTGTTGCTATAAGTACAACAAAAATAATCTCACCTATGACATCTATGGCTATGAAAATTACAACTGAAAACATTTTTGCAAGGGAAAAATAAATAACAGAATATGCTCTACTCAGAAGGCTATGAAATTAGCAACAAACTTAAGCCCTACTTTGTAGACTATAAAACTTACTCTGGATGAGGAAACACTGGTGGAAGCACAAAACAGACAGGAACTCAGGATGCTTGAAACGGATGCACACCACTGAGATGGGGGAACAAGACAAACTTGCTCAAGACAAGGGGAGACAAGATAATTTATACATGAGGAAGGGAATTACAGGTTGAAACAATCATTGCAGGGTTGACAAACATAGACGTGGGAGGACAGGAGGGCAGGCAGCAAAATGATCTGAAATGAGAGGGAAACAACGGTACGTCAAAATGAAATCCAGAAATGACAATACATTAATAGATGAGACAAAAATACCAAACCAGGCAGACGGAACATGAGAAGTACCAATAGTCATTTATCATGTGTGAATATATATATATATATACAGTCATGGAAAAAATTATTAGACCACCCTTGTTTTCTTCAATTTCTTGTTAATTTTATTGCCTGGCTCAACTAAAGGTACATTTGTTTGGACAATTATAATGATAACAACAAAAATAGCTCATGAGAGTTTAATTTAAGAACTAAGGATTATTCATTTTCCATGGTTTTCTTGATAATAACCAAAATTACTTAAATTCTTACATCAATAGCTATGGCATTGTACCGCCAAAACACTACTTTTAAGCATTCCATGTTTTCTTTTCTGTTTGCTTTAAACACATGATACACACAAGAGTTAATACTTGATTGCATAACCATTGTTTTTGATGACTGCAGCCATGCATCTTGGCATGCTCTCCACCAGCTTCTGACATTGTTCTGCTGTCACAGCAGCCCATTCCTGTTGGACAAATTCAAACAAATTTTCTTTGTTTTTGGGCTTGTGGTTCTCCATTTTGAGTTTGATGATTTTCCACAGGTTTTCAATTGGATTAAGATCTGGTGATTGAGCAGGCCAAGGCATGGTGCGAATGTTGTGGTTCTCCATCCAGGCTTTAACTGACCTTGCCGTGTGGCAAGGGGCATTGTCTTGTTGGAAAATCCAGTCATTCGAGGCAGGAAAGAGTTTTCCAGCTGATGGAAGAAGACTGTTTTCAAGGGTAGTCCTGTACTTGACCTGGTTCATTCGGCCTTCACACAATTGCATTTGCCCTGTTCCACTCAGACTGAAACAACCCCAGATCATGACTGATCCACCCCCATGTTTTACTGTAGGGGCAAGACAGTCTGGGTTGTAAGCTTCTCCAGGCTTCCTCCTAACCAGTAAGTTGGCTGGAGTGGGCATCAATTCAAAATTGGATTCATCACTGAAGAGAACCTTAGCCCAGTCATCAACAGTCCAATCCTTGTGGTCTCGAGCAAAGAGTAACCGGGCCTTCCTCTGCCTTTCATTGATGAAGGGCTTCTTGCGTGCTCTGTGTGACTTCAAACCAGCTTCAACAAGTCGGTTTCGAACTGTCCTTGCCGAGCAAGTCACATTTCTCGACAGTGCCCACTCATTTTTAAGGTCCCTGGAGGTCTGACGACGATTCCTGACACAGGAACGGATGAGTGCACGGTCATCTCGTGGGGTAGAAAGACGTTTCCTGCCACGGCCAGGTAGCAATTTGGTAGTGCCATGTTCAGCTTGTTTTTTTTTGTTGGAATGAACGGCTGTCTTGGAGATCTTCAGTTTTTTCGCTACCTGTCTCTCACTCATGCCAATTTCCAGCAGTGTCAAGATGGCTGCCTTTGTTGCTTCACATAATTCTTTTGTTTTAGGCATTATGTGAGAGCTGACAACTTCTGAGTTGTGCTACGGCTTGAATGTAAGCAGGAAACCACTCTAGGCCTTTGCATGTGCAGTGCTGCTTGTGACATGAAATGGCCTCTTATATACCCTGGGAATCAATTAAGCTTAAGAATGTCAAATAGGACATAAAGTATTATGTGACCAGCTGCATTTTTTGTTGTGTTCATTGTATTATACGTTTCGTGGTACCAGATATTAGAATGAACAAGAAATTGAAGAAAACAAGGGTGGTCTAATAATTTTTTCCATGACTGTATATACATATATATGTATTCATTTAAGTGCATGCTGCATTTAGAATATTTTCTCCATTTTATGTTGTCATTGGAAAGCCCTTCCGACGGGAACGGAAGCCGTATATATCCACCTATACTCCTTTGACAAAAAGCGTCATTATACCTTACTTCTACCTACCTCTGCCTCGATCAGTTCAGTGCTGGGCTGTCTGGTGGCAAAGTAAAGGACTGAATTCATTCTAAATATAGTGTGCACCTAAACTAATATTTGTTGTTTTAAGTGTCTGATATTTTTTACCGCTTTCCTCGTCCACAGCAGCACATTGCTTTGCTCCCGTGTTGGTCCTTATGTCTATTTCTACAAACTGGAGGCGTGCCAGCAACCATCTACCAGGGTTAGTACACTAGCTGTTGATGAGTACCTCAAATAACCCCACTTCAAAAAGAAGAACTATTCCAACGTCATTGTTGACGTTAAGATCGGGGCAGAAAAAGTGACAGCAGCAACAAGCTGTAATAGTATCTCTTTAAAGCTTTAAATAAATAAATATATTAAATAAAAAATAAATAAAGTTTTATCTCATCTAACGATGGCTATGGCATTTATTTCTGAGGACAACCACAACTGACATTTAGAGGTGATGCAGGTTATGACGGGTAGCCATGACACTTGTGGGTGCAAGTAAAATCATGTCGTCATCACGTCAGCATTTTAAAACATAATCTGACAAATCAGAGAAGTGATATAAGGTCTAAAATATAAACGATTTAAAACATATAATAACTATATATTATTGCTTACCCATATTTCTGCCATGGGGAAATCATTTGGAAAAATCTTGGGAAAAGAGAAAAATCTTGATTAACACACTGCTCCGTCTTGCCAGTCTCCTGGTCACCAGAGAGTGAATATGTGGGAGTTGAATGGAGATGGAGAAATCAAACACTAATATATTCAAGAGTGTATACCAATTACTTTTTATGATTATCTCTGACCTGTACTGTAAGTGGGCAGTACAGACGGGAATTGGTTTCTCATGTCTTACCATTAATGTGATTGTTGTGTGTGTGTGTGTGTGTGCCTGCATGCTAATCTGATGGCTGCAGCATCATCTGCTATATTTTATTCATCTGGGAGTCACTAGCTAATGGAAAAAGGAGGTGCTTGAGTCCACATGCATATGTGTTTGTCTGCATGTGTGTGTGTGTCTTAGCTGGGTGTTGGGGGGTGCTGATTGGCCTTGTAGATAGCTGCTCTATAAGCTTGTCCAGCAGATTGGTAGGTAATAGAGAAAAGGCAGAGATATGAAAGACAAAAGAAAACGGGAGGGGGGGAGTTAGACTGTATAGATTTAGTTTAGCAGTTATTAACATGTGTTGGTATATCGTAGTGTGTGTGTGTATACGACGCAGAGGCTGGTGAGGACTGATGGGAAAGCAGAGAGCTTAAATGCTGCTTCTTGTGTCAGTGGAATTCAGTCACTGGAGTCCTTGAATTCATGATTCAGAGCCATGTCCAGAAACGCTGCAGGAAGGCAGAGAAGCTACAAAATTATATTTGAGAATTTTATTTTAAACCTGTTAAGGTCTAAATATGCTGATTTTTTTGCCTCCACACTGTAGCCTGAGCCGTTATGTTTCAGGCCTATGCAATTCTCAAATTCTGATCAAAATTTTAAGACCAAGAATTTGCATTTTGCACTGTTGGATCTTAAGGTTCTAAGTAGTGCTTCAAAATGCAAAAAGAAGAAATGGGAGTGAGACAAAAAATTGAGTGAGAAATTTATTGCAAACAACCATTAAACTGAAATAGGCTGTTTATCAGCTGATCAAAAGTTTAAGTCCACATCTCAAAAAAACCCAAACCCCCTGAAATAGAAACAAAAATTTCAAAAAAAGACTCAGCAATGAGTAGCTGCACTTTTGTTAATCACCTCAAAAATCATCTTAGGTGGGATCTCCTTGTCATGCTAGTAACGTTGGAAGCCATCAGGACCATCAAGGTTATTGAATTTGAATTGAATTAATTTTTTCTTATCAGAGAATAAAACTTTCTCCCACCTTGGTGCTCTCGTGCAAATAAGCAATTGTGCGCCATTGAAGGGGACAAGGCCTTTGAAGGTGTTTTTTTTCTTAAAACCCTTCTCTCACAGATGCCGTCTCATGGTTATGGGACTGCAGTTGGCACCAGTGACAAGCGTAATTTGGGCCAAGGATCGTCCCGTGTCTAGATGGACAGCCAGTTGGATCCTCCGGCTCAGGGCTGGAGAAATTTTTTTTGGGTCTACCACTTGACTTTTTCGTTCCATAACCCTCAGGATCTTTTAAGAAGTTTAAAATGACTCTTAGTGCTTCCAACCTCAGCATCAGTGGCACGCTGCAAGAGACCTTGCTGATGCAGCTCAAAAATCCGACCGCATTCAAAGAGAGAAAGCTTTTTTGCCTTTGCCATCATGACAGTGTGGATCCTGGATCTGACAGAAAATGACTCAGAATCCACATTTGTATTTTTCCACATCCACATTTCCACATTTGACTTGTGAAGATTTAGCCTTTTAAAGGCTGTGGTCTTAAACTTTTGATCAGCTGATGAACAGACTATTTCAGTTTAACGGTTGTTTGCAATAAATTGCTTACTCAATTTTTTTTTGTCTCACTCCCATTTCTTCTTTTTGCATTTTGAAGCACTACGTAGAACCTTCTTAAGCTCCAACAATGTAAAATGTAAAAATGTAAATTTTTTAAATTTTTCAACTGGTCTTAAAATTTTGATCAGGAGTGTATCTCAGAAACACAGGGACACATTCACAAAACTCTAATAAAGGTTGCTGTCTTAAATCTCTGTGCCACTTTGGACCTTAACTCTGAAGACTTCCCTGTAATAAAACTGCTTTAGTCTGAGAGCACTGGACAGACCTCTAATTCCTTTTAGATCGTTGTGTATGTGAAACCTCCATCTATGAAGTGATGTCTGTGTCGGTCCTCAGTCATCCCTGGCTAAAACCTGGACATAACTGTCCTCAAAGGAGTGGCCTGTGTCTCTCAAGTGCAGGTGAACTGCTGAGTCTTGTCCTGAGGAGATGTCCCCAACCTCAAGCAAGTCCAGTTGACTCTTTTTTTGCTCTTTTTGATGAAATGATGAATTCTTGATGACTGTAAAGTGCAACTGAGTTTACTGTTTTTTTTTTTTTTTTTTTTTTTTTTTAAGTTGGTACAGAAGGGTTTGTGCGTGAGACGAGTAGTAAAGGTAAGCTTAGTTCATTTACAGTAGGGCCTGGGTACTGAATTACAACAGTATTCGTTCACTACACACTTTATTTTCTCAGTATAAAGCTTAACCAAACAGGTTTTAAAATCTCCCTGTGTGTTCTTTGAGTCTTTTTCTTGTCTGAATGACACAGTGTGAGCTTCCATCAGCAGAGATGGCAAGCAACATTTACCCTTTGATCTCCAAAGCTCTGCTCGCTGAGTGCTTACTTCTCAAATTTAAAACCAGAGGGAGACTTTTTTTTTCAATTATTCCTCAGCTTCGGCATTCCAGCATTGTCTGTACTTCATCTACTTCCTCACCCATCAATCCCCTCACCTCACCCCTACCAGCAAACTCCCCCACCCCCTCCCTTTTTCTCTGTTACTCAGCAACCATCCGTAATTAATGAGCTTTTGCAGTTCGATCTGATCTGCCTCAGGATTGGACACGTCTGATAAGCCAAATGGAATACACACACAGGCCTGCCCCTCTCTGCTCACCACTGCCTGGAAATATAATTACTGGAGGATGAATACACACACGCTGAAACACACAGATGAAGTAAGCCCAGGTTAATACCAATCTTTTTCCTCTTCTCTGCTCTAATTAGAAATGTACTGACGAGAGTCATTTGTTTGGAAGTTGAATGCACTGTGCACTTGTTGTCATTATTCAGAGACTCAGAAAGTTGGATAATTAAATTCATTTAATGATATGCTTTGGTGAGCATATGTGTGTATGTTAATGACATGCTCTGATGCTCTTAATGAGCATGTGACAGTGGCAGGGAGATGGAACAGCATTCTGCATCGTCATTACTTAAACATAATCTTTCTCTTCTGTGCCAAATGACAGTTAACACACTGCATTATCAGCCTGCCCCTATGGCCACACTCGACAGCTGTCAATAGACTGTGGCTCCTTCCACATCTTCATCACCAGGAAGGAGACAGAAACTGTCTTCATGACAAAACTAATTTCCTGAATGAAACAAAGTCCCAATACCCATGTGAATCCTAATATATAGATCTGAGGCAAGCCAATCCAAATCTGGTCTGCAGTGAAGAGTGGTGCAGCCGTTTGTCTTTCCTCATAGATTTGACACAGCGGGCATGTAAGGGCATGAACACATCCCATACAGACACTCATTCAGTGTGGAATGAAGCAGCACAGTCAGGTTTATTGCTGTGGCCATAGCAACAGCCATGAGTGGAGATGGCGATGACTTTTTTTCAGTGGTGATGCACTGAATGTCCTTGTTCAGATGAGAAACAAGGAGAGCGAGGGATGAAAGCGCAGTCAGAGTGAGGGATGGTGCAAAAAGGGAGGGGTAAAGAACGCTGGAGGAAATTTTAGACCAACGGAGGCTTTCTTTCATATCCTTTTAGTAGTTTGTTCTACAAGCCGACAGAGTTATGTGACAGGCTGTTTCTCTCGGAGTTTGTCATTTTCTTCTCTCTACCATGAACAGTCGCTTCATCTACAGCTGGTGTTGCATTCACTATGTTTGATAAATGCAACAAAAGAGTAGTGAATTTTTACTTTTCAAAACATAACTAAACATTGTGAACATTTGTCTCCAAAGGCTATATGCCGATGATTTGCCACTGTTCCCCACTTAACCCTGTCTGATACAGTTATGAATGCTCCTATCAATCGGCCTATATTCGTTTGAAATAATTCGATCAGTGGAGAAGATTTCCACCTCTGAGCCAACAGCGAAGGTAGTCACAAAGCCAAATCAACGTCTGTACCTTTGTTATGTTACATGTCACGCTGGCATGACTCCCAACAGAATTCCGCAGGCTTTGGTTGGTTGGGTGTAAAAAAGCAAGAGCAGTGTTGCATATCTCTGTGTAAAACAGGCTTATTAAAGAGTGGAATACTGCATATTTCACATGTGGCCTGCCAATAAACAAGCCATGATATAATCTCTTAATTTTAATACATAATATAATGTTGTCAAGAATAGTTGAATATATAAATAATTCTCCACACCAAATGTGGAAAAAACGTCAAACAGACCTTGTGATCCGAACACCTTTACTCATTTCTTAGGTTGTTCTTTTTTCCCAACGGGTGATGCTCCACTTGACTTCCCCTCCCGCTGTTTGTATTCATCTCTTCCCTCTCGTCTGTAGTCTGTCTGAGGCTAATCTTTGTGTTAGGGAGGGCTGAATAAGCCTGTCTTTGTCAGGGCATTAGGTTTGGGAAGGATGAATACATTAAATGATAAATGGTAGTGGTGAAGGTGGCGGCGTGTGGATTTGGCTTAATCCGAATGCCATCAGCCCGTTTCCATTTCTGGCTCCCCTGCTGTCCTAAGTGTGCATTTATGTGGTCTGTATTCCACTTTGTATTTTAAAGGGTCAGTTCACCCAAATTGCTAAAAGCATTTTATCGCCTTATTTATGCACATAGTTTCAGTTTGATGTCCTGAGGTTTTTCTTCATTGGGACTATTCAAATTTGTGTCAAATGTAATTTTTCAGTGCGTGGAGCAGTGCAAAGCTCATTCCATTCACATCAGTTTTATTAAAGTCAATGCAGAGAAGAAGATGTCAAAAGCTTCAGGAGGCTACGGACCATTAGCACAGAGGTGGCCAAATATGAACTACCAACAGTATACAACCCATAATTCCACTCACTGATGAGCACTCCTTTAAGTTCTCTCTGGGTTCCTCCCACCATCCAAAGACAATTAATCTAAATTACCTGTAGGTGTGAATGTGAGTGTGAATGGTTGTCTGTCTCTATGTGCCCTGTGATGACCTGGCGACTTGCCCAGGGTGTACCCTATCACAGCTGGGATAAGCTCCAGCCCACCTGCCACCCTATGTAGGACAATCAGTAGGTAATGGAAGGATGGAAAAACACATCAGTAAAATTGTTTGCCTGGTGAAAACCTCAGTCAGTTTCTTTTAATTCCATGTGCACAAAAGCACAAACACATCTTTCAAACAGTAAATAGTAATGTGAGGTGAGAGAATGTGGTGCACTTTGTTGAAGGTAAAGGAGCAGAGGAGAAACATGAGAGCTTAGGAGGAGAGTGATGTATACTTAAGCTGAGGAGGAGAGATTTCTGCTATTAGGTGGAATGTGGTAACTGTGTGAGGGGAGAGGAGGGGGTAGAGATGAGCGAGAGCAGGAGAGAGGCAGGCGGGGAGGGGGACTAGGTTGCTGACTCGGAGCTTTGCTGCGGTGAGCTTTGAGCTAGCGATTCTCTGAGCTCTCTGTGGTGCAGACTGTAGCCTAGCCACGTTAGCCTCCCTCCGCCACTTCCATAGCCCAGTCAGCCGGCACCTCTGCTGTGCTTCAGCTGCAGTTAAGGCTCTACAGTCTCTGAGTGTCTGTGTTTGTAGCTGAGGATTTCCTGCCCTTGAAAGGATTCTCTCTCTTTCTGGCCAAAGCAGAGAGATAAAAAGAGGGACAGAGAGTAAGAGGAGAGGAAGAGGAAGACAAGACGGGGAAGAGCAACAGTGGGCCGCCAGTGACCTTCGTGGTGTGGTGGCACAGCAGAGGAGGAACCAGGAACAGGCATAGGATCCAGCAGGTGTGTGTCAGCACTTAAAGGGATGAGTAAGAGAGTTTGAGAGAGGTTTCCGCTCTGGGCTTGAATTTGTATTCAGACTGTGCACGGTATGGAATCCTCTCACTTAAATGTCATTTCATGCTGGAATGCAGTGCTTCAAGTGTTCAAGTTCAGAAAGTAGTGCAGAGCTGTGGGAGAAGAGTTGTAAGAGCAGTAGATAAGCATGAAGAGAGATATTCTTTTGTGACATGTTGTAGATGGATATATCCTCATAGATGCCAGATATAGAGATTCCGATATGAGGAAGGAGAGGAAAATATAAATGGAGAATACCAGAGATGGATGGAGCAGGAGAGAAATAGAGATGTATGTTGTGCCAGCTAGAGCTCAGCGAGGATGACGTGTTTGTGTGTGAGTTTTCTTACTGGCTCAGACTTGGCTAGGGAGGAAAAAAATGCCTGTATCGGAGTATCAATCATTGTGGGCTGGGCGCTGCCTCAAGGCTGCAGACTGGAGTGTGCACTCCCAGTTATCTGGAAGCATCTGTGTTTGTACCCTTTTAATATGTAAAGTATCCTTCTGGGGGATTTTATCATATCAATACAATTATATTATTTGATGTTTTTTTGTTTTTTTTTACTGGTACTAATGGGCTGGAATCCTCATTGTGACGAGAACATTTCTGTTAGAGAGAGCTGGCCCTCAAGGTGCAAGTTGCAGCATGTGGTTGTGTGATGTACTGTACATCTACACCTGTATGTATTACAGGATGAAACACCTAAAGCCTGCTTCACCACAGCCAGTTGAAAAGATTGAAAAGAAGAGAGGTTGAATTAAATCAGCAGGAGGATGTAGTGACCAGGCAGAAAGGCCTGGGTTCAGTCCTACATGGCAGACACCATTTGCTCCACTGAAGTGGCCTTGAGACAGTGATCTAGTGGTGGGACTAAACCTTCCTGCTGTCACTTTTGTCACTGTTGTGCAAATAGATTTGTGAGCTTTGATCCAGGAGCACATCGGCAGTATGAACACTGTACAGAAGATGTTGGGAAATCTTGCTCTAGGCCACTCACAGTTTTGCATAATTTAGTCATTTTAGTCATTCACTGATTATACTCCAGTCGGAAATGCTGGAAAACCATTAACAGCTAGGTAGAGCACAGACGCGTGTATGTGCATGTGTGTGTGTGGTTGTGGTGGTGTTGGGGGTGGTTGTTGAGCAGACAGGAAAATGGGCAAAGTAATTAAAATGTCTTAAGACGAAACCCGCAAGTCATTACATCGGCTCCGAGCCAATCGAGGGCGAATGTTTGTGTCCTCATATTTATGCACATCTGTTTGTACGACAGCCAGAGCTGGAGAGGCATCGAAGCAAACATACTGTGTGTGTGTGTGTGTGTGTGTGTGTGTGTGTGTGTGTGCATACCTTCAGGTTGGTCTGTCTTCCTGTATCCTTCTGTCTTTCAGTTACCTTTTTCCCACCCCATCACATCTTTATGAGGTAACAACTAGACATTAACCTACTCGACTAAGGCTCGACTCAGGCTAATTCATTCTGGACTCTGCGTGACTCAGCAGCAGGCGCACACTCACGTATAACACTTGCCGGCTATTGGTAATCTTGAGGTTGTTAACATTCTGATCTCGCCTCTGTATTGCCACAGCACAGAGTATTGACTGTGAATATTGGCACTGACATTGAGTGGATGTGAGCGGTAATATCACTTTGTTTGAAAATAAGTAAGGGCTGCTGTATTATACTGGCAGTTGTAATATCACACTCTTTGCTGTATGGCATTTTTTCTGTGTACAAGCGTGTCTGAATGTGTGTACAGGTGCTCTGCAGCACTCATAGCTTTCTACCCCTCCAGAACATTATCTGCTAAACCAAGAGGAGAAAAAATCCAATTACATTCTCCTTACACAGTCTGGTAAAAAAAAACAAAAAAAAAAACTTTTGACTGACACTTTTTATGCTGATTTTTCAAATCTCTTTCAATCATCAAATGGGCCCAATGTACCTAAAGGGCTAGTCATTTGTTGTATTCATTTGGCATACAACATGTCTGCTTTGAGGAAATTATGTGTGCATAAATATGTGTGTGTGTGTTTCCAGCGAAGGATGAGTGTGTTATCCCTGTGGAGGTAAAAGCTTTACCTTGATAGATCCTGACAGCGAATTCCATTATCTATGTAGGTGTTTTCTATATAGCCTCTATGGATGGAGTTGGTTTGAAGCACTATATAGGTGTGTGAGAATGAGCAATATAAATGCACATATTTCTTTTATGTGGTGCATGTGTGTACGTATGTGCTGTATAAGCGCAAGCTATATAAATGCACATATTTATTGTGTTTCTGCAGTATGTACTTTGTCCTTTTGTGTCCTTTATGCATTAAGGACCCTTGGACATGGTAAATGAAGGACGGAGGCAATGAAAGGAGGAGAGCATGTCTTCCTCTTATGCTGCTTGGTGCTATCATGGCTGTAATGAAGCCTCATTTATCTCCATCTCAGTTCAATCTCATCATTCACAATGGGGTTGCTGTAGCTGGAATGAGGGTGTGTGTGTGTGTGTGTGTATTGTTTAGGGGATGGTCATGTATGTGTGTGTATGAGAATGAATGTTTAAATGCAATCAGTGGTGTAAAAACAGACCTGTTGATGTACCTGTTGAGTAGAATGAGTGAAAATGGGTCATTTTTGATACAAAAGGCCCTGTTTTGTTTGGTCAGTGTTGTGAGGGTAAACTGGCGGTGTGCAATGGGATCAGGGAACACAGATTATATTCAGAGGTGAGGTTAAGTGAGCAGCCACTTGGGCTGTAAAGCCGCCTCCCCAGCCTGTAGCTGAGAAGGAATGAAGGGATGAGAAGAGGACCGAGAAAAAGAGGGACGTTTGTAGAGAGATAAAGGCTGAGTAATGTCATCATAGACCCCATGTTCTCCAGGTCTGATTAAGAGCCTCTCTGAGCACTCCCAGACATTGCACTGTGATAGGCCAAGGTCACGGCGAATCACAGCGCAGCGCTGCAGATTGATGCTTAACTCCGTCAGGAAATGTCGGAATCTAATTTAGCCAATGGGCTTCCTCTCCACTTCAGATGAAAAGCACGATTCCCCTCCCCTTGGGCCCCTCCGAAGAAGTGTGTGTAAATGTCTGCTGGCTTGCAGCCTAGTCCGATGATTATGTGCGTGTCTGGATTAATTCTGCATGTGTTCTCACCGTGTGTTCATGTAACAGTAGATAGATGTGAGGATATGTTTCTGTCTCAATGATTTTCTGTGTGTGTGTGTGTGTGTGTGCCTCACTCTGATCCAGTTTGTGTGGTGCCACCACACTTGTCAACTTGTGGTTAAGGAATGTGTCGTAAGTGATTGGCAGGCTATGATATTAGTTTGGGAATAATAAGAGTGTAATAACTCGGTGGCGTTTGCCTCCAGAGAGCGACTCTCAGGTAATCACATTTACTCAACACAATCACTGTCTCGCAAGCCAGCGCCCGGGACAGGGCTACGCTCTTTTTCATTTCCTCTTATGAATGTCATGAGCTCTGGTATGTGTGAAGAGTTGTTTACGTGTGTGATGCTGTTGATGCTGTCTCGCAGCTTGGTTATGAGTGTGAACTGCTCGTGTTTTGCCGTCTTTGTAAATGTCCATAGGTAGGAAGGGAGGGGGAGATGTCAGATATGCAATGAGAAAAGGCTGAAAGTAAAACTACTGCTCTTTGTCTGGACACAGTGTCAGTTTCAGTGTCAGTTAAACAATTTTAACAATTACATTTTCTGTCTTCTTTAACAATTAACGAGAATCCCTTTTCATTTCTCTGAGGTAGGGTAAACTGTGCAAAACAACGCATATAAACTCTTTTTAAAAGTGAAACTGAAATTATATTTTATCATGAACAACAAAAATAAATACAAAAATACATGGCAAAATAACTAAATGGATAATACAAAATCTCTCAAAAAAATCACTTCCCATTTGAAACTGGTCTGTGCATCCTCGATTTCAAAATCACTTACGACTGCCACCATGTTTCTTGCTTTGTCTGAATACCTGACAGTTACATAGGCAGTGGTTCATTGTTCACGTTCATTAAGCTCGTTCTGTAGGAGTGGCTTTGGACAGACACCTGAAAGGACAGACTGTCAGTGTACCTTGGCAGATGTCTCCATTTTTACCAACCCCAGCTTTAAGGTAAAACACAATCTTAATAGGTCTGTCTGCAGCAGAAAAGTTTGGCCTCCCTTACAGTGACAAGTTAAGAAATAATGTGGGTGCAGCAATAAAGTGCACAGTCACTGCTTTTTTTTCCAGACTGATCCAAGGGGCTGTTGTAAGTGAAATGCAATGCAGCAGAAACTCACACATCAATTATGGTGATGCCGTATGGCAGCGTTGGTGTTGATGAAGACATATCATTTTTTAGGAGACGCAATATCTACACTTTAGACACACCTGTCTACTTTAGCAGCAGATGTTTCCCCTGTTTCTAACTGGATATGATTAGTTATGTCAGTGGTAACGATAAACAAAGGCAGGGAGAAAACTAATGGTATGACTTCATGAAGCTCCAGATCACGAATGAGCAACTGTGTTGGATGTTGTCCAAGGAAGTTGGATGAAGCAAAATCTAGTTTTAGTGGCTTGGAATCAGTTTTCAAATATATTATATCAAGACAATCTGACAATCTTGTTCCTGGCATGTAACATCAATCACCCCTGCACCAAGCGATCCAAGCTTGAGTTTTGTTACATTTTGAGTTCTGTCCAGTCAGTCAAAAAGTGCTTTACACAAAGCCTCCAGATAAGCGCTTCAATTTTCAATGCACAGAGATCATGGATCTCACATGGATTCCTGTGGAGGACTTATCTTCTTAAGGAATGTCTTAAATCACAAGAAACTCCAGCATTTTACAGACCAAGTAGTGTGCACTGGTAGCGAACATAATTATCTGACAGACAGGCCAGTTCAGGACATCTCTCACCACCTAGGCTGAAAACAAATCTCCTCAAACCTACTGTAATTCACAGCTATTACAGGATGGAACGCTACCAAACCACACTGTTAAAACAAATACCAGAGCCACTTTCAAGAAACCATTAAAAGCATGTTTAACACTGAACTGCATGAACAAACAGAAGATGATTCTTCTAGCATTCTGAAGTGTTGGATGTTGGTATAAAATGTGATGTTTGAATGTGTACAATTTCTCTAGCATATCCAAGAAGTCTATCTGATGTCACGCTATCAGCTTAAGGGGATCCTAATAAATTATACTTAACTCAGAATACCTGATGTTGTCAACACTATATCCAAATAATTTACCAGCTAACGAGTGATGCACCCTTTTTATCAACCACACTTTAACCGTTTTATTTATGAAATACAAATCCATAACTCAAGGTCACTGTTTAGAACAACAGTCCAAAAACCAAAGATATTTAAAATTGTATTAATAAGAAAAAAGCACCAAATCCTCTTATTTAAGAAGCTGGAGTCTGTACATTTTTGCTTGATAAATGACTTCGGCAAATAATCTGAACGATTTACTGAACGACTTCATATTCTTTGTGCACTACTTGCAAGCCTACATATTGTAGGTAAAGCATGGGTTATGTTTAACTATACATCGGCAGTGCTAATGGGATTAATGCAAAGAGCGAGGGGAGCTTGTAAAGTGAAAGGTGTTCAGTCAGGAGGTTTAAAATGGGTCCTCAGTGGTTCAGCAGAGAAAAGGAAGGCAGGTAGCAGATGGAGGGAGAAAGCAGTGAAGGGAGTGGACCACGGGTAACAATATGGCTGAGCTGGTGGATCGATAATATGCTCTCTGATCCATAACATATTAATAGGAGGGAATACATTATTACTGTTAAGAGATGTCAGGTGGACAGGGCGGAAACACACACACACACACACGCACACACGCACACACACACACCTCTGAGTGCTGGGGAATTTTCAGCTGAGCGAAGGTGAGGGACACAACACTGCATCTGGGCACGATGCCAAAGAATAACCCTCAATCCTCTCCCCATTCTTAACCTTGGGACACTCTGTAGTGCTCCATCTCCTCTCCTGTCCTCCCTGCCCTCCCTGCCCCTTCCTCAATGGACCCCCCCCCCCCCCCCCATCCATTTCATTTCCTCTCCTAATATCCTGATTGAAGTGGTCACCTTTCTGTGTTGTGCTTAATGAGCAGCAGGTGTCTGAGTGCAGCTCACTCGACCATGGCCGGAGCCCAGGGACCAACTCACAGCAGAGCAGCTTCTTTATCAGCCAGGAAAAGAGGAACAGTCTGCAGTCCTCCTTCATAAAGCACTTTAGTGCTTTTTCATGAAGACTGGAAATAAATTGTCACATGTGGCCTTAGAAAAGTGGGATTCTAGGGTGTTTTGCGTTACAACGGTATTTCATTGTTTTAACTATATGTTCAATGGCTGAACTCAGTAAGACCCACTTTTATTGAATTATTTCATTGTTTGGTTTGTAATTGGGGAGTTGTCTCCAACAACAAGAGTGATCAGTGTGCCTATAGTGTTAAGCCAACAACAATACTTAGGTCTTGGAAAAGATCATGGTTTTCACTGAAATAACTAGTTACAAGTCAAATAAGTCAACATTTGGGTTATAATAAATATGGAAGTGGTAACTTCTGGGTGAAAATCTGTTGTTTTTAGACACACGAATAATGCATTGTTGCCGTCAAGAAAAATACAAACTATAAATCCAGTATGCAGTTCAGTACCAGTTTCAGTGACAGTTTAATCCACATAATAGTCTGCTCTGCACATCAGCAGTGTATATGTGTGTGTTTTTTGCAGTCCGACAGCACCGTTCTGGCTGCGTAAATCGTCCATTGCAATGTAACAAAGCAGAGCAGTTTATGTGCTTTGAATGCACACCTACACCCACTTGGTGTGAGGACAGGTAGAAAAAACTGGTATGTTTGTGAATATAATAATGCATTCCCATTATCCTTTCTTTCACTCACACTCAGTCGGTCAGCTCTGCTTTAGTGCTGAATCTATATCAAATTATATTATGTAAACAGTCAAAATGTCTTTCGCTTTTTCCTTTACTTAGTTATTGTCATCTATGTCTAGTTATTTGCATAAAACCGCACAATTCAAATGAACAGGAAGTATTATTTAGACATTTGCAAGCTGCTGATATCTAATATTAACTAGCTGTTCTCTTGCAGATTATCTGTCACACAGAGACACATTTTATTTCAGTAGTGTATCGCGTCTGAGCAAGCACAGACGGCAGCGTGGTGTCTAGTGCTAGTTTGCCCCACTCCGCTATCAGTTCCTAGAAATCATCAATGGAAAACTCCCGCAGATATTCGCATATTTTTACTAAAAAAATGATGTCACACTCATCATCACAATCAGCATCATAGGCAATTAATTTGCACAAGGAAACAAAATCATGAGGCCTTCAAAATCAAAGTCATGCTCAGCTCTTTTGTGTGCATGACGTACACTTATTTATATTCCTAATTTGCCATTGACCTCCCACGGGCCAGTCAAGAACAGCAAAAGGATCAGATCTGCTCTTAACCAATCAACAGCCATTAACACACTGAATGCAGAGAAGAAACTCACTTTCTCCATATCCTTCATGGTCCTCTCATTCCTGCTGCTGGTCTTGTTTCTAATACATGATCCTGAACTAGCTGCCCTCACTGCTGTGTTTCTTTGCAGTGCTTTAGCTCCTTAATACTACCATTACTACTACTTCCACTCACCTGTAGTAACTCCAGTTTGCTTAGGGGACTGACTGCCTAGAAAGTCCACTTAAGCGTTTTAAATCAGTAACAATTGGCAATAAAATAGTGCCAATATAACAATGTAGAATGCTTATGAAAAGAGAGAGAGGCTTGGAATGAGGGGAAGACATGAGTTTAGATAATAATGGACACCTGGTGTACTGTATGGTTGTGATACACTATAGTGTGGCAGCCATAATAAAAGGAATATAAAGGAACATCTGTGGTCCTGGAGACAGAGAAATATATGCAACTTCCATTTTAACTACTTGTAGGAACTATAAAGATCCTACAGTGAAGAACAAACATTATTCTGCTGCGAGTTGTGTAGTAACAACTAGTCATAGTGAGTACAGTAAGTACAGTATCTACTGAAAGCTGTTTTTTTTTAAACTGTGCATTATACTGTTTCTTGTTATAGATGTTTCCCTTTCTGTAATGTATACATCTTTGCACACCCGTGATTTATTAACTCATTGAGTTCCAGTCCTTCTATAAAACAGAAAGTGCCTTGTGCCAGCATTTTTGGCCATTTTGATTCGTCTTTTATGACCCGCAGAATATTTTGTACTATGACTCTGGAAACGCAGAAGAGCTCAAATGAAAGAAGAGACTCATGAAAAAAAGAAAAACATATTTTTTTTTAACGTTGTTCCATTCTTGTTTTATCTGAAATACAGCAGAGGCTACTTTCACCAAAAACGCCATTTGTTGTCCAGATTCCGTTTGTTTTGCTCTCTGATTGCGATCGTTTTCACTTCCTACTTTGATCTCTGTGGTGTATACCTTCTTTTTATGTTCCAACTATATATCCCAGAAGCCTCAATATTACTCACAGGCTGCATGAGAGTGCCCTGATGTTGTGCCAGCCGCTAAAATACACTTTGATGTATTCATGTCTATGGCACACAAGCATTGGATTTTAAATAATGCACATACTGTATATGTCAATGGGACTCAAAGAATTATTTTGAATTCAGTTATACTTCATGGTACTGTGAAACAAGGCACGTTTAGCAATTTTCTGTGATAGGGTGAAAAGGCTATCAAACTAGTTACTAGTGGTCTTTACCCTCACAACCCAGTGACCTACCCTTGAGAAAGCCATTTAATGTCAGCCATGCTCCAGTGAACAGGGGAGGACTGACTGTACATACAGAGCACATCAACATTTGTCTCTGTATAGCAGAACATTAGACTTTTGGCTCTTAAAATGCATAGTACAGAAGTGCATAATGAAACAGGGCATTACTGACAAATGGGAAGTAATGTAGGTAGTGAATTTCAGTAGGGCACAAACGTTAAATCAAAAATGTACATCTCTACCTCTCCAAGCCTTCCAGGATCTCACACCTCTGATTTGATTGGTTGAGTGCTGTTATTTTTGTTGTCAAGATCACACTGGGTAGGTGCTAATGGACAGCTGCCATTTCTGAAACACAAAAATAAAAGTAACACATACATAGTGGGTCAGTGAAGCCTCCAATGTACAATGTTACAATCCTGTTGGAATTCTTGGAGACTTGGGCAGTCAGTCTTTATGTTCCCAACTAAAAATAGCCCAGGTTTATCACCATCACATGGTCCCTTGGGTGTTTGTTTGTAGAAAGTGAGCATGGGCTGGAGAAATGGGCACCGCAGCCTATGTCCGGCTCCAACTTTATGTATTTATCTCCAAGCCACAGCTGAGCTTAAACTGGGACGAAGGGGAAAAAAAGGGTGGTCAGTTGGAAAGCGAGGTGGGTGAGAGACAGCACACACACACACACACACACACGGGATTGATGCCAAGAGGCTGGCTCAGGGTTTGTAACGCTGACAAGCAGTAGCTTCATCGCACACATTAGAGTACAAGGTAGGTGTGTGTGTGTGTGTGTGCGTGTGTGGAGAGAGCATTGGAAGCACTAAACTCCAGACACAGTCTCACTGCTGATGTCAGAAAAACGTATTGATGCAGTTTACCCCTCCTTTTGTTAGTCCCCCCTCTCTGTCTCTCACTCTCTCTCTCTGTCTCTCACTCACACACTCTGCGGTGTGAATGAGGCGAGGCCACATGAGTTGCTATGTCAGGGGAGATGCAGCAGTAAGGGAGGTGAAGCTTTATTTCACAGTGAAAGGTGTATTTTTCTCTTGTCAACAGGCATGACTGCATCAGCCTCTCTTTGACCCCCCCCCCCCCCCCAAATCATCTTCTTTTTTAGATTTCTGCGGCTCTTTTCTATCTTTGTCTCCCCCTCTCCCTTCACCCCTCTCTCTCTGCCTCCTATCTGGAGCTGTACAGAGGACAGATTGAGGGTATTATTTTTCTTCGACTGAGTTTTTCTGCCATGCAGTGATACTGAAGGTCCCATTCTGCTCCTGTGTCCAAGATAAATCAAAAAACATTTTTCTACAGCTGCAATCAATGCCCTAGCCTTTTTTCAACAGCTCTGCCTTTTTCCTCTCTCTTACACATAGGCACACACACACACACACACACACACATACACACACTTTCTCTTCTCTGTTTCTTCCTGAGGCAATGGTGCTCTCTTGAACGCTGACATCAGATAGCCTCCCTCCAGCAGTCCACTCCTCTGGGAGGGATTTGCATCTCATTTGCATCTCATTACAGATTTAATAGAGCAAACTGTGCTCCATCCTGAGTGAAAATGATGAGGGGGGGAAGAGGAAAGGTGAAGACAGCTGGGAAGACTGTCCCTTGAAGCAGCTGTTACTTCCTCACACACAGCCATGCCACTCTGCAATTAAACATACTCCTGAAAAACAAAAATTCTATTGATTGTGATATCATGCCTCATACAGAGCAGAAGTGGAAGAAGGAATTCAAGGA
Organism: Synanceia verrucosa; assembly: GCA_029721515.1. Taxonomy (NCBI): domain Eukaryota; kingdom Metazoa; phylum Chordata; class Actinopteri; order Perciformes; family Synanceiidae; genus Synanceia; species Synanceia verrucosa. The sequence continues at coordinate 7,882,842 of CM056558.1, forward strand.
ATTTACATTGCCTTTTTTTGTGAAAACTGTAATGACTAAAAATCACTCTCATTTGTCCAGACAGGGATCCAGTGTGGGAACAACCACACCAAAAATAACATAATTTATTTGTGTTGGAGTTGGGTTACAAGTAAGAGTATGATTGAGACATTTTGAAGGAAAGTTTGTGAAAAGTTGGTCAGGAAGAGGCAAGTCTCAAATGCTTAAATACACTATATTGCCAAAAGTATTCGCTCACTCATTCAAATAGACAGAATCAGGTGTTCCAATCACTTCCATGGCCACAGTGTATAAAATCAAGCACCTTGGCGTGCAGACTGCTTTTACAAACATTTGTGAAAGAATGGGTCGCTCTCAGGAACTCAGTGAATTCCAGCATGGAAATTTGAAATTTCCTCGCTCCTGAATATTCCACAGTTAGCTATCAGCTGTATTATAAGAACGTGGAAGTGTTTGGGAACGACAGCAACTCAGTCACAAAGTGGTAGGCCACGTAAACTGATGGAGCGGGGTCAGTGGATACTGAGGCACATAGTGTGAAGAGGTCGCCAACTTTCTGCAGAGTCAATCACTACAGACCTCCAAACTTCATGTGGCCTTCAGATTAGCTCAAGAACAATGCGCAGAGAGCTTCATGGAATGGGTTTCCATGTCCGAGCAGCTGCATCCAAGCCATACATCACCAAGTACAATGCAAAGCGTCGGATGCAGTTGTGTAAAGCACACCGCCACTGGACTCTAGAGCAGTGGAGACGCCTTCTCTGGAGTGACGAATTGCGCTTCTCCATCTGGCAATCTGATGGACGAGTCTGGGTTTGGCAGTTGCCAGAAGAACAATACTTGTCAGACTGCATTGTGCCAAGTGTAAAGTTTGGTGGAGGGGGGATTATGGTGTGGGGTTGTTTTTCAGGAGCTGGGCTTGGCCCCTTAGTTCCAGTGAAAGGAACTCTGAATGCTTCAGCATGCCAAGACATTTTGGACAATTCCATGCTACCAGCTTTGTTGGAACAGTTTGGAGCTGGCCCCTTCCTCTTCCAACATGACTGTGCACCAGTGCACAAAGCAAGGTCCATAAAGACATGGATGACAGAGTCTGGTGTGGATGAACTTGACTGGCCTGCACAGAGTCCTGACCTCAACCTTATAGAACACCTTTGGCATGAGCTGAGACTGAGAGCCAGGCCTTCTCGTCCAACATCAATGTGTGACCTCACAAATATGCATCTGGAAGAATGGTGAAAAATTCCCATAAACACACTCCTAAACCTTGTGGACAGCCTTCCCAGAAGAGTTGAAGCTGTTATAGCTGCAAAGGGTGGACCGACGTCATATTGAACCCTATGGATTAGGAATGGGATGTCACTTAAGTTCATATGCGAGTCAAGGCAGGTGAGTGAATACTTTTGGCAATATAGTGTATAAAATAACGGTGCACTCTTTTGGAAGGCATTCACAGTTTTGCACTTGGTTCTCACTAAAGAATGAAAGAGGCTTCGGTGTGTCTGTCGCAGCTTCACCTGCTTGACAGACTGAGACCAGCCAAGTAGTGAGCTACGAGAATAGATAAAGACGGTGAACAGTGTGGTGAATATCACCGACAAAGGAAGAAATTAGTAAAACATGTTTTTGTTCATACGTCATACTTCCCGTTATTATTTATTTTATATTGCTGTGAAAACTATTTTGCGTTGTTTTAAAACCATCTGTCAAACAACTGAAAGTATTTAAGTTTCTCAACAAAAGCTGCAGTACATTGTACAAAATTACTTTTGAACACATCAGGATAATGTCAGAATTTGCTTTTATTGAACTGAACATAAGAGCGAGATGAGCTCAGAGTAGATCACCTGTTTGATCACTGGAGCAGAGAAGAAATTATGGTTGTGTTTTCAATGTTGATAATAAATATTGTACAGTGTCTCCCACACACACATTTTTCCCTCCCTACTTGTGAAATGATGCAGCAGATTGAAGATCAGGATTGATCAGGATAAGGCATTTTACCAGGACGAGGGAGACGGGTGTTTGTGGCAACCTCTGCCGATAATGTTGGGTCTGGGCTGTTCAGTCCAGGGGACAGGTGAGACAAAAAATGTCTAGTTCTAGCTCTATTTATTGTTATCTAGTTTGAATGACTGACATATTTTGTGGTTGTGATGGTGCTCAAACAAACAAGCAGCTCTGCCTCACATGCACAGACAGATTTTTTTTTCATGTTGTCATATGAACTCTTCTACGTTTTCTACTTCGAGATGTGTCAAGACTTGAACTCTCTTCTAATCGATATTGAGGAATTCCTGAAGCAAGGTGCCTGAGGTGTTTGCTGACACACCAAACTGAAGGACAATTTGAAATCTCAAAGTCACTCTGCTGTCATGAAAAACCAGTAGACACACTATTTAAGTCCACATTTAGTTCCTTTCCTCATATTGTACAAACACCTAATTAAGCTCACTTTCCCATAGAGTCAATAGGGCAGAAAATATGATTTGTTTATGTAAATTCCTATCAGTCAATGTGTGACAATCCTGAGATAAACTCTGGCGTATCACACAGCCCTTTTTTAATTACTTTATTGTGCTGTCTCTCTTCAGCAGCAAACTCCTGGAAGGAAGAGGCTTTTTCAATTAGGACTTCTCCCCCCTCCCCATCTGAGCTCCACTTGCTGCCGCACACTTTGTTATTGTGTGTGTGTGTGTGTGTGTGAATTATTTGGTAACCTTTCTAATTTCACACTTGTTAAGTTTCCATGTAAAAGGCAGCATTTTAGAAAGAAGCCCTCAGGATGGGTGAATGTCATTAGTGACTGTGTGTGTCCCTGTGTGTGTGTTTTTGTGTATGTCAGGGCAGTGATAGTACACAGATTAGTAATATGAAATCAGGGGCAGGTTAGAGTCTCTCTAGGGCCTTTTTTACACAGACCTGGGCACACACAGACAGAATACATCACCATACTGTTGCGTACATCCCTGCGACTAAATGAGGCGATCTCAGACTGTGCGGTGTGTTTCTGTGATGATGATTATGCTTTCTCTGTGTCGGTTTCTCTCTCTCTTTCTCCATGTCTCTAATTTATGTGTTGTTGGTGGAGCTGGTGCTGATAGGCCCAGAGATGGCATTTAGCTAAAGAGCAGAGAGGCTGTTAGCTTCTCCATTCATCTAATCAATCTCACTAATGAAACCACTGTCCTCTCCACTGCCTCTTTCTTCCCTCTGTTCTCACATCCTTCTCTCCCTTCCTGCCCTCTACCCCCTCATCATTTGCTCTCCTTGTATCTTTTTACTATCTTGTGGCACACTGCTACCCATTCTCGTTTTGTTACCTTCCCTCCTTCTACCCTTCTATCCTCCCTTCCTCGGTGCAGCTGTCCTAGATACACCAGTGGTAGATTTGTTCCAAGTGTGGCTGCTTTTCCTGGTGTTTACTTCCTCCATTTCAGCAAAACCCATGTCTCTTCCCCTCCCCCAGCAGAATAGATGGTGGATTGACCCAGTTAGGGTTAGAATAGGTATTGTAGTGGAAGTGTTTATATGCCAAGGTGTGTACATCTCTGAGTTCTTTCACATGAGCACATGGGGCTACATATACAAGCATGTGGAGCTTTAAGTAAGGTCATGCTGTGTAGGAGTGCTGGTGCTTTGAGAGACTGATTTGGTGTAAGGGTTGATCAGTTTTTAATTAGACTTTGAGGCAGTGTTATAGACCTAATGTCAGTTTCAGACAGATTGTTTTGTACTTTGCAAGGATGCACGCGATATAAAACACAATGAGGTCTTGTTATACATGAATGTAATCAGTAAGCTGAAGGTGAACTCACCAAATGGTGACAAAGTAACCTGAACTTAAATGATTAGTTGGTTAATTGTTGATCAATGAACAAAGAAATTGATGGACAGCAATTTTGGCAATGTCTTCATCACTTCGGTCAGTTTTTTGAGGATGTATTTTGCTGGTTTTCTTGGTAGTATCAACTGAATTCCATTGTCTTTGGAAATTTTGTTGGGCCTAATAATGACATTTTGAAGATGCCACCTAGGGCTCCCATAATTTTTTTATGTACAACACAATGGTATATGGGTTACAGATGTTACTTAGGTTGTTATTATTATCACAGAGATTGCTCCTGACTATGTGACTGTTGTTAAGTGTTCACCAGAATGAAAACCTGTGTCTGCCTGTTTTGACATACAGTGGAAGAGGTTATGTCCACGGGCTGAAGAATCTGCAGTGATGCTTCCTGTCCATTCCCTGCCCATTCAGGGCACGTATAGGTCCTGAATGGAGGCCAGGCTGTTGCCAGTGATGCTCTTTGCAGTTCTAAGTGTCAGTTGTAGTCTGTTCCTGTCCTGTTTGCTGGCCGACCCGAACCATACAGTGATGGAGGTGCAGAGAGCACACTGGGTGATGGTGGTGTAAAACTGAATGAGCAATTCCTGAGGCAGGTTGGAGTACCTGAGTTCAGGCAGGTTGGACTTCCTGAGTTGAGGCAGGTTGGACTTCCTTGTCACTACGCGATCTGTACTGGAAACCCGATTTGTACTGCACGTGCAAAATTTGCACCACTTCCTCTTCTCACAATTTTTACTTCTTTATCTTCTAGCTTCTTCTTTATGACCCACTTTTTTTTAGTTGTTTCGCATTTTGGGCAGTTTGTCCAATAAGACTTACCGTAGCGCATTCAGCAGAGGACCGTGGTAATGCAGAAGTAGCAGTAAATATAATATAATTGGATTTAATAATATAATTTGGACATGTTCGTCGGTTGGATTCATAGTTTGTTAGTTAGTTTTTCACTCTTGGAAAAGAGCTTTTAAATCTCAATGAGTTTTTACCTGGTTAAATAAAGGATATTGATTGACTGATTGATACGTCTCTATAGGGAACATCATCATCACTATTCCAATCATCAGTTTTAATGACTGCATTTTTATTGAAAGTTCAGTTTTCAAACAAATCTCTTTGCTTTAATCAAGATCTACAGCCTAAAACAAAAACTAGTAATTGCTTTGGCCGTTTTGTGTATCAATATAGTATTCAATTTTAAATAAAGTTTGTTTGCTAAAAAAGATTGATGTAGTGTGCTGTTATTTTGTAGAGTGACATTGGATCGGACAGTAACTGCCGTAAAATGCTTCAGATGTACAGTAGTCACATTTTGCACATGCGCAGTACAAATCCGGTTTGTGGTACGGATCCTATAGAGACATTCCTGAGTTGAGGCAGGTTGAACTTCATGAATTGAGAGAGGTTGGACTTCCTGAGTTGGACAACCTCTGCTGGGCCTTCTTTCTGATGGTGTCAATGTTGGACCTTTACTTCAGGTCATGGGAGATTGTTGATCCCAGAAACCTGAAGGTTTCCATAGCATGGAGACTGAGGACAGAGTTCAGGGGTTCACATTACACCATTTCTCTTTCTCTTTTATCTCTCTTTTTCTCCACAGAGAGAGAAAGAGAGATTGCCCTCGGGGTCCCTCTGTTTCTCTCTCTGTACCACTTCATTCTGAAATCTGTGTCTGTGTGTGACTACCTGTGTGTATGTACCGTATACAGTATTACCGTGTGTTAGTGTGTAGCCTTGGGGTGTTGATGTGTGCAGGACAGAGACCCTACAGAGAGCCTTTGTAGAAAAGTCTCCCTGCAGCAAGGTCACTCCTTCCCTCTCAGTATCCCTCACTCCTCTCTTTCCTCCATCCCTACAGCTCTGTCCATTTCTGTGCAACATTCATAGTTTGCATGTTTCTCTGACTCACGCTCACACAGAGAGCACATACATGAATTCATTTTTGGAAGGTGGGTCTCTGGTGAGGCCAGTGGCTGTAACTTCAGAATATAAAGTGGACTGTATATATGCCGTGGTGACTTTGAGTTGGTCTGCTAGGTAACGGCACTGATTATAAAGTATAGATACAATATGTTGACTTTTGTTAGAGAACGAAACTTGTCCCTTATAAACACATACAGTAGTACACATACATGTACAAACACACAAACTCATATAGTTAAAACCTGAAAAAAATCACTCAACATGTTGTATGTATGTTGGCCCCGTGTCACATACTGCATACAGGAAGTATATGAACACACAAAACATTACTCATTTTCAATAGCACATACACAGAGGGACATTTTGTCCTTGCAATGATGCACCGAAGTGCATCACTTTGAGTCAACTGTGTGCGTGTGAACTACAGGACAGCGATACCATAATTCCCCTGCTCGCATACTCTGAACAGAGGAGCCGCATTGCCACGATTTTACCTTTGAGTTGTATGGTCTCTCTCTGTTTTGCACACACACACACACACACACTCAGTTGGATGCACATCAATCATAGCTCCCACCTCACCTGTCATTGTCTGTGTTGTTGCTTATACAAACATCCTTTTCCTGGTCCACAGAGTAAGGACCCCAATCAGGATTTACATTCACAGCATAGCACCTTTTTGCTCTCATACACACTCTCTCCCACTGGAGAGGGAAATAGCACAACAGCACTGTTTCAGCAAATAGCGTAGAGGACAGCACCGTTTCAGTTGTGCAATTACAGTAAAAAAAAAAAAAAAAAAAGAACTGGTGAAATAGAGAAACAGATATGGGTTTTTGTGGGGGAGTTAAGTTGATTTGTGAACGTGATAAAAGACGAAAAGAATGGATGGTGAAGATGAAGATGGCAAGAATGTGAAATTGGGACAATCAAGTTGGAAGGAGGGACAGGTGTGTGCGTGTGCATGTTTGTGTGTGGTGAGATGAGCCTGCATAAACATGCACAGTGCTGAATGCTGATCAGGGACAATAAAACCTCCATTAAAGATTTATTCTGGGGAGACAGGATAAGGGAGGGCCAGATTATAGTGAGAGGAAGACAAGAGGTGGAGGGAGGTAGAAGGTAAACGGAGGGGGGAAGAGGGAGCACTCAGGTTTGTGTCACAGAGTGGATAATACCAAAGACGCCTCTCTCCACCCATCACTGAGACACACACACACACACACACACGGCTGCTCAGACTCTGCATTTTAATAGCCCTGTCACCTCCAGCTATAATACCAGACAATGGCTCTTTGAGCAGACACTCGTCTTCAGAAGTGTCTTTCGTGCTTCCTGACAGGCTCAGGCGGGAGCTAACTGGCTAGCTCACCACAATTATAGATCCCATCTGTGTAGTCAAAGAGCTACGGCAAACCTTAGCACAACAAGCCTGAGGCCTACTCTGTCAAAATGTCACCTGGACCAGGCTGTGCTCCAGGCAAGACACCCATGGGGAAAATATAATCTAATTCACTGCCCCCCACTCCTTAGCTTTATCTCAGAGCTTCAAACCCTTACAACTCCACCCAACCCCCCCATGTGTTTTTATCCCATTTGAGATAGTTGAGATTCAGAGTTGATGCTGATGATATTTGAGCAGGTACTTTACTGTTGCCAATAACTAGTGACCGATTGACCTACAGACTGGGTGAAATGCTGAATATATAGCGAGAGAGGGGGCATGGGGGCAAGAAGTTTGCGTCAGAAATAGAAAATGGGTGGAGAACTCGGTGGAGTATAGGGAAAGAAAAAAGACAAAGAGGGATGTTGGGGGGGGTTAGAGAGCTGGAAGGAATTGACAATCAATGAAGGAGATATGGGAGGGAGGGGGGGGGTCAAGAATGGTGGTTAAAGATGGAAAGGGACACAAAGCACCAGAGAAAGGGACGGTAAAGAGGAGGAGGAGGAGCGAATGCGAGCTATGAAAAGGGGAAAAAGCTCCCAAAAGACAGCTGGGACAGAAGAGGGCAGAGTGTCTCAGGAGTGAGACATTTACTCTAAAATCAACCAGCTCTGCAACAGAATCAATAGAAAGATCCCCATGTAGACTACTAGGATTAGTTTGTGTGTGTGTGTCTGTGTGTGTGTGCATGCTTGCATGGGAATGTGATTATCAGTGTGTTTGAGAACACTGTGACAAGGATAATTATGTTTGATTACTAAAGACCCCAGTGAGGGTTTGCATTATCAGCCACCGTGCTCCTTTGGTATTTTCCTAATCCTCGATGGTGAGCTGCCATCACTCTGTGTGTTTTTCTGATAGCCCTGTCTTATTCCATTTTTTTCACACTTGTTAGGCATGAAGTTCTGCATAGTAAATACAAAGTTTGAATCAGTGTCTATGATTGATCGAGGACATTTTTACACCACCAAACTTCCCTGACTCCACAAGAGTGCAGCTCCATTAAGACACATTCAGTTAATAATAATGAACTTAGTTTACATCAGACTTCTACAGTGTTTACAAATTGCTTTGTCAGACATGCTGAAAGCAAACTACCCAGCTAATATATAGCGCCAAGAAAACATAAAAAACAAAGTAAATTCATGAAGATGAAATAAACTGTCAGTAAAATTAAAATTAAAGGATAATAACACATTACGCTACTGCTGGTCGATGAATATGTGTTTTGAGAAGTGATATGAAAGGTATTCTGCTGTCTCTATCTCATCGGATTAAGTTTCCAAATCCAACAAACATGCGTTGACCTTTAGACATCAGAGTGTGGAAAAGCTAAAAGGGTCCAGCAGGAAATTCAACAACAATCTCAAAATTACATCTGAACTTAACATCGAGCAAACGGGCATGAGGTTGTCTGTCACCACCAATAAGGACCTCTACTGCTCTTTGGCGTCCAAAATGTTTCTCCAGGCTACTGAAAGAAATGAATGATTTAATTTTGAGCATGCTTTGGAGTAATTTAGTTGTAGCACACACATTTACATATGCTTATACATTTATTTTCATCTTTATCATACATACAAGTAGTTTTGTACTTTTTAAGCTACTTTGGATTAACAAATATCTTTATACAATTCCTGGACATTTTTTGCTTGGGCTATACCCATGAATTGGCTATATAAATAGCATATATATATATATAAATAGTAGTTATATAGTATACCTCTTAAAGGATCGCTGGCCATATTGTATATTCTCAGTAAATAGATTAGATTATATAGATTATTATCTGTTTTAACAGCCTTCCCATCCATAGCATTTTCAAGCAAGTTGTTGTTTCTTTTTACTTGCACACCTGGTCCAAATGAGTATCACACTGAGGACGTTAAGGACAGTTTAAGGGAACTCTGCACTGAGATTGCAGCACGGGACTGGAGTTGTCCGTGGTGCTGAATCTCCTAGGCTGTGTTAACACTACAGATTCAGCTGCATTACACTGAGTACAATAGGTTACTTTCTAGTGATGAATACATATTGACAGATGTCTTTGCACTATACAGCCGGTCTGTATTGTCATATTTTCTATTCTGTGGCTCCTCCTGTATGTTCACGGAGTGACTTTGAACTGCCTTCTTCCAGTGTGTCCTCTTAACGGCAGACCTCATGTCAGGCCTGCTGTTCGGTTCAGATCAGAGACAGCTTTTAGCCTCTACACCATTATGCAGCTCAGTCCAGCTGGACAATGTTATCACAAGTACCTTACAGTATCCTGTGTTCGTGTGTCCTACAGTCGTGGTCTATTCTGTCTCCGTCACCCACACACTGTGAATACCCTCTTCATCCTGCAGTCTTCATCCATCTGTCTCCTCTTTGTCTTCTCCCACTCCTCTCTGCTCCTCCTTGGGGCTACTAAAAGTGTCAGGTAAAACGGTAGGTAATAATGAAATCTCATGTTACAGAGGCCTAATGAAAAGATGAGCACATTAGACCCCCTCGCTTCAACCCCTCTGCTCGCTCTCTTCTCCTGTGGGTTGGGTGGGGCAGATGAATATGACTGCAGCATGTCAGTAGCTGTCTGCTTGAATGGTGCAAGACTCTGACTTATTGTATGCATGGGTCTTATCTTAGTTATTAGTTTATCTCCATGACTATCTGGGTTTCATAGCCCTACTGCTTACCCCTCCACATATTAATCCATCTGCTCCCTGTTCACCAGCTCTATCTGACTAAAGCTTGCAGATAGTCTAAAGGCCATAGATAAGGCTCACATGCTCTTGTCTCCCTTCACACTAATTAAATTGACATACATTGTCCTGCATCAAAATCAGAATGGATGCCTTGTGACATTTGGTATGCTTAGTATTTTCACCCCAATACCATTTAGTCATTGGCTCTGTATGCAAATACTACTGCTTAGTGCACAGTGATTGACAGCAAGAGTAATTTGTGTTTATGCGTGTGTGTGTGTGTGGGCTAGGGTGACACACTAGGTTCTGTTAATGCGTCTTGGGTGAGCCCTCCTGAGCAGTGAAATCGGCTTATTTCCAACAGCCTCTAAAAACACCTCAGAGGTGTGCTAATGAAAAAGCAGAAAAGGAGGGATGAACACTTCTCTAATCCTAATTTGCGTCGACTGCTGCTGCCCTCCACCTCCCCAGTCTCTTTCTATATCTCATTTCCTCTCTGAGTTGGGCAGCTATCAAATTCATATGAGCAACATTCATGTAGAAATATAAATTTTTTTTACTTGCAAATGGACCGGTGGTTTGGAAATATTAATGGTTTAATTCTTCACACGTCCTTTCCTGTTAAATGACTAACGTAAGCTGTGATTCTGGCAGTCTGCCCTGGTACTGTGGCCGGGGTATTACACAGTATTCGGTGACATTAGACGCTGGCATTTTTGTTCAGCTTGAGAGCCCATTTAGATTGATTTCTGGCGAACACAGGTTCTAAAAACGATACCATCTCTGCTCTCGTCCTCCAACCGTCCTCCAAACTGGAATTCTGCTTATTTATATTAGTACTGAAAAATGGCATGTGCTGTCAATAAGTATAGAAATAAATAGTGGCTGTGTGAAGTGAATGACAGAGAGAAAGGAGAGTAAAGACAAAGCTGTGGGGGTTGAGCCTTGGTGTTTCATTTTGAGCTGTGGGGCAGGCTTAGATTTAATGGCTGGACTGGGGCTAAATGAGCTGAATTAATAAGGTCTGCTCTGAACACTTACATGCCTGCTAAACATACATTTGGGTGGGTGTATGCGTGTGTCGTTATTAATTGGGTCATCTTTCAACCATTTCATGCCCCCTCAACCTAGACTGGGTGGATGTGGGTTTGAACGCTCCGATTGTGAATGTCATGAACTTACAAGCATTTCACATACGATCCTAAATCCTTCAGGATAACAAATTCATGTTATTGTGATTATTTTAAATGCCGTTGCCTTCTGTATTAATTTAGTTTAGCATTTTTTTCTTGTCTTACTCTGTGCTCTTTACTTATCAGAATTTTTGCAGACACATGCAGAAAATCAACCATGCCGCTCACATACAGCGTGTCCCTTGGTGATAGTGTGTGTGCACCAGGCTAAATGTTGGCTTAGAATTAAAGGGTCATTCCCCAGTGTGTTCACTGAATCAGTCTGGCGCAGGAGAATCCGGTCCACATCCCCCATTTCCATCCTTCCTTTCCTTTTTCCTCTCTCTGCTCCAGCTTATTAACCCCCAGTTTTCCACATCTACAAAGTCCTCCCTCCTGCACAAACTGGGATCAGTATGTATCTCTCATCTGTCATTAAGAATTCCTCTTCCCTCCCCCCTGCTCTGGGCTGGATTGGTTCAGTCCAAGTCTGCCTCAGCAGGGGACTGACTCCCCACAAATAAGGCCAACCATTCTGACACGAAAGGGTATGGCCCCAGAAGAACAAAGACTGTTGTGTGTTGGTGTGTAAATACTATATGTTTGTGCTTCGGTGTGATGCTGTAAGAACGTGGCACAGACACATTAAAAGATCCCAAACACAAGACACAAGAAAAATCAAAGTATTAAATAAGGTTTATTTACAGAAAATAATAAATGGTATAGGGAGGAATTAATACTGGATCCTGACTGACTAGAAATGAAAATAGAAAATTCACGATGGACAGCTGTCAAAATTATTTACTAATAAAAAAATGCTCAGGCACTACTGCTGTGAAAGTTACAAATTAAACACACTGATCTAACTAGTATAACTAACTAAGGGCTCTGTACTCAGAGGAAACAAAACAGGTCTGATCTAACAAAAATAGAGGAAAAAGGAGAGGAAGCAAACACTAATCTACAAAAAAAAAAAACACTCTCACTGGTGAGGAATAATTATCTACAGATACTGACTACACTGACAGATAACAAACAAAGTGACAAAAAAAACCACAGCTCAACAGACAAATCACAGTGTCGTGGAAATCGGCCAGTAGCTGGTGACACGGACACAGGACGTATACTGAAACACGACAGTGGAAGCCGCAGACATTTATACACTAGGGAATAGGAAACTGGAAGCAATCAGGGGTGGGGCAGACAATCACCAGACGCGGGAAACAGGAGGGCAGGAAGTAGTGAGGCTGAAACGAGAGGGAAGACAATTAATTTCAAAATAAAACAGGAAATGACAAGACAGAAATAATAAACATGACATGGCTTGACAGACATGACAGATGTCTGCTTGCTTGTGTGTGTCAGAGGGCTTGTTTCAGAGGAAGGAGGGTAGTGTGTATTTATGAAGCGTATTGTGTATTTATGTGCATTCATGGGACTCTTTGACTTCATGCAGTGCATACTCATCTTCTTTGGATGAGCTTGACCTCAGAAATATTGTGTGTATGTTTATGTGACAGAGAGGAGTATCAAAGTCAGTCAGATTTGCGAGAGGAACTCTGTCCCTTTTGTCTCTGTCTGACTCCCACTATCTGCGCCTCTGTCGATCCTTTCTGTTTCTTACTCAGATGGCGCTGCCTCAAGGGTCAGGATTGGGCAGGATGTTTTCAGACAGATTATCTAGACAGTGAGAGGGCCGTGTCAAAACAGAAGGTCATCCAGACTGTCTCTTTCTATCTACAGGCAAAACACATACAGAACAAGCATGACTCACTTTGACTCACAGTGGGAAATCCTCCTGATAATAATTGAACCGGTGCCTCTGTCCTTCATTTGAATGCACAGGAAACTGCAAAAAAAAAAAAAAAAAAAAAACCAAAACACTGCCAGGTTGTGCGGAGCTCATGGGAAGTTCATCCTCTCTCTCTCACACACACATACCATGTGTTGTGCTGGATATTGTACAAGTGTTTCCTCAGCAATATATTATCTGATTAGGCTGAATTAATGAGACCCAGTGGAATGGTAAAACTGCTCTTTTGCATCCTTCCTTCTAGTTATCTCACGATCCCTCCAGCCTCCTTTCTCTTCCTTTCACACTACAGTTCCCTGCACCTCAGTGAGATTCTCCCTCTCCTCTCTGCTCATCCATCAGAGACCCTCTGCTCTTGTTTGTTACACTACAGTCGGATAAGAAATCAAAAGAATTTTTCATCATGGATATTTTGGATCTCTTCTTTTTTGACCAGTGGCAGCAGTGGTGAGCTGCATGCGATGTCTATGGAAAGCCGTGGCGTTTGACTCTGCAGTGAAGGCCAACCTAAAACATGAACTTTTGGCAATTAATTATCATATATTAGTCCTTTGACATGTCGACCTTCGTTACAAAGAATTCCCATCTGAAGCACATGATGTCGCTGCTCAATGTGTTTCTGGCCTCATTACTTTATGTTTTGACACATTCTGCAACAAAATGCTACACACACATCAATAGACTACATACACATGTAGCCTCAAGCATTTCTGACTGATGTTTTACACAGAGCAGCTTTTCTGAATTGCCAGTAAGTTCTCTTTAATCTGTGCACGACATACAGTATGATGTGTGATTAAATCCAGCTTGATGTGTGTGAAACTGGGGGAGAAGCTGGTAGATTTAACCAGCTGTCTGTCAATATGAGAGCTGGCATGAGGAGGCAGGATATCCCCTCAGTCCACTGTCTGCTTTTCTTATGAAATACACACTGCTCATAGGACTCCCCTCCTGCAGACAGTGTGATGTGATGAGTGTGTGTGTGCATTTGCAAGTCCCCTGTGATACAGGAGTTGTTTATTTCATGATGAAAAATCGGCTTCATTACGAGTGACACCGTGAACATGAGAACAGTGTGGGAAAGGATCTGATTGTGTTTGTGCAAGTGTGTGCATGTGTGTAGCCTTGAGGCGGCTCCTTGTGAAGTAGAAACATAGTTTCACGTCTCCCCTCATTAAATCAAAAGAAACAGATCTTTTTGAAGAAGTGCTCGTTTGAGCATGTTCATATGTGTGCTTTTTTGTGGAGGTACAGGGCTGTCATTGGCTCAGTTTTAACAGTCACAGAGATTACAACTCAGTTGGGCAAAGTACTTTGGTCATATGTGCAATGACAATGAGGGGAATGCAAGAGCACCAGGACTGGATAAAGTAGAATACAAATTATGGTGATCATAGCTCTGAGCCAGTCCCATTACACAGCTTGTACCTTTTTGTACATCTTTGCAAGGTTTAGATTGGCAATGTGTGAACCATCCCTCTCAAAGACAATCCAGGATTTTCTTTTTTTACCTCAGCAAAAGGTGGGATGGTATTCTACTGTAATGTATCACAATAACATTTAAAACACTAAGTATTTAGCCTTCAAATACCAGCATCTCGTTTAATTTTGCCTCATCTATTTGGATCGCAATTTCATAAGCTTTTCTGTGCTGGGAAGGAAAATATCAAGATGATCACATGATTTCTTAGCTTAAAGTGTGAAAATATTTTTCGCTCTTGGTGCACGGTCATATGTGCAAATGCCGGAGATTGGTATTTGTGCTGAATGTGGCTGGGATCAGCCTTACACTTGATTGGTTGAGGCTGACTTCACTGAAGCCATACTGCATAATACTGCGTAATACACAGTTACCTTGTCTTTAGACAGGCCTACGATCGTTCACACAATGTGCAGTGAACAAAGCTTAATGATGAGCACCTCATTGGTGGAACTGGTAATGCTCTCTGGTGAACCAAGTAATCATTTTAAACTGTCTTTATTCAGCAGACAACTACAGGTACATAGCAAATATGAGAATGGTAGCAGAGAACTAGATACAGGTGAGTATGGCAGGTAATGGATGTGGGCGGTTCGTGAGCAGGCAATAGTCAAAACTTCTCAACAGACTCAATGAGTGTGGTGAAGGGAAAGTGGAGCAAACTCTAGCAGGATGAGGGTTCAAATGAGGACTGGGTGAGGAACAGGCGAGGTGGGTCTCTTGTCAGAGCAGGAATAGGCTGAATGCCACCCAGCCACAGGCAGGCAATTCTCATAGTCAGGGACGGAAGGCTGGTGGTTTTACCAGGGCAGGGACATGTAGCAAAGGTCGAAGGCAAGTCGGGTCAACACTAGGTAAGCGGTCCGGGAATAAGCACTGGTGAGTCAGGCATGAGAGCGAAGACAATCTGGCAAAGAGTGAGTGTGGTGAAGCTGTATAATATACTGGCTTGATTGGAGATGGTGAGCAGGTGAGAGCAGCAGGTAGAAGCAGTTCAGCTGATGACGGGTGTGGCTGAGCAGGAGAGCAGGAGAGCAGAGCAGATTGTGACAGATAAGCTGAAACCAATCAAAGTCCTGGGCAGACAGTGATTCCTCTGGAGTTTAGATTAATGGCATTACATAAAATTTGGGGAGACAGAGTGTGGGAGGAAAAGAGAGTTGGAGAAATAGATACTCAGTAAAGTATGAAAGGAGAGAGAGACAGAGAGGGGAATGTGGGGAGAGAAAGAGACACTCAATTCTTTTTATTTTTCTGTAATAAGTCTCACTGTCAGTTGTTTCTGAGGAGGATAAACTGCTGTTGACATGGCTTCCCTGGAAAGACTTGTACTTCTGTTCAGTTTTGTTCACTGCAATGCCATTCAGTTGAAATTACCTCAGTGATTTTCAGTTTGTTTTAGCAGTACCATTGGAGTGATGGGGATATAACACTGGGAAACCCCTAAAAAGGATGATCATTGGAATGGATCATTGGATTTTTAAACTTTTTCAAAGAAATGTTTCTTGCTGCTTCTCTACAAAGAATGAGCACTGTGTGCTACAGTAGCATATTATGTAAGGAACTGTAGGTTCACGTCCCAGCATGGACCAAGAACCAAGTGTGGTTTGGTAACTAGAGGTGCCACTTCCTCCTCCTGGGCATTGCAGAGTGTATTGCAAATGTCATATTTTAAAAATTCAGTGATATCCTCCTTAACAGCTGAACTTCAAGCTGTTATTCAGTTACTTTTTATTTTTTAATTGCCCTTCCAAGACATTTTGCAGATGTATGTTTTGCATTATCTCCACCATGTTAAAGCCGGGCTGGTAAGGTGAGACAGCACAGCTGCTACACTCTGACCATCAATTAATGTAGTTTGTGGTGTGTGGTAGCACCTGTTTTGGCACTGTGGGTGCACATCTGTGTTCACTGGTGTGTGTGTACGCGCGTGCGTGCGTGTGTGTGTGTGTGTTCGAGGGAGCGTATACATTGTGGTGAGTGAATCTGAAATCCAGCCAACAAACATTTAATTCTCTCTGATGCTCCACCTTCACAGTCACTCTGTGAAAGCAGCAAACTCTGTATCATTAGCAGAATGCATTAGTCTCCCCTTGACAGTTTGCCAGCTGAAACACCAATTAATATTCACATCCCACCCATAATGGAATCAGAGGAGCCAGAGATGGCATCATTTTTCGGAAAAATGGACTGCTGTCTGCGTCCTTTGAGGTCATAGAGCACATAAAACAGACACAGGCATACACTTTCTACATATTCTTGGTAAACAGGCGCACACACATTTATAGCACCAAAATAGATGTGTGTATGCCAATTTATATGATTAAAGGTGTGTGGGCGAGAACTCCAAATAGAAAACAGGCTTATGTGTGGTGAAATTGAATTTCAATTGACAGCAAAGCTCAAGAGATTAATCTGATTTGTGATCTGATTTTACCCACGAGTCTTATTTTGGTGGAGACAGAATATCTTACTCAACGGGTATGTTATTAAATTTCCCCTTTACCAGAGCAACCAACCTTAGAGCTGCACCTGACAATTATATTTTAAGTGATTACTCTAACGATTATTTTTGCTATTAGTCAACAAAGTTATTAACTAATTTATTGATTATTCTAACAAGTATTATAACAATGAATTTAACTTCATTTAACTTCATATTTATTGGATGTCAAACCACAACTAGTGGACATACTGTAGGTCCTGAAAGTGTGTACTAAATGTTTCAACAATACTAAAGTGGAGTGACTCAGCAGGGTGCAACACAGAGATGTAATGTCGGTCAAGTTGTCCTTCCCCTTCTGCTCTGTGAAATGAGTTTTCCTGGATGCTGTGGAAATGGATTTAAGCTTTACTTGTCCTCCCACTCAGCAGATCTCCCAAGCATACACCTCTCTCCCTGCATGATGGCCTAATATCTCTCGCTCTCTGTCTGTTGGGCTTGTACACAGCATGTGTCTTTACTGTATGTACTTGGTGAGTGTTTAGTGCTTCATATGGCTTCTTGCATGACTGGCTCACGTTTCCTGATTGTCTGATTTATTGAGCCCTCTGCCTAGGTGGGTCCGTATATGTACATGTATGTGCAGTTACTCACGTGTCCATGCGTGTGTGTAGTTATTCAGTGTTGTACGAGAGATCCGCCAAGCTTTCCAGTCTCTTATTTTAATATGTGTGGTGTATGTGAACAGGCACGTCTCAAGCCGAGGTGCTTTGTTACATGTTTGCTGCACATTCACTGTGCGTGTGATTTTACTGTACGTAGTAATTTGTTGGGTGGATTTGGGTACAAATGTGTGTTCATTAATGATGTTTACTAGAACGCTGTTGCACCAGAAGTATTGATCGGAGCCGTGCTCTCTGTGTGCACGTGTTTGTAGCAGTGAGACTATTGATCTCTACCACTCCCAATAGTGTTTATTCCTACACCAAGTCTGTCAGAAGCCAAGTGTAAGTAATCCCTCTTCCCTATTTCTCTGCCGCTCTTTCCGCCCTTGTAGTATTTGTCTCACTCAGTCAGATTCAAACATTCTTTTAAATTTTTTGTTTGTATTTGTATTTTTTTTATTTAAATACTGTCTAGGTAATTTGTCCTCATTTATATTATTCATTTTCTTTGATATATCATGGCAGCCAAGACAATACAAAAAGTATGTATGAGTGTATTGGCTGGGTATGTCTGAGTCTGTGCGCTGTGTAGCCTGCCAACCCTTCATGAACATACTGTAGCAATAAAGTATGCTTGCTGCACTGTGACTAAATTCCACTGATAAATGTGTGTGTGTGTGTTTTTACCATTGAGTAGAGTCCTATTCGCTGTGTGTAGTAGATGTTTGAAGCTCAGTCTCTCTCTCTCTCTCTCTAATTGCTTTTGACTCCCAGCTTTTCAAACACATTACCATGACAAGGCATTCTCTGAATCCAAACTGCATTACATTAATTGTTTGTCAGAGTTGCTGTGTGACAGATGAAAGCACAAAGACATACACATGCAGGTATGCACAATCTGTAATGCTGCCTAATAGCCACCCACATCCCAGCCAGTGCTTTGACAACACTTCATTTGTTTTAATCTTTTATGTTCTGTATCCTGTCTACGTGATGCAAAAGTTTTCACCTCTGTGCTTTAAAAAGTATTTCACTGGGAGAGGCATGATATTGTATCTGTATTCTTTTTGTAGGCAGTGTTGAAAAAATGCAGCCAATGAAATACACATATGGCCATCATCCTACACCCTGGACAAGTAGCCAGTTCTTCACAGGGCACATAGAGACAGACAACCATTTACACCTACAGGCAATTTAAATTAGCCAATTAACCTTCTACATGTCTTTGGATTGTGGAAGGAAGCCAGAGTACCTGGAGAGAATTGGAGCAGACACGGGGAGAAAATGCAAACTCTCCACAGAAGTCCTGGGCAAGTAATTGTTCTCGTATTTTAATATTTTTTCTGCTGTGGGTTCACTGCTAACATAGACCCAAGGCAATGAAAAGCAAATGCAGACACTGAAAAAAAGCATCATGTTTTTGTGGTGTGTTGACATTTTCTCGTAAGGAGTTACACTCGCAATACTTTGATGAATGCATTGACTGCTTGACTAATGTTAACAGTTTAGCTGTTAATGTTCTAAACTCCTCATACAGAGCTTTGTGGTTGTGTTGTAGGTTGCCTTGGAGGTTAGTCACGATTCTTCTGGCTCTGTTCAGCATGATTTGCAGAGTCCCTGTTCTTGCAACACGTCATCTCTCATGTATCCAAAATTATTCCACATAAGAGACATGTTGTTTTTAGCCACGAGTTCTTCTTCGTCGACCACATTTTTTCAGGTTCATCCCTCCTTTCCTCCACTACGACCATTAAATTCACTACATTTCCATACATTTTACTGTCTCGGTCATTAGCATGGGGGACGAGCATCTCGGACAGTAGCATTCCATTTCATTAGCCAATTGTATTTACATGCAAGGTGTCAATAGCATTCAGTTGAAGATTCAAGATTCAAAGTGTTTATTATCATGTGAGCAGTCGGCTTCCTGATGCTCTCACAGCAACAAACAAACTGTAAAAATGTTTTTCTGCAGAATCATTACAATCTTCCTTCAGAGAAAACTCAATGCATGTTATTTCTGCCAGTGTGCTGTTTCCATGTCTGTTCTTGTGATTACAGCAATGAACAGAGCATCATGTAATTTCTAGCAATAGGATTCATGTTAAGAGAAAAGATTTTAAAACATCTACAACTACTAAACCTGTGACTCAAGATTTGTGAAAAGTAAACCGGGGGCATGATAAGGGTCAGCGATATTCAGTCTCTCTAGTTTACTTGTGTGTATAGTAATGTCTTGTGATTTAAGATGAGATGTAAACTTGGACGGTGTAAATTCACTGCTGACGCCACTCATTTTGAAGCAGATTTTCCTGCCAGTATGGAGGCGTAAACTCCAAGTCTTATTGCATTCAAAAACTGCATGACTTTCCATCCCAATCTGCATTTGATCATCATTCATAGTACCTACTTTCATTCACTTATCTTGAGGTCAGAGGTCAGGGGACCCCTTTAAATATCACCATGCCAGTTTTTCCTCACTGTGATTAAACTAAATTCAGTGTGTTATTTAGCTACTGTAACATGGTTAGTACTATACTGGACTCCTGGACAGGTTTTCTAGGTTTGTGTGATACCAGCTGTACCTCTGAGTCAGCTACAAGTTACACAATACTTGGCTGCTATTTCAAAATAGCAGGACGTTCATTGGAGTTTATCACATCAGAAGGTTATGCATTAGATATTTCATTAGATCAAACATTGGAAGTCACATTTGATTTGTCATAGGCTGTATTAGATAGTACCTGCAATTGTTTAAACTGTAAAAACACATACTAACGGTATCACATTTGACATCTTTGGTATCATGTTAGTGATTTTGCCTGTTTATACAAACAGTGATCCTTTCAAAGTAATGTGAAGTGCAATTTAAGATAATAATAAATTCATCAGTCTGAAGCACTAACTTGCTGTATGTGCAGCTCAGTAGGCAAATAATGCAACTAAACCTGTCGGGGTGGAGAGTTTTTATTTCCTGCTGGCCACCCTTAGTAAAATATATGCACTCGTGATGAATGGTGGGATACTCGAATGGATTCCACAGTTGAGAAGAGAGGTGAGATAGTAATAATAAGATTGGAAGAGAAAAAGGGAGGGAGAGATGAAGGGGCATCTTGGGTGTTTTAAGGGAGGAAAGAGGTTGTTCAGGGTTGGGCAGTGAAGCAGAGAAGCTGTTGGCTGAATTGTGAGCTGGTGTATGTGTGTCTGTTTGTGAGGAAGCGGCTGCATGAGATGATGAGTTTTCAACCCTAGAACTCAAGGAGCCAAGAGTCCTCTCTCCGCCTCAAAGTCACTTTCCCTCCTCCTTCCCTCCTCTTTCTGCCCATCTCCCCACCAGCACAAAGTCACTCACTCTCCTCCACTCCTCTTTGACACTCTCTTTCGCTCTCATCAGGGGGTCCAGTCAGCTCCGGCATTAAGATTCACACCACAACACCACAAGCCATTGAACAGAGGAGTATGATGTGGCTAGACAGTGGTCCTTCCTCCTCACCATGTCTTTGTTCTCACAGTATATCCCTCCTAAGATCACTGTAAAAAAAAAAAAAAAAAAAATGCCCAAATCCCCAATGTGTATACTCTCTTTGCAGCATTTCATGCGCCAAGAGCATGTTGAGACAGTGGTGTGTGTATGTGTTTACGTTCATGCATGATCTAACACGTGTCTACTTTACTCTTTTCTGTGCCGGCCTTGGGATTGTACCTCATATCTAAATTTATCCTCAAAGTGTGCCACCTCTCCTGTGAGCGGCTTCTGGGATTCTGTAGTGGGGGGCAGGAGAAGAAGAGGGGAGAGAGTCACAAGTGGGTGGGGGTGATAATCGGTGGGGAGAGTAGTGGTGAATGAGGGAGGGGGGTTTTGTAGTGTATGGATGTGGGACACATCGGCCCACATCTTTTCTTCGCTTTCTTCCTCTTTTTCTTATCTCTTCTGCCATCATCCCATCTCTGTCCCTAGGCTGCTGGGTTTATTTGGATGGATTAGCATTGCGAATGTGTGTGTTTGTGTGCATATATCTTGTGTGTAAGTAGCATTTGCACTCAAGTTACTGCTTGAGTGGGCCTTTATTTGCATATTTGCATAGTAACACACATGTTATACTGAACACAAGTGTTTTTTCCTCACATAGTTCCATATAGACTGGACCCTGGGGGGGCCCTATACGGCAGATTACACATTTAGGATTACACCTGGTCACTGTGTATGCGTGTGTGTTTTGGGGTGTTTTAAAGATACAGCCCTATGTATCCACTTGTGGGTAAACATGAATAGAAAATCAATATCCTCAGCAGGATTAATTACTGGGCACACAGCATGTGCATGCTTTAGTGTGTGCATACCACTGGTGTGCACACACATGACATTTTGCTCACCTTGTAGAATATTAGTGGGAGAATCTACAGGGCTGTAGTGTTATCTGTCTGGTGCCATTCCACGTCTTTATTGACATTAAACAATAGCTCTTATGTTGAGGGAATGAGTGGTTCCCTATGTGTTAAGGTGTGTGTGTGTGTGTGAGAGAGAGAGAATTTTTTTTACAATAGCTGCTACTTGTGGTTAATCTCTCCCTGACAATAGCCTCCCTGAGCTGCCAGCTCTCAGGCCCACAGGCCTGGAGTGAAGCCTAGGGAGCGGGGTTGGAAGTCACCCAGCCAGGTCTCAAGAGATTGGGCTTGGATTGCTTCCAACTCTCCCTGTGTGGGGATGATTGAAGGGGTTGCAAGGACATTACTGCTCTGCAAAGAGGAGACCCAGAGAGGAAAGATAATGAAAGGAGAGAAGAACAGATGGAAATGGGAAAGGGATAGGAAGAGCAGGGAATGAGTAGAGTAGTACATCTAGTTATGGCTGCTAAAAGCAGTATTCCCCATGCTGTTATGAGATGCCACTGAAAGAAAAAAAAAACATCCCCATCTGTTTTCTTTTGAAAGTCTTTTTCAGAAATCCATGCAGTAAACTCTGTTACACCAAAAGGTTATTGGGATTTCTGGTTGCTATAGTTAAAGCTTGGGTTAGTAATGCTGACAAACCAGATTTTAAAAATTATCCAAAAACCTTGAATCTAGAGAGAAAGTCAAACTTTTCTCTTAAATGCTGCTACTGAATCAGTGTCAAAACAGGTCAGTTTTAGTTCCATAACCCATTATCACATATTTTGTCAATGGGACTCAAAATGTTGAGCCTAAACTACACAGAAACCTCCTTAAAATTAATACGAAAAAAGAAAATATTGGGTGTTAAGGGCGATTTTGTTATATCAGATGACGTCTGCTGCTTATTGACATACTCTCAAAACATTATAGCCTGGATTTTAGAGAACATGAACAGTTTGACAGTGGACTATTGATTATAGTGATTTACAACAGTGCTAAGGTGGGACATTTAAATGGCTACAAAACTATTTGTAAATGTATTCACTCACTTTCATATGGGCTTAATTGCATCAATTAAACAACCCTCTTGACATCAAGTGTAAAGATACAGATGGTGCAGTTTCAGTGAGTTTCTATTCTCTAATTTCCCCACTGACACAGCAATCTAAAGAAAGAAAGAACACATTCAAAGTTCACCATCTGTATCTTTATGCACAGCAGTGAGAGGGTGATAATTTATATTTTCTTTGAAACCTCAGAGACTCTACTAAATACCATCTAAAAATGAATCACTTGAGTCTACTTCAGTCACAGCTGAGGCTACGCTACATCTGAAATTCTAATAGACATTAATTAGGACCTCATATCTTTCCAAGCAAGACAGACAGGTTTAGACTATTTTTTTAATGGAAATAGTGTCCTCATTATCCTATGGGACTTGGAAAAATGATGTCATGTGACTGCTCAGTGCAGTATGAGCTATGATCATGGTTTATTGTCATGCAGTATGCTTGGCTTCAGCTTGTGTCATGCTAAAGCTTGTTCTGTAATATGTTGACTCCTACTAAATGAATAAAAACCTACCTAACAAATAAAAAAAAACATCATTCAAGTGACAAGTTCAGGTTAATGGATCTTGTGTAGCCCAGGAGCAGGTGCTATGGGAGGCAAAGCAGTTTAAGTGTCTACATAAGAATGGTACTGTGACAAGGCCACGGTTTGTCAGGCCTGTGCAGGTCTTGTATTATCAGACCCTTTTTGTTATTAAAATGACGAAGCCTGCTAAAATGCTTTGTGAAGTGATTTTTATTTTTTTTATATGTTTATTTTTTTGTACTGTACAGTCCATAGACTTACGAAAATAATACATTCACTTAAATGCAAAAAAAACCTCCATTATTTAATAATGGTTCTCTGCCCTCTTGAGGTTGATCTTTTCATCAAAGCGCTTAAGGGGAGGAGGACAACGTTGTAATGTGATTGCTGGTAATTTATCAGACATACATAGTAAGACACTTATGTACTGTAGATGCATGGCTATCTCAACCCCCAGAAATGAGAGCAGTATTGGAAAAGCAGCATGTCTCTCTTTCCTGCCCTGGCCAAAGCAGCATGCAAGTACCTTTCAGCTCCATATACAAATGTGGACAACGAAGGTCTCTTCTCTGCTGCATCACATATTATTGATGAAAAGGTCCAGCGCGAGAAAGCAGAAATGCTTCTCTACACTATTTTAGTGTTTGGGACATTTACTTTGAGTACATTGTGGCTGCTTTAAATTGGGAAATGTACAAAGATGAACATGTGTTTTGAGTGATAGTCATGTCACAGTTCTAATATTTTGATTGGGACTTGAAATTGACTTGAACTGATATGCACTTGTATAGTGTTTTATGTTGGCTTGGTGGAAACATTTTTTCAGTGTTGGGGCATTTACTTGAAAATTACAGTGCAAGTTGGTTGCTATGAATACTGGTAAGTTTGATAAGGTAACTTTGTCAGAATATTATTTTGAGTCATGATTCCTATTGTGGTTGTGTGTCGCCTCACAGCAAGAAGGTACCGGGTTCGAAACCCGGGCCCGGGGCCTTTCTGTGTAGAGTATGCATGTTCTCCCTGTGTCTGCGTGGGTTCCCTCCGGGTACTCCGGCTTCCTCCCACCATCCAAAAACATGTATGGGGATTAGGTTAATTGGCTAAATTAAATTGGCCGTAGGTGTGAGTGTGAGTGGTTGTCTGTCTCTATGTGCCCTGCGATGAGGTGGCGACTTGTCATTCCGCCTTAAGACAGCTGGGATAGGCTCCAGCCCCCCCACAACCCTATGAGGATAAGCGGTATATAATGGATGGTTTATTGTAATTTATGATCTAAAATTTCTCACAGGAGTTTTGGATGTTGAGGAAGTTACACACTTGCTTCAAGCGGTAAAGCTTGCTAAAAATTAACATTTATGTTTTATGTTAATTCTGTAACCTTGTTATTTGGAAATAAAACACGTTTTGAAAATAAAATTCAGTTTGCTTGAGTTTCAGTCTGTACAAAATATTATCATCACAGAAACTTTTTTTCAACATGTATTAACATCGTAAAATATTGGATATCGGCCATAACAGCAATATTAGTGTCGTATATCAGTATCAGCTAAAATTTTCACATCGGTGCATCCCTATAATAACTGGAAAAGCACTCAGAGAGCGCAGACCTCCGCCGTGGCGGCTGTTTTCACCGGGGTTTGTTTGTTTGTTGGTTTGCAAAATAACTCAAAAAATTGTGGACGGATTTTGACGAAATTTTCAGGGTTGGTCAGAAGTGGCCTAACTTCAAACTGATTAAATTTTGGTGGTGATCGGATCCGATTCAACGGTACCACCAAAAATTAATCAGTTTTAAGTTAGGCTACTTCCGGCTAATCCTGAAAATACCATCAAAAATTGTCCATAACTTTTTTAGTTAAAAAAGCCAACAAACCAACAAATAAACAAACCCCGGTGAAAACATAACCTCCTTGGCGGAGGTTAATAGTCACTTTGACACAAAAACATGGGACAATGGGGTCCAAGTCGAAAAATACAGAAGTCCTCCTTTAATGTCTTCAGCAAAGCAGCATTTTTGACACACATTTTACAGATACACAGACACACACTGCAGAGAGAGGATCCATGTGAGAAATGTGTTTTCAATAAGACCAGGAGCTTAGTGTATTCTACGTTAAGAGGGGAGCAAAATGAGCAGTTTTTCCTCCAAGGAAATATCTAGAAAGAGATTGGACAGCTACAGCAGTATCACAGATAGTACATGGTAAATGAGCTTAGACTGTGATAGTCAACAGGGAGATAACGATCTCTCGCTCGCTCTAGCGTTCTGTCTCTCCCCTGCTTCCATGCTTTTTTTCTCCATTTATTTTCCTCAGCTTTCATTTATCCCGTCGTCCAATATGCATTTTTACAGTTGCTCTTTCCCTGGCGCTCACTGCTGTGTTACAAGATATCCATCTTGTCATGTTTTCCTCCAGAGGTGGATGACAGAGAGAGAGAGAGAGAAAGAGAGAGATACAGTATCCCTGTGTATTTAGCTGTGAGTGGATCTGTGTGTGTTTGTGACTGCTACAGTTATGCATGCCTGCCTTCACGCTGGGCATAAATCATCATTAGAGATGGCAGGTGTGTGTGTATATGTGTGCATGTGTGTACTAAGACAGGCCAACTGCAGCAACTGAGCTTTCCGTGCTCAACAGGCTGCCTTATTGTTCCAGCTCCAATGCTCTGTTCCACTCCGTTTCCAAGGTTTCCGAGACCTGGCACTGTTGTTAAACACACATACATGCACACTCTGCACTGTCTCTGAGAACAGGTGACCTTGCACAGTGATGAGAGACCGGTTGATAAACTCTACTGAGAGAGTGTTTACTCCGTCTCTATAAAATGGCTCGCACAAGGCTAGCAGGCAAGTAGCGGTGCACTGGTGGAAGAGTGGTTTACACACAAAAATATGGCCTATGCAGAGCAGCCATTTTACCATCTGACTACATCAATTCACACCTACTTGTCTGCCTTCAAGAATGCATAGAAAAAGAAGGGTTAGGCCGTTACTATGGCCTTCATAGTTACATGCTATTTAGTACACTAAAACAGTATATGAAAGATGTCCAGAACCTTAGTATGAAACACAAATAAAACATAATGTGGACAACAGACATTGAAGGAGTCGGACAGCTGTGTAACATCAATAACCCTCTAGTTTAAGTGTAATTCCACCTTAATAGGCGTAATATATACTTCAGATTAATTCAAACTGGTCATACAAGGTTGTTATGGGTTACCATAG
Source organism: Synanceia verrucosa (assembly GCA_029721515.1). Taxonomy (NCBI): domain Eukaryota; kingdom Metazoa; phylum Chordata; class Actinopteri; order Perciformes; family Synanceiidae; genus Synanceia; species Synanceia verrucosa. The sequence goes on from CM056558.1 coordinate 7,909,512, forward strand.
TTACACGTCTCCATACAGCAAGGACATAAATTACTGTTGAATTTGTCCAAAAAGATATATACGACTGTTTATGTTCACACAGATGTATGTTGAATGATAGTACGCATATTGGGTATGTAGTGCATAGCATGCGGTTTCAGACACAGTCTATATTTCACATTGTTGCAAATATTTAGTTCTCTGTAGCACTTTCATTCCTACTGTGTACAGTGATGGACTGAGATGAAAAAAACGGCCCTGGCATTTGCACCCACAAGTGGCCCAACTTGCAGATGTGATTTACTCAATTCTGCTTTGAAATTCCCAGAAAGCTTTGCCTGATTTTAATTTTTGCAACCAAAATAAAGATAGATTTGTTTGTTATATTTCAAACCATACACATTTTTAATATCTTAAGAATACATTTCCTTGCAAAATAATGTAGGCTGATGTAAAACTTCAAACACACCATCATGGTGTCACTGTTATTGTACTGTATAGAGGTGTATGTAGTATATAAATATCGAGTAGGTAGTTCTGTTATGATATTCGGGGGAGAAATAAAGCCATGTATTGGATGGGTGGGCCGTAGTATGGAAGCGGGTCTGCAATGGAGAATAATGGGGCCGGCCCAGGAGACAGCGTGGCCCTTCTAGCATCTGCCCAAATGCCAGACCGGCCAGTCCGTCCCTGACTGTGTCATTTTTTTGAGCCACTATCAGAATCTGTCTATCAGAATTTTTTCTTTGGCAAAGTACACTATAGTTATAGTGCTTATAGTTGTATTGTCATAGTATTGTCTGATTGCTCATTAAGCTTACAAAACATCAGAAAATTCTTAAAAAAATGTAAATCACCATTTCTCCAGGGCTAAAAGTTATAAAATCAAAATAAAGTAATAAATATTAACTTAAACACACAATAAGTGTGTTCTGTCACAAGGGATCTCCCAATTAAAGCAATAACAAGAGACGAAATTTGATGATGTTGTAGTAGTGTGGGATCATGGGAGTTGTTGACATTACTGCAGTCAGTTTCTTTTCGTTCAAATTCCTTCAGTGTTTATCGGTCACGAGGTCTTTACCACAGAGATCAAATGGATCCCTTGGTTAAAATCATTAAAAACACTGACTAAAGCAGTGCCACATTAAAAATCAGTTTCTAAAGGGAATCCCAGAGGAGCTGCTGACCTTTCCTCAGTTTCTCTTAACTAACATAACTCACTGAGTGCCAGCCCATTTATTAAAACAAAAGTGCCTTGTGCCAGCGTTTTTGGCCATTTTGAGTCATCTATCATGATGCACAGAATACTTTGTACCATCACTCTGAAAACATGGAATAGCTCAAATGAAATAAGAGACTCTTGTTCCATTCTTGTTTTATCTGGAGAAGAGTAGAGGCCAAAAACACCGCTTTTGTTCAGATTCTGTTTATTTTGCTCTGTAATTGTGATCGCCTCCACTTCCTGCTTTGATCTCTGTGACGTATACTCTCTTTTTGTCCCAACTACAAATCCCAGAAGCCCCAATATTAATCACAGGCTGTGTAAGAGCGCCCCTCTTGTGCCACCTGCCACCACTTTGAAGTATATAATATGGCACTCAAGCGTTGTATTTTAAAAGATGTACAAATACGTCTTTGGCACTCAAAGAGTTAAGATCTAGCCATCCAAAAACTAATATCCTTCATCTAGTTAGAAATGACCAAAAACTGAAATATTATCATGAAAATGGGGCTTCAAACTGGAATAAAATAAAACCGACCATTAACTTAATTAATCTTAGGGATTTCTCTCTGGAAGCATTTTTGGGCAATGTAAACTCACGACTCAACAAAACATAAAATAGGTCTCATTGTTTTTAGACATTTTACTTTTTACATTGTAGACATGACTGTAACAATTCACATAGACATGAGTTTCTTCATAAGTACACAAGCCTGTGCACCTTCATTGTCAATGATCAAATCCAGAAAAGAGATCAATAGGATCCACAGAAACATCAGCTAATGTTTCCTTCCTGTTGTGGGTGTCTGGTTAAAAAGATTAAAGAAGGAAATATAAGCCTTTTGATGGATTGGTTCTCCTCTCTTCAGCACTCCACCCCCCCAGCTGACTCATTTGTGTGTTCGACGATGTCGTGAATTGATCTTAAGAAGAGGCCAAAAAGTGGTCTCACCCACACACTCTCACAGTGATAGATGAGCTCGCTGATGCAGTAGAGGAGGACGTACGGTTAAGAGTTGGCTGGGGATTATTAATGATAATTTCCTGCTGCCCTCTAGTTACTGCAATCAGCAGCATTCATCAGGAAGGAGAGAAAGGGAAGCAGTCTCTTTTCTTTTAATCTCATGCGGGATCTCTCTCTTTGTCTGGTTTGTATGTCAGTCAGTGTCAGATACTCCCTGCTAGTCCTCTAAGATTTCTGGCTCAGTATTAATATGCTGTTTATTATCTGTTTGGTTGTTTCTCAGCATTCAAAACACTTTGACGATCCCTCTGCTTCTGGCTTCATTCACCTGGCAGGCCTCCAACACTTTTAACTGTGTGTGAGTGTGCCATTGCCTGTCCCTGTGTGAAGGGAGGTATCATAACTGACAGTTTCTTTTGCCTTCCTTTTATTTGTGTCCTATCATTCATTGTTTGTTTGTGTGTGTGTGTGTGTGTGTGTGTGTGTGTGTGTGTGTGTTAAAGGAGGCGGTAAAATACTATTCCAGCAGTTTCACCCACAGATTCACTATCCTCTGCCTACCTTCTGACCAGCTGTGGTATATTTCTGTGGTGTGTGTGTTGGACGGCAGGCAAAGGAAAATCAATGGTATTAATTTGCGGAGGCAGTGGTGTGAGCTGAGGCAATCTGCTGCACACTGAGAACCACGCTTTGCTCTGATTTACTGCACAGACACACACACACACACACACACACACACACACACACACACACACACACACCTCCTCTCAAATTCCACCTCTCCAAATCACACCTTACCTCCTCTCTTCTCCTGTTTAGTTTGCATTCAGAGACAATATCAGTTTACAGTTTATGGGGCACACTGGAATGCTTCGCTTCACTCGCTCCCTGCCTCCCCTCCACCTCCTCCTCCATCACTTGCTCGCTCGCTCTCGTGGTCCAGGTAATTAAAAGGCAGGCTGCTTCATGGTGGCAGGAGGGAGGAGAGGACTGCAGGGAAGGGCAGGGTAGAGTCACTACCACACACTGGCCATGCACTACCTCTGCCAACACACTCACACAAACACACACACACACACACACACACGCAGACCACACTATACAGTCTCTGTATTACAATACAACGTGACCCACAGACAAAGATTATGTGGCTTTGCAGCAGTGATTCTGAGTCTGCTTTAACTGAGCTGCAATTCCCAAAACCCCAATTTTCTTTCAAAATTACAGTTAATAAATTATGGCTCATAACCATTTTATTTCAGGGTTTTTATGTCATAATCAATAAACTTGAGTAGATGCACCAGCACGGCACTGAAAATTAGTCAAACTGACTCAAAGCAATTCTTGTGACAAGTGACATTCTCTTCACATACTCTTCTTGAGTACATCTAATCTATGACCACTTTTACATTTCAGCATTAAATACAGTTCTTTTGTTTGAAGGTTACTGTGTGAAACTTTAAACTCATTATGAAACTGTCTTAATAAGATACTACGAACATGAGCTACACGAGTAAACAAGACCACCAGCGAGAACACTATTTCTATTTTCTATACAGTTATTCTCAATTCTCGTCATTGGTGCCAGTGGTTTGGATTCCATTTGAAATTTGATGAAATCTTACTGGTTCACCACAAACTCCTTCAGCTCATACTCCAGCCGCAGCCTTGTAGTTCAGACGAACAGATCCTGCTACACAAGCTTTTCACAAACTGGGGTTGAAGATGGAGGGTGGAGAAATGATCCGACTGGCATAAAACAAATATAAAGCTCATGCATACAACTCACCATTACGCTGAATCAATGGGAGTCCTGTGTCAAGAGGCACAGAAGCACAGATGGATGTAATTGGGAGAGAATCCAGTCATTTTTCAAAATAAATCAATTTAGGCTAGTTTGTCAAATGGCCCATGTACAGGTCCGTGGCCTGGTGGTTGGGGACCACTGTGGGGACTGGTAAAATCAACACTACTGTACACTAATACACAGTAAACCAATTTCGAGGGAAATAAATTGACCTTACAGGCCACAACTGATTCAAATGGCACTGTGAATGGTACCCCCCTCAATGTAGGCAGCATTCTCATCTGATAACTATTGTGACATCACATGAAACCTGTGATATTATGTTCAATGCCGCACACGCTGAATCCTTTCATTGGCAACCAGACAGGAATGGCTACGCTGTGTTAGTTGCATGGCGTCGTGAGCGCCGCAGTGTACCGCATAATGTGCAGCATTGTAGTGTACGGCGTAGTGTGCAGCATAGTATAAGGCATAATAGGCAGCATAGTGTATGGCATAATGGGCAGCATAGTGTACGTCGTAGTCTGCAGCATAATGTACGGCATATATGTTAAAGTGTAAAATACTGGAATATGCCTTTAACAATTGTGCACTAACCACTCACAATTTGCTTCAGTTAATTTAGGTCTAGGTAAAGGGAGTAAAGTTGCAAACAGACTGTAAGAACTAACAAGGCTTACAACAGCATTCCACAAAGTTGTAAATTATACAGCATTGTCAAACATTACTGCCTACAGTATAAGTCAGGAGGTATTACAGTCTCTCTCTGAGCTAAAATACAGACAGCCACCTGCCATGAACTCCAAACTCAGTCTATTATCATGTTTTATGAGTTATTAAAACCAACATCATACACATATTTCGTCACTATGACAACTAAACCTGCATTTCATGAACTCCAGGGGGACATTTTTCACATTTTTAATGATGTTTGATGATCCTCAGTGATGGTTCCGATGAATATGCCTATCATTTGATATACAAGTACACATTAGGACAGCACTGTGCCTGCATTACTCACAGCTATTTATTATGGCAATTAGGAGGCATTTTCAGCTTAGTGGTGGATGTTTGGTGCATTTACAAACTAAAATGAGCTGCCAATCTCCATTATAGCATCAGTATTTATCCTGGTATTTCATTCACGTACACTGGCTGTGATAAACCCCCTTTGTCACAGTTATGAGATTAAACTCACACACACACAAGATTTAAATACACACACAAAACAGTCACAGTGCTTCTCTCTCTTTCTCTCTCCATGTGTCCAGCATCACATCAGACATGACTAATCCACTATAAAGTGTCTTAATCCAATCAGACCTGTTGTCTGCTGAACCGAGACACGCAGGGCCACTGCTCTGATATTGTTAAAACAAGAGTGCACCACTCACACACATTTTCATAGCTGTTGCGCCCCGGGATGCCAGAATAATTGAGGACAAGCAAAGGGAAGAGTATTTTACTGGATTCCCAAAGATTCTGAACTAAGAGAGAGATGGATAACTGCCATAAAACACGCAAGAAGCAATCATAAGAGAATGGAGCGATGGGATCGGTAGGCAACGGATTCTGCTTATGTAGCGACCACTTTATATCAAGTAGAAAGTCCAATGTTTCCTAAATTTGATAAATCTGATTTATTTTAAATGCTTTCATTAAAATTCCTACTATCATTAAACACATTTCAGACCAAGGTATTGTGGCATGGATTTTAGCATTTGTCTGCAGAATCATTATAATCTTCCTTCTGAAAAATCTCTCAATGCACATTATGTCTATGGTTTGCTTCTGTGTGCTGTTTGCATGTCTGATCTTGTGATTACAGTAAGGAACAAAGCCTCGCCAGATTATCTCAGTCACTTTATTTTGAGGTTTTACCTTTTGTACTTCCTGTACTACAGTAGTGTATGCACACAATGAAGTGGTAGTGGTCATGACTGATGTGTTCTCAGTTCTTCCTCTAAATCGATTAAGATGGCTGGGTTACAAACAATCTGGCTGCTCATTTCTTGCAGAATATAGTGGCAATGCTGCTTCCAGGTTGAATTGCTACCATGATCTGTCTAATAGAGGCTGAAATGTTAAGAAAAAAATCTTGAAAAGAAGAAAAAACAAAACGTAAACTGGAATAATCACCAAGGCTTAGGTGGTTAGTGTTTCTGGAGTTTCCAGAGGCACCATTCGCATGGTTTATGGGATGAGCACTTCCATCACTCAAATTATCATAAACACAGTTTTGTAGCTTTTTGGCTTTTCATATTGTAAGTTGACCTTCTGTGTGGAGTTTCCATGTTCTCCCTGTTTTTCTCATTGTTTTTTTCTGGGTACTCTGGCTTCTTCTCACTATCCAAAGACATGCATGGGGAAGGTCAGTTGGCTAATGCCTTGTTCACACTACACAATCTTAGCCCAGTCGGCTGGTTGGCCACTGTTTTTTTGCTTCCCTCCCGCAGAGTTTGGGATGTTGGGTGTGAACACCTCAAAGACACCAATCAAACACTTGCCAATGGCCTGACTCTGAGTCGCCGATGAAAACTGAAAATCTAGCATGCTAAATAATAATGATAATAATAATAGTGATAATAATAATATATTAGACTTACATAGCGCCTTTCAAGGAACCCAAGGATGCTTTACAGGGAGGGCAACAACTAATTAACACTTGAGTCACGCTGATGTAAAAAGAGCTCCAGCCAATGAGACCAGACATGGGGGTGGCCATGAAATGCGGAATGCTAAATGGTTCTGCATTTGTATATCCATCCATCCATCCATCCATCCATTTTCTACCACTTATCCTCATAGGGTCGCAGGGGGGCTGGAGCCTATCCCAACTGTCTTAGGGCAGAAGGCAGGGTACACCCTGGACAAGTTGCCACCTCATCGCAGCCTGCATTTGTATAGCGCTTTTCCAGTCCACTGACAGCTCAAAGTGCTTTACACTGCAGTACATGCCACATTCACCCATTCAGACACTGATGACAGAGGCTGCCATGCAAGGCGCCAACTGCTCATCAGGAGCAATCTGGGGTTCAGTATCTTGCTCAAGAACACGTCGACATGCACCTAGGGGGAGCCGGGATTCGAACCAGTGATCTTTCGATCACTGAACGACCCGCTCTACTGAGCCACAGCTGCGGAAGTGAAAAGGAGCAGCAGTTGCAGATCTGTTCACTCGCTTCCTGTGTTATTTCTTGTGTGAGTTTTTGATACAAAACGTTGTTTGGAGACCAAGTCGATCACATCTTCTGTTGGAGAGTCGTTGCCTAGTGTGAGTCAACAACTCTGAAAGTCAAGTAGTGTAAACAAGTCTTAATTTAAATTTACTCGTAGGTGTGAGTGATTGTCTGTCTCTATGTGAGAGGAACTGATGACTTGTCCAGGGTGTAGCTGGGATAGGCTCCAGCCCCGTGACCCTACATAGGATAGGTAGTTGATGATGGATGGATGTAAAATATTATTTTAAATATTGAGATCAACCAACCAGGTTGCTGGTACCCTGCTGCTCATCATGACTCTCATGTGTGGTTGCACAGAGTTTATTTTTTAATTGACTTTGGCTTCTGTTTTAAATAACATAAACAACGCAAAGCTGCCAGGTGGTGGATGGAGTTATTACTCCCACACTTCGATCTCTCACATGGTGTTAAGATGCTCTCATCCCTTGAGTACTTTTCTTATTTATTGTGGTTTGTAGCTCAGCACTCATCTTTGCTTTATTCTCCCTTCTGTCACTCTGTCATAAGACCAGTTGTAGATTTTTTTTGCCAGCTATCACAAATACAATTTCACCCAACTGTCACACACACACTGAGGGGAAAAAAAGATTTGACGAGATGAACTGGGATGATATCCGTTGTGTTGACTCGTCATTGACTATTTGCTGTTGTTTGCGGGGATGTGGCTTGTAGATGACTGATGTTGTGTTATAGCTTTTCTCTCTGTCATCTCAGCCAAGGAGGAAAAAATATATTTTCTCCGGTGTGCTTTTATCTCAGAGACCTCAGATTCTTGCCTGTTATTGAATAGCCGAGGAGTCATATTCTGGTCTTCATGTTGCGAAGAAGAAACTTACAAATGGTCCAATTCCACTTTAACAGGCCCATTCATATTGTAATAGAGGGCTGGAACAAAGAAAGGAGAGAGCTGGGACATTAGGAATGGCACAGTCAGCCTTAGTCACTGGGTTTGACTCTACGTGAGTGTGTGTGTGTGTGGGGGGGGTATGAGTGAAGGGAGGGGAAGACAGAGAGAAAAAGTGAGAGGTTTTTCTCTTTAATTCTCTCTGTTGGAGATGTACTACCTCAGGGATATTCTGCCATCTGATCCATTTTAGTCATGTGGCAAACAGCCAGGGCATCTTTTCAATTACAGAGAAATGGATAGTGTGTGTATGTGAGTACAGAGGGAACGGCAAAGACACAGTAAGGCAGAAAGAGGGAGCGACAGAGAAAGCAGGAAAATACAGTGAGAAAGTGAGATATTGAGTGGAAGCACAGTAAGAAAACCGCAAAGGTGCAAGCCATTCCTCCATGGCTGGCTTAGGGTTCATCGAGAAGGAAGAGACCAGGGGCCAGAAGAGGGGAAGTGGGATTGAAGAGAGGGGGATCTAGAATAAGACGGCTTTGCCACGGGGGGAGAAAATGCTGCTCCTCCTCTGTCTTTAAGCCGAGCAATAATTTAAAGCCTCGGCCCTCTGAAGCCTTGGATCCACATTGACTGGTCATCTTAAATCAAATCAGGGCACTGGGCTGGCCACTCAGTGTGTGTGTGTGTGTGTGTGTGTGTTGGGCCATACACACACATGCAGAAAGAGCCCCTGGTCTACTCTGAATTATTGACGGTGGAGAATAATTGATTGGTTCACCTTCAGGCCTATCAGCCTCTGTCTGAGTGCATCACCTCATATCAGCATGCCTCCTCCTCTTTTACTCTCACTCCCTCACACTTAGGCTCTGCTCTTTTATTCTCTTCTTTCGTCTTTTCTCTTAAAGAATTCATCCAACAATAACAAAACAAAACTGACACTGTTTCCTCACACAAGAGGTTTTAAGGCTTTTACACACTGGGGGCATTTTTTCTACACAACTAATTTGTATGTCAAAATACTTTCATAGATTACACAGCAAAAAAAGTGATTGTGGTTTTATTCTGATCACTTTTCTTTGCAATTCAAATGAAGGCATCAATGTAGTCTTAGTCCATAAATTGCCATTTTCTTTCGTGGCATATCATGTATTGTGAGGATAGGGCTGTCAAAAATATGATTAATTTTGTTAATTTTGGCATTTTATTTTTTAGGGTGATTTGAAAATATTTGTCCAGGGACTGCAGATGAAAAATAACACTGGCTTGTCATTGTCTGTTGCTGTTAAATACACTCAGAATAATAAAATAAAGCAATCACATTGTGCGAAATGGGTTGAGTTGCAGCCTTAATTTATGAAACAGCTCCGAATCCGAACCAGGACAAGAAGGCACCTACTAAGTCAACCTTGACAAAGGCAGTGCAGAGCCACTCCTTCTCTTCTTACCCTTCAAAATAAAAACCCTAGATATATAATAATTAGTTACAGCCCTGGTGTCAACGTGTTTTTAGAGGTAAAGAGCTTAAAACCAGCACAATAACAGAAACAATGTGCATGGCCATGTACTAAGTGTTACACCATCATCTTCTTCCTTTCCACCCTTTCTTCTTCTCACTTCCTGTCTGTCCTCTATGGTTCTCTGACAGCCCTGACAATGACAGGCTGTGCAGCATGTGATCAGTCATGGCTAGCTATAGTGTACCGCCACATGTATCCAATCAATAACATGATTCTGCAGGCAGGAGGTGGCCATGACATACAACTTCTGCCATGACATACATGCACATGCACCAACACACACACACACATGTGCGATCAAAGGTGCACACACACATGCTGGGCTGACGTACAGCCCTGCGGCTTTGACAGTGTGGAGATGAGGTGAGGATTGATGGATGAATGGATGGATCGGGTGGATGGAATGAATGTAATGGATGGTGGGGAATGGTGCAGGTGCTGGTGCTGGATAACTGTCAGTGATGATGGAGGCTAATGGCGCTTTTCCACTACACAGTAACCACACGGCACCGTATGACCCAGTTTTGGTGCTTTTCCATTACAGCTGAGTACCTAATAGTACCTCCTCAGCATGGGTGGGGTCATCATATGGCAGGGCGAAACTGCCGTGACCTCGTTTACATGCGACACAGAAAACTGGGAAGAAGAAGAACAACATTACACAAACAATGGAGGACACTGAAGCGATCATGTATTTGTTGCTTGAACGACCATGGCGTTGTTTTCTGCGATGCTATTTCCTCGTGTAAAAATAGCGAAGCGGTTTTAAAAATGGCAGGGTCCAGTTGTGTTTGGCTTTTATTATGTAGTTGGATGTCGTGCATCCAATGACGACACTCGTTGGCCAATCAGTGGAAGGCAGTCGGCTGACGTCATGTTTTAGTGTCGCTTCAGCTCCATTGGAACCAGGGCTGAGGAGGTACAAAAAAAGTACTGAATACCAGGTACTAGTGGAAAAGCACCTCAACCGTGTAGAGCCGTGCCGTACCGTACTGTGCCTGTGGAAAAGCGCCATAACACTCTGTATCGTGTTTTAGACCTCATTGAGAGCTGGACTGTTTATGGTAAGTCCAGGTCCAGGTATGGATTTTTATATCCTCCATTACTCTCAAGGCTATAGGATGGGCCGCCTGGCTGGTCTTACACTTTAAATCCCAGGAAAATATAGAGCTCACTTACCAGCTTACTGTGCAAATCTTCTAGTCTCAGAATGCTCACAGCATCTCTTGGGTTGTTAAGGGTCCTTTTTCAAACCACCACAAACCATCCCTTTCCCTCCTGCACGGCATAAATGCCAACATGGCAGACTGTAATAGCCTCTTGAAATGGGAGTGTGGCACAGATGCCATACAGCTATGTACTACACCAACAACTGCATAGCCTGCTTTCTTATCATTGAAAATCTAATCTTCTTGTCGACATGCAATTCAGATGATATTTATGCTTATTGCACACACCCTGTGCTGTTTCATTTGCAACTGCTGAAACTCCCCAAGCTCACAAGTGATAGTGTATCACAGCTCCAACTACACAGTTCTGACTCAGCGTTATTTCACTCACAGAGGCAATTCTCTTTTCTCTTGTTAGTGTAAACCACCTGCACCTGATGCTGGTTATATCCATATCAGCATTGAACTGGCAGGATGCATGCAGTGCTCAGGCGTGTTATGCAAATGGGTGAACCTGGATTATACCAATGGGATAGTTAGGATAATGTAATCCTCTCTCCTGTACACTTCATTATCATATTCACACCACAGCCATGTCCTGTCTAATAATAATCCCTGTGACTCAACCAATCTCAGAGAGAGGCGTCCTTGCAGCATCTCCTCACCCACTGCTTTCTCCTCTGAATGTGCTGACTCTGTCACAATACCTCCCAGCTAAAAGAGAAGTCAATTAACCTGCATGCGTCTCTACTCGCTCCCTTGTGTGTAGGTATGGTGTGTTTGTGTCAGAGCTTATGTGTCTTGTGTGTGTCTGTTTGAATGACAGGCAGAGGCGCGTTAATCCCGTCGCCTTAGTCTGTCACCGCAGTCAGCTCACACAAACAGGGGACACGAAAGGCTCGACGCAGATAGTGACAAACACACAAAGCCACATGAAAAGTGAGTCCATTCCATCTTATCCAGCCAGGATAATTAATCATTAAAATGTGTTTCTATGGAGGGTTTGTTTTATGAGCTTGCACGTCACACTGTTGAGTCCCTGTCACACACTGGCAGAGGAACACGACTTCTCTGTAGGATAGAGTTATTAGATGGTCCTCAGTCTCAGCTTGGAGTCTCTGTCTTAACTGTGACAATATGGAGAGGGAGAGAGGGAGAAATAGAATGGGTAATAGAGATAGACAGAGTGAGAGAGAGAGAGAGAGAGACCACAGTACGTGCCACCAGAGGTAATTAGTAGAGCAGCTGTTTGAGAGGGGGAAGCTATTGCCGTGACACTGCAGGAAGGAGCTGGGGGAATAATTAGCCGGTAACACCCGTCAAGCTTTCACAAAGAGTAGATGTGTTATTTTACTTCTGCTCTCCACTGAGGAATGCCAGACCTCCACACACAGCCCAACACCTACTGACTTACAACCTGCAAATCACCTCTAGTTAGATGGAATAGGCTGTCACACATGGACGTGTGTGCGTGTGTGTGTGTGTGTGTGTGTGTGTGTGTGTGTGTGTGTGTGTGTCATGTCATGTAACTGCTCTATGGGCCATATTCAGAGCATGTTGATTAGGTATTGACTGTTGTGCAATGATGTATGATAATTTCAGGTGAGTATGTCAGTGGAGTGTGTGCTATACATGTATATCCGTGAGTATGTGTGTGTGTTCCTCCTCTTGTCAATAACCACACACCGTTTTCAATCAAACGTCCTCAGCAGAAAGCCGCCATCTTTTCTTCCTGTAACTCGATCAATGCACTGCCAGCATAACCAGGCTTTACAACCGCTGTGCATAATTTCAATACAACAAAGGTGACTTTTGCAAATGACATTTTTGCTCTACCTCCGTGCCAGAATAAATTTAAAACAGCAGGGCAGTCTGTAATTTCCTCCTTCATTTGGGTTATGTTTCACTTTAAATGCTTTTTTTAAACAGTAAACAGTATTTTGCTGTGGATTGCAGCGTTCGTTGCACCAGTCACACTGAACAGAACTGTGGCGATGTGGGAGCACTAACAAGAGAAGTGCTAATTTATTACATAGTTAAAATACATGGATGTAATTAAACAAATCCACTTTATAGACTAATGATTTTAATTTTAATTTAGCAATGCTTATCAGTGCTTGCAAAAGACTTTTATATTGACTCAGTTTTGTTGTTTTATGTGATATTACAGGATTTTTATTGGCTGTTTCTGTCATTTCCATTGTCCAGTATAGTATGGTGACCATAGAGATAGAATTGAAGTAGAACTGACATTGAACAGTTTGCAGTGATCATTTGAGTGGGTTGAAAGAACATAGTTGTTACTTGCAATGTGATAACACATCTGTGGAGCCATAAAATGTGTGTATATGGCAGAGGTTGTGCTCTTTTTCATTGTCTGTGATTTTGACTGACAGATTCAGAAAAATCCTGTCATAATCTATTTTTACCTGTCGCTTGTATTTTTTAAATGATAATAATATTCAATAGCATTTAATTTCCATTCATTTTTAATTCATATTCAGTCTGAACAGGGCGGCACGGTGGTGTAGTGGTTAGCACTGTCGCCTCACAGCACTTGTCCAGGGTGTACCCTGCCTTTCGCCCTATGACAGCTAGGATAGACTCCTATGACTCAATGTGAGGATAAGCAGTAGCGGTAGATAACAGATGCTCACTTGCCACCAAGTGGTCAGGGGTGTGAATTCATCTGTTCATCATCATCTGGTCAATAATGGGAAATATTTGGTTAACGTGACCTGGTATAACGGTCAGGACTACACACGCACACACAGCACACACACTAAACGACACCACTCTTATTTAAGTTGGTTTATAAGAAAGTGCTCTTATACATCCATGGCAACGCTATCTGACCTGCACACATGAAAATGACCATTTCTCAACTGTCCTGCTACATGATTTGAATGGGAATGTCTATTTGACTCCTATTTCTATGATAGTGACATATTGATCAATGCACACTGCAGGACTGTATTGTCCTCCCGCTTGGAAATTGTGCAGTTTGTATATATTTGTATATTTAACAGATATCATGACATTTAATAGTGTAATAACAGTCAGCATCATAGTGTGCTGTGTACAGCTGGATTGATGTTCCTCTACAGTCACTCTGCAGTGCAGTTAGACAAGCCATTGTCATCTGTCTCCATATATCCTGTACTATAGCAGTAACCTGGTTATGGTGCACCTAACCACAGCCATGTCATATCCCCAGTGTCACATCGCCTGTCCCTTCAAAAATAATTTTGAATCTCTTTCTCTTTCCTGGAGCTGTTGGAGTTATCAGATTACAAACATATACACACACACGCACACATACATCCATATGTATATATATATATATATATATATAATATTATATATATATAAATATTTCCTCCATTTCACCATGAAGGACTTAATCATGTTAATCATCCGTTTTAAAGAAGAATGTATTTGCTGTTTTGCTGACTGGCTACAGCAAAAGTCTACTATACCAGCTGGCTCCGCTGGTAGTTCTGAGTACGTCACATTGTCCATTGCTCTGATTGGTCATAGTGCTGGCCTCGTACGTGCACAGGCAGATTGAACGACAACAGTTGGTCCCACCCACAGGCTTCAACTCTGCCTATGGACTGCCCCCAGTCTATACATTTGATATCATAGTCTGGCTTGTCAGGCTAGGTGGTTGTGTCACTTTTTAGATAAAATAGCAAATCCAAAAACCTAAAAAGTTGTTGATAACCTAATGTGTGCCTCAGCCCCATAATTAAACTTACAGGAGACCTCAAGCCTTATTTTAACTATTGATTTATGATTTACTTGATGGCCAGCTGCAACTGTGACTAGACCTCCCTGCAGCTTTTCAAGTTACTTTTATCTAAATGCTGATAAATAATCAAATTGACCAACATAATGTCACACTGGAAAATGAACACAAAGGCATCCAGGGTAGTTCTATAACACAGTATCTCATAACCCAACGGTCACAGAGCAAGCTGCAGTGCTGCAAATCATACTGCAGATCTATGCCCATCCCAGTGAAATATCAAGTTCTTAAGGCGCATTGTTTTCTACAGACCGTCTCTGCTCTCCTTGCTTAATTTGTACACAGATCTTTTGAAGGGAAGATATCATAAATGAAAATGGGAAGAGCCAATATACTTCAAACTACTTAAAAATCTGCTGTTTTCAAAGGCTGTTGAACTGCCAACAAATTCTGTGTATTTGCACTGGAAATATCCTTAACTCACTGAGTACTAGTCCTTCTTTTAAAAACAAAAGTGCCTTGTGCAAGGGTTTTTGGCCATTTTGAGTCATCTCTCATGATGCACAGAATATTTTGTACCATGACTCTGAAAACACAGAATAGCTCTCTTTATGTCCCGACCACGAATCTCAGAGGCCCCAAAATTATTGACTGACTGTGTGAGAGTGCTCTTTCTTCCCTGTTGCCAAAAAAAGGAAAGACGTTTAATTCTGTTTATGGCACTCAAGCGCTGTTTTGAAAGACGTACATATACGTCTCTGCGATGAGGTGACGACTTGTCGAGGATCTACCCTGCCTTCCGCCCTAAGACAGCTGGGATAGGCTCCAGCCCTCCCGCGACCCTATGAGGATAAGCGGTAGATAATGGATGGATGGATGAACATATACGTCTTTGGCACTCAAAGAGTTAAAGACACATACAAGAACCCACCAGTCACATGATCTTGTCAAGCTGTTGTATTTATGGCCTATTCATGAGGCTGCGTGAAAGTTTTCAAAACCTTTGGCTGGCATGCTGTATGTGTTGGGATATAAGTCGTTTGGTCCCTTTTTGCTAAAAAAACTCACTTTTTGCCTGCGTGCCAAAGTCAATTTCTTTGGAGTGTACTGTTACTATGAGGATCCAAGCTTTATCATGCACCCAATCCAGCCTCCTTCTTCATCTTATTCCTCATCTGTATTGTGAATGAGTGCCTCTCCATTTCACCATACACTGTACTCATGAATAGATTCTATGGTGTGTTGGCTCTACAAGAAACCCTGTCAGGATTGTGTCCACTGTGTATCCCTTTTTATTGTGCTAAAGCATTTAGCAGCTGCTCTCATTCTCTCTTTACACTCCTGAGGACTGGGTGAGGGTGTGTGTATTTCGGCGCCCTAAGCACTCTCTACCTAGAGATTACCCTTCATTTTGCAGTGAGCCACTGGAGCTGCTGACACAGCTACTTCCTTACAGAGAAACTTTGCATATGTATTGACTCTATATGTGTGTGTGAGTCTGTCCCCGTGTCTCTCTGGGGCTAAGCTACTATATATTGTAGATCAGCCTTTGATACTGCCGCACCTCTTCCTTTCGTTCATTACTCTTCACATTCATGTGAGAGATTTGTATTTACTTTGCATCTTACTTTGCGGCTTTAGATCTATTAAGGTTATTCAGAAGTCCTTCAAATCCACGGTATCCCACCGGTGTGTCTTTGTAAGACAGTGGACATGATTTTGTATGGATGATGCCATGGGACTGGTTTTCTCCCCAGCGTTCTGAGACAGCAGTCAAACGGGTCATAAATATACAAGAGCATCTGTTTGTGGTTCATGCACACGCACACACAAATGCACTGCCCCAGCAACCGGAAGGGCGTTGGCTTTTTTTCTCCCCTGACAACGCTGACACCTCCCAGTGGGAGTTCGCATCGTTATGGCAACTGGGACAGTTGGATTTGCATATTCATGAATAATAATGAATGTGCTGGAATGGAAATTGAATGTTAAAACTTTTTTTTTCTCTGGGCCATATGGTGGACAGTGCTCAGGGAGGGAACTGAGTTCACTTTGAATTTGTTTATGCATGTTGTTATAGGGAGGATGGGAAGGGAAGAGCTGATCACAAGCATTCACTGTAGGCCGAGTGTTGGAGTTAGGGACAGAAACTTAGTGAATCTTATGGTGGGATCACAGCACAGTGCTTCTGAAAAGTTGTTGTTGCTGTCAGAAACACTGAAAACAAGAGCTGAGGAGTGTCCGGACTTTTATCACAGCTACTGAGAGAACTGGACTTCGAAATTGATTGCATCCAGTTGAGTGTAAGGGCAGAATGACCCCTGTGGGCCACTAGCTTTGTCTTGTTTTATAGTTGATTGCGTCTCCCTCTCAATCCAGTTATATTGTAGCATCTGATATTTTAGTTTGAAAACTGCAGAGGGAGCAACTTCTGATACAGCTGTTGAATTATGAAAGCAAACTGCAGGATGAGTCACACCAGAGTCACATGAAAGATGAAACTAGCTTATGTTATCTGGCAAGTCTCAGGAAAACAGCAAGAAGTTCTAAGGTCAAACATTCTAATTAGGTTTCAAATCCTAACTTGATTTTGTTAGAAATAAGAAAGCAGAAGTATTTTATCTCCTTAAACTGAACTATATTAAGGATTCTCCTGTGATATGCTGATATTAATGAAAGTATTACCAGCGTTCTTTGGACATCAATCAGATTATGTGTTGCAGTGTTTTTTTTCTTTTCTTTTCTTTTTCACAGTAGTTTGTGAGATACACGCTTATCTGTTTACACACATATACTTTTCAACATTACAAAAGACTTGGATCAACAGGGTTTTGAAGGGGCACAAATATGACTATGATGATGTTCACCCAGTCAAACAAAGTCCACCACCTGTTACATTCAAATACGGCAACATGTCAACAGGAATATTAGTGAAATAATCATTATCATTAGCCATTTCAGCTTAGTTGGACTATTGTTTTTCAGAAAAGGACAAAAAACTGAATGAACACACACACACACACACACACAATTATTGCAAAATGTTGTCACCTCCACTAAAATTATAATTGCTACCTTTGCAAATTTAACAGAACGGATGAAAGCATTCCTGCAAGCTTTCAAGTCTTTAGTATATGATGCAGGTGTGTGCACGTGTGCGCACACACACGCACACACACACACACACTCAGTGCAGAGAGAGGAGTCCCTAGAGATTGTTGCTCCTCAAACAGAAGACGTTTACAAGTGTTCCATCTCATCAGGGCCTCTCTCTCTCTCTCTCTCTCTCTCAGCTCTGCACCATCACAGAGGGAGGAATACAGGTTAAGTTGTGTGAAATCACCGTGACAGCACATGCAAATTCACCACAGCCCACCCACAATGGAAGCTGTCAATCTGAGGAGACTGTCTGCCTCCTTCTGTACCGTTGTGCCTAATGAAAAATGAACCTTTTTTTTCTTGTGCCATCAGGATACTGAAGTAGCGCTGCTTGAGGCTGTTCGGCTCCAGTCCATATCTCATCCAGCCAATCGCAGCCCTTGGGCCTGTTTGCCTGTTCATTTTGTTAGTTGTGCACCCGCATGTGTATGTATGAGTTGTAATTTGCATGTTTATGCAAACCTGCTTTTCTGAACAACAACATACACATTCCCAAGAGCAGTTTCACTCGACAGAGCTCACCCTTCGCATGCAACTTGTGTGCTTGTGTGTATGAACTGTATGTTGTTGGCATATTGAAGAGGAATTCTTTGTCTTTGGTAAAAAACACATGTTATCCTGCTCTTTTATAACTGCTTATGTTTTACCTCCCCAGTTTCAAATCTCTGCTTGTAATTATCTAATCAGATGTATTTACAGATTTACCCTGGCTTTCTGAACTTCTATCGTCCTCTCATGCAGTAATCTCCTTATGTTCCACCACATCTCCTATTTATTGACTATCTCTAATGTGGATTCACACTTTACCTCACATTCCTTTATCTGTTTCTATACATCTTTCATGATAATAATACAAAATCTTCTATGCTGCACTCGTCGCTCATTTTTGGGGTCAATTTTTTGTTCCCTGCTCCCTGCATTCACTTGTTCCACTGCAGTCAGATGGAAAGAAGTTGGATAAAAGAAAACTGTGGTGTGTCGGTGCTGTAGAATAGGAGCTGCCAGCATTAATGCGGTTCCCCATAGACAGGAAATATCAGATAGAGTGGAGGAAGCTTGGACTGAAGCAGAGTGTGATGTTGCACCTATTATCACACAATGTCCCACAGTGCAACGAGAGTCACAGCTAGTCAGTGCACACAGGCATACACTGTTTATACACATGTGTGCACCTGAGCTGTGCATACTTTCTCACAAGAACAGTGTGTGAATAGAAGTGTACAAGAACACACAAGCACAAAGCTACTTATTCTTGGACATCTTGTTACTTAGAATATCAGGTGTTGAATATGATATCCAATCTCTCTCTCTCTCTCTCTCTCTCGCTCTCTCTCTATTTCTCTCTCTCTTTCTCTCTCTATCTCTCTCTCTCTCTGTGTGTGTGATTTGGGTTGGACCATGTCCCTATCCTCCTTTATTCGCCTGTTTGGTGTTTGTTGTCACAAGCCCAATTTGCATGTTGATATCAACTCATTATGATCTTTAACTGAGTTGATTAATGTAGATTATGCATCTTGGTGCTCAGCTACTTGCCGCAGTGGGTGCACATGTACGTACACATGTGTATGGGCACACACTCATGCATACAAACATGCATACTGGGATCTTAAATGAATATGCATGTACTGCAGAGGGACAAAGAGGAGAGATGAATAGCAGTGTTGTTTTACACACTGATTCGCTGCCTCTTCCAGTCAGGAAGGAAGTAGCACAGAAGAATAAGAGGAAAAAAGATTGCAGAAAAGAAGGTGAAGGGGGGTCATTTTTCCTTTGTACCATTATTCACTGCATATTACATCTTTTGCTCCTGCTTTTTACGTTCTCACCTACTTCCAGTGGGACTTGCTACCTTCTTTTCTTTCTATTTCTTTCTTCTCATGTATCTCAGTTGGGATTAGAAACTACCGTGATGAAACCAAATAAGGATGAGTGATGGCAGCCGAGGGAAAGATGGAAGGAGTTTCCTAGAAGCAGAATGACCAAGAAAGAGAGAGAAGGAGAGCTAAATGGCTCCCACCATTTACAACAAACTTGTTGCAGTATCATTTCCTTTTATTGGCTCATAATAATTAGAGTAGACCCCAGTTTTTACTTCCTTTCTTCCTCTATCTGTTACGCGCTGTGCCTACAGGATCTCTTAATCTGTGATGAAGTGATAAAAAGCCGAGCCAGTTGGAGCAGAGTGAACAAGGCAGACAGAGAGCAAGAATGAGTAAGGGATGTTCGGATTTAGATGGTGTTTTTTAGGCTGCTGTGCTCAGTTACCAAGCAACACGCAGAAAAGCCCTGAGTCACAGGGTTTCTGCGGTGAAAGCAGCTGATCTTGGTAAGGTTGAGGTGAAAGGTCAACGCAGCCATCCTTCTAAGAAAATATTGACTCAAAGCCAGTAAAGCAGCTACAGAAGACCGAAAATGTTGGAGTTTGATGCTGTCTGTGCTCATTTAGTCATGGTTTTATGCATGTACTGTGTATAGTTTGTGTCTGATGTATAACTTTAGTGGCTATTTTGCTGTTGCGTGTGTATGCGCAACATGCCCGTGCATGTTTGTGTGTGTATATATTTGAAGTGACCGAGTTAACCCCAAAGTGTGTGAATCTGAATTATTCATGGAGCAAAAGCCCATGAGACCCTCTATCCTCAGTGTTACAAATGACTGCCTTCCTCTCTGTGCGCGGACACAGACATCACGCTTCAGTATCTGCATGGTGAGGGTAGTGGTTTTATGTTTATTTTATGTTCTTACAGGAGTATAAACTTCCCAAGTGCAGCATATTATGCACTGGGTTATAAATTATAGTGTCACTGTTGGATGGGTAAATTAAATAAAAAATACATGGTCACATGGAGAATTTTTTGACACTATGTCGATTTTAATGGGTTTTTGAGGTGGCTGAAGTCACAATGCACCATATTAAAAGGCTGCAGTGGGATTGGGATCCAGTGGGCCAGACAGCACCCATCATAAATGTTATACAGAACATATTAACTCTGTGTGGAGCATCATTATTGCAGGAGTTGGCAAGTGGAAATCCTGCAGAACTGAAACACAACTAAGAGTAGTGCTTTGAGCTTAATGCTAAGGTCAACATGCTAACATTTGAACAACACTAACATGCAAAGTATTTAGAACCAAATTATTCAGCATGTACTGGACCACTATTGATCCAGTTGTTATTGGAACATTTCACTTAAAACCATGAACAGCCATGTCAGCTTCACATTAATTATAGAAGAAAGTCAAGGTACCAAAGTCATTCTGTTACCAAATTATATTAAATTTGAGCTGTGCGATATAATATATATATCGTAGTGCGATATAAAAATGTCTGCCATAGACAAAAACCTCTGTTTTTTTTATATATCATAATTTTAACGTGTAGGCTACGTTTGTTGCGACACTGACATTCATATTACTCCAGTTGTGCTTAAGATACGCTGTGTAAAACACAAGTCAATGTCAGAACGACCATTGAATAATCCAAATGTAGCATGCGAGTTCAAAACATGTTCGTTGTATGAAGCACACGCTACTGTTTTGTGGTAGCATTTTCACGTCACCTGCAAGAACTTCACGGCACTGGTCACTAGGGAATAAACAGAGACAAAGCAGCATGGTGGAGGAGAAAAGGAAAGCGAATATAATCAGAAAAAGTACTATATTGCTATATATATCATTATTGGGATATAGAATTAGCTATAAGAAGATATAAAATTTTTTCGATATCTCACAGCACTAAATCCATCCAATAGTTGCCACCAATCCATCCATCCATTATCTACAACTTATCCTCATAGGGTCGCGGGGGGGCTGGAGCCTATCCCAGCTGTCTTAGGGCGGAAGGCAGGGTACACCCTGGACAAGTCTCCACCTCATCGCAGGGCACATAGAGACAGACAACCACTCACATTCACGTCTACGGTCAATTTTAAATTAGCCAATTAACCTAATCCCCATGAATGTTTTTGGATGGTGGGAGGAAGCCGGAGTACCTGGAGAGAGTACATGAGGAGAACATGCAAACTCCACACAGAAAGGCCCCGGGCCCGGGATTCAAACCCAGTACCTTCTTGCTGTGTGGTGACTGTGCTAACCACTAGACCACCGTGGCACCCTAGTTGCCACCAATTCTTTAATAAAATCCTACAAATCTACTACATTTATACATAAAATCACACATTTTATATATCGATAATACACTATTGTTATTTGCAATCTATCACTTTTAAATCAGCGACAGTCTAAATTAACATGATCTGTGTGGGTTTACATGTATGCATTGGCAAAGACTCATCAGTGACCAGTATTTTTATTGGTCTGCAAGAAGAATCTTTGCCACCTAGAAGCATTGACTGCTAGTCACCAGTGTTACCATCAGCCCTTTGCATTTAACACTGCATAAATTAGCCTAGCAGCTAGCAGATTTGTCCTTATTCAGAGCTCTTACCAGAGTTGAATTTTAGTCTGCATACAAGTATTTTTTCAACCTAACACCATTGAACAAAGCTGCTAAAAGTGATATCGAGAGAATAAGTTTGAATAGTGTCCCTCTGCTCACTGCTGTCTTTGGAAATACACAAAGTAAATAACAGCAAAATGATGTAAACGACAGCAAAACACAGTAAAGACTCGTAGCTGAAATGAATCGAGTGCACAAAAATTAGGTAAATAAAATATTTACTATCTTTGCTACAGGAGGCAAGCTGCAATGGTATGCTGTGGAGAGTCGTCATCATGGCCGACAGCGACACTTGAACATGTATTCACTGGTCCTGTGATCGGAGCTATTAATCAGTGGATAAGCAGACAGACAGTGGGTGTATAGTGACTCAGCTCAGTGACACAGCTGTGTTTCATTGTGCGCCTATCTGTGTGTGGGTTGGCCAGCAGCCTCTGCGGCTCCAAAGTTGAACAGGGGAAACCTTTACTGAGTCTTGATGATGATTCATAGAACTGAATCCAGTCATGAATATATTCAAGCTGGATCTTTTAGACTCTGATCACTAGTTGGCTGCATCTAGATCTTTTTCTCTATGCGCCATGTTCGATCTGCACAGCGTTGCTTTCATGGTATTGTATGAGGCCCTGGGGGCTGATTTAGTGGATGAATGAAGTGCTCACTAATAGCTGCACAAACGTACTCACTCACAAAAGCCAACATGCCACTTACAGGCACATATTTTAACACAAGTATGCACACTTCCATCCATAATAACAGCGACATAAATGGCCGTCACTCTGCTCCTGTCAAGCAGTGGGAGGGAAAATGAAGAGAGAAGGACTGCCAAGAACAGGGTATCAAAGGAGCAAACAGAGGAGAGGCAGTGTAAGACGTGTCTGTTGTCTACTGTCTGTCTCCAAATAGCAATTGTTTCATTTCTTCAACTGGCATGTGGGTTTTGTCTCTTCCAGCAAGCAAAATTCTTGTTATTTGCATGTAAGGAGAACATAGACCAGAGATGACTGGGTTGGAGTTCAGTCATATGTTTACATATGGAAGAGGTGCCGCTCATCATCATGTCATGAGTGAGATAATGATTGTAGATGCGGAAAGATTTTCTGACCTTTAACCCCATTTTGACACCAGCAGCAACAAACTGTATGAGGTTTGTTCAATGCTGTCAGGTGTTTCTATAATGGAATTAAATGGCTAATAATTTTAACATCACGCAGTAAGTAGGAATGTGACAAGACGCTGTATAGCAGGTCCTTCAAACATGAACTTCAAACACAGAAATGACTTGAATCCAAATGTAACATTTGTCACGGTGCTGGATAAATATTGCAGGTGAGTGCGTTGGTGTTGTTCCACACTTGTAGGTTTCTTGTGCGTGGGGGAACGGATAAGGTTAACATACAGAGTGCGAGCGCCACGGAGGATTATTCAGATGGAGCTGGGATTTTCATCTGCTTCATCTAATGAAAACAGCTTGTAATCAAATCCACATCAAGGCTGCACTGCCAGCCTACTGTGTGTGTGTTTGTGTAACATCCAACAAGAGGGTTGTTTTTTTATTTTAGCACAATTATAGATTTTCATATCAAAGTTAAAGTAACTCACCAAATTAGGCCTAATGCTACAGCAGTTTTGAAATGTTCCACTTCACTGAAAAAGGTTTCTAAAATATCGGCCAGGTACCTTGAACACTTTGAGTTACAAACAAGGCAATTGTGCATTTGTGTATATCTACTGTATGTGTGTTATCATTTGTGTGTGTGTGTGTATAGCAAATGAATGGATATGACTCTCGTAGCTTGGACATGGATGTCAGCCTTGTAATCCAATCACAGGGCTGGTAAATCAATTACAGAGAGCAGCTAAGAGATGGGTGTGTCTATTCAGTGCCAGGCGGCAAGAGGAAGCTGGGCTCTTTGCCTAGAAACACTGTGACCAGGAGTTGTCAAGCAGCACTGCGAAGCCAGCCATGTTGGTCAACTGCAGTGGAAGATTAACACTGAGAATTAATGTTGGCCGTAGCTCACTGGGTAGAGTGGTCGTTCCTCAACCACATTCCAAGAATGTTTTTTTTTTTCTTTAAATCAGGTATTTGGATAGTTTACAATGATCCTAATAACTTTTCTGTTGGCACAACTGGCTCATAATTAATCAAATATATTGTAAATGTGTAGGATGTCTTCCATATTTACATAATATGTAGCAATTAGTAATTATAGAAAACAGAAAAACACCCGTCAGGTTTACGGTAGCCGCTGGGGAGAAGAAAATAAATACAAAGACACTACTTGTCACAGGACAACAATAATTGTCTGATGAAAATGTCCTGAAAATTAATCAGAGAAAAACTTCTCTCACTCATTTGCTTCGTTTCTTCATGTAGACAAATGTGTGGTGTCACGTTCTGGTTTTGTGTGGGCTTGTTTGTTACTATTTCACAGCCTGTTCTAATGTGACACCATACAAATGGCTGCGGACATTGTGTGTGTGTGTGAGTGTGTGTTTCTAAGAAGAAGGATGGGATGGGGAGTATGAGAGTAAGAGAGACAGAGAGGCTGCTTGAGTTAAATTGGAAAAGTAAATCCTTTTGGCAAGATGCCAAATCATCACAAATGTAAAAATTGGAAAGCTAAGAGTGGGGATGAGAATGGCGGAGAGATAAGGGAAATATAAAAAGTAGGGAAGCAAAAATGGGGAAAAATGAAGTGTAATTGTGTGTTGTCACTGTCTCAGTGTTTCCTTGCTGCTTTGTCTTGACTACCTCACTGTCTCTCCATCTCAAGGAAACAGGTGCAGATGCAGGAAGCTCTTTTCAAGGCCTTGGAAATCGAAAACACAGCTCACTTGAACTAAAAAGCCACCTTGTCACAAAGTTCTCATCTAAAAACCTCCCCCCTCCGAGTACAATTAGCTAAGTCTGCATGGCTGCTAAAAGGGTCTTTAGAGATGTGGGCTTCACTTTGAATAAGGTTAGCTGCTGGAGCGCCGCTGAATAAGGTTAGCACTGCACCTTGTATATCTTAATGGGGTTAGCAATTGCAGTGCGCGTTTTGGTAATCATGACGTTTGTTCTCTGCTGAATGCTAATGTCAATGCTAACCCAGTTTCATCAATGCTGCTGACGCTGTCTCCCAAATTGAATTAATTCACAGGAGGATGTCAACAATAACCCCTAGAGCGCGTACGAGAGGGAACAGCTGAATCCTGAGTGTCTTCGCTTCTTTTCGACTCCGATACAAACGACTCCTTGCCTCGTCTCGCAGCATCTATTTAAATGTGTCTCTATAATCTTCTCTCTTTTTTACTGAAAATCAGACACACATTCACTGCTCACGCTGCAGTGATTTAAACCAATTTTAATCTCTCATATGATTCAAAGATAATGGTAGAAAGCAGGCAAATGCATATGAGTTAGTGTGTGTGTTTTTTTTATTAGGCCTTAGTAAAGTTAATGTTGTGCATTTGCTAAAAATGTCTTTCCTCATCACAAGAGACTGGGTTGTATAATCCAAGCCTGTTTGAAGTATTAGCGTGTCGTTGTGTGTGTCTGTACAGTTCATGCCTGCACACTCACACACCAGTGTTCATGTGCACACACATGGGCTTGCATGCCCGGATGGATTATTTGCTGTGTGCAAGAGATCCAACAGCCTCAGCCAATTCTAATGAACCAATTATAGTAAAGTCTTTTCCTCCTCTTTTCTACCATTTCATAGTGAGAGTCAGTCTGTGGACTAAGCTGCTTTACTTTATTGCATCTCATTAACTTAACCAAAACCAATATTTGAAGTCCAAACAGCTTTTTGAAAAGAACTACTGATGCTACTGAAATTATGGCTGGACACAAAGTTAACTGCAACTAAAAAACTAGATTTAATCCTGGGATAGATGTGTATTTCATCTTCCACAGACTCTCTACCTGTCAGCAATTCCATAGCTAACCTCATTTCCAAAAATAATTATTTCTACGGATCTCCATGGATTTATACAGGCTGTTCTCATCCAATATCATATATATTACTATGAAAGGTATTGCACTATAACTTGTATATAACCCATGTAATTGGGAGCCAGAGTTGTGATCATGTGACATTCAATGCAGGCTGCTCTTTCTGTGAAAACATGGCAGACCTTCCTTACATTCTCAGTGGAAAATGAGTTATGAGCTTATGAGTTCTAGCGGGAAATATGCATTTTATTTCCATAACCCTAACCCTGTAACCCTAACGTTAACCATCGCTAGAAATGTTGTCAAAGCATATTTCAATGCATAAACTTTATTAAAATACAGCAGTTGCACTGAGAATGAAAGGAATATCCGCCATTTTTAAGACTCTCACTTTATGCATTTTTTTAGAAGAAAATTTCAGGAGAGATTATTGTGGACTGCTGAAGGAGGTACAACTGATTTTATGGGCAATGATCTTCTCAGACAACTTGAAAAAACATTTTTCCAAAATGGTTGCAATAGGTCTCAATTAAGGAATGGTAAAAGTTCTTCAAAGGATTCAACATCTTTCCTTATTTAATTTACCACAGAAACCATTTGGTACACTCTCATAAATGTTCCTAAAGTGACTTGCATCTATATAGTGCCTTTTTACATTACCAGATAAAATGCTTCGCCGTTTGCCTGTCAGTCACCCATCCACACATTCATATAGTGATGGCACTGAGCTAGTCATTCGGAGCAACTTGAGGTTCCCTGTCATGCTAAAGGGATCCAACTTTGTGGTTAAAGGACAACCCACTCCACATACATAGAATTAACACTATTACAAATCTAATCCCCCAGAATATGCAAGCTCTTTAATCAAAATGATATTTTTACTGCTGGAATCACGCGTCAACACTGATTCTGCTATTTCAACTGTGTTGTCAAATCTATTGCGTATTCATTCTTTAAAAGATGAGACAACGGGTTTGAAGGCATTTATTGGTGGCAAGGATGGTTTCGCTCTTCTCCCGACCAGGATTGGCAAGAGCTTGAGTTACCAAATTGTTCCACTGGTGGTTATGGAAATGTGACGAGTACAGGACCCCGTCATTATTATCGTCTCCCCGCTGATTGCTCTGGTAGAGGATCAGATCCGAGAGGCTTAAAAATTGTAGCCTGACTCTCGCCAGCTGAATGTCATTCCGCCTAGCTCCGCAGTCAACATTGATCATTTACTAACATTGCTGCACTGTTTGCTCTGCTGCTATATCCAAGATGTCGGCTGTTTTGTTTTGGTTTTCCCCACATCGCTCTTGTCAGTGTCACGGGTTGGTTTCGATGTGAGTGGTTGAGGTAGCACATCATTAAAGATGGCGGACAAGTGGTTGATCCAATCACATGCAAGGATTTTTGATACTGTAAGAGAGTCAGGTTAGGGAATTCCAGTGTTCAAATTTGAAATTGCTCACTCCTATAAAACATGGTGAAATGCTATGCCCCAACAATAACCAAACACAGTGGTTGGTAGCATAATCTGCATTCAACCCTACAGTACAGTATGTGCTGGGGATAATACTCATTTTGGTTATTGTTTGTACTCACCGCTGTGTGTGACAGGAGACGGGAAGGTAGCCTATCCCAATTTCATTTGGGTACACGGTCAGTCCTGCGGCAACCATATAGCAACAGCAGATTTTTTTGTCTTTTTTTTCAGAGCATTCATTGATTGCTCTAATATAACAAAAAGTGTTCCTAAAAATTGACCAACGCTTCCATTTAAAGTGAGCAAAGTTTTTGATTTTGTGCATCCACGCTTTGATGGAGATGGGAAAAATCGTACACATGCCATTATCATTATTAAATGAAATTAGGGATGAATCACCCTTGTGTATGAATCACATATCAGTAATAGCCTAATTCTTCAAATGGTACATTACACAGACAATAGAAATGCATGGCACAAATAGCATATTGTCAATATTTTTCTCAAAATCAGTCATGAATCCTGTTTTCAGAGGAGCTCATGTGTTTGAGCAGTCAGAGTCATGCTTTAATTACTGATGGTGTTTGCTCTTTATTTGTGTTTGCGTACAATCTTGCATTTGTTCAGCAAAAGCGCTTTTTGTGTTTCATACTTCAGGATAGACTGTTGGCCTGTGCTCTGCGTTGCTATAGGAACCACAAAGGTCAATAGAATATCTTTTGAGTGGGTTTGTGAAAGCTCTGCGTAGGAGACAAATTTACCTGTCTGAGCAACAGAGAGACTCTTTTCTGTTGCTTCCTTTTCTTTTTTGCATCTCTCTGATTTGATCCCTCCCTCACAATAAACCCTTTTGTACTTGCCTCCTCTCCTCCATCCTTCTTCTCTCTCCTCACTGGTTTATAGACAGATCTCACCTCCTCTCTTTTACCACACATTGTACTTCTAGAGAGGCGTTCTCATCGACACTGACAGCTATCTAATTGCCATTGCATCCTTATGAGTTGCGGTGGAGCGTGTTCCCCATCTCCCCCCCTCCCCAAGCTATTACCCGTTCTCTGCTACACTGTGTGGTATTTTATAGTGTGTCTTTCATTGTGTGGCGGCTGTAGCCAGTAGTGCCTCATCAACTTGCAGCTCGATAGAGTTCAGTCCAGAACGGAGGATTTCCGTCAATGATGGGAGGCGAGGGGCAGGAGGAGGAGGGAGGAAAATAAGCAGGGAGGATGAGACGGAGAGCACCCTTACCTTTACAGATTCATTTCAGAGGTGTTTTTGTGTGCTGGCATGTCAAAGAGAAAGAGAGAGAGTGTTATGACGGTGTTGATGCACAGATGGGCTTCACAAATAGCAGCATTATAAAATTTTGTCGCTTGGTTTTATGCATTTCTACACAAACTGTCTCTCTCACACACACACACACACACACAAACAGCTTGAGAGCAAATATTATTGGTTATTTCTGTCCAGTGGAAAAAATGCATTTTTTAGCATTAGCAGGATATTATTAAGACAGGGAAAACATGGACATATGAAACAGGAAAAACAAATGAAATATGAAAAACAAACAGTCCTCCACACATGTACACACACACACACACACACAGACGGACAGAGTTTGACGATGAGGCAGATGGCAAACGGCTGGTGGATGAACCAAACTGTCCGTGTTATCTTTAGGTGTAATGGTGTGGCTAATGATTCTGCCTTGCTTGAATGCTATAGAATATTACATAAATTACATTGTATGTATTATCAGTTAGAGTGAGAGACAGAAGAATCTTAGTTTGAGTAGTTGTTCATTAGTCCTCTCTCTCCCAGGCATCGAGTGATGTGAGAGTCTAAATCAGCCAGACAAAGGATCAAAGTTTTGCCCTGAAACTTGGTCCGTTTTTAGCCCGACCCGATCGGATTAGCTGGTTATTAGGATGCTCCGCTGAGCTTCAAGGCTACAGCATGTTTTATAACATCCGAACTTCATAGTGGGAGGATTCAGCTACACATCCTTAGAGGAAGAGGCAGACAGACTGTGTGTGTGTCGTATCTAGTGTTTGTTTGAGGAGGATCGGACGGACAAACCTCCTGTGAGTTTATTGATTCTGTGATACTACTATCCTATTCTCCCCTCGAGACAAAGCTACACCACATCACTACCTTCCACATCTCTGTGTGTGTTTCAGGAGGTGTGTGTGTGTGTTTGTAATACCCCTACATGTTGTTTGTTGCTCCCTCTGTGTGAGTCCTCTGGGAATACACGAGGCTCTGGGATTATCCCGGCCAGTCTCACATCACCTGAACCAAGTCATCAGTCACTTCAGTCTGGTAGAAGTGTGTCTGTGTGTATCTGGGAAACACACACACACATAATTCAAAACTTCCCTCTGTTGTGTGACAAGAAGAGAATTTGTGCAAATACCCAAAACAATACCTGTGTGTTTGTGGTCATGTACACACCATATAATTTATATTTTTTTTATATCCCTTCACATGTGAGAATACCTTTTGATGAGCTTCTATAGAAAGCAGTGTTTCGTTCAGGACCAGCTTCTAGCAATTGGAATACTCGCTGTGAATGCAAAAGAACGACATAGAAACAAAGTAGCCTTGTAAAAAATGTTTAATGACAAATATAATACACAAAACACGCAAATTCTAAACTAACACTGACTGAAAGTAATACAAATCACTTCTAAGATAGAAGGCAGAAAATTAGAATGTGCTATCTCTACAAACAAAAGCCACTTACTGGAGGAAACTGACTTAACAAAAACAGCTGAATAACAAACAACAATGCAAAACTGGAACTCTAAACTATCAAAAGGTTTCACCAAACTAAAAAGTAGAAAATTAAAATCACTCTTGGCAAGGTGAGCTGGTTGTCCGACGCAATGGACAAGACGAACTGGCACAGGACACGGGGAGACAAGACTATTTCTATATGAGTTAAAGGGGCAGAAAGTGCTTTGATCTGAAACGAGAGGGAACAGAGTTCCTACAAAATAAAACAGGAAATGATGAGACAGACATGAGAACGAGACAACTAGAATGATGAGACATGACACAGCTGAACAAAGATAGCCTGAGAGGCTATGACAATAATGATTTCATTTATGTCATTTAACATGGGAATTTTGCTTTGTTTTCTGTGAGTTATCACAGCAAAGACTAGGACAGATAAATATGGCTAGTCAGTTCAGTCATAAACCCCACTATTGCGGTGTCTAATATTGACCAGTGGTATCTAACATTAACCGGTATCACAATGATATCCTTTGTCTAACACCAAGACAAGACCAAGTAAAAATGAGGCCTTCAAAAAGTGGTCTTGAGCTCAGTTTAGAGACCAAAACTGGCTGACATGACAGTGAATATTCTATTGTTTGTG
This sequence comes from Synanceia verrucosa, assembly GCA_029721515.1. Taxonomy (NCBI): domain Eukaryota; kingdom Metazoa; phylum Chordata; class Actinopteri; order Perciformes; family Synanceiidae; genus Synanceia; species Synanceia verrucosa. The sequence goes on from CM056558.1 coordinate 7,940,433, forward strand.
CAAATACATTATATCACTGTTGTACTGTATGTTAACAGAAGTTGAAAAATATTTATTTACAATAGAAAAAGAATGAAACAAACCAAAGTAACAGCCTCACACTGAAAGTAAATCTCTCAAGGCTGTGGTGGTCAACCTTGGAGAAATGAGCAAAACATTAGCAGTAGGCGGCGTGCTTTTTGTTTCAGGTCATCTTGTGAAGAAACTCCCTGTAGTCCTTGAAGGAAAAATGATGAAAAGAAATTTCTCTAACTTTAGTTTGTACACAGTTTGAGCTCTCTTGCTATGCGTGGGCTCACTCATGATTTGAAAATAAAACATAGGAAATGCCAAAAAATGTTGGCTTATGAGTGTTTGAAGTCATATATTTTTAGACAACGTGATCAAGACTGGGTTCTTTAGCTATAGGCAGTAAGGATGCCATGGTGAGGAAATTGCCTGTTGTTCTTTTTTGTCGATGGTGCATAATATCTGTAGAGCACTCCCGTTAACTTTGGATGGCTGTGTCAGGCCGCTCATTCACTGCAGTACTGTTTGCAGCCTCATTCATGGTGTTGTTTCCAGGTTCTATTGCCCTCATCAGACAAAGTTTATAGATTACCTCATTAACGTCTTGAGCTTTCCTTTCAGCATTGGGTTTAAGTCCCAAATACTGCTACATAAGCATTTTTGCATTTTGCGTTGACACCTAACTGTTCCCACTCATGTGCTACTCTGTCTTCCACTCTGCTGCTTTACAGAGACTTTCACTTTATAATTTTAACACCTGGCTAAGTATCGATAACACATATAGTACTGCATTTTACAAATAAGAATGATTTGATGACCGATAAAATTAACTAAATGGGTTTCATTTCCATTATAATAATCAAATGGACTGTGGTTTGGTAATCAGTTTGTGTCCGAACACAAGTCATCATCAGATTTTCAATTAATGTGGAGTCCTAAAAAAGGGGACAAGGGAAAAAATAGCATTCATTATTAATAGCCTCAGTCAGGTCTGACTGAGGTCAAGACTGAGGCTATAAGCTAGGTATTTTTTTTCCAATACTGATACACATCTGGAGAAATGTGGGCATGAGAAAACACACGCATGCACTCAACCTTTAAGCTGATCCAGCTTGAAGGTTGGGGGGTGGGGGTTATGGTTGTAGGACACAGCCTGTCAGATCCAGGATCAGAGAGCAGGGGTCAGAGGTCAGGGCCGCAGCGACAGCAGTACATTCTTAGACCCCTCCAGCCAGGTCTCATCTAAACGCTGCACTAGGGTCAGATATGATGTGATGTGATCGTTGCACTGGTTGCTTGTTGGGGTGGAGAGCTGATTTGTGATCAGGCAGAGAATAGTTATTTATTGAGGTTGGCTGGAGGGGTAAAAGGTGAGGTAACTGGTTGTAAGCTGGAGATTTGAGGTTATAGAGGCAATGAATTGTGGTCTCAACTATGTCGCCATTGCTTGCACAGAATGCTGCTATATCGATGCAGCACAGTAATGGTTACACAGTGTTTCAACCTTATGAAAGACACATTATTATTGAGAGAAGGACACCCCAACCTCTAAACATTTTTAATATGCTGTTTGCTTACTAAATAAATTAGGATGGAGGGCCAATTTTGGTGCCAATATAACTTCAAGTCCAATTTGTTTCCTACCGTAGCATTAAATTGAAGGATTGAAATAGAAGCCCAAACCCAGGTAAATTTGTTATAGACTTTGGATCACAGCTTCTTTATACATCTCATTTTCTTTCTCTAATATTGTAGTGCATGTAATTTCCCTACAAATTGCCAAAAAGGATATATTAATGTTATCAGGCTTTGGGCTCTGATCTGCGCTGATACATTTGAAGGTCAGACCTCATAGAGGAAATGGAAATAAAGGGTATAATTTAATCTCAAGTGTATTATAATAAAACTAGACTCGCAGAATGGACTGCAGGGATGACGTGCGCTCCATTGTTTTAAAAGCTGATAGGCTAATTGTATTGCAACAAGAAATAAGAGAACACTTCCAGAGACACATAATGAAATATAAAACTGAATGGATAGGGTACAGGGAAGTGCTTTGAGTGTGTGTTTATGTGTAACAGAAAAGCACACTCCCAAGACAGAGGATTTTATTTGTATGCATCTATGTCTTTTCTTGTTTTCATCCACATTATGTATGTGTGTTTTGATTTGTCCCTTTTCCCATTTCTGTTTAGTCAGTGTGAGTCTAAGAGGAATGTCTCGGGCTCACTGTGTTTTGTCTCCCACACTGGCTGATAATCGCTAATGTGTTAGCTGTTTTAACAGAAAGTGCCAGACTTTGAGAGGAAAAGCAACAGCACTTCAATTTGCACCTTGTCTTCAGAAATGTGTGAACAACAGTGAGAGCGTGTTAACCAAACCCTTAAGGGAGAATCTTGCATGAGTTTCAAAAGAATAAGTGTGCGAAAAGGCAGATGTGAGGGCATCAATAAAGGGTAACTTTGGTATTTTTCTGGACCACATTTTCCCATGTTTTTTTGACTAATAAGGACAACACTTTTTGATGTTGGTCTGGTGTTGAGGGAGCTGCTGGTTTCCAAATTCAGGCATTGCCATCAGTCAATTAGACACAAAAAATAGTAAAATAGGGGTTACCCTTTAATAGAGAACCTACAAAAAGTGTCATTCTGCACGCTTATCGTATTTTCACCCTGAAGATGCAGCGTAGATTAAAAATGACTCATGATCATCTAGGGTTGAGTGTCATAGATAGATAGGTGAAAGAAGTCACTGGCAATAAAAAAGACAATTTTGTTAATAATGTGGGGGATTGGGCCTTTGTGACAGTCCCTATGAAGAGACTTAATGTCCCCTCCTTAGTGACTCCCTGTCCCAGAGCCTCACTGCCACCTCTTCATACATATACATGGCTGCTAAAGAGATGCTTCATGAATACCATCAAGGACCCAGTCTCTGATAATACTGTCTGTGTTGCTACGTGATTGCATTTCAGAATTTGTGGTAGTTCTTTTTTGTGATCATAAATGCTATTGTATTTAGTTCTTTTGCATGATCATCTTCAGTCTCCGCTTTGTCATCTGAGCAGTGGTTTTCTTAACCACTAAGGTTTTGTTTTTATCTAGAGATCTGATTCTTTGCTTAATATGAGGAGGAGCTGGTGCCATTCCAGAACATGCACCATCTGGACTGTATATGGTCAGGGTGCTAAATGATATACATTATAAATGATAGCGGTAATATCTATAATGTGAGTCCCTGGATATATGTACTTTTTTAAGAGCTGTTTACTGACTGTTGTTGTATAGCCTGGCTCAGGTTAAAGAAACAGTGTGCAGCATTTAGGGGGATCTACTGGCAGATCTGGAATAAATTATTAAGTTTAATTTATTGAGTGTAAATTCAATATAGGAAATGTTTTGTTTAAGTTACATCAGAATGAGCTGTTTATATCTACATGTAAATACAGAGCAGGGCCATTTCACGAAGCCTTGCTGCCATGTTTCCAGGAGCTATTTCCATCAAATCCTACACATCACACCTTCATACCCCTTATAAAACACAAACAAATACATACAGAGAAAGATTGACATTTGTTTTATTTTATAATGTAGTTTGATCGATTTTCCAATATAAAATATTGCCAGGTTCGCTTCCATCAGGCTGCGGTTGTTTTGTTTCTAGGGCTGATGATGGCAGTTGAGCTTCATCTCTTTCAAGTTGCACATGCGCAGATCATGATACGATAACATGATATGGGATCAGTGCATTGACCTGATTACTTGTCGATATCCAGCCTAGCTTTTTAGGCTGTTTCAGAGGCATTTCTGATACTGGTATTGCTATTATACCAACTTATTTTTAAATATATTCATTCTTTCAACATTAGCAGTTATGTATTTTCTCACTGCTACTGCTTCTACAGGCACCGTCACAGCAGGCTTTGCAGGTCATGATTTTTCTTCCTGGTAGGAATGTGTGCTTAAAAAAAGGTTATTCTAGGGTTAACACTCTGTATTGTGTGTGTGTGTGTGTGTGTGTGTGTGTGTGTGTGTGTGTCTGTGTCTGTGTCTGCAGGTCTTTTAATCTTTGTGTGTGTCCATGTGGATGAAATCTTTTCATGCAACTGTTTATTAGAGGAAAAGCCTGAGGGCAAAAACTCTTGTTCCTGCCCTCTCTCTCTCTCACACACGCACACACACACACACAGCTTTTAATGAAATGTTAGCTGCAAGTAGGCCTGTGTGTCTCGGTTGTGAGTCTTTATCAGCAGTGACTTGATATTGGGGGGAGTTAGCCGTGTCAGACTGCAGCTGCCAGCCTTCTCTTTATTACACTGTGCTGTAACTGAGCCGGAGCACTAGTCCCAAGCCTACTCTCTCTGTGTATATATGTGTGTGTGTGTGTGTGTGTGTGTGTGTGTGTGTACCTGTGGCAGCTGTCATGAGCATGCTGTCTAATCATCTAATGTGTCACTCTTCACAGAGGAACAGATTGCATTCTCTGGTCGCTGTCACTCTACCAGAAAAGCATCTCACCTCTTTCTGTTAGTTAGTCAATCAGTGTTTTAATTGCACTGCATGCATGTGTTTGTCCTGGACACAGGACACAATGCAGTACATTAGTTTGACATGAAGTAGCATTTGAACCCATCTTTCCATTTTTGAACCAATGGCAAATCCACACAGTACAACAATGCATATAGTGATTTTTGGGCTGTCTCTGACAGCCATCTGTAAGTACTCAACTTCCCTCATGGTTGTTGCTTAAATTGCAGTAAGTACGAGTGGATTTTTTTGACATTGTGTCTTATTTTCTTTCCTCTTGAATCCATTTTTCAAAAAAGCAGAGTGGTTTTCTGTGTCAAAGAGCCAGAGCAGCATTTTTCAGTAAGCTGCCTTTGAGACCAACCTGTGAAGGCAGCATTCAATGCTCTCTTTCACAAAGATGTTACAAAAAATATCATCATTGTGTATGTTTCCTTTGATCAGAGAATGTTATGTGGTTCATTCCTGACAACTGACAAGACTTTTAGTGGATTATACTACATTTTAGATATTTTTCCTGAATCTGAATTACTGATGTCTAACCACTGAGAAACCGAGAGAGCAGACAAAAAGATTGTTGTAAAGGTTTCAATTAAGAGTTGATGTGTCAATTTGATTGGCTTCTATAGAGAAAGTCTGTCAAACTATGAACAATGGATATCAGCTAAAATAAAAATAAATGGAGCTGGAGTAAAGCATTATTTTGCATATTAGTCATGCTATTGAAAACAATATTAGACAAAACTGACATCCAGACTGCTGCTGCTATTCAGAATTCACATTGATGTCCAGAAATGTTTATTACTAGTTTAAACAGCAGCTTGATGCAATTTTGTCAACATAAAATTCTTCATGACAGGTCCAAACCTATGTGATTTTGATTAATTGACCTTCACCAGTAGAAGAACTGGTAATGACGGTGGCTGGGCTGCTGCTGGGGCACCACTGTCACTGGAGCAGTGGGAAGGTTGGCAGCGTGTGACGGAGGAGGCCGTGCTGTCTGAGAGACCTCACGCTATCGCTGTCTAAAATATATGACTCCAGGTGATGTGCAGTCCTAATTAAAATTGATTACATGGCCCTGCTGGTTTTGTGCTCTTCAATAACAGTTCTCTCTCGCCACTCTTGTTCATTCATTCTCTCCAGTTTTAAGAGCTTTGTGTGTATTCTTGCTCTTTAACCCTTTTTCATTTGGTGCTTTAGTCAAGCCAGTTGGTGATGCTTCTGATAATGATAGTTAGAATATTATCATTTATTACCATTTTACAGCGTGCACACACATTCATAATCAAAGACAGGCACAAGGATTTCTCAGCATGACCTTATTAAAAGAAGTCATCATCACTAGAGGAAAAAAGGCTCAGTATTTGGAGAAAATGACACCTCTGCTAATGAGGACATTGCATTACTTCTTCAATGAGCATTAGAGACCAAGGCAGAGAAGATTTAAAATGAGAAAAAGTCTGAAAGAACAAGACTAGGTTGAAAGCTTTATGGCTGGACAGTGTTTGCTCAATGTGCTAAATCATCGCCAGAGTCTATAATGTGAATTCCTTGATATTAGATGTTCATCTGTAGTGGTTCCAATAATATTTTTTTCTTGTGTATTGAAGTAGCATCAGGGGCATATTTATATATTTGGGGGCCCAAGGCAAATCCAGTCATCAGGGGCCTCACTATCCTTGTACTGCAATGACAAAAGTTTTATTCTGATATATTTTTACTGAGTGAGTGTCCCACAGTGCAACTCCTCATCACCCTCAGAGCTACACTGGCTTTCCCTTGGGTCCATTACTGTCTCACTCTGAGAATCAATGCATATACTGTTTTGAAGCCTTGAGTTCACTATTTTTGCTGTCACCATGATGGTTTGGGGTTTTTATAATTAACTTCAAACTGAAAACAGACTGTGAAAGGGTTTAAATTCTAAGACAAAAACACGGAAAACCTCCAGACCAATGCCATGATAATAACAATTATAAAAATTACAAGGGAGCCTCGCCCTAAAACATCCCCTGCTTTACTGGACCATAATGTATTAAATGAACACCATGCTGTATATAAGAGTCTTTAAATTAAACTGTTTTTTCTGTGTTTACTAAGATGATAAATCAAGTGAGAATTAGAATCATAGACTTCTATAGATACGTTTTTGAACTAGTGGCCCCCTGCTGCTGGTTTGAAACAATGCAGGTTTTCAAACCTGGATGTCTCCATGGTTGAGCTAGATTTCTGCCAAATAACTGATAAACTGAATTAATTGAATAAGTTCAACAGCTATAATGTCACTGTTTTCATTTGTTTTGGATCACTCATCTAAAGGTGTAATTAATGCTCCTTTGTTAAACAGAGCAGACCTAGGTTGCATCTCATGACAGTTATGAACATACCCACAGCTTGTTGGTTGCTCCGATCTACAACACTTGTCTGCTTTATAATTTTCTTAAATGAGACTTTCTGTGTCAAGATTTGTGGATAGATTAGCAAGAGACAGCAACATATGCATTGAGGATGGGGATCAGCACGTCACTGGTGGAAACATTTTTGATTTTGCCAAAGCTACTGCCAGTGGAGAAACTCCAATACTCCACAGACCAATGGTGTAATTCTATCACTCAGTCAGTCAGTCAGTCGCTGACATACCTTCATGTTTATTGGGCTGGCCCCGTCGATGCTTCAGTCCAGCCAAAAACAAGAGAACCAAGGGAGAACAGGTGGGACTGATTTGGCCTCAGAGCTACAGTGATGCCCGGTTTAATAAGCTCAGCTGCAGGCTGAAGAGTCCTGTGATACCCTGGCAATGACAAACGGACCACAGACGTCTATACATCAGCTCCTCGTTCTCCTTGACCACCTGTATCTCTGAGCCATTCTGTCAACGTCTCAACCAATAGATTGATGCGGGAAACATTTTCCCTCCAAGCCTTTCCCTCTGTCTTTTTTTCATAGCTTGATTTTTCACTTTCTCAGCCTGTCTTCGTCTTGTAGTTCAGTTCACATCCTCTCATCCCTCTACAGGATCCACAGGTTGATGCTCGGGTTTTGATTTGTGTTTCTGTGTGCATGTGCAAGCAGCTGATAGTGTGTTTGTGTCTGTTTGTTTTGTGTACGTGTGCTATGTGCATACATGTGTGTTCCTGTACCTGCCCAGGCTTGGGATTAAACGTCAGTCTCGTAGATTGATGTTCTCTCTGATAGAACGCCACAGCAGGAGTGAATCCATTGCAGCTTACAGATGGGAATAGAGAGACACTCTTCAAAGAAACATATCGAATATCGAGTTCAGAGCGCACGAGTCGACACAGCACGCGCACAGACTCAAATGCAGCAATCTTTATAGACACATTGTCAGTTTCCTCCAGCATTTTCCTCCCAAGCTAAAGTGGCGCGTTGCCTCTTGATGGTCCATATTCAATGTAGGATGAACTTCTGTGAGAGCGCATCAGCAGAAAAGGGCAGCAGGTTAAATGCTTGCATTTTCAGCACACACAGGGGTCACACACTGGTAATGTGCCGCGAGTGGCTGGCTGTGTGCCAAGAGGAAAAGGCAGTCTTCTTTAGTGAAGTGTAAGAGCGGTGGAGGGCTTGTTGTACGTTTGTGTACATATATGAGTATGTGCATGTACATGTGAGATAGAGTGAGTGATTCACGGTGGAGGCCAGGGAATGATATACCTCCACTGCAGCTCTGGCATTCATCCATTTTTTGAGAACATTTTTATCAGGCTGTACTCTGGGGTGGGTTGACCTCCTTCATGTGTGATTTAAAGCTGGGGTAGGTAATGTATTTGAGAAACACATTTTGTTATATTTGTTGAGATTTTCCTAACATCCTAACAGCAATCAGTAAATTAAGAACCGACATTCGGTGTCACTGTGACAAAGGTTGACACCTTTTGATAAAAAATGTTTACTTCTCCTCTTCTCTTTACTTCTCCAGTTGGGTAACTGCTTCATTTTCTTCAGAACATCTCAAAAGCCAATAAGTTTGTTTTGCTGCCGTCTTCCTGAATCAAGTGTGCACATGCGCAGTAACATGGAATAATCCATTGCATGATAAGGGAGGGGGGAGCAGCTGAAGCGATCATGATAGATTAAGCATTTTTATGTATTTTTGAGCACATGAATTAAGACTAAAACTTTAAGACCCCATAAACTGCATAAGTTGACATGATTGGTATCTGTTTTGAAGCCTTGAGTTCACTATTTTTGCTGTCGCCATGATGGTTTGGGGTTTTTATAATTAACTTCAAACTGAAAACAGACTGTGAAAGGGTTTAAATTCTAAGACAAAAACACGGAAAACCTTCAGACCAATGACCAATACTGCAGCTCTGGCATTCATCCATTTTTTGAGAACATTTTTATCAGGTTGTACTCTGGGGTGGGTTGACCTCCTTCATGTGTGATTTAAAGCTGGAGTAGGTAATGTATTTGAGAAACACATTTTGTTATATTTGTTGAGATTTTCCTAACATCCTAACAGCAATCAGTAAATCAAAAATAATCACCAAAAAAAGGGAGAAAAATTACATAAACCTGTTCAGTCATTTAAATGGGCTGCCTGCCTACCTGCATTCACTCATTGTGTGTCACTGAGGTCACTATCAGACAGACTGTTGCAGACTTGGTGACTTTCTCTTTATATTCAGGGACTTTTAAGCTAGCGCTGCTAGCTTCTTTTATTTGACTGGGTGTTTTTATTTGAAAAAAATCTAATTATAGCATACTTTTGCTGGGTTCTCCATTGTTGCTGACCATACCTTTAACTACTGTATATGCGTATATATGTATGTATGTAAACTGTCAAACCTGAAAAGCTGCTGTCAGACAAACAGAGTAGTTTGTAATGGGCTTTTTGTAAAGACCAAACAGATAATCAACAGGTTAATTTTTGTTGTTAATCAACCTTAGTAAAAACCACTGTTAAGCAATTAGATGCCATCTAAACATGTCTTTTTTTCTCTTCCCTTGCCGCCGTATACCATATCACGACTTCCATCCCCACTGGTGAGAGCTATGACGGATACTCAACAAGCTCTCTTTATGTGATAGTAGCATGAGTGAATGACACTAAAAGTGCCTGAAGAACTATTCTATGGCTTCTCTTGACTCTTGGTTTAAGATACAGAATGGCTCTAAATTCTTCCTGTGGAATTTTATGCAGCACACAACAGTAACAGTGTGTTTTCAGCATGCCCGCAAGAGTTCCACAGTAATACTAGATTTCTCGTTTCTAAAGGACATGCATGCTACATTTACAGGCATTAAGTCAGAACTGGTCATGCCGGAAAATGTAAATCATTTCACAAAGTCCCATATTGTCCAGACTCTCAAGTTTATACATGAGCCTATCTGGCCTCTACAAATCCCTCCAAAAGTGGAAACGTTTTTAGCGAGCAGCAGCAGAGGAGCTGTCCTTGGTGCTGAACTCACAGGAGATTTGAGAGCTGGAATATACTGTCTCCGCTTAGCTTTTCTGCTGCAACACTGGGTAATAAATGTGCTGTTTGGGACACATGATTGCGTCTGAGATTATGAGAAGTCAGTCTTGCTTTTATCTTGAATAGACAGTTTGTGGCAGAACTCAGGAGATGAAAATGTGTTGTTTCGTACTGGAAGTTTATTTTGTGGCTTTACGACTGTTTGTCTAAGTTTTATTTTCTTTCTCGCTCACACATTCATTCTCTTGCGGCATGTGCCTGAGTTTCCTTCCCTCTCCCACGTTCTGATTTTGCCGGCATGATTTTTTTCCCTGATCTAAATTTTCGAAAAACAATCAATCACGGTTCAACACAATTTCAACATTTGATGATTGCCTTATGCACTCACACTTGGGAAATGTCTGTCAAACACACAGCCTGCATTAAATAAATATTAGGGCATGTTTGGTCTTCTGCCTTTATGAATACTTTAAGGCAGCCCTACAGATCCAAGCTGGTGTGTCTGTGAGGAATGAAGCATTAGTTGATCTGATGCTGGCTGGGGATATATGGAAATCTGATTGATTTGGCTCAGTCTATAGCACAACAGTGGATAGAGCAGTGTTGTATCATGGCGCCGCCATCAGACAAAAACCTTATACCTCCAGTGTTGATGTTTTATCGTTTCTGACTGGAATTGAATTGTGCTTTTCTGAGCGCTGTTGTTTTTTTATGACTGAGGGCCCCGCAGGGACCCATTACAAACCCGTTGTGTAGTTTCAAAATGCCCATGCATCAATTGGAATATCTGACTGGATGTTGCTCAGTTCCTCACAAAAACATACAAGTGTGGAATCTGACAGCAGCAGTAGGTGTGAGTACTGAGTGTGTGTAAACAGATGGTGGAGAGCAGAGATGGCAGAAGGCTCAGAACTGTCTTCACTTCCAGCTTGTCTCTCTCCATGTACGGGAATGTTAGCTTACATCACACTGAGAGATGCCTCCAGCAACATCTTTCCTGCTGGTCCGGCAACACAGCCCATACAGCACGCACGCGCGCGCGCACGCACATGCACACACACACACACACACACACACACACACACACACACACACACACACACACACCAAACAAAAGAGATGTCTGCCACATGTGTGCCACATCTATAGGCTGTCCATCTGCCTTTTTTCTTGTTTGTATGTGTATGTAAATGAGTGTATGTGTGTGCATGTGTTTCTCTGCTGTAAAAAAGACACACTCATTAGATGTACATTCTGAAGCACCTTAATTAACAGCCTCGTTAAGACTCGAGCAGCTCTCCTGCTGAGGCTGAGGAACAGTCTCACACACACACAAACAAGCATACACAAACAATAACATGCCTGCACGCACACAGAGGCTCAGCTACACACATTGATGCACAGGCGAATGCAAACATCCTAGTACACACTCGGAACGTAGCTTTTTTAATCAAGACACCATCCATCATTATGAGAAAAGCTGCTGCTTTTGCACGAGCATTAATAAAGGTCACGCTTCATGTACAGCGAGTTGTTGTTAAACTGTAATACTGCGATGGGAGTCAGCTGTGACTGTTGTCAGTCCTGCTCATACATGTTACAGTATGTCTAGTTTCCCATGAAACATTTACCATTTCCATGGGAACCACAGCAGCCTTGCACCACCCCGTCTACCCACAACCCCCTTTTTTTCATCACTTATGTCACCACAATATCAGTCTCATCATTGGCTATATTTCAGATATGTATGCAAATTTGGTGCTAAATTACTAATTATACTTTATTGCAGTAATGGCACTGCAGTCAGGAAAGGCAGTGGTCATGCAGAGGAGACACTGAGGTCAAAACAACATTTAGACATGCCAGAAATTGGAAATTAAAGCAATGGCTTTGCAAGAACCTCCATAAAAACTGTCCTCTCATGACTTCACGCACCAGATTAACATTTATTGGTGATAAGTGTATTCACTTTGAACTCACTTTAAGTTTACTTTACAATATCTTTAAAACATGTCTCAGGTTGGATCCAGATATGATTCCTCATTTACACCAAAAACGCATTAATTAGCCCTATCCAACTGATCCACACTAATTTTAATGCCAGGTGTAAACGGGGTCATTTTTGGGACAGGTAGAACATTTCTGTTATTTTATATTCCTGGGTGTGTTTGTGTATAGTAGTTTTGTGTGACAGAGCAGCGCTGTGCTTGCATCTAGGATTGTTGATGTGTTTGCAATGCTAATGCCTTTTTGAATGGCATGTACTGGTAAATAGGTGTGAATGCATAGACTCTGAAGGGCATGTTTGTTTTTATATGTCTCCCATTATGTCTAAATGTATATCTATCCTCTCGATCTGTTTATATGATAGTAATGGGTATGGCCGAATAATGCATTTTAAATGCCTGACGGAGAGGTAAAACCATGGCGTCTTATTCTCTCCATGCCTGTGGTTATGCTTGAATTACCATTTAAGCACACACACTACAGTAAGACGCACTGTGGCAAACACACACAAACAGTACAAAGGCCATTTGCTACCTGCTGCATTCTGTCTTCATGACGCTGCTCTCACCAGGCAACTCACAGATCCCATAATTTAGCCCTTATCTTGCTGGCGGAGGTTGTTTGTAGGGGAATGTGTCTGCGTGTAGGTGGAAGTGCCAATGTCTTCAAGCAGCCATTTTTGTGCCTGTGGACCAGGCACAATGCATTCACCACCACCTTGATTTACTCTATTGTTTGAGTCTTAAAACAGTTGGCATTTGCAATCACTCTCTGCTACTTTGGCTAATTACTGCATTTCATTGAGTAGGTGGTTCAGTGAAAAGGGGAATTGCAGGCAGTGTATTATAAAATGTAGAATGCTCGGTTCAAACGTGAGAGTTTAACTTTGGTAATTATTGATGCAAAAAGCTGCGTGCTGGAGGATTTGGAGAAGGTGGGCTGGCTGGCCTTGAAGAAACCCACATTTAGAGAAGCCAGGAGCTGAAAACTGAGATGGGATCAATGCTGCAGGTCTTATTTAGATTCCAATTGCAGCCATTACTGATCAATTGGCTCCTCTCCACACCGGCAAACTGGGGCTCTGCCTTTGATCAATGGCCACACACACAGATGAGCGCACACACTCAGAAACACAAGCGTGAACACACTTTCACACACGAGCACGGATACAAAACCATCCAAATGTGTTTGATCAATGCACGCTCGGCCCGAGAGCAGGATCTGCATTATTTCATGGTCTGTAGTTTTAATTGATCACGGGATAAAATGATTACTGAAAGAATCTTTCATGTTGTTCTTATTCTCTTTTTACCTCCTGGAATTCATTTGCAAGGAGAAGCGTTTGTCCTTGGATGTGTGTTTCTGTGATCCCGGTTTTGAAACACGTAACAGGTACATGTTCAAGGAGCTTGCAGATTCCAGTCATATATTATAATGTCATGCTTTTTGAGTCAGAAAATGATAGTTTTATCTCTTCAACACCCAGTTTCAGTTGCATTCATCAGTGTTCCCGAGGTTGACTGCTTTGGGGCAAAGGATGAGCTTCATTCTACCATCACACCAAATTCATTTTAACACTTTAAAGTTCCTTTAAATATTTATCAGTTACCTTTCCAAATCCAACACTTTTCATGTTAATTAATCACCCAGCACATTTAAAAAGAAAATATGTCCCAACCACAGCTGTTATTTCCTTTTTCCAAAATGGCGGTGAAGAATACATTTAAATTTTCATGAAAACAACAAGCAGTTGCTGATCAGCAAGGTAACGTTTAAATAGATATTTTTTCTGTTTTATTTGGAGTCTTGCATCACTTCCAGCAAACTTCTTGGAGAACACTGAGGCCAAAACAGCACCCCTGATCCATACCGACAATGTTATCTTCACTTTACCCATATCTCCTCTGCTCCACCACCAGTGATGTCACAATAGCTGATGATTTTGTACAATTTTGTAAAATTCTGAAAATATGACTGCACTCAAAAGTACCGTAGATATCTGGGATCAGGGTTCAACACCTGATAAGTCCACACTGTGAACAACAAGTCAGTTTTGAAATCATCAGAAGGAAAGCAGGTAATGTTAGCTGTTAGCAGACGAGAGCCAGCACAGGTCTGCTTTGTAAAACATTGGTGCTAAAAACTAATTTGTGAGTGTTGTATTGAGTTATATTATGGTCAGTGTTGCCATAGTTACCTTGAAAAAGTAATCTGATTACTGATCACCCCTTACTCCTAACTTAGTTACTTTACTAATTACTTAATTTTGAAAATGTTAGTTAGATTTCATGTAACTTTCTTAGTTACATTCAGCACTTCCTGCCACCTCACCATTAAAATGACAACCGGTGTTGTCATTATTCTAAGTGCATTTTAAACAGGAACATGAACAATATATTTCTTGACTTTTTAAGGTAAAATTAAAAACTATTTCCTGAAAAAAATACATGTTTTTATAAATAAAAAATACAGTCTTTCTTGACTTCACTTAGCATAAATACTTGTCATGGAAACATTGATTTTCTGAATCAAAACAAGCAAACAAGAATCAACTGGACTTGTTGAAGTATTGGTTTCGATTTGTTGAAGACGTTTCCCCTTCTTTCACGTTTCACATTCTTTTTTGCTCTTTTTGATTGACCTTGACCTGAATGACTGAGAACCTACACATTGATTGAGTCTCTGTGCTGCCGTTTACCTGATTTCACTCAAATGGATAAGGAAATGAAAATCTGATAGATGCACACAGTATACATGTTTATATTCACATAGCTTTTCTTCATACTAAAACTCTGTTCAACATAGTGCATATATGTGTTTATGCAAAAGAAAAAACATAGGAAGACATATTTGTAAGTGGGCAGTAGATGACCTCAAATGATTGCAGATGGCTCCGCTCACACTAACACAGATTTGCTGACCCTCGCCATCACAGTGGCCCATTCTCCTCCCGTGCTCTCCTCCCACATGCGTTTCTGTCAATATGTTTGCTTTGTTTAGATGCATCAGTTCATTTTGTTGACTTATTTTTTGCATCAGAAACAATCGCTGCGGCAATTGGGAAGGGGATTAATTTATGCAAATGTATGCAAATAACTGTGACACAGAACTCCATCCGCATCGGTTCTATGCAAATGATGTTTGCTAAACAGGCGTATTGGAAGGGCCTTCTTTCCCCAGCCCCCACACATCCCAGTCACCTCTCTTTCCCAATCCATCCTGGCCCTCCCCTCCCCCGCTAGCTTTGCCCCATGATTCTCTTTTTTACCATTTCCCCTTTTGGCCCCCTTCAGTCTCCTTTAATCCCCTCTCCAACCTTTCTCTCACATGGCCAGCCACTCTTCCTGGTCCGCTCTCCCCAGTCTCACACAATACACTCCCCCCCTTCCTCAGTAATCCTCCTCTTCATTCCTCCCCCTCTCTCATCCATCCGTGTGCTGCATGGCTGTTAGTGGTGTGAGGAGGCACTAATGGGGCTTGAGGAAAACACTGTCATAGTGCCTGGAAAGAGCAGAGCCAGGAGCCATGCAGGAGGCAGCCAGGAAGGTCTGACATTAGACTTGCTAATGGAAGGTTAACAGAACACTGAGAAGACGGTATAGAGATGGAAAACACTAGGTCTAGGGTAGATAAAGAGGAAAACGAGACTACAGCGGCAGAGAGGGATACAGTAGATGGAGAGAAAGAAATATGACAGAAAAAAAATGTGGGAAAGAGACAGATAGAAGCACTTCCAGGGGCAAACAGTGTCATCCTCTGTCAGCCCGTCCTGTCAGCACTAGGGTGGGGAGGGAGGGAGGGAATCCTCTTTTCTGGTTTCCCGTTTCATGAGGAGATTGTGGCATCACGCGTGACGCTTCCCTTCAAAGGCGAGGGAAAGTGTGTGTTCAAATGTAAAGGAATTCACCCCCACCCCTGACAGCCCCCATGACACACACCACCACCATCACAGCAGTGAAGAAATTTGTATAAAACCTGCCCATCCATGGATTTATGCCCATTTGTAAAGCACCGTTGCTCAAATATAGCAGCCTTACAGAATTAAACCTTTAAAAAAAGAGTTTGTCTCACTGTGACCGAAGTGCCATAACAGTACTGTGGTGGTTTGTGGGAGCGCTTTGGCCCCAGAACGAGGGACTGAAAGGGAAACTACTTCTACACAGCTTGTGTGGAGCAGCCAGCCTCCGTCTCACGGTCAAATGGTATTTGTGAGTAATATGCTTTTCTCTGCTGCAAGTGCAAGCAATGCAATACAGCTAAGTAATATCTCTCTGCAGAGCAATACTGTCTGTCAGCATTATATGGATGAGTTGATGTCTGTGACGTGCGTGTGTGTGTGTGTGCGTGCGTGCTTGTCAGATCCATTTAGATTGCAGGTATAGCAGTTTGATTGAACTGCTCAGAGAAAGAGGGAGGGAGTCTGGCGTTAGCAGTGCATCATTAGCATTTGTGACCAGTCACATAGTTGACTGTGTTTCAGCCATTAGGAAGGAAGTGTAAGTGAGTTGTGATGACATTGTACCTGAGCCATTGAGCTTGAAAGTTTTATTTTCACAGCATTTTATCTGGAGTTAAAACTGAAAGTTAGCACACCTGAAATACTGGTAATAATCCTGTATTGCACAGGAAAATTTAAGCAAATAACATTCTGCATGCTAAATTTGAGCCAGGAAGTATTGTAATTGATGTTTACAGCAATCACAATTTCAGTCTGCTTTTTATTTGGCTTTTTTTTTATTTCTTATTTGTTTGTTTCACATGTCTGATATTCTAACTATTTGTTTTTCTCACCTAGTCAGATGTTTTTTTAGCGACATCACTGTATTCCAGAGTTACCAGATGATAATTATTGTTAATTGGTTTTAGTCTGCGCTGATCACTACTTAATCGCTGGATAACAAAATATGGATCTCAGGACTGCCATACTGTAACACTTCTGTTGTCTTGTTATATGGATCCATACACCTTACAGCTTGCTTTTAAAAAAAAAAACCCTGATCAAGGTAGATTTGTGTGTCTTTTGAGTACACATTTTGTAAAATCACACATTAGATAGTTTAACTTTTTTCCATCTGGTAAAGCTGTTGAGTTCCCAGATCCCTTTATTCATCTTAATGAGTTCACTGTTCTCAACCAACGAGAATGATGGCCAAAAGTGCAAAAATTAAAGCAATGTTATCCTTTGACTCGCACTGGAAAAATAAATGGCAGTGCAAAGGGACAGTGAAGGGCTGGTGAGAACCAGCAGCGCAACAGTAAGACACATGAGGCACACAAACACACATGCTATATGCGCACACACAGGGTACCAGACAATGCAGATTTATGTGGCAATACAGTGGCATGGGAGTTGGTGACAGCCATTGTGGTGACATCCAAACTCAGTAGGCCTCTGTTCTCTGTGTGTCTCTGTGTTCATGTACACACTCCAGCGTCTCCAGCAGCTCTCATCTGTCATGGCTACAGATGGCTGCTGTGCCACCATGAGCTGCTGCTCTTTGGTTATGACAGACGCGTCGCTGTGTATGCGTGTTTCTACGTTAGTACTTGTGTGGCTGATGTGACAGGCTAGCTAAACGACCAAACTATATGCCTGCAGCTAACAGCCCAAACAAATATGCATATCCTCTACTCAGACACAGGCAGTTGTGACATATAAGCACTCATATCCATATCAACTGTTTAGATGGATTTTGATCCCATAAGGCCAAATGTGTTATTCTGTCACTATCGATACTATGCGGCAAAGTAGTCCGCTGTTCCCGTTCTCTGCTTTCTAATTCACGCTCTGTCTTCCCGTCGTAGCAGAGAGGGTAACGAAGTGAGCAGAGATGGATGGAGGGGGGGGATAGAGAGTGAGGGACGGTGACATGGGGGAGAGAGAGAACGAGAGCGAGGGAGGAAGAAGGATGGTGGAGTGAGACGGTGCAGGGAGTTTGATTCCTCTAGTTGTCAGAGGCGCTGCATTATTGATGTGTCGAGGATCCCACATTGTCGCTGAGATTCTCAATCCAGCACGTCACGTCCTGTGTGTGTGTGTGTATGTGTGTGTGTGTGTGTGTGTGCATGCAATACTAGTGTAGTCGCACAAGTCCCGTAGGAGTGCTACCTGTCAACACCTCCATATCACAGGGAGCTCAGACAGTGACAATGCTGTCTCTGTTGCGCTGACCACATGGGAAAGGCGAATTCGCACACACACACACTCACACACACTTCCCCAACGATTTGTGGGAGGAGGTGATTGTGTGTGTGATGGGGATTTGTGTTGTGCTGAGGATTCTCTCGGGTCTTTCTATGTTTCCACTCGCCGCTTGGCTGAGATTTGGCTCTGTCAGTCTGCATTATGAAGTTAAAAGTAAGCTGAAGTTGCGCGCCATGTGATCGTGTGTGTGTGTGTGTGTGTGTGTGTGATGATGACACTGAGGGATGGCCCTTCTGCTCTGAGCTTTGTCTCATGAATTCTTTAGGCTGTCTCCTCAGAAGACAGAATACCTCACCGTTGGATACAAACGCATGCAACGCTTAATCAATGTATTCATGTCCACTGTTGTGCATTAACAGGACTGCAGATAATAACCTGTTCACTACTTTCTTTTCATGTGGTTGGTTTCTTTTTTCTATAAAATATGTTGAATTTAAAAATGAAATGCCAGTCACAATTTCCAGCAGCTTAAAGACTCCAGAGGTATAACGTAAAACAGAGAAAGGCACAAATTCTCAAAATCGAGAGGATTAATTCAGCAAATGTTTGACATTTTATTTGATAAACAAATAAAAAAGATGAATGTTTATCAAACAGCATTAGAAATTGTTGCAGCTGATTAAATCACTAAGTATTTGTTGTTCGACTTTCTTTTAGACTTTTAGGTAAATTGAGGAGCTCTAGTGAAATCAGCTTTCCCTTTCTTGCCTTTATGCTTTTTGTGGTATTGTCTAGACTGCTTCCTTTACATTAAATAAACCCTTATCAAATATTCACTCCTTTTTTATGAGCACTTTTTGAAGATGTGGTGCAAGTACAGTATCTGTGAGTCTCTTGACTTAAAGTGTGTAGTTTTAAGACTTATTTAGTGAACACCGATCCTTGTTAGCCATTAAGTAACATTCTATTGACTCTATAAAATTCAAGATGAAAAAAACACGTAAGTGCCTTAGTAGAAACCTGCTGTTGCTCAAATGTGTTGAGAAGTTTAATGTCTCATTATAGGCCCAGTCGTGTGGTGATAATATATTGGTGACAGCTGATTGTTTTCAATCAGCTGTACCATAAGTATTATCTCACTGTAGTGCAGATGCCCATTAAACACAGGGAGATGTACTGATGTTGAGATCCACATGCTTACAGTAGCAAATTCAATTAAATGCCAGTGCTGGTAAGTAACAGCAAGTAAAGTAATAAATGTGTTTAGCACAAGTCGTATTTCATCAGTGCTTCTTTGGCTTTTATTGGCGTGACCTTAAAGTATGTATAAGCATTCGCTGCCTTTGGGATCGGGGCAAGCTCCACCATCAAGATGACACACACCCTCACCCTTCAACTTGCAAAACTCCCACTCGTATTTCGCTTTTATCACATGCCATGAACTGAGCCCTGGATTCCATTTTACAGAGACTGTAATGTAAGAACTTATAACTTTTATGACAATTTGTTCGTTGGCGAAGGACTTCACTTACAAGAATTATCTCCAGTGAAAAGCAATTATCTGAGAAAACATAATAGAAACCAAATGACAGATGGACAGATTAAAAAAAGAGAGGGAGAAAATGGTGAGAAAGGAATAGAGAGATGGAGAGCGTATTGTGCTGGCCATCTTCCCAGCACGGAGGGATCGATCAGCTGAACGAGAGAGCCTCACTATTTCCTCTATTGGTAGAATGAACCAGGCTAATAATGGAAAGCAGTCATCATCTCCCCCTGCTCTCTCCCCTCTCCCTTTTTCTTTGCCATCATTCTATTTTTCTGGGAAAGCTATCACAGCCTCATCGAAGGGCCGCCCCACTCTCCCACCATGATCTGAAATTTGAAAAACAAACCCGTTTAGTCGGAGAAGTGGGCGTCAAACGGCAATGAGCTTTCTGAAACACTGACTCAAGACATCCAGGGGGAGCCAACACACACACACACATACACACACACACACACACACACACACACACACACACACACACAAAAAGCTGTCAAAATCCCTCTGTGTATCCCAGCTCTACATCAGAAACAATAGAGGAATCAAGAAGGCCAGAACTCAATGGTCCAATCATAGCAGCTGCAATCTTACCGCTGCTACCTGCTTCTCATAACGAGCTAAACGACCTTTTCCACCGCACTCATTTCTGCCACTCAAACCCTGTCCATCACTCAGCTCCAAAACACAATTACTGCCATTCAGGATGCCGAGGGGCCAAATGTTTGCTACTTGTCATTTATACAAGTGTTTTCTTTTGTGTGTATGAGCATATGTGGGTGTGATTGTCTTTTCTCCGAGGGGTGGTGTTATGAAGATGAGTAAAAATAAATCGAAACCTGGTCCTTCCTTCTCTCTTCTTTCATATCAGATGTTTAAAGAGAGCTACAGATAATCGCTACATGTCTTTTCCTAAGCCTGTAGCTCTGATCATTAGAAAATCAGAATCGAAAGTTCTGATCGACAGAATTTAAGTTTGGCTCATGTATTTTTTTATAAATAAAGGATATGAGCCATATCCTGTATTTAAAGCTGTGCCAGGTATTTTTTATTGTTGGTTTTAAAATCAGCTGTAAACATATTTTTGTTGTCTGTTGGTGGCATGGTGAATATGTTTCAATATTTATACAGAGAACTTGATGATTCTAATGTTTAAACTCAATTCTTGAATTTCTTATTGTGGTTTAGTCTCCAATGACTGTTTTTGCATTGTGAAAACTTATGTATGTCAGTAGTTGAAAACTGCCCTCTGAACTTACAAGCATTTATAATCAACCTGTGACCTATTTTAATGGGCAAGAACTGCCTGGTATGATGAACCATATCATCAGGTGATAACTGCCCTCTGAACCTACTAGTACTGTAGGTATAATCAACCATGACATTCAATCATATCATCCTTTTGAACCTAGTAGTAGGTATAATCAACCATGTCAGTGATGATAGCTGCCTTCTGAACCCACCAGTAGGTATAATTAACTGTATCATTAGGTGTTAACTGCCCTCTAAACCTACTAGTTAGTGTAATCAACCACGTCAAAAGATGATATTTGTCTTCTGAACTTGCTAGTCAGTAAATTATACTTTTAAGTATACTTGTATGTACAATCAACCATGTCATTTGACAACAACTTCCCTTTGAATCTACTAGTAGGTATATATGCCTACTGTCATTTGTTGATAACTGCCCTCTGAACCTACTAGTAGGTATAATCAACCATGTCATTAGGTGATAACCACTGATAACTTTGCTGAGTAGACTTCTCACGGCTGTACAGTACTCAGTCCCACAGCAAACATATGCACCTGTGTGTACATGTGTGTGTGTGTGCATGTGTGTGTGCGTGTGCATCCTGCTGATGTCAGAGAGAACAAGCTGTCATTCAGACAATAAGATCACAACAGGGAAGTGGCACCATTATGTGACACAAGTCAGTGACGGCTTACAGGCGGCGACTGGTTGTCTACTGTCTGACATACTGAAGGCAAGGAGACGCCGACAGGTGGAGAACTGGCAGATCTAGATGCCTACTGTAGGCAGATAAACAGACCGACAGAGAGACTGGTCCTTTTAACCCAACACTCTCTCCCATCTAAAGGATCCCAGTCCAACTCTCACCGTTCTGTCATCTCTTAAGATCTTTACAACTATGTCATCATTGCCCTTTTTATCTCATCATCCCGCCACTAAAAGACTAATTTGGATTACGCCCTTTACAACTCTTTCTTCTTCATCTTCTCTGGTCGTGCACAGAAGGTTTTCTTTCCTCTTTCTCTTTACTATTCATTTCATCTGCTTCCTCATCTCTCGTTCCATCTCCTTTTCCATTCACTTCTTACATTTCCTGTATCTGTTCCCAACCAGATTGCTATCTGGAGCACAGTGAGGGGTCATTAAAATTCAACAACCTTGCACAATAACTTTAAAGACTGCTTTTTAATAAAAGACTAATGAGGAGCACTTCCTATCTGCTGCTCAATAGTCTGTTTGTTTCTTTCTCACTCTGTTTCCAAATGAACAAATGAGAAATGTGGTGCATCTCCGCAGCTCCAAGTATAGGCTTTTGTACTGTATATTCTAATGAAATCCTTTTTTTATTTGTTAGACCAGTGCCTTCTGTAAACAATACAAATTTGTAAGCAACAAAATGAAATTACCTTCTGCTTTTTGCCAAACCAAATATCCCATGTACCACTTCAACATCAACAATTTAACAATGAAGGAGCCACCTTGCGCAACAATTTTAACATCATTATAATGTGATGAATGTAACTAACAGCTGTTGTCTATAGCAAAAAGAAATTACAGGTTTTGGGATTTTATATTATTGCTAGATCTTTCAGCAATACTTTCAAGTCCCTTGACAGAGCTGCTTATTACCAGTGGTTCATGTACCACTCTCTTTATCTATTACACAAATAGCATTTTTAATGCATGGACTGGCCTTGTAAATGCTTGATTAACATTTCAAATGCTCCTGCTTGTGTATTAATTTGTGCAGTGAATATGAAGTGAAATGTATGGACAAAGACTGAGAGCTTATAGTCCATAGGACTTTGTTATCAGCATTCTGTATAATAGTCATAGCACATTGTTTTGCTTGCTTGGCTTACACAGTATGTTTGCAGATATTTCTTTGATGTCTAGCACATGTAACTGTTTCTGCTTTGTTTGCAGAGCTTCTCATTTCACTCTCTTAGTTCCCTTAACCGGCTTCTCTGCTCTGTGATGTGCACTAGTCGTCAGATAATCTTCATGTCTTTTGATCATAGCGGCAAAGCTGCTCAGTCAACACAAAATCTGCATCTTTAAAGGCAAAAAATCTCGCCTCCTGCAGTCAGCCAAAGTTGGATGATGTGTGTATGTGCACACCCCTGAGTATGAGCGTGAGTGAGTGTGCTATAATTGTAACATGACACCTACTGCTGACAAAGTGGTTTTAACTTCTGTTGATATGGACTCTTGCTGGCTAGTCTAGACATTTCCTCCTACACCTCACTTCTGAATGGAGAAGAGTGTGGGACAGAGACTTTGATGTTGACATCTACATTAAAATGGACAAGAGGAGAGCAAGAAGCAGGGGGAATAAAAAGCAGCGAAGCGAAGAGAGGTACCAGCAGCATACATCAGAATACCTCATCACAGAGGTAGGTGAAGAGATGTATTGCAACTAATAGCTAATTTCCATCTGCAGAGATGCAAAAAAAAATCTAAGAGGTGTTTCTGGGAGCAAACTAGAACGGATGCCCATGCAAACAATATAAACATATGCACAGGGGCAGACATGGTCGGATCCAACAGTGCAAACTGTCTAGCAGTCAGCTAATCTGATGTGTGTGTATGTGGCTGCATGTATGAGTATCCATGTGCCAGACAGTGTTTTGCTGCTGGGCTTTTGTGCGAACGGTGGGTTTGGGAATCACTTAACTTCTGTCACTTGCTGTTTTGTCTCTCCCAGCCAGAGGGACGGAGGAGGAGGAGGAGAGCGACATAGTGAGAGACAGCAATGGAGAGAGAGAGAGGAATCCGGAGAGCTGAAATAAATTCTTTAGAAAATTTCAGCATTCTTAAATTTTTATTTAGATAGATCTTTCTGTCTCTTTTGTAGTTTGCCTGCGCTTCTGTTTGCATCACTTACTGTCCTGAAAGTGGAGGGACAAGAGGTGTAAGGTCTCATCCTTTGAGGCCAACAGAGCAGCTCTGAGCAGGGTTCAGTATCCCTCTGCTCTGACTCTGCCACCAACACACTGGATCCATGTCATATTTTGAAGGAAATGTAGCTTTTGGCTGACAAACAAGGACATACTGTACCTCGGTGCGTGGGTATGTGTAAACACACATATGCACAGACATAAACGCATACGAGGGCACCCATCTTTCTCCTACGTCTGTGTCATGCAGCCTCCCCCACAGCAGTATGAGTCCTGTCTCTACATCCCCCTTCCTTTCATGCTGAAAGGTCAGGGCTCATCACCACGTCAGATGGAGTTTATTCGTTCTTGCTCTCCCACCATCGTCATTCTCACCAAGTCGCTTGTCAGAGTGGGTGAATGTCATGCACTTCACATCTCGAGGATTTCTTTGCCTCTCACAATGCAAAGACTCCCGGGTCTCCCTCTGGATGTGTCTCATCTTTTTATGTTTCAACCATTTACATATTATAGATAAGTATACACACACTCTCATGGGTTTCATCATTGTTCTTCTGCCTGTTTTTGTTTCTGATTTGCTTGCAGGTGAGAAGAAGAAAGCATGTGATGAGATTTCCCTAAAATCCAACCATTATCTTGACTCAGAGCTCAGACTCTTTGGCTCTGCTGTGTATTATCTGATTGCTCACAGAAATTCCTTGATGCTGCCTGTGCAAATTGGTTTGCCAGACGCCGCAGACATGAAGAAACAACTAAGAGAGGGAGAGGAATCGGTGGCAATTAACATCACCTCTTTACACAGGCTACTTAAAATCCTTTCATTCCGAGTATAAAAACCACTCTCTCCTTTCTCTATCTCTCGTGAGCTCGCCCACTCCTTTTTACAGTATATCCTCACCAAAATATGAGCCTTTGAATCCTCTGTTGGAGCAGAGGAGCATGGGAGGGATGGTTGAGCCCATGTCTGCGCACACACTGGTGTCAGAATGTATTAAACAGGTCAGATTGAGAGCAGTGTGATGTGGGCTAATTTAAGACATTAAACCAAACGAACATAAATGTTTTTGCCAAATAGCTCAGAGCTACAGTCAAGACAGATTAGAAGTGGGGGCTGAGATCTAAAATTGAAACTCACTGTCAGACGTGTTACACTAAAAGCAGAAATATTAAATGCCAGAAGATGCAGCTTGGCGTACTTGGCCCTTAATCACCCGTCTTGTATACAGCCTGGTTTGAAATTAACGGTTCGTGGTTGCTGGCAGCCATAACGGCTGTCATTAATTCTTGTCTGCTTTTGCTGTTGTGGTCCTTCAATTCCTATATCCTAGTCCTTAAAGCAGAGGCTTCTATGAGTGTATTGGCCTTCCATTCCTGCTCCGCAACCAATTAGAGAGACAGCAGCTCATTTGTGTGGCCTAGTGGAGCATGTCTGGTTCTGTCCGAACCCGATCCCACTGCTGCCCCCTTGCCTCCCACTGCTGTACAGGCAGGCCACATCTGTGGGCGACTGTGTCAAGTGTGAGGGGTCCTCAGGGCCTCGGTGACCTACCATGCAGAAGATTTGTTCCGAGCTTTCCAAGTGAGTTACATGGAATGGCACTGTGTGTGTGTGTGTGTGTGTGTGTGTGTGTGTGTGTGTGTGGTTACAGGACAGCCAGGGCACAACACAGCTTTCCCACTGGCCAGACAAAGTGTGCTGATCACCCAGAGTCAACAGAAACAAACACTGCAGAGGTTAGCCACAAATCCCATTGCTTTTAGAGAGGGCAGAGAGCAGAGAATCAAAGCGAGAGAATGGCAGGAGTATAAAATGCTACAGGCTTCCCCATCTTTGTCACTAAAGCATATACGGCAGAAGGAGGGGAAAGGAACAGAGACAGAAAGAAAGAGACGGCTGTTAAGAGTTTTGAAATAACAGCACCAAGTGAGCAAATGGTAAACTGAAACACATTTAAGTCTGGTTTATTGATGCTGGGGATTTGAGGCGCTAGCAGATGTGAGTTCCCTTTCAACCTGCAGCACCACCGGATCACAGGCCCAGACTCCCTGGGGAGCTACACTTTATCAAACACACCACTCAGCTATGGATCGAAATAGAAAATGAAGGATTTTTTTTTTATCCCATGACAAAACGGCTTTTTGAAATAAATGTCTCTCTGTGTGTCTTTTTCTTGTGGGAGCTGTATAGGTCAGCTGCTTCAGAGGACGTAGTCCATGTTACTCTCGCCATCAAATTCACCTTACATCAAACTGTCACGCATTGTCCAGAATGTCTGTATTGAATTATACATTATTGTTTTCAACAATGTGGATTTATTTCGCTTGCATGCCCAAGTTTTGTGTGTGTAAACAGCTGATAGAGAGATTTAAGGGAGTCCAGCCTACAGGAGCAGATCAGGATTACTACAGCTATGGGTGAACAGCTCACGCTGCACTGCAGCTGTCGGAGTATATGGGGAATCCATGAGGAACAATCACACCCACCCTCAATTATAGGCTTGCACTGACAGCCAGCCTCTCAGCTCATCAGCCAGCCAACCCACCCAGTCAACAACCAAGCCTGACTCCCCTACCCCCAATCCCACTCCCACTCAAGACGGCCTCTACCTGCAGTGCAGAGCCTTCACTAGCTCCTATGATCCAGTTACCAGCTAACCTTCCCTATCTTGAGGCTGAAACATGCTTCAGTATTTGTGTGGCTCATCTGTTCTATGGATGTGTCCTCCAACCCAGAACCCAACCCAGAAAAAAATAGGGTTAGGGTCATCAGGCATTTCTGGAAGACACAGATATGTTGAATATCGACTATGTTGTTTAAGACCCCCCCAAAAAAAGCTTGTAGAAACACAATATCACCTAAGACAGCTAATGCTGTGTAATAATAGGTTAGGCTGATGCAACAAAATACTTTTAGCTAACTTTATGCTGGTTACGTCAGACATGTAAATGTTTGATGCTACAGAAAGGATTTGATTTGACCTCTGAATATATTATTATATATATTATTATGAAAACATCTTCCAGATTCTATGTCATATTGAAGGATAGAATAGTGTTTTAATGTTAAAAGCTATTTACACACACCTGAACAGACACAAAGGTTTGTGCTGATGGGTTTTAAATGAGATGAAGAAGGAATAGTCTGTTGAGAACAAAGCTCTAGCAGTTTACCTGATGCAACTGCCATCTCGGTACAGTAAATGTTTTGAGTTTCAGTAAACACACACAGAGCTTGAACGTGCAAGCAGTCACAGACACAGCGTGTCAGCAGCACTCATGAGAAACATGCAGTGACTTCTAGACCGCTGTAGACTTCTGATTCCCAGCCAAACGCTGCTCTTGATGATCCCCTGACCCCTATTCCCTGACCCCTTAGAGCTCCTCCAGGATCAATAGATTATCTTGTGTGTGCTGAGACCGGGGTGTAACCAGCAGATAACACAGGGAGGTTTGGTACACAGCAGTGATAATACACAAGTTAACACAGGCCTCACACTCACCACATGCTTCTCTCACACACTCAGCCCATCCGTACCTGTTTCGACTTCTGAAGTATTTCAAAAAATCCATCACTGCCTTTCATTGTTTCCCATTATCACTTTTTATTTTCTCTCTCTGTCTATCTGTGACCGTTCTCTTCGTCCTCTCCTTCCTTTCCTTCCCTGAAGTCCTAATCAAGCCTCTCAGATGAGACACATGGAGACAGCAGATAGGAGCGAGTGCACGGGCTCCCAGTATGTTCACTAATAGGGCAGAGGTTAGAGTCTGTCAGCTGTGGACATAAAGACTGTGGTGCAGTGGCTCTGACAGCCCACAGCTTCTTCTGAGTAACCAGGAGACCTAAGTGCTAATGCAAGCGGCGCTGCATGGTCACAGGCTAACTGCTTGCTGCAATACTGTGTGGACCCCTGGAGATGAATCCAAGACTCCGGAACAAAACAGTTTTTAGACAGAAATCACATAAACACAAGCCCACCCTTGAATCCATCTCTCTTTTTTCCTGCAACTTATCCCGCCATCACTTCTTCCATCTCCTCCCCCTCTTGCTTTAACTTAAGCTCACGTAATTTGAATATGTAGATATGAAATATGAATGATTAATTAGGGTAATGCAGGGGGATTCAGAGAGCTATACCTCATCTATGTGGGTATGGAATGACCACAGTTGATTTGCATAGATCTTAACCTCATCCCACTAGAGTCAAGTCCGCTTTGTATAATACCCCCCCCAAAAGAAAACGACAAATGAGACTAAACCATCAATAATAGGCTTCTGTCGTGTCCATTCTTCTAAAGTTTCCACAGTCCAAATGTTCCAGTCTCTGTGGGATTGTTGGGGAATGTCAGGGTCAACAAATGTGTTAGCTGATGTATTAGCCCAGCTTATAGCATGACATGTTACATGTATGTTGCACACACGGGGTCAGAGTGATCGATCATTTTCCAAGTACCGACTGGTTTGATTTTCTCTCTTCACTAATTGGGCACAGGGGACCTGTGGCAGGGGGAAAGGGCCTGAGATATGACCACGCTGCCCTTTTGGTGTGGCAGACAAGCATGCAGCACATCCATGTGCACATAAAAATAATTACTGTCTGAGACTGCACATGCTATTATGAGTGGGGTTGGTTTTTCTCAAGAAAGTGCAAAAAGAACACAAAATTAGTGATCGAAACAACTGTTGTAAAAAAAATATTTATCTCAGCAATAATTTTCTCATTAGTTGTTTTATCAAGCTCGATCAGAGGCTAGAGCGCTAGATGTCACTGGAAGAAACATGCACCCCCCCCCCAACCCCCACCGTAATTGAAATGTAGTCAGAAATGATTTTTTTCTCTTAAGTTGAATTTGATAGCCTCCAAACTGTGAACACATTTGCATATTTTTAATTAAATGTCTGGCTGTGTTTTTTGAAGATCATCTAAACCAACTTGTCTCTTCGTATATTGTAGCATTAACTAATTATTGTTTGCTCTGACTTGTCTGTATATGTTTGTTTGTTTATTAATTATTTACAGTAAGATACACCAATTTTGAATGTGTGTGTGTGTGCCCAGTGGTTTGGTAAATTCACATACCTTATCTCAGCAAACATTTCTCTGCACGTGCATGACACTCCCTTGGCCAATCACACCTTTGCAGAATGGTTGCCATGACAGCCTTATAGCCTCAGCCTCTGCAGGGCTGCCGGATGTATGTGTGTATAAAAATGTGTACATTCTTGCATTTGTGTGTTTCTGCCACAAGCACATAGTCAGAGAAACGAAGTAAGCGGTGATAAGGTTTCAGTTTATTCTGGTGGGGTGCGCTGCTGTTCTTATCTGTGTGTGTCGGGTAATACGGCCAAGCTGTAAAGACAAATATTCTGTGGAGACTCACACCAGTGTGATTAATAGCTCATTGGTGGCGAGAAGCAGCAAAAGCAGTCAGTTAACATCAGTCCCCAATCATTCTCAATCACCTCTTCCTGGTCAGCTTCAGTAGCTGACTTTTGAGAGGACATACTGTATCTGTCAGGTAACAGTCACTACCTTTTACTGCTCTATGACTTACAAAGGTGTGTGTGTGTGTGTGTGTGTGTGTGTGTGTGTGTGAGACCACAATTTTATGTTTTTGTCTCATTTTTCAACCTTCTCTCCCGACTAACCAAACCACGTTCTCCTTTCCGAGATTACTGTGGCAGTTTTAAACACATAGCGCTGCACACTGAGTGCGGAGGTCTGAACTCAGAGAGCCTCAGCCAAGGCAGCACTCTGAGAGAGCGTATACTCCTGCAAGGAGTCTAACGTCTAAGAGTGAATGTGTTGATTTTGACACACCTTGAAATCCACATTTAACATTGTGTTTCCATTAATATCATGTACTTTTTTTATTTTCTTTTTCTCTGTTTCACATTTTGTCACATTTGAATTAGAATTTAAAAAAGACCAAAATGCCAGTAAAATTTTGCAAATACAATTTGAGAATTCTTTTCCGGATATTTTGAGACCAGTTGCATCGCTCTAGCTCCGTCCCACATGAAGTTATGGTTAAAAACCCATATTTGACCTTGGTGACCTTGACCTTTTACTGATCTTGACCAAACTGAATTAGGTGACAATTGTTGCTGAAAATTGTACACCCTGGAGCATTCAGAAATATGCAAAATCTCCCATACCTTACTATGGCGTGACCATTCATTTGACCTTGATGACCTTGAATGGGATCCGATCACCACCAAAAATGAATCAGTTTTAAGTTAGGCCACTTCTGACCAATCCTGAACATTTTGACAAAATTTGTCCATAACTTTTTGAATTATTTTGCAAACCAACAAACAAACCCTGGTGGAAACATAACCTCCTTGGCGGAGGTAACAAAACAAAAATGCAACAAAACTACTTGGTTATGTTTTATAAAAGATCATGGTTTGGCTTAAAGTAAATATGTTTATTACCTGTGTTTGTTTCACCTTTTCTCGTTTTCCTTCATACACAGACAATAATTAGTGTGGTGTGATGGAAAGTATTTATGATATGTCAAAAACAAATGTAATCCAATAAAAATACATTTTGCATATGTTTTTGTTTATTCCTTATTTACAGTGAGATACAATAATTTTGAACATGACTTTTCTGTGTTGTTTGTATGCCAGAGGCTCAGCAGGGGGTGCGGAGGAGACACATTCTCTGTAAATAAATGTCAAACCTGGGATGAGGAAATGATGGTTGTTTAGATTATTTAGATTCATCCCACATTCAGTCCCAAAGACCTGCGGTTTTCCCTGCTCCGATTTGCTTCACAAATGTGACACAGTGGTGTATATACAAGGGCTGAATACACACAAACACACGCATAATGGATGTCAAAAAGAATTGTTTGGTTTTCTCCCCAAGGCTGGGGTGAAGACAAATAGTTAATCACATGTACACCAGCGGAGGAAAACACATCGACAGGATACACACACACACACACACAGAAAAGTGAGGGTGTGAGAAGAATGCGCAATGCACTCGCAGGTCCGATAAGTGTCGCAAAGGAAAGGAAGAGACAGGGAGGTGTGGGTGCAGGGGCAGTCTGGGGTCAATTAGTATTCATAAAAGACAAATGAATCCATAGCTGCGGCCTAATACCAATTACTTTTGATCACCTAATCAATTAGTGTTGGTTAGGGTTACTGTAGCTAAATAGAAAATTAAGTGCGACATTCACCATTGGCGTCGAGATGACTTTTCATCAGCCACCACATCGGACATGTTAATTTCCTCATCAAGGTGGAGAATGAAAGGAAATTCACCCGCCTGGTCGGAAACGCACACACACAAGCAACCACACATAGTTATTACAGGCCCTTTATTAAATATCCCTGTGGCCCCTTAATAGACAAATAGCATCTGATTCTATCAAGCAGAGTATAGAGAAAGAGAGAGCGAGGGAAGGGAGGGTAGAAAATTAATGGAGTCCTCGGTGGCAGAGAGAATATGCAGCACCAAGAGAGAGTAAATGAGTAATTCAGAACTGATTGATTGTACAAGAGAGAGTGAGAAGTGGAGAATGAGTGAGAGTGCAAAAGAGTAGAGATATAGAGAGGGAGAGACAGATAAAAAAGGACCATAGATTGCAAGAGAGAGGGGGGTGATTGGAAGTGAGGGGTAGAAAATGGAATATAGAGATGTGATAGATGGAGAGAAAGATTCAGACGAGCGAGAGATGAAGTGGTAGTCGCTTCCCAAACCTTTGCTGGATGGTTATTAAGCTAACACCCGTCTACGCGCTGTATGTCTGGTGTTACTGCACCTTTTTTCCATTCCCTAACCTAGTTTAAGTTCAGCCATCGCCTCAGGCTTGTGGAAAAGGAGTGGCAGCAATATCAGGTCAAGCCCGGGGAGAGGAAAAGCCCAGTGGTTAGTATTCCCAGAGTGTCGAAGGCAGAGAGAAGGGAGATGGAGATGGAAGGGAGAGACTGTCTGGTGATGGTTGTGGATGGAGGCTTTGATTTTGCCAAAACCAATCATTGTGATCTGCTTACATCATTTATCAACCTTACGTTCAATAAAATGATTAACACTCTGTTTTGCCAAATACATTTTATAAGAAATGTAGCTAAGTGCAACATCCTCTTTTGGCTCAGACGTTGTAGGGTGTTTGGGTTTCAAGTGCTGTGTTGTAGAGATTCAAATGAGAGATGGAGTGGTTTGACATGTCCAGATTGCATCCAGATACACAGAAAAAAACACATGAAATGTAATTTTTGTAAGACAAATCTAAACCACATTTGGAGGTGGTTTGCGGTTCCAGTTGTGCATCTCAGTCTGATTGCCTAAAGTGTATTTCAAAGTATCTTTTGCACCACTCACAATGTGACACATACAGTATATATACATTCATGTTCAGTCCAGTCAGTTCAGACAGTACACACACACACACACACACACACACCATAGCATGTTGTTACCATAGCAATCCATGCAGTTGGGGATGTCAGAAAACACAAATCTGATCTGATCGTTCAAATACTAGTACAGATAATCTGTCTAAAAGATCTGATTTGCAAAACATTTTTTTAGGACTGTGGTTTAGTTTGAATTTTGATAATGTGTCCTTTCATGCTTCAAGTCTGCACCGACTTTTCCTCTAGTACAACCAGCAGGTTAAAGTTCTCACATTTTCCAGTCAATCCCAACATTTTCCCAAACACAAATTTTTGGCACAAAATTTGGTACAGACGTGCATTCCTCAGTAATCACTTTGGTGATCCCCTGATGCTGATGGACCTGTGACATCAGCATCAGGTTTGGATGTCAGTTTATCCAGCTCAGTTTGTAATCAAACACCTGCCAAAACTACAACGTTCTCATTGGCCTCTGCTGTATTATTATATGTTCAGTACAAAATACCAAAAGGTAGCATGCTTACTAAACTAAAGGGGTGAACATGGTGAACATGTACAGTACTTCATAATGCCAACATGCTTAACATGAGCATGTCAGCACTTTTGTTTTAAGAGTGACAGCAAGCTGTTGTTAGCATTTAGCCCAAAACACTGCTGTGCTCAAAGGGACAGTTCACACCTAAACAAAAATCCATATTTCTTCTCTTAACTATTGTGCTATTTACCAATCTAGATTTCTTTGGTGTGAGTTGCTGACTGCTGGAGATACCGGCTGCAAACATGTCTGCCTTCTCTTTAATGTAATCAAACTAGATGTCGCTCAGCTTGGGGAATTCAAAGTGCCACAAAAAAAAAACTCAACAGCCATGTCTGTTACCAGAAATGATGACGCAGCAACTCAGGAGAATCTTGTCCTGAGCAGTTTCATGTAGGAACTATTTTCTTTTTACCAAACTACAGCTGCCAACCGTATCGCCGCACAGAAGGAAGCATTCATCTGTTTGTGCTTGTGACAGTGAGAGATGTAAACATTAATATTAGTATTTTTGATTTCGGGATGAACTGTGCCTTTAAGCACAGATTCACACAGCTGCTTGCATGGCTGTCGACACTTAGTATTGTTCAATATTTAACCAGGACCACTACCTTTCAGCATGCATGCATGCATTTGAATTCTAATGTCACCATGTGTGAGCACACATTGAGTGTGAGTACAGCTGGTAGGTGTATGCAAAGAGGTGACAACAGCGCTCACACCAGGTGGCTCGATTTCATCACCTCCTATGCTGTTATATGTGAATTGGATCTCCACTCACACTACATGTGTCATGTATGTGGATCACACCCAGAGAGATGTCCATGTGGAATTGTATTCATTCCTCCACATTCATTTCTCTCTGCCCTCCATGTCTTGCCCTCTCTCTAATTTGTCTCCCTTTTCCTCTTCCCTCCATGTCTTTGAGGCCGATGGCCGAGACAGGCTTGCACGATGCAGTATTGATGTGGACGGTTAGTTAGCTCTTCCTCCACATATAGTCCTTCCTGTCTAATTAGTGTCGAAGGAGAAGAGTCTGTCACAGTGTGTGTGTGTGTACGAGGCATGTGTGTATGTGTGCATGTGTGTCCTAGCCTCTGCTCTCTTATCTCAGAGCTCTCATTAACCAGGCTTTGTTTTCCTTAGCTTCATTAGCATTCCCATGACAGCGGCTGTTACCTCAGCATGAGGCTAAATGCTAGGCTAAATGTTAGCCATAAGAAGTCAGCCTGCCACCTTTTATTAACATTAGCCTGTTTACATTGTGTTAGTAAGTGCAGTGACACAGCTTTCCCTGATAGCGCTTCCTCGGCAGTGGGTTTACATGTTAAGTGTTTGCTTTAGCCGTTCTGCTTTATAATAGTGAGAGACAAGTCGTTCCTCCTGCAGAACATGTTCAACCGGCTTTCACTTTACGGCGAATCCACTTGTCTGTGCCCATGAGGACTCCTGGCTACTCTATTAACATGAAGGCAGCATCTGCACAGACATGTTTCCTCCAGGTGTAGGATACTGTGCAGTTTCTAATATCACTCCCTGGCTAGAATGCAGAGAGAAATGGAGGAAATAGGTACAAGCAAGGAAAGCACCAGGAGGGTTGCTGATTTTAGGGAGAGACGTGGGGGGAGGTGGAGGCATAAGAAGCAGGGAAATTGGATAAATATAGTGAGGGGGATGGAAGGGAGTCTAGGAGGTTGTTTTAGGGGTCCCAGTGCATGTTCATCATTATGATGAGGTGTTCCCTGGGGAGCTCGTAGTGAATCAGGGAGAGATATGTAAAGGAGACCAGGCTGTTACTGGAGATCACCTATGCTTAGTTCACGCTGGAGCGAAGGGTGCAACTACCATCCGTCCGTACTGATCACCATGGAGACTGTGGAGCGGTGAGATGAGGGGAGAAGAATCCACCGTAGTCCCAGAAGAGGGGGGTCAAAGGCCGTTCTGCATTTTCTCCCTCTATCCTCTCCCTCCGTCTCCCACTAACACCAACCAGCATCCCCCCAAAAGATACTGCACATTACACTCCTTACCCCGAAACACTAACAAAGGTCTTCGATGCTAGTTTATATTTTTCTTTTTCACATTAACTAAATAGCAACCCTTTTGCAGCAGAAAATCCTTTTTTTCAAGTGTCATTGTTTGCTTATATTGTTCATCTTCTAAACAGCAGATGTCTTAGATGATGAATATATTTTATTTTAACGTATCCAGGAGTAGGGACACTCAAGCCATTTAGCACATGATGGTTCTGATGCAACAATACACAACATTCACATGATATCTTGTGAAAACTGTTGCTGTGAATGTCCAGCAACACAAGAATCATTCTCCTGTGCAAGCCCCTGCATTGTTGATGCAACAAAACCACTTAGTCAGGTTTAGGAAAAGATCATGGTTTGGGTTAAAATAACTGAAGGACTGGTGTAACTTTATTTTAGAAGTCACTGTCACACGGGACACAGCTGACCTTCTCCCTACGTGACTTTTATCACTCTATACCACGTCACAATTACATATCAATTACATTGGTAATAATCAAATGTAGTGTATTACTTTTTGTAGGTACAGTGTAGCAACGGACAGTGTATAAGAACAGCCTGTCTGATGTAGGTGGGAAGTAGATATACCAAACAATGAGGAAGCAAGGTCAGGGGGAGAGGTGTATAAGTGTGTATAAGTGTGTGTGAGGTGTATAATAAGTGTATAAGAGGTGTATATTTTACATAAATTCAAGCCAGAAGCAGTTTTGCACAGTATAAAGCATATATAGTATTTGTATATAGCAAAACACCTCAGTATATTATAATATTTTAAAGAAAGATGGTGAGTACACAGAGTTAAAAGTCAAAAAATTCAAAAGGCCTCTTCAAGTTGTTCAATCTTCTTGTTACACATCACATATACACCTCAAGCTGAACAGGCTTATTTAAAGAAAACCTCAACAGAAAAATTAGATTAATGTGAACCCAAAGCACTGCTGCATTAACATCCTTTCAGATCAAATTCTCCACCTCCCACAATCAGAAAGCTAAATTTGATCCCTCCGACTTTTATATATTATGTATTTCTGTGGGTATAAAAAAATATATATAAAAAAAAATATATGTCATCATTTTTCATTTTGCATGTAAAAATAACCTTAAGATCAGACAGTGTATCTAGAGATATATATGCACTCACCGGCCACTTCATTGAGAACACCTTGCTCATACCAGGTTATTAGAGTTAGTGTTGCCTTTCTGTCATCTCCATCTGCATGTGTGAAAATCCCAGTAGATCAGCAGTTTCTGAAATACTCAGATCAGTCCGTCTGGCACCAACAACCATGCCAAAGTCACTTAAATCCCCTTTCTTCCCCATTCTGATACTCGGATACTCTGATACTTTGTGTATCTGATACTCTGATACACAAACAATGGAGGACACCGAAGTGATCATGTACTGTATTTGTAAGAGTATAAAAATAGCGAAACACTTGCCGGTTTTAAAAATGGCGGAGTCGAGTTGTTTTTGGCTTTTACAGTCCAATCGGACGTCCCGCTTCCAGTGACGACACTCGTTGGCCAATCAGTGGAAGGCAGTCGGCTGACGTCGCGTTTTAGTATCACTTCGGCTCGCTTGGAACCAGGGCTGAGGAGGTACAAAAAAAAGTACCTAGCACCAGGTACCAGGTACTAGTGGAAAAGCGCCACAACCATGTAGAGCCATGCCGTACCGTACCGTACCGCGCCTGTGGAAAAGCGCCATTTATGTACATTTTGAGGTGTGACATGAGGAAAGCAGTATGGAAACTTCCTCCATCACACAAAAATGGTTTTACGCTCATTTGAAGTGTTTTTTGATGAAAAGAGTTGTTGTGCTAAATGGATTATAAAAATGCATTTGTAGAATATAATCTGAAAAACATGAAACTCATGACTCATCAGCTCTTTCTACTGTTTACATCTTCACGGATACTCTGGTTCACAGCTTCTACTTACTCAACTCTGCTTATCAGTCCCTCCATGATTTAGCGGAATTTTCTTGTGATTGTTGAGATCAAAAACGCTTGATTTTGCAGCTGCTTTTTTCAATAATTGCGATACAATTTGTGGAGTTTTTTATGAATTTTTTGTGAATTTTGCAAAAAAATGCAGTAATTGCCAAAAATTGCAACATCTTCGGTTAAAAAAAAAAGCGATTTCAACACATACTCTATATTATGGAAGTCGAGAACAGCCTGATTTTGATTTTTTTATGCACTGTTAGCACTATAGTGGAATAGTGCTTAATAAGTCGTTATCTACAAAGATTGTTTTCCCGTGATAACGACTTAATTATTTCGTTATCTCCATATAACAGAAAGATATATTAAGCACTATTCCATGAATTAATAAACCTTTAATTACGTTTCATAATACACTGCTAAGTTAACGTTAGCCTACATTTATGTTTCCTTAGCTGAAGCAGCCGTATAGATAGGAGTTTGTCAGCCTCTCATCTGCTAACTAGTAGCCCCTAAACAAACCCAGTCAAGTAAACAAAATAACGTAAAGTATAACTTACCAGTAGGCTACAGCCAGTGGCTATGGAAGCCGTTCGTGGCAGCCCTTATAGGTGAAAATCAAGACGAGCACTTTATTACTTGTTGTAACGAGAAAACAAACTTTGTTATATGGAGATAACGAAATAATTAAGTCGTTATCACAAGACAACAATCTTTGTTATATCAATAAAATGACTTAATAAGTTGCTATCATGAGATAACAGTGCATAAAAAAATCAAAATCCATGGCCGTTCGACTTTCGTACTATGTACCTGTAAGAGTCTAACATATAGTGTATGCACAAAAACAAAGTGCAATGTCAGACATACACCTGTACAGGTGTATAGTATAAACTAAGTATAAAACTACAACTCAGGGTCCACAGTATCATGCTCCATGTCCTCATTTTCCTTCTACTCGGTTTTTTTCAAAATAATACAGGGAATTTTGAATAACTGCAAGCCACTGCAAATACTGCGGCAGTTGTTTGACTTTGTGTTAATTATTGTGATGGCAACATCACGATATCCTGGAGGGACTGGTTAACTGGTGGATTACAACCATGCATAGCCTAAATAATGGAAACATTGCCACTGGAGTGAATGTGACACTGTAGTTTTTGCATACATTACAATTGTTGGTTCACACCAGCTTTAAAATTAGCTAGCGAGCTTAAATTAAGTCAGCTTTACTGAATGTGAATACCTCAGAATCAGAGAGCGAGAGCTTCTTTCGACACACCGTGTTGTACAGTTGTTAAGAAATAACAGGGAGGAATCTGTTGAAGAGACAGCAACTCTTGGAAAGACAGTAGACTCAATCATCCATGATGTAATGCAGCCATGAGACATGTATTTTGAGTAAGGCTCTTCCCATGTCTCCTTTGTCAGGGATTGAGCATGGTGAGACAGATGTCTGTGAGTAATTATGAAAAAAGCTGTCATACCTTTTCTCCATCCTTCCTCATCCTCCTCTTCCTCTCCACACCCCGTCTACCTCTCTCTTCATCACTCTTCACTCCCCTCTCTTAAGCCGTCTATCAGCGTGCATATATCCTTGCACACTGGCTGAAGTGGTCATTATTCACAGCTTAGGCCATGGCTGTTTGCTGTGAAATAGCTCACTGTGTACTAACATGCGTTCAGAAATGCAATTAGCATAGCGATAAGCAAAGCTATTTCACATGTTAACCCGTCAAATGCGCAGGCACCCCAATAGTCAGTCCTGGCAGTACACTCAATGGAAGGACATGTGTTTCAATCAAGTACTCATGACGGGGGAATAACGAGAGGGAAGAGTGTACAGTCATCTCAGTATCAGGCAATGTTTATCTCAGTTTCAGTTTGGCCTTTTTGTCCACAATACGTCCCCAAGGATCCATTCACTAAATGGGAAACCCCTCTCACTGATGGATTTACACGCACACGTGCACACGGAGCACAAAGTGGCCATATAATAATGTTATTTCAACAGCATGGCCAGTGACCCATCTAAAGGGGATCCCTACTGTGGCTGTATACACATAACCTTAATAATTCACACACACACACACACACACACAAAGAAAAGGTCTAAATAATTTATAGAGACGTCTAGCCCCCAGCATGAATAAGTAAAAAGCAGCCCATTGGCCTCTCACGGCTCCTCTCTGACCGCATACACAATTTAGTCAGCCCATAAATAGTGCATCGCTTGCTTATTTGATAGTCTCACTAATTCTGTATTCAGTTTTGTTTTCATTTAACTCCCACTTACTGAGTCTACAAATCGTGGTGTTAAGAGATAGATTGGAGCTACTTTTTCACATGAATACATACAATGGAAATGTGAGGAGATGCAGATGTTTAATTCATCGTTAGTGTAATTCGATACCATTAACCTACAGTGTGCGGCTCTTATCTCCTGATTTTTTCTTTTATTCTTTTAGACCGGATGCTTGTTTCTTCCACACCTGCTTCCTCTTGTTGTCGCTTTAAAAACTCTCTGCTGATTTTAACAAGTCCCAGTTTGGCTGTTCCCCTTCTATAATTCAATTCCACATGACACTATATACTATACACCACACACACATAATCATTCATGGTGGTTGTGATTTTCTTTTATTTCTTTGTTTCATCTCTATGGGTAGCTGAACTTGGAAGCATCAACTCTTAGGTTTATTGCAGTCTCAGCTTCTTTCTTGTATTTTTCCTGTAAAACGTCTTGAGGCATTTATTGTATCAACTGTAGGAATTTTTATCTTATTTTTGATATCAGTGTCATTTGTTGGGGAATATGAAAGTGTGTTATAACTTCAATATGGAGGTGGCATGCACTGTCTTGTGGCTTCCTCCTCCAGCTTCCTCCCACCATCCAAAGAGGATAGGGAAGGTCAGTTGGCTAATTTAAATTGCTCATTGATGGGAATGGTCTCTATGTGCCCTGTGATGAACTGCAGACTTGTCCAGGGTGTACCTGGACTTTCACCCTATGACAGCTGGGATAGGCTCTGCCTACGTAGGATACACGGTTGACCCATCTGCTAATTTAGGCCCTGTTTACAAAAGAACGCTTGTGGGCAAAAACGACAAAATACTTTATCAGAAGTGCTTTTCGTTTAGACGGTGACAGTGTTTTTGGGGCTTGAAAACGCAAAGAAATGAAAACGGCCTCCAGAGTGGAAAAGTTGAATACGCTCCGCTGTAGCTTTTCTGTCTACACTGCCCAAGATGCAAAACTCTGCTCAGATCTGCTCACATCGTGTACACGTTTACGCGTCAAATACATGTGCCAGTGTAGGGACATAAACAAACATGTCAGATTATTTCAATGTGTCGGACCTACTCTGGCGGCTATAATAAACATACAGGAGTCTTTCCAACAAATGTACAGAATCTGAACAGATAGTCTTACTGAACAGAGAAGGATCTGTAACGTGCGGGCATCACTGTGTTGTGTGATAGTAAATCACAGCACCAACTAGACCAATTGAATTTCACACACTTTTGCGTCACTGTATGCACGCAGATTTCCTCCTGAAAATGCTCATCTAAACGCGGAGTAAAAAGCGAAGACTTTTGCGTCTTCTGTTCAGACTGTCATCATGTGAATGTAGCCTGAATGTGATTACTATATTTGAGTTACTACTCAGTAACTATATATTGAGTTACTACTGGTATTGTTGAGTGATGAAAATAACATCAAATCAAAGTTAATTGTCTTGTTTAATCTTTATAAACATCCACCCACATCCTCAAATGCCACTACAGACAAGTGAGTTGCTCAATAAACCCAACATGGCATTTTTATGCAGTCCTTATTGTTGAGCCCTATGTGTTAATACAGTATTGTGCGCTCTTATGTTCTATATAATAGGATTAAGCAAAGAGGACACAGGTGCACCACAACAAAGGCACAAGATGTACCACAAAGAATAAAGGAGACATATTGTATGGACTTAGTATGGACAACAGAGAGTGGAGATTTTTGGATAAGGACTTTAGTGGCGATCGTTCAATGAGAAGCAGAATTAAATAAATGAAATTGCAGTTGGAGTTGGATTCCACAAGAGAGTGAGTGCAGGTACACATATGACCTAACACACACATACATACACAGTTTTTTGGAGCACTGCTGATCAGAGAGATTTGGACAGTATGAATTAAGGCCAGTAAAACAATCCCAAACACGACAGGTAAACCTACCTATGATTGAATTACCTCTGTTATATTTGAAATACTCAAACTAATAAAGAAAATGAAACTGAATTCTACTAATATTACTACTGTAATTACTTCATTAAATAGGCTGCTGAGGTTCTTTTACTTGGTATGAATACACTGCATTTCTTCATACAGAAAAGTTGCCTGTTTAATTAGAGTGTACACTTCCCAAATTAAATCTTAATTCTGAAGTACTACAATACACACAGGAGATATTTTGCATTCACACAACACATAAAACAGTGATTTTCAATTAGAGAACAATTACAGTCGTGTATGGTCTTAGTAACTCCAGGGTCCTGTGCTCCTGATACAGGCAGCAGGGCTGCTCAGACATATCAGGGAGGTCCCAGAACATAAAGTTCATTCCAGAGACAGCAGTGTATTGGCTGTCTTTGACAGAAAGCTGCTTGTAGTGTAGACCTTATCCTGAGCCCATGTGCTCCTTTCATATTAAGATTGCTGATTACATTTGGGACTTAAGGTTTAAAACGCGTCACTGTTTTACCAGTAGAGGCTGTTTGTCTCAGCTAGTGGACTGTCTCAGAGACTGTTTTTCCAGACTGGTGTGTAGTAAACTGTGTTTTCCTGCTGGGATTTTTAAATTGGTGTTTGCTGTTATGTAATATAGGGCTGCTGAAATTAATGCGTTAATGCGGATTAATCCATCATCATAATTAATCTGATTAAAAATATTAATGCAGTTAACCCATCTGCAGCGGAGAGTGACTCTGAATGTCTCAACACATTTTGGGCAGTAGGTCCAAGTAGAGTTAGTGGCTCAAAAGGTCAGTTGATCCAGTAGTGACAGGAAGCAGAAACAACCAGATTAGTTTCTACTTCTGTGTCTTGTCTCAGAGGAGGCTTTGGAGCCTCTGAGTCTCTGCA
The DNA here is from genome assembly GCA_029721515.1 of Synanceia verrucosa. NCBI lineage: Eukaryota > Metazoa > Chordata > Actinopteri > Perciformes > Synanceiidae > Synanceia > Synanceia verrucosa. The sequence continues at coordinate 7,982,277 of CM056558.1, forward strand.
GACATCTATGCAGATGAATTGATGCTCCTCAGTGGTTGATCCACACCACTGTCTGTAGCTTTTGTATTAAAAACATCCAATGTTTGACTTTTATCTACTAAAACACTCCATCAATCCCTCTCATTGTTCACTGTGGCTGCTCTGATGTTCATGTGATTCTGATTCTGTTTGCTTATGCAAAATCCAACAGGATTAATATAAATTAAAAATGTTTAATTGTGATTAATCAAAATGAATCCACAACAACCTGTGATTAATCTGATTAAAAATTTTAATCATTTGACAGCCCTAGTAATATAGCATCTATTAGTGTAGCCCTAATGCTCCAGGCCTGAGGGGTAGCATCCCATCCACAGGTCAAAAACCAGTAACATCAGTGATGTCAGTGTTTATTTACCAGGATGTTCCAGTCATGTGTTGTCCTAACTGACTGCAACTTTGCATTAAGCCTGAATTGTAGTTAAAGTTAAATCGTAATATATTTTTCGACTATGTTGTTTTGTCATTAGTACTTTCACACAGAATGTGAATATTGCACCACAAAGAAGCAACACAATTGATATGGATCGTTTGGATTCTCATGTTGTTTATTCGTCATTCTTCAACCTTTACTGGCACTCGTGTTTTTTCAGTCAAAAACATTTTCTGTTCTCTTCCTGGTTTTAGTGCATCATAAGCTCATTTAAGAGCATTTTAATTTAGAAATCTAAATAACTGAGAAAACAGAAATCTTACAATGAAGAAACAAACTTTTTCATCTCTCAATGGATGGGATTTGATACTTGACTGTTGTAAACCACCCCCTTATTTGGTTCAAGATTCAGTGATACTTCCTTTCTCCCTTCCCTCCCCCCTCTTACTTGCTTTTTCCCCATCCTCACCTATCAGTCTCTGCTAATAGTCAGGAGGAATCCCTCACTATAGTAGCACATATCATAACTATTAATTCAGATTGAGGCAAGGGAAGGAGGAGGATCAACCGAGAAAAAAAGATTGCTGTGTCTCTCTTTTTCTGTTATACACACACATTTCTTTCTCTGGCACCTCCATCTATCTCAGCAGGGGATTCCTCTGTTCCCCTGCAGTTATCTCTGTTAGTGTGTCATTTTGGTAGTAATTAAACTATCCGTTAAATCAGTGATTGCAGGGGCTTAAGGAGCAAGTCCTTGGCAGAAGCTTTGGGAGCAGCTGGGATGAAGTACTATCATCCTTCTGACTGGGGAAAGATTCTGCATCGCTGTATGTATTGTATGTTGTTGTTTGTCTTTGGGTTGGTCCCGTTAGGGGTCGCCACAGCCGATCACTGAACCGCATATTGATTTGTAATTGGTCTTAACTTCCTGTCACAACCGCAGTGGGGGGGTTGGATAATACCATACAACCCAAAGGAAACCCACACAAGGAGCACATGCTGCCGTGCTGCCCAGCATCTCTAAATGTATGCATGATGGGTAAAGCAGAACGACTGAGAGAGAGACATATTGAAGCAAAAGGTATGAAGAGGAGCAAAAAGAGGGAGAAGCAAAGAGAGGAGGGGGGAGAAAGCGAAATAGTGTAAAACGCTGAGCGCAGGGTGCTGCATGTCGGCAGGTATCAGGGGGAGTATTTGGTGGCCGGGAGCCAGTATGAGTGAGATGAGGGGAGGCGAGTCTGCAGAGCCAATAAATTACGGGCCTTCAAGCCCCACTTTACATTAATGGAATGTGCAGCGCTGCTCTCTCTAGTCGGCCGCTGAGATTAAAGAGTAGGGAAATGGCTGCGGACAGGCTCTCCCCGGCCAGGGCTCTCTGTGTGATATGGACCTTCAGAAACCCACAGAGTGGCCCCATGGTGCACAGGCCCGTGAAACAGTGGCAGCTACACACACTGAGCATTTTAGTTAAAAAATATTTCCCAACAAAAACCTGCAAGATGTCTTTGCCTTGTGATCACTAGCCGCAGGCTTCGGTGGTGCTGAGCTAGAAAAGGTGTTTTTTTTAGAGCATCAGCAATAATAGTACATAATCCTTGCTTGGGTTGTTTATGTGAGACACTGTATTAAAGATGCATTTCTGGGAAAATCAACCTGGATGGTGGATACAGCTTGGTACTCTGAAGATTTCTTACAGATTATGTGGGATAAAGTGTGCAAGTATGAGAGAATGGCTGAAGCATATCCACCCAAACCCCGCTCTCTTTCACAGCCCCTAAACCCATTACCCCACCATTCATCTCCCAATTGAACTGTGCCACCGCTGTGTCTCCGCTTGTCTCCTGATGGTTTTACACTTGTTTGATGGAATCAGATGCATCTGGGAAGATTCAATTAAAATGCCGTTGCCTTTCTTAACTACTTCTCATCGTTCGCATGTCTCCTGCCAGTGTTTTAAAGTGATTACACACAATTATTTCAATTAGATGTCAGGAAGTAGTGCCATCATCATCAGACAGTAATCAGGTTGTGGTGGAGCAGTGGGAGACAGAAAGCGACAGCTCCTCTCATTCTCTTTCATTAAAGATGGAGAACATTGCAGAGCATTTTTCGCGTCTCTTCTTTTGTTTTCTCTCTATTTTTCACAGTGTGGCACACTTTTGGAAATACAGGAAAAAAGACACTTTTGTACCCCCCCTGCAAGCTGTTCTCATCTCTGCTAATGAATGAAATCCATTTCTGGATCTTTTTCTGAGAGACGGGTGAATATGAGGGATTCAGTGAGACACAAAAGAAGAGCAGGCCTCCTGTTGTGTCCTGGATGGAGTGGGAAGAGAGAGAGAGATTATTCAGGCAGCCTTCTGGCATACTTTACACTGCGGAGCAGTTATAATAATACCTCAATGAAGCCCTGTTGTTTCACTGACAGTATCAAACTTAATTTAAATTGATGCTGATGCAAAGAATAATATACACTGTTCAACATATACAGTATTTCTGATTTTTTTTCTTTTTGGTCCAGCTGTTCTGCTCTCTTTGACTAATACAAAGTATGTGCATTTAAAGGGTAAAATAGAACTTGAAGTTACTACAAGAAACTTTTAATTGGGTATGAAATAATCCCAATGTGATACTGATCCCTCTAAAGAAGTGAGGAGATGCCTATTTCTGTGTAGTTTTTCTTTATGCTTGTCATCTGTGCCACTTGGCCAGATCCCAGCAAATTCAAACAAATCATGCAGACCCACCAGAATTTGTTTCAGCTCTGTCTGCGGCAGCGACCAGCCCGCCCTCGCTGGAGGGAAAGGAGGCACAAGAGGGACCAACAAAATCAACACAAAATTAACATTTTTGTTTACTGAGTAATATATATACTGTATAGTATAATAAAACCAGTAAAGAGATAAAACTGTTTAACATTCAAGAAAAACAGCACGTTATCCCACGTCGATCAGCAGAGGTTGAGCTGGTTGTGAGGGGTTATGGGTGTCTGTGTGTCTGTTGGGGCTCCAATATACTGTCCTTGAGAAGCAGAATATGCTATTGGGTCTCCCTTGGGACTAAAGTATGGTAACAGAGCTAGTACAGGAGCTGACGGGGCTCTGTGTTGTGATAACAGAGGCTTTGCAGGCGGAGACACACACAGCATAATGAACAACCCATCGCCTACTGCAGCACAGGATGCACACACAAACACACATGAAACACACACGTGTAGAATCACACCTGTACGCTTACATACAGTAAAGTGCATGTTCCTTTATAATCCCATCCTTCCCTTGTTGTGTCATTTTCACATAACATGTTCATCAGCAACACATACATGTGAATGTGTTACGCTGTTATGAGGCTGCCCAGCCCTCTGCAGCACACACTTGGTCGCTGAGCCGAGGCCACGCTGACTGCATGTCTTACAGCGGCATCAGTATGCTACGAGCATGGTCCTGTGTCTACAGCTCTCTGCTCTCCCTCCCTTCATCCACCTCTCCTTTATGCCTCCCTCTCACTTCTCTGTCTCACCTCCATCACTCTCTCTGGGTTCTGGTCCTTCCTCTCTTCCTTGTTTCTTGTGTAAAATGGAGCCAGATTCAAGTCTGTTACTACGGCAGAGTTGTTGTGTATTCATCTCTTTACTAATATCAGCCGTCTTATCTTATCTTTGAATAGTGTGATTTTTTTTTTTTCCCGGTACTCCTTCATATTTCACTTCTCTCTCCGCTTCACCGCTCCCTGGTCTCCCTCCTCCAACATGTCTTTGAATCACTGCTACCTGTGCTTTTGGTTTTTTTGAGTCCCAAGTGGAGAACAGCATGCTAGGCTAATTATGCAGTTAGCATCTAGCCATATTGGCTGTTGTTGTTTTTTCTTCTCCTTTTCACTGCTGTAATGTAACCAGAGGAAGGGCCTATTAATTGCCCTACTGATGACTGTCATCATCCACACCCCCCATGCCATGTCCCTCACAGAGGGGTAGTGTGTGTGTGTGTGTGTGTGTGTGTGTGTGTGTGTGTGTGTGTGAGAGAGAGAGCTACAGCGGGTGTCTGATGGGAGGGTGCTCAAGTGTGGAGGACTCATCATGGGTTATTAGGAGCATGCTGGGGGGCCATCAAGCATGAGAGATAGAGAGATGAACAGAGAGAGAGAGGGGGAGAGAAAGCAAAGTAGTGCTGATCCTAAAGTGTTTCTCCTCTTCTCCCGCTCCTCAATATGCTTTTTTGAAATAATATATTTTTGACAAAGAGTCACTGAACTTTATGAAGTTGGGAGTTTCCAGGTGCCCACCCCCCCCAAAAAAAATCAAAAATGAATCAAAAGAAGCCCAAGATCCTGATTTCTCGTCCCGGGTCAGGCTTTTAGAATGCAGGATCTCACACTTCTGCAACTCTTGCTTCACTCAATAATACCACCTTTACACTGAAATTAGAACTATGCAGGGCCACCTTGGTTTGGCATTAGGGCGCTTTCACACTGCCATCGGTTTTGGGTCTGACCTCCTGCTGTGAGAGCTGCTGCCTCTTTTTTTCTTTCCTCTCATGAGTCATGGATGCTGAGCAGCTGGCAAACCTCACGATCTTCTCAGTGCACTGCCATGATCGATAAAAAAAGGTGTGCCAAATTGCAAACTGTTTGTTTATATACAAACTGTATATAAACATGGTCACACATGCGCAGTTCACATCAGGATTCCCAGATTGGTGGGTTATTCCCAAGACTAACCAAGGGTTAATTCACCTATGCACTTCCATTAAAGATTGTGCAGCAACACATTTGATTTGTTTGATTGAAAAAAATCTCTGCCCTTCTGAGATCAACAGGAAGACTGATCTTCAGGGAGTGGATCAACACTTTGCCCTATTTTGAGATCAGAGTGAGCAGCTCTGCAGCCCTGGAGCTTCACAATGACAGCCTGACAGGCTGCCTAGGGACTAAACCAGAACATCATTGGGTGATTTAGTGGGAGGATGCGGGATGCCTTTCACACTGCAGGCGAGCTGAGCTGAAGCGATTAATTCCCAGGTTGATTGGAGGGTCATTTGACCTGGGTAAAAATGCCACAACAACCCTTTCACACTGCACAATTTTCATCCAGTGTGGAGCTTAAGAGATTAAAAACAGTCTTCCTGGTTTTGTTGCTATAACTTGGAGGAAACAATCAGAGAGTTTTGAAACAAAACAGAACCAATTGGCTATCTATATAGGGTAGCCATAGCATCATATTGGGGCAGTGACATGCAGAAGTTGTGTGCTGTTGTGTCTACAGCTCCTCTGCTAACATGCAAACAGACACACACAGAAGGTTGGCTGTTGCTGCTGTTTAAATAAAAAAAAAATAAAAATGATGTCAGAGCTTTCCTCCTTGCAGCAGTAGACACCTCATGAGTGTCACCGGTTTTATTCCTCCAGAATCTTTAGCTCCCTCCTGGCTCTCAGGAGGAGATCAGCAATGCATGACCATGAGAAATGACCCGCCAAGCCGACTGGACAGTTCAGTGTCATTGTCACTGTCATTGTCCGTCTAGTCTTTGTAGTGTGTCCCACACTGTTGGCTCTGGTCTGCCCACCACAGAGTTTTTATTTGCTGATTAACCATGTTGAATCGGTGGCATAGCCCATCTTTGAAAAAAAAAAATCACTCTGATTGGCCATTCAGCCTGAGCATATCATTACACGAGAAGAAAAACAGATATTTTCACAACTTGAATGATGGTAAGTGGTGTGAAAATGCTCAACAACTGCTGCTTTATTTCATCTGTGTTTCATAGACAGATTGTAAATCCACACCTAGGTCTTCCCTTTGCCCTATTTTAACAATGAATACATCTCACACAGCCACAGATCATACATACTAAGTGCCCGTTGGCTGTTGTCTTTGTGGCATGTTCTAGTGCTACTAGTTGACCAATACTAAGGTTCCGAAGTTGACCTTAATTGCCGTGTATTAATCCACTATGGGAAATTCATTGTTTTCATTCTTACTGGTTGTTACACATTTCACATGTCCATGCTGGACCCTTGAGTTCCCAACCCAAGTCCCTACAGACCGAGCAACTGCCATCCCCAAAGCTACAGTCAGTCACCCAGCTGAGTTCACAAGACATCAGCAGGGTCATCACCACCATGACTACTACACTTAAGGCTGGAATATACTTCTCCAACTGCGTAATACGTTATCCGACCCCATAGCTACAGAGACCCCTCGAGCCCTCGCAGTTCTCCGTCGTGATGCGTGTTGTGCAGCCCTGCTTTTAAATGCACCCCCTCGGAGAGTGAAGCAATTCGCCTTAATATCGCAGATAAAAGCGGGGGAAAATACTATTTTCTGATATAATTATTTGTGAGGGAGATAGAAGAGAAGACCATTGGTTGCTTTCAGTCTTTAAAGCTCCTCTAAAGTGTGCAAACAGATGTTCATCTCAACACAAAATTGGATAATAGCGAACGCAAACCAACAACTTTCGGCATGATCTGTGGAAATATACCCCAGCCATAATTACTAAATGAATTACATTGATTTTTTTTGAGCAAGTTAATGTATTTGACGTGCGTTTCACAAGGCTAATCAATACTTTAGTTCCTGTCCTGTCTGCGCTGCTGCAGAGGCGACCTGTCTGTCTGTTTCTGTGTAGGGCTGCATTTCACGGCAGGGGTGCAACTAGAGGACCAATCACAGCCCTTGTCGTCTCCGTCTTCCCTTGAGGGATTGACGGACAGTTAAAAGAAAATTCCTGTGCCCGGAGAGGACAGAGAGGATGTCCGTCAGGATCTCCCGCGGTGCAGAGGGCTCTCCGTCTCTACGTACAGCACTTTACGGGGTACTATAAATTGGCCTTTACTGTGATTATATTACGCAGCAGTGGAGTGCTCCTTTAAATACTTATTGTATGTATTTACAGTCATAGAAACATTTCTGGGATGAATGAGTGACCTAATAACATTTAGTGACAGATTTCAAATGGGTATATCATTACAGTGTCACACACACATCATATATATATACAGTACCAGTTGCTCTCATTGGCCACTGTTAATTTCCTGCAGATCTTCACAGCACATGAAGGCAGATAATGGTAAAAGATAAGAATCTAGACAGCCCTGTATGCCATGATTAATTTATTTCATATTCTGCTCGCCTGGAATGAATGTGCAGTTAATATTTAATATTCCTACACTTTTTCACATGATTGCAACATGATTATGAGAGGGGCACATGGTGTGGGAGTACATGTTTGGGAGGTGAGAGAGAGAGGGCACGAGAGATCGAGGCAGTCTGAAAAGAGATAGGATGAAATCACACGTTTTGTGAATGACATTGCTTTATGCCTACCAGTAATGGTAATATGGTGCTTAACTAATTGGAATTGAAAACAAAATGAGATTGAAAGAGATTTTAAAGAGTGAGAACAGGAGATAACTGGAGAAGGAGAGGGACCGCCACAGCATTACCATATGTATTTCAGTGTGTGCTGACATAGTCTGTTGTTGTGCATCAGAGCAGCACGAGAATAAACACAGAGTGCACCTCTAGCTTTATTTTCATGCTGCATGGAATGAAAATTATTGTTGTTTTTTTTTGCATTTACGAAACAACAATGAGCTGTTAGTGTTTGCAGTATGTTATACTCTCCCCTCTGGAAACAGGCAACATGAAGGGAGAGAGAAAGGAGGGAGAAGAGGCGCAAATTTCATATCACATGATAATACAACCCTTGAAATGTTATTATTGTTAATAATTGGAGCCTTTAGTAAGCCTGATTTGAGGTCATGGTGATTTAATGGTGTGTATTACAATAATTTGCACCATTCATAAAGCAATGGAGACTTTGGATAAACCGCCAAGCCTCACTTGAAAGAAAGCTGTGGTAGTTATTCTTCTGTGTGACTGCACATAATCATCTCTGCAGATTTAAGTAGAGAAGCAGAGCCGTTCTCACCACAGTGACTCATCAAATAGTGCTACCTGGACACCTGTTGTCTGATATGGAGGCCCCAAGCTTTCAATCAACCCAGTGTAAACCCATCCAAGACATTGGTAGATGGTCAAAGCAAAGGTCACTGTTACCACCCAAAACACGTTTTATCTCAACAACTGATATGCTAATCATGACAATTTCACACAAATATCTAACAGAATAAAATGTTTTTTGTAAATATGTAAACTGCCACTTCACTGTTTGGTGGGGACATAAAACTGCAAGGCAGTTCTAGTTTTACATAATAGACTTAAATATGATATTTTCCTAAATCTAAAGTGCTTTTGTTGCTGAAACCTAACCATGTATTCATTCATTCATCATCTGGTAACCACCACTTACAGTCGTGGTCAAAAGTTTACATACACTTGTCAAGAACATAATGTCATGGCTCTCTTGAGTTTCCAGTTATTTCTACACTTCTGATTTTTCTCTGATAGAGTGATTGGAACAGATACTTCTTTGTTCTTTGACTTCTTGTCTTTTATGACTTTATTATGGGTCAACTGAAAATGTGACCAAATCTGCTGGGTCAAAAATATACATACAGCAACATGACTTAGCAATTTTAGTGACTTAGAAAGTTGTGTCAATGAAATGAGCTTCATAGCATGGCCTCTTAACTTCTTGTGAGTGATCATGAGTGAGTACTGGTGGCCATTTGAAATTTGAATGATGGAGACAGTTGAAAGCGGCCACCTCCCGGGAGCTCCGCTCTCTTTACCCCGTCCCTCCACAGCTCCGGCACATTTCACTCCTTCTAAGTGCCCATGGTGATGCCCAAGGTGGCTGCTTTTCATTTACTGTAACACTTTGAAACTTTGGACTTCCAGGTGGACCAGGTGGCTTTGGTCGGGCAGCAGCACTCCCGATCGGCCACTATCACCACGGCTCCACAGCCCCCGACCCAGAGCTTCACACACTTTACCCCAGCCCTCCATAGCTCTCTCCCACCCTATTTTACTCCTTCTAAGTGCCCATGGTGATGCCCAAGGTTCCTGCTTTTCATTCACTGTAACACTTTCTGTTACCACTCTACAGTAATTTGAAAGTGATTGTCGTACCAATTTTGGCCACCATCCGACATACTGGTCCTTTAAAGTCCATTCAGGTATAAGACCGCCGGCACAATTTTTGACCCCAAATCAAATGTTTGAAGCATTTTCATGTTGTTGCTGTACTAGCACTGTAAAGGTAATATGAATTTAATTTTCATAGGGCTGATGGAGAAGTTAATTAGAGGCCAGGCCAGTCATTTCCACCTTCTGACCCATTTCCACCCCCCCATCATCCCCCTCTACATCTCCCCTTATCTGTCATTCACAGTCCCACCACTGCTAATGAGCTTATTCTGAGCCATACATTATGTCCACAGCTGTACCCTTTTTACTCAGTACAGTGGCGCTCCACCAGAAACAGAGAGATGGCTATTTTATACCCACCATGTCTCCAATTAGATGCCCCTCTATTCACCCTTCTGTCATTCCTCCCTTTCCTCTCTATCCTCTTGTTTCTCTCTTCTGCCGGTGTTGGGAGCAGGTTGTAAAACAGGCTGCCTTATCCAAATGGAGACAAGCCCCGCGGTCACCGTAGTTTCATCACATTAGCCTCTTTAGTCTGAATGTGTGTGTGCATGCATGTGGCCCTGTGTGTGTGTGTTTTGAGGCTGAGTGTGACATTAGCCTTGCAGTCACAGGTAATGATCTCATCTTCCCGCTGGTGACTCGAGCCACACAAAGAGAACACACACACACTGTAAGAGGAAAAGAGAAAAGATAGGGAGCAGAGAGGTATTGTGATGGTACTCTAATGGGCTACCTGACAAGTGCTCTTTCTTAATGATATGCTCCCCCTCTCCTCCAGGTGCTTTTTTCGTCTTTGAGGAGCAGTGATATGGACACCAGGTGTGGTGACGTTCAGGTATGTATTCTGTTCTCATAGCACACACACCATCTTTTGAATGCCTGTAAATAATCTGTGATCTGCTTTATCTGTCTTTTGAGTCATTAACCATGTTACCCTCATGGTATTGTTCATGGTATGGTAACACTCTGACGGTGTAGTGTTGAAATTTTTAGATGCAGAAAAGGGGTGATGAAGGGTGCGATTTTAAATCAGCGCACATAGTAAATGGCAACATAGGGAATGGAATCAGATAGGGATAGAAAATCACATGTAAGATACACAGCAGTCATCTCCACACATCACATTAACTACACAAAACACACAGGAGGTGCTGAGGCAACACACGGCAACTAAAGGGTTAGTTTGGATTGTATGCACACTCCGGTGTTCTGCTACGTGAAACTATTGCTTTAAATGAAGCCGTTGCTGTCCTACCACAGCCGACCACCATCTAAGTTACTTTCTATTTCCATGAATACACTGACCACAAGGATCAAGCATAACATTATGACCACTGACAGGTGAAGTGAATAACACTGATTATCTCGTCATCATGGCACCTGGGATAGATAAGGCATCAAATGAACATTTAGTCCTCAGAGTTGATGTTAGAAGCAGGAAAATGGGAAAGTGTCAGGATTTGACAAAGACCAAACTCTTGTGGGGTGTTCCTTGTCTGCAGTGGTCAGGATCTATCAAAAGTGGTCCAAGGAAGGACCACTGGTGAACCAGAGACAGGGTCATGAGAGGACAAAGATCACTGATGCAGGTGGAGAATGAAGGCTGGTCCTGGTGGTCTGATCCAACAGACCAGAGAAGTTAATGCTGCTTCTGATAGAAAGGTGTCACAATACACAGAGTATCACAGTTTGTCGCGTATGGGGTTGTTTTGGCAAAAAAAAGGGGGACCATCACAATATTGGGCAGGTGGTCATACTGTTATGCCTTATATGAGTTCATATGATATATGAAGCAGCATCATGATGCAGAAACCTATGTCGGGTCACGTGATGAAATTTTTTGATGGATTTAGGAAGATTTTGACACTAAAACATAGGCACTGACTGTTCAAATTTGGATACATAAGTAAGTCCGCTAGGTAGCTGCAGAATGAAATAAAAAAAAACAACTTTCAAACCTTAAAGTAATGGGTCAGCCCTTGTAAACATTTTCATATTGTGTTAGGAGACAATCCTTCAGATATGTTTGATATGGTTTTAATTAGACAAGCCAAACCCATTACATTCAAAATTTGTTTCGCTTTGAATCCCGCAGCCTATCCATCTGCTATTATATATGTATATATTAGTGTTGAGCAGTCACTCTACCCCACAGACACCCCACAGACACTCTATGATACTCTTCTATACCTGGCGCTCTATGTTCTATTTATCCCCACTGAGTTGAGCAATGAGCCTCAGGCAGCCCTCATTCACCAACCAGAGCTCACACACACCGACACAGAAACACACTTTCTCAAACACACATGCACACACACACTGTGAGTTAAGGTTGAGGTGGAGGTTAGAGGGGAGTTTCATCAACAGTGTGTCAGACCATATGAAATAATGTAATGCAGTTAGCTGTATTGTTGAGCCCCTTAAAAGCACACAGGAGTGGAGATCCCACCGTGTTTTTGCATTCTGACTCATATTTTGATGTTCTGCTGCACGGCATTAAAGGGAAAATCCACTCTTAAAAAACCCAACAGCATCTGTCATTCCTGTGATATTGCTCACTCTACATTTGCAAACATGAAAATGTAATAAACAAGAAAGTCAAGACTGTCTTGGCAGAGTCATCAAGAGACGCATCCCGAAGCAACACTGTGACAGTAATTGGGGTGATTTTATGAGGCGATGGTTCTTTTCAGTCGCTGGCTGTTAGCGAAGCACTTTTTGGGAATGTAAATTTCATATGTGAATTATATGAAAATTACATGACATTTTCCCTGAATCATTTCCAAAGAGAGAGAATGTGCAATGTCATTACCAATATCTGTTTTGAAGTGGATTTTTTTTTAAGCTTTGATTAACTCTAGCAATCAAAAAACAATTAGCAGTGAGCCATTAACCTGCTTGTTTTTCTTCGACCTCAACTCAAAGGTGAGTTTTTTCACATTAAATACATGCCTGCTGCTGCACTTGTACACCTGCACATATCCAGACTGGCACACACAGAGGAGAGAGATAGAGTACTATTGTGAAATTGAACCAGTTAAAAATGGATGAAGGCAACATCCATGAGAACCAGCCCGTCGTGCATTATTTACAATATTGAGAATAAACTGAAACTGTGTCAGCTTGACTCGTTCCACCTCCTCTGCCCTCTTTTCCCCTCTTCTCCTCCTTTCACTACTTCCATCACCCCGGCTGTCCTCCCACACAACACACACACACACACACACACACACACACACACACACACACCTCTCCCTCCCCTAACCACTCTTGTTGAGTGATTCACAGAGTTTACCAGAGGTTGAGTCAGGTCAGTATCATAGTTCAGTTCAGTGGAGCAGAGGGTAGTCAGGTGGAATATAGTGTACAGTCAAGCATCTTATCGACACCAGTGTAGGATTTTTAGATTTGATTTTTAAACACGTGATGCATTTCTCTACAGATAAGTGGACACATACTGGTTGTCTGCAGTACTTTGTCTCTTGGGGCATGGAGGTGGGTCTAAAAGGCTCACTCTGCTATTTTTCAACCTGAATGCACAATATTTTCCATGTTTTTGTGGCTAACTGGTAGCTAACAATTTGTGAAATTAGTTCAGTGTATGAATGTGTGTGTTAATGGGTGAATGTGGCATGTAGTGTAAAGCGCTTTGAGCTGTCAGTAGACTGGAAAAAGCGCTATACAAATGCAAGACCATTTACCATTGAGGTATCTGCTCACAGGCTGCATCATAATCCTATTGGGGCGAGGTGACGCTATCATTCACGTCCATTAAAAGTACTTGTTTTTGCCAGGCTGTAATTGTTATTAAATGTGTCTGACATTTTTATTTCAGGTCTTTGAATTCAATGGCCACCATATTTATTTGAGTCATAAAAAGATGCAAAACCATTGGAAAATAGGTTGAAAAATAAATACACACAATCTGAAGAGGTTCTCCAAAAGCAAGTACATATTAGAGGAAATGCGAAAGCTCAGCATGGTCTCTTTCTTTTCAATACAAAAAAGAATTTATGTTACATTTTCTCCTAGATTACATTTATTTTTGATGTATCACAAATATGTTTCTAATCAAAGTGCGTCAAAGAGAAGGTTGGGACTTTCACTCAGGAGGCCTGTGTGACTCAGAAAAGTCGCAGTTTATTTTTTTGTTGTGTTAACGTTATTAACCACATTTTTTAAAACTGCAATCGTAATCTGGCAAGAAATATGTTTCCCTCGAATCGTAATTAAGAATGCAGTTTAGTCAGTTTAGTGCAGGAAAGTAATTTTGTTGGCTGGTTTGAGTTGCTGCTAATGTTATCACCACTGCCTCCTGTCACCTCCAGTAAGACTCTGTTCTTTTTCTTCCTTTAATTACTTCTCAGACATAAATTATGTTCCTATTAGGAAGTGTGTATACATTCACAAAGTACTTTACAATAACATGGATTTTAATGGATTTATGTTTGTTTTGTCTCATTTTTTTTTTCAAATCAAAAAACACTTGTCTTTCTGCCACAACATAACTTGTCATGTGTGCAAGAAGCACTGAATTTAGATCAATACATCATCACTATTAAACTATAACACAGATCAACTTTAAAATACTTACTGGGAAAACAGTGTTGCACTGACGCTGATACAGAGCTGATTCAATTCAGTTCAATGAGTTCGAGCCGGCAGACGGGTTCACAGCGACACTCACAGAGATGGATTAGATACCCTTTACTTCCCCTCTGTTCTAAGGGGAAACTGTGTGTGTGTGTGTGTGTGTGTGTGTGTGTGTGTGTGTGTGTGTTTCCATGTCTGCATATGCATGAAACGCGTTAATGAAATATGATGAAATATGATAGATCCTCCCAGAGGCAAAATCCCTCAAAGTTACACATCCTGATGAAAGCATAAACATGTGTGACATTTCAACTGAGCACATCTTTATATCTAACCCCCTGCGGGACAGCACACACACACACACACACACACACTAGCTCCGCCTCTCCTATATCTTAACCAAATACACACAAGTCAAGCGTCAGCTAGATTTAAGTTGTGATCAAGCTCAGGAGTGTCTCCTTTCTATCTCTTTTTCACCTTATTTACATATGAGAATCACATTGTCAGAGCTCCTCTGCATGTTTGCACATACAGAGTTTTCAGATTCAATTTATTTTCCCTCTCATAAAAAAACCATCTCCTCTCATCTCCAGTTGTACTCTTTTCACATCTGTCAGGCACTTGATATCCCGATGCATCAGTGTTATTGAAGAGTGGCATGCTTTGATAGCTACGGTTATGCTGGGATGTTTCGTCTTTCGTGGAGGGGGGCTCGAGATTCATCTGCCTCTGCCTTCCCTCTTTGTCGTTCATTCAGTTCATACACACACGACATCCCAACTTCCATATAGCTACAGAAGCAGTACAGGATCAGTAGGCGAAACAGGTCACAACATTCTCATTTGTGCATTTGGGTCAAACCTAATTTCATTCCAGTCTAGATGTGTCTAACAAATTCACCTCCAGACTTATTGACGCCTTTTCAGAGGAGACTGTATCATTTACAGGTGTCAACTAACATTTGATTACAATGTCACGTGATTATAATGTGCCATATTTTAATATAGTATGGAGGAATAAGATCTATAGCACACAGTTATAGTTTTAAAAGCTGCAACCATAGTTCTTCATATGTTCATCAGTAAGATGAGGCGGTGGCAGTGAAGATGTTTAAATTGATCTCTGCATCCAGGTAGAATGTAGAATACTGGATGTGATGGTGCACCGTTATGTTTCATTATGAATGCAAAACATGGATAGGTCGCCACCTTGATATGTGGTGGTTTTGAAAGGATTAAATGCTACTGGATTTACATATTTTACACTGAAACATATGGACTAAATAAATGGATTAATTCATCTTGGTTACTATGATGTGACAGCCCCTCCCACACACACACACAATTAATAAACATACCTGTGTTCATGATGGCCGCTGGACTAAACTGTATGTTATTGCCTGCAAACATTACTGTTACTATTCTTTTCTGTTTTGTGTTGTGCTTTTTTGTCTGCCTCCATATGTGTTGAGGTATCTTAGGTCCCTTGACAGCCACTATAAAAATGCAAGCTATTATTATTGTTGATTTTATTTATTATAAGCTTTGACATTGTCTAGACATAATGCCCAGAACCTGGGCCATCGTATGAGATGCAGACCCAGTGTTATTGTTAATGTTATTCCTGCCAGTGCTTCCTCTTCCTCTGATTAAAACCCACTGTTTGTCCAGATGTGAGCTCCACCAAGAATATTTTAAGTGATGTCCAACTGTTTATGCAGTTGTGTATTGAATAGTTAGATGTTAGTGAAGATGCATGTGTTTGGGAATTAGTGAGCATACGACTGGATAAATGAGACTCATTATACTTATTATTCTGCAGGAGCTGCATGAGAATTTGTAAATGGATGTTTTGGTGTAGTTTTAGTCTTGTTACATGCTGCCCCAATTTGCTTTAATTCAACATGTTTCAATAGTCTGTTGTATACAGTATGCAGTTTGAAATGTCGTTCAACATGTTACATGCTTTTAATCAGGCTTCCTGTATGTATATCTAGTGCCTGTCAGAAACACAGCTGTAGTGCCATTACTGTAGCTCAGCAGTGCCGAGATGTGCTCAGGCAATTAGAGAGCTGCCTTTGTTACCTTTAACGAGTTTGACCCATTCTGCTGATAATATGCATGAATTTCTCCCTCTCCCTGTATTCTCCCTCTCATGTCTCCCTGTCTGTCCCTATACATTACCATTATCTTCTCTCTCTCTCTCTCTCTCTCTCTGTCCCTTCGCTCTGCATATGTGTGTATTGGAGGAATCTAATCCTGTCAAACCATATTTTGTGTGAACAGTCTTCACATTCTCATCAGATATCATATCCATCTGGACAGTCCTATGGATTACCCTAGAGAGGGATATGTGTATATGTGATTTACATCTAGTCAAGTGTTTTTATATGTGACTGCTGTGTGTGAGAGCAAAGAAAGGACGCTCACCGCTGGCTTGCCCACGTGAGCATCCAGGAGTTATCTGTTCAGCCAAGCTGAGACAGACAGAGACCGTGAGGGAGAGGAGGAGGAAGGTGACTGAAGGAGGCTGATACTGAGGGGGGGGAGATACAGCAAAAAGGGCAGAGATACTTAAGTGTAGGAGGGAGACAGACAGGAGGGCTCTGCATCGATAGAGAAGGTAAACTACAGCTATACTTAAGTAGGTGAGCTGGAGAAGAAATGGCAGACATGTTTATGCAGAATGATTAGGTTGATGACACTGAGAAGTTTGAATTCAGTTCAGGTTTCAATCAAACTCTCAATCTGTGATACACATACACCGATCAGTGTTATGACCACCTGCACAAGACCATATTCTGCTGGTCCCCCTTTTGCTGTTATAACAGCCCTGACCTGACCCCTGAAGGTGTGCTGTGGTAGCTATTGTCTTTGTATCAGAACAAGGATTAACTTCTTTGGAAGTTTGAGCTCCAGTAGGTTGTCTTTTGGATCAGACCACCAGGACCAGCCTTCACTCCCCTCCTGCATCAATGATCTTTGGCCTCTCATGACCCTGTCTCTGGTTCACCACTGGTCCTTCCTTGGATCTCTTTTGATAGATCCTGACCACTGCAGACCAGAAACACCCCACCAGAGCTCTGACCCATCACAGTTTGGTTCTTGTCAAACACACTAAAATCCTAACACTAGAACATTTTTTCCTGCTTCTAACCCATCAACTTTGAGGATTTAATGGTCATTTGATGCCTTATATATCCCAGGTGCCATGATGAAAAGATAATCTGTGTTATCCACTTCACCTGTCAGTAGTCATAATGTTGTGCTTGATCAGTGTATATTCCATGAAATCAGTACGTATGTAGTTAATATGCTGCCTGACCAGGATTTTCTGTGACGACCAAAGTTTATTTTGAAAACACTGTATGTAAGTAACCTGTGATATGTGTTACTGAACATTGAGAGGAAAAGTACTGAAAATAACGTATAAGTTTTTGTAAGCCATTATATGAACCATCGTATGAGGGTTTGTCGTTTCAGTACATACAGGAATACAGGAAAGCTTAATTTTTTCTACCAACATTTCAGCTTGTAACCTCCAGGCTTTAACAGTCTAGACTTCAATGTAGCTATTTGACTGACAAAGGGTATGTTATTTTGAGGAAAGATTTCATAACTCTGGAAAGTTAGCACAGTGGCACTCCATGTATTATGAATTACCCATTGACGTTCCAATGTAATGTCCCAGAAGTATGCATTTTAACATGGTTAGTGCAGTGTGTTGCTTTATGACGTTGGGTCAAAACTGTGTAGTTTTTGCGAGTGTGACCGCATTGAAATGAATGATGTGGGCTTTGTTTTTTTTTGTTGTTTTTTTTGTATGCTAAACAGTCAGTCAGGTTAAGTAAACTCATAAAAATGTCACAATCCAAGAGGAAGTCTGTCTTTGTTGACTTACTTCCTCATTTTAAATTCAGAATAAAGCTTTTGTAGTAGTAGCCTATATTATGGCACATATTGTTCAATAAGTATGCACGTCACATCTGGAGAAGAGGATGAAAGAGAGGAGGAAGTTAAGGGGCAGAAAAGTGAAAGGAAGTGTGGATTGTAAACTTCACAAGGTTCAGGCTTAAGAATTAATGGAGGAAAATCATGAAACAATAAAATGTTTTGGTTGAAGATGATAGATAAAAAATAAATAAAATAAATATCAATACCTACCTTTTGGCATAAATTATGTATTTTTTTAGACATTTTTTGTTCCCACTCTCAAAGTAAGCGGTGAGTTCATGACCCACACATGCTGATTAACTGATCAATAGTTTGGGTTGAATGACTGTCTGCTTGCGTGCATTCATGACTCAGTGTTTTTGCTCAGCGTTACGTGTGTGTAGAAAAAGAGTGAGCATGTGATGAACTTTTAACAGTACAATCATCCTTTCACAGCCTCTAAACTTCAACAAACAGTGAAGTCAGATGACATTTCTTCCACAACTTATAATGTCCAACCCCAATCCCCCATCAGCCTCCTCGTCTCTGCTTTCATCTTTCTGTGCTCATTATAATTTTGTGAATATACATGTTCTAAATCCTCTACCAGCACCCAGTGCTTTTCTTCCCCTCCACTCCCACTCCTTGAAAGCTGGAAATCAGGACAGTTCAGCAGCGGAGGGGTTAAACTGAACCCGGTCTTGTGATTGGCTGCCGGCCGGCAGTCTGAACCAGCCTACAGAAAGAGGTAACCAGGCAACCTCAGAGAGGGAGAGGAAGGGAGAGGGGGCAGAGGAGAGGAGGAGGAGGAGAGAGAGAGACACACACAGGGAGAGAGAGAGAGAGAAAACCGCGCTGAAAAGAAGCCTGGCATAGTTTTGTGTGGATTGTGGAAAAAGATGTAACGAAGCTTGCAAAGCGCTCTCCCCGGGATGGAAAACTGGATTACTGTCCCTGCTCAAACACACTGTGGATGTCTGAATAAACCAGGAGGAGATACAAGGGGAATGAATGGATTCTAAAGCCTTTTCACAAGATGGGAACTAACTGTGCTCATTTTCGTTGTAGTGCAAAGGTAAGTGCGCCAAATGCAAAACAGCCTGAACGGATGATCAGCGCACATAGCATCCAGGTCCCGTGAGCACAGGGCTCCACAAAGTGTATACTTTTTTTTTTTTGGAAGATCAGTGATAGTTGGTGTCTCTGGACCTCAGGAAGAGCCTGTGGATTCAGTGCTCCGGACACTGCAATGAATTATCTATTGCTGCTGGTGCATCGGGATTCTGGTGTACGCACACGGGTGTGTGGAGGGGGAGTGACCCCTTCACTGAAATATAGTGGTCTGAGGCTGTGTGTGTGTGTGTGTGTGTGTGTGTGTGTGTGTTAGGCGGGATGTTTGCTGCATTTGGCATTTGTGTCCTCACTGTGTGTTATAGAGCGCCCTTCAATAGACACTCCGGGTTATTCTTAATTGATTTCTATAAAGTGATGGAAATGTCTCAGATTGGTGTATGCTCTTTGCCTTCTCCTGTTCTGGGGAAAAAAAAAACACTGGGACTTTATTGTAATCTTATTATACTTAACTTCACATCAGTTAGTTTTTGGTAGATATTCAGTAATGTGGTTTGTGACCCTACTTACACTTAACCTCATGTTTTTTATTATATGCCTACTATTTTACTATTTAGGCTACTTTATTTCCTGTTCCTTTATGGACGGATGCTTTCTACCCCCGCAGTGGTTAAATGAATGTTCCTGATGCGTGGGTGTTTTAGTCCACTTTGGCTCGCAATGGGAGTGAAGTGAGGTGCTACAGTGGAGGTTGGAGAAGTGTTAGTGTAGAAATGTAGTCAGTGGTGTGTAGCCTATATAGCTGGTGTTCAGTCACTGGGGTTGGGTTGATGGAGAGAGAGAGAGAGAGAGAGACAGAAGGAAGGAGAGTTGAATGGGCGACCCGGTCAGTTTGCTTTGAGGGGCCCGGGCTCCTCTGCTGCAGCTAAAAGCCGCATTAATCATGAGGCTGGTGGTGTGTTCTGCAGTCTCTCTCTCTCTCTCTCTCTCTCTTTCCCATTCTCTATCTCTCTCCCTCTCTGTGTCTCTCTCTCCATCTCTGTCTGCACACAACCTGCATCAGCTTCACCCTGTCCACACATTTAAAATGGGACTTGATTTGCTATAAATTCACAGTGGGAGTTTATTGGGATTTGACACAAGCATGCAATCCAGCCACTGGCACGTGGGTAACTTCAGCTCTTGTTAGTTTACTTGACTATTTTCAATGTGTGAAAGCTAAATTGTGCCGCATGTTATCATTTCTTACTCTACCGTGTTGATCTTTGCTTATACAACGATGTGAATACTCTAAAATACTTCTTATACCGTACATGCACCTGCCTACCGTAACGAGCTATACTTGCATTTTCCAATTTTAGTTGAGATTTCAGTGCAGGACATTTTGCTTTGAAGTCATTTAATGTGTGTTGTAGCACTACTTTAACCAAGGTGAAGGGTTTCAGTAGTTTTTTTTTTTCACTGCTGCCAAACAGACTTCTTACTTCTGCTTTTATGGGCCCAGCAGGCAACTCCGGGCGCCATAGTAACCCACAGAGTATTGTGTGGAAACTCAAAGAAAACCCTCTTGAAGACTCTTTTTCTCCCTCTTTCAATTCTCATCTCCATCTGCCCAGTCTACAGTTTCATCCCTTTTTTTGCCCATTCCCTCCAGCCTGCCGCTCACAATTTATGGTACCCAGTGGAGTGTAGTAGGTCTTGTGTCTGTGCCGTGTAACAGGCGACAATGCTGTTGGAATAGACGTTGGACTAAATCTTAAGCGGGGAAAAAAGTGCTCTTTTAGTCTGTGAAGTCCTAACAACAGGAAATTATTGGAACTTCAGGCCTTCTTCTCTGGCTCTTAAAGGTTTTAAAATCTTTTTGCAAAAGTGAGTTTGTGACTGATGACTTTGTATCTGAGTGGGAGTGTACCTCTTATATCTTGAAAGCCTTCTTTTTAGTCAAACAAGATTTCTGCTGCACAGAAGTTCACACAAGTTGACACTTCTGCATGAAGTGGAAAGCTGTAAAAAGTAGAAAAGAACCATATAAAATGAATGATGTCAAGCTCAAGATGTTTGTTTAACTGTGTTCTGCGTAAAGTTTAAATCATAGCAGTTTACAATAATGGTGGCCATTGAGTACAGTGTAGTGGCCTTGAAATACCAGATGGGATCAGTTCCAAGCTTTCATTGGACCTCACAGGACCAGGGAACAACAGCCAGGAAGAATGCAGCAAATTACAGGCCTGACAACTAAACTTTAAATCAACATGTACTGATGAAATTTACCACAGAGTTGTTTTCAAATATCACCATTACCATTGCTGCCTTCTTTGCAGTGGCACGCCAGTGACACTTGTTGCTATGGATACAATTCAACAGCACAATAAATTGACAGCCTATTTAAGTTACATATTTGACTCCACGCAGGCTTATAAATTAAGGTAACAGACATTCTCTGCCTTTATTACTTTCTTTTTGATTTGTTGCTCATCATTTCAGATTCAGGTTCACTTCCTTTTGAGTTCATTTTGTACTGGTTTGCAATATCTCCCATCAGGCAGATGTCGATGGCACATTTTACTTACAATTTGTATGCCTCCATGCCAGCGACTGCCAATTTTCAGGTTATCTGCATGGATGTAACGATGCATCGCAAGACAGTTGAAAGTCAATACAAATATGTGATGATTTAAATCGGCTGAGATGAATCGTGATGCCCTTTTTAAGTTCATTTGATCAATGTCATATGTCATGACGTGTTCAACGTCGTACGTAGGGGCTACGACAGTATGGATTTTTTTTATTACGTGGTGATAAAGCACCCGATCAATGTGGTATGGCAGTTTACCGCAGTATCCCGCGATTGCCTCTATCTCTACCCCCTGCAATTGCCGCAGCCCCGCTACTGCTGCCTACTTCCCCCGAGATCGTTGCAAACCCGCTAACCCCACTACCCCCACGTTCGCCGCAAACCTGCTGATCGCTCCTGTCCTCTGGCATAAATTGTGCGTAAATTGGTGACACAGTGTTCAGCTTTGTAACAAGATTTGTGGCTATTGTTGAATAAAATCAAGTCAGCTGAGCAGCTTAAACAACTATGGGCAGTACTCATAAGAGATGTGTATCTGCTATAAGCACTTACAATTGAAACTGAACTCTGACTGTTTATGCAATGCTTCTGTCTTTTATGCCTTTGTATTATATTTCAAATCAGAGTTGATTTTTTGGGGAGATTTTGTGCTGTTCATTTAGCTATTTTAATGTGGGCTTTGTTTTAAAAATCCATTTTTTTTTATTAATTTACACTTTTAACTCAGCCTAGCCTGGCCCGCTCATACTTCCTGCACAGAGTTTCACGACCAAGTCATTCTGGCCAAGCTACCATTCTCTTTGATTTCAGATTCACCTAGAAATGGGGACCAATGAAAATCTAGCATTTCAAACGACTCGATTGAGGCGTGTTTAAGGCAATGACGCACTAGTTCTTTGGATCAAGCAGTTTTCGTCGCTACGCATACGTCAGAGCAAAGAGCAGTCTGATTGGTTGAAGCTCTGTCCAGTAGCACACAGAGACATTTGATAGACATGGGTTAAGCCCGCCCTTTGAGAATTCAGTTTACAAGGCAGCTTGACCAGACTACGCTCGCAGAGCAAGTAGTCGCGATAGCCAGACTTAACTCAGCCTTTTTTTAAAACCAAAAGTGCCTTTTAGCCATTTTGAGTCATCTTTCATGATGCACAGAATATTTTGTATCATGACTCCGAAAACACAGGATAGCTTAAATGAAAGAAGAGACTCTCTGTTTCATCATGAAAATGTTTGTTTTTACCTCGTTTCATTCTTGTTTTATTTGGAGGAGAGTAGAGGCCAGTTTCACCAAAATCACCACTTTTGTCCAGATTTTTTGTTTTGCTGTCTTATTGCGATCGTCTCCACTTCTTGCTTAGATCTCTGTGGCATATACTGTCTCTTTATGTCCCGACTACAAATCCCAGAAGCCCCAAAATTACTCACAGGCTGTGTGAAAGCGCTCTTTTGTCCCTGCTGTCGGAAAAAGGAAAAATGTGTATACGTTTATGGCACTCAAGCACTCTATTTTAAAAGATGTAAAATATATTGAATCTTGAGTTGAGTGTATTGTTAGATCCCTACTTGTCTGTCAGTATGTTCATATGTCTGCAGATCCATGCGGTCCATTCTCGTGAGTGCAATATCTCAGTAATGCATGGAGGGACTTCCTGAAACTTCTCAAACATCCACTTTGGAGTCAAAGGTCATTGTGATCTCACAAAACACGCTACCGGTGAACACTGGAGTTTATAAGCTAATTATATCAATTTCACACAAATGTCTAATGGGATAAAATGATAAAGTGACTTCATTTTGGACAGACATGGATGTTAACTGCAAGTGTTTGCCTAACAACCATGAGGCGGTAATACTAGTTTTTAGCAGCGGAACCCCCCCCCCCATGAGAATGTAAATCCAATTCATGTTATATTTTACTGCAATGATGGTTTTGGTTTTGTTTTTAAACAGGTTGTAACATGTTAAATATTGGTATTTTTTCAGTAGGGGGGAACCCCCTACTGAAATTACAGAGGAAAGAGGGAGAATTGACTGGCTGTTGGCTGGCTGCCCTTCCCATTGATCCACATCCTGTGTGTGTGTGTGTGTGAGAGACATTCTCTCAGATATAATTGGCATCGAGAATATCTTTACAGCCCACTGGGAGTGTGTGTGTATATATGTACCATATTTTCCTGGCCTTTATGCGCTTATAGTGGAAATGGGATGTCTATGAAATCCGCATTCTATCACACAGACACAAACCTTAGCACGTGCACAGAACTGTCATTACCACCAATCATGATTACTTCTTAAACGGCAACAGGCACACTAAACCATGCTACAAGCACAAACACACTCACAAGAGGCTGTGACAGAGCTGGGCAGTGCATCCAGAGGTGCAAATCGAGCTGCCAGCTAATCTGCCTCTGCAGTCTGTAATCTGTAATCTTCTTAAAACACTCACAATCTGTCCACACCACTGGGATTAGCATCTGCAGACACAACAGACACACAGACTCACACACTTTTTGCTGCCCTTACATTTGACCACAAAACGGCTGCGTGGGTTGCAGCCTGACTTCTCATCTTCCGGCAGTACTGTAAATACACCGATTTTCAGTATATAGTATACAGGTATACAATACAGTACAATACTGAGAGGTCTAAAACAATTATTGAAAAAATCTGTCTGATTAATATCTTAATATTTTATTCAAAAACTATTAATTTAATCTTACACCTGACATTGAAAAGGATTGCTGTGACATATAGGTCAATTTAATCACTGTATGTCACAGCAACCCTTTCCCTGAACTGAAGATGTGGCATTTAAACTTTTTAGTACTTGATTGAAAAATTAAAGTGGTTATGACATGGATCGATAATGTGCAGGAATGATGACCACTGGTAAATGTACTGTATTTTGTCATCAGCATGGGGCATGAAAATAATTATAAACAGTAAAGTTAGTCTAAGGCACTTTGTCACTCATTCATCGTCACAGAGGTAAATATATAACAACTGAATAACGTCATTAGGTAACGCATGGTGTAATGTTAAATTAGCATAACAGCAGCAGTGCAGATATTACTTTGAACATAGCGGTAATGAATGTTTTTGTGTAACAGTTGTCCTGCGATGACTGTTGTTGAGTCTGAAAATACTTCCACCCACTGGATCATGGGCACAACCAATCTGGCATCATGCCAACATTATGCATATCAACTTCATTGCTGACTCCATGACATAAATTATGTTTGTAGTGCTGGCCATCTACGGTACAGCCCAAAAGCCATAAAGCATGGCAAAGATGAGAGGATCCATGTTTCAAGATGGGTTTGGTGGGATTCTCACATTGAGAACAGTCTGACCCTGGTGAGCGTTAACTGGCTTTAGCCTCTCACGCATTTTCACCCGATAAGGTCACGGGGTGTCTCAGTGCTCTTCATTTATGCCCTATGGAGAAGCAGTCATCCAATGTATGGGTGAAGTTGGATTTAAACATGCACCGATCGATCGGCCTCGATTTCCTTAATTTAGGGGAATCGGCAATAGGCTGAACATTACACATAAAACTGATCTTTTCCACTGATCTCATCTACACTATATTGTCAAAAGTATTCACTCACCTGCCTTGACTCTCATATGAACTTAAGTGACATCCCATTCCTAATCTATAGGGTTCAATATGACGTTGGCCCTCCCTTTGCAGCTATAACAGCTTCAACTCTTCTGGGAAGGCTGTCCACAAGGTTTAGGAGTGTGTTTATTGGAATTTTGACCATTCTTCCAGAAGCTTATTGGTGAGGTCACACACTGATGTTGGACGAGAAGGCCTGGCTCTCAGTCTCCGCTCTAATTCATCCCAAAGGTGTTCTAGCAGGTTGAGGTCAGGACTCTGTGCAGGCCAGTCAAGTTCATCCACACCAGACTCTGTCATCCATGTCTTTATGGACCTTGCTTTGTGCACTGGTGCACAGTCATGTTGGAAGAGGAAGGGGCCAGCTCCAAACTGTTCCCACAAAGTTGGGAGCATGGAATTGTCCAAAAGGTCTTGGTATGCTGAAGCATTCACAGTTCCTTTCACTGGAACTAAGGGGCCAAGCCCAGCTCCTGAAAAACAACCCCACACCATAATCCCCCCTCCACCAAACTTTACACTTGGAACAATGCAGTCCTCCTGGCAACCTCCAAACCCAGACTCATCCATCAGATTGCTAGACCTTACACCACTGCATCTAACGCTTTGCATTGCACTTGGTGATGTATGGCTTGGATGCAGCTGCGCGGACATGGAAACCCATTCCATGAAGCTCTCTGCGCACTGTTCTTGAGCTAATCTGAAGGCCACATGAAGTTTGGAGGTCTGTAGTGATTGACTCTGCAGAAAGTTGGTGACCTCTTCACACTATGCGCCTCAGTATCCACTGACCCCGCTCTGTCAGTTTACGTGGTCTGCCACTTTGTGACTATACAGCTGACAGTTGACTGTGGAATATTTAGGAGCGAGGAAATTTCACGAATCCACTGAGCTCCTGAGAGCGACCCCTTCTTTCACAAATGTTTGTAAAAGCAGTCTGCATGCCTAGGTGCTTGATTTTATACACCTGTGGCCATGGAAGTGATAGGGAACACCTGGTTCTGGTTATTTGGATGGGTGAGCGAATACTTTTGGCAATATAGTGTATCTGACGTGATGCTGCTGGATCATGAAATTTGGACCACAGTGTCAAATTAGGAGACACAGTTGTGACATGTCTCCTAAAATATTTTCAGAAATAGATTTTGGTGGATTGTTTAGACAGAGTAACAGAAAGTTTATGAGCAGACGACCTTGTTGTCTCCCGAAACGGCATGAATTCCACGAGGGGATCCTCTCACTTAGCACTTGAATCCTCAATCAGACTGTAACACAAAGACAAATGAGAGCGTCATTACGAAATGGAATGTGGCACAATAATCGTTTCATCCCAATTATCTTTTGTCATAATCGTTGGAAGTCAAAATCAGAATTTTAAATCAGATTTGAGCACAGGCTTTGGAATGATCTCAGAAACATACTTTCACCCATGACATCTTTACCTTCACAGTGTTTTTCTCACTCTGTTCCTGCTTCTCCACCTCTACCCTGTTCCTTCTGTCTCAGCATTGTTATACCTCTCTCTCCCTCTCTTCCTCTCTCTCTGCCTGCAGTGTAGTTTCAGGGATCCTCTTGTTTCAGATGAGATGTTGATTATGGAATTCAGACTTTCGAGTCCATCCTTTTTTTCACACACATTCACATCATCATTATCAAATGTTCTTCCATTTTCTCTGACATATTGCCGTACACCTTCTCATTTCTTTCTCCAGCGAGCTCCACTTTGTGAGTGAAATCGCAAAGGTGTTCACTTTGTTAATGAGTTTTCACAGCAAACAAAAGCACTTACTTATAGCAGAACACACACACACACACACACACACACATCTAGAGGCATGTAGCACACTGGAGTCACAGCACATTAACACTTCAATTAAGTGAACGCCTTACATTCTCATTTCCCCAGAAGTCAAGATCCCTGACTGCTCCCGACCCCAGCAGTACTGCATGCTCCTTGTGATATTTTAGGTACCGGATAGAAAGCCGGCAAACAAAAGCATCATAAATTACATTTTAATTTGTGTTCACTGCCTTTCTTCCAGACTTGTACGGAGGAGCGGAGGTGCCTGGATTTGCCCCTTATTCTTTATTCAAGGAATACAATAGATAATGAATGCATGTACAGCACGGGGGGAGAAAGGAAGTGGGCTTTGCTTGGTTTGCTGGGGGGGTTGTTAGCTACACCTCCCTGTGGAGCAGCTCCACTGACTTCCACACTCACTGTCTGAGACGGCAACAAAGTTAGAGAAAGAAATAGATGGAGACAGGAATGGAAAGATGTTTTCCCCAAAGGATTTCCTCTTTATATTTCTCTTTCTTTCTTTCTTTCTTTGTCTCTCGCTTTCTTTCCATCTGTGCTTTTCCCTGGCTGCTCACTAATGAATTTTTAACTGTCTTGTGATTCTCCCCTTTGTCGCTCTCTCTTACTCTGTCTGTTTGTAAAGATTAGCCACAATTCAATATCCATCATTAGCTACGGTGTTCACTGCACCTAATTCACTCTGTGTTAGGTGACATATTGCACTTCTTCTCAGTCATGTGGAAGTGACGTAGCCTGTCTTGTCTTGCTTTGAAAGACAAAGTTCTGGTAATCAAATTCAGTTTTTCATAGGTGGTGACAGAGCTGCTGAACATCTGTTAACGTAGATGAAACATAGAGGGGGGGGGTGAAGCGAGTGTGGCACCTGTGTCCAGGACAGAAGAGCTGTCCGTGGGCCGGAACCACGTTTTGAGCTGCCTCCCTGGAGCATCTGGTGCCCGGCTCGTGCTGCACTAACCGGGCTTAGAGGAGCGGGTTGGCCCCCAGATGCTGCTGCATTCAGTCCGCTGAGCTCACACTGTCTGACACCCATACGTGGCTCACATACGCCTCTGCACACATTTTCAGTCATTTAAAAGAGTTGTGTTCTCCTGCTCATGGCTCTCAGCACTTTTGTGATCACATGGTGGAGTTTTATGTGGTTTCATGGGTCATGAATTCGACTCCACCCATAAACCAAGTTAAGTTTCAATTAAAATAGAAACATAAAAATGATCAAGTAACAATAGAAAACCTCTGAGGCTTCAGTTTTAGCTTACTGCGCTCTATCTGGAGCTGATATTTTACAGAACATTTCAGGCAGAGCACCTTTTGTACCTGCACTATACATGTAAATGCCAAACAAAGCTGTGTCATTTCTTTTTTTTTTTTTGGAACTTTTATTAAATGAAATTACAAAACAACACAAAACATCATCTGTCCTGGGAATGGGCCTAGCATCACAACAGAACAATCAAGGTTTAAACCTCACTTCCAATGAGACTGATCACCGGTCCCCATCTTCTCTCAAAAGTTGAAGTCTTCAACTGCAATTGTGCCGTTAACTGTTCCATCAAACAAACTTGTTTTATTTTTTGCCTCCATTGCCCAACCGTAGGGGATTCCGGTTTCAGCCAAAATACAGTTATCATTTTTCTTGCCATCATCAGAAGGAGATATAGTATGAATTCCTGGTCACGGGATAGTCCATCTGGAAATATGTCCAGCAAAAATAGCAAGGGGTCCATAGGGAGGTTCACTTTAAGTAAATTATCCAAAATGCCCTTTACATCATTCCAGAAAGGTTTCACGATGGGGCAGTCCCAAAATATATGTGTTTGATCACCAACAAGGTCACAGTTTCTCTAGCATTTGTTGCTAACACCACTTTTAGAAAGGAAAGATTTTACTGGAGTTCTGAAAAATCGTGTTTTAAACTTCCAGTCAAATTCCTTCCACAAATGACTCCCCACCCCCCTGTGACATTCAGAGCAAACATTTCCCCAGGTATCATCATCCAATATTACATTTAATTCCAGTTCCCATTGTTGTTTTATGTGCTGTGTATTATCTGATGAATCTAACAACATCTTCTGATATATCAAGGACACTTGTTTTTTCATTACACCATCATTTTCATTCAAATTGATAAAATGTCTTTCTATATTTGTTGGTTCTCTTCTGATGTCTTCCCAGTCAGCATGTTTTGTTATGTAGTGTCTTATTTGTAAGTACCTATAGTGGTCGCCTGATGGTAGGTTAAATTTGCTTTTCAGTTGGTCAAAAGTTTTAAATATGTTACCCTCAAGTAGCTGGTTGACAGTAATTAGTTTTCTCTCAGCCCACCGAACAAAACCCCCGTCCGCTAGGGATGGAAGGAACTCAATATTCCCACTGATTGGCATAGCGCGGCAGAGGGACACTTTTCCTTTTAAATGTTTTTGGACCTGGTTCCAGATTTTTAGTGTATGTTTAACCCATAGATTTGTGATCTTTATTTTTTTCTGAGATTGCAGGCTACAAAACGGGAGGCGCGAGAGAGAGACCCCCGGCATTGACTCCTCCTCCAAAGACACCCATTGTGAATCTGGATCACGAATGATCCAGGGTACCATTGCTTTTAATTGGGCAGCCCAGTAATACAGTCTAAAGTTAGGCAATATTAAACCTCCGTTTTGCTTATTGGACATAAAGATTTTAAGACGTACTCTTGGTCTTTTGTTTTGCCAAATAAATTTTGATATTAATTTTTCCAATGATCTAAAAGCAGACTGTGATATAAAGACCGGAAGACTTTGAAACAAGAATAACAGTCTAGGAAGTACATTCATTCTTATACATTCAGTTCTTCCCGTTAGAGAGAGTGGAAGTACATCCCATTTATTTAGATCTGTTTTAATTTCCTTAAACAGTTTATCATAATTAGATGAAAACAGCTGTGTGGTCTTGGGGGTGAGGATTACACCTAAATATCTGAACCCATGTTTACAATGTCTGAACGAAACTATGTTATCCAACTGTGATGGCCAGTTCCCTACAATCATTAAAGCTTCAGATTTATTGGTGTTAACTTTGTAACCTGATACTGTACTATATTGTTTAAGGGTATGAAGCAGAGCAGGAACCGAAGTAATAGGATTCTCTAAAAATACTAAAATATCATCTGCAAAGAGAGACAGCTTGTGTTGGGCGTTGGTTTCATCTCTTATTCCCTGTACGAGAGGGTTGGATCTGATCAATTCGGCAAGCGGTTCTAAACTGAGATCAAATAATGAGGGAGAGAGGACTTCACCCTGTCTTGTGCCGCGCCCCAGTGGGAAAAAATCTGAGCAGTGACCGTTGACCCTCACTCGTGACCTGGGGTTTTTATAAAAAGGTTGGATCCATTTAATAAATGTGTTATTAAAGCCCATATGTTTAAGAGTTTGTTGTAGAAAGGCCCAATCCACTCGATCAAATGCCTTCTCGGCATCCAAGCTAATAAACATTGATGGGGTGTTCCTTTTTTGTGCAATAGTTTGAAGATTTAAGGCCCCTCTAACATTATCAGCCCCCTGTCTTTGTGCGATAAAACCAGTCTGATCCGGTTTTACCAATTTCCTTATATGATTTTGGATTCTGTTAAAGCTGTGTCATTTCTTTGTTCCTTTTTCAATATAGACAAACTGATTATTTATGAGAGGAAAATGAACTGTAGCTGAAAAGAGTGGGAGCTCAGAGGAGGTTAAGGCTGAAGTGAGTAATAACTGAAGCTTCTCCATGTCAATGGTGCTGCAGTGCCGTGAGTGGCCATTTCATTGCTCGGCCATTTATCCTTCACACTGAGTCGTCAATGGCCGCATTTAAGAGCGCACACGCATTTGTGCACATTTATAAAACGTGGACACACACTGCTACTTTCTTTGTCCATCACACTACCTCCCACTGTGCATGCTACACACACACTCTTCTCGTCACTCTGGCATGCCTTTAGAGCAGTGGGGAAGCAGATTGAATGCAGTCTGTAGGCCATTTTTTTGGACCCACTGTGCACAAATCATTCACTTTGACTTGTGCAGCCACCACTGAGAAACAGCAGCCAGATCATAAATGAACAGGCCTAATAATTTTAAACTAGTTTGCACTCAGTGGACACTATATCATGCCATCAGTGATTATACGTTTGCACCAAATTTGAATAATTTCTTCTTTGTCCCATTGCTAGCTGTTTTTCTCTTCTTGAGATTTAAAGTTCTGCCTTATCATTAGGGCAGCTTTCATACGATTGCATTGTATTTCGAGGGGTTGCGGAGTATATATACACCAAATACAAAGTCACGCAAAGATAAAGATTATCCCATCTATCTCCATGGATGAAAGTAATCACAATCCATATGCAGTGAGTAGGGCTGGACTGCACTGGAGTAGTGGAGTGTACATGTGTTCAGGAAATTGTGTTGATACAGGTATCACAATGTATTTAGGTAATATCTATCATATTTTTGTTATAATAGGTACTTCTACAACACTTTGACCTACTATTGTAGTACATTCTGTAGTTCAATATTACATGTTGCATTTGCAAGTAACAACCAGATATGTACACATTTGCACCAAAAAATGTATATACTAGAAAAGCACTCAGAGAGTGCAGATCTCCGCCAAGGCAGCATTCTGAGAGAGCGGATACTCCTGCAAGCCCACAATGCCTAAGAGTGAATATGTTGATTTTGACGCACCTTGGAACCCACATTTAACATTATATTCACGTGAATATCATGTACTTTTTCATTTATTATTTCTCTATTTCATATTTTGTCACATTTGAATTTGAATTTTGAAAAAGACCAAAATACCAGTAAAACTTTGCAAATACAATATGAGAATTCTTTTCCAGATATTTTGAGACCGGTTGCATTGCTCTAGCTCCTTCTTACATGAAGTTATGGTTAAAAATTCATATTTGACCTTGGTGACCTTGACCTTTTACTGATCTTGACCAAACTGAATCAGTGACTTCTGGATTCCTATATTAGTTTATTTATCAAATTAGGTGACGATTCGCTGAAAATTGTACACCCTGGAGCGTTCAGAAATATGCGAAATCCCCCATACACTACTATGGCGTGACCTTTCATTTGACCTTGATCACCTTGAATCGGAACCGTTCACCACCAAAAATGAATCAGTTTTAAGTTAGGCCACTTCTGACCAACTGTGAGAATTTCGTTAAAATCTGTCCATAACTTTTTGAGTTATTGCTATGAGGTCCCCTTTCATTTGACCTTGATGACCTTGAATCGGATCCAATCACGACCAAAAACTAATCAGTTTTAAGTTAGGCCTCTTCTGACCAACCCTGAAAATTTTGTCAAAATCCGTCCACAACATTTTGAGTTATTTTGCAAAACATCAAATCAATAAACAAATAAACAAACCCCTTGGCAGAGGTAATAATGCCGTTAATGCCAACGCCTTTCTAATGACCCAACACGCTGTATATCCCTCCAGTTTGTGGTCTTTTATTTTACCCACTTTTAAATGTTGTTTACTGGCATCCGTGTAAGAGGATTTGACCCGCAGACACATAAATACACATTAGGAACACAGATAAAATGAATTGCTCCTCGCTTAACTGCTGGGATTTTTCAGCTCAGTTCAGTCCAGAGATAGTTAGTGCGGCTTTGTGCTTCAGATTGAGCTGTGAAAGTGGAGCTTTACTGCTAGTAAGGATGTATTTATTAGACAAGCATTTAGAGAACATAAAATACAGCTGTACCATCTATTTTATGAAAGCCTTAAGTAGCTTAAATCTACATTAAGCAATTTTTGATTACTTGTGGGTAGAGGATCCCAAAACAAGCCTTTCAGTAAGGAGCTTTGATAATGTATCAGCCTATCAAGTTCTCATGGCTAAGCCTGTGGCTGTTAACAACCAGTTGCCTACTAATCCAGCAGAAACACAACAGTGTGAACATCCCATTGCAATCCCTGTTCTCTCCACCTGTTCAATGCAAATCTGGTGTCTTTTCCTTATGTGACCCTCTAATAGCTGAGAATAAGTCAGTGCCTTATGTTTACCATTAACTTAGAATAGAATAGAATAGAATAGAATAGAATAGTTTTTTTTAAATTTATCCCCCATTGGGGGAAATTCACTTGCCACAGCAGCTTTGACAAAATACAGACAAATTACTGTAATGAAAAAAACAATATACAGCAGCAAAAGACAATAATAGAATAAGAAGTAATAGTAATACAATATGGACTAAATAGAAAAGCAGGGAATACACACACACACACACATATATATATATATATATATATATATATATATATATATTTGTGATTGCAATTAAATGAAATTTTTAGATGACTGGGCTTGTCTTTTTGGATACCATTTCACTCTGAACTCGTGAATAAGAACTGATTGTACTACTACAGTGAGACTCCTCAACAGGTCCAGATATCTGCCGCAGAGCCTTTGAACAGCTCACATGATGCTTGAGTGAGAATTAGCGAGCACAGAGCCAACACTGATTTACTTCTGATCTTGGGCTTTGGTTGTGGAGGTCTGCGAGCAGGAAATCAAGGCTAAAGTTGCGTAGTGTGAACTGAGATTTGGTGTAAAAAAAAAATGGGACTGGAATGCCAAATACAAGGGATTTAAAGATCCAGCAATCCAAGTGTGTGTGTGTGTGTGTGTGTGTGGGTGTGTGTGTGTGTGTGTGTGTGTGTGGTATCAGCCTTTCAGTCAGGGGTCTTCTTTAAGGACGAATGGAGGGTCCAATCACCTGCTCTCAGGTCATTTGTGCTCCTTGATCGAGTTCCACTGAGCATACTGACACACTCTGCTGGGCTCATACTGTGACACACACACACACACACACATACACACACAGTCAAATGACGAAGAGGACATATAACTGAAGGGTAAATTATTTTTTTCATTATAAAAGTGCTTTTCATGGCCCCCTTACCCTTAGGTCATGACCTATCTCCCTCTCTTTTTTTGCTCTCTCTCTCTTACACACAAACACAAACACATCTACTTAAGTCACTTTTGGGGTATTTAGGTATTTTTACGCCCCCTTTGGGGACAAATTTTGATTTCCTAAAAACTTACCCTAAGCCTAACTACAACAACTAATCCCCCTAATCCTAACCCTAACCCTAACATCAACCTTACCCTAACCCTAATCACTGACCCAAAATCAAGGTTTGAACAATTGGGGACATGGATTTTGTCCCCAATCGCACATGCCGTCCCCAATATGTGTGACCCCCTCCATTCGATATCTGAGCATTAAGATAGGCAGCCTCAATTAGCTGGATGTGCTTTCAGATAATGACTCTTCTCTAACCACAGCAGTCTCAGCTGATGACTGTGATAAGTAATTTTTGGGAATGAGGGTGTTAAACGGACCACCCATTCAACCATGGGGCCATGCTCACTCTGTGTGTGTGTGTGTGTGTGTGTGTGTGTGTGTGTGTGCGCCCATAATGCTGCATTAATGGGATAGGCAAGATTCAAGAGCTGCAGGATTAAATGACTGTGAACTGATTTGATGGTTTCAATCACACA
Source organism: Synanceia verrucosa (assembly GCA_029721515.1). NCBI lineage: Eukaryota > Metazoa > Chordata > Actinopteri > Perciformes > Synanceiidae > Synanceia > Synanceia verrucosa. The sequence continues at coordinate 8,016,902 of CM056558.1, forward strand.
TACCCTTAATAGCCATGCCTGGAGCTGACAGAAATATTTGGCGGGGGCTTTTTTTGAAGTTGACAATATGATGTGGGTGAGTGGACCTCCATATTTGGTGTGTGTCTGTGATTTCAAATAGCACACATGCTATTTTCTGCACATTACAGCTCCCCATTGCTTCAGCTGTACTGAAAAAGGAACACTTCTAAAGTGAGCTTCTCTTCGTTTCCCTTCCCATATTTGCCCATGTGACTGTATGAATCTAACTAGACAGACCAGGCATAGTAGAGCTGTTCTCTTCAGCTTGGCCCATATCTGTAAGGAATGTGTGTCGAAATAAAAAATGAAAAGTGGCATAAAAATTTGAAGAATAAGCAACTATTTGAGGCATGTATTTAAAATGGAGTCATTCAGAAGAAGAGGAGGGAGTGAATGACAGAGGAATAAAGAGAAAGCAGCAGGAAGTGAGGTGAGAAATGGATGTGATAGCCCACTGTGGCTCAGTGAGTCCTGCTGTTATTAGTCATACTACATGCTGCTGTGATTGGCTCAGCTCCCCTCACCCAGCTCTCGCCCGCACCTAGCCACCTGGCATGTGCATGTGCCCCCACGCGTTTGTGTGGCTGTCTAATGGGTTTTAGAGCTGGCGATGAGTCCGCTGTCTCACCTTTTCCCCTCTCTGGAGACTCTCTGCTCGCCTGGAGAAAACACTCTTTTACCTTGGCCTTTGCTGTAAATCGCCCCTCAAATGAGTTCTTACTGTGATCCCCTCACGCAGCCTTGGACCAGAGCTCTCTTGAGAGAACACCTTAATGATCCCCAGTTTGGTAAACGGAGGCTTGAGGGATGAATGGAAATGTGTGCTGAAGGGAATATTTGAAGCCTGTATTGTCTATCAGGTGGCCTTCCCCGAGAGTGGACCCCTTCACCAGAGTGGATTGACCTTGGCAATTTATTACCTGCACCACTGATAGCCATCACATCTCAGCCTTCAGGGACACGCACGCAGTAATAATATCACAGCATCCCCATACAACTGGCTATATCACGGCCTGCCTGCTGAGTCCACCTGTGTGCTTTATTAAATGACGGACTGGGTGGTGCTGTGGCTTCATCTATAGATTTCTGTGCAATGTACTGTCTCCTACTGTGGGTCTATGATTCATTACAATATGATCCTGTACCCACCCCATCTCCATCAGTGGCTCAGTGGACTCTTTCCTGATCCTCCTCCTCCCTTCTTATCTTTCTTCTTTCAACCATTCCTTCCTGACAGTGTTATAAGCTCTCTTTGCACTCCATCATGTCATTCTGGTGGCAGTTTTACATGTTGGTCTCAAGTTTGATTCAGCCCCAGAGTCACTTTCCATAAAAACACAGGAACAGTAATCCTATTCTGTAACATTTTTGTGACATCTCCACCAACAAGTCTGCATTGAGTGCTGTCACGTTAAAATAAAGGCTACAACAGCAAAATACTGTGACTGAGCTGATTTAAGTTGTTGATGTACTTATCATGTCAGATACCTCTGTGGAAATGTGTTTTGTTATCCCCCCTTTGCAATGCAGGTCAACAAGGTCACAAAATATTACTTTGAAAACCAAACCAATGATCTCCAGACAGTCTGTCTTTTTAAGTTTAATGCTTTACAACATGAATAGCAAAACACTTTACATAGAATTGGAACAAATCAGGGTCAAAAATACTGTTGGACTGCATGAAATGCGCAGCATTTTTTATTTTAGCGAGTAAATGATGAGATTGATGAGAACCTTTATTAGGGGCTGATGGCAGGCCAAACGGAATGCGGCTTCAGTGGTCGCTGAGGCAAAAACTTAGGCATGGGAGGAGTTTGGTGAGCCCATGGAGAATGACTTCCGGAGTCCGGACGACTTCGAGGGTATTCAGGTCCACCATCCGGCATCTCAGGAGGGAGAAGCTGTGCACCATCAACACTGTGTAGAGTGGGGATGGGGCACTGCTGACCTCAACTCGGGACGTTGAGTCGGTGGGGAAAATACTTCAAAGACTTTTGAAGACAATGGCTCACAAGCTTTGGGTCATGACCGAAAGAACAAAATCACGGATAAAAGCAGCTGAAATGAGTTTCCCCTGCAGGGAGTCCGGGCTCTCCCTTAGAGTTAGGGTGAGAAGCTCGGTCATCCTGGACGGGCTCATCATAGAGCCACTGCTCCCCCACATTGAGAAGTGGCTCAGGCATCTGGTCAGGATGCCCCCTGGATGCCACCCTGGTGAGATGTACCGGGAACGCCTCAGGATCCCTCCGGAAGAGCTGGACGAAGTGGCTGGGGAGAGGGAAGTCTGGGCTTCCCTGATTAAGCTGCTGCCCCCACGACCCGACCCTGGATGAGCAGAAAACAATGGATAGATGGCATTTATTAGAGCACCCTATGCTCAGAACTGGGGATGACCATCCCTAGTGCTCACCATGGGCATTAATTAAAGCTTCAAAATAATTATAAAATCCATCAGTGGCGCAGCTTGTAATAGACCTGAGACCGTTTCCTTCATGCACTTATTGCAAAAGCCTCAGTATAAGGCTACTCTTTCAAAATCAAAGAATACATGCCACAAAAGCAAGCAGGAAAACAAACCAAATGTAGAATCTGTGCTCTGTCTATCGATCTCCTCCGCTCCAGCTCTTTCAGCACTATGGCCAGCTCCACACCTACACACAAGCTAGTCAATGTCAAATTACATAGCAGCAGTCAGTGGGAGAGGTCTGAACCATTATCCATTATAATTAGCACTTATTCACCTTTTCACATACACTCACTCACACATAGATGGTAACAAGCTACCATGCAAGGCACTGGTCTAACTATTCAGACCTAAAGGGGGAGGTGTGGACATGAGTGGGCTGAACTGCCACCTGAGATGTACCTGCTGAGCCACAGCTGGTACACACACTTATGGTGTTGAAAAGTCAGAGCTGGGAGTAATGTCACACTAATATCACAGTTGATCGCAATCCAGTACATCCATCCATTATCTACCGCTTATCCTCATAGGGTCGCGGGGGGGCTGGAGCCTATCCCAGCTGTCTTAGGGCGGAAGGCAGGGTACATCCTGGACAAGTCGCCACCTCATCGCAGGGCACATAGAGACAGACAACCACTCACACTCACATTCACACCTACGGTCAATTTAAATTAGCCAATTAACCTAATCCCCATGCATGTTTTTGGATGGTGGGAGGAAGCCGGAGTACCTGGAGAGAACCCACGCAGACACAGGGAGAACATGCAAACTCCACACAGAAAGGCCCCGGGCCCGGGATTCGAACCCGGTACCTTCTTGCTGTGAGGCGACAGTGCTAACCACTATACCGCAATCCAGTACAGCAAGTCGGAAAACATTAGGTTTTCTTTGGCCAGGTTAGCCATTTTTAGCAACACATTTCATCAGTATTTTGCACATAGCAACGTGTTCACAGAGAAGTTAAATGTTACTCCATGTACAAGTGAGAGAAGTGCTAATAAACATTATTTTTACTATGTTTGTAATGTTGATGTCCGGAGCTGCCAAGTTGAAAATCTGACTTCAGGGGTGTTCTAGTTGGAATTTCCAACTTGCTATTTCAAATGGAACACAAAAATTTTTATCCATTTTCATAATGGGTTAGGCTTGTGTTTGAGAGCCCAAAAGTCATTACTTTAATAGATAGGTGGACCCAGGAATGTTACAGAATTGAACAGAGATCTAGTGTGATGTGAGTGTGTCATAAGGTGTATGTTTGTGTATGTGTGTATGTATCCATCCTGTGGAGTGTGTTAGGACTAAGCCAGGGGAGTTTTCAGGGATGTAGCTGTAAATTAAGACGACAGCAGAGATGGGAGGGATGGAGGATAGGAGGAACACTTCCAGGTGTTGCAGAGCGTTTAATCACTCACCTGTGAGACTAATGAGATGAGCCGGCGGACCGCTCACACTCATACACACCTATATGTATTTGCTCGCACACACACTCGTTGACTGGTGGGACTAATTACCCAAACTTCACCAAGGCGAACATAGGGCAGCTGGTTAAAGCTCCAAACACACATACAAATAGGTGACAGCTTGCTGCCGCCTCTCCCTACTCATTACACCACTCATCTCCTCCCTTCTTGCCCCGTCACAATGTGAAGGAGACAAGGAAGGAGGCGATAAAGAGTGGTAGCTAGTAGGTCAGGAGGCAGATAGGCTGAGGCAACTATCCTCTATGCAGGCCGTGGCTGCAGGCCGTGGCTGCAGGCAGCGCTACAGGTAACAAGCACATCAGTCACATACACAGCGCACCTGTTACTGTACAGATGGCGAGCCCTGGGAGAGAGGCAGCCAGAGCAATGAAGAAAGATGAGCCATCAGAAGGAGGGGGAAACACAGAGGAGGAGAGACAAAGGAGAGGGGAGGAATGATATTTTTCATGAGTAGATGAGGTGAAGGAGATCGAGGAAGGGGAGGCTGGTGGTGTGAGGTCAGGTGGGGCTGCACCTGTTTGTGTAACGCCATGGCAACAAGGGAGTAATAAAGGTGGAGGGAAGAGGCAGGAGGAGGTACAAAGTGGGACTTCCTCACCTGTGTCCTCTGGCCTGATCTTTTATAACATTATATACACACGTCCATCGTTTATTATCTCTTTTTCTTTTTTTAATCTCTTTTTTGTTCAACATCACATGAGAAAAATCCTCTTCATTACCTGAATCCTCATCAGAGACACTGTAATATTCTCCAAAGCACTCTCTGCTCTTGAGATCTGCCATTATAATTTGGGCCTCTATAATCAAAGAATAAAGGTTTTTAATTCTGTGTATGCTTATGTGCATGTGGTAGTGCCGCCAGCTACATATTTTAATCTCTTGTCTATTAGCATATTCAGAGTCCTCCTTTAGCTGGTGCAGGCATCTGATAGGCTAATTTCACAGCCCCGCTGGCCTTCATCTCGCTCCAGGAAGTGAAGAGGATTGGATGTCTTGGGAGTAAGATGAGATGAGACAAAGAAGTGGTCCTGCCTTTTCTGTCTCACTCGCTGTCTCAACTGATCCAGCTGAATTGTGAATGAGCTAACGGTATAGTTTGGAAAATCAGAGTCTGGTGGAGGTCTGCTGTTATTGGTATAATTTTAGCTGTTGTCTTTTGGTGAGTTTTAATTAGTAAGCAGGTATCACATTAGATAAATTGACCTTTATAGTCTGGGAACCGTGACCCTCTACATTTTCTCCACAGCAACATGTTAAAATGATTTTATAGAGAGAAGCTCTTTAAGAATGCTTGAAATTCTTCACATTTGCAATATTAAGATGCATTTTTAATAACCGTGTTGATTCTTTTCCCTCCGATTTTCCAGTTACTTTTATTTCAACAACCCAAAGGAACCCTCGAGCGGCTTCAGTTCTCTCTAAAAGCATTACTCCAGCATTCATTTTTCTGTAAATACTTTTTCTGTCTTGTTCAGTAACTCCAATGTTGCAGGAATTGAACATGATATTTCACAAGACGTTTATGAATGTTGACTAGATTTCTTTCATGTTTAACCACATAATATCAGTAAGACAGATTTAGCACAGACGGTATGTTGCTTAAAACATGACTGCTTCTCTTCGATGCTTCTGATCCCGTCTGCCTCACGAACAGAGAGGAATCTCAGATTCACCTATAAAGCCAGCTCTGAAAATACAATCTCTGTGTGTTTGGCAATGGGCAGTTTGTGTGTGTGTGTGTGTGTGTGTGTGTGTGAGAGAGAGAGAGGGAGAGAATCAGATTGCCTATTCCAGTCACACAGATAGTCTTTCACTCTTCAGCCTGTGACAGCACATTTCCTTCCCTCTTCATGCTGGTTGCCTCTTCTCTACCAGCTCCCCTCCTCCTAGTCCTCCTACCCTCTTTCTCTCAAATGCAAATTAGCTTTTCTTTGGCATGACAGGGATTTGCACATAACATAACCTACAGTGCGGTAATAACAGTGTTATTCTTGTTGTTCTTTGTCTCTTTTAATCCCAGCTGCCTCTTTCACTTTTGCCACAACTCTCTTCCTCTCCGGCTCCCTCTTTTCTTCCTCTTCCTCTATCCCTGTCCTCCTTTTTATTTTCTGCACAGCTCCCCCCGGCCCTCTCTGTGCTGGTGTATGTATCGGTATCATTAGCAGCTGCTGCACTATGATGGATGACACTAAGAGGCTGGGCCTTGACGGGGTGGGACGCTGCTTTAGCACACCATCATTACCTGCACCACATACGCATGCACACACACACACACACACACGCACACAAAAGCATGAATGTATCACACTGATGCTGAGTGTGTGTACCTGCACCAAAGTGCATTTACAAAGAACAAAATGGCATCATTCAGATGTCTGCTCATAGATGGAAATGTGACTAACATCTCTCCCTTCTTTCTCTCTCTCTGCTTCAAATGCACACATACAAACACACACACATCCCTCCTCTGAGTTGTAAGAGGTTTGTATTGACTCGGAGCCCCACAGGGAAGAGAATGCCAATAGCCCCTCTGCTCCCTGTGCGAGTTCAGACAGACCAGCAGTCCAATAGACCATAGGGTGCTAAAAGGGTCTATTTCAAGAGCTGGCTGAAAGTTCCACCTTCAGGAACTTTCACAGACTCCATTTGCAGCATGAGATTTTTTGCACATTGCCATGGTGTGCGTGCACTCATGTTTGTGTGTGTGCGTGTGTCTGGCTGGAAATGTTTGCGCAAAGTTCAAAGAGTTTGGAATTCAGAAATGGAAATTATGCAAATTGCGTCCTGAGCCTGACAATCCCGTGATGATTCACCCAGAGTCTGTTGATGACATCAGAGAGTGCCGTCTTTATCTGGGCTTAGTGTGTGTGCGTGTGTGTGTGTGTGTTTTTGAGATAATGATGGGTGGACACAAGTAGAACAACAAACTGTTATGTTGTTTATTGTGAGAGAGGCTACCTTACTGTGCCTCACACTGTGCTGTCGCTGTAGTGTGTGTATGTGTGTGTGCAGGCTGATCATGTTGTCAGAGTCCATAAGAAATAACAGGGCCTTATTAAACAGAGACACTCAGTAAAGATTGATTCTGTTTGGCTGTCCGTGTTTTAACTGGGAGGGCAGGCGACTGTGACAGTGTGCGTGGGCGATTAGACACACGGGCAGGAGGCAGGAACTGTGACTGACTGATGGCCGCTAGTGGCAGGAGGCTGCACGGGGAGAAGATGTACTCGTATCCCCCTGGAATTTCTCCCAAGGGCTGATTGAACCTAGACATTCCCTCTGCTGTGTGGCTGGGCTCGGAGGACAGACGTGGAGAATCTGTTCCTCCCCCTGCAGCACAGACAGACCAACAGACAAAGTTTGAAGCCATTGATGAAGCTCACCCGTTGGCTTCTCCAGATGTGTGTCTCGGTACAAGTCGCTGGCAGCGAGCTGCTCAGGCAGGGCACGCCAGCGGCTTTCAAGTGAAGAAGTTTGGGGCTGTTATTGTTGAAGGTTTAGCCTAAAGCATCCTGAGCTTCTTTTACGCCATTCCTCTGCCATCCAGTCCTTCCCCTCTTCATATCTCCTCTCTCCTTTTTATAAGCATGCACAGAGCAGTGTGATATTTTCCTCTCAGAGGAACCAAGCACCACATCCTTATAGAGACATGAATATACATTATATGTTTGTATGTTTGTGTTGTTGCTTTTCTTAGTGACTTGATTGTAGAGAAAATAATTGTCTGGGAATGGGAAAGGGATGCACGATAGCCATTCTGATGAAGGATTAAGGCTGTCAAAATTGTTCAAAATGTTAGGTTTGAATGATTCAAATACTTTTTTTGTGAATTATAGCCATTACACATGTCCTTACTGGCCACTCACTCATTCATGAAGTTAAAGTGAAGAGTAATGTATATGATACCTCCTTATTTCACAAAAAATAGGGCTGTAAGCATAACGCATTAATTGCAATTAGATTCTTACACCTTATCTAACAGATTTAAAATATCACCAAAATATTTCAAAGCACTATTTTGGAGTATGCAAGTCACCACAGACCTGTGGATGATGGGTAGCAACTGACTTCAGACCAGTCAATGTCATGGAAGACTCTGGTCTAATAGATACTGCACACTGGTTGATGTGTTTAATTGCTAGGGCTGGGTACCGAACTACCGATTCTTTTGTAGCACCGACAGAAAAAGCTCAAATGCTTTCGGGTATCAAAATTTGATAGTTTTTCGGTGCCAAATTCTAATATTCAAGTGTCTGTGAACCATGTGTGCAGATGGTGGTGGGGCGGTGGTCCCCACAGGTTCATAGTGACACAGATCCGTCCCTCCACTTTCCCAGCATAAGGGAAATATTGAGAATGATATTGAGAAAAGTCCAAATTAGACAAAAGTAATCTACTGAGGTATTTGAAAAAGTATCATTCTGGAACTGGTATAGAAACAAAGGTACCGAAATTGGCATTGTATCAAAAAATTTGAATGACACCCAGTGTTTTGGTCCTTTGATGGTCTGGCGATCTGTCCAGGGTGTCCAACCCAGTGTCAGCTGGCATTGGGTTCAGTCTCCCACAACCTTGAATAGGATAAGCAGCAGTTACCAGAGGATTAGTGCATAAAAATACACTGTGTTTGTATTTAGACTATACGTTGATAGTCCGACCAATACATATTACAGATCTATTACCAGCAATCTCTTTCTCTCATGTCTATGTAAGGCAACACAAGGACACATTGCTGTGGCTGAGAACCGATAAAGGAAACATAGAATCCTCACAGTGACTTTGACAAAGATACCGTATTGAATGTGGATCAGCCGCATCACTTATCCACTTAAAAGGTCAGTACAGGCACCTATACGGCTCCAACATATTGAATCCCTGAATGAACAATGGGCATCACAGTGATGCTACAGTATAGTTTAACAGTGCTGTCTCATAGTTCAAGTTTGAATCCATCTGTCATGTGGAGTTTACATGATGTCCCCAACTCTGAGTACCCATCAGTGACTGCCAACCAATCATTACACTGTAGGTGGGACATCATTTTCCTTCCTAACTACATCTACAATTGCAACAAAGAAATTGTAACAAGTACAGATTTGATCGATGCAGCCATACATGTTGTTGTTGTAAGTCAGTTTGTGGTCAGTTGTTCAATAACTGCCATGTTGAATGAAAATTCAAATCACACTACACAGGATGGAAGTGTGTTATAGATGATGGAAGGATGACAGTTCATTTTCCACATGTATTGCAAAAGTGTATGTGCCTAAGTGGCTCCTTGATTATATAATGTACGACCCTGTACACTCTGTTTGTTCTTTATTTGTGTGACACCGTGTCTGTAGCTAATGATGCAGAAGCAACAGTAGTCCTTTTTTTTATTTCCTCTTCATCTGTCTATGTCATCTCTGTGTGTCTGCCATCAGAGCCACAGTCAGAAAAGCCTGTGGTATATCTGTGTGTGTGTTTGTGCAACAGCACTGTGCAACACCATGATTAAGTGTTTTGAATAATTGATGATTGCATCCCTAATTAAGTCTCAGTCTCTTGCTCCGGCAGAATCCGGCTCTATTTTTATGTACCAGAATCCTCCTCTCTCCTCTTCCATGCCACAGTAGCAGATCCATCTCTCACTTTGGGCTCTGCTGATGGGGTCCAGCGGGGCTGTGGGGGAATCTAAATCATATTGAGTAGACATTTTTAACAGGCCGACAGCATGATGGGCTGGATCAGTGAGGATTATTTCCCAGTGCAAAGAGCGACCCCTGGCTTTAGTGTCGCCGGAGATACACTGATTGCAACCAGCCAAATTGAACTCCATTCCTTGTATTTATTGTCCTTCCCTGTAGGCTTAATTCACCTTCCACTGATGCATAAAATTAAATAACTAAACTCGCCATGAAAATAAATATAAATGGTATTTATTTCTGAGGAGTCTGGTGTGTTTCTACTGTATTTGTACCATTTGCCACATATACAACTGTACATGAAATTTATATAATGCACCTGTTAAAATTATATTAAGGCTTAAAGTTAGATAAGGGTGTGGTCATTTTGTGTGATAGGTGGGAGCTGTACCAGATCACTAGCCACTAGCTGTCTGCTCTGCTATGCCACACAGGATGCCTAAGCTCCACCGGTGAGCCACCTCTTAGCTCATTTTTTTGATTAGCCGGGAGTTAGGCTTTGTTCTCACTGCCAAGATGGCAATGGCTGGAGCTGCCCACTTTGAGTCTCCCAGTGCCTGTGGGTGATGTCACAGAAACTACATCCATATTTTGCATAGGCTGACATTGATTCAATACATTTTAAGAGATGAACAGGAGAAAGGCTGCAGCAGAACTGAATAAAAAAACGGCATGACTTGCACCCCAAATGCAATGCTGGAGTTCAGAAAATTTGTTAATGGGGAAGATGAGAGCAATGCTCACTGATGTAGTAGAACAGTAGAGTGGGTTTGATGTAGGCAGCGAGGAGACCAGACTGACTGACAGACAGAAATGTTGAATCAAGAGTACGGGTTTGTTAACAGAGGCATATTCACAGCCTGTCAGCAAAGCCACAGCTTCCACTCTGCATCAAAAAGAAAGCCTAATACACATAGTTGAGCACAACCAATTTGCATTTTATCACATTAACAAGGCAGAGGACACACACACAAACATGCACACAGGAGGGTAGGTGCAGGGAGAACAAGATTCGTTTTCATCTATTTCCCCTTAAAACATGAGAAAAGAGGAATCCCCATAGAGAGTGCAGCACTTTGATATCTACAACCCCCCTGTCTGTAAATAGGTTAGGAGAAGATGATGATGTGAGGTGTGTGCTATTCTGTGTGCGTGCATTTTTTTGTGTTAATTTGCGATCTGCACGTGCATGTGTGTATGTCGTGTTGTGAGGTATCCTATTTCTGGCAGGTGTGTGTGTGTGTGTGTGTGTGTGTGTGTGTGTGTGTGTGTGTGTGTGTTTACCTTTTCCTGATGAGGCCTCTGCTGAATGTTCCTTCTAGGCACTCAGGCAGGGAGCCATGTGGAGTACCTAGAGCAGCTCAGAGCCCTGTGTTTCCATGTTTCCCTCCTGCAGTGTGCTGTTGTGCTGTTGTGCTGGCTGGTGGCCTGGCCGACTGCCTGCTGAACGAGCTGCACTGCTGTTCTTATAGGCCTCCAGGCTTCCTGCAATAGCTGGTGCTTTATCCACTAGACAGCTGCAGTAACAATTCGGAGGTGTTGTTTGTATGTGGTACAGATGTAACCACTGAAGTCAGATTTTTATTTTTCTTGCTTCTACCTCATAAGGGATTGTCTGAACTCTAGCACTGCTGATGTTGTGTAATGACTATTTAGATCAGTGTCATAAAGGCCTCTTTGACCACAAGCCAGGTATAATTACACTTTAGTTGTACTGCGGTGTGATGGGCTGTGATCAGCCAATAGCTGCATTGACCTATGATGTTGTGCCAAATTGTTACAGTATACACCCTCAACCATACCGTGCAAATGGAATGTGTGGTGGTACAGGTGGTGAGAGGTTTTTAAAGGCGGCCTATCATCCCCGTTTTCAGGTTCATATCAGTATTTTGGGTTTCTACTAGAACACGTTGTCATGCTTCGGCAATGTACAGGTAATGCTCAGGCTGTGAGTGGTAAATACTAATGAGCCTGCATGTGACATAGGAAGAGGAGCCAAATCTGAATGGCTTGTCGAATTTCATTTCAACAGATCAGTTTTTTGATCTTGACAGCGCACAAACTGACTGGGTAGTCTTATTTCACACCTTGTGAGTTGGCAGGAACTCCACTAATAAAGTGAGTTTTTCATGTATTGAGCTAGAGATTATTTTGACAATTATATTTGTTCTATTGATCAATTAGTTATTTGGCCCTTATAATGTAAAATAGGATAGTGAGATAAGATAGGATAAAATGTTGATCACAATTTCCAAGAATGACTTTAAAAATGATTAACAATTTTCTGTTCATCAACAACTAGCTCTTAATTACAAACAATAAACAATTATTGTGCTTTAACATAGCTGTGTTTTGATTATAGAAATATAGAAATTTGTTGAGGTACAGTACTTCCCCATAGCCTGTGTATTAGACCACAGTAGTGGTCGGTACACTGCCAATTAGTAGAAGCAGACAGCAGTCTCGACAGTCACACAATAACACAAACTAACAAACTAAGCACCTTCCATGCTCTGTGAGGTAAAATTACTGTTTTTGTCAAAGGAGTCTGGTGGTTTTGAAGCAAGCGTAGATAAACAGCTTCCATTCCTGTCTGGCAGCAAGATAAAGTAGGGTGGTTAATATATGTTTAACTGCTGCCTGGCCACAGCAGTGCATTGCTAATTGGGGGCGTGCTCTGGGTAATACACTGACTAGAAGAACCTCAATCAAGCCAGCTTCAAAACATTAAAGATCCCTTCAAAATCTTTGTTCCAGTCATTCTGTTTTATAGCAGTGCCTGTAATCCTCATCATTTATCAAGCACACTTTGCTCTGTGCTGATCTCTTCAAAAAATGACATTGCGCCTCATCTATTATTGGCGGACTATAAATTGAAGTGCAGCGGTTATCTGGGTGTGACACTGAACTTCAACCTTCAGCTCAGTTTCCTTTCCTCATACCTCCTTCCCTTCTCTCTCTCTTTCTCTCTCTCTCCCTCTCATGCTCACACACTCTTTAGTTAATCTTTCACCCTTCCTGCCATTCACTTCTCTGCCTCTTCCTGAGTTGGTCAGACTAGTGGAGTTAAGTGGACACCGTACAGCATTTTACATACTGCAGATCATAAACTGGTAGGTCTCAGTATGTTCATATCCTTATTGCTATGCTTGTTGCCGAGGCACACTTGTGTTTTCTCCAGAGAGAACACACTTTGATTGACGTTTATTATTTCACTCTTTGGTTTGCCAGCACGATTTATCAGTTGGCATTTCAAGGTGCGTTTAACCATCTCGCCGTCTAAATCTATAGGAGTATTTAATTGTGTCTGGTTGTTAGTAGTGTATATAGTCTGAAGACAGATTGATCATTTAGCATTCAGACATCTGAACAATGACAGAGTGTAGCATGGATAACCTTTCATACCTGCAGTCGTGGTTATTCATCAACGAGTACAGCTCAGAGGAGCAATGTGTTGCTGATAAGGGCTCTGCGTTGGTTCAAGACACAAAGGTAGTGTTAGTGGGGGGGAGGTAGAAGATGGACAGAGCAAAGGTACTGTCGAGGTGGATTCTATGATTAATCATTATTGAGATGGCTGGAGAGCTGAATGAGTAGAGCTGCTAATCTAACTGTGAGCCTGATGGACAGAACACAATTACTCTGAGAGTGGGAGGTGGGAGAGAGAGGAGGGTAAAGAGACAGCATCCTTTTTCTCTGCTTTTCTTTTTTCTTCCCTTTCGCCTGGCAGACTTTACTGTAGTTGCAGATGATTTCTGGGCATTAAGCTCCTGTTGGCAGCATCCTGTTTTCCTGACTCACACATACAGGGGAGTGCGCATGCACACACACACACACACACACACACACACACACACAGATCCTCACATCACCCTCTCGCGCCTGCTGGCAGCACCCCCGTTTACGGACGTCCAATTTACTGCTCGTTCACTTCTCCTCCAGTCTAGTGTGGCTTCAGATTGCTGTCTAATTCCAGACATGCTAAGCCGTGTTACTTCCTACTCTGCTGCTACTTTTAGCCGGCGCACTGATTTCAGGTCAAACCGCCACTACAGTGTTCACAATGGCTTTTGATGCCGCTGCTCTTCCTTTCATGTTGTCTGCACTTGTGTGCACGAGGCAGTACAGTTTGTGCAGCTGAAGCTGGACGTGGACTGTGGTTTTTTTTACAGAAATTAGCTCTCTGTGCCCCTCCTGGGGGCTGTGGCTCAGATATAGAGCTCTTCCCCGACTCTCCGGAGAAACAACTATATGTCTGGAGCCTAGGAGGAATCTGGAGAGCAGTGCTGCAGCAGATTTTTCATTTTCAGCCTCTTCAGACTCATTTCTTGCTCATTTTCACCACTAGACTGGTGGCTGTTTTGCTTGCAATGGTTGAATGAGTTGGACTTCTTCAACTAAGTGAGTAGCACTCTCATAGGACCAATTTAGCAGACAGAACATGAACTCCAAGCCCATTTTGCATTTTTTCATGACATATTTTGGATTATACACTCAATGTCAAACCACAGAAACATGTCTTTGGATCTTGGGGTTTTGTAGCTGTAGAATGAAAGCTGGGGGGGGGTCTATGTGGAGGATTAACAGACTGCCTTTCTTAAACACAAGCTCCAGATGCTGCCTGAAAGACTTCACAGCTAAAAGGAGAAAACTGAATTCCAAGAACAAAAAGGAAAGGGAGGAGGGACAGAGAGGAAATGTTCAGGGTTACAGCTGAAGCTGCTCAAACTCCATCCTTTCTCTTCTGATTTTACTTCCTTGGGCTTTTTTCTCTCCCCTTTTACCCCTTCCTCATTATCTTTCTCACCCTCTCTGTCTTCCCTCACTCCTCACTTTGGTCCCACTCTGTTCATTTCTTTTCCCTCTAACCCCTTTCTTCATACTCACTCTCTCTCCATCCATTTGGTGGAACAGTGCTGCTGATAATGCCTGTAATTGGAGTGACTCACACTTTTCCAGTGTGTTTGGACCAGATAAAAAATATTGTCAGCATTTTGCCGACATGGCCTCTGCTGGCAGAATTAAATGGACTCTGTTCTGTTCTGTCTGCAGCAAATTAAAAGCCTCTCAATTCATCTGTTCTCGCCCGAGGCTCACAGGGGCCTCCTATTCACACAGAAACACCGTGGAGAGGGGGTGGGGGGATTTCCCTCTTTCTCAAGAAGCACCACTCTTTTCGTTTTGTTAAAGTCTGCACTCAGCTGCTGTTAGACGGGAATGGAGAGGAAAAGGAGAGGTCAAGGCTGATAGTCTGAAGAGAGGTGAAGAGCAGCTCAGAAGGTAGTCAGATTCATTATGCTGCATGTCAACTTGCAGCTGTCTCCTGCTGTCTTTGTACTTCAGTGTCTCCTCAGGAGCTGGTCTACATTTGTGTGGCCATTTAAATGTGTGTGTTTTCATGCATTCATGCAACAGGGTTAGAGCGCGTGTCTGAGTGTTTTGGCTCAGAGGTTATAGTAGGCATTGCCAGTCAACACTTCAGAAAGAAGTAGTGGCAGATGTGCACTGAACGTTGTGCTAGTAGCGTTGTTACAGTTTCATCCACCCTGGCTCAGTAGTTTTGGTCATCTTTGCTACTGGTGAAAACAACATTGGATAAGGTAACAAACAAATGATCAAACAGGTCAGATGTGTAGTTTAGCCAAACTTATTTTGAAAAGATAAAGAAGTAAATGGTCAAATGATTACCCAGTGTTCCTCGTACACATCCATCAGAGTTAAGGTTCAACTTTGATCGAGACATCCCTCCAGTGGGATTATAACCAAAGTTTTGGTTTCACTCAAGTTTTGGTTTTAACTCCAAAAGTGTTTTTGATAATGTGGCTGCATTGTTACAACCAACTAAATTGTCCAAATGATTATGTTTAAATTAATAAGCACACTGACAGAAAGGATGGCTATAACTTTACCCCTATTTCGAGCGGATGTGGAATGACATTTTGTCAGACCCGATACATTTCCATTCCAATCAATCTGTCAATTTCCACTGAATGCGGAAGGCCACCGATGCCCGCCAAAACAAATCAACACAGCTTCTATTTTTGTTGGACGTCGCCACATGGTGCATGAATTCAGCGCCGTATACCGATGTCCAACAGCAGGAATCTCACGATTCCAGCTGTCTGGCGGAGCCGCAGCAGGCGGCTCTGGTGGGTATTGACGGATGACGGATGTCAGTGGCCGTCAGCGTCGTTCCGCATCCAGTGGAAACTAGGGGTAAGACCAAATTTTTATTTAATTGATCAATCAGATGACATTTGATATGAAACTTTTGAGAACACAATGGACATTATTATTGCTGTTAAAATAGTTATTGCTCGAAACTGGGATTGTTTTTGAAGCCGTGTAGAGACAGGAAGCAGGAAGTGTACAGCAGGTCTCTCCAGTCCGTTACCATGGGCAACATCTACTCAAGGCCCTGATCAGAAACAAGCTCATTCACATGCCTTCTGAGAACCTGAAGCAAACCTTTTTCCTCCTCTCTTTCTCCCCAGCTCTCTGTGGGTATGTGTGGGATGTTGTGTCAGGGCTAAAGCCCGTTCCTCTCCCATGAGCCCGTGTGCCCACACACACACCTGGCGCCTCCACGCACACACCCGGCGCCCACGCACCCACAGCCGGCACTGACGCTGTGAACTGGACCCTCGGAGCCCAGCGGAGCCAAGCGGAGCGGAGTCTAGCCCAGTTGGAGCCTGAGGATGTCAACGGAGACAGAGCTACAGCCAGCGGTCAGGCCCAGCAGCGTCAGACGGGACTCCAAGAGGAAAGGTAAGATGCATCCCAACCCACCATCCCACCTGTTGCACACTTTGAAGCAGGAACTGGTTTACATGTGCAAAATATTTGCCGTTATTCCAAAAAAGACAATATTGCGTTATATGGTTAATGAAAATTAATCTTCCCCTAATATTACATGTGCATAATTGTGATCAATGTAAAATGCATCCCACACACAGCCACTTTTTCATTTTTTCAACTACCTTCTTGAAAAAGTTGGCATTGTGCATATCCAAAAACTGGTTGATATTCAAGTCTTGTGTAAAGATAGGTGTTTTCTGACCAGAATTATGGGCTTTTCTTTTGGCCATGTGGAACACCACTCTAACACTGTCCTTCACTTGTATTGAATAATTTCTCAAAAAATACAAACTTTTACTCAACCCAGAGCACAGTCAGTACACTCAGTATCAGTACCACACACCCTTACAAATGAGAATTCATCTAACACGCTCAAATTATTCCTGTTACATGAGTGCCTCAATGACAACATAAACATTAAACAACACACATTAACACGACAATAGGTAGCTTCAATGGCGAGAAAAACAGTAAACGGTTTAATATTACACAGTGTGTAAAGTGTGCTGTGTACGGTAGTTACTTTAAATAGCAGGAATAGTAGTGAGAGAAATGAGGAAAACCACTCACAGCTCTGTCCTTCACACTTTGTATTGAAAGAGGATGCCCAGAGGCATTACCAATAGCTCACTGAACACTCAACCAGCTCATACAAACCTCTGCATCAGCTGTTCGTATATTTGTCTCCCATTACTTGGTACACATAAGCAGCCACCATGTGATCAAGATGAATTACTCTGAGAGGAATTACTCTTTCCTGTTGCATAATAACTTGTCACACATGCATCTCCGCAAACTATCGGCTAGTTGGTTTGTGTACAACACAGAGCTGGCAGTATACAGTACAATATACAGTACATGCATATACAGTATATGTCCAAAGAATGCTTCTAATAGCTGAATAACTGCATGTCCCATATGTGGTAAAAATGGAATAAGGCATAATTCGGAATATGCTCTTTACCGTACATGACCCATATCAAATGTGGGATAATTAGTGTGAATGTAAACGTTGGTGTTACTAAGTTGTAGTAAAATGAATTACTCAATGAGGAAAGGAATGCCTTCACATACTTTTAGATCAAGTACCTTAAAACAGGTACTTTTAGATCAAGTACTTTTAAAACAGGTACTTTTCAAACAGGTACTTTTAGATCAAGTACTTTTAAAACAGGTACTTTTCAAACAGGTACTTTTAGATCAAGTACTTTTAAAACAGGTACTTTTAAATCAAGTACTTTTATCAGATCCGAATATGTCTAAAAAAATAACGCTGCATTATTTGTTGTATTTTACAAAAACCAAATACTTTCAGTGCTGTTAAAAAACAACAATTGTGAGACACATCAGTCTACACATTTGTCAGCTACTTTTTTCTCTTTATTAATGATGGATTTGGATTTGACAACAGAATGCAGGGCGGCTGTTGTTCATAGCTAATTAACAGGTGCGAGGGTATTACGCTACAGTGGGTTGCTACAAAACAGGTGTAGGGATGTTGTGGTTGGTGAGAAGCAAACAGATCCAGGTGTGGAAAAAGCTCCAGAGACAGGTAGCTAGCAGGTGTATGAGAGTCGGCCTGGGTGGTCTCAGAGCAGAGGTGATGCCAGGGGCCAGGCTGGCAACCATCACCCAGCTGCTCGCTGCCACCTGCCCGACTGCGAGAGTGACGCCTAGCGTTCTCTGAATAAGCATCTGATTGATGTAGCAAAAACTCTGGACACCATTGGGAACAACACTTAATGGGTGCACACAACCACGCAGAAACACACTCACAAACACTCACTATCACCTGCAGCAGATGCCTCATTGCACACAGCGCCTCAGCCCCTGCAAACAAGCGTCAGTTCCCCCCATACACCATGTGAGTGAAGGCTGAATGCCTCTCATGTCCTATTTAGAAACAGTATTGTTCTGCTGCAATGGAGATCATGTTCATCATTCAGACTGCTCTCCGTATGTGGGGAGACGATACACACACACACACACACACACACACATGCACGCACACACACACACACACACTTACTAGGACTGGGATTGAAGCCCAGAAGAGCATATGAGAGGAAAGATGAATGGTTTGCCTTCAGCATTTAGACTTAAGGGTTTTCAGCTTCTCCTTGCTGGCTTCTTCCAGTCTCCTCTCTCTCTCTTGTACACACATGCACCTTGTATCATAACCTTTTTCCAAAATTATTTTGTACATGCTGGTTTTGTAAACATGGGAAAACCTGCTAAAAACAGGAACGTAGACAAATAGGCCACTCTGTTTTTTCTTTTTTTCTGAATATGTGTTTATATTCAGTGTCACAAATGTGCCTGAACAGGATAAACAACGAAAATGTTATGGCAAGTCTTCTTTTTCATATTTATTGTTTATTCAGTCACTCTTTGAAACTCTAATCAGAGTTAGTGATTGTTGGAACAGTGGTAAGACTAGCATAGGTGATTTTGAGTTTTATTTGGTTTCTGATAGAAGTGTGTTCTACAAAGATCAGCAAGGTAAAATGAATGTTTCTGTCAATGGAGTTTTGTGGATATTACTGCACCATGTAAGTGCATATTACTGTTTTTTTTTTCCACATCTAACTTGGTGAATTCAGAGCGTATTTTGACCAAACCAGAGCTGGTGATTGTTGGGACAGTGGGAAGTCTAAGAGATGAGTTTTATTTTGTTTCAGTCGATCGGGGAGATAAAAATGACTGTTGTCTGTCTGGAGTCTGGTAGCTTTGAGGATAGTGATGGGAAAGGGGCGTAATTCCTCCTGCTTTTTTGAAATGGGATGTAGAATTTAAGCTGCTACAGAGTCGACGAGCTGGGCTCACACAGAATACTCATCTTTGTTCTGATCTGGGTCATTCTTCCCAACAGACGCACACACACACTCAGCGGGGTGATGAAAGTAAAATGCAATCATATACCACACACAAGCAACAAGCATGGACCTTGATAACGTTCCTGTTATTGTGGCTCACGTGTACGACCTGAACTCCCCCATGTACGTTTCTGTTTCTGCCCAGCCCCTAGTCCCCATGTCATTGGAGGAGGTGGATTTGAATGAAAATAGATCCGCAGAGTAGCTGATCTTCATTAGCGTGTAAATGGCAGATCCAATGTTGTGAAAATCCCTGCAGGATAGTCCTTTACTCTTCCAATATCCCTCCTCTCCCTCCTCCACCCACTGCTCTGACTCCTAAATGACCTTGCCCTGAATGAGTGAAACACAGAGGAGAGACTGATCACAAAGAGAAGAGACTAATGAGTCATTGTGAGAGAGAGCTGGTTAATCTCAGGCCTTTGTTTCACAGTTCTGTGAGGAAGAATGACACAAAAAAGACTATGGGACTGCTGCGTGTCACCCATTAATCACAGCTGGTGTGTATCTGTGGGTGTGTGGTTTTTGTACACACAATTATGTTTCGTTGGCAAGCTCAGGGGTCGTTCTTCTGAAAGCACTTTTTTTTTCTCTACTAGGTTTTTATTGAATTACCATGACAGGATGGAGATAACCTTTGACCCTTTGGTATTTACATGACCTGATGCAAATAACTGCAGCTTTCTACTTGCTCTGACAAGGAATTAGTCAGTCTTACTGGTCAGGCACAGCTCTTGAAGTGTAATAGTCTTTATTAATCCTCAATAAATCCAGAAAGATTACATCTGTCCACTTCACTGTCCCTCAGTAATTCTCTCTTTTCACCCCCGCTTCTCTCCCTCCCCCGCCTCCTCTACTTGTTACCTGCAAATCATATCGATTTCAATATTAATGTAGCTGCTAATATAATTTGCAACACTGGTTTCTAATCTTATAGGCTTATGACGCTTCATAGCAAAGAAGCGTCTTTTAAAAACGCTCATCACAACATAACATTGTTAAACAGCTTGCCTGAATAAGTCAAACTTTCCATTATTTTACAATAAACTCAGATAAATGTAAAACCAAAAATAAATATAATGTATATTTGTTGTCGTTTCCCTCCCTCCTTTGTACCATTATGGAAAAAATAATTCAGCTATTTTAAAGTTACTGAATGAGCACAAATTCATTCAGTCATACAAATTTATGAAACAACCTTGACTATAACCTTCTTTCAAATGAAAAGTTGCTTCAGTAGCCTACCTGTTCAATGACAAGAATGTTTCAGTATTTAGGTAGCCCCTTCTTTGTGAAAAAAAAAAAAAATCTTTTGGTGAAACTTAAATTCATTAAATGTAAATGGTCATTGACAATCAATAATGCAAATATCAGTCGTTACTGATGTTCGGCCAATGAATCAGTGCATCCCTATTCAATACGAAGCCTTTGGTGGCATGGTCATGTGGAAAATCAGATCAAATTTTTTATTTCAAAGATGGCAGTTAAATTTTCAATTTTAGTTTATTTTTTGTTTTTACAATTTTTATACTTGGGTTGGGCAGAATATTAGAAATATACCTCTCAATATAATGTTGTCCAATACAAACTGTGACTTCAGTACACCTCAGGAATGGTGAAAGTCAACTTTATGGCAGAACAGTTGTATTGGATTGCACTAGACTGTGCAGGTGTGCCTGATAAAGTGGACACTGAGTGTATATTTGTTCTTTCGTGACTTGTTAATCGATCACTGATCCTCAGATTGGGAACGAGCTCTTTAGGCTTTCACAGGACATTGTGCTGTTTGTGTCCCTGTCCATCCAATGCAACCTTGAAATCATGTAGAACGATCCAACTCCAGTAAGAGGATGTTTGTTAATTAGTGTAGCCACTAGTTATTTTGAAAGGAAACACATTTTGATATTCTTCACGATCAATAAAACATAGAGTTGACAGTCTGCCAGCGCAAACACTTTTATGTGCATGTCAAATTAGAAAAGCGAGCCAATTTGACTTTTGAGTCCCACAGGAGCAGACAGTTTTGTCTCCGCTTAAAACTTTAACATCTCAGCGCCCACCTTGCTAATGATGTAAGATGAACCATGCAAGCCTTTACTGTGGGGAGTCACAGAATCGCATTTCTCACTCTTTCTCTGCAAAGCAAATCATTTTGACATCACAGTGGCGTACTTGAACAGCACTTCTTTCTTTTTGTAGTGCAATTAATATAAGTACAGGTCTTACAGTATGCTTTATTGAACATATACTCTGCTTTTGCTTCACCATCCAGAAAATCTCTAACAACCTAGAAGAGGGACAGTGGCATTTTATTTTACACTAATTTACTTCAGTTGTATTGTGATTAAATATTTTGTATCATAGAAAAATAAAATAATTAGTGAAATATGTAAACAGGGCTGATCTCTGTGATGTATCAGGGTTGTGAATGAGTATTTCAGGTCAGCCAAATGTTGATACCAGATGTGGGATAACTTAATGCAAAGTTGTTGCTAGACAATCACAGCTGTGTTTGGGAACCATAGACATATAAAGAGTGGTCATAGTCACACAGCAGTTTTATGTACTATCGTATTGAAGCCTTTAATTCGGCATATTGTACAATGCCATCTTGGATTTTGGCTGTCACCTGTGAGAGGTTTCAAGACAAAAAAACTGACAACTCTTAGACTGGACAACAATGTGGTAACGACCTGTCAATCACAAGGTAGCCCCACCCGAGCGCATCCCTTCCTTTCCGTAGATGTACTGTAGATGGACTGTACTTATATAGTGCCTTTCTAGTCATCCGACCACACAAAGAGCTTTACACTACATGTCACATTTACCCATTCATACACACATTCATAGTGTTGGTGGGAGACAATCATCAAGTTTCTTTCATGCGCAATATTGGCGCAATTTGGGGTTAGGTATCTTGCTCAAGGACACCATGACTACTGGAGAGGGGAACTGATTGGTGGTGTGGTGTATTGACTCTAACTAGTGCTGTGAGATATTACGATATATATGGTAGTGGGGTATAAAAATGTCTACCGTACAATATAAGCCACTGTTGTTTATATCGAAATTTTAACATGTAGCTACTTAGTTACCTCTGTTGCTATACTAACTTTAACGTTACCCTGGTTGTGGTTTAGATACTTCGCGTAAAGCACAACTCAACATCAGAATGACCGCTGGATAAACCAAATGTATCACGCGGGTTCAAAACATGTTCATTGTATGAAACATAGACATAATGGTATGGAGGCTGATGTAACTGTGGTAGCGCTACTGCTTTGTGGCAGCGTGTTTACGTCACCAGCAAGGACTTGTTTGCGGCAGTTGTATCTTGGGAGTAAACTGAAGTTAAGCAGCATGGAGTTGTGTTGCGTGTGAATGATTTATTTGCGCTTGAAACACATCTTTATTACCAGCCAAACTGCATAGTAAAAGTACAGCGCAAACATAGCCGGACTTCCGGTTGCTCTCAAAGTAAGCCTTCAGAATAAAAGCATATTGGGGCTATAACACTATGAAAACACATCAGAAAAAATACTATATTGTTTGTATATCATTATCGGGATATAAACTTGACTCAGTCGGGATATAGAATTTTGTCCATATCGCTCAGCTCTAACTGGGACCATAATTTACTCAATGAACATCATGCTGCATCCTAACCGTTACCCTTGAAACTAGCAATTGAGAGTATAACCTTGTGAGAAATTGGCTCATTTTCTCATTTACATACTATCAGACTAACCCCTAATCCTAACCCCTGCTGGCTATTAGAAAGAATCCAAGTTCAGCATTGGTGCCATTTTTCAGAAATAAAGGGTGCCCATTGGTAAGAACTTGAGGGGGGTGCTGTGTGGTGATAACATGCTGTTATGGGGTAAAGAGCTGGGAGGCAGCCGAAGATTCTGTGGGATTAAAACCCGTGATACACATTCTGGAGCTGTTTACTGGCTTGTTTCCACCCAGTTTAAGCAACGAAAACAGACAGATTGTCTGACTTATGGGTTCAGAAAAATGTTGCCATATTGCAACATGTATTGTGTAAAACCCACTAGTTTATATTTTAGGGATGCATCGCTCACTCTGGCCAACCGACAAAATCATTTTTGTTTCTATTTACAGTACTGTATTCATAACATCATTCAATGTTCAAATAAAACAGGCACTGATGCAAGTCTGTCTTTCATGACACAACACTGAATATGATTACTAGTTTTAATAACTTCCGCTGCTGTCAACACATGCACTCAACTGTCATCACAACTCTGAAAAACACGACTCTGTCACAATGGGACTTTGGCTGAGGATGTGTGGGAGTGTGTTTCTACAGTGTAGCTGGCAGCCAGCGGCATGAAAAGAGTGGTTAAGGGTTATAGCTGTGCAGCTGTTAGCCTTTGTGTGTGTGTGTGTATGTGGTTGTGTGGGTGTGTGTTTGCTCGTCTCTGGTGTGCGATTAGCAAACACATTATCTTCTTCGTGTGGATATTATGCACACATCCAGTCTATCTGGCTCAATCACCAAAGCCATTTACTCTGATATCTTTCCCTGGGGAATCTTAGAGCACAAACAACGGTATTTTGAGTGTGTGTGTGTGTGTGTGTGTGTGTGCCTTCTATGAGAGGTAATCAGATCTGTTCCCTCCAATCAGACAGAGATTGAATTGAATTTGCTGTTGTGGTTGTCAGTGGAGGCCAATGGTGGATAGGAGAGGATGGAAGACATCGACGACACTCACCAGCAGATAGTGGCACACACTTTCCAAACATGGCTTTCCCAGCACTACAACTATATTTAGAGATAACTGCCTGCATTCTGTCCTCTCCTGCTCTGTGCTGCCCTTCTCTCCCCTCAGTTTATTTCTGGAAAAGTGGTACTCTATCCATCCTGTTCTGTGTCTGTGCTCTCATCGCACCCATCTATTTATCCATCCACTTGCTCCAGTGCTATAATACCTTAGGAGAGAAGGTAAGGGCTCCAATGACACACTCCTCTGCCCCAATTCCAGAGCTTCATCCATGCTTTCAAACGTGACCGCATCAAATAAGCAGTCAAAATGGCTGACTCAGAGAGAAATATATATATATATATATATATATATATATATATATATATATATATATATATATCAGTGAAAGTGTTTTATTTGCTTTCCTGAGTCTTGATCTATGTGTGTGTGTGTGTGGCTGCGGTGTATCCTCTCAGTATGTTCAGCTTAGTTGGTGTGGCTTTACGCGCCGCATCACTAACTACAGTCTCCATAGCAACAGTTTGCTCGCTGCTCATAATTTGCACAAAAGGAAAAACGTCCCAATGTCACACACAGGCTGTAATAGAGGTCGATACTCTCACCCTGCTGCGCTGGTTGAAGGACTGTGCTTTGAAAAGACATTTCCCAGTTGTTACATGTTGACAGGCGGCTGTTTTCTGTTACAACCTTTTCACAACACAAAAACACAGCAGTCTGTACAGAGGTCATCAAACTCCATTTTCTTTTAATTAATAAGGTCACTTAAGTTTTATGGTGATTTATAACACATATCCCGTCTTTTCAATAATCATGTCAATATTGAAATGAAGAATAAAGGGCCTTGAAGCAATAGAACTGCTCATTCAACCTTAAAACCTCAGAGTTCTCTGGTTGGTGTACATGTTTGATTCACAGCTGGCAGATAGTTGGAGGCTAATATGTCGCTTTCACCACAGGAACTTTCCCAGGAGCACAAAGTAAATCTCAAAGCTAGTTCACAAATTAGAAGTTAGAAGTTTTATCTGGTGTTCATACAACAGTATCAGCTCAAATGTGACAAGTGTGAGCTTGACCCTCTATACACACTGTTGACTTTTGAGACTTTGGAGATGGGAGGAATGGATATAGTGCTTTGATTGCACCAGCCATGTCTGTGTGCAGGGTGCCTTAAATCCTCTGGTGCATGAGCTTCATTAACTCTGTAAACTGTGAGCGTTTTTGTGCACAGCACTGCAAGCCAGTCCTCAGGGACAGTTCCATGTGTTAAAAAAAAAACAAAAAAAAACTAGGGGCTGCGTCTGTCACTTATTTGTCAAATACATATGTGATGGCAATTTGTTTATCACTTCATGAACAAATCAGGAAAAGTACTCTACTATTGACTCTGCTATTGACTAACTTTATATGCTGATTGTCTCATGTCGGTTATGTTCTAAAGCTGAAATAAATAAATAAATATTCTTCTTTGTCTCGTTTTCATTAAATCCAACTCAGACATCTCATGCAACAGAATCACGAAGTCTGACATCCCTAATTCTCTCAAATTTCACTCTAACTATCTAATAGAAAAGACAAGACACACAAAATATATAAAATATAAATTTCTTCCTTTCGTTGTACTGTTTTAGTGTTTCAGAGTAAATAACAGGACATTTCATTTATAGATGTACAAAACATCTTTATACTGTTTGAAAAAAAAAGAAACAAGCAGTATAATTTCAGTTGGACTTGAAAAGAATGATGATGATAGAATGTGTACACAGTGAGGAGATGAGAGAGGGAGGGAGAGACAGTGAGAAATGCTGTGGCAGATGGCTGAGCATCCTTTTTCCTTTTCATGCTCTATGATGTTCCTCAGTCCTTCTTCGCTCCGTCCCTCTTGTCCAGGACCCCGGCTGAGTGAATGAAGCGAAGGGGTTCATTACGCAAGATGAGACACAGGAAGACAGAGAAGGGAAGGACAACATCTTCCAAGTGGTACCATATTTGGTAGAGATGACAGAAAGAGAGTGGGCTTTGTTCAGGCACATTCACTTTGGCATGAAAGGAGGACTGCTGTGTGTTGAGGAGTTACCTGTTTCCTAATGCTTTGAAAGAAGGTTACACACACGCACACACACACACAATATGTACATAAACACATGCACGCACACTTCATGTTTACAGACTGCAGGGTTTAGGAAACAAATCATGTGTGTGTGTTTGTGTGTGCATGTGTGTGTGTGTGTACTCAGGTGAGGGACTAACAGAAGAATGACAAGGACATACTGTGAAGTGCTTTATCTACTTTTTCTGATGACAGGAAGTATTTGGTGAAAGCACACGAGGCAGGGCTCAGAGAACTACTTGCTCTTTTTTGCAGCACAATATGAACATTTATGCAGAGGTAGAATTGTGTGTGTGTGTGTGTGTGTGTGTGTGTGTGTGTGCGTGTGTGTGTGTGGTGGCTCTGGGGCGACCGACAGTGCAGTCCACGGGGGAAAAGCACTTCAGCGTTGCATGACAGGATGCTAGCGGCTTGTTTACACAGCCCACTCTCTGATACCCTGTCAGAGCCCAGAACACACACAGCTGCACCCACAAACAAAACACACGCACCCACACACACATGCACGGTAGACAAAGTCACATGCACGCTCACAGGCCATATTCCTCTTTGTTAGTGGGACCAATTACCTTGTAATTAAAGCCAGTGCGAGAAACAAGCTTTAGCATCATGAGTCCTACATAAACAGAGGGATGCTGGATGGAGAAGGAAGGGGGATTTGAGTTCATAGGATGGAGAATAGCCTCATGCTAGCAGAGCTATTATTGGCTGCTTATTAAATGGAAAGAACTTAGAAAGGGATGTGATGATTAGATCACCTTGTCCCTTTACAGAACATGTTCTGTTGTATGTTTATGTGTTCGAGGAAGTTAATTTCCTCCAGAAAAAGAACACAATGATGTGGATGGTAGCCATCAACATCAACAGTTTATGGTGAAATTAATAATAAAGAAAAACCTCGGATATGCGTGCTATGAAAGAAAGTTTGCTCTCTCTCTGACTCTTTCGAGCAGGGAGTTGTGCTGATTTGCCCCATTGCTGTGTATTAAAAACTTCAATGATTTCCTTAACTTCGACTTCAGTAATTTAACAATGAAATGAAATATTGGCATGATAGTTGTGCGCCAACCTGGTGAAATATTCATACAAATTACTATGAAAAATATTGCACTATAATTCGTATATAACCCCTGTAATTTGAACATCACATGACGTTCGATGCAGGCTGCTCTGTCTGTGAAAACATGTCGGACATTCCTTACATTCCCGGGGGACATTCCTTACGTTTTCAGTGGAATAGTTTATGAGTCGGGTGTGTTTATTCAGATTTCTAGCTGGAAGTATGCATTTTATTTCCATAGACCTAACCCTGTAATCCTATCCCTAATCCTAACCATCACTGGAAGTGTTGTCAGGGCGTATTTCAATGCATAATGTTATGGTTTCAGCTGACAGTGAAAGGAATGTCCGGCATTTTTAAGGCTGTCGCTTCTGGGTCCTCTTCGGGGTTCGCTCATGCATTGATCGCTCATGTTGTCATTCGTAAGATATGCATGAAAATCTGTGCCTTACTTCTCGTATGATATCATACGAGCTGCTTCATGAGAATATGTTGTTTTGCGCACATTCATAAAACCTTCAGTGAGTAATGGATACAATGATCTGTGCAAAGAATAAATAAGAAGCATTCAGTCCAACAGTGCTGACAGCTAATAGTGTCAACCGGTGGGTTGAGGGATGGTCTTATCATTGGTAACTGCTGCAGGGGCGCAATGCAGTGTGCTGGCAATTACCTAGCCAGTGGGATGCACATACTGTAACCAAATGAATTGCTCTATTGGTATAGATATCACAATAACAATTTAAATGAGGGCGTATGGAGTTTCTGTTGTTATATCATCCAGTCATGGTAACTTGATCAACAGGGGGCAGTGCCATGGCTCAGCGTCTGAGCCATCATCAAAGCTTTAGGCTTTCTGCAAGTGATTCAGATGAAGATCTGTGAATAGATGTTTAAAAACTGTGTGAACATTTTAGTTATAATATTCAAACATGAAAAACTACTTAATACCATGCCTCCTCTATTAAATAAACAGCCCCCCTTTAAAACTCAGTGGTGCTTTGTGTGGCAATATCACGGCATCATGTTCCAGTATTGTTGCTGACCATGTCCATCCCTTTATGGCCACAGTGGACCATCTTCTGATAATGCTCCATGATACAAAGCTCTGATCATCTCAAACTGGTTTCTTGAACGTGACAATGAGTTCACTGGACTCAAAAGGCCTCCACAGTCATCAGATCACAATCCAATTGATCATCTTTGGGATATGATGAAACGGGAGATTGACATCATGGACTGTTTCTAACTGTGTGATGTTAACTCTTTGAGTGCCGTTGACAAGCCGTCAAAGTGTTTTTTTTGTAGCGGGTCGCTGAATGTGCCCAAGAGTCATTCATCTGTGATTTGTTGTCGGGACATAAAGGGTTAATATCGGCCATGGAGATCAAAGCAGGAAGTTGAGACTATTGCGTATTGAGAGCAAAACAAACGGATTCTGGACAAAAAGTGGCGATTTCGTTGAAAGTCCCTCTACTCTCCTCCAGATAAAACAAGAATGGAACAAGATGAAAACAAACTTTTTTTTCATGATGAAATAGCGGCTCTCTTCTTTCACTTGAGCTACTTTGTGTTTTCAGAGACATGGTACAAAATATTCTGTGGGTTTAGAAATCTGACTCAAAATGGGCAAAAAAACGCTGGCACAAGGCACTTTCAATTTTAAAAAACAGCAGGCAATCAAAGAATTAATATGGACCAAAATCTCTGATCAATGTTTCCAGCATCTTGTTGCATCTGTGCCACAAATAATTAAGGCAGTTCTGAAGGCAAACGGGGGTCCAACCCAATACTAGCAAGGTGTTCCTGTGGCCGGTGAGCATAGATAACATCTTAGTTCTGATAGTAAGTTAAAACCCCCTCAAAATCAGCATAAGAAAAAACAATCCCCTCAATCGTTGATACAAGATCTAATCGGCACAAGTGTATTCTAGAAAACAAACAGGCTCTCCTCCCACTAATACTTTTTTGTGAATCTAAATTTCCAAGACTTTCCTCAGCTATAAAGATGAATCAGCTGTAAATTGTGAGTTTTTTCTGCTCTCATTACATGACACAAACCATCAAATTCAGCATCACACAATGATATCAAGGCATATAGCGGTACACACTGTAAGTAAGAATAGCAGACTGGAGCTGGAGAAGATTGTTACACTTTCAAAAGGGTAGAAATGGCATACAGGTGCAGTGTTTGCTTTTTATTATTCTATAGACCTGCAGGGCTTAATATACGTAATACTTAAAGCTATTTTAACATTAAAAAGTGCCATCAACTGTTAGGAAAATGTTGTTTTTGAAAGCATCATGTCTCTTCTCCAACTCCCACCAAGTGAAAAGTTTTCTCTTTCTGCTTTTCCAAAGTGACCTTGACGTGGTTGGGGGATAACGGGACGGTAATGGGCAGTGTGTAGCTTCCGTCCCCAACGTATTTTTCAGTGCCGGTTCTCTGCCAGTGGGGATAGCTGTGGATGCCTCAGGACACACTTGCATGCACACGTACTTTCATGCACAGACAGCTCAGGTCTCTGGCTGTGCTGCTGTCATCCAGGTCAGAGCGGTGGCTGGGGGAGAGAAATAGAGAAAAGAATGGAAGGAACCACACCAATATAAGTCTTCAGTCCTATTATACTTCAACTCTAAAGCCTCCTTTCTTGATAAACTCCTCCAGCTCAAAAGAAGCTTCATTATTTAAACACGACAGCAGCTGTGTTGCAAATAAGATGGGGAAAAAGGCACCTCAGCAAAGACACAGCACTCATTTGTTTTGTTTTGATTTATTTTAACAGTACTTCATAATCTCATTTTACACCCGGCGTTTCACTTCAGCAGCCATGTGTGTGTTTTTGGAACATGTGCATATGCGTACACACTCAGTCAAGTGTGGGCTTTTATGCGCCAAATCAATCGGCCAGAATTAAGCATGAGCAGAAGGGGAAACTTGATGTTTTCTTGGCACACACAATTTTTGGGTCTAAAAGCTGTCTGTGTGAGAGTACGTATCAGTGAGTGCTTCATCTGAACAAGTCTCTGAAAGGTAAAGGAAGTAGAAAACACTCACACACACACACACTTTAGGCAGCAGGGTTTAGAAGCAGGATTAATTGGAGAGTAACTGCTGGGTTCCCTTATGTGCTATTGAGTGTTTGTTGGGACCCATCCCAGCTGTAGTTAAGAGCCTCTGGGTGCTTCTTCATCTGAAGCACAGTGGAATTAGCTTCTCACTTTACCAGGCAATGCAAACAATATAGGCCTGCTAAAAATAAGCAGCGGCATCAGCTGTTAGGAGCCTGCTGTTTGTGTGATGGTGCATTCAGGTTGTAGAGAAATGTCGGAATTTCCAAGCTCCAAGTCAGAATTAAAATCTTTACTTTTACCAGTAACACATTACCTTTGGTTTAAGTAATCAACAAAGCAATTGAGTTACTTTTTGAATGAAGTAACTAGTAACAGTAGGGCTGGGTATTGATTCAGATTTTCCAGGTTGATTCAATTCAATATTTCAAGGTCCTGATTTGGTTCAATCCACGATTCGATCCGATTCGATTTGATATTGATTCAGTCAGGGATATTTCAGTTAAAATAAATCCTCCATTATTTTCTGTGCAGGTTGAGAGTTTGCTGGTAACTTAGGTGCCAATACCTGCTCCAGACTGGTTTGTTTGAGCCGTGCCGTGTCTGACGGCTGTGTCTCCAGTTGATAGCTCGTCAAATGGTTGCGGCAGACTAGCTATGCGCACTAGACGTACGTATCTTTGGATTTTATGAATCGATTATCAACCATTTAAATGGAGATCGATTAAAATCAATTGAATCGATTTTTTTCAACCCAGCCCTACTAGTTACTATTTTTCAGTAATCAGCACAACACTGGAGGCATGTTGGATACCTGCAGGATGCAGCTTCTGTTCACTACAGACTACTGTACACAAAATGTCCTTTTTATTTTGTGGAAGCTCACTAGCTTTGGTGTTGTTTTGTTTTTATTGTTGGTATTTTGACTGTCCTTTGTTTACATAAAAAAGTTATACTTCAATTTTATCAGCACTTTGTCCTTGCTTTTAAATGGATAAAGTTGAATAGAGTTATTTTTACTTTTGTAGCAGCAGCACAGTTCATAAATATTTGTGAATAATAGTAGTCATCATAGTTGTCATAATAGTCATGGTCATCTGAATTTAAAAGCCATTGGCTAAATAAGAGCCACTGCACATATGTACACTTCCTAATTCTATTAGTCAAGTAATCATTAAGATAGTCAATAGATTAGTCGATTAATCGATTTATCATTAAGATAGTCGCTAGATTAGCCGACAATCAAAATAATCATTAGTTGCAGCCCTATATCAGATGTTCCACAGACATGAAGAAAAGGAAGATGTGAACTAACTCGCTGCCACAAATCACAAAGAGGCCACCTTTCTAATACATAGAGAGGTGCACCCATTTTCACACACTGGTCTCAAACTAATGACCTACGTCTAATGAAATTAATGGACTACACTGTTATGCATTATTGGCCTTACATTTAAAGACCTTCACACTTCAGCCTGGATGATCAGTGCACTACAGAACAATGGAACCATGGAAGATACCTCTGGGAGTAATCTGATGATACGTATTTAGTCACAGTAACATCAAGCTACAGCAGGATAATAATAATCTGTAAACTGTTCTACTGGAACTATAGCAATGAATATCTTGTTGATCAAACAAGGAAATGAGATGGCCACAAATCAGCTTTTCATGTGGAGAGGTGTGAAGTGGTTTCAGTAAGAGTGAGCATGATTAAAGAGACACTCCAGTTTAATACAACTTGGACCTTATTTTCAGAGTTTAGTCGGTCATTTCTGTCAGTAATGAATAAGGCTGTCCCTTCTTAGTGGAAAAATTGTCCATTTTGGTCTTAATCGACTGCTGGTGTAGTATTAATGTTTGTCGACTAAGAATTTCTTTTGTTAAGGACACCATGGGTATTGATAACAATGCACAAATTAATTGCTCAGATTGCAGTAGCATCACTGACATGAAGTATGAATATGAGTATACATATAAGAAATTTTTATACCATATTAAGTGTTTTAAAGGAACACTGTGTACCATTAAGAAAGCTCTATTACCAGAAATGGATATAATATTAATCAGATAGAATCATTGTGTTTTCATTAACTTAGAATGTACCCTTTAAATCTACATATAAAGACGTTCTTCTTCTCCACTGAACCCTTTTTTTTTGTGTTGACTGGCATAGTTCCTCAAACAGTAAGACTGCAATCTGCAGTCTTACTGTTAGATGCCCGCCATACCCTACACACTGCACTTTTAAGAATATTTTGATGATTATGGAGATAATATTGTGACTCACAAGGTTAATTGTGACTTGAAATTTTCATGTCATCCCATGCCTGGTCATATCTAATCGAAATGATGGACAATCCTTCAAATATGTAATGTAAATTAATACTCTTTCCTTGTCTGGCAGTTTTACAGGAGAAAAAGAAAATCTGATTTTTATCTGTAATCTGTAATCTGTAAAATGTGACTCGACCAAAGGTGAAAAGTCATGCAGAGACAAAGAGGGTCGGGTAGGAGGGTAAAAGGGGAACTAGTTAGGAGAGAGATGGAGGGGCAGATGGTTACAGTTGCCAGGGGTGATGCTAGAGGCTTCCCTAAAGGGTTAGACACAACGTACCAGCAGTCACCTGCCATCTATCACCTGTGGAAGTGTGTGTGTGTGTGTGTGTGTGTGTGTGTGTGTGAGAGAGAGAGAGAGATAGAGTGAAGAGAGATGGTATGGGGGGGTGTTCTGCCTGTCATAAGGCTCTAATCCTGAGTGACATTTATCCAATGGAGGCCTTGCTCATTCATCCATCCATCACGTTCTATTCCTCCTTTCCATGCTTTTCTTTGTGCTTTATGTCCGTCCCACCCTCTCTGCTTGTTGCTCCAGACAGACTCAAACCAACCCTGCATAATAAGTACTGACACACCAACACACAAGGTAGCTTTATGGCTTTAGCTTAGCCTCGAAAGCTGAGTTTCAGATGTGGTGTTGTGCTGCAGATGTAAATATGTCATGTCCATGTTGGGTTGTGCAGATGTGAGTACAATACAAGTTTGTATTTGGTTGTGTGTGTGTGTGTCTGTGTGTGAGAGAGAGAGAATGTGTTTGTATTATGTATGTAGACCACCCATGACAGATGAAACGGAAGATTCTTTCATTAGTTGTGTTTGACGCTCAGCAGGGTCACAGCAATAACAGACATTTATTTCCAGCAGACTGGATGCTTCTCCTGCTGGCACAAACACATGCGCACACACATGCACACACACATGCACACACAGGGAGGCCTTTCATGGAACATGCTCCCAAAAGGTAATAATATAAAGCACTCACCCTCTACCCTTTTCTTTCTTTCTTACCCTCTTGGCCTTCTCTGCATTTTCTCACTCTCTCTCTCTCGGTGTGCTAAGTATAGCAGCAGTAATGGTGATGGATGCAGATGGAGGGAGCAGGTCTTAAATGTCAAACTCAAATGAAAACCGCTGTTCCAGTGAGACAAAAGCAGCTGGACACATCCAGTGTTATTTAACACACACACACTCTCAAACACACACAATCACAGATGAAGCCCAGACTGATGTGAACGTCTAAATGGATCCTCAGATGTGTGCATGATATACTTTAAAGGAGAAAAAAAAATTTAAACTTTTAAATATCAACTTTCTTGGTTTTAGATTATAATTGCTACAGCTGCTCCATTTGTATGTTAAAAAAAAAACAGATTTTTCAAACATGGTGATAGGGATGACCCTGAATAGTCAGCCATTTTTTCCAGTTTTGGTGTGACGAGTCTGATTCAATTGTTAATCACATTGTGGACCTACTGCAGTGACAGGAATAAAATGAACTCTGTCCACTCTTGTAGTATGCAGCTGCAGTAATTGACTAAATCACCATGTAGAATAAGTTGCACTATCCAGATTTGCAGAACCATCAGAGCTGCATCCCTGTGACAACCTCAGACAGTCTAAATAAATAACGAGCCTAAACTATAGAACATGTTTTTTTAGCAACCAGACATTCTGGGAGCCTTGATCAATAAATTCATTCTATTCAGATGACCATCACGTTATGTCTGACAAATGTAGCAATGCTCTAATAAAGGCAAGATTTTACTTACTTAGATTTTACTTTGCAAATGGAATAATTAGTAAGCACATATAACAACACATTCTGTGTTGTCATGCAGAGTGGTTCTAATGTTACCGAACTCTTAGTCATACTAATTTCACAATATTACAATGTATTGATATGATAATCAATAGTGTTATTCACCCCATTAGAAGGAAGGAAATGCATTAGTAAAACTGGGGGCGGCAGTAGCTCAGTCTGTAGTGACTTGGGCTGGGAATCGGAGGGTCGCCAGTTCAAGTCCAGGTAGCTGGAGAGGTGCCCGTTCTTCCTCCTGGGCACTGCCGAGGTGCCCTTGAGCAAGGCACCGAACCCCGAACTGCTCGGGGCGCCTGGATATGGGGCAGCCCCCTCACTCTGACACCTCTCCTCTAATGCATGTGCATGTGTGTTTCATAACTTGTGTGTCATGTGCAACTGAAAATAAAAAATACTAACAGAGTGTATATTGAAATTTCTAATAATAAAGGAGACTAATAAAGGAATTCTTCTTCTTCTTCTAAACTGGACCAGGCTTTACAACATGTCAGTGGCTATACAAACAAATTCTAGAATATATCGAGCATCCATCCATTACTTACCGCTTATCCTCATAGGGTCACGGGGGGCTGGAGCCTATCCCAGCTGTCTTAGGGCGGAAGGCAGGGTACACCCTGGACAAATCGCCACCTCATCGCAGAGCACATAGAGACAGACAACCACTCACATTCACACCTACGGTCAATTTAATTTTCCCCCCAAGCATGTTTTAAGCATGTTTTTGGATGGTGGGAGGAAGCCGGAGTACCCGGAGAGAACCCACACAGAAAGGCCCCGGGCCCGGGATTCGAACCCTGCTGTGAGGCGACAGTGCCAACCACTACACCACCGTGCCGCCTTATATCGAGAATGTGTTATTTAAATTTTAGTTATGTGTTTTCATGAGTCAAAGAAATGTAAAGCTGTTGTTTTTCCTGACAGACAGCTCATGTTAGGATGTGGAAGATATACTGTTCATTATGAGCTGGTATGTTTCATGTTATTTACGCTGGAGGAGGGAGCTGCTGAGCATGCTTGTTTTTGCTTATATGCACATTTCACAGTACTGTTTCAAGTTTAATGAAGGCAATATTTAAATGTCTTCTGCGTTGAACAGAAACAATCCTCCGGTGGTGTAATCACTTACTCTCATCTCAGCCCAACCGAGACGTGACACACAATGGAGACAGCTCTTCTTTCTTACTCTCTCCAAAATAAGGACAGATGTTCTTCAGCTCTTTTGTCTCTGAAGACATTGAGGCAGACAAGCATGATTTACTCTAAGTAAGACTGTGACTGAGTGATTCATCCACACCATATTTATGTGTCTGTGTATTTTTTAATCAATGGAGAACACTGTTTTTTCCTCCAGTGTGTCCTTCACATGGAACAATGGTCTTCAGATGAATTCATTTTCATAAACATCATCTCTAACAGTCTTGGCTATATCAAGACCAGTAAGAGAATATGGTTATTATACCAATAAATAGTCCTTTTGTAGCCTTGAGGCTACTACAAGGAACTTAAATTTAGTGTTGATTTTGGCAGTTCCCATGGTAAAGTTTTTTGCACCAGGGTCTAGAGCTGTGCAATATGGACAAAATTGTATATCTTGATATAGCTGATTTTATATCCCGATAATGATATACAGTCATGGAAAAAATTATTAGACCACCCTTGTTTTCTTCAATTTCTTGTTCATTCTAATATCTGGTACCACTAAACGTATAATACAATGAACACAATAAAAAATGCAGCTGGTCACATAATACTTTATGTCCTATTTGACATTCTTAAGCTTAATTGATTCCCAGGGTATATAAGAGGCCATTTCATGTCACAAGCAGCACTGCACATGCAAAGGCCTAGAGTGGTTTCCTGCTTACATTCAAGCCGTAGCACAACTCAGAAGTTGTCAGCTCTCACATAATGCCTAAAACAAAAGAATTATGTGAAGCAACAAAGGCAGCCATCTTGGCACTGCTGGAAATTGGCATGAGTGAGAGACAGGTAGCGAAAAAACTGAAGATCTCCAAGACAGCCGTTCATTACAACAAAAAAAACAAGCTGAACATGGCACTACCAAATTGCTCCCTGGCCGTGGCAGGAAAGCGTCTTTCTACCCCACGAGATGACCGTGCACTCATCCGTTCCTGTGTCAGGAATCGTCGTCAGACCTCCAGGGACCTTAAAAATGAGTGGGCACTGTCGA
Source organism: Synanceia verrucosa (assembly GCA_029721515.1). Taxonomy (NCBI): domain Eukaryota; kingdom Metazoa; phylum Chordata; class Actinopteri; order Perciformes; family Synanceiidae; genus Synanceia; species Synanceia verrucosa. Next base: position 8,053,629 of record CM056558.1, read on the forward strand.
GAAATGTGACTTGCTCGGCAAGGACAGTTCGAAACCGACTTGTTGAAGCTGGTTTAAAGTCACACAGAGCACGCAAGAAGCCCTTCATCAATGAAAGGCAGAGGAAGGCCCGGTTACTCTTTGCTCGAGACCACAAGGATTGGACTGTTGATGATTGGGCTAAGGTTCTCTTCAGTGATGAATCCAATTTTGAATTGATGCCCACTCCAGCCAACTTACTGGTTAGGAGGAAGCCTGGAGAAGCTTACAACCCAGACTGTCTTGCCCCTACAGTAAAACATGGGGGTGGATCAGTCATGATCTGGGGTTGTTTCAGTCTGAGTGGAACAGGGCAAATGCAATTGTGTGAAGGCCGAATGAACCAGGTCAAGTACAGGACTACCCTTGAAAACAGTCTTCTTCCATCAGCTGGAAAACTCTTTCCTGCCTCAAATGACTGGATTTTCCAACAAGACAATGCCCCTTGCCACACGGCAAGGTCAGTTAAAGCCTGGATGGAGAACCACAACATTCGCACCATGCCTTGGCCTGCTCAATCACCAGATCTTAATCCAATTGAAAACCTGTGGAAAATCATCAAACTCAAAATGGAGAACCACAAGCCCAAAAACAAAGAAAATTTGTTTGAATTTGTCCAACAGGAATGGGCTGCTGTGACAGCAGAACAATGTCAGAAGCTGGTGGAGAGCATGCCAAGACGCATGGCTGCAGTCATCAAAAACAATGGTTATGCAATCAAGTATTAACTCTTGTGTGTATCATGTGTTTAAAGCAAACAGAAAAGAAAGCATGGAATGCTTAAAAGTAGTGTTTTTAGCGGTACAATGCCATAGCTATTGATGTAAGAATTTAAGTAATTTTGGTTATTATCAAGAAAACCATGGAAAATGAATAATCCTTAGTTCTTAAATTAAACTCTCATGAGCTATTTTTGTTGTTATCATTATAATTGTCCAAACAAATGTACCTTTAGTTGAGCCAGGCATTAAAATTAACAAGAAATTGAAGAAAACAAGGGTGGTCTAATAATTTTTGCCATGACTGTATATACAATATATATTGTATACTGTATATATTTTTTTCTGATGTAATGTTACTGGTAATGTTATTTCCTCTTTCCATTGCTCTGTCCTCCGTCTCCTCCATGCTGCTTTAACCCTGTTTACTCGAGCTATAAGTGTCATAAACAAGACCTTGTGGGTAACATAAAAATGCTGCCACAAAGCAGTAACATTGCTGCAGTTACAGTAGTATTCTTTGCTTCATACAATGAACATGTTTTGAACTCGCGTGATACATTTGGATTATCAAGCGGTCATTCAGACGTTGAGTTTTGCTTTACACAACGTATCTAAACCACAACCGGACTGATATTAATGTTAGCTTTACTACAGAGCTAACCAAGTAGCTTCATGTTAAAATTACGATATAAACAACAGAGGCTTATAACCTATATAGTAGGGCTGCAACTAACGATTGTGTTAATAATCGGTGAGTAATCGGTTGATTATTTTTTCGATTAATCGGATAAAAAAAACCCAACATATATAAATATATATATATGTATATACATATATATGTATGTATATATGTATGTATATATACATACATATGTATATATATAGGGTTTTTTATCTTTATTTATATATATATATATATATATATATATATATATATATATATATATATATTAATCGATATATATATGTATGTAATGTCATTGGTAATGTTGTTTTCACTTTCCATTGCGCTGTCCACTGTGGTGTAATCAGTGCTATATCCCCTATATGCTTTTATTCTGAAGTCTTACTTTGAGAGTGACTGGAAGTGTTATGGCTATGTTTGTGCTGTGCTTTGTTTGGCTAGTAATAAAGGTGTTTTAACCGCTAATAACTTACTGCACGAATCATTCACACGCAACACGGCATCCTTTATGCTGTTTTCTCCTTAACCAATAAACAAGTCATTATTATTATTATTATTATTATTCCGACACTGAGATGTGCTTTACACGGCGTATCTAAACCACAACCAGAGAAACATTATCGTCCATGTAGCAACAGAGCTGTAAACTTTGTCTAACCTCTAGAATCATGCGTAAATATGATTTAATCCAGAAAATGCAAATGAAGCACTGGTTGCAAAAGTGGCTGTGTTTATTGATGTGTTGATGTGTGAGCCAGCAGACGAAGCAGAGGGAGGTGGGATGGTTAAAGGATGCATTTCTACTATACTGCAATGCTGTAGGGACTTTGTATGAATGAAGGGAGTGTGAAGGAACGAAGAGAGGAGGAGTGGGACCTCTCCATCACTCTGTCTATGACCTTCCAGGAGTCACGCTGCTATAGAGTACAGAACTAATGCCTCAATATATTATCTGAATATGCTGCATTATCATTATGCTTCTCCCTCTCACTATCACTCTTGCAGTCTTTCATTCATATTATACACACTCAGAAACACAATGCAGAGACACAGCGTGTTTCACCTATACAGTATTTGATGATGAAATATTTGCGCACTGCAGGTCAGAGATAGAGAAACAGAATGGTAGAAAGATGGAGAGAGAGCCTTTAGTCTTATGAGTGGCTGTTCTCTCTCTATCATGCTCTCTGCATTGTGCGTGAGAAAGAACATTGTATTCACTTCAGGAGATAACATATAGACTTCCTGGACAAGAGCAAGGTCAATTCCATCATGGCACTCACTAATGCATGCGCACAATGCCGACAGTCTTGCACACAATAGAGAGGGAGGACCGAGGGAGATAAGGGCAAAATGTCACTCCATTATTTTGCAGGAGAAATAACTGTTGTAACTCTAATCCCACCAAATTTTCATTGATTCACATTCTGAGTGTATTGACGGATGCCATTCATATGGTGCTACATGCTTGTAAGCCTCTGGTCATTATCTGACATAGAAACATAAGATGTTGTTAGCATTAGTAGCTTTTACCTGTACTATGACTGTTTTTTTCTGTAAGATTACTGTTGATGTCTTTTGTGGTCTATGTGATTGATGAGCCTGAGGTAATAGCACTGGTCTCAGGTAGATGAAGGTCCTTGACTGGAAGATGTACTGTAGACTGCAGTGTGTGTGTTTTTGTGTGTGTGTTTGCAGGGCAGGATCGCAGTGAGGCATCTCTCATCAGGCGGTTTAAGGGCGATGGCATCCGCTACAAGGCCAAGCTCATCGGCCTGGACGAGGTCACCGCCGCCCGTGGAGACAAACTCTGCCAGGACTCGATGATGAAGCTCAAGGTAAGGAGAGTCTCTACCTCTCTTCTTTTCTTTTTTTCACTCTGCTTATGCATCTTAAATTAAGAATATACTTTTAAGTGACTGCTTAAACTTGCTGCAAACACGCATCTTAGAAATGATGTCACATGATTAGCCACATTAAGTTCCAAAAAAAAAGCTGAACATCAATATCCAAACCCAGTTGCCAGTCCATGAATAGTTCTTCAACTTCATGCATATTCTAAAGTTTTAAAAGTTTTTAAATATGCATGTTTTGTACAACACAGCCTAACTGCGCCTGTGTGTGTATGTGCATGCAGACGAGATGGGTGGAAGAAGATGAGGAAAAAATTATAATTTATTAGCACGGCGGCGATCAGTGCAGGAGGGAAGTGAGGAGGTTAGCCATATGGATGAGAAGGGGATTGGGGTGAATGTCTCATTTGCAAGGACAGGAACAATTAGAGGGAGAGGTAGACAGATGGGGCTGTTAGCAGAGGAGAGAAGGCATATAGGACGGGACTCATTTGGATGATAGGTGAGAGAGAAACAGGAGGGGATAAAGATGAGGAGAAATAAGCTATCTATTTATTCATTTATAACTTAAGTCCTAACGAACAAGCTGACTTCACAGAATATTTTAAAATAGTGTGCATATGGAGAACACATTTCTCCTGTTATGTCAAAACTTCATGCAAGATTTTGCCTCTTTCTGCACGGTGACTGTGTGGAACGCCTTATTTATTATTAACTGTTCTTTAACACGTGGGATCTGCATGAGATATTTGACTTGAGGAAATTACGTTTTGTTTATGTGTAGTGAAAACTCTATCCAGCCAGGGCATACAGGGGTGAGGAGAGGATAGACAGCTCATTGATCACACAGCTTCCCTCCTCCTCATTTATTCAGACAGGAAATCCATCAAGTCTTTTTCTCTGATCTCTCCACCTCTTCTTTCATACTGCTCCTCCCTCTCCTGGCCCGGCGCTCTCAATTCTCAGATCTCGCTCCTTTCTTTTCCTCTCCTTTTGTGACTCACCTATGCAAATTCAGTTGGGGTGACTGTATAGTAAAGGGGCGTTCCACCCTCAGATACACTTATATTTATAAATCTGTTATGTTGCCATTAATTGCTGCAAATTAACTTTTTCGAATTACCTGCCTTGTCTGCTTTTCTCAATTATGATTGATTTCCTACATTTCCCACAATGCCTCCCAACAACCCAAGATATGCCATGGAGGTTTTGAATTGTGCTGAATATTTAGCTTGATACTGGACATTTGGTATTTTTTTGGAAATATGTTTTTCCACCTTTTTTCACTCTGAGCCCATATTGTGCACATTCTGCTTCCATATGAAGTCTAAATATCATACGGTTCTCTTCCTGTATCTCAGATATTTGTCTTCTTTATTGTACAGCGTGATGAAGTGGAGATCATCTATTACATACAGATGATCTTACCTCCTCTGTAAATAATTTATTTCTGTAACCATTAATAGCTACTGACACGTTAAAAACATACAGGAAAACACTCATTAAAAGAGAGAAGTGGTCCAAAAAGATTCCCATGACACAAACTCATATGTTTCTGTCCTGCTTGTCTGTATGTGTGTCTTTCTGTCTGCAGGGTATAGCTGCAGCAGCACGGTCTAAAGGAGAACATAAACAGAAGGTGTTTCTGACTGTTTCCTTTGGAGGGATCAAGATCTTTGATGAGAAATCAGGGGTAAGTTGAGACGCAAATGTGCATGTGTGTGTATGTGCATGCCTGCTTGCAGCAGTTCTGTGTGTGTTCCCTCTGTTAATGAAGCATCTCCATGAGAGGGACTGGGCCCAGGGGAAATCAGGAGGCCCTAATTGAAACCCTGAGAACAAGGCCTCCATAGATGAGAGAACATGGTTATCCCATTGTCTGCGTCCCTAAAAACACAGACAACACTGGTTCTAACGTATGGTCTAGTATTGTTCGTCTTCCATGGCTACTTTTCTGGTTGAACTGTGGTCCAACTACGAGCATTCATCCACCTTAGTTTTTCGTAACGTCCATTAGGATGATCATAGAATCACCAAGTGTGGTGACCTAAATACCCTGAAAAAAGACAACATAGATTGTTTTGATTCCACCCATGTAGAAACATATTGACAACTTTGGGATTTAGGGCAATGGGACCAGTTCTAGATAGAAGACACTCTATGGACAGATAAACTATTAAATGTTGCTGCATTTAATCCATGGAGCTCAAGGGAAAGTGGCCAACAGAACTTAATGATTTGTTTCTCAAGGATCCTCCTGACAGGTGTTGTCCAGGTTCGATTCCCCAACAGGCCATACATGTCACAGTATCCTTGAGCAGGACATATAACATCAGAGCGGTGGTTTGAGGACAGCTTCAGTAAAAGCGCCATTTCATCATTTGTGTTGGGAATGAACATTTCCAATTAAATCAGAGAAAGTCCATTTTGCCCACTCAGATTGTCTGTGCTTGGTAGATTTTTTTTTGTTTTTCACAGCTGGACTGATGTGTGTTTGTATGTCTGTGTGTATCCAGCAGTAACTCAAAAGTGCAGGGTATTAGACAGGACACAGTCACCAGTGGCCTCCCACATGGCAGCCATATTGCATGCAGCCGAACTCATTCATCACCTGTTTTTTAGAGCCCCCCCCCCATTTCTCTTCATCCCTCTTCCTTCTGAGAGATTGAGAGGGGAAGAACCAGAGATGGATAGAGAGGTAGAGAGTCAAAGGGGAGACGGTGTATAAAAAAACAAGAAGAGGGTGAGAAGGAAATGGGGACGTGAAAAAGACAGATGAAAGGAGGATGGGGAGGGGCAAAGACAGACTGAAAGTGAGTTAGAGGGATAGGTAGACAATCAGTGAGCATATGTCAAAGTAAAGCTCTCTAAGGGGAGACTTTGTCCTCTGTCTCCGCACATTAATATTAACTATAGAGATATGCTTACTATCAGTCCTTCAGCCCCTGTAATGGCTAGGGAAGGAGGGACAAGGAGAGAGAGAACCACTCTGCTGAGGTTCAGGGATCTTGACAGTCTCGTTCCCCTCCTGTGCATCAGTCAGCCCGATGGGCGGATGGATGTATGGGGGAATGAATGGATGGATGGCCTCTCTCTTGGCGGAGGGAAGGTCGTGCAGGATGGAGGGAGGTGGTGCTTGAGATGGAGGAGAAGAATAGGGGAGACATTAATCTAGTAGAGGGCAGACCAGCATGCATCTCTCTGTCTGTCTCTCTCTCTCTCTCTCTCTCTCTTTCTCTCTTACACACACACACACACACACACACACACAAACACATAGAGACAGGACTCTCCTCAACCCTTTTTGTCAGTCTTGTCAGGGCAGCTGCATCGCGTCAGGTCAAGAACTCACAAGAGTGAAGGGCTGAGCTCAAAGCTCACCAGCACACTGCTCCCTCAGAGAATGAAATCACAAATAAGTCCAGTTCAACCAGCATAATGAACAACGATGAAGAAAGCTATATTGGAAAAAACATGGAGCAAAGTGTTCATATGGGGGCGAGACAGAGATGCAGCAAGGCAAGATAGTGCAACATTCTTAAACTTAATTTACAATGCTGAGCCACCGATCTGCCATTTTTTATTTGTGAACCATTTCTCCTGTTCTTTTTTGCAATGTCGCATTTAAATAAAGCTTTCTGGACCTGCTCCGATGTGGTCATTTCACCAATGAGAATAAAGCTTTCACAGATCTGAAAAAGTGAAGTTCATAGAGTGTTAAGGCTTTACTTAAAATGTCTAAAACTCTAAAACTAAAAGAGAGAAGATGTGCAAAAAATGGAAGATAGTTGCTCAGCAAGTCATGTTTCCCTTAACCTTCCCTTTCCAGAGTTGTGTGAGATCATTGGAGCAGACATACCCAGTAATATCTGGTGTGAAAGGCTCAATAGCTGGTGCACAGTCATAGAACTTGGGGATAATTGATTTGTGTCATGAGGTGATTGCGTAGAGAGTGTCAGTAGTGTCTTACTGTGACCTGGGAGAACATAGTCTCAATAATTTTGCAATTATTGAGACACTAAGACACTAAACCAATGCTTTCTATTTGAAAATGTGCTTTTTTATATCGGCTGCTGTCCACTGGATCCCATCACTTTATTTCTTGCCCATGCTATCTGCTGTTTTCACTTTTTTAGTCATTTTCCCAGCCAAGAGGAGGGAGGAGTGAGAGACAGTATCCTGCTGCTTCCCCTCCTCCCTCCCAGCATAACAGGGAATATCTTGGATCAGTGGCCAGCAACTGCTGAAGGGCATGCTGCCCAAAGCCCCTCAGAGACACTGACTCTGTGTGTGAGAGAGAGAGAGAGAGAGACACTAATAGTTCATATCAGTGCTGGAGAGAAAAGAGTACACCGTTGGTATCGACTTTTTTTTATACACCCAATGTAAACAATCCACTCCCCCCAGAGAATACATCTGTTTAAGCAACTTTGAGCGGCATCTGATAGTCGATGCTGCCAGACATGTTGGCTCCAGCAACGACCATCATCCTGGGATTTAATCTCCCTGTTCTGTCCAAACATTACCAAGACTGTTACAATAAAAGCATTTTGAATGTTTTTGCAACAAAAACAGCAGTGAGTCAGCTATCGTATATGTCTCATAGGTAAGAGATTTGTGAGTGTTTACAGTCTAAAATGGAAGCAAAACCACGGCAAAAGTTTGTGCTGCAGTTAATTAAGAAGAACAAGGTTATTCTACCCATCAAAACCGGACAGGAGCGATGCTTGAGTGCTGCTAATGGAAGACCAAGATTGTGAATATTTTGTCATTCCATCAAATTGATTGTGCAATTTCATTTGGTTTATGTGTTTAGAAAAAGTCCAAAGGCCCAGTTGGCATGCTTATTTTCAACTTTAGTATATTACCTGCCAATTAGGAAATGAAAGTCCATTTCACATTCAGTTCCATCATTAATCTCAAATGGGTTTCCTTTAGAGGACATGGAAAATAATGTCTCTGCAGAATCTTTACTCTAATTTTCATTTTGGCAGTAGTAGTGCTTTTTCAATCATAAAAATGACATGGTTTTTAAGTCGTCAAGTAAAAAGCCAGTAGCACCGAAACCACAACTCCTCTACACAGCTTGCAGGTGCATATTTACAGTATATGGCATTTAAGGAGATATATTGTAAGCAATTTGAATGTAATATGAATAGTTTGTTTTGTTAAGTCTAATAATCACCTGGAAATCTGAATAATAGTGTTTTTGTTAGCTCAGAATGAGCCATCTTTAAATATGGGTAGGTGTGGGTCCTTTTCACAGAGCTAGGTTTCTACAGTTGCCCAGAAGGGACACATTAAACACTGGTTCTAGATGTAGTTTTACACACTGCACCATTAAATCTGTATATCAAAAAACTGGCCCCTACAGGTCACAACTGACAAACAAGGCGCTGGATATAAGTTGAAATTGTTTCTACTATCTAAGATTTACTTGCAACAAAGACGGAGAAAAGTAATTGAATTTATGCAGCCATCTCATTCTCTGCTCTCTTTGAATTAGTCGTTCTTTGTCACCTCACCAAGCATCCAGAGATAATTCAATAACCTCTGTGTGTGTGTGTGTGTGGGGCGGGGGGGGATGATAATAAGCATTACTCTAATTATTAAATTTAGAAGACATGACTTATACAATGATTATCTATTTCTACTGGGTCTTTCAGTGTGTGTGTGAGTGCCAGTGCCCCCGTGGTAAATTGGTGTCACTTCGTTCTGCCATGTCTTAGGTCTGGAATAGCTTCAAAGAGAGCAGATGTGTGTGTTTAGCCTCTGATGTATTGAGCTGCAACCCCTAGCATGCACTCAAGGGCTACTGGGTCATTATGTTGACTGTGTGTATCTGTTCCCAGCATGCAGCTGGCATAGACAATGACAACAAAGCAGACATTTAGTGTGACTTAACAGAGGGCTATTGCGTATTAGGGTGTGAACTGTGTTTGTGTGTGTTGTGTGAGTGAGGGCACAGATGAAGTGATCAAGTCGACAGCTTGCCGAGCTGTGATTGTCACTGATCCCCCCTCTGTCCTCAGAAAAAACAGTGCCATCTGCCACGGGCGATGCCAGCTTGGCACTCTCTCCACCCAGGCTAAACTAGAGAGGGTAGAGGAGCTGGGAACAGTTTAATATGGGATACAAGGTCTCCGTGCATGTTTCATTGTGTTCACTTGAGGGGGCATTGCATGTGGCTTCTCTGAGGTGTGTAAGTAACCTTTTGTTACTTTGTATGTGAATTTCACATACAATGATACCTTTTGTATCATTGTACGTGAATGAGTGTGTCCCCTCTAAGTTTTGTGATAGTTAATGTACACCTGAAACTTAATTCCTGCGTCATTCACAAAATTGAAAACATTCTTTCATTAAAGCGAGGGCTTAGCTCTGTTATTTTCCGGGGGTTTTCAAATGACACCCACTCAGCTGTTAGGGGAAAGCAGTGACATGGGTTACCAAAGTAAGCTGACCAATAAAAGAAGTAAATCATGTGAATGCTAGTGCATGCTGAGAATAACTAAAAAGGTCAGTTCAGAGTTTTGGAAGTGAGGTTGTAAGTATACACCAGATGTAAAGTTGTTGCAAGTTACTGTGTCTAATGTATTGACTATAAGGATGTATATGTACTGTACGTATGTAGCAGAGTCATAGTGCAGAAACGTATGTCAGGTCCCGTGGGAAAATTGGCAGAATTGCACAGAATGATGGAAGAAAAAAATAAATTGTGCTTTATATGGTACAGAAGAGAAGCAAACAGAACAAGTGGCAAGGTATAATTGTGCAATAATAACTTGAGAGAGATTCAAGCATCTAGAATACACCTGAAATAAATGTAGTAATAGCACAAAAATTAACTTGTAATTTTTCAATTTGTAGTTTCTTATTAAGCAAACTGTGTCATGCCTACTTTCAGGTCCTCCAACACCACCATGCGGTCCACGAGATCTCCTACATTGCCAAGGACATTACGGACCACCGAGCCTTCGGCTATGTCTGCGGGAAGGAAGGGAACCACCGCTTTGTGGCCATCAAGACAGCACAGTCGGTCAGTGTCTGTGTGTAGGCAACTGTGCGTGTACATGTTTTACCAATGTGCCCTTTGCACGTAGGTTAATGAATGATTCATTGGGGTCCTTTCTCAATAGCACAAACCTCTTGACATTTAGATAAGGACCCTTGAACACTAGTTCATGTTCCTTTGAGCTGTATATCAAACAAAGTGTTTAGTCTCTAGTGCTCCAGGTTGTGTTTCTGAGTGTGAAAGGGTTGACGCTCAGTCCTGCAGAAACATTCTCTACAAGATATTGAGTACCACTCTTGGACCTGTTATTATTATGGCTGTTGCTGTTGTTGTGTCCTATGTGCCTGGGCATGTTTAGTCTGGATCCAGCTGGCTCACTCTAAAGCCATATTGATTTCCCATAGTGAGTCGATGAGGGTTTGAGTGTGTGTCACCAGCACTAATGGCATATCCATCCTCCAAGGGCCACGGACCGTGGCTCTGACTTAGACTGATACACACAATCACACACACATTTACACCAACCAGACTCACACTCAAAAAAACTGTTGCTAACCAAATGCTATCCTGCCAAACGGCGTAGCGCGAGACTAAACACTCATCAGTCACCAAAGCTGCCATTTACCTGACATGTGCCTGAGGAAAGGTCACAGTTCTATTTTACTCACATTTTCAGGATTTGAACCCTCCATCAGTCGCACTCAGACCGCTGGTGGTGGAGCAGACAGAGTGCAGGCACAGAGCTTATAGCAGAGGCAGAGGCTGTAATTGGAAAGTAAACCCTTTGATGTGAATTAACAAAGCGTCTCTGTCGTCATGAAGACTGAGGACGTAAGGTTGCTCTGAAAAGGCCAATTTAGGAGCACATTCGAAAGTAATTGGCTTACCACTCAACTCAAAGTCTTAGCGCAAGAAGGACATGTTTTATTTCGCAAGTTTTAGTGGAAATGGAAGCATACAGATTGTGTCTGAAAGGCTTTCGTCTTTCTGTTCATCACAATCTTTGTTATGACTTTTCAGAAAAGTTACAGTTGTAATTAATTTGAATATATTTGCAGCAAAATCAACCTTGTATCCAATTTGCGGGAAGGTTAGATAGTTTAAAGAAATTGTAATGGGCTGTTCTGTAAGTTATCACACCACACATTTACAACAAAACAAATCTGGTGAGGCTAGATTTATTTTTCGTGCTACTAATGGAAACAGTTAACTCTCAGAAACACCCAGTTTTCAATGTGCAAGATTTTTTTTCATGTTTTATTCGAGTGGACCCAAAGCTAAATGACATCTCTGGAATTATTTCTACTTACTTACTCACAGTACAGTTTTTGCTGCAGTGTTTCCAGTTTAGTTTAGTGGCAAAACATCTGAATATATTCCAAATGTCAGTGGTGTCACTCAAAGTTTAATCCAGAGTCACAGAGCAAAATGCTTGTGTCTGAATTCATAATTTTGTTACCAGGGTTCAATGAATATAGGAAAAGAAATCCATCGTGGAGCTGTCACTTCGAACTGTTCTTCCTGGGTTGGTTTTACTATGTGACCTTTGCTGCAACAGCATATGCATTTGGGTAAAAGGTGAATCTGAAGCATTAGTAATCAGATTTTAACCAAAAACTCTGATCACTTCAGTCCATTATAGCCACTCCTCCTGGAGCCCTCGTAAAGTTTTCTGTATTTACAAATTCCAAAATTCGCTGCTCGTCTTGGCTCTCTGTCTCCTCTTATACCTCAACGCTGTGAAAAGGAATGTGAGACAGATGTAAAGAAAAGATGGAGATTAGAGCATGTATCGTTGAATGCAAAGAGGATCTGAATCTGACAGAGTGACAGTATGTTTCACTGTTGCCTCAGCAGGAGCCACCGTTTACCCCAGTGCGTCTGTCATGAGCTCTGAACATCTTGCAGAAAGACAACACTAAAATAGAACTATTTTATTTCAAGGCAGCCTGCAGTCAGTTCACTCTGCATGCACTATGCAGAACCTCAGTCAATAATTGATTAGGTCTGAAACATGTAAGATTTTTTGCGGTGACAATAGTTATAAGTTGTTAGTCATCTAACTTGTTGTTTCCTGTATACTTTTTGTGTGGTACAAGGTAAGACAAGTGGCAAGTATCTGCTCTTATCACTGGAGTACAATACATAGTATCTGGTTTCTACATCCCAATCACAGGCACCACTATTTATTTAGACATCTTACATTTACTGTGTTTAGTCACTTTCAGTGCTTGATAGGATTTGTCACAATCACATGGACTCAGAAAGCAATCAGTCACAAAGACATTGTTACCTTTTAATGAAAGACTGAATCAATGAATTAATCGCAGAACCGGCATAACCATTCTATTCAGTTTGCTTCCATTTTGTTTTCGCTTGTGGCCTCATGGAATCATCCATAATCAGTTGTCAGCAGCCCAGTCAGGTATCCAGCTATTGTGACTCATCCTGTCTGAGCCATAGATTAGAAAAACTTAACATTCTTTTCTTTTGAGGCATCCCACAGGTGGGAAGATGAAATATGATCCTGGAAGTCTGGTTTGAGTTAAAGTTTGAGGTAGATTGAAGAGCTAATCCGACATTAAGACACTGCATAGCAACAATCATTTTGTCCATGGTCTTATAGGCCATTCATGTTGCAAAGTTGCTGACCTTTTGCAGTGGTTGAGTTAAACTAAACTTTTTTTGCAGCAGCATCATTGAAATGAGAGTAATTGTGGAGGTGATGTTTTTTGTTACAATGCTAATAATGGTCTGACCATGGCTTTAATCTCAGTCATGAAGCAATGCAGGTTCAGTCAACATTAATAGCCACATTTCTATGATAAGTAGGCATTCAGTTCAGATCAGTGCTGTGAGAGAGTGTATAGTGTGTGTCTGTGTGTTAATGGGTGGGTGTATAATGTGTCCTTATTTTCCCAGGCTGAGCCTGTGATCCTGGACCTGCGGGATTTGTTCCAGCTCATCTATGAAATAAAGCAGAGAGAAGAGATGGAGAAGAAGGCCCAGAAAGACAAGCAGTGTGAGCAGGCGGTCTATCAGGTACACTCACCAGCTCTCTGTTACCTGCTCCTAAGACTGCACCATTTTGGAAAAAACACTGATGTTGCAATTTTTCTCTCATCTGCCATATGTAAAATATAGGAATATTCACTCTGAATGTTGTAGGCAGCATTTTAAAGTTAAGTGCATCAAACTGATGCACTAGGAGAGCAGTGCTGGGTGGGTAGATCCCTCACACTGACGACAGTGCGTCCCGGTTGTTGCACCGGTAGCCTCACATTAAGTCCACAGTTCTGGGAAGCAATCTCAAGGATGCAATGTCTCAATTTCTTGAAATGTTTGGCACAAACGTCCACTTGGACTCAAGGACTAATTTCATTTTGAAGATGAAAAGTCACTTTGAGGTCACTGTGACCTCACAAGTCCCATTTTTTTAATGTACACATTTTTCATCACAGAAGTCATGTGCTAATTTTTCATACAAATGGCTAATAGGATAAAATGATGAAGTGATGACATTTTAGACTTGCATCTTGACTGACTTGGCGGACGCATACACATTATGAGGCAGTAATTCTAGCGAAGCTTACCTCTATCATCTGCTGTAAGTATGATAAGCTTCATCTGAGAGACTCTTGACAGGCAAGTCAAGTAAGACTTGGAAAAAACATGAAAGTAAGGGAATGACATGCAGAGCACTCCTGTTTCATCAGTCGTACCATCTGCCCATTGCGCTTATTTCACCTTCCTCTGTTCTGTCTTCTCTGCATCTCCTGTTTAATTTCTCCTTATCTCTCTGTCTTTGTCTCTCGAGATTGCCAAATGATTATCTGAATGCTGCGAAGCTGCCATGTCTTGCTGTACTTTCCTCCTACTCTTTCTACTCCACCAGCTTAACTCTCCGCCTCTTCCCTCTCCCTGTCTTCTCCCCTCTGCTCCTCTTTCCTCCCTGTGTGATCTCTCCCTGTGTTTTTCTGCCGCTGCTCATCTGCAGACAATACTGGAGGAGGATCTGGAGGACCCGGTCTACCAGGTAACTTCCTGACCAATCACATCGCTGCTGTCACCTGCTGCATTCTAGCCAGCTTGCTCCTCTCTGTGTGCACTGTGGGGAGACTGTGTGGTACAATTTGGAGGGTTAAAGTTCAAAAACAGTAGGAGATGCGACCATTGTTCTTGTGTGCATGTCTGCCAGTCGTGCATGATTAGTTTAAAGACTTTTCTCAGCTTTCTACGTCTTTGCTGCGTAAATTCTCCTTAGTGTGTCAGTGGGATCTATTCTTCAAATGCTGTTGACAGAGCCTGTTGACAATGTTGTTTGACTAATCACTTTGCAATTTCACCAATTCCTTTATCTTCCACTTTCTTCACTGCTTCTTGTTTTCCCTCCGCTGCTGATGTTGTAGTACATTGTGTTTGAGGCGGGACATGAGCCCATCCACGACCAATCAGAAGAGGGCATTTATCAGGTACTCACAAGCTCGTCTTGTCTGCTGCTTGCGTCTCAGTTATATTCCCGTCATCAGCTCAGCTGGTGTTGAACAAAAATTTCTTTAAAGTGTTTAAACAGTAGGGATCTTCCATTTGCTTGCCAATAGGTGCCAGTTACATTGCTCCTTATATTGTGACCTGCTCATAAAATTAATGGCTTTTTCTTAAAAAAATGTACATACAGGAAATAAAAGGCAGTTGGAATTGGGGCAAACTACCAGCCAGTGCTCTCTTGAGGGATCGCTAGCCCAGGGAGACAAGCCTTTTTTTTTGGGTGCAGTCCTCAGAGGTGTGGGTAGACCTCTGGGGGATGAAGAGGGGGAGGGTACAGTGTGTGGAGGGGATGTGTAGGTTATTCCTGGCCTATGTGGAAGGCGGACCCCTCCTCTTTCTCGTGCCTCCCCTCCCTCTTTTCCACAGGAGATGAAAGAAAGCGGGGGAAAGAAAGATTAATCACCAGCCCCTCGTTTGATCTTTAAATAAAATGAATTGAAAATAGACAGTGCATGCATAAACACGCACGCACAAACAATCCTGCGCACACACATCAGGCGAAAGAAACGTCAGCCTCAGCCAGGCTGCAACCACAGAGGAGCGAATGTATGAATAAAGATGGCAGCTTCTGGAAATAAACATGTGAAAGAAGTAACAAGACATCTAGAGGAGGAGAAAGACACGAGGCAGGCTGCGCTAGATAGATATCCCCATTCTTCATCAGAGCTATTTTTCATTTTCCAAAATTTTTTGTTTAACCGTTGTGTCACTGTAGGAGAAACAAAACCTGCACAGGGATCACAGGATTCATATATATCAGTGATTATTGTGTCTTCTCATCGCGCGCACACTGTCAAATCTATCTGCCTCTGTGACATAGAGATATTACATGTCTCCATGTGTGTGACACTCTCAGTTATTACATGTCTGTGGATGTGATAAGCAGTCTTATCCATTCTTCATTAGGGAGAAGGCGAGAGAGACCATCACCGCGGGCTGATAGTCGACTGATTAGCCTAGTAGATGAGTTCTCACTTCGCAGATTTCAATTCTGATTATCCCCCAATGCACGCACACACACACGCACACTCACACTCACACTCTACTAGTGATTGATTTGAGGAGCCAGGTCTCAGGGTCTTTGGTGTCGTGTCGCAGTGCTATAACAGTGATGTGTAAAGTTTGATCAAACCAGAGGTAACAGGCTCTCTTGGCTTGTTCTCTGACTCTACTGGGCGACTGTGTAGGTTCCCACCAGTCAGCAGAAGGAAGGGGTCTATGACGTCCCAAAGCGACACCCAGTGAGTGACCATGTGTTCGTCCCGCCACCCGCCTCAGCCTGCCTCCCCCTCTCAGACAAACCTCTCAGCTATCCCATCATTGTGCCCGAGCTTTGCGAAGCCCAAATTTTGCAGCGGTTCTACCTCCTGTTAACATCTCCTATGCTGTGTATCTATAATGTTTCCCTGAGAGGTTTGCTGGGACCCAGTGCTCTTGTGCTGTGCTGCTCTTCTGCTTGTGCTGTAGCTGTGGTGGCCCTTCCTTCCTTGTGCTCCATGGTGCCTGCTCCTCATGGTTAACTGAGATGCCAGTGTATGAAGGCTTGATGAAGCATGCCACGCTGTGGTTTGCCAGTGGTGAATCCAGTTGCATGAACCTTATCCCAGATTGCTCTGAACGCACGTTTTGTCACTGTCATCTTTCCTTTAATGGATATAAATGATGTGTCTGACTTTAAATGTGCATGGCCTCATATTTTTGAATCTATATATCAGGATCTAGATGCATATAAGTAAGAGTGTACATCAATATCACTGTTTGTATGTGTGTGTTATTTCTTTAAGCTCCCATCATTTCCTCACCCTAGCAGTGGTTCTAATGAAAGATGACCTTGACCACTGTCAGCCTGCACTATAACTCAGCTTCTCTTTTATCTGCCTATAAAGATGCTAGTTATATTGCTGCCTGATTTAATCTGCTAAAATCTTCCCACTCTTGATAACCAGGCTGCTGTGTGTGTGTGTGTGTGTGTGTGTGTGTGTGTGTGTGTGTGTGTGTGGTTATATATGTGCATTTGAATGTTATTTCATCCCTCATTGCTGGTTTATAAATCAGTATTCCCTCGGTCTATCCAGAGCCTACCAGCTCTGTGTATTCCCCCTAAACTGCTAAAACTGGACTCCTCTATGATACGTCACTACTGGCAGTCACAATTCCACTCTATGAATTTTGGTAGACTTGGAATCAGTCTCAACCTTTTCTGGCTGCATATTAGCCCCAGCTTTGGTAAGAAGCTTACAGGCACCGTGGTATTTCTGTTCTCTCCTCACCCAGCCCACAACACATGCTGTTATTTGGATTGCCTTTGTGTTGGCAGGTGTCTGAACGTGAACACATCCAATATCTCTCTCTTGTTGTGCAACCAATTGGACTAGTCATCCATTCTGTTTTAAATAAAGCAAATTCAAGTCCCCTCAGCTTCCCAGTCAGTCAGAGGGAATGGATGTAACCCTGGATCATAGAAATATAAATGGATGATAGAAATTCAACAATGTGTTGTATTTTGAAGATAATGTGTTTTGGGTTTAAAGGAACAGTGTGTTGCATTTCAGGGGATCTATGAGCAGAAATGGTAATTAATATTGTTGTTCTTTCATGAGCTTAGAATGACCCTTATATTTCATATCTTATAGCTATCATATCTACACAGGTCACAATCTCCCCAAAATTTCCCCCACATTGTCATCATTCAAAAGCCCGCAGTCAATGTTACAGCAATCAGTCAATGTTGTTTTCATCACATTGCATTCACATCATAGCATTAATATGAGCAGCCTCAAAGATACATATCTGATAGCTACAATATATCATATTAGAAAGAAGACGTAGGAAGAACTACAGAAGTGTTAAAAAACTGATGCTAAAATTATTGTCTGCAAAGCTGCTGTTGCTGACAGAACAATGCAAATCAAATCCATTGTTAACACAATCAATACAGCTAATTAGAAATTTAGGAAACATTATTGTTTGTATGGAGTAACTGCAGGGCATGCATTTTTAATTTAGCCATTTTTTTTAATCTCATGAAAGAAATATGTATGTTATATATAAAAAAGGTCCCACACGGCTCAGTTTTAGATTTGTTGCTGTAATTAATCAATTTCAAATAGTTTGTTGATTGAGTATATTACACATGTTCATTTCCTTTGACTCCCATGTTAGTTTTTGTGAATTCACTTCATACTGACTCTTCTCAATATGGTTTCAAGAATTTCATATTTTAGTATAGTCATTTTTGCAATTTTAAAATCCACCAAATGTCTAAATTTGAGAGCATGTGAGTTTCCAAACAATATTTTTTCTTGAAATAATTCATTTCACTAAATGTTTTTTAATTCCTCCTGAAGGCAGCAGTAGTACCGATATAACATTACCGAGTGGGAAGTGACCAGAGGCAGCAGCATTTGTCTGTCCATTGTTATTTAGGGTGGATTTACTGTTCATTTCATTGGCAGGAGTGGTTCATTGTCTTCTCAGGAGAGGGATTAACAGTGGACAGATGAGATCATTGCTGCGTGTGTGTGTGTTTACACACTACATCTGGAATGACGTGATACCACTGGCAGAAATGTGACCTCCTGTCTCAAGGAATCACTTCTGTTGTTTACTCTGTCTCCTTCTTAAACAATGGCAAATCAATAAAACACACATAACACAAACACACGCACACGCACGCACACACATAAGGCAGTTTCAATCTCCTGAGCCCATGACCCCGTAAGAACTGAGAGTGCCTTAATCAACAATGTTGTTTTCATCATCAAATAACAGTCCACCTGTAGAGGTCAGCTTAACTCAACACATCAACTCTGATCAAATCCTGGATTAGTACACATCATATGATACGGTATATGTCAACAAAAGAAAAGAAGAGCTTCGTTTTAGGGTCGAGAAGATTTGCAAGAGTCACAAATTAAGTACAAAAGTAAAAAAAAATAATCACTTTGGCTTTTGAGAGTCTGCACACAAAAATTCCAATAAATCTCAACTGCTTTCAAATCTCTCACAACTACCGCAAGAGTTACTCTTTATATGCTAATCTTTTATATATATGTGTGTGTGTGTGTGTGTGTGTGTGTGTGTATATATGTATATATATATGTGTATATATATATATATATATGTGTATATATACACATATATATATATATATATATACATATATACACATATATGGATACACAACAGATAGATAGCTGCATATGGATTTGAACTAATGTCTAACTAATGTGGTGTGTGTGTGCGTGTGTGCATGCGCACGCGCTTGCATCTGACAGTTCAGGAGTGTTTTTGACCATGTGCCAGTATGATCAGTCAGACGGTAGGGGATCAGCAAGGTGGCATTAATTAAAGGGGCTGTGACAATTGTATGCAGAACACATGTGCACAGGTAATTACTGTTTCCCTGGAGACAGCTAATTGATAGGATGCGGCTGCGCTGATAAAGATAAAGGGTTGGGCAGAAAGATGGCGAAAGTGTATAATGGGCACAGAGGGATAATTGGCAGGACAAGAGAGAGGATTGACTCAGAGAGTGAAGGAAGAAAGGCAGAGAGGTGGACAGCAGAATGTAGCTTTCTGCTAACAGTAGCTAGTGTGATTCAAACAAGGTACAGTTAAATATCCCAAACAGATTGTCTATATTTCATCAGTTGGATGTAAATGAACCATCATGAGTTTGGGATTTCGTCTTGTTGAAAAATGGACAATATTCCCAGAACTGATTAGTATTGGGGCAAGCTGTTCTTGTTCTTCAGCATCAGCTAATGATGGCTATACTTCATTTATCCAAAGAAAACACTCAGCAATAATGTACTCTTGCTTTGCCAAACCAATCTGCATATCATGTATCAGTGTCAGTGCTGGAGAAGTCTGCCATCATCCTTCTGCCATTCTACAGTCAGATTCTTCATGAAGGTTGCAAAATAAATGCATATACAATAATATGGCTCTTATATGTGTTTATAGCATAGTTCAGAATCATGAAGGCACAAGCTGTATCAGCTGTTGGCAGCACAGACAGTGGGATGAATTAATTCTTGGCCTTGTTTTCATAGGATTTGTTGCAGATTATAACAAGATAACATAACGCTGGATGTATCCCGTAATTTTGAGATTGTAATTCACTTTGATGGAAATCCAGCTAGAGCAGTCAGCCAAAAGGAAGCATTTTTTTTTCCTCCCTTTGCTCTCACCTACAACATGTTAGTTAATCCAGCCCCTCCCACTGTGTCTGCCTGTCTATCTGTCTGTCTCACACTGTGCTTCCTGACAGGGGAACAGGCTTTACAGAAACACAAAGGGGGTTTAAACCCCAGCTCAGTGCTGTAGTATAGACTAAAGGTAGGGATGATCTGTAAACCTTTTCAAATCTTCACTTGGGCTCTAAGCCTGGCAAGAAGAACCTTGCTCTGTGCTTGATTGTGTGTATATGGGTGTGTGCTTTGTGACAGTAACACCTGCACACCATCAAATCCCCTCATTTCAAAAACAACTAGTGTGTGTGTGTGTGTGTGTGTGTGTGTGTGTGTGTTTCATCCCACTTGCCATCTAACACTGGGGTTGTGATTACAGAACGGACAACCACACCCCCCCCACCACCACCATCATCAACATCATCATTATCATGAACAGCCACTCCAACAAGAACAAACCGAACCGCAGCAGCAGGCAGTGGCCGATCTGATAGACTTAGAGCTGGAAACAGTGACTCAGGTAAGGTGCCATATGTACATACAGCATCACTGGACCGCACCATTATACTGAGACTGAGAGAGACCGTGACTGAGAGTGAGTGTAGCAACTCCTCTCGTCTTGGTGGTAGCAGTGCTGCTCAGAGATGGTCTGAAAACCGAAAATAAACGCTAAATAAGAGGTAGAAGCAGAGAGTGAAGCAGTAACCTACTTCTCACTTGACTTATTTCCTCAGTAAACATTGTTAACATGACTTTATGGTCACAATCACAGGTTTCTTCAATACATCAGAATGTTAATGAAGCAAATTATGGTCCTATTTAGAATACAATAAACCATAGAGCAGGTTATGCTGACTGCCTTGTGATTGACAGAACCACTTTTGAGTCAGTTATGGTTAGAAAATGCCATGCTCAAGTCACTCAGTCATCTTTTATATACAGTCTGTGGTTGCACCATGGAAGACATTGCCCTGTGTTTTTTTGTCACACCTGACAAATACTGGTTAAACAGGTAAAATCAAACCGGTGTGAGCTCGTACACCAAATCGAAAATTGAATCAACTCAAGTTGAGACAAAAGTCCTAAAGATAAAGCCATACCCTTGGATAATTTCATGTCTCCTGTCCTCATCTGTACCACACCACTTTTGTTCCTCTCTAGGCGTTAGTCACCCCAACTCTTGACCCCTGTCATGAATAAATAAAACATGCAATCTCGTTGTTGCATAGTAACCAGGTCGAGGCAGAAAGTAAAATGGAGTATCTTATGTATGGGTGCACCCGTGCGTTCACATCTGCATGTATGCGTGTGACAGAGGGAGGTTTGAACAGTAGCCGAGAAAACAGTCCAGTAGCTCTGAGCGGAGGACCTTTCAGGGCGGAGTGGACATAAAGGTCAGATTGTCTGTCAGGGAACTAGTGGAGGTCGGCGGGGTGAGCAGACAGCGGTGGTCATCTCACCGGCAGAGACACACTCAGAGTCAAGCTGCACACAGTACATTAATAAAGCATTCATAACACTGTGATAATCACAGCAACTTGACCCCGCCACACACGCACAGAATATTGACTCCAGTGACTGAACTAAAAGTCTACTTCCTGCACTGTTTAAACACCGCTCCAGTGGCATTTATCCTGTGCTGTGGTTTCTGTTTGAAGTACATCAGCAAAGGCTCGGTGCTATTGTCTCACAGTGCCACAACATTCAGGAAAGGAGTTTATTGTATTTTATATTTGACAGAATGTTTTAAAAAATGTGTTTTGTGAATGTAATCCCATGGACATCCTGTTATCTGTCCATTTTGCATATCTCGGATATCTTATCGGCTTGTTGAGTATCTGCTACATTACAGCAACAATAGTACATATTACATCCTCCTAGCCGCTTCCTCTCTTTGTGAAAGAAGAACATACCCATCCGCCCCCATGACTGCAAAGCACCATGTTCACAGATCCATTTTCTGATAGATGTAAAAAAGAACTTTGTGACCTACGAGAGTGAAGATATTCTAAGAACATTCATTATCTCAAAAGAAATTATACGCATCCATGATTTATGCAAATCTCTGACCATGTATTCAAAGCTTAAATTCCTTTACGGTTAAAAATAGTTTCCTTCGCTTGCCACCGGCCTAAAGATATTATTAATGTGCAAAAAAGAGAAGGCGAGAGATACTAAAGAGTATGATCACTGGGAGACTATGAAAGGAAACAGAACCAATTCCGATCAAATAGAAAGGCTGCTGTCTTTGATAACTAGTCCCCCTGAGACACACCACATGTCCTCTGTATGCATCTGTAATGACCAGGAGACACTGAAATGATGCGGAGGGTTGGGGTAGTCTGCTTTTAGAGCAGCTGATTTAAAACATCTACACGTGAGGCACATGACAAAGACTGTGTTTTTATCCACTTGGAAGTCTGTGACAACTTTTGGTAGGTATGTCATCATACTCATTTCATCTCATTATCCCATTATCTCTCCTCACCCCTCTGTTACCTTCCTCTGCGTTGCTGCCACAGTGCTCAGGTAGGTACCGACTTACCATGCTAATGTCGTGTCGCATGCAATGTGCTGCATGTTGCACTGGAATGCCAACGGACCCATAATGTACACATATAGAATAGCAGCATTGTTATTGTGCCTGACTGGTAGTTTCGTTTTATTCTCAGAATATCAACCAATTAGAGATTTTTGGAGACATGTCCACACCTCCTGACATCACCTCTCCATCGGTGAGTAGCCACACCACATACTTAATTTGTGATTTGCATCTTCTAAAATTCTGACTGTATTTCCGATGTTTTTGCTCCAATCACAACCCACACAGACCCCTGCCTCTCCAGCCAACACCCTCGACCCCTCGCTGGGCCTGCAGCCTCCCACAGAACTGTTTGCTCCCTTCAATCCTGCGTCTGTGCCCTCAGGTAGGACCTTGTTCTGCTTAAATACACCACCGCTACAAGCGGAGGGGAAACAAACGCAGCGGGAGAGAGAGGAGATGAAGAGGAGCTGGAGAGTTGGAGGCTGAGGGCAGAGAAGAGATGGAAGGTGGGGGGGTGGTTGAAATAAATAGAGGGGGATGAAATAGAATTGAAATGTAGATGAGGGGAGGGGAAAGAGGAGACAAGGTGGTGTTTGTTGTGTGCTGAATATGAAATGCGTCATTAACTCTTCGCCTCAGATGCTGCTGATTTACCTGTGGCTGAGGCAACCACACCTGCTGGTCAGAGGAAAGCAATAAAACGTGCTGAGATGATTAAGACTCCTTGATATGCACAGGGAATTAGACACTGGTGTATGCTGGTTCTCCCACTTCGATGTTCACCTCCTCTCTCTGCACATATGTCAGTGTAGCAGGACGGCCGAGGTCAAGTGTCAACTTTCTCTGCCGCAGGTAACTACTGTAGACCAGAAACGTGTGACTAGAAAGTGTGTAATAGAGTGAGCTGCCACTGATGAGTTTGAGTGATTTTAATGAGCATGTGTCAGGCTCTTTTCATAATGACTCTCCCTCGTTCAGGAGGTAATTATGATAGTCCACCATGACCATCAAGAGACACCACATTAGCTGCAGGCAGAAGTAGGGCAACACTCTCTGGTGATGCATGGGTTATTATGATCTCAGTGTGTGTTTGTGGCAGAATAAAAGCAGTGCTGAGCATACTGTACCTACTGGGGGTATTGCAATCACTTCCTGCTCTTTTTTTTACCATATTATTGTTAAGAATTTACAGAATAACTGTTCGCTGTCTTATCACTCGCCACCAGGTTATGTGACGATGGGAGCAGTCCCCCCCGGCCACTGGTCCCAGCAGGCGTTTGCGGCCCAGACGCCGTTGGCCTTCGGGGTCCAGTCTCCAATAGGTCCCGTGGCTCAGGTGTTACCGGGCGGCCAGCCTCTCATCTGGGGCCAAGCCAACATCTTCCCTGCCACCCAGCAGCAGTGGGCAGCCATGGCAGCCGGAGCCTTCCCCCCCACAGCCTACCTCCCTGCCCAACCTGTGGGCACTCTGCCCGCCGCCATGTTCCAGACCCTCACCCCTGTCACGACCGTGACTCCAGCCGGCGAAAGCCATCCAGGCGCTGGAGCTAGCGCTTCAGCTGCCTCCCCTTCAGCATCATCGAGTCCGCAGCACGGGGAGAGGGCGAGGAAAATGGGCAAGGAGATGTTCAAGGTGAGGACCAGTCTGATGAGGCCAGAGCTATTATATCCACTGAGAAATGAGTGTGAAGAAACAAATGACACAAAAATTACATCCACAGAAGCCAGAAACCATGTTTATCTTGTCATTTTTCTGTTGATTTTTGGGGCTTTGCATGACTTTATTAGATGCCTCACAATATTCCACAAATCAGCGAGCCCATTGATCTCAAAGAGCAGGCACTGGGTATAACTGGATTGGATTTAGTATGAGCCTATGGAGTCGGTTTTGCCACTAGTCTTCATACCAGTACGGTTGAAACCAATGACAGTTTAAATTAGCCAATTAACCTAATCCCCATGCATGTTTTTGGATGGTGGGAGGAAGCCGGAGTACCTAGAGAGAACCCACACAGACATGGGGAGAACATGCAAACTCCTCACAGAAAGGCTCCAGGCCGGGAATCGAACCCGGTACCTTCTTGCTGTATACTATGTTTTTTTATATTTTTATCTTAGTCTTTCTTGTGTATTTGGTTCCTATGACAGCTTAATTTCCCTTCGGGGATTAATAGTCATCTATCTATCTATCTATCTTTCTATCTATCTCAGGATTTCCAGTTGGCGAAGCCTCCGGCCATGCCGGCAAAGAAGGGCGATCAGCCCGGCTTAGCAGGAACCTCAGAGGCATTCAGCAATTACTTCAGCCGTGTGGGCACCGCCCAGGACACGGACGACTGTGATGACTTCGACATTTCTCAAATGAACCTGACACCAGTCACCTCCACGACGCCATCCACTAACTCACGTAAGAGCTCCATCTATTCATGTTTGCCTACAAGTCTCCAAGTCTGTAGCTGTGTCTGACTCAGCATGTCCTCCCCTGCAGCGCCCACCCCAGCTCCCAGGCAGAGCTCACCCTCCAAGTCCTCAGCCTCCCATGTCAGTGACCCCCCCACCGACGCCACAGACCCCCCCACAGACGACTCGTTTGGGGAAGCAGAGGGCAGTCCTAGTCGCAGTGGAGAGGAAGATGCTGTAAGTGTGTGTAGTTGTGTGAAGATGGCAGAAGTGGAATAAGTCAAGTGTGCTTTTAATAACTCACTCCTTATGCTGCTATAACCTGTGCAGCATGTTGAGATCTGCTGATAAATAGCCTTTGTGGTGGTGTTGGCAGGCCAGGCAATCACTCTGGCTGATTAGGGGACGTTATTGTGCGTGTGTGTGTGAACGTGCACATGAAGTGTGTGTTTCTGTGTGAACATGAGCAGCAGCGTGTGGCTCAGCGTGCGTGTGCATGGTCAACACAGCGTTAAATTAGCTGGTGGAATTGTCAGAGACATCATTAAGCTGTTATTAATATGAGCCAGGTAGCGTCCATACATCACTTCTTCTATGTGGACAGACTCATCTCTGGTCAGGTAGAGGAGGGATGATGCACCAATTCCTCTCCAGGGGCAATTAATTTATTTTAGTAGCAGCGCCTCGATCTTACAGAGAGAAATTAAGGAAAGATGAGTAGATAAAGAGAATTAAGGCAGCTGGAGAAACTCTCTTTGCCTTTGACCAGAGTCCTTGTAGAATGAGTGACCTTCCAAGAAACAAGACTTTTTCAAGTTATCTGACATTTTTTCTTTTTTTCTGTTTCTTTCATGCTTGCCTTTTTTTCTCTTTTGCTCTCCACATTCCAGGCGTGAAACATTAGTTATATGCCTCCAATCCAGCTACTTTTGAAGGAAAAAAAATAGAGGACTTTGACACTTCTGAAAATGTCACCAGACCTGAATAACGCACAGAAGCTTTACACAAGCCAGAGAAATGTGAATTGGTGGCGCCGCTGAGTGAGTGAGTGCAACGAAAAGGTTACAAAGAGCAACAGGAAAGATGGAGCGAAAGGCAGAAAAACAGCCTCCCACTCTCTGCTGGGCGAAGTGTGAAGAGCGGAAGTGTGTTTAGGGGGGAAGCAACGAATCAATGGAACGAAGGCTTTCATAATAGAGAACTGTAAATGAGTGTGAGTGTGTGTGTGTTTGCAAATGTGTTTCTGAGAAGAGACTGTGTGGGCTGTGGGCTCTCTCTCTAAGTGTCCTCCTTTAGAGTACAGACACCTTTTCTCTTCTGCTTCCTGTTTATTCCTGTAGTCTTGAATGACCCTGCAGTCCTTCTTTCACATTTATTCTTCTCTGTCTGCTTTCCTCTCCTTCCCTTTTACCCCTCCATCATCTGTTCTTCCCACTTTTCTCTTCTTCCCTCCCTTTTCTTTCCCTCTTTAGGCGTGTGGTTCTGGGTCGCCCTGCCCCAGCGAGACTGCAGAGCCCAGCCCAGACCAGGCCGGCCCAGAGGCTGGGAGCTAGATAGCAGCAGGGCAGGGTAGGTTCCAATACCTACCTTTCCTTCCTTCAGTTGCATCTTTGGTGTCATTATCATAGTTTTTCCTCATTTCTCCGTCACCTGCTGTAACGCATGCTCAAAGGAAGGCATGAGTTTAAGTGGTTTCTCGTGTGTGTGTGTGATTGAGAATGTATGAGTATTTGCTTGCTTTTGTGTATTGGTAATTTTTTGTTGTAACCTCACCTGGAGTTTTATAAGTGTCTACATCACATGTGTGTTTTTGAGACTGTGTGTGAAGAGTTCATCGTCACACGTGATCACCTGGGCCTCAGCGCTCTGGTGCCCCCATTGTGTCCCGTCTGTGTGACATGTCCCCACTGTAAATCACGCCCAGTTCCCTAAATAGCACACATCCCACTCGGAAAGGCAACAGTGTGTGACAACCAATCAGAAACTGTGCACTTCAGTGGGCAGGACGTCATTTGGGATTTGCCGATCTTGTGCGCAATATGCTGAACTTGGATGTTTAGCTTAATATAAAAATGTGTGCTGTCATCTTTATACATTATGTATGTTACATGATGTACTGTAACTCATGATATGTGAGCAGCTGCTGTCAAAACTCAGGGAAGTGATGGTGTGTGATTTTTGCATCCGACAGGAAAACTTTCACACAACTTGCATAGACTGGACTTCAGAGACATGTCAACATGCAGAACACAAAGAGACAGAGGCACACACATACTAAAGATGAGAGAACCCTGCCTCCCCACTCTGTGTCCTCCTCACTTCCTCAACTCCCAAATGTGGCTGCTTAATGATAGCTGCTGGCACTCACACAGGGAAACTGTAATGGTTTTGTTTTCATCAGCTAATACTGGGGTGCCAAGATTAATGACCGCCCCAGCATAATTGGCATTAATTAAAACCCAAGAAAGCTTTCTAGTGCTTCCCCACTCCAGGAGACGAGGAGGGGTGGCTGAGCCCCCCTGTTGGCCACCGTCCTCATATTGAGACAGTCTGAAAACTGCAGGACAGCAGGTGGATGTGGGCCTTATGTGGGAGGATGGATTGTAGAGTTCTGAGTGGTGAGCTGGGGCTGCAGACTGACTGCTGCTAGAAGCACCGGGTTTTTCCTCTGTAGTAGGTGGACTGCTTTGGTCCTGGTCCAATGAGGCTGCTCCCATATGGTGTTTACTTGCTCAATCACATCGACTTTAGACAACTCCCCCCCACACAAACGCACACACCTGTGCAATAGGCCCAGTTATTCCCCAGACAAGCACACCTGTGATCGATACTGTCACCACCTGCGCTCGTACTGGAGCCAAAAAAATATGTGTGTGTTCATGAGTGTGTTTGCTGCCGGCCATGACCGCCTGTCTTGTCCTCTTCCTCCCACTGTGTGCCTCGGACAGACGTGTTCAGGCTAGTGGGAGTGTAAATGTTTTTTTTTATTATTTTTATTTTTTCTGGGGTGATCTCATCATGTCCAGCGAACGCTCACGAGTCTCAGCCGTGAAATGGCCTGCTTCCACGGTTCACCAAACAATCTCACATCCCTCTCCACCCAGGGTGTACCGCTCACACACACACACACACACACACACACACACGCACACACACACACAAATGTCCACAGGCCAGATATTTTGGCCTTGCTTGGTCCTCCACCCAGTCCCCTCCTCCATCTCTTGGTTTATGGAACCTAAGAGGTCCAGCTTGGCATTAGATGATGCAGGATGACACCGCCGGGCTGTGGCTGTGGTGCAGAGGCTGAGCAGTGTGTGCTCGCTGTCGCTGCTTGTCTCAGCCTCTTTGTCACCTCCTCTCTCAGGGTTCCTGGCAGCTACTTTCTGCTGACTGTCTGGCCCAACAGATCCAGCTCTGTATCCCAGAGCCCAGGACCTCAGCTCAAGCATTCCTCCCAGCTGTAACACCTCTTTTCTGTTCAGGTGAAAGCAGTAGCAGATTAGGTTAGGTTTTGATGTGATTTTTTCCCCCAGATTTTTTTGTTATTTATTTATTATTATTATTAATATTTTAACACATAAAGGCCAATTTATAGTACTCCGTAAAGTGCCATACGTAGGAACGGAGAGCCCTCTGAGTCACCGGAGAGCTGTTATTTTTTAACTGTTCGTCAATCTGTCAAGGGAAAACGGAGACAACAAGGGCTGTGATTGGTCCTCTAGTTGTACCCCTGCCTTGAAATGCAGCCCCTCGTCCTACACACAAACAGACAGACAGGTCGCCTCTGCACCAGCGAGGACAGGGCAGAAACTAAAGTACTGATTAGCCTTGTCAAACGCAAGTCAAAAAATGCTCAAAAAAAATCCATTTAATTCATTTAGTAATTATGGCTGGGGTATATTTCCACAGATCATACCGAAAGTTGTTGGTTTGCGTTTGCTATTATCCGAAAAGAAAATCTGTTATTTTCTCTATTTAGAGGAGTTTTAAAGACTTAAAGCAACCGATGTTCTTCTCTTCTATCTCCCTCACAAATAATTAAATCATAAAATAGTATTTTCCCCTGTTTTTTCTGCGATATTAAGGCGAATTGCTTCACTTTCCGAGGTGCATTTAACGGTAGGGCGGCACAATATGCATCATGACTGCGAGGGCTCAAGGGGTCACTGTAGCTACAGAGTTGGATAACGTATTACGCAGTCGGAGAAGTATATTCCAGCCTTAATTGATTTAAACATGTGTGTGCAGGCCACAACCAGCCAACAGTAAATATTATGAACATGACCTTTAATAGGGCCACAACTAGCCATTTTCTTCAATGTTGATAAATCTGCTTTTCACAGTTAATTGTCCATCAAATGTCAGAAAATAGTTAAAAAAAAGTACCCACATCAGCCTAACCTGACATTGAAATTCCTTGTGTTGCCCAACTGACAATCCAAAACCCAAATATATTTTATTTACTATTGCAGAACAAAGACAAATGTCTAAACCTTACACATACAGTAGGAAGCTGGAAAAATTATTAGAATGAATAATAATATAATAATATTGAATCAGTTCATTTGCTGATGATCGACCAATAAATGAATCAACGCTGTAGCTCAACACCTCAACAATGTAATTATCTGCAACAAATGACATGCAAAATAAGTGCATGCATGTTTACTCCATATTAAAGCTTCCACAAGGAGCTTTCATTTTGTTTTGATTTTCACACTCAAAAAGCGATCGTGTTTCCAAGCACCAGGACTTTTTGCAGGGACTGACATTCTGCTCCTCACAGTCCATGTTCTGGTTCTGCAGTGGGCTCAGTGATGTGGCCTGGGCCTCCAGCAGTGTGGTGTTGGCTCCCAACAGGGAGAGCAGCAAGGCAAAGCTCTGCTCCTGCCCGGAGGAGGAGCTGCTGCTGCCAGCCGTGGAGTTCTCCACCTCCCACCAGAGGCGGCAGCAAAGTCGGATCTAGGTCTGCCTGCAGCAGAGTCGCTGCAGGATGCCCTGCTGGAGCCTGAGTAGAAGGAGATTTTGTTGAACCTGCACAATTTGTGTGGAATCTGACTGTTGGCACTGATGGAAAGCAGTAAGAATAACCATATAGAAATAGCCGGTCATGTAGAAGCATCAGTGTTAAAATGATTTAATTGAATTGTTTGACAATCATTTAAAAGTCCCTCACAGTAACTTTAAGGAAGTGTCATACAAGTCACGATAATCATTTGATTTTTGCACAAGTTAAAAATGTTCGCATACAGTGAGGTTTGTGCCGTCATGGTAGAAAGTCAGTCATTTTCAGCCTTTAGAGAATGTCGCACCTTCACACATCACAAATTCCTGTCGCTTCAGTCAGCATCATCAATTCTCATCCTATGCTATGAACATTAGTTACTACAGTACCTCACGTGCCAGCTTCTGGTAGACACCCAAACTCTCTTCTAGTATATAATAAGCCAGCCAGTCCTCTCCGATCAAGTTGTCTGCATGGCACATTGAGTGGCTGGCTGTAATTATGTGTATGATAATAACGGGCCCAGTGCTCTGTCTGCAGGGATGTTCCATCATTCACTTTTGTCTTCTGGCTCAGTTTGGGAGAAATACAGACATGATGACTCATAACTGGTCTTTCAAGGTGCTAGTTTATACCTCTGATTCATACTGGTCCTGGAGGGAGCCGGGAGTGGGAGAGAATATGCATGTGTGGTGTGCACAATGACACACTCAGAAACAAGAACTCACACACACACATAAAAAGGTTTCCAGAGTGAGAGAGTTGAATTTTTCACAGGAGAAGAGAAATGATTGGATGTCTCCACCAAAGCAGTGTGCCACTGCCACCTGGTGGCCATGTTTGGTACAGGGGACTGACCAACCCTCTGCAGATACTTGTCGGGGCTTGTAGGCGATACTTGCAGTTCAGTCATGGTTCAGAATCAGAAACTCGGGTCCTCCCTTTTAGTTGCGTAACATTCTGCTGAAGCTGAATGGTACACATGCAACCCGGGTTTTGGTAATATAGAAACAGAAAGTTTGAAAAATGCTGATGTTTTCTTCTCTTTCATGCACAGAAGGGAAAGGACCCTCTCTACGCCCAGATCAACAAAGGGAAGAAATAAAGAGACACACAGGAAGACAGACCCGACCAGCACTGAGAGAACAGGAGGAGAACCCTCACCTTGTGTGAATGTGTGTGTACGTATGAGTGTGTGTCTGGCACATCTCCCTGCCTGGCCAAGCCCTTCTTCTCCTCCTCTGGCTAACAACCTCCCAGGAGGAGCCTCCATGCTCGTCCTCCTCCTGTCCTCCTCCTCCTCCTCCTCCTCTTCCTCCTCCTCTCTGCAGCCGCCTCCTCTCCTCCTGAGAGCCCTCTTGGTCATTCACTTCATGCAGGAGGGACATCAATCACTGAGACGGATCCGGTTCTCCCTCCACTGCGCTGTCTCCTCCTCTCCTCTCTTCCTTTCCTGTGGCGACTCACACCCAGCCTTATGGACGTAACCTGCTCCTCCTCCTTCCTTCCCTCCTTCTCTCCCTCCTTCCTGTCTTGTCTTTCGCCCTCCCCCTCCTCCCTCTGCCTCCTGTGTCTGGCCAGAGACTGTGCTGCCATGGAGGGACTGAATCAACCAGTGCCTCCCTGTCTCCCAACACATGCACACACAAACATGCACGCTCATCGGGATTAGAATCTTTTAACGGACAGAATCTGTAGCGAGGAGATCCCACAGGAGGAGCTGGACTCTTAACGAGCCTATCAGGGATGGCCCGTTATTGGGATCGCTGCTTCTGATTGGTTGGTTGGTTTGTTTTTCGGGCATCGTCTAACCCATTCTTGTGAGTGTCTGCTGGATCACTATGCAGAAACAGACTCTCTGGGAGCTACTCACACACCAAAAGTCCAGAAACAGCCTACATATACCAATACCACCTAAACACACACACACACACACACACACACACACACACAAAGTAATTTGCCAAACGTCTCTCCTCGCAGACAGACTCACTAAAGGCCAGAGGACCGGACATACTGAGGAATGGACCCTAAGAGGGAAATGACTCTGTGATCGAACTGTTCATTCTCTATAGCTTTTGTACAATACTGATTAAAAAAAAAGAAAAAGGGGAAATTGAAAAAATTAATTTTTATTTTATAAGTCAATCAAGCCGCTGGGGTCAGCTCTATAGGAGTTATAGAGTCAACATGGCTTTAAGGCATCTGATCGTTTGTTTGCCAAACTCATTTTGTAAATAACGATAACAACAACCATTTTGTCCACTGGACTTCTGTGCCATAAAATAGGAAGGCTTCAGTTATGCAAACTCTTGACGTTAACCCAAGCAATACCAACATATGTTTTCTTCTTTCCTGTTTTTTTTGTTGCCCTCTGATGTCGTTTTGATCTTGTGTGTGGATGTTGTCTCAACCGCACTTACTAATCCAACCACAGACCACACAGCCCCACTGGCTCCTCAAGTCACACCACCTCACATTATTATGTCCCAAACAGAATGGCCAACCTGCAGTCTCACTCCTCTCGTCCATCCATTTCCCCCCAGAATAGTGTTTAATATACAGCGACGCTCCGTCCATCTGTCTGCCTGTTGGTCAGCTGCCAAACTGCTGCTGTCTGTGCGTCTTGTGTGTGGACTCAAGCGACATCGACCTCTGCTACAAATACATCAACTGTGATGCCAGTAACTCCCTATTTTATGGCCAGAGTCCCCGTGTCACTTGAGAACTCTTTTTTGAATTATAATGTTGATTAACTTAAATTTGACAAACTAGAAGATGAGCAAGAAGTTGAATAAAAAGGGAAAATGACGCTGTTTTGACTACATAACATTTCTAGACCTATTTTAACTTTACCTCAGCTAACAGTTTCTTAATGTAAATTGACACATTATTTTTATCTTTATGAATATGACATTCTACAGTGGGTTTTTAGATGATTTTTGGTTCTCTTGATTTCCGTATTCCACCATGTATTACTGTTACAAATAAACACATCCCAAATGACTGATGTGTCTGTTTGTGCATCTTGGTTGTAGTCTGGGTTTGTGTGTGTGTGTGTGTGTGTGTGTGTGTGTGTGTGTGTGTGTGGGCGTGTTTTGCCGAACATATGGGGACATAAGTCTGATAACACACTCACATTGTGGGGACTCACGCTGACAATGTGGGGACTCACCGTACTTATGGGGACAAAGTGCAGGTCCCCATAATGTAAACTGTTAGATTTCAGGCTGAAGACTTGGAGAACATTTAATGTTACTGTAAGGTTAGACTTTGGTTAGGGTTAGGATTAGGATTACATGGGTAGTGGATATGGTTAAGGTCAAGGGAAGTGTCTAGGAAATGAATGCAAGTCAATGTAAAGTCCCCACAATACACAAATACACAGCTGTGTGTGTGTGTGTGTGTGTGTGTGAGCCTAATGGTGTGTGCCTGGCAGAGGTGACCCCCAGTGAGTCTTTAGTTAGTGTAAAGCAAGCACCACAGTATTTTGCTGTAATTTAACACAGCTTTAATGGCCTGTCACATTTCTGCTACACTGGCAGCCTCTAATGCAAACTGTCATAAGCTTTATGAGAATACAAAACAAGTACTCCATTCTTCTTCCTCTCACTTTGATTCTCCCATCCTCCACATGGAAAAGGGCAAAAACATTAGAGCAGCTTTAATGCACTTTGTCGATTTCACGTTACAAAGGAGAAACTGGAAGTGCAGATTTTTAAAGGGTTAGTTCACCTGAATTTCACCAAAACATTTTCTCACTATCATCAGTTTTATCAACATTTGGGGGATAAATTAAAGAATTTTTTAAAAACTTTTTGGGTGATTTGTGCCTTTTCTACATCAACGTATGTCTGTATCAGCTGTGTACAGTTACTTTATCTTCTTTCTATTTCATGACTGATTTCAACCACTGCTTTTAAGGTGTAGTTGTGCTTATGAGATGTGTAGCAAATCAACCTGGGAATATACACCGATCAAACATAACATTATGACCAATGACAGGTGAAATAACACAGGTGAATAACACTGATTATCTCTTCATCACATCACCGGGGATATATAAGGCAACAAATGAACATTTTGTCCTCAAAGTTGATGTTAGATGCAGGAAAAATGGTCCAAGTGGTCCAAGCAAGGACCAGTGGTGTACCAGAGACAGGGTCATGAGAGGACAAGGGTCATTTATGCAGGAGGGGAGTGAAGACTGGTCCTGGTGGTCTGATCCAACAGACCAGAGAAGTTAATGCTGCTTCTGATAGAAAGGAGTCAGAATGCACGATTTGTTATGTATGGAGCTGTTTTTGCAGAAAAAAAGGATCACTATATTAGGCAAGTGATCATAACAGTATGCCTGATCAGTGTATGTCAATAGCACAATATTCCATGTTTTAACACATGTTATCTAAGGCTATAGGGTTAATATGAGTCATATTTTGTTGTAACACTGTATGTTTAGGTGCAGCTGCAGTTATAATCAGACAACAGAAACACTTGGGAAATACTTAAATAAACAAAATAAATACTGTATGTTAATTAGAAAGTAAGTAAAATGCATGTTATAAATATTGAGAGGGACATAACTTCAGCTCAATGTCAATGTGGGTGAAAAAGTGTTGTTTAGCTTTGAGTCTCTGCTCCAACCCAACTAGGCCTGGCCCGATAGAGAAGGTGGATGTGGGATATTAGCTGAAATATTTTGTAAGCATTTGATACATGATAAAAAAAATAATCACATATTTTAAAGCCACCCTGAATGTGGCCTGTAGGGTCACACCCGTCAGGTTAGGGCAGAAAATTCCTGGCCCTTACAGTAGCATATAAACCCAGTTTCACCTCAAGTCCATTTTAAATGGTTTTAGTGTTTCTTGTCATTGGTATGTATTTATGTTGGATAATTAGAGGCATGTTAGTCATGTGAGGTCTGCGCTCCTGGAAACACCTCTATTCTATGTTATGTTCTTTGACTCTTCGTTGTAAGGCTGTGTGCTTCTAACTGTTTCTATGTCACACTACCAGTGCTCTCCTGAATACTTTCGTATTCTATGCAACAAACCTGGAATGCCGACCGACCTCTTTCGTTTCCTTTTCCTCTGTTTACCCATAAGATACAGGCAGTAGAGCATGCATTATTATGATCTATTAAATTTACAATCTATTAGACCATCCAACAACAAACACAATAGTTTCTTTCGAAAGATTCAGGACTTGCAGAATGAAAAAAGCACAGGGGAAATTTAATATGAGATCAACAACAACTCCAGGCTTCATGAAAGTGACTCACTTTTACGCGTGCGCGCAGTGCCAGCCGGGCCACATTCCTGGAGGATGTTGTGCTGCGTTAAATGCTCAACCGGGGACAGACCCGTTTGACGAGACAGACTGTGTTTTTTTTTTCTTCCTTTTCTGTGTGTGAGTATTCCTCCTGAACCTCATTCCTCCACTGAAACCATCTCCTGTGCGCATGGGACGCACTCTCAGCGCGGAGGAGAAACACGCAGGAGGACTGGCCGATAAAAGGCTTAGTTATTGGTGAACTTTCATCGGACTCATAATGAGAAGCTGAGCTTAATTTATTGGACTAAGGAGGAGTTTTATTGTTTAGGTGGATAAACACAATGGATCAGGTACGGTGTCCTTTAATATCCCCTAATCCTTCCGCGTGTGTTTTAACGATTATGTATATTCTAACGATACAATTTGCAAATATTTCTATAAGTCAATATGTTATATACTATTCATATTGTGTTAATAGGTTTAAGTCTACTTCCTGACATAATGACATCATTTTCATGCTGCGTAAGTTGTAAATATAGTAATCGTGAAATACAAACTACAATTATTAAGCAAATCAATGTGTGTTGAAACCCTCTAGATTTGGGGTGAATCAGGTGTGCCTTGTTCAACTATAGAAAGATTAATATGATATGTTATTAGTGGAAAATTGTGCTCTGCTAAGCACCACACTATCTTTCACAGCAAGTTGCACATTTCTCTGAACTCAGGTGAGCTTATTCTGTATTTGCTGATGTGGCATTTTGTGATACTTTCACCAGGAAGATACTCTGGACTTTAAGTCCCTAAGAGCCAAGTTCCAGGAGGAAGAACATCTCCTGAAGCAGCCCAAGCCTCAAACCATCAAACCTGCTCTCCCAGAGAAACCAAAAGTTGTTCCCCCTCCCCATAGCCCTGTTCACTACCTCCCAGCAGGAGCACGCCCCTCCCTTCTCACCTCCATCAACCAGAGCCTGGAGGGGAAGACACCGGTCGCCCCCAGAGTGGTGTTCAAAGATGAGAAGAAGGAGAGCAAAAAGCCTCTCATCCAGCTCAACACCAAGGGAAAAGAAAAGGGTGAAGTAAAGGAGAAAAAAACGAAAGAAAAGACAACGAAAGAGAGCAAAGTGATGCTCGATGGTGATCTGGTGGATCAGAAGCCAAAGAGCAGTAAAGAGAAGAAGCCCCTGCTGCTCCGTGAAGCGCCTAATGAGAACACTGCTGAGCTGGTGCCAGCCACGCCTCCACCTAAAGCCATCGTACCTAAGAAGAAGGGCTTCCTGGGTTTCAGGAAGTCATCCAAACGATATTCAGCGGAGGTGCCAGCAGAACCAATCCTAGACAGCCCCAGTTTAGAGGATTCTGGACCAGTTCCACTGATACCAGCACCTTCTGAATTTGGTGACGAAACACCGGTCCTTCCACCAGACATCCCCACTTTACCTGACTCAAGTGCTGTAGTGGAAGTGACCCCACCCTCTACTATCCCTGCCGCTCCTGACTTCACCCCACCTCCTGCCTTTATTCCCGACATCCCGACTCCTAAAGCACCAACCCCAGAGAGTGAAACTCCACTTCAGATAGAAGCTCCAGCCCTGCCCGCTTCCAGGCCTGTCAGCCAAAATGAAATAATTCCTGATCCACCGAGCTTTTTCCCAACCTCTCCACCCAGCGATGCCATCTCTGGTCCTCCGCCAGTGGCCTCCGTTCCCTCTCCATCACCTCCTGCTAGTATAGAGGCTGTAGCTGCTGCAGTGGAGACACCTCCTCCTCCAGCAACAGACTCCTTATCCACTCCGTCATCTCCCAAAGCTGAGCGTCCGATCTCAGCCCTCTCAGCTCTGTCCAGAGCAGAGGACATGAGCCCGGGAAAAAGGATTAATCCTTGTGACCAGAGGATCTTCAATGCTCTGGAGAAAGCACGCAGGAAGATCAGGTAAACAACTTTATCAACACAAATATGCAGTTTTTGTCAAAAGTTGTGAAGCATCATTAAGTGTATTGATTTGTATTATTTAATCAACATCTTGTCTTGTTTCAGCCCACCGACAAACCCTGCTAAATCCTTCTCCATCCTCCAACCTGTTGAAGAGCTTCCCCCGAGTCCCACCCACTCTCACCCAGCGCTCCCACCCATTGATTATGAGGGGAAAGCACACCCACCAAAAGAACTCCCACCAAAACCAGTAAACGGCTTTGACCACAGTAAGTCCTTTTCTCTCTGCTTCTTCATTAATAGTAGTAGTCGCAATGTAGGGTGTCACCTATCCAGAGAATTTGGTATGTGTAGTGTGGTTTATGCCACAGGGTTGCATACACACACACACACACACACACACACACACACACGCACATATATCAAGAAGAGGCCTGACATTCCTCTGTTGTGCCAGAAACAAGTGAACAGCAAGCAGGGCAGAGCTGCACAAGTATGTCAGCAATGATAGAGAGGAGGAGCAATGACAGGAGCACGTCCATCATTGTGACAGAGAGCTGCAGTGACAGACACTTTCATGTCTATTAAACTGACAGTGAGTCCGCTGCTGTGCTGAAAGTGACTTCATTTCCACATTGTGCCTGCTGGTGTTGTATCAAGTTTAAACAACCTTATGCTGATAAAGTGATACAATATTCTATTTACTCATTGTTGAAAGGCATTTCTGACAGTTGAATCATTACTGCTCTTTTATTTTTGAAAGGACTGTTAGAACAGATGTATTTTGTACTATAAGGAGGAAAAGTAAAGTCATATAAAGGAACATTTTTTGGCTTATGAAACTGCT
This sequence comes from Synanceia verrucosa, assembly GCA_029721515.1. Lineage (NCBI taxonomy): Eukaryota > Metazoa > Chordata > Actinopteri > Perciformes > Synanceiidae > Synanceia > Synanceia verrucosa. Next base: position 8,091,675 of record CM056558.1, read on the forward strand.
GTTTTTTTCTACAGGGACCCCTAAAATCAGCACAAAATGAAAGTTCCTTGTAGGAGCTTTAATTATATCATACCGTTCCAGCACAGAGTGCTTCACAAGTGCTTTAATTTAAAAGCAAAAGTTACAGAATGAATACAACCTTTTTATAGTGAGGTCTGCTGTACATTTCTTTATTAAACTGTTTGGGGTTTTTCACTTCTGATTGCATTATCTCTGCTCTGCAGAGTTCTATTACAACAACTCTCACAGTGTTTGACTGGGTTGGTCTCCTCACAAATCAAATTGTTCCACCCAGCTTGGTCTTTCCTTCTCTCCGTCACCGTGTTTAGAAACTTCCCTCAGGCGTTTCAGTTTGTGAATTTCAGCATTGTGTTCAAATGCAAATCTTGCTGCTAAACTGTCTCTATTAGATTTTACTATAAGAACACACCTGACAAACAAGCCGCACATTGTCATTGCAGGACAAGCGTCTCCGGTGTTGGGAGGTGTCACTGAGGAAAGCTCTGACCATGTCCCGGAGCTATTGCTGGTTCCACCTCCTCCACCCAAGAAGGTCCTCCCAGACCCTGGGTCACTGGGTCCTGCTCCAGAGAAGCCAGGGAGACCTCCCTCTGTCAACCTGAGTGGATTTATCCCTCCTTCATTTGTGGAAAATAATGGTACAGTCACCATTGTTACACCTGCAATGTTGTGAAACCAAACTTAAACAGGCCACCTAATATTCATGTCGTCCCCCCACTCATCTACAGAGATGTCTGCTCCTCTTGAATTCTCGGAGAGGGATGGCATAGATGTTCCCAAGTTGGACGAGCTGCAGGTGTCAGAGTGGGGGAATGGGTCATTCACAGGCCCAGATGCTCCAGATGAACAGAACCTGCCAGAGTTTTACAATAATGACATGACTCCTCCAGGAGTGGAGTTCAACGCAGCACCAGCATTTGGAGATGAATACCAAGAGCAAATACCACCAGAATCTCCCCTCTCTGCCTCTCAGGAGTCTTCACCACTGGCAGGGTAAAACACAGGCTCACTCTGCTTCAAAATATGTGTTCATTTCTGAGAACTTGGTTTTAATTCCTTCCTTCAAACTGATCCAGGCTAAAAGCTGGAGTTGGCAACGGTGTCTATGAGAGCACAGATAATGCCTATGAGGACGTCACAGCGTCTGCAGCCAAAAAGAAAGCAAAGAGTGATGGAGGCAAGAAGCGCAAAGGACCACCAAAGAGTAAGGACTCTTCACACATGGTTAACACATGAGACTGTTGCATCATTTGTTGTACTGTATTTTGCACCTCTTTTTTACATAACTGTGTTCACTGCAGATCCATACGCTGAGGCACAACAGGAAATAGTAAGTGGTCACTTTTCAAAGTAAAACAATTTCAACAATTTAACAATGTGTTTCTTATCTGTCTGAGTTATCCACTGATTTAGAGTAAGATGAATCAAACCTTATCTCTTTGCTGGTATTTACAGAATGAAGAGAAGAGCAAGACAAGCAGGTTCGGCAAGTAAGGCCTTATTATTTTTTGACCCAGTTCTCCCCAGATCTCAGATATCCCCCAGACACTGTCAGCAATGAGAGAGTTTGGGCTGCCTTTGTTTCCCTCATAAATAATCTCCTCTTGCAGTGCAGTGAGGAGTGATGACCATGTATATATACAGTACACACACACATATATATATACAATGTATATACAGTATATGTATAGATATAAACGTCATTCTTTCATTATTTTCCTCTGCAGAAATGAAAAGAAGGCGGCTGTGGAAGGACCAGATGATAAAGAGCTGAAAAAGAAAGAGAAGCAGCGCCTGGAAAAGGAGAAGAAGGAGCTGAAGGAGAAACAAGAGCGGGAAAAGAAAGAGCAGAAAGAGAGGGAAAAGAGGGAGAATGAGATGAAGAAGAAATTCAAAGTGAGTGGTGTTATTTTGAGAAGAAGGGAGGTATTGAAAGTGAGTGTGCAGCAGGGGAGGGTGGGGTATACGTGTTGGCATACAAACCTGTCAGGATTCATTCCTCCCGGTGGAAGAGTTGAGCTGAGCAGCATGTGCATGCTCAAGAGAATCTGTGTAAACAGGCTTTCATTGTTGGTGTTTTTTTCCTGACAGATTATTCTTTATGCTGTGATATACTATTACAGAATTTAGTTTGTTTATCTGTACGGTCTGCAGCTTTACTCTGGTTCACTCTCACAGTTCTCATAGTGTTGTCTTTGGCTGTGGCCAGTAGCTGTTTTGAACAAAAAAAGACTTAAAACAAGCACCTTTATACCCACTGTGCAGCACTGAACTGGTGACAGACACAATTGGAGACTAGCTGGTTTAGCAACTGAGGAGACAGATATTTGGTAGAGATGAGAGTTAAAGTGAAAGTGATTATTGAACATTTATTGCAGGTTCAAATACTAACAGTAACAATAAATCACAAATCTTGAAACTGTGACATTTTGACTTGTCACAGGAGGAAAAGCCTCTCAGCATACATGAAAGATAATTATAACTGTGTTTTCATTAGTGTATAATCACTAATCATTGGTTTTGCGTTGGCTAAGAATGAACCCTTCCTTTCTAAATAAGGAGCACATCCTCTTCACAGAGTCCACAATGTTGCTCCACCATGTTTCTGCACTTGCCCAGAAAGATAAACCAAACATTGTCTCTTTTGTATTTCTATCCATCATAGTTCTCTGATATATATAAATTTGGAAATGTGAGCTGCAGATTGCAAAATTGTGATACCGTCAGAATTCCGTTGCTCCTAAGTAATATAATAATTATGTTAAAGATGGGACGGCATGGTGGTGCAGTGGTTAGCACTGGTGCCTCACACCAAGAAGATACCGGTTTCGGGTTTTGTAGAGTTTGCATGTTAACACGTCTGTGTGGGTTCTCTCTGGGTACTCCAGCTTCCTTCCACCATCCAAAAACATGCATGGGGATTAGGCTAATTTAAATTGTCCGTAGGTGTGAATGTGAGTGTGAGTGGTTGTCTGTCTCTATGTGCCCTGCGATGAGCTGGTGACATTACCACCCTAAGACAGCTGAGATAGGCTCCAGCCCCCCAGTAGAAAGTGGATGGATAGATGGTAAAGATGACCTCTGAGTGTGACGAAATGGTGTTGCCATGGTTTTGCACCCGGGGGGGAGCACACATCCTACACACTGTCACTTTCAGTGTCCCAGTCTTCCAGTGAAACAGCAGGTCCTTCCACATTTGCTGTGAGAAAAAGTCTGTAACGGTAAATGTTAAAAAAGTCGGTAATGGTAAATGTTTTTTATCGCACACTCGATAGAAAGTAATGTATTGTTGAGCACTATCTTTGTGCACGTCTGTATGTGAACGTATGGTCTTAACTTGCCACTGTATTTGTTAGATCACAGGACAGGAGGAAGCCATGTACCACGCAACAGTAACCTTGACGACCAAGGGACGCAAGAACGATCTGCCCGTCAACTGTGGCGATAACATCAGCATCATCCGAACAACCAACTGTCCCAAAGGGAAATGGCTGGCCAGGGACAGCAGCAACAACTGTGAGTTGATGTTATCATTAGAAATGTGTTCACCACAAGGGTAAAAGGATGCATGAACATTTAGGTCTATTCGTGTCTCTATGCACAGTCAACTGTAAGTATTAAAGTGGCAGCACTGACTCTGTGAGTGGGTTCCAGATGGGTACATTGCAGTGGATCATGTGGAGCTGGACATCAAGGAGATGATGGAGCTGGGAAAGAAGGCCACAATCACTCACCAGAGTGGCAGAATGGAGGAAGAGGTCACCAGCACGGGGAGCAGGTATGCTTGCCAAGTAGCTAACAAACAGATGACCCAATGACAACCCACCCTCACTCATTGGTCATTACCGATTTTCTCTCTTTTTTCCCAGGGTCTCAAACCAATATCCATTATCAGCAGAAAGTTGTAAGTATCTGCCTGTTCTTATTCTTGATAACCGTGTTTTACCCTGCACTGGTCTGATGTTGATGTTGATGTGTTCAGTCACAGATGATAGCGAGGAGTGGACCGCTGATGACGACGAACCCCATGACGCTGCAGATTCACTGAGTCCAACGTGAGTCCATGTTAGCCTGAATCTGTGCATTTGAGTTCAGTTCCTTTAGCCCCCTGTGGGAAAATGACTGTGTGGGATAGCCATTTTTCCACAAAACATGTCTGTTTCTCTCTCCACGCTCCGACATCCACACACACACACACACGTACGGGTCGTGGCCGACGTGGCCCTCCTTTAACACCAACATTTACTCTTAGCGCCACTCGCGCTTTATAATAAACACACAACACCGTGTACAGTCCATTTCAATATTTATTTGCTGACCACCATAGCAAGCTACGAGGTACCCGTTGTTTCGTTCCACCCACTCCACAACACCTTCACATTACAAACATTTCACCCACCGCTGACTTCCTGCTTCCTGGTGTAACAGCAATCTGGTCCGTGGGGGAAACCGGAGCCCTCTCGGACCAACGTTCTTATCCACTGATCCGGTCCGGGGGTGGAGTGTTTGAGGAATTATTATTCTGCAACGTTGTTGAATATATATATATACATATAGGGGTAAAGGTTGTGGGTATGACTTCTATTATTCCTAGGGTGTAACTTAAGTTTGAGGCAATATTTGGTATGATTATGTACATGGGTGCTTTAATATTTTTTTTTTTTGGTAGTGTCCATGAAGTGTTTTATTCTCATTGGATAGTGTCTCACCCAATGACAATCTAGCTGCTGATGGTTAGCTCTTTAAAAGAGGAGCAGTTTTCATTATTAGGGGGGGAGAGGTGGAGGGGTAGGCATGCTGGCTGTGAGGCTGAGAATTCTGGACATTCTGGACATTCTGAAAAGTAGGTTTGCATTGCCTGATTTAGGCCGGTTTTGTTTTGCATTTTTTCCTCAGTTTTTGTTTTCTATTTTTGTACGCACTTCAGCACTGTCAATAAATTCGCACCTGACATCACTGGACAGTTTGAGTGGCCTAGTTTCCTTCCTCTGTGTGGACAGTCCTGGCGTGAGGTCGGGGTGGAGAAACCCCTTTCTCACACCCCCTTTTTTCATTGACAGTGATCTCTGGTCATTAGGGACAAAGTGCTATATTTTGGATTGATGCAAGGTGTCTTGTCAATGTCTTTTCCTCTACAGGGTCCACACCAGGACACACTCAATGCCAGAGATAGGTAAGCGAACACTTTTTGGAACTCTTCGTATAGATCGCTGAGTTGTAGGTTGCTAAGGAGATTAGTCATGTTTTCTCTGGCCACTTGACTTGGACGGAACCAGTGCTTTCAACTCATCATCTCTCTTGTAGCCACAACATTTCCAAATTAGAGACATGCTATTCTTTTTAGCCATGAGTTCTTCCTTGTCAGTCACATTTTCTGTGTTTGATCTAATTCCTTCAGGCATCAGGGCCGCTAACTTTGCTTCATTTCCTTGCACTATACTGTCTCAGTGACTAGCATGCATGGGGGCGGCATCTAGGACAGGAGTGTTCTATCTGATTGGCTTTTTTTGCAATATGTATATGGTGTACGTTGGCATCACGATGGCGGTGAATTTTAGACATACTGTGCAGCCCTACTGGCAACTGTAGATGGAGGATGGCATTGCTGTCCAATTTTAAAATAGTATTTTATCTTTCTGCCATCCTCCACAATGTAATTTGCAACTGGGTATCACATTGCTAACTCACATGTATTATACATTTCAAGAAAAAATACATAAAATTGTAGATACAAAATGTTTTTATTTAATATAGTCTATCCATTACCATACATTACATATCAGCATTTGTGTTTTGTTTTGCCGCCCTGCCATGCCACACACAACAGGTTGTTTGTTTTTCCCATCTGTGTTGTGTGTCAGCCAGATTGCATGTGAATGCAGCATAGGTTCTATACACCACTCAGTGTTACACATGTAATCTCTTCATTGTGTTATCTTGATGGAAAAGTGCAGATTGAGATACAGCAAAGAAGTGATACTACTGTATAAACATCTCACTTCAACATGTATGAAGAGTGAATGAGGTTTGCAGATGAAAGGGACAGACACATGCCAACATTGTAAAAACAACAGGAAATTAGTAATTATTGCTTTTCCGTTTGGCTTGAACCATTTATTAAAACACGGTCATCAGAGGCTGTGAGGCATTATTTAAAATCCACTTCTTCTTCTCGTCATTCCTCAAATCTGAACTCACAGGCATGATGCATACATATTTAAATTCAGTGTGACTTATATTTTCCATCCATTATGAATAAATATCCATTAATCTGCTTGGAAATCGTAGAACAAAAGACACTCTGTATAAACCCAGAGCGGACCTGAGGATCCCCATGTTTTTACATCGTCATGTGTCAGAGCAATCCAGTGACAGCTGTCTGTGCATCCATGAGTACATTACAAACATGAATTATCAACAGCCAAAACAAAAAAAAATTAAGATTCAAGATTCAGATTCATTAAGAAAAACAAGTTACCGCTCATAACTAACTACTAATCTGCTGATCTTGTACACCATTGAAAGAATCACTGACCTCTCAGCCCTGTTTGCATTCTTCAAATGCTGACTCGCAGCCTCACAAGATGAGCAGGTTGTTTGCCTTTTGTGTGAAATGAGTACAATGTGTGTTTACAATGTTGCTACTCAGTTGCAATACCTGTGTGATTATGGTGTAATTAACGCAGGAGGCGTGTGTAGGGTGAAAGTGTACTCTATTTATCTGTCCTTTTTATCTTCAGGCAACAAAGAGCATAACATAATCCACCAGCACAGTCGAAGTGACATCCATGCAGATGGCACCAATGCCCAGTGAGTTTATTTGTTTCTCTCTTGCACCTACACACACACACACACACATACATGTATATACACAGTGGATATATACAGTATTACATCTGTATTTTTGTCTTTCAGAGCGAGACATGAAGCACTTCAGAAGTTGGCCACATTTTTTCATTCCCCGAAACCTGTGGAGCCAGCTGCTAGGTAGGCCTGATGCACACACCTACGCACTTGATGTATATATAAGCGAACACACACACACACACACACACACACACACACACACACACACACGAACGTGGTTTTAACTGCTTTTCCTTCTTTTTATTCAACAGCTCCGAACAAAAGACAAGTAAGTGACACTTACAAATCCCAGATCCTTAAATATATAACAAAAAATAATATAGAAATTCTTAGTATTAGTTCAGTTATTGCAAAATCCTATGAAAGCATCCATTCCCTTTATAAAATGTTTGATAAATTGCTTTTTGAAACTTAATGACAAAATATTCTGTTTACATCTCAGATCCTATGTTTGTGAAGAAGGAAGCAGTTCCCTTGTGAGTTTAAAACAACACACACACACAAGGAAAATGCAGAACATGTTGTGTAACCTGTGGACAGACAAGTTTCCTTGCTTTCTGGTTGCTGAGAATGAAAAGAATGACTGTTTTAGTTTTTTTGTGGTGGAGAGAAGGAGGGAAGATAAGTTGTCTTGTGTCCTGATAGAGGAACAAGTTGATTTCCCCATAATTTCCTTTTCACATTTATCAGTGGTGTCATGTTCATGGTTAAAATGAGGTCACTCTCCTTTGTCCCCGCTGGCACAGTCACCAAGTGGCAGCACCTACATCATGTGAGGCTGTAGAAGAAAGGTTGAGTCATTTTGTTTTCATGTGGTTTTTTTTCAGGCCAAAAACAAATTCAACACAGGCAGTGAATTATGATTATTCCGATATTCTCATTTTACCTCCTCCTGACCTCTATGCTGACTGTACCATGGAGTAATTATCATGAAACACGGTAAGGACGATGAATCGCCTGGACTTAAGTTTCCACTTTTTGATTTCATTGTCTTTCACTTTGGTTTGTGTTATTTAGTTTAGAATGAAATTGTTCATTTCTCATTTTCATTTTAGTTTCACTTGTTGTTTACGATAATGACGCACCTATACTGATATGATGTTGATTTTTGTGTTTGTGCCACCAGGAGAAAATGAGCCGGGCAGTGAAATAGGATTTGTCTGAATTTAATTGAATTCTAAACAACGTGACTCACATCAGTCACCTACTACTGTGACAGAGCTGTATCTTCTTGACTATAACTATTTACCTGGTGACTGCATTTGTGGATCAGTGTGATGAAGAAGGAGAAGAGGAGCAAAATAAGGGGATTTCTTGACAAGGCATGCAGCATCTCAGCTACTCGAACTCTGTGCACTTTTTTCCCGAGGCACCAGAGGTGGACAGTTTGCCTTGTGGCTCTGAGTGACTTTGAACCTTGCACCAAGATGATCCCACGAAAAGACTTACAAACTGTTGCAGACACACCCTGGAGGCTTTTGTAGGGACCTTTACACACTTCACTTCATGTGCAAAATCTATATAGGAAATAAGAGAAAGGACAGAAAATACACAGGCAGTGAAAAACAGAATTGTTTACTAATAATTTCCATCCATGTTCCAATAATCTTTCCTCTGTCAGGTTGTCCCTCAGGATCAACCACTAATCCTCCAGGGTTAGTTGGGTAGTGTCCGATACACTTGTTACCAGTATACAGTGTTGGTAGCAAAGAAGTAGAATAGCTAAAGACAGAGGCCCAGTGTGTGGTACTTAGTGGCATCTAGTGGTGAGTTTATAGATTGCAAACACATGACCTCCCTTCCACCCACTCCTCATTTCCAAATGCGTTGGCCGTCAGGTGGGCAACCTCCCAGGTCTGATAACTGAAGTCAATGCGGAAGTGTCTCAACCCTCATCCTACCAACATGGATCCTGCAGAGAATTTCCTCATGTGTTTTCTCTATTCTCATTTTAGGAAATGTGCAAATTAACTGTAACTTCCCAAAAATAATAATAATGATCTTTTTACTTCTTCGGATGACATGAATCACACAACAACAGCTTTGAGAGAAAAAAAACAAGCTGTTAGATAAGTTGTTGTGATGGTTGTTTCTTACTGTAGCTTACTTGTTGATAGGATGTGTGACAGACTGGTATGATGAGGGTTAAACCTACATTCCCTCTAACAGTCAGCAGGGGGCGACTCCTCTGGCTGCTATGAGAAAATAACCCTACTTTTCACTTGATTTATTACCTCAGTAAACATAGTAAACATGAGTTTATACTCTCAGTCACTAGTTTCAAGTGTTCTTCAATACAGCGTGATGTATGTTCATTTAGTAAATTACAGCCCCATTTAGAGTCAAACAGACCATAAAGCAGGGTGTCTTGTGTTCCTTCTGTTTCCAAAAAATACAAGAAGGAATAGGCCGACCTTGAAAACCACAAACCAAAAACCATGGGTAACATCATGGTGACTATGTCCACTCATTATTTACAGACTATAGTAAAAACACTCTGGAGTCAGTGTTTGGTTTGTCCGGTCTGAGTTACCGGACACCATGTAGATACAAAGGGCTCATTGTCAACAACTTAAAGTAATCTTAGTTTAAGGTGATTATACACTTATGAAAACATATCTGTGAATGTTATTTCCAGCTCTGCCAATAGATCCCCTTTAATGGATTCTTAAGTCTGGTCTTCAGCAATAACTTGGTCTGCCCAACAAGAGAGGTGATACATTTAAAAAAAAACAAAAAAAAACAACCCAGAACAAAACAACAAACAGTAAGGCAGGGGGTAATATTTATATATTTTATATATTTAAATTTAAAGTTTTATTCCCTTTTATTCTCTGGAATATCATTTAACCTATAGCCCTATTATGCCATCATATATTCATCATTTAGTAATTTTTTCCAAGCGTATTGTTGTTTTTGTACATCCTTTTCTACTTTTATTTACCTTCATTATTTTGTTTAGCTATGTAACTACTCGTATCGTAGTATTTAAATGTGGAGCCGTTAACATATAAGGTACAAGGTATCTTTAATGGAGTACCAATAAACAACATAATCTAAAATTTGTCTTGAATTTTTATGCAGTGCATGTCTGGTGTGTTTTTAAGACTTTAAAAGTGTTACAGGAAGAGAAAGTAGTGTGATGATCACCTGAGGTCATGTAAAAACATTGCATTTTTTTCTAGAAACCGCTCCTCACACACACAAACTTTGTGACAGCTATGTGTAACAACTCAGAACAAAACCATTTTCATTTTATATGTCTGTTTATTGTTTTTCAATAAATACTTATTAAAGTGCAAATCATAACAGCAATATCATGCAGTGCATAACAAGAGAAATCCAAACCCCAATCAGACAGAGACAGGGAGGAACAGTTGAAACACACTGTCAAGACACACTCTCTTTCATTTCAACCAGTGCGCGCACACACACACACACGACACAGACAGGGGTGTCAGAGGTTGCACTAATCATAAGAACCTCACCACAGAGAAACAGAGAGCACAGCCTGGCTGTGGAAATATTCACTTTGGTACAACACGTTTAAGTCTGTATTTGATCAGGCCTCCTGGCATGTGTTTCCCAGCTCTAAACACAGATTAGAGTTTACGAACATGCCACTGGTAGTTGCATACAGTTGTAATGGTACAGTACTACATCTGACAGTAAATACTGGTTATATTAGGAGTTTTTTTTTTAAATACAACCCATGATCTCTGAGCTAGTGCACTTCAGTGATCAGTATTTTTATATTGTTGTCACAAGCAGCAGAATCAGGAATGGATGCATAACGGGCCATCCTGATGTGACCAAAGTAGCTCACTCTACAGAGAACAAGTCATTGAGGACACAGCAACAGAGTATAATACAGAAGTTTGACTGAACAATGAGGATTACAACGCTGTGTCTTGCAGCAGGGAGCGGTTTCTCCCTGATATCGAAGTGTGTTCAGTGGTGCATGTGATGTCACAGACAGGACATGGAAACTGAATACGTGTAATAAAGGGTTTCAGCAAAGTAACAAAGAGTCTTTCACTGTTTCAAACATGGGCGTGTTTCCACTTTTCAAACGCTTAATGACGAGCCAGGTGGGTTCCAAACAGTCAATAAAGGTATTGTGGAGTGGAGTACCATGCAGGCATTACCTTTTCTTTATCACTGTTTCAGCGAAAGCTTTCACAACTCACTCATAAGGCAAAAAAATGGCCGCCTCCATTTCAAACTTGATGCAGATTATAAGGATTCAGAAGAATAAGGTGAACTAGAGCCTCCGTCGACATTAAATTATTGTAGGTCCAAAAAAAGTTCTCAGTCAACAATCCTAGTTGGTTGAGTAGTTGTAGTCTAGACCGATGATTGTTGACCTCAGTTGGGCAGTTGTTCAACCATGACAGGTCATTGAGCATATGATCTTAAATAAGGACCAAAAGCATGACCTCCCCACAAGCTCACACGTGTTACTATACAATGTGTTAAATATTGGCCATTTGGAGGTTAAATATTCAGTCTAAGGTACAGCACATACTCCCTCTCCAACCTGTTTTACTGAGAACAGTAGAAAGGCAACAGTGCTCTCCATCAAAACAACAACAACGCTGCTTTAAAACCAAGGGACCAAACCCAGAGAAAGAGGACAGCACCAGCTTTCACTGTACATTCTGTCAGGAAAACATACGAAAACAGTGACACACAACTCTGCTACAGTATGATCTGACAGGACAATGCACAACATTTATAAAAAATAATGACAGTGAGGTGTTCAGCAAAACAGGAGTGTGATGAAATAAAAACAAAAGAGTGCAGACTTAAAAAATACAAATACAAATACAACTGGACAGAAGAAACACACACAGAAAACAGGCCCAAGCAGAATACATGACCATCATGTGACCCTCCATCTGATCTCCACACACACACACATACACAGGCTCAATAAACATAATATGCACAGAATTGCCGTGGTGCATTCTTTAAGGCAACTGGAGAAAGGTTTTTGTGGTGTGTACTGCCCTGCAGCAGACACACACCATCTCACATGGATTTGTCATCTTCCTCTTTCCTCGATTATCATCATCACCTCATTATCTATCTATCAAATACACATGCCTAATTAAGTTTATTACTGCTAATGCGATTAGGCGCAGTTTTGAAAATTGACTGACTACTGAAGTAATTTATCAAGTGGATATTAACATTTACTCGGAGAAAATCAAATTCGGGACCTCACATTAGGCTCCAATTTCTGCTGAACATTTTTCTCATTTTAAAAAAGCTTACGAGGAAAATAATAAGAAAAGAAAAATGTTAATGATTGTAGCACTATAAAATCCTGCACTGTGTATTATAAACAGCACACTGGCTCTGTCTTTTTCAGCTTACTGCGTATGTGACAGACTGCCGTATCTGTCCTCCTGATATCAAGGGCCTGCTTGCCTTTTCTTAAATTACATTCTGTGCATGCATGAGTGAGCAGCATATAAGCAGTTGCACAACTTGTCATTTGTTAAGGACTAAACTGAAGTGTGGAGGAGTCTCTGTGCATATTAATAACAGTTATTGAATGTATAAAATTACGGTTGTGTGCCAAAAGAAATAGCAGAGGTGTTCATGGTAAGCTTGCACAGTGTCGTTGGAAAAAAAAAATCAAGAAAGTCAGACAATATGGTGATTGTAAAAACCTGTGTGAGATGGTGTGTCTGTGCTAAAATGCAGTACACAGTCAATACCATGCAAAGTATTATCGCCCTACTATCCTGCTGCCTCTCTGGAGTCATTAATCTTATATTTTGTTCAAAACTCTACATTGATGCAGTGCTCAAATAATATAACTACAGTGCCTAAATAAAACAGTCTCTCAAAAATAAATATGGATCTGATATCTAAATAATAATCTTTTTGTGGCGTTATTTGGTATACCATAGTCAACCCTTTGAACTGTTTAATAATATGATTGTAATATAAATATAATATAAATGGATAACAAAAGCTATTTTTTTTTTTTTTACAAATCGTAAAATATAAAATCTGAAACAAAATTCTACGCGTCAACGTTCCCTCAGAACACAGATTTAACATCAGTTTTAGCGACCAGTGCCTTCATCAAAATAAAAGACAAGAAGCAAAACTGACCTCCGATCAGTGTCTGGGGCAAACTCAGCAGGAGTTTGTGATGACATATCAACAGTTGATAATAGAGTGAAGGTATTTGTGGGAGGAGTGACCTTTGCTGACGCCAACACGACTGTGAACTACTGCTTCTCACTTCCCTGGCCTCCACCAGTCCCAGGATCAGTTTTCATAAGCTGTGGCCTGATGTTTACACTCCAAGACTCTGACCCAAACACTGTTTCAAAATGAATAAAAAAGAAGCTGCTTTTCTGAGAAAGGATTCCTCTCTATGTCTCCTTAACCTGAGGTGACATGCTTTGTTCTCAGTCCAACACAAGTGGAACACAGAGGGAGAGGAGACAGAGAGAGGAAGGCTTTTCCAGACATCTACACTCCCTACATACCGGATCTGGTTTTCAAAACCCCGTCGTTGACATCCAGGTTACAGCGACACGAGGAGTCGCCGGTCTCCGTCTCAGCGTGCCAGTGTGGTGATCAGACTGGCGCACATCTCAAAGAAGTCCATGGTGTGTGAACCCTGACGTGGGGAGAGCAGAGGGGCACTGCCGGACAGGGACCCTGGGAGTGAGGAGCTAAGCTGAGGCAGATCAATTGCTGGGCTCGCCGAGTCAATGCTGAGTCTGGGTCGGTGGAGACCAGCTGTGGAGCCCGACCTCTGAGGGGTGGACGAACCCGATTTAAAGCCCACTGCATCGATGATATCATCTGGGGATCACAGGAGCATACAATAGTAGCATCATCATTAAAGGTACAATATACGATATCCAAGAATGAAATGCAGTATTTGCTGCTTGCGAATTTATAAGCACTGACACTAATGTAGAGCCATGTACGTTGCACAATAAGACAGAATAGAAAAAACCTTGTATGTGTGTATGCATTATTACTAGGGCTGGGTTAAAAAAATTGACTCATTTTTTTCTTCATTGGACATGTGGAGGAGCAGCCTGAAGTATAAACCCGCCTGCCAGTCTCGCGTGAGGGCATCAATCGCCATACATATGTCTAGTGTGCATAGCTAGTCTGCCGAAACCAAAGAAGAAGAAGAAGTCTCGCGTGATCAGCGTTTAATGCTGCTTTTCACCGCTTTCTAAGGAACAAGATCTCGTGAGATGTTACTGCCAGCAGTCAAAGAAACATGGTAGAAGCGAGTCCACCTCTCCAGGCACCGCCGACGAGTTTAAAAGCTGATGTTTAGATGCATTTCGCATTTAAGAATTTAGAAGAAAATGAAGAGTTGGACAAAAAACAAGTACTATGCAAAATATGCAACGAGAAAATAAAATACAGCGGAAATATGACAAATCTTCGCAACCATTTGACGAGACATCACCCGGAAACACAGTCGGCAGACTGGGCACGGCTCAAACAAACCAGCCTGGAGCAGATATTGGCAACTAAGTTACCAGCAAACTGTCAACGTGCGCATAAAATAACAGAGCATTTATTTTAACTGAAGTATCCCTGGCTGAATCAAATCATGAATCGAATCGAATCGGGACCTCGAAATATTGAATCAAATCGATCTGGAAAATCTGAATCGATATTACATATATTATTCTAATTATTACACAAATGGTGTTTGCCTGCCACTGACCATCAATGCTCTTGAAGTCGAGGAGGTAAGATCTGTTGTCCACCTGGTACAGCTGCAGGCTCATCTTCACCAGGTTTCCTGTCACTGGATTCTTCCTCCGCACTCGCAGGTGATAAGGGTTCACCACCTACAACACCAAATAGCAATCTAGTTGGCACATAGACCTATGAATGTACTGTAAGTATGTGTGTGAGACATACATCCTGTTACCTTCCAGTCAAAGTTGAGTTGCCTCATAGCCCTGTACACTTCAGCCATGATATCATAGGGTCTGCTCTGACTCCTGATACCAAGGTGCCACTTGGCCTTCTTCACTGCCAGAGGTTTGGGCCGAGTGGTGTTCAGGGCATCTAGAGGACAGCGGGACTTGGGGCTGTCAGCCAATAGTGGAGGCATCCTCTCTGGATGGGGTTTCACTCCTGGGGGTAGCGGCATGCCTTCTTCTATGAAGGAGCCCTGGGGAGGACTAGAGGCCAAGTAGAACTCACTGGCCTGGGTCATGATGCGCCGGTTGTCTATTATGAGGTGATAGGCTACAGCCAGCTGGTCCTGCATGTACAAGGAGGATGGAAAAAAATGGACACTAAGACAAGGGCTGACATTCAAATGACTTGAAACTTCCGGTGTCTTGCACTGTCTGAATGCTAGTCACCACGAGTCAGGTGTGAGGGGAGGGAATTTTCATTTAGTGTTGTGACGAGAGACTGTGCCAGGATGCTTCTGGGGAAAATGACCACATTTAGCTGCATTTTATGGGAGTACCTCGACCAATTGAGCACAACAGGGAAACCAGCATGTGCTGAGACCTGCAGAGACTGAGCAGCAAAACAAGTCGCCATCTGGTGAGTTTAACTCCTTTTTTATAGAGGCCTGCTCACAAACAAATTAGTACTCATTCCAACTAGTAAGACCTGGGTTATACCTGTGGGTTATTAATGGCTTGATGGATGATTTGCTGAGGCTGTGATTTCATGAATGAGATCAATTGTGGTCTCATAAGCACGTCCACCTCGTTTTGTGAGTGAGGAGTGTAGTCTGGTTGTTTGGGAGACATGGGCATGTACGGTTAGTAGGCTGTTTTATTGTTTTTGTTCAATGTAAGTAGCTGTACTAGATGACAGTTGAGTTTTGCTCAGCCTGAAGGGTTTCTGGATGGTTCTGGACTGATAACCTGAAGCCAAATGAGATTTGTTTGCCAATTGTTTTCTTCATTATTGTGTTAAAGCTAACAATTAAGTTTCTTCTTGAAGCTTTCCTTTGGTGGGGTCAAGATTTAATTTAAATGGTTGAAAAGTAGCCTGGGCGGCACGGTGGTGTAGTGGTTAGCACTGTCGCCTCACAGCAAGAAAGTACCGGGTTCCAGTCCCGGGCCCGGGGCCTTTCTGTGTGTGTGCATGTTCTCCCCGTGTCTGCGTGGGTTCTCTTCCACCATCCAAAAACATGCATGGGGATTAGGTTAATTGGCTAATTTAAATTGACTGTAGGTGTGCGTGTGAATGGTTGTTTGTCTCTATGTGCCCTGTGATGAGGTGGCGACTTGTCCAGGGTGTACCCTGCCTTACGCCCTAAGACAGCTGGGATAGGCTCCAGCCCCCCCCGCGACCCTATGAGGATAAGCGGTAGATAATGGATGGATGAATGAAAAATAGCTTTTTTATGCTAACACTGGCACATTTACAGAAATGTTCATTAATGCGCACTGTCCCTGACAAATAAATAAATAAAATAAATAATAACTCAAAATTGACACTGATTTACGTTGAATGGTTATTATTGGTAGCAGTATTGAAAACAGAACTAAAAAAGCTGAATAAAGTTTAATAAACAATAACAACATCAATAAACATTCCTCAAGATATTGTGAATGTGTCTTGTGTACCTGTGGATCCCCACTGTAAAGACTGGAGACAAACTCGGTCTCGGTGCATTCAAATTTCTCACACACTTCCCTGACGGCCTCCTCGTCCAAGACTGAAGCATCGTATGAAGGGTCCTCAGGGAACAGGTAGGCTGGCAGGTCCTGCTTAAACCACTCATGTTCCCTGACAGGGGAGAAAATAATCAGTCAAAGAGTTCTCAACTCTTCAGCACAAAACCAAATGTAATGGTGATATAGGTTGAGGTTACATAGTCTCAAAATGTTACATGTGTGACATTTCAGATGGAGGACCTTTAAAGTTACTGGGTTATCAATAAGAGGACACAATACAAGGATTGGAGCTATTATAAAAAAAAAAACAGATGATAAAGGAACTTCTGTTGACCGCACAGATTAGGATGAGCACCTGATGTCTTTGATGGTAGCTCTTTTCAGAGGGTCCACCTGCAGCATGAGCATGAGCAGCGAGGCCACAGAGCGGGTCAGGTACTCCGGGATGTAGAAGACGCCTCCTCTGATCTTCTTAAACAGCGTGGGGACGTGCTCATCATCAAAGGGCAGAGTGCCACACAGCAAGGCATACAGGATCACCCCACAGCTCCAGATGTCCACCTCTGGGCCTGCATAGAGCCTGGCAGAGTGATGACAGGATGTGACATGTGACAAACAAAAAGATCCATACTCAATGTGTCACTCTTATGGGTCTACTGGGACAGAAGGTAGCAATTTGGTCATTTTTAACTGCCATTATACGGTAATATATAAAGAAAATTTTACACCTTTTATGAGGATGGGTTAGGGTTAGGTTACTCCACTGATCTACAAGTGATGGTTAGTAAATGAAATGGTTAGTATGAAAGAATTGGACGTTGCCTCCCGGTTTAAAAAGTGAAGCTGAAGCAAAAGTGCCATTTACATCACATGAAAATAAGAATTGCTGTGTGACTTAAGAATGAGCTGTTTAAATCAACACACAGAGGGGACCCTCTTCATAGAGCCAACCGCCATGTTTCTACATTAGCCCAGAATGCCCAATCTAAATACTGGCTCTCGATAAAGTGGAGCCATTTTTCCGGTCGATGATGATAATTTCCCTTCACGCTTAGCACATGGGAGAAATTTCAATTGGTTGCAAACTGCAACCCAACCACTACATGTTGCCAAATCCAACACACTACACATTTATGTGTGAAGCCATAAAAATAGCAGTGATTGTCCTCTGACAACTGTGATTATTGTTGCAACCTTGATCTCACACACACACCTTCCTGAGATGACCTCTGGAGCAGCATAGTTGGGTGAGCCACAGCTTGTCCGTAGGAACTCCCCATCTGACATCATGTTTGACAGACCTGTCAGTCAAATGCAAAACATATTAACACCCAGTCTTCACCCTGATGCCAACAGTCCTCCATTATAGTATTATTGCTATTGATCCTTTGGCTAAATTGAACACAGCCCGGCACACGGAGGGTGAGAGCTATTCACTGTGGACGCTGCTGATATCTTTATCCTTCTTTACCCGCCAACGCTCTAAGCTCCAAACACAAAGCTCATCTAATTGGATGAGCCTCTCTGTGTCTGCCGGGGCCTTGGCCAAGCGCTAAACACCAGGCGCTCTGCGATGTGTTGACCTTCCCTTTATCTTTCATCCCTTTTCCTTTAACACTCCCTCTCAGTGCTCACCAGTGTCTCTAGTCAGCCAAAACACTTCTCCCACTGTACACCCCCCACAACTGTTTCCCTATCAGATGACACTGGGCCTCAATGCTTCCTGCCAAACATGATATGAGACCTGGCTGTTGCTAGGGGACCTCTCTCCACCCCACGCACCCTGCTGTGCACAAGGGCCATCATGTGTTCTGTGCCTTCATGTGTGAAAATATTGCTCTCTTCAATGGTCATATTGCATCAGGAACAGTCTCTTAACCAATCAATTAGAACAACAGTGCCACAACCAATAACAAACTGTGCTCAACTGTGTCCAGTTACTTCCACTCAGCTCTGGCTCTTAATCTTTGTTATTTCCCCATGAACATATTCTGTTATGCTTTCTCTCTTCTTAAATTCCCTACTGACATGCCAATCCCTCTGTCTGTCCTTCTGTAACTGTAACTCTGGGAATCCTACCAAAGTCTGCAATCTTGGCATTCTTGTTGGCATCCAGCAGGACGTTCTCTGGTTTGAGGTCTCTGTGGACCACCATGTGCCGGTGGCAGTAGTCCACAGCTGAGATAATCTGCTGGAAAAGACGGCGAGCTTCTGTGTCCTCCACCTGAAAGACACAATAAGAACTGACTGTGCTGCTGTACTGTAGCATGTCTTTGATCGTGGGGAAATGGCGGTGGATAATTTGGTGTCTTCTTTAGAGTATTATGTTTAAGGTTGGTTGTGAGGTTGCTATGTCGAAACTTAAACAACTTTATGGAAAACTTAAATTAAGCTAAAGTGAAACATCTTACCCGTCCATGTTTGCAGATGTAGTCAAACAGCTCACCTCCAGACACATACTCCATGACCATGAAGAAGTCTGTAGGTGTACTTATCACCTGGTACCTAAAACACAAACATATTCATATTCACAAGACGGTACAGCCTGTCCCTAAATTCAAATGTGACTGTAAAGGTACCAGCAGTCTTTTACCTCATCTCTAAACCAAATTTATTTACTTCAAAACATGCACAGAATAAATAGACATAAACAAATACACAGAGAGGTGAGGCTAAGCTGTGATGTATGGCCGCTGAGTGTAGCCATTCTTTTCATAAAGGTCAGGTTTATTAAAATGCAGGTCCAATCTCATGAATGGTTGCTCTAGTGAGATTCTGTACTTCATCACAATCTACTTCATCCTTGTCGAGCCGGGTGTAGCACAACAACACGGCTGGTGCCGTGGGAGAAATGAACACAAAAACAAATCAGTTTCTTTCTTTTTCTGTCTCTCTCTCACACACACACACACACACACACACACACACACACAAACACATTTGAGGAAAACTAAACAGTGAGAGCACTTGAGGGAAATGTTAAGACATTTATTCTAATTCATTCCATGCTGATTTTACAAACAGGGCAAATATATCACACACAGTCGGCTTTGCTCGGGCCAGCGGCCAGGCCATGCAGGCAGACTGTGTACATGCTTAAAGGATATGTGTTTGTGATTGTATATGTTTGTGACAGAGTGTTCCTCAGCGCTCACATATCTGCCATAGCTTGCAGTGTGACAGTGGACTAACCCTGACCTAAAAATAACACAGAGATTGTTGCGAGAGACACATAGAGACATGGACTGACAACATGGAGACAGAGACCAGGGAGACAGAAGGAACACAAGGTCAAAGAAGCGAAACAAAAGGAGGGGAGACACCTGAACGAAGATTTAGTCATGCAGAAATTACAACTTTTCATTATCTTAACTAGACTGTATTCCTGTGGGCATGCTCAGTACAAAACAGCTACAGTAAACAAACAGGGACTAGCCCGCCACAACAGGGAGAACACAACATACATGTAACAAAAGACCCACATTACAACAGCCACACCGTTATCTCTCTGTGTCAGCAGCACTGGGAATCTTAACATCTGATAGAAAGACTGTGTGTTGTCTTTCTCACACTCACAGCTTGATAATGTGCGGGTGTCTGAACAGTTTGAGGTTCTGGATCTCTCGTTTGATCTTCCCGACGACATCGAGGCTGCGGATCCGCTGTCTGTTTAGGATCTTTACAGCCACTTTATGGCCTGTCAACTGATGCTCGCCAACTGAAAACAAAAGAATACACATATGAAACAGGTAGATACACAGATGGTGAAACCACACAGGGATGCATACACAACAAGATAATTTGGCTCAAGATAGATGGATGTCCAAAGGGAAGCAGCGAGAGAGAGAAAAAATAGCCATCTCATGTTATTCATATTCATTTACTAAGCTCTACTGTTGAAGCTTCCAAACTACTTCACATATCTTCACTCATTTAAATCTAGTACCTGCAGAACACAATCCAATATTCACTTAGGCTAACCTTAGATGCTTATTCTTATAATTATTTTGTTGTGTGAACAAGCTATTATCATGATGCATTCTTTTTAGTGTTTACTCAACTGCAACCCTTATAAGCTGGTGATGTTTAGGGTGCTGGAGCCATGTTGTAGTTGTAGTTGTCTACTAAGCTTGACTCCAAACATCAGTTATGAAGCATCAATAAAGGGTGAATAAACTGCTCTAACTCCCACATAGGGATTTCCCTGATACAGACAACCATTATCTTTAGTAAGATATATATTTTTCGTTCAATTCGGAATTAAAACAATGTGATTTTTTTGCATGAATTTGATTTTATTGTGTATAAAAAAAAAGTCCCCATGGTGATGCAGGTGAGTTTAAACCCTTGGAAGCTAAGACATCCATCAAACTGCGCACACACAACTAGCAGGCTGGCTGAGAGTGGAGTTACAGCTCACAAGGTCACGCAGAGTGGAGGAAAACTAGCTGAGAAAACTGAAATAATATCCTCCAGTACAACTTTAAGACACCCGACTGTGGCAGCTAACAAGCTAACACTAGCTGGCAATAGGATAACATATCAGCCTAACATTAGCATTTCGGTTCAGACACATATTGTTGGTTAACAACATTATCCTCACACCATGGGTTTCAGTCTGTAAGCTTCACAGACGTCATTTACCGTAAAAACGGGCGACATGAACTTATCATTAGTTAACGTTTTGTACCGTAATAATGTCAATATGAACGTTCATCTCCTTGTAACGGTAGCAGTTGTCCCCCAGGTAATTTCACCTGCTATAGCAGAAGCTAGAGGAGCTTCGGTGGGAAGAATTTGACTTTCAAGCTGGCGGATTCTCAGAGCACATTTACGCTTAAAATCCCGTCTTTCGATGGCGTTATACCAGCCAGCTACGTAAACTGCACATCGAGCAGCCGGCAAGTTCAACACAGTCCGTTAAGGGGGGAGACAGACGGTGACTACTTCATCTCACTCCAACTGAAACAAACGTTACACATAAATATCGACATGAGACAACAGCGTGACTTAACTCTTCACTTTCCCGAATGTTCCCACTCCGAGCGTGTCGCCGAGGATGTAATGGCCGATCTTTACCCTGCCTTCGTGTTTCTGTTGCCGCTCTGCCATCTTCTCCGTTACAGACGGCTAGGTTCGCTCGGTGCGGCGGGTGTGTGTGCAGCCTGCCTGCATATGGAGCGCACGGGGGCGGGGCCCTTGTTTGTTGTCACTGGGAGACACACCGCGGAGAAGCACCGACGACACGACCCTGTTAAACACGCACTGTCAGGTTGACTGTATGTGTATGTAGTGTATTATATGTAGAATATGGATTAATAATCGTTATTTAATTTAGATTTAATTATTTAATTATAAATTATAATAGCTTGTCATGATAAATACAGTAGACTAACTACTAAGGTCTGATTTACCCACAAAATTAAAAATACAAATTGAATAGCTTTATATGCTAGGAGCAACACATTGAGTGCATCTACTGATATTGTGGCTCAGGTGGTGGAATGTAACTACGTACCTTGTAGCCTTCATATTTATATATTATGTATAATTTTGATGTATAGTACTTGTATTTTTCCACTTTTTCCAACTTAGTACTTTATACTCCATTGCATTTTGTAAGACAATATTGAACTTTTTCTGCACTGAATTTATTTGAAAACTTTCATCACTTGTTACTTTATTTTTATTATTATTTTTTATTAAAGCAATATGAAACTACAAATTATATGATTTTTATATAATTGTCGTATTATCCCTTAAGCTACCCATCTATATATGACTGTACTGTACTTAAATATAATTTTGAAATACTTTATTTGAATATTTAGCTTTTCTGATTGTATAGTTATATTCTAATTTTGTGGAAAATGTTGTATTTTTTACTCTCACTACTTACTTTACAGCAGTTTAAGAATATAGAATATAATTCTAATGAATTTCAGTGATGTCAAAAAATATCCCCCCATTGTTATTCTGTCATTAAATACAATCATCTTCCCAGAAAACTGTTGCAATTGCAAATGTTTTGGTATTCACATGTTTACTTCTATTTGCATTGAAACAACACAAACAAATCAGAGAAGTGGAACATTTCACACAGAACTCAAAAATACAATGGACAAAATTATTTGCACCCTGTCAATATTGTGAGAAATAATTGCATTTCAAGCATGTGATAATAATTTATATAATTGATATAATTTGCATTTAGCTCCATCTGTGGAGTGTGTGAAGTAACAGGTGTGGGCAATATAGTAATTACACTTGCAACCACTTAAAAGAGAGAAAAGTTGACTCAACCTTTGGGTTATGTCACACTGAGCATGGACAAAAGTTGTCTGTGGATCTGCGAGCCAAAATTATGGAAAACATGGACAGTCACAAGATTACAAGTCCATTTCCAGAGGTCGTAATGTTCCTGTGTCCACTGTGCACAATGTCATTAAGAAGTTAGCAGTCCATGGCACCGTAGCTCACCTCCTGGATGTGCATGGAAAAGCAAAGCTGATGTCAGACTCCAACGAAGGACTGTTTAGTGGATGATGAACCTTGATTAACTTCCAAACATATTCAAGCTGACCTGCAGACACAGGGTACACCAGTGTCAGCTCACACTATCTGTCTGCATCTGAGTGAAAAGGGACACTGGAAGCCCAGGAGGAAACCAATACAGAAAAAAAGGCATAAAAAGTCAGACTGGAGTTGCCAAAACTTATGTGGCTTATGTGAAAGCACAATCCTTCTGGGAGAACAGACAGACAGATGGGGGGAAAAAGTAGACCTTTTTGGTAAAACACATCATGGCATTGTTAGCAGAAAAAAAATTGAGGCCTTCAAAGAAAAAAACACAGTCCCTTCGGTCAAACATGGTGGAGGGTCAAACATGTTTTGGGGTTGATTTTCTGCTTCTGGCACTGGATGCCTTGATTATGTGAATGGCATCATGAAATCTGATAATTACCAAGGTAGCGCCCGGAATCAGAAAGCTGCCAGAGGTCATGGGTCTTCTAGCAGGACAATGACCCAGAACACACTTAAAAACACTTAGAAATGGTTACGATATACACTCAACAAAAAATATAAACACAACACTTGATGATCTCAAAGATCTAAAATGTTTTCCGCCTACACAATATTTCTCTCAAATATTGTTCACAAACCAGTCTAAATCTGTGATAGTGAGCACTTCTCCTTTGCTGAGATAATCCATCCCACCTCACAGGTGTGCCATATCAAGATGCTGATTAGACACCATGATTAGTGCACAGGTGTGCCTTGGACTGCCCACAATAAAAGGCCACTCTGAAAGGTACAGTTTTATCACAGCACAATGCCACAGATGTCGCAAGATTTGAGGGAGCGTGCAATTGGCATGCCGACAGCAGCAATGTCAGCCAGAGCTGTTGCTCGTGTATTGAATGTTCATTTCCCTACCATAAAAAATAAATAATAAAATAAATAAATTTAAAAAAATAAAGTTATCTATCTATCTATCTATCTATCTATCTATCTATATAAGCCGTCTCCAAAGGCGTTTCAGAGAATTTGGCAGTACATCCAACCAGCCTCACAACCGCAGACCACGTGTAACCACACCAGCCCAGGACCTCCACATCCAGCATGTTCACCTCCAAGATCGTCTGAGACCAGCCCTCGGACAGCTGCTGAAACAATCGGTTTGCATAACCAAAGAATTCCTGCACAAACTGTCAGAAACCATGTCAGGGAAGCTCATCTGCATGCTCGTCGTCCTCATCGGGGTCTCGACCTGACTCCAGTTCGTCGTCATAACCAACTTGAGTGGGCAAATGCGTACATTCAATGGCGTCTGGCATGTTGGAGAGGTGTTCTCTTCACGGATGAATCCCGATTTACATTGTTCAGGGCAGATGGCAGACAGCTGTGTGGCGTGGTGTGGGTGAGCAGTTTTCTGATGTTGTGGATCAAGTGGCCCATGGTGGCGGTGGGCTTATGGTATGGGCAGACGTCTGTGATGGACGAAGAACACAGGTGCATTTTATTGATGGCATTTTGAATGCACAGAGATACCGTGACGAGATCCTGAGGCCCATTGTTGTGCCATACATCCAAGAACATCACCTCATGTTGCAGCAGGGTAATGCACGGCCCCATGTTGCAAGGATCTGTACACAATTCTTGGAAGCTGAAAACGTCCAGTTCTTGCATGGCCAGCATACTCACCAGACATGTCATCCATTGAGCATGTTTGGGATGCTCTGGATCGGCGTATACGACAGTGTGTACCAGTTCCTGCCAATATCCAGCAACTTCACACAGCCATTGAAGAGGAGTGGACCAACATTCCACAGGCCACAACTGACAACTTGATCAACTCTATGCGAAGGAGATGTGTTGCACTGCATGAGGCAAATGGTGGTCACGGTTTTCTGAGTCCCCAGACCCACCCCCCTCCCCAAATTAAAACAAAATTGCACCTGTCAGAGTGGCCTTTTATTGTGGGCAGTCTAAGGCACACCTGTGCACTAATCATGGTGTCTAATCAGCATCTTGATATGGCACACCTGTGAGGTGGGATGGATTATCTCAACAAAGGAGAAGTGCTCCCTATCACAGATTTAGACTAGCTTGTGTTGCGTTTATATTTTTGTTGAGTGTATGTTGTGACTATTATAGTAACAGCAGTAATGGTATTTGTAGGCTATTATAGTCTATAAAAATAGTTAGTAGTATAGTAATAACAGTTTATTATTATTATTATTATTACTACTACTACTACTATTATTAGCCTATTATTATTATTGTCATTAGTTCTAGTTTGCATTAATTGCATTTTAATTTTATAGGGAATGCACATATGTAAGGCTTGCAGATCATACAGCATGCGCAGAGGTTGATGTTTATATGACTCATAGAGCCAAACTACCGTTACATTTGTTATTGGGGGGGTTCCAAATAAAATTTCGCTTAGGGCCCCAATTCGGTCAGGGGTTTTCTCCAAGCTTTTTGATTTTCCATTCCATGACTTCAAAGGAATTCCACAATGAATTCTCATTGGGTTCTGATGTTCTGATCGACTTGAACGCAGCGTAATAGACGGACGTGTGAGCTAGTCCCAGTGTCTAAACACAGTGAAGTGTCGAACAGTAAAGTTTCTGCTGTCAGCTGGAGACAAACTGTGAAACCTTTTGATCAAAAAAAAAAAAATCAACACCACCAAGGTAAAAAAATATCTAGTGATCAGCAGCTGAAGCAAGGACTCAACGGATCCACGTTGAAATCAGAGGAAATTAAAAGAGAAAGGCAGGAGCACAAGTCCAACTCAGTGACGAGAGGTGAGTAATTAGATGTCAGCAGGTGCATGGGATGGTGCTGCTTTTATTTTGATGTCCGTAAATACAATGTCGTGTTTTGGTAAAATGCGTTGACCATTACTAATCACTGCACGGGTTCATCCATTTGTCTTGGCTCGTTATACATCAGCTGAAGTGATCCCAACCTCTCGTGTAGATGTCATCTTTAAGCGGAGGCTCTCTCCGTGGGATCGGATTCAGATTGTAAAGGATTTATGAAGCCCACAATACAGCAACTGTGCGAGTGCTGCGTGTTGCTTGAATAGTTGTAGTGGAAGTTAATTTGCTCATATCCAGTATGTGGATTTCCCCATTGTTAGATATCTAACAAATATACTGTCATTTTGTTCTACTGTATTATAGAAATGTGTAAATTGATTCCTAGATATAGTCATTTACAGTAAATGACACATTTATTGAACCATTCATAATTTTCTGGTAGTGACTAAAAGTGCCTTAATCAGCAGCATTACATCTTTGAAAAAATGCAATTGTTCAAACAAAAAACAAAGATGTAAATATTTGAAATGTATAAAATAATGAGCTATAATTAATTCCTGAGAAGGTTCGTCTGGTGGCACACTCCATCTCCTGTACCACTGAGGCTTTCCATGTCTGTAACAGTGTGATTCATTGCGCCACAGTTGGCTGACTGTGTCCTTCTTCTTCTCCTTCTTCTCTCACTTTCAGCACCATCTTGATCGCTTTGCACCAACGACGGAGCTGACCTAGTGCAGCCATGCATTCAGAAGTGAGGGTCGGCGTCAATTTCATCGTGTCCTACCTCCAAGACAAGCTCCCTCGACACCAAGCTGACCTGTTCGGCGAGGAGCTGAAGAAGATCCTGATGTCTCGTTTTGAGGGACACTGGTACCCTGAAGCCCCTCTCAAGGGCAACGCCTTCCGCTGCCTCAACCTGGGAGGAATGAGGGACCCTGTGGTGGAGTTGGCCGCCAAGAAAAGTGGACTGGAACCAGAGGAAGTGCATGCAAATGTTCCTGCGGACCTCAGTGTGTGGATTGATCCTTACGAGGTCTCCTGCCGGATTGGAGCGAGGAGGTTCGTGAAGGTTCTCTATAGGGAGGACCCTCCAGACCTCGGCTGTGGCGGGGATGCGAAGGCCAAGAGTCTGAGCCTTAACCCAGACGCTCAGGAGTTTGTGCCTTTTGGACTGTCTGCTCAGTCCTGTCCTGACCCTGCGGCCTGCGGAGGTCCCATTGTCAGCAAGCTCTCTCCCAACGCCAAAGAGTTTGTCTCCAAAGGATCCCCAGGCGCCCTTTACTTTGATGCTGGCACCCAGCCCATGCAGCCTCATGCCAGCCCATTCCAAACCCCGCACACATTCAACGCCCATCCTTCTTTTGACCCCTTCTCCAGCCCTCCCCCTGGCCAGGGCATCTTTGGCAGCAATGGACATGTCTCCTATATGGAGCAGCCGCCGTTCATCGAGGGTTTCGGAAGCTACAACCTGCAATGTCACAATCAGTGCTTCCAGCCTGTCGTGCTGGCCAGCTAAGCCTTCATTTGTTGTGATGACAATAACTGAGGAGGCACATTTGGACAATGATGCTCCAGATATTTTAAGTAGTTTTAAGTTTCTAATAAAATCTCCTTCTTCTTCTTGTACTATTATGAGTTAAGAATTATTTTTACTACAAAGATTTAAAAATGCCTTCTTATGTTTATTTTTTTATTGAATGTTAATGTGAGGGACTTTACTTTTTCATGACTCATTGTTTAAAGGACCTGACTCTAGTATAGCTCAATTTTGCACTGCACTGTCATGCTGTGAAAAAGTCCTGCAGGGAACTACGGCTGTGGAAAGCTCAGTACTTTGCTCTCCAGTCTGCTCTGCCCTACTTGCCACAAACACAGAGAGGGGGGCCCTGCCACCTCTGTGTGTGCAGTCCTGCTCGGGTTTGTTGTGGCTCAGCGTGATGGAGAGACTCATTGTTTGTACGGTGGGCAGTTAAACTTGAAACGCACTCGTGCACAGGCACAATTTGACTCTGTTGTCACTGGGCGTATCTTGAATTTCTTCTGTGATCTCTTCTGCTCTGGCTGTTAACAAAGAAAAACAGACTCATACAGTCCAGGTTTCCTCCGTTATGTGGACAAAGATACAAAAGACAAATGTCCTTCACTGGTCTGATCTCTGGAAGTCTGCTGGTTTCTACCAATGGTTTGTTTACCAGCCGGGTCTGGGTGTTTGTTGGTTTGTCACTGCAGGGACGGGAGACTCTCAGATGTCTGTTTGAGCCGTCCAGCACTTTATTACTGAGCTCCTGAGGCTGTGTGTCGCCCACAGGCACCAGCGCTCTGCCATTCCTTTGCCCTTCGTTTGGCACATTTTATGCAGCTTATCATGAAATGCTTTAGAGATTTGAACAGGAGCTTAGTTTGTACTCAAATGCATCGCCCTGGTGAGCAGATGTTGTTAAGTGTTGTCCGTTTATTTGAACGTTTTCAAGTAAATGTTTTTGTATAAGATGACCCTTGACTTGTGCTCACGTTGGTTTTGCAATGTGACAGCTTGTCATAGGCATGCAAGTTTGTATTTTTGATTTCTTTTTAAGGGAATGGTACAGGAGCTACTCATCTCAGTAGGGGGGGGATGTGTTTATTTTTGCTGTTTTGTAATTTATTTCCAATATTTCTATATTATTGTTTTTGCAAATTGTTCATTTACATTTATATGAGTAAGACATGGCGAGTCCAGGAATATATATATCTACAAAGTTCTTATGTTCAGATTCTTTATTTAGTTTCTTATATGACAAGATTATTTTTTCAGAAAATAACGTGAATATATGCAAACTGAGACAAAATATAGATGTACAGAATGAAGTATTGCATGTGTTTTGTACCTTGTGCAGCATTTGTCTCATGAAGATGGGTAAATGTATTCATTCTTCAAGTTGGCTTTGAAGTTTAAGACATGAATGTTTTCAGTGGGTTTGTGTAGGAAAAGATGGCTGATAGCACTTTTTCTGTGCTCCCGGGGTAGTCTGGTAACACTACTCCTAACGGCAGTGCATTTAAACCAAAAATCTACACATTACATCCATTTTTTAATTTTTTCTTTTAGTGCAATGCCCTTTTTCCCTCTTTCTATTTTTAAACATCACTGTATATTATTAGGGCTGGCATGGTGGTGTAGTGGTTAGCACTGTCACCTCACAGCAAGAAGGCACCGGGTTCGAATCCCGGGCCCGGGACCTTTCTGTGTGGAGTTTGCATGTTCTCCCCGTGTCTGCGTGGGTTCTCTCCAGGTACTCCGGCTTCCTCCCACCATCCAAAAACATGCATGGGGATTAGGTTAATTGGCTAATTTAAATTGCTCGTAGGTGTGAATGTGAGTGTGTCTGTCTCTATGTGCCCTGCGATGAGGTGGCGACTTGTCCAGGGTGTACCCTAAGACTGCTGGGATAGGCTCCAGTCCCCCACCGCGACCCTATGAGGATAAGCGGTAGATAACAACTGGATGTGTGTGTGTAGGTATATACACACACAGACTTTAAATGTATACATTTATCTTGTAAGTATATGTGTATATATGTATGTGTGTTGCATGTGCTTTCTGTGATGATACTTTAGGTGAACGCTATCATTTTGTACTTTTACATCAGTAATGTTTGTCAAATACAGGACTTTGATTTTTAACAAGAGGATTTCTACATTCTGGTATTGCTACTTTTTATTTAATGTTAAAAACACCTGAGTACTTCACCCTAACGCTACACTAATCCAGTATATCCATTCTGAAATGGGCCAGTCTACATAATAAGTAATCTAAGTATAGTCACAAGCTAACAGATTACTTTTGTACTTTTACCTACTGCAAGTACAATTTGAATACAGGATTTGTACTTGTATTGTCCTTATGTCACCAGTAGAGCAATGCATGACTGAGTTTACGTTGTATAGTTACATTGTTATAAACCCTTTATTGTTCATGTCCTTCCTGGGGCCATATCACACGTAGTGTTATAGTGTGTGGCTTGTTACTGTGTATCAAGTGTTATGGCCCTCTATCTCTGTCAGTCCTACATGAAATTGTTGTTCATAGTTAACCACTAGATGGCAGTGCACGTTTAATTTATCAGTACTGTATACAGGCTGAGTCGTGGAGCAACTTGAGCTCCTGACTTAAAAAGGCCAATCAAGCCCTCTCTCACCGATGCATGGACATTTTCTCATTTAAGTTAGAAAAGCATTGAATCTCGTCTTGGCTTTATATATATATATATATATATATATATATATATATATATATATATATATATATATATATATACAGTCAGTGGTCAGAGGTGATCTTCAACAACTTCAAGATAAAAAATAATAATAAACAAACCGATAAACAAATATAGCTTGTGTACATTATATTGGATGTGATATTGTGGAATGTGGTGGAGTGACTGCAAATGATGCATGAATATAAATATAGTTGTTGATTTACAAATATCTTATATAGGCTACAGGTGGGAATGACAGTGTGCACAGTACACACAACAGTATGGAATATCTTATGTTCTATGTTATTATCACAAGGATTGTTCCTGAAATTCTGTGACTGGTGTCGTGTTCATCAGGGTGACAGCCTGTGGGAAGAAATTATTTATATAAATATTTTATACATGCATTTGGACAGGTATGGCCTATTTAGTGTTTTACATAGTCCCCCTCTTTAGAATAGAATAGAATATTTTTATTCATCCCCCACTGGGATAAATTCAGTTGCTACAGCAGTGTAAACATGTTATAATAAGAAACAAACAATAAACAACAATAATAATAAAAATAAGAAATATTTACAGTATGTACTAAACACAATAAATATAATGTATTATTAGTATTTGGACTATGGATTTTGACTTATAAATGAGAATCAAGTCTAAATAAATAGACATAAAATAAAACGTTTGCTGAGCAAATTAGTGCAAAATAGTTACTGTTGTATTTTGATGACAAATGACAGAAATAGCAGTGACATAAATGAATCCAGGTTGTGTTAACACCAGCCACTGATGCTGACGTTGTAAAGTCTTATTGCTGATTTATTGGAGCTACTTTTCAAAGATGTTTAATGAAACATAGGCTCGGATAACTCGTTCATCTCCAGTAACAGTAACAGCTCTATAAAAAAAAAAGCTCTGAACCACAGTTACTACTGTATACTGTAAGTGCGCTTGTCGTGCCTCTTGTGGCCTCTGGGGGCGCTCCATCCCTGTCGCTTCTCCCTGGTCAGCAGTCTGACAAAGTTTTCCATGCTGGGATGGAGGTGATTACCCGCTGCTAGCGGAGGGAAGAGGGCTGATCTTTGAGGCTGCTGAGGGAAACTTAAAGGGAGCAGGGGGAGGAGGAGGAGGAGGAGAAGAAGGATTGATATAACAAGAGCGGCTGTCGATACGCAGCGATATTCTCACTTTGAAGCCAGAGCGGTAAAGCGGAGCGGGCTTTCTCCATTCATCTGCAGCGCAACTTCTCTCCCCTTGAGTCCGCGGCGCAGGTCCGTTAAACAGATAACCACTGAGTTAAAGCTTTTTTTTTCGTAAAAGTGAAATACGAGACTTTGGGACATCAGCAGATTGTGTCCCGTTGAGTTGCATGACATTTCTCTGACGGACTTTTTGAGAGGCTGACAGACTTTCTCGCCTTCCGCGTGGTGTGGGATTTTTGAGTCGGAACAGGGACTTCTCCAATGCAAAAGTACATGTATGAGAAAGCGATGGCCCAAGAGACAAGGAACGGAGGAACCTCGACGTTAAACAACAACAATGGTGTTGACAACAGTAAGAAGAAGCTGCTAATAGCGCTCGACATCTTCTGTCTTCTACTTGGTGAGTTTATGAATAACTTTACATATTATCGTCTCTGATTGAATTGTTTTTTCTTTTTATTATTATTTTGGAGGGAGCTCACATAAGCTGATTTGCTGTGATACTCTGCATCCTTACACACAAACAACAGCAGAAACAATAAACACATTAAACAACATTCACGCTTTCTATCGGCTGCCAGTAGAAGCCTTATCGTTTTAAAAGCATTGTCTGTTATCTGTCACCAAGAGACAACTTAATCTGCAACAGTTCTCACACACCACCCCGTGCTGTCAGACACAAAACACCACCAAAGCTCTGCATGTCAGGCTTTCACTGTTTTAAAACGCAGTTCATAGTAAACAATGTGACAACCCAGTCATGACATAATGTGTGAGTTCAAGATCCATGAATGTATATCACGAGAAACTTTGACTGACACGCTTAGATGGACTTGCTGTCATCCCTTAATATATTGCTCATTTCCAGAGTCCACAGACTACATGGTCCTCCTGCCTGCCAGCATGCCTGGGGCTTGCATGTTTTGAAGTGTTGTAACCTGCCCTTTTTAAATAGCCGTGACGTGACACCCCATCCTGTGCCCCCGTAACCTTGCTCATCTGACCCCAAACCCCCAGAGGTGCCATTCCAGCTGTAGAGTTGCCCAACAAGAGTGCCACTTTGAGCATCTGTCATGGTGTTTACCGCTCTGGTTTGTGCCAACTTGTTTGTGACTTGTTATTCCACTGGCATCCTATCCACATTCAGTGTTTTTGTGTTTTGCTTTGCTAGCCGGTGTGTTTTTTTGGCTGTTGTCACTGTGGCTCAGTCCTGTTTTACTCTCTAGCTGTAGCCCCCCCTCATTTCTCTTTGTTTTCATCTCTCTGTCTCCCCTTTCTCTCTTTTAGAAAAGGATTATGGGAGTTGCGCTTAATTTCTACACATTCTCTCCCAGAAATGCTGCAAATCCCTGGCCAGCTGCCCCCGATCACTCCACTTCAAATTGCTTTCTCTCTCTCTATCCAACCCCTCTTTCTGCCTCTCTATCCAGGCGACTGCATGGAATAATTGCTTAAGCATGTGTTGTGGCAGGGGAATGCCTCTCCAGTCTAACAGAGGCAGGACGCGTGGCTGACCAGGCATTAGAGGAGCAGGTGGGACACCACAACACCAACAGATTTTTATATATGAAGCAGTATATGCAATGTAGCCACACAGGAGCAGCACTTTGAAAAACCCAGGATGTTGCAAATGGTGCCGATTAACTCCACATTGTGGGTGTGTGAGACAGACACGCAAAGTTTTCCAGTGGTTTCTGCTCATTAAAGAAACCTCAGACAGTGATACGCTGTTTCATCTGCACCCTTATAGATGTAGATGAGCGTTTTGGGCGCATGTGGAGTGAATTTCCTGCATAAACCAACTTCCTTCGTTGTTAAAAAAGAAACTCTTTGCCTCTGTGTGAGGAAAACACACACACACACACACACACACACACACACACAATGCATGTAAACACTCAGACACAAATGGTCACACACAGATTCTCCTTTGTCTTGCTAAACACAATCTGGCTGCTCAGTGGTGATTGGTTGGCCCACATTAGTGTTTTGGTGGTGGTGGTGGTGTTGGGGGATTACACATGGGGGGTGGGGGTTAAAAGAGAGAAGGGGGGTCATTATCAGTGGTCCTGAATGAGGAACTAGGAATGTGGGTATGTCAAGAAGAATGCTCAGAAAAGGGAAGTGTACACTAGTTAATGCATACATATCTCATTACCTTTAATTAGTTCCTATCTGGCAGCTGTTGTCAGTTTGCCCTCAGGCACAGCTAATGGCTCAGTTTGCATAAAGGCCATCTGAGGCCATCCATGATCACACACATTCATACAAACTAAACGCTCCTTATGTTGCTTCTGCTGCTCATGAAAAAAAGTGCACACACGCTGAGTTCCAGCTCGCTTTTGGAAGCCGAGCCCCAAGAATCACCTGCTGATTTCACTTTGGTCCACGTTCCATTCTTGCTCTTAAGCAACAGAGATGACATTGTGAGGCTATGAGGAGCCCACACACACCAACTATAAAAAACCCAAACTATACCACAGACTAACTTTCATTCTTCTCTCATTCTCAGATGCTAGTGCACGCTATCCAGCAGCCTGCTATTATCCAGTTTATTGTGAAAACACTTGTGTGAAGAGAGTTGTGAGGAAAGCAGCTTCATCGAAACCCAGATTACATTTTACGCAATCTAAGGGAGATCATGCATTGTGTGTTTGCTCGGGTGTATACATTACTGTCTGGGTCTGAGCTGCTGGGAGCCTTTTTTGCAGAATATAAACATGGCTCCATTGGCTCAGTCCTATATTTAAAAGCTCTAGCTCGGTGTTACTATAGTGACCAAGCACTCAAATATCAGATTTACTCTCAGATTTCTCGTTATCTGCTCTGACCTGCAGGACAATCAGGTGTTTGATGACGTGATTTTCCAAGAGTGATGGATGTTCAGATTTGTTATTAGTTTCAGGGAGGAGCCCCAGGAAATCAGCTTCATAACTGTCCCCAGAGCATTAACCCTATGTGGCTCCGACTTCAACTCCTGCCTCTCCCGTTAGCCGCTATAGCGTTACAGCAGTCAGTCACACTGCCCCTCATTAAAACTGGAGAGGCTTAACCTCTACCTCTCCAGGCCTCAGCCACTTCAATCCTGAGCCGCTCTCCAAATATTTTCCAGAATTTCTCAAATTCTTCATCTGGCTGCGGTGCCTCGGCCAAAGACTCTTGATGTGACATCTGGTGCAATATTGGGAGTGAGTGAACCAGGGGGCACGGTGTGTATGTGTGTGTAGTAATGCTCAGGAAAGGGTGGGAAGCGGAAAGGTAGTGTTGGTCGGACGTAGGTGTGGTTGTGAAATGAAATCCTGTCCCATTTTTTTTTTTTGCCTCAGAGCCCATTTCCATTTCCCCTTCCCCCCTTCCTTCCCTCTCTGCTCCCTTGTCTCCACCTGACCATGTCTTCCATCTTCTTAACTAGCTCTGCACTAATGGGGAGAAATGGCATGGAAGAACTCTGGTGGCTGAATACTTAAACTCATTACGATGTGATTTAGTGTATGCTTAACTTATCTGCCTGACAACAGCAAACTGAGTTGCCAAGTAGAAAACTATAATCAAACAGTAAGCTGGGGGCCCTCACACACAAACACAGGATCCAATCCAAAGCTGTCGACCTTAATCTGAGGGCAAAGGAGTTCTGCATGAGTTTGTCTGTTGAGAGGCAGGAGCTGACTGGACTACATGGCTAGGTACAGATTACCAAGGAGAGAATGAAAACATGCCCATGTAGGCTACTCATTTTTAGATGTCTGCTCTCTCAAGCGTCACTAATGTAGAATCAACAGAAGAGATTTCTACCCATAGCTAGAGCTGTGCGATATAAAAATGTCTACCGTACCATATAAGCCTGAACATGAACATGTTTTGAACTTGTGTGCGTTTTTCCGACGTTGAGTTGTGCTTTACACATCGTCTCTAAACCACAACCGGAGTAACATTAACGTTACTGTCGCAGCAGAGCTAACCAAGTTGCCACATGTTAAAATGACGATATAAACAACAGAGAATTATAACGTAGAGTAGACTTTTT
The DNA here is from genome assembly GCA_029721515.1 of Synanceia verrucosa. Taxonomy (NCBI): domain Eukaryota; kingdom Metazoa; phylum Chordata; class Actinopteri; order Perciformes; family Synanceiidae; genus Synanceia; species Synanceia verrucosa. The sequence continues at coordinate 8,127,024 of CM056558.1, forward strand.
TTTATACTGCACTATGACATATATCGTAATATCGCACAGCTCTACCCGTAGCCATTCTGTTGTCTACTGAAGAGACCGAGTGTTTGGCTCCAGGGAAGGAAAGAGTTTGGTTATAATGTTAGTATGTCCAGAACTTAGCAGCAAATGTAAAGTGAAGCCCCACCGCTGCCGCTGGTTTGCTTGTTGGTCAAAGTTTATTAAAATTTAATGTGTTACTTGTCCACATTGCACAAATTTCCCCAGCAACTCACCCACCAAGTGTGAAGTAGGTCCGAACACACACACACACACAGACACGCTATCACTGTGACATTTCCTGCACTTACACACAGCTGAGGGCTCGATGCATGCAGACCTTCAGTGGACATGCACGGAGGAAATATGTCATTGAGTTCTGACAGCGTTATGGTATTTAAGCTCTGATCACATCATTCAATGTATGCCTTTGTGTTATGTATGACTTTAGGGGTGTGTGTTATGGCTGCAGGGTAAGGCAAGGCCCTTAAGAAGGTGATAAGTGTCCTCTGGCAAGAAGACCATCATTGGATTATGTAACAATATAAAGATCAGCTGATGTTCATGACAACCGTCGTGGCTTCAGGGCTACTAGTCATTGAAGAGTGCATGCAATTTGACTGTGCTTTTTTGTGTATTTTTTTTAGTGGCGGTATTGCGACCAGACTCTTGAGTGTGTAACATTGTGACATGTTTCTGCTGGTGGGTTTATGTCTGCGCAGGTATGCGATTAGAGGCTAGGTGTCTATGAGGGAGAGGGAGCACCCAGAGCTGTCATTAGATGGACTCTATAGTGTGTGTGTGTGTGTGTGTGTGTGTGTGTGTGTGTGTGTGTGTGAGTGTGTGTGTGTGTGTGCGTGCACATGTGTGTCCTGTGGGCAAGCCGAAGGCATCAGGTTGACAGACACATTAATCCTCTTTTAAGTCTTCTCCCAACATCCCTTCATCCTAGCAAACAATTAAATTGGACAATAAAAGACTTGATGATACAGATGAACAACAGCTTGTAGTTTACAATTTGACAACAATAGTGTAGTAAAGCTCCTGTCTCTACTCTCTCATCTATGATTATAGCCCTGTAAGGTAAACACCCTCAAACTGCTTGTTTAGATAAAGCCAGCTCACTGGGTTGCACCCTTCCATCAACTCTTGCTTGCACTCATTCTTGTGTTTGAGTTTTCAGTGGGTGTTGTAAATGAATATTTTGTAGAATTCTGTGTGTGGGCAATGAGCTCATTCATACATTACGCCCATCTCTGGGGCTTTCTCACTCTCACACAGTTGTCTCTCCAGGATTAGTAGTTACTCCTCCATATATATATATGGGGACATCATATATATATACTGTATATATATACACACGTGTATATATATATATATATATATATACATGTGTGTATATATATATATATATATATATATATATATATATATATATATATATATATATATATATATATATATATATATATATATATATATATATATATATATATATGATCATTTTTTTACCCTCTATTTCATATTAGATTCAGTGCTTTAAGTAGACTGTAATTATCACAACAATAACGCTTAGGCTCCCTCATGTGGCTCATAGGAACGATGGAAGAAAGCCTGTGCATTGATTTGATGACACTAATGAAATACACATTTTTTTGGGAATTTTGCATGGTAAAAATTAATTGTAGTTCTACTTGTGACTGCCTACTGATGACACAGATGAAAAATGTACCAACCAGTTTCTGAAGGCTTGTTAAGTTAAGTACTTGTGTATCTTGTTTTGTCAGATATTCAGATAAATTTTAATTTGAGACAAAACAAAAAAAGCAGAAAAATCTCCACATTTGAGAGGTGGAAAAAACATGTTTGCATGAAAAATTGCCTTAATGATCAATAGATTATCAAAATAGCTGATGATTTTTTTCCTGCCAATTGACTAATCAATTAGTTAATGCGGTATCAGCAGTTTAAAAACAACAATGCTGCTAGTGTTTTAATGGCAGCATGAGCTTCATCAGATCCAACAGGCCTCATTAGGTCCCTCTGTTCCAGCATGCTCTCCTTTCCTGGGCCTCCTCCCTGCTGTCACACAGGCCCCTCTGTCACTTTCTCTCATTACGTTGCCCACTACAATCCTCTGTATTTGTGTGTGTGTGCACATGCTGTGCGCATCCAGAGTTTTTTTTAAGGGGGGGGGATCAGGGAGATTTCACTGTTTTGCTGAGAACAAAACCCCTTTTGATGCATCTCTATGCTCTTTGTTCTGTTAACGAGGACCAATGGGCCAGCGGCAGACAGAAGGAGGATGACATGGAGGGAGGGGAGAAGTGAATGAGGTGGAGATGAGAGAGTGAGAGACCCTCCTCCTCCTCGCTGGGCACTCAAGGCTGCCTGATGATCTGTCAGTGGTTTATGGCGGCTGTTGCTTCTCGTTGTATTGTCGACTAGATTGTGGGCCGCTGCAGCGCTTATCTGCTCAGCTGTGGCCAGCAGCGCAGTAATCCACTCAGCATCTTTATTGGCCTTGGCCTTATCTGCGCTATAGCCACTGAGCCCTATCCTGTTTACACACAGAGAAGAGGCAATACCAAACGTCATGCAGAATATTCACACTGTTGCTCCAATTTAACACCCATTGTCTTCAGATAAACGCAGCCCACGATGTGTGCAGGATGAGGGGAAGGAGTGCAAGAAATGGAGGTATGTAGTTTAGGGGGAGTGTTATCCAGACAAGAGGTGTCAGGTTTCAAAGACTCTACAGCGCTCTCTTCTCCGCAGCCGGGCTTTTGTCCCTGGGGGTAATAATGCCATTATGGCAACAACAGAGAAACGCCCTGATAGCCTGAACTGGCCCCTGGGCTCTGCTCAGGTTTCCCCTCACCGGAACAGCTGTGCGTTTGTCCTCCTCTTTCAACTGACAGTGTGGCCGAGCATTAGGAATGTCTTGATGACATGATCTTTCTTAAATAACACATTATAAATATCGTTACTTGCAAATATGGTTCCACCAAAACAGTGTTGAATCTCTTCTTTGCCTACAAGCCAACAGCAACATTCAGGAGGCTGCCCTCGTAGGTGCCCACTGGTAAAAGTCCCCTAGAGAGTGTCCCAACACTGTGCCTGTGTGTAAAAAGGGCATTTATTCCTGTGAATAAAATCTCTCTGAGTAAGCACATGTTTCAGCCAGCGGCCCCCCGTCGCTACAGCATTTCCACAGGGGGGGGGAAAGGACAGGGATTCACTCTGCTGACCTCAGCCACTTCTCTGTGAGTGTGTGTTAGTGTGTGTGTGTTGGGAGCTTTATACATGTGTGCGACACATCAGCAGCTTGTGGAAACAAAGAACCGATATCCAGGGGGTCAAACATCTGTATCAGTGTATCGGCATACATGTGTGCATGTTTATAAATGCGCAGAACAGTGTACAGTGATTAGGCGTATGGATAAAAGCTGGGTGGCTTTTATGGAGCTGAGTTTGTTTATTTGGATTGCGTGAGCATTTTTAAAGCCCTTTTGTGGTCGACAACTTAGAAATGTTTGAGAAAGGCTTTGCAGAAGTTGCCAGTGGAACCACACAGTAATCTACTTAAACACCCACATAGCCACACACACACAGTCACAGTCATCACAGATGTAATAGGCACTGTTACAGTGACATGTGCTCATGTATGTTACAGTATAATCCTAGATCTATGTCACATCCCTCACCTTTGACCCTTGGCCCTGCAGATACTTCCAGGGCCTGTCATGAACCTCAGCTAACCTGTGCCCTCTGTTCAAATGTCTGGAGGGCCACACTCATGACTTTAGTGACCCAACAGATGAAGTGAACTATGTAGGCTTCTAGCTCTGTGTAGAGTTAGATGTGTGACAAATTTCCGAACATTCAAGGCATGTGCTTGGCAGGCCGTATTTTAAACCCCAGAGGTCATTGCAGTGTTTGAGGGAAGTTAAATCCTGTCGCGTGCACGGGTGTGTGTGACCTTCCTGAATTTCTTATTTTATTAACACATACCACATTGTATCATTTTTACCCATTGTATTAAATAAAGCATTGTATTTATTTGAAATCACAGCAGTTGTTAACATATTAAATGTTATATATTTATTATTTATTTGTTCTGTTTCATGTTTGTTTCTTCAGATAATAAATACTTACATATTATAAACCATAAGTAACCTTATTTCTTTAGAGTTCTGTCCTAAGAAGAATACTCTTAAAAGTGTTATTATTATTATTAAGTATAGAATGTGATAATTATCAACATCAATCAGTATATGTCTAATGTACTATAATAATATACTAAAAGACAATAATTAATTGAAGCCTTCCCAGCTGATCTTCACTGTTTTCACACACGATAATATTTGTTCTTATGCTGCAATCACTTGTTGCTGTAAGAAGATATTTATCCAAATTAATGGATTTAAACTCTCTTGGTTTGCTTCTGTCTACACACTCTGAGGTTCACACACATATCAAATAACCACAACATAATAATATCTATACATACTTCTTTTTAGCAATGTAGGCCACTTTGGAGTGCCCTTCAGTGACAGGTTATGTTGCAGGGTGTGTGTGGATATGGAGCTACATCTGATAGAAGGATGTCAAATGTTTCCTCAAGAGCCTGGGATAGGCTCCAAATAGACAGGAGAAAGTCATGGAACTGTACTGTAGATTTCGCTGTCATAACAACATACAGACAGATCATGTTGTTTCATGCTTTGTGGCAAGAAATTCCTTGATATTATTTTTTTATTTAAAGGGATTAGAAGATGGGCGGCACGGTGGTGTAGTGGTTAGCACTGTCGCCTCACAGCAAGAAGATACCGGGTTCGAATCCCGGGCCCGGGGCGTTTGTGTGCGTTTGTGTGTTGTGTGTGGAGTTTGCATGTTCTCCCCGTGTCTGCGTGGGTTCTCTCTGGGTACTCCGGCTTCCTCCCACCATCCAAAAACATGCATGGGGATTAGGTTAATTGGCTAATTTAAATTGATCGTAGGTGTGAGTGTGAATGGTTGTCTGTCTCTATGTGCCCTGCGATGAGGTGGCGACTTGAGGTGTACCCTGCCTTCTGCCCTAAGACAGCTGGGATAGGCTCCAGCCCCCCCGCGACGGTAAGCGGTAGATAATGCATGGATGGATTAGAAGATGAGAATATTTTTCTATATATTGTTTGGTTTGGTCACATAGGGCTGCAACTTATGTCAGAAAATAGTAGAAAAATACCCCTCAGAGCTCAACTAACAGTACCAAAGTTGTTCACTTTACGACAATATAAAACTAAGAAAAGAAGTAAGGTGTCACATGTAATGTAATGTATTCTGTTCATCAACTAATTGTTTCAGCTCTTCACAAATGTAAAACTGTGTTTTAATATTTATCATAAACACATAAAGACAAAATAAAAGTACAAAAACTAAATTAAGAATTGAAGAAAAACAAAAAATGCAATATGTTCAAAGAATGTGCAAAGAAATTATGCTGTCAAAGAAAGACTAACATCTGCCATGCATCTCACCAGATTATATGCCAATTTTGGGGACTTCAGACACAAATTAAAAAAAAAAACACTGAAGTGATAGGAGCAATGAGAGAAATCATGAAAGAAAGGTGGACAAAGTGATGGACTGACTAGCGCGCCGCCTTCTCCAACATTCCTGTGAATTCCTGGTCAGGATGGGTCACATGGTGTGCTTGAGAGACAGGAGGAGGAAATCCTCCATTAGAGCGAGCCACAATACCTCTTCCTCTGCCCCGCTCCGCCTCCCATTCACCTCTCACACTGACGGCTGACACTCAAGCTTGCTGCCCATAATCACAATATCATTCTAATTCTGCTCCTGAAAGCCATGAAAGCCCATTAAAATGTCAATGGAGAGCCAGAAAGTGGAACGAGTCATGGGAGAACGAAAGGCTTGCTACTATAGTCTCAGCAGACACGCAGGTATTAGTGCTATGCCACAGGGGCATTAACCTTTCTAGTGTTAGCTGCCTTAATAGCTATTATGGCCTGTTCTGGTACAGTACAGTTGGTCTTAAAATGAGAATAATAGTTGATCCTGATCCTGCAGGACACTGGTACATTGGACTTGATATTAATGAGCTGTTGAAATGCATGAAAATGCAAATCCTAACAACTTCCAACTATGTAAGCTGATGAAAGACGCACATTTCTTTCCGTTATGTCTGTGGGAAATACTTAAATTAGTCCTGCTAATCTAAGAGTTAACTCGCTATACCAAATTTAACTCCAAAGCCAATCAAATGGGTGCTGGCTGGATAATCTCCTTCTCACAAACAAACACGCACTGCACACGTTCACACACAGCCACATTCGGAAAGCTACACTTGCACACACACAAACCACAGACTTTTGCACCATGATTTCTAGCATGCAGTGGAGTGTGAACATGTGAGTGGATTTACGGAAAATAAATACTGCACACACACACATACACACACACACGCACACACACCCTGCCATGACCTCTGCATCAACCAAAGAAATACCTCTCCTCTTTTACACACATTCTTTCTCTCTAACTGACCTATGGTATGTAGTCTTTAGTGGTCTGCAGCAGTTCTCCTAGACTAAAGGAGAAAAATGCATGACAGGATCTGATAAAACAAATAGAACTGTTCCCCCAAATTCACCACACCACCCACTTAGGATGTGTTTTCTCCTGTTGCATTCTCCGTATTTTTCCCTTTCCTCTACTCTCTATTGAGTTTTATTTAGGCTCCCACTTATCCTCTGTTTAAAAGCAGCCCAGCGGCTCTAAAAGCTCACAATCCTGTCCAAAAACTAGAGCTGTTCCGATTTTGATATCTGAACTTGGGCTGATACAGAGTGATCTATTACCAGTATGTTTAAAAACCATAAACACCAACATCTCAAACATTTGACATTTTGTCAAAATTAGACTGTCCTACTCGTATGAGAGGCATTTCTGATACTGGCATTGGCAACTCTGGGAAAAACATAAAAAACAAAGGATGAAAATAGTTTGACATCTACAGCTGTGCGTGTAGCTTCTGCTGTCAGTGTGAAGTAAAGTAGCACTGTTGGCAGGCAGCGCAGGGGTTCTTCAGTGAGGTTTTGAATGTTTGAATGTCATGACCTCATGACAGAGCTTGTAAAACAGTCGATTTTTAATTCACTGATGCAACGCAGAACTTTGCCAAAAGCTCAGCCCACTTCTTTCTGTTTCTTCCCTTTCTGGTTTTATCTTCCTCCTAACACTCCCCCTCCTCTCTCTCTCTTTGGGTCAGCAGGCCCAGTGAAGGTCACCCGCTCTTTATCCCACTGCCATTAAAGAGGTCATATTTCTACCCACTGCTGTCTGGGCTGTAGTGTGTGAAGTAGTAGTGGAGTGAGTTTTTGCTTGTGGTGAGGGGGGTTCATGGACTGATTGTGGTATGCCTACATACCAGACTGTTTTCAAGAAGATGGCATGGGGGGGAGGGGCACAGACGGGCTTTCATAATTTGTCAATAGATAGTGTTGAGGTCGCTCGTTCTCACTTTCCTCTTTCTATCTTTCAGCTGGTTAGCTTCTGAGGTTCCCATGGCGCTCTCCAAACAGTTTAGCCTTTTATTCACCATTTTGCATGCGTGAGTTTGTCTGTGTGTGTGTGTGTGTGTGTTACCCATGTCTGTTAAGCCTGTGACCTCCTTTCACTTCTCCTCATTAGCATGAGAATCCCCCCTTCTTCCACAAGTAGGCCAGAGTGGAGGGATGGAGAAGGAGGAGAAAAAAGCAAAGAGAAAGCGTGATCCAATTTCAAGTAAACATGTTTACCCAACAGTAGTCATTTTGGCCATAAACTTGATGTATCACAGGAGTTCTCTCTGTGTTTAAGATGTAAACTGTACCCAAGTTCACAGGGGCATTATGCTGTAAGACAGAAATGTTGTCCCCTGTGTGAACAGGCTCACCCAGAGCTAACCCTGCCTGTTATGTGTGGACAGTGTGGTTCTGGCCCAGCCCTGTGTGGGCCCACTGGCAGCCTGTCCAGCCCTGCTGCTGGCTGCACCCTGTTTGTGCAGGTGTCCACCTCAGTGACCATCTGATCTGCTGCCCTCTGCCAACCATTGGAGTGAGAGAAGGTCTGCATCGATTCACACTGAAACAACAAATCAACAGTGCTTTAGTTGCTCTCCGCTGCTGAAGAAGAATATTCTTAAATCTGCTTTAACGAGAGTTTATTCTTGAACTTGAAATCAGCAGTTCTTCTCACCTCTGGACATGATATGGCGTGATCTTCATCAGATTATCCAGAATTTTTTTATCAGCTTCTCACCCATAAAAGTAGAGTTTCAAGTTCATTCTCAACCTCAAAACCTCTTCAAAAAGAGGTTTATTTTTCCGAGACAGCTTTCAAAATGCTAATATCCTGTGGTCAAAACCGACTGCACCACATGCATTAATGCAAGCAGAAGTATAATATGTTATATTAGTGTGGACACAGACCCTTTGACACCTGAGACAACACTTTCGTCTTGCAAGTGGGAGCAGATGTTACAGTGTGGATGTGAAAGAGCCTGTGAGAGCTTCGAGTGTGTGTCCACAAGAATGCATAAGAAAGTGTGTTTTGAGGTCTTCATGCGAATGGTTACTGGTGGCTGTTGTGTTTTTCACGACACACCAGTAACACGATCTCCCTCTCCCATCATTGGCGAGACTACGGTCGCGGTTCTCAGCCGCATTAGGAACATTCACAAGCTGATTTCTGACCTACATGTCAAAAATCCCTGTGATGTGAGCTAACCACATGAACCGCTTGTGGGAGAAGTTTCTGTGCAGTCTGATGTTGAATGTATATGTTGGTGTGTCAGTGTGTGGGTCTTTGGGACGCCTTCATGTCTTGAGCTCCCTCTATTTATGAGACTCTACTACGTCGTATGTACACACACACGCCAAACATGCTCTCATGCGAAAAATGTTCCAGAGTTGGGTGGGCTTAGTTATGTTTTTCTTGCTATTCACACATTTTAAAATCCCCAAAGGAAAGTCCCAGTCAGAGTGTGCATGCATGTATTTGTAGTACTTTGATTTGGAGATATGTATTCATTTTCTCTTCATCAGAATGGAGTGTGGCTGGACATGAATGCATTGAATTTCGAACACTACATTATCTATTTGTTATGAGGTTGCTGGACGAGGGTCTTCCAGACTCTCATGAATCCTGTTATAGAAGCAATTGGTCGACCTTTTGGGTAGCCAAGCTCTCTACGGAGATCATAAAAATATTCGTACAAACACCTCAAAAGGTCAGTCATTAGCTGGTTATATCTCATTTGTCTTATACATACAAAACCTTGATTTTGCCACCAGACTGCCTGTTTTTCTCTGTTGTCAGTTATTTATATTAAAAAACAATACACTTCTGATGGCTATATTGCAACATATTGAAATATTGCCAGTGTGTCATGATAAGTATCGTATCGCCAGATTATTGCACAGCCACGTTGTCAGCCTTTATGCTAAGCTAACTGATTGCTGGTGGTCATCCAAATGGTTTCTGTAGAAAACACATTATTTTAACACCTGGAATGGCACTCTCTTCCCCTGCAGGTTCTCACAATGTATTGACATAGTACCCCTGTTGGTGGGTGTCTTTTGTCTCCAGTAATGGACCCTTGGCCCTGAATGTCAGTGTGTATTTGCTCTGTCTCCTAATGGTAAAGAATGATCTCCAGATCTCTATAGTCTGGTGTCACACTGTCAACTAGAGCAGCAGGAGGGGGTTTGCTGAGTAAACGTCCTGCTTAATGTTAGCAAGAGCTCTCTCTCTCTCTCTCTCTCACTCTCTCACACACACACACACACACACATACACACACAAGTAAAAGACTGTTAAAGTGTCTTTTAATGTGATATTTTTTCCTCAGCTCACAGGTAGGTGGAGTCAGCTGTATGATGCTGCATGATTACCTGTGTTGGGTGTGTGTGAATCAGCCTGTGTGTGTGTGTGTGTGCGCATGAGTTCATACATCCATTCATGTATGTGTGTGTATGTGTGTGTATAGCTATGCTGCCCAGCCTGGTTCTGCACCGTACCTCTGTTCGTCCGTACCAGAGGGGTTTCTACTGCAGTGACTCCAGCCTGAGATACCCCTACAAGAAGAGCACCGTTTCCTCCTCAGTGCTCACTTCTGTTGGGTTGACACTGCCCGCGGTGTCCGTAAGTCCGACCCCCAAACACACAAAGAGCACTGAGCCTTGGGGAGCACTGAAGGCAGAAACAGGGATGGCTGGTTATTCATGATGTGAAGGAGTGACACCGTTAAGTTCTGAAAAGTGGATTGAGTCATAGCTGTGCTATGAAAAAGAATGAACCTAAAATTATAAGAAAATAAATGCGGAAAGACGAAGACAAATAAGTACATGTATTTCTTAATTTATATACAGTATGTATACATTATACATGTATATTAATTTATATAATTAAAAAAAATATGTTAATTTGCATATAAATTAATCGACATACTGCATAATATGTTGCTCTACATTTGATTTTTAAGGGAAGGAAAGCAAAAAAAAAAGCAAAACCAATGGGATAAAAATAAAGAAATAATAAATTCCGTTTTTTTCCCCCACATTTTATTTATTCCACTTTAAATTTCCACATTTATTTTTATTGTCTTTTATTTTTTACAGATTTATTCTTTTCATAGCACTCCAATGACTTGATACTCATAAGTCATAGTTTGTTAGTCATAGTGCCAGTTGCATCCAATTTTGGAAATCTTGCACTCTTTCACTGAGCGGACCATACGTGACAAGCCCCACCCAGTTCTGCCATATCCCATGATCCCCTGGTGTTGGCGTGCTCCTTGTGTTCTCTTCCGTTATTGTCTGTGTCACTGACCTGGTGCTTTTATTCTTTCTTTCTTCTTTCCCTCTTCCTGCCTTTTTTTCTCTCTCTCTCTCTCTGTGTCTCTGTGCTCCCATCTTTCCTTGTGTCTTTTGTAGCTAGCCTGCCTTTCCTGATCATTGAGACTAGCACCATACAGCCGTACCAGCGCGGGTTTTACTGTTCGGACGAGTCCATCCGCTACCCCCGAAAAGAGGGAGACACCATTAGCGATGCCGTGCTTTGTGGTGTTGGCATTCTTATTGCCATCTTCTCTGTAAGTCGACCTTTACACCTCCTATTATTTGCTGCCTTTCCTCCGATACAAAGTCTTTGTAATTCTTACGATACAATGGATCAATCTCACTAACGTAGCCCCTTAATCAAAACAGTTTGAGTGATTTCTTTATCATGCAATCTAAAACAATCCAATCTCTTACTATAAATGTGCTCTATTTGTCCTACCTTTTCATTCTATAATTCTATTCCTTCGTCATACTCCATTCTTCCGTATCAACTGAGTCATCCTAGACATTTTTGCTTTGATTACTTCGCTAAGCGGGTCGTGGTGGCGAGAGAGACTTGACAACCTCCTGGTCCATTCTCCAACATCCCACTCGTATCCCTGCATCCTGACGCTGTGCCCTTTCTGCCCTGCACATTACTTCAAATGAATGTGTCAGTTCTCTCTCCCATGCCTGCAGTGCCTGAGGCGTCCCACCAATCATCGTTCCCATGACTCCTGCTGCAGAGTGGGAATGCTCCAGTGTAGTGCCAGCAGATTAGCGAGTGTGTGTGTGTATGTGTGGGGGTCAAGGTTCGTGGAAACACGTCAGAATGAGAGGTACGGTATGTGCATGTCAGTTAGTGCCACGTGGTTAGGTTAGACGATCTTTACAGCCCCCCAGACTCTATATGTGGCACAGCCCCTACTTAAGTTCCCAGACTGAGACGCTGCTTGGCTGCCATCTCCTCACCATCAATTTGGTGGGCGCGCACACACACACACACACACACACACACACAACACACACATTGTACCAGCTCAGCTCTTCTGCTTATTGGAACCAGGAGACTGTGCTAGTTAGTTCCCTCATATGTTCACGTGTGGGCAAAGCTGGCGTGTCTCGCGCAGCTGTTTTTCATCAGTGGTGTCGTCTACTGCCATGCTGACAACACTCCCTTAAAGCACACACACACACACATACGCGCTCGCTCATGTAGGCACATACACCTATACACACACATAGGCCCAAGTGCTACCAGAGCATGTATATCTTTGCTGTAAGGGAAATCCCAACATTCCCTCTGGTCAGACGTGTCTGTGTCTGATGTGACAGGCTAAGTTCCTGCTGTGAGGAACCGTCTTGGCTCGAGCAAGTTCAGGAAGCTTTGATGATCCAAATAAACCAATTGGGCACCTATTTAGCCCTCTGCTCTGTTCAGACACACAACAATAACCCAAGACAGGGAGCTAGCAAAGAGGAGGAGAGGTTTTGAATGCAAATGCTGACAAGCCAAATAAACTTTTCTGTCCTGTATCAGCCTCCTGTGGTTCTAATCTTAAGCTTGGATCAAAACAATTCATTGACAATAGCACACACACACACACACACACACACACACACACGCACTAATACACCACCTTGTTTGTTTCTTCTGGCTGTGAGCCTGCCAGCTGGAACACCCAACATGCAGGATAGGTGTGTTTATCAGGCCTGACAATACACAAACAATACATGTAAATACACAAACATGCGTCCGTATTAACTCAGTAGGATGTCTGGGAGCACTGCAGAGTCTTAATGCAATTTGCATTAACAGTACTGCGAGTTGCTGCTGGCTCAGAGATTGACGGGTAAATATTTTCCCTGAGAGATTGGGTGAGAGGAAGGCAGGCCGAAGAGTGAAGCCTTGTGTAGAAAGAGGAAGGAAAGGGAGATGTGGTTAATGGTGGAGGGAGCAACCGGTCCGTCCGTCAGATACCTCAGCCGGTACAGATCTATGATTGACAGGTCCGTGCCTCGAGGGTTGGCTTGGCGTAAGCCCCCTCAGTGTAGACAAGGTCTTTCCATGGGCCCCAATGCTACTTAAAACCTCCTGGCTGCAATACCTTTGGATTCAGGGTTAGCCCACTCGACTTAAGCCTTAAAGCAGACCATTGCCCCGGTAGGAATCCTCCTTATATCGTCGGGTAGCCTGACCGAGATATTGTTTGACCCAATCTGTGTTTTCCTTTTCCCTTGCCTTCACTCTCTCATTATCCCTCATGTCCCTCAATAAGAAGACCCCATCATATCATTTAGCAGCGCATTACCACTCATTAATCATCTTACAACACATCAAAACTGCCTGAGGGAAAGGCAGGCCATGCTCATTGTTTGTGTGAATCTCATTCTGTCTCTCCTGTCCATCCTTTCTGCTCAGTCTGATGTTCATTCTGTAAATAAATGAAATTTCCTGCATGATACACACTCAAACGTTATCATTTTTACTGCAAGATAATCTACATCCAAACCTACCGTAAGATTCTAGCATCCAACAGCATCATATAGCTAGAATTTATCTCATGTTTGTGATCAGTGTCATCTGTTTGTTTTAAAAAACAATGATCTCTTTTAGATTGTGATCGGAGAATGCTTCAGGATTCATCAGCTACATGAGGGAACCAAGTCTTTCGTTGGGAATCCCTATGTAGCCGCCCTCTACAAGCAGGTCAGCTCTCCATAAGCATGCTTTTGGTTATCCAGCTGTCCAGTCATGGCTTTGTGACTAGCCATTGCAGTCTTTTGTTTACCAATGTGAAGTTTGAGCATCCAGTTAATTAGCTTAATACCTACAGTAGTAGCCGAGCATTGATTATTAAGCCTGAAGTACATTTCACACTGCTGTATTGTGTATATCATTTTACATTTTTTCTTTTATTTTCTTATAACACTTAACACCTGTTAATCTATGCCCTTGTCTTTCTCACGGATCCTCACGTGGGGAGAACGCTGACTGTTTGTAAGGTGTAGTTTTAGCCTTTTTAGTCTTTGAACATGTTACCTACCATGTATGTAGTCTGCAAGCCCCCAGGAAGAGCGCCAGGCTTTTAATTACAACATCCCTTTTCCGTCACATGATTTGATTAGGTACAAAATTACTTGTTCCCAGGTAAAGAAACGTCTGTACCGGCGCTGATCTTTTTTTTTTTTGTTAAATCTATTTCACAGTACTAGAATAAAATCTGTCACTTGAGCCACAAGCAAAACAGCTGTAGACAAGAAACACTGCTGTCTAAGTGTATTGCCTGACCAGCTTTGCAACAGGAATTTGCTACATTGGTATTATGTCTAATCATGAATGTGTGTGATCTTGCAGATGGGTGTGTTTCTCTTTGGATGTGCAGTCAGCCAGTCGTTCACAGACATCGCCAAGGTGTCGGTGGGCCGCATGAGGCCCCACTTCTTAGATGTGTGTAAACCAGATCCCTCCACCGTCAACTGTACGCTGGGATACATCACCAACTATACCTGCACTGGCGAAGAGAGCGATGTACAGGAAGCCAGGTCTGTGTTTACACCAATACACAATATTCTGTATGTAGGCTGTATACTTGTTAAAAAAAACTGACTGAAGCTATTCATTATTCCACAGGAAATCCTTCTTCTCAGGACATGCCTCGTTTTCAATGTATACCATGCTCTACTTGGCTGTAAGTAACTGTTAAACTTTCCTACATACAAGTGCACACACGGTGAGAGCCACTGAAACAACCGTTTACAGACTGAAGAGGAAAGAAGGCAGGGCTGTGATTTAGGGATTTACTGCCTTAAGACAAACCATTGTTCTTGTCCTCCTCTGCTCACTCACTTTATGAAGAGTCTTTTTCTCCTTTTTACTCCTCTGAGGGATGGATAGATGCACTCCATCTGTTTTCTTCAGAGCAGCTGCATGTGTGCACTTCCTGTCCTCTCCCATTTCCCTGTAACTCCACCTGTTGTGGGTGTCGGATGAGGTGTAACACCCTAAAGACATTTCATGCGTCAAACAGTGTAATTACACACAAACACAGACAACTGCCAACTCGTAGCTCCACTAGCATCACCTTTCCCTCTTCTTTCTTTCAAAGAGAGAGAAGAGTGTCCAAAGTTCTGGGTCTGGCTGCTTTCAAGGTGGTCTCGGTTCTCACGGTGGGCTGTCAGTGGAAGTTCTGGTGTGTTGTGGTGTATTGTCATTCACTGAGAGCCTACTGCGGGTATTTCCCAGCCTCTGGGTGAACTTACAGTTGCACTCTGGTGAAACCAAGGAAAAGAGATGAATATAAAGCAGAGAGGGAACGGACATGTGATGCATCCAGACCACAGAGTGACACACTAGTCAGAGACCAGTGTTCCAGCTGTGGCGAACTCCGGACCACAGCCAGAGGAGGCTGGTGCAAGCAGTGGAACAGAAAGAGAGGGAGTTTGTGCAGTTTGTAGTTGATGTTTTGGAATAATAAACCAACCTGAAATAAAGCCCACGATGGAGGCATTTCTAGTGGAAACAGGAATCTGTGGCATTCTTTGTTTTTGCCAGCTCAAAACCATTCATATGACGTTTTCACTCACAGAACCTCCTACTGTCTTCAAGTTCTTAGTTTGACTACATCCGTGTTCTTTTTTTTTTCAAATGGAAATGCCCACTCGGCTGTTAGCATAATGCGGTGACGTAAGTAACCAAAGTAAGTTAATGAATAAAGTTATGAATAATGTGAACCTTAGCTTTACTGGAAAGCTTAGTTCACGATTTTGGAAATAGGGTTGTGTGTATTCTCCTGTGTTCTGCAAGGTTAAGTGATTGTTTTTGTCAATGGCACAGCAGCTGTTCCCTGTCTGACTGCAATGTGAACGTCTGACGAGCAAAACATTTTTTGACAGCCTTATTCGGTTGTTCTTGCTGCCTCGATCGATTAGACGCTTTCAGACAGCTAATGACTGCCAATTTGGTTTCTAACTGAGTACACATGACATGAATTCATCCCGAAATTTCTATTAGGAAAGTATTAGTGATCTTCATGTCGATCGCTCGTCAAAAATCAAATCAATCAATGTGAAACTGTGCTTTAAATGTCAGCACAACCCCCCCACCACAACACCATTACCAAGTCATCTGCAAATTATCCTTCTTTGATTTTGAAGCACTTCATTTCCTGCCCAGTGTGACTGTCTGATGTGGCTTTGAGCTGTGACTTTCAGTGATGCCACGCAGCGTGCCACGTGCCGTGCACCGCTACACCGCAACCTCAGACGACAAGCGCATGTGCATTTGTGCGTCCCAGTGAGCTGATTTTATTGTTTTATCTACGGTGAATACTAACAATCCGATAGCAAAGAGCTGAGCATTTCTGCTGCTAATTACTGATGCAGAAAGCACGTTCATCATAACCAGTATGCTTGTTTGTGGCAACCACTGCTATGCTTTTGTCTCACAGCTTAGTGTGAACCAGAGGAGAGGACAGGAAGAGGGGGGTAGTGGTAAAATGAACCCTCACTCTCATTCTTTCTCACTTTGTTGTGTGTGTGTGTGTGTGTGTGTGTGTGTGTTTTCTTTTATTTAACACTGAGCCACAGTGAGGAGAAGATCTTACTGGAACGAGCCGGATTCCTTCAGAAACCACCAGACTTTGTGTCGCTCTTGTCTCCCTCTGTCATGGGAATCAGCTGTGACTCCGTTTGTCTTTGTGCTTTATTGTTGTTTCCCTCACGCAGAACTATTTGAGACAGTATTAGATTCAGAACGGCAAATGCCTGCGTCTATTTACGTCTCAAGTTGGATTTATATAGGAGACATTTTGAGATTGTAGAAGGTCATTAACCCTGTGAGTGCATGCTTCTACTGAGGCAGAGTCGGGTTATTTGGGTTTAGTCACTGCCTTCCAGTGAGATAGGGCCATGTTGGGCAGGTCACTGTAACTCTTTCTTTTGGCTCACCCTTTTTCCTCCATCATCCATCAAAGCCTGCTTTAAAATGAAGAGCTTTAGGATGTTGTGTGAAGTTTTTTGGGTTTTTTTCGGATGCTGCGTTCATGGCTGCAGCACTATACTCGTCCTCGCCCCGCTACCTGAGAACGGCTGTGGAGGAAGCCCGAAGTCCAAACATCCCTGCCAAGGAGGAGAGAGCAAACCCGGATGGGATGGGAGGGATCGCTTCCTCTGCTTCCGTGAGGAGAAGAACAATGATCAGAGTGTCGTAGAGGAAGTGCTAGAGGGAGCTTTGCGTCCACACCTACAGCAGTGGATGGGGGTTGCTGGGTGGCGATGTGGCTGTCTGTAGGTATTGTTAGCCTAGCTGATTATAAGACACAGTCTGGAGGTGTGGGCTGGAGAGACCTTGGCTGAGGCGGGCCCTTCCAGGCCCCTCTGTTTCTGGGTGTGAGAGACAGGAAGTTGAGGGTATGACTGGCGCAGAAACACAGGATGTCTGAGGGATTCATCAATGTGGATGAAACGAAAGAGGGGCTGTGCATGTATTCAGATGTATGACTGAAAGTGACCTTGGACTTCCTGTTTTGGCTCTTCTCTGTCTTTATCATGACCCAGGAGATGTTTTTTGTTCGGGGGGGTCTGCATCCGCTTTGTCTCCTATTTACTCAAATAGAGGGTAGAGAGTTCATCCCAACAAATCGCTGAAATGTTAATGGCAGAGTATGTATTCTATGTGTGTATTCCAGTGGTTCTCTGTGGTCGTGCTGTTTTTACAGCTGGGATGTTGAACCATGAATCAGTCATGTCCGGCTCTCAGTCAGTGGAGTGCAAGCGTGTGTTGTGGAAGAGATTGTGTGTTTATTTGTGGGTCTGGCCAGCCTGCACACTTTGATTCAGTCTAGACTCAGCTCAGACAATAATAATACACACACACACACAGTGCAGCCACACACTGTGTTAAGTTTCACATCACTACAGGCAACAGAGAGGAGCGAGATGATCTTACACACTCTCAGAAAAAACCCTTTGTTGTGCATATTTTATTCAGTTGCATGGAGGAAATAAATAACATCCTCTCTCTCTCTGTCTCGTCTTCCCAGTTTTATCTCCAGTCCAGGTTTTCGTGGCGTGGCGCTCGTCTCCTCCGCCCACTGCTCCAGTTCACCCTGCTGATGATGGCCTTTTACACCGGCCTATCACGTGTCTCCGATCACAAGCATCACCCGACTGATGTCCTGGCAGGCTTTGTGCAGGGAGCCCTGGTGGCCTACTGCATAGTGAGTACACACAAAACACCCAAATTTGACAGGAAAACTGTGTGAAAATGTGATGTGAGTGGTAAAGCATCATTCATCTATAATTGATCAGGGATCCTACAGACGGACCTACTCTCAAATAGTCTCCACATAGCTTCTTATTTTTACTTTACATTCTTGAAATGGAGCAGGCAGTGAAGACGTAAGGAGAATCTGATTCCTTTCAATGAATAACACATTGCTTGGAGTCAGGCCCTGGTTCAGGAGTGTGTGTCTTAGTGTGAATCCATACTCTGCACCCTTCTTTGCTACTTTTTGTGACATATCGTCATAGCAGTTGCCAGATGATTTTAATAACCCTCATCATTACACTAAGCTAGGTGGAGCCAAGCAAAATTGAATTTGGGTCAACAGGAAAATAGAGGGTGTAAAGAAAGAGAGAGAAACAGGATAAGCCTTTGAAACAGGAATGAGGCTGTTAATTATTTTAGTTTTTTTTTTATTTGGCGGCTCTGGTTCTATCAGCACAGCAGGTCTCTCCTAAACTCTGCTGCCTCTGGGAAACGCATGGAAAGACACACACACACACACACACACAGACACAACCCTTACCTTTCTACATGATCCAGATCATGAACGTGGAAAGGATTAGATTCATAAAACTTAGCAAGAACTTGGTAGTGGCGCCTAGGCAGGCCTTGGCGCAGCTAAAATGCACACACATGCACACTCTCACACACACCAGGTCCTTAAATGCCAGGATTATTGTGGGATCCAAAATGAGCCGTGAGCAGAAATCAGCGGGTAACAATAGACCGTAACACTCTGGCAAAAAAAAAAATCAGCTGGGCAAAGCTTCTGAGACAACATCAGCTTTGACAAGGAGAAGAAAAAAGAATGTTTTCAGAAAATCTGCTCAACTTATGAGCTCGACCTCTGAATGGGCAGATCTGGCAGGAGGAGCGAAGGGAGGAGTGACAGGAGAGAGGAGCGTTGTCTACATCTTGGCTCAGGGTGAGCGGGGCCTTAATCCAACTCATCTATTCTACAACCCTCAGAGAGACAGCTTAACACACACACACACGCTGTTCACATCCAACCCCTGCCGATCAAGGCGGCGAGGTTAGTTTTACAACCACTGACGCCTGTTCTGATTTGCCCAGTCTTAGCAGAAACACACACATCTGTGAATGCTTTAGCTCGGCTGTTTCAGCCTCTCAATAAGCAGTGGAGCGGAAAGGACCTGACAGGACAGAGGAGGTATGAAGCCCTTAGAGGAGCCAGCAGCAAGTACTAAACCAAAGTGTGAACATCCTCAGATCTTAAGTTAACCAGTGTGCAGCCATTCATCTTTTGGATATAAGGATTGAAATATAGTTCTAAAAACATGAGTTTACACTTAGAAATCAGGTCAGTTTGCATGTGTTTCACTACGGCTGAGATGTTCGGAGCAAGAACAGTCTTTCAGATGTGTCCACTTAGCTCCAAGCTGTAGATTGCCTTTATGGAAAAGATATCAGCTGTTTCTGATGTCTTCCCTTTTGTATGTGTATTGTATCCTGGTCATCGTGAAACATGACCTGTACTAACTGACACAGGAGAACGATTGCAATTTTCCAGCTGGCCAAGGCAAGTTGTTTTGTTTCCAGTTCGTAACCTCTGCTTCTTTTTCTGCTCTGTTTACTGACGGATTACGGCCCTAGGCAGCACATACCAACTTTTGATGAAATTATGAGGCTGAGTTTGATTGCTCAAAACCACTTTTTCAGCAAAAAACAAAAAAGACTGGGATTTCAGTTTATATCCTATTGGTTGTAGCAGCAGCTTTGTTACTGGAGAACATTATCTCTAACTAAGATGTGTTCATGAAGCACAACCCATTGCTGTGTAAGAGCCCTATGACAGCCTTGGTAATGTGTTCCATGAATCTATGAATCCATAAGTTTGTTCACACGGAATTGGAGAGCAGTCTCCAATCACACAGTATGTTTACATGCACTTCTAAGCTGAGCTATTGGCAATAACCGGGCTAATGATTTAACTGCAGTTTCCGAGAAATCTGAGTGTACATGTGCTGCAAGAGAATCAAATTATTGAGTGAGGTAAGTTTGACTCTGAGACACTAGGTGGCGCTACACACCCTTCCAGTTCTTCTGCTACCGTGTTGTTGTCATCCCTCTTCCGTGGCCTCGTCACTTCCGGAACTGGGAGTGCCCAGATCAGTCAGTAGTTCGGCTAACCGTGGTTTTCATATGCATGCTGGAAAAGATTCATTTAAAACCGCATTATCTGGCACGAATAGTCCGATTATAAAAACTCCAGTTCGGTTTGACTATAGTCCGACTAAGGTATATATGGCTTTTAAAAGTTCTATATTAGCTGGAATAAGGCAATAAGTCAAATTTCTCTAAGTGCATGTGAACATATTGACAGTGACCTTCTCGTCTGATTCAAGGAACAAAAAAAGCACAGTGGGCAAATTAGTGGATTTGCATATCAGTCAATTTTGAGCAGTTGTTCTGAACATCACATGCTGTCAGACAAAGTGTCTTCCTTTGCAGATATGACTGCTGTGAGGAATTGCGTTCCATTAATTAATTGTCAGGCTATTGCAGGTTTCCCAAGGCTACAGTTACCCTTTTAATCCCACTGAGTGCCAGTAAATGAACAATGCAAATCTGGGGCAAGAATGAACACATTCACGTGTTGTGACATGTTGGTTTTGGTCTAACTTAAGTGCTGCGTTAAACCCCTTTTGTCTGTCTTCACACTGGATGGTGTCTGAGTCAGGTGTATAAATTTTTTTCCAGCTAAATGTCGGTTTCGAGTCTAACCCCCGCAGACTGTGCCTGCAGGGCTGTGATACAGAGAATTGAGGAAACACAACAGGAAGTGGTCCGTCTGTCCTACCTGGCACTGCCTATCAGACGCAGTGACCTACTTTTCCACATGTGTAGTAATAAAGGTCGAGAGGACCGACTCCAGCAGGAAGCATCTGTCAGAGAGAAAGCTGGGGTAGCTTTTTTCGAGGTTCATTGTCAAAGTGGAGAGGAACCAGGTTTGGCATTAAAGGGTGAGAGGACAAGATGATTTAAAGCACACAGGGACACGCTGATCATACTCATTAATACTGAAGTGTCATCTATTGGGTTGGATAACTTGTGTGGGAGCAGAAAGTCATCTTTTATCACTCCACACACACAATTCAAGTACCTAAATTAGCAATTCTATGGCCCACACCACCAATTAACACTGGTATTATAATACAAAATTTCTCTTTAGAAAAAAAAATTATGATCATGCAGTATATTACAACATTGTTAAAAACAAACCAATAACAGCTGGAGAAGGATGGTAATATTCAGAGAGAAAGTCAAGTTAATTTGCAACAAAACAACTCTGAGATTACAGTCATAAATGTGTGATCGCAATTTCTGAGTTTTCTATCATAAATATTAATCATTAATTAACTAGTTTTTCATGATGTTATAATCCCAGAGAAATTTGTCTTCTCTGTAATTTGTGATTTATTATTTTCCTCATGATTTTATCAGTTGGAATATTTACCCACTCTCTCACATTCATATTTTTTGGTACCTACAGTGGATCTAACACGCCATTGTAGTATTATTAAGACAATGTAAGCATGTGATATTTTCAGAAATGTGTCAATATGTTCATTGATGAGTGGCACAATACATCACACCTAAATAGAAATTGAGGTCAGAGGATTTCTATTTAATATTTTCTGCGCTTAGGTTGAAAACATTCATAGTTGGTCTCAGCTACATGCCAACAAACTAATGCTTTTATTCTTTCAAATACAGAGGATATAGTAGCTAATGTGATGTATTTTAGACATTCAGTTCCTGCAAGTTGGTGCACTCACTTCCTGTATGACTCAGCTTCAGACATGACTCAGTGTCAGACATGACATTTTAATAGTGGCTAAGGACACACAATTGGAGGAACTCAGTGAGTATGTATCTCTTCACGCTGAAACCCTGGAGGCTTTGTGTGTGCGTGTGTGCGTCTGTGCGTCTGTGCGTGTGTGTGTGACACAGGAAGTGGTGAGGCTGTGATAAGCCTACCAACATGGCAGGTTCAGGGGCGAGAGGTTGAAGGTCAAATGACGCGCCAACCATGCCTGCAGCGATTGGACACCAAGCATCCTGATGGGAAACGAGCTTAAAGTGTTTTCCATGAGGGCTCGGATGATTTTCAGAGATATGACTCATTGCATTGTATCCTTCTGTACTCTCCAAATTATACCATATATAACATAATCATACACTGATGTGCAAAATAATGCCTATATGTACAAAGAGCCCTTTCAGGCCACTCAAAGCAGCTGTGTCTTGGGGAGTTATCTATATACTTATGAGGTCATCTGTCACTCAAAGGGCACCAGTGAATGTCATTTTATAGTCAGTAAATGTCAAGCTGCAGTAGAAGAATATGTATTTGTGTTGAGCTCAGAATGAGACGGTCTTTGTTATATCAATGGATCACTGACTGTATGTCAACCATGTCCAATAGTGTATGTTTTTTTCATGTAGTGTATGAGAGCACCATGTATTTTCTCCTATCAGTGTTATCGATACTGTTTTCCCCAAGAAGCTGGTGCACAGTAGGCTGTCTTTCTCTGAGTTTAGTGTTGAATGGCAGATTACCTCCCCACCTCCCTGGCACAGACTCGACTGGCAGCGAGGAAGGGAAAGCTGCTGTGTCTTCCAGTGTGTGTGTGTGTGTGTGTGTGTGTGTGTGTGTGTGTGTGTGTGTGTGCGTGCTGTTGCTCATGACTGACCCAGACCCTTGTAAGTGGAAACAGTAATCCACTCTTACAGTGGACAGTAGTTTCCATGGTCCCACTTCCTGTCCACCCCTGCCCATTTTCCTGTTTGACATATGATGTCATCAGGGATTTCTTTTCTGCCTTTTTTCTCACATCCTTTGGCTGCCAGGCTGACCTCAGAGTTGATGTAAAAGGGGAATTCACCCCTGGCATCATTTAATAGAGGATTAGCTCTGGCTCACTTAATTCAGTTCAGGTTGAGCTACAATAAGATCACTTCCTTCAGCCAGATTACTCAGCTTTGCTGGTTTGCGATTGCATCAAGGGTGGCGGAGGTGATTGGGAGTTCCTCGTTATGGCATCACAAAGAAATGCAGCATTCCCTGTCATGCCTCTTGGCAGCTCCCCTACAGACAACAGGACACATGGATGCATCATCAAATTAGCCTTGCTGCCCTGCTTTCTAAAGACTGTTTCCTCTTCCAGTTAAGAGGTGTCGTTCACACCTGATATCAAATCAAATCGTCTTGTGAAGTAAGTGTGACTGCTGCTAATCTAAAGAAACATACTAAGAAGAGGCATGTGGTGGGTATTTGGCAATTTGCTTTTGGAGTTTGCAGAGGTTAAAAAGACAATAGCCAAATCAACTGAGAGAGATTTAACATGCTCAATGCAAATTACAGGTTTGAGAAGTTAGAGTCAATCTTTATTAGCCAATTTTTTTCACTGATTCTTCCTGTCCTCTCTGCATGCAGTCCATCTCCTGTTTCCTCACCTTCCTCTCCATCTCGTTTGCCCACCAGGTGTTCTATGTGTCGGACCTGTTCAAGCCCAGGGTGAAGCCGGCCACGCCTCCACCATCCCCCATCAAGAAGGAGCTACTTCCTTCTTCCGACATCATCGAGAGGAACAACCACCACAACATGGTGTGAAAGAGTCAGCGACTTCTTCCTGCGACCGAGGAGCCAATCACAGCTCTGCTCACCTCCCATCAGACACTAGAATGTAGCAACGAGAGACTGTGGCTGCTTTTCAACTGGCACCCTCCTCCCTCTCTATTTTTTTTTAATAATTTTTTTACAGTGCCCAGTGCAGCACTCTCGTGGACTAGGGTGTCAGATTTGGGGTTTGCACAGCAGAGTTCACTCTCACTATCCAGACTTTTTTATTTACTATTCTTATGTTAACTACTAATCAACATTTGAGCCCATCATTTTGAGCACAAGCAGAAAAGAATTGGAAGGCAAAATTAATTAATTGACGACTACAGACAGAGCTGAGGGAAAGAGACTTGTGAAGAAAAGCAAATGAAGAAAAGATGCAAAAAGAAAGAGAAAAAAGACAACCCCCAAAGACAAAAAGAGAGGGATTTCCAGCGATGCTTCCCCTTGAACTCTCTGTGACCTTGGAATGCTGTAGGACAACAACTTCCCTTTAGCTATGGGAAGGATATTCCTGCAATAACAAGCAGCATAGAAATATTAACAGTATAGAAAAACATAACTTATAGCACTGTTTTTAATTTCATTGTCCATTATCACCACTTGCTGCCTGAGCTGTCTAACCGAAAGAAAACTTGATGATGCTGACAACCGTGAGACAGAAATACTGTCTCCTAGAAGCCAACTGAATCTATTTTCACGAGACTCCATGCTCGGGTAAGATAAAGTTAGCACAGCTGGCTTTGACAATAGTAAAGCTGTATAGTCGGCCAATCCATTGGCTGCCTTTCTTCATGACTGATAAGCAATTCATCACAGTATCCCAATAAAATGTGTCTTTAGCAGCAAGAGTCCTCCGACCTTGCACACCACTGTCTCCAGATCAGCATGTCAAGCTTTTTGCAGTGGACTCTCAGAGCGGCCCAAACCCGGGATGTTGCATTTCTTGAGGGTTAGATGTAGTAAAGGGGGGGGGGGGTATTTTCTGTGGAAGGAGGTCTCCCAGCACCTGTCTTAGAGGCGTGGCTGTGCCATGCCTCTTTCTTGGTGTTGGAGCCCATCTGTTTTCACTTCCTCAACAGGAAGGAGACGGGTGGACAGAGTGAAGGGGTGCAGGCTGTCACCATGGAAAGAGGGTGATGAGTTACAGCTAAGCTGGCACATTATTTTTGGGACGATTTGGGCTCTTTCCGCTGGCAGGGAGGGGCTCTCACTCACCCAATCACTCATTGGCAATGGATGTTCATCTGTTTGTGTATGTGTGTGTGTGTGTGTGTGTCCTGCACACTCCTGTGCTTGTGTGGGTATGCTTGTGCTTGTACATCTTGTGTGTGTCAGTGTGTGTGTGTACATATGTGTGAGTGCTGTGAGAAGGAACCCCCCCTCTTGATAAAGTGTGTGTCAAAAGAGACAGTGTCAGCTGTGCCAAGTGTGTGTGTGTGTGTGTGTGTGTGTGTGTGTGTCTCAGTGTCAGAGAGCAAGGTGAGCGTTATAAAAACTGTGGATCTAATATTTTTATTCTCTTTAACCTTGTGTGTTTTATAGCCTGTCCTGTATAATCACTAACAGTTGTACAGCACAGACACAGAAGCCCTTTTTATTTACAGCCAAACTCAGATCTCCTCCTCCAACAACACACTCCGCCATGTTGCACATCTTTTTCATCGTATAGTCCGTCCTATCATTTCACAAATCTGTTTTCACTCTCTTTTTTTAATATAAATATATAAATAATGTATAGATCACTAAAGTTAGCTCTGTAAGATATTGTTTCTTAACATGTTTTAGATATATCCACTATGATTACAGACCTGTGTTCTCTACAAAATGCTGCTTAAAAAGCATCAATTGACAGATTTTTGTATCTAGAATGACTATTGTAGATTGTAATAGTTGTGTTTGTCATATGCATTCAAAAAATACACACGCAATTGTATTGAAATTCAATAGTAGTATTTTTGTATTGTCTCGTTTTTTTGTACAAAGACATAGTTGCAATGCTGTTTTCTGCTAAATGTATTTAGCTCTCTAATACATGTGCTTTTAAATAAAAAAGCTCATTATGACCACACCTTTGGTTGTCTTCATGGCTGATACTACAGTAAGTTCTCTGGTTCAAACATGAGTATATTGTTTCAATCACTGGTCTTCTTCAATGCAGCCATTGAAATTATGGTCCCATTTAGAGTTGAATAGACCATGAAGCAGGGGATGCTTGTGATTGACAGAATCGCTTCCCTGGCATTGTTCAGTCTGGGAATTGTCATGTTTTTGTTTTTCAACTTTAACCCTTTCACAGCATATTTTCACTTCATGAAAGTTTATTGTAACATTTTGTTTGCCTGTTTTGTTAAGTGTTCAGTTTGACGTAGCTCCACCCTCTTTGGTCACTTGCAAAAAACAAGAACGACCAAAATGTCAAACTCGAGTCAGATGGCAATCTACAAACCAGTGGGTGACATCACCATGAATACTGCTGCGTTCCAGTTGTACTCGGAAGTCAAAATTTCTGAGTTCCGAGTTGGAAATTTCAACTGGAACGCAGACTGAAGTAGGATTTCCGACTCGGAAAGTCGAACGACCCTCACCTCCCTGACATAATCCAAGATGGCAGTGCCCTGGATTAGCTCTGTATAGCCTTATATGGAGAGTTAAATGTTTTTCCCACACATAATTACGCTGCAGAACAAACACACCCTCTGCATCTTTGTGCCTATTAATTGTGTTTGCAGTGGACCTCATATTGCTGCATTATAGAATAGAATAGAATAGAATTACTTTATTGATCCCAACTTGGGAAATTACTTTGTAGCAGCAGCAAGAAATGCAATCACAATACAAATAAGAGGCAATAAAAATAACAGAAAAGTATTATTATTATTTACAATTAAATTATAATACAGAAGAGCAGTATTAAAAGTATAAAAATGTATAACCTGATAAATACTGATAAAACTGTATAACCTGATAAACACTAGCTTTCTGTATTCCGACAGAGCAAACACAACAAACTTTTCATTGGAGGGGTCCATCTTGGTTTTCAGTCTTGTTTACTGGAACGCTGTCAACTCAGGGATTCATTCCCAACTCCAATTTCCGATGTAAATGGAACGCAGCATACATCCACTATATACATTCTGGTTAGCTTTGTTAACACTGTGAGGCAATTGATATACTCTAAATCTGATCTAAAATAATGCTAATTAACATAGAAGCTGCAGAAGGAACTATTTTAGTGACCTCTCTATAGCCTTAGTTCCTTTTCTCAAAAATACTAATGAAATACCCACTTAAAGCCAGAAAGTGTGTGTCATTTCACACTCTGGCAGACACCAGACCAGAGGAGCTGGTGTCATTTTGTTTGTGGTTTGTGACTCTGGCCTACACAAGGAGTGTCATTTTCTTCACCACAGCATGTTTCAACCAAGGAGAAAGGAAAGCCTGAATTACCTTATGTCATCACAAGTGTTTTGCTGTCATATATTGTTAAAATCCAAAAAGCTAAGCTGTAATGATGCAAACACTCCATTTGAACAGTAATTGTTGACTGTCTACATTCATACAATTCTAAGCACATGTGTAACTTGACCAACAAGGTGTCTTGCTTTGAGTAGTTTTCATGCAAGTCAAGAAGAGAGACAGCAGCACTCAGGTGTGAAGCCGTGAATGAGTGGTACTTTGTCTGTAAGCTCAATGATAAAAAGGCAATCAGGGCAGTTATTTCACTGATGTTATCATCATAGGCATGCCTGTTTGCCCTCAGTGTCCTAAAGTGCGGTCTTTTATTGGTGGTGTCAGTACAGCTGGTCTGAGCACCACACTGAGATTTATGGTGCCTATGAGCAGCTGGCAGGCCTGGGGTCAGCCATGCGTGGCTGTAATAGTGGAGGCCTGCTGCTGAGGCAGAGAGTGAGGCCCATGTTGTGGTCTTGTTTGGCAGCAGCAGCAGAGCAGAGCTGGCACGGAGCCGCCACAGTGAGGCCAATACGCTACATCATACCGTACCTCTCTGCTGCTATGTGTGTGTGTGTATGCAGAGCACATCCTCTCAGTCTGTTTACCCTCATGTACTCCTCTACATGAAGCTTTCTATCATCCTAAAGCCCAAACTCAAAAAAAAAACTACTAAATGCTTGTTCTTATGATGGTGTTTTTTACATTTTAACAGAAAATTGATAGATTACTTTCTTTGTGGACTGAGAAATTCCTCCACTCTCGTTCTTATAAAGGCCTTTTGAAGCCCCTTTGAATAAACTTAAAAACCCATGATTAATCAATGATCCAATTATTATGTTTACATTCCGTTTTCATCACACACCAATGACACAAAAAATTATGCAAATATTAGAAAATGCAGGCTAATTAAACTACATTTTTTGGTACACTTGAATGTAAATAAGTTGTCATTTGACAGCTGGGAAGTGTCAGTGACACGTTAACCTTGTTTTGCCCAACTGGACTTTGTTTGAAATTCCAGCATAATTGCTGTGGAAAGCCTTTCCTCTGTGAAAGAAGAAGCCCAACAAATTGATAACATATGTGTCCACATGCCATGTACTGAATGACTGAACAAGGATGACATGGGCCAGTAGGTCTGCAAAAGGTATGCCACGAGGAAAAATACAGCAGTTACAATTAGCTCAGAATCAGTATGTGTAGAAGAGGTGGTGATCCACACTAACACTCTTCTTGCCAGTGGTTGTAATCCTGAGTGAAACAGCTCCATTGGCACACACATGATATAAAAAGCATCACGGCATAACAAGAGTGCTACTGTAGATGTCTCCGGTTTGGCTTGGAAGTTGCGAGTGAGAGTTTGTATTACTGAGAGAGAGATGGAGCTGGGGTTGTGGTGATGGTGGCACCTCCAGGAGAGCCATCTGGAGGCCTGGAGCTCTGAGAGGGCCTTTTCACTTCAACATAGTCCAGAAAGCAGAGACAGGCAGCTAGGCCCCGGACAGCCGGAGGAGAGCAGCCTGGGCTGGGCTCTACATTTCCTCAACAGCAGTTAACTGTTTACAGTATGTCAGAGACTGTTTCACAGGGGTTTAGCACACATGAGGTGTGTAGACATATGATCCACCTGCAGGACACAAGAGGAAACTAGTGTGGAAGAAAAGAAAGAAAGATCACAACACCCTGCAGTCCTGATAGAAATGACTGAAACATGGAGATAGATGGATGCGACAGCTTCCTATACCCTCTGTACACAACTCCTTAATTCAACAGATACAATAGGAAAACAGAGCAGCTTTTAAATAAAATGGAGGGAAGATTGGTTTCATTAAGCATTAACCCAGTTTTTTGCTCAATCTACTGTATTTAAAGCACATGAGGGATTAAAATGAGGATGCGGCGGGGTGTTGCTATCAGTCAATAGCCATATGTGTAAGCAGTAGGAAGATTAATACTTATTAATGCCATGTTTAAATGATGATCATTTGGCATGGGAACACTGCCTCTTTGTGTCTCAGCTCAGGAGATATTTGATATGAATGACACCTCAAATCCACATCCAGTGAGCGCAAAAGAGGACTAGACATCAATCCAATGTTAACTGTGACAGAAAGAGACTGGATTAACCTAAATTCTTGTGTTCCAGTTTGAAGGGTTCATATTTCTGTGTGGAACAAACGCAATAATAAGATTAATAATAGTAAGCGACTTTGCAAGGAGAAATATAAAACGTTTGGCTGAGGCTTTATCCACAACTT
Organism: Synanceia verrucosa; assembly: GCA_029721515.1. NCBI lineage: Eukaryota > Metazoa > Chordata > Actinopteri > Perciformes > Synanceiidae > Synanceia > Synanceia verrucosa. The sequence goes on from CM056558.1 coordinate 8,156,556, forward strand.
TGGTCCAGACAGAAATATCTCAACTATTGGATGGATGGCCGTGAAAGAAGTCCATGGAGAAGATGAATCCTACTGACTCTGGTGAAGACAACAACAGCCCAAAGTTTTCTAGTGGTCTACTGATTTTGCAAACAAATTTGGTAAGGTTCATAAGGTTCACATTTGAGGTTTTGAGTAAAAAATCAACAACTATTGCACTGTCATAAGACTGTACAAACACTCAGACTTCTGGGATTCACAGTCCTTGTTTCTGAAATGTTACTGTTGCATGACTATAGGCTAATAAAACAAATCACTTCACATATAACCTCACTTTCCCTGCTTCGTGACATAGTGTCTGTCTGTGGATGGAAAAAGAGGGAGAGGAGTGCGATAGAACGTTAGAACGTTAATAAATTTCACAGATGTTGGAGGTAACAGGTGATTATGTCATCTTTACTTAAATGTGTTCACCTAACTTGCTCTCTTTTTCTCTCGGTTTCCACACTTTTTTCATCAACGTGCCTCGCAAAGCCTCACTTACCAACTTATCCACAAATACTGTGTGGAGGTTTGTGCTAAATGCTCTTCTTTTTAATTTACGTAAAACCTCTGTTACTTGTGTCCTCCTTCCATGACTCCCTTCATGGAAAAGATACTGCACACACCCCCTCCCAGCAGCCCCCTCATGGCCCATATGGAGGATATGGACAGGTCAGAAAAGGAGCGCAGGGATTTGGTTTCTGAATCTTTTTTTTAATTTTTGTTTTTCTTTTTTTTACTAGACATGACTTTTACAGATGAAAAAAAAAGTTTATTGGAGGTTATTTCCATTTTTTTTGCACTGACACAGAGATCATTGTTCCAAACATCATGGTTAATACAGAAACATCAAGGGGAAAAACCTACTGACATCTTGACCTTTCTCTTTCTCTCCCTCTCTCTCTCACACAAACACACACACACACACAGTCATCATGTCAACCTATGCATTCAGGCAGGTTAAGGAAATGCAGAGTGAAGATTTCTGCCGGTGTCTTGTTCCTTCAGAGCAGATGAGAGAGGAAGAAGAAAGGGGACAGAGGATGAAGGGGGGCCGTGACAAGCGAGGAGGAAATGGGGTTAGACGATTGTGACACACAGGCCTCTGTGATCCTATAAATGTAGAAAATGGAGTTGGGCAAGCATCTCTCCTCCTCTCTCCTTCATCTCCTCTGTCTTATTCTCTCTTCAAGGTTGCTAAAGGGAATTCTGTCATACAGCCAAAGTTGCTTAAACCCCTGTGGATCACCTGCTCACGCAACTGCACTCAAACCCACACACATTGTTTCCACATGCACAGAAACAAACAAATTCTCCAGCAGCTCCAGCAGAGCCTCTGTGTGATTATTATTAATATCAGACTCAGCTCAGTCCCTCTGGCTGTGATCCAGAGGCTGCTGTCTGATTTACTGGACATCCATGAGAGTGTGTGTTTGTGTATCTGTTGTGTCATCCTGCAGGGAGCCAACTGTTAGCTCAGCGCTATAGGGACCACATGCATCTGCCTCACTGACAACGAGCTGAATACCTGCTTCAGATACTTGGCCCATCCATCGCACCCGTAAAGATGTGACGTTTGCTCTGAGGAATTTACTGGAATATTCAGGGTGAAAGCTGGAAAATGACCACATACAGTAAAAGCAGGAATTATACATTAGGCGCATGATTCAGCTGTGCCATCAGTTTTATCTTTCTCTGTGGGAGACGGAGGTCTTTCTGTACAGTTCCATAAGGTTGAGACAAGTTAGGAAATATGATTTAGTATGAAACAAAACTCCTCAGAGGCCTTCCATCATCAGCTAAAATCTGCTCCAAGTTTATGGATGCACATATACAGCATGCGTGTATGTATTTCTTTTGTGTCTGCACTGTGGCCTTCGTCCTCAAATCTCTCCAGTGAATGATGAAATATTTTCGTGATGAATCCCCCCACACTTGATTCAAATTCACTCTAATCTGCACCACATCGCTCTCAAAGGAGCGCCTCATGTTTCTGACATGACAGTCATTTTATGCACATACGCTACTCACAAAAAGTTAGGGATATTTGACTTTTGGGTGAAATTTCTGGAAAATATAAAAAGTTCATGCCACAGTGATATTGTATCATGAAAGTAGGGCATTTAAGTCGAAGCTCAAATAATTTATTGAAACAAAAAACAACAGTGATATAGTGGTATACTCAATAACTTGTCGTGTGTCCTTGAGCATCAATTGCATTTTGACAATGACGTCTCATGCTGTTCACAAGTCGACTTACTGTCTGTTGAGTCATGATATTCCACTCTTCTTGAAGGGCTGCCCTCAGGTCACTGAGGTTCTGAGATGCGGGGTTACGACCCCCTACACAATGACTCAGCTGATCTCATAGGTTTTCTTCACTCCATGTGAGGTACCCCATCCTCCTCAATGAGCTGGAACACTGTCATCCATGAAGATGAAATCAGGCCTGTGTTGCTCATGGAGAGGCACAATGACTGGATTAATGGTGTTATTCAGCTAGTATCGGCTTGACACAGTACCGTTCACAAGGTGTAAGACAGTTCTGTATTGACTAGACACACCTGCCCACACTGTAACACCACCACCTCCAAAGGCTGATGCATAACGTCCTCCTTGACATCTCCAGCAGCGTTGGCGGCCATCATTTCTGCTCAGCGTGAATCGACTTTCTTCAGAGAACAGCACTGAGGCCCGCTGGTTCCTTGTCCAGGGCAAATGCTCCCTGCCCATGTCAGATGATGAGGCCTGTGCCTGGTGGTGTGGTCAGGTACCATTGCAGTGGTTTCAAATGGTCTGACGTAACACTTGGCGCCTCTCACCTCCCTTAAACCTGCCTGGAGTTGAGTGGCATTCACCATCTGGTTCCACAGAGCACTGTTCACAATGAGGTGGTCATCAGCATGGGATGTGGCCAAAGGATGTCCACTTCTATGCCTTTCGTGACACTTCTACTCTCTCTGTGTCTCTATTAAAACCTGCAGATGACACTCTGTGACACTCTAACCCAGACTGTTCACTGCACCTTACTGTTTGTTTATTTGCACTATTTATAGACTGTTTATTTGCACTGTTACGTGCAAAGTGTTAAAAATGCCATGTCATAACATACGGTTCATCTTCATTGAACTGTATGTTTATTTGCACTCTTTCTAATCATAATTGTTATATCATTACCTACTGTTCATCTTTATTTCACTGCATCTGTTTGTTGATTTGCACAATGACTATCACCATGAGCCATAATATTAATCAGCATATACGTTTTATACTTTTAATACTGTGCTTCTGCATATAAATACTGAAACATTATACAGCTACACATGTGCATTCAAAAGGTTAGAAAAGGTAAAATTAAGTTCACCTGTAAAGGTTTTAGTGCACTTAATGCCGGCCTTACACCTACCGACTTTTCACTCACTTTTTTGAGTGCAGTTCAGGTGCATTCTGAAATTTCATCCAAAAGCCGAATATCCCTAACTTTTTGTGAGTAGTGTATGCTCAAATAGCCTACAGCCCAGGGTTGTGTTCAGAATTAAGAAAATATAGATAGACAGATAGATAGATAGATAGATAGATAGATAGATAAATAAATAAATAAATAAATAAATCAGCAGCTGTAGCAGAGATGAAGCTGCAGGGGTGTCTGCTATCCACACGAGGGCAGAACTAGCGGAGCTCCATGTCCAGAGAGATGACGCTCCAGAAATAATTTTGATGATTTTGTCATAGCCTAAATATTTTGTTTATTGTCTGAGTTCACGTTGCTAGCTAATGATGACATAATGGGGGTGTTGTTAACTAGCATTATTGCACCTCAGCATATTTGTAAAAATGCTGCATCAATATTATTTAGTAACTGATATGATGTACTAAATGAACACACCCAGGACGTTAATTTAGGGGAAGGCTAGGTATGGCTAGCATGCTAAATGCTAACATCCTGTAGGACACACCCATTGGGAACCATGAATTTTATGCCAGTGGTGGTGCAGCACTGTTGCCTCACAGCAAGAAGGTACGGGGTTCAAATCCCGGGCCCGGGGCCTTTCTGTATGGAGTTTGCATGTTCTCCCAGTGTCTGCGTGGCTTCTCTCCGGGTACTCCGGCTTCCTTCCACTCTCCAAAAACATGCATGGGGATTAGGTTAATTGGCTAATTTAAATTGACCGTAGGTGTGAATGTGAGTGTGAGTGGTTGTCTGTCTCTGTGATGAGGTGGCGACTTGTCCAGGGTGTACCCTGCCTTCTGCCCTAAGATGGATATTACACCAATATATTCAAGAAGCCTATTTAAGTCTGGAACCACATTGCCATCCCTAGTGCTATGCAACAAGTTGAAAGCTAAAATCAAGAAACAAGAAGAAAGGAGGGGGGGCGGTGACCAACAGACCTTCACGGTAGATTTCATGCTCATCTCTGCTTGGCCCACAGTTAACTCCATGTTCTGCCTGCTAGTGCTCCCATGAAGCTCATTCCCACACTCCCATTGTGTATGTGTGTGTGTGTGTGTGTGTGTGTGTGTGTGTGTGTGCATTAATCTATGAGCCATTAAGAAAAATTTCTCATCCCAATTCACAAAGTTGAGTTACAGGAATTAAATCCCACCACAAATGTTTCATCTCTGACTCATCACAGGACACTTTCATTCCCCCTGATGTGTGCAGATGCAACACTTGGTGGAAGGAAGTGAGTCAAATCACTATTAGAAAAGACCACTTTTAGTTCTCATCCACCCCCTATACAGATACAGAAGACTTCAGTGAGCACAGTGGTTAAAGAAATGCCAGCCCTATAAACAGGCCACATCCAGATGCTTGACTGTTGTCTTTCCCTGGCTGGAGACCAACAAGATAATGTCTCTTTTGAGACTGAACAACCACTGTCATTGGATGCTTTATGGCCTCTCCAAGAGACCGTGTCAATGATGTCTTTACTGCCCTCACATGTTGTTGAAGAGTCCCATTCCTAAATACTGCCGACACGTTGGCGCTTTGGAAAAACAATTATGTTAAAGGAGGCATGCTTTCCTCATGCTGTGTCTTTGTCCTCTGCTGTGTTCAACTGATTAATATTTAAAATGCAACATATATTTTATAGCATCATTTGTGTCCCATTACTATAAACAAATGACTTAGTTTAAGTGTTTTTCCAAAGTAAGACCAGCTTTTCTCTTTCAGTCACAAACAGGATGTTGCTAATAGCTTTGTTTGTGCTGGAACAATAGCATGTCTGCTCTCTCTCTTTGGTTCTCCAGCTTCACTTTGTAATTTGAATACTGTCTTTCTACAGTTTACCTCACAATCACTGTGACAAAAGACATACTGTGATAGCTAGAGATGCACCGATATGAAAAATTTTCCCAATACTGATATCTGATATTAATATTACTGTCATGACCGATACTTACCGATGTTGATATATGTTAAAAAAAAGTTTCTGAGGTGATAAAATTTTGTATGAACTGAAAGTCATGCAAACTAATTTTTTTGATCGTCTTCCTTTATTTTCAAAACATGTTTTACTTCCAAATAACAAGGTCACAGGGTTACAATAAAACACAAGTAACCAAGAGTGTTACTTTTTTTATCTTTACCACTTGTAGTGAGTGTGTAATTAAAATAAAATACAGTTTAACTCCCTCCAATACAAAACTCCTGTGAGAAAGTTTGGATCACAAATAACAGTTATTACGGTAGCGTCTGGGTACCGTAATAACTGTTATTCTCGTCTGTGCTCAAACATGATCCCTCACACTTTCTACTTCCTACTGGGGTATGGTAAAAAGTGTTGTCTGTGCACAACATGCTCACTTGCACTTCCCACCCACTTACCATAACAGCCATTGTTCTAGTCAACATGCAATATTTTTTCTCAATCAAAAAACGCTGAAATTGGGGAACATTTTGGAGCCAGCTTTATCCGGAGAGTGGTCATCCAAAACAGAGACTGTCACTGGAAATTGTGGATGTCTGGTCACCTTATTATAAATTACGACACCGTGAAAAAAGACCATACCCCTGACATTTTTTCTACTTTTCAGCTTAACGGCCCACAATCCTATTCTGCCTTTGCTTCACTGACGTTGTCACTGCCTAAACAAATATTCCATGGCCAAATCCCACTCCACCAACTCTCTCCCTCTCTTTCTCCTGACACACAAACACAAACAGCAACTAGAAGGATATTGGTATATTACAATCGGTATATTACCGATACTGATATGTTAAAAAATAGCAAACATTGGTTGATAGGCTTACCGTCATTAATACTGACATATTGTGCATCCCTAGTGATAACTTTCCAGAGTTGTAAAATCCAGTATGAGAAGCATCTAAACTTGCTGGATTATGTCTCACCAGTACCTTTTTTATGCCTATGTTGACATGCATACTAATATTCCATAATAATTCAAAATATGACAACATTCTGAATTTGATATGGATCATGTCAACTGCATATTCCATTCAGGTATTCAGAATTAGGCCTGATTCTGAATGGGGCATTTTCCAATTAAGACATGTGGGATATGCTGGTATTAATCAGGTATTAGGACAGTGCATTCAAAATATGTGTCTCAACTGCGGTTTTATGTGGTTTGCACCACACAACCTCTAACGCGTTTACTAGGGGTGGGAAAAAAATATCAATATGGCAATATATTGCAATACTTTTTCTTCTGATATAATTGATTTTTAATTTCTTAATATTGATTTTTTTCCCCAAAAAGTCATGTTTTGGGCGGATTGATCACCTTAACATGGTAACTTCAAGAGCCCTAGTATATATGTATGTGTATGAATGTATATCTATGTGTTTATATATGTAGCTACACAAAAATTGTATATATGTCTATATACAACTTGTATTTTAAGCTGCATTTTAAATTTCTCAGTGAACTATGTAGAATATCGCACTATATCACAGTATCACAAGATCGCAATAACATATTGCGACTAAAGTGTCACGATACATATCGTATTGTGAAGCCCTTGCTAACACCCACCCCTAGTGTTTACTGCCACCTTTGATTAGCCATGTAAACAACTTAGGAAGTTTGTCTCTTTCAGAATAAGGGCACAAGACTAAATATTTTGTGTACATGAACATTGTTGACATATCCAGTATTACAAAGTAAATGCAATTAGGAGAAGTAGATTCTGTTAATTATCTCAGCAGTTGTCAGCTGTCTCTACAGCCCTCTTTCTCAGCAGAAACTGTGGCTTGCCGAACATGAACAACATTAACAATGGTTCCGTCCCAGTAAGTCATGATGGTATGACAGTGAGCCAGCATGCACAATAACAGCACACTAAATGGATATAAGACAAAAATATTACTCATATTCCTGTTTTTTTTTTCGACTGAGACAAGTCAAAATGTCTTTAATAATTTCTTGATACTAACATTCTACATGCCAAACTGTTCATTCTGGTCTTTCGTCACCAAACAGGCCTGTTTTTGTTATTGAGCTCACTGAACATCTATTTTCTTGTGACTTTTAGAACATGTTTTAACTGTAGCATGATTACCATTACTCCTTTGATCTTATTTGGCAGTATTTCATATTTAATGTGGTCATTTCATACAATTTAGGGAATTCCAGTGAAAAATATTCAGCCTCTGGCTGATCACCCTTATCCTCAAGACAGCCTCCTTTACTGGAACACCAACAAGCAAGACATTTCCAAGAAAAATAGTATTCGGCAATACAATGCCTCACTCTGCATTATGTCCTCCCCTGGAGGAAACACTCATCAACTGGTTTGTTACATGGAAAAGCAAGCAAGATTACAAGCAAGCCACTTGAACCCAGTCCACATCTGCAGTATCCTCTACCAGGTGGAGTTGCAGGACACTTGAATAGATATGATCAGCGTCCTACAAATTAAGAGGAAGGGAAGCAGGAGCAAAAAAGGAAATAAGAGCTGGTGTAAAGCAGGGGTGTCAAATTTGCTTTACTTCATGGGCCACATTTAACCCAATTTGATCTCAACCAGTTAAACCATGACATGATAACCAATCAATAATGATGTTTCCCTTTCTTTCAGTATGAAGAGGTATGGTTTATTACAATTAATGAACAACCATTTACAAAACAGATGCTGAACAGTCTGAAATGTCTCGTTGAATTTTAGGTTAACTCTTTGAGTGCCACTGACGTACAGTATATGAACGATATTTAAAATTGCTTGAGTGCCATATATACGTCAAAGTGTTTTTTGGCTGGCACAAGCGAGCACTCTCACATGGCCTGGAAGTAATTTTTTGGGCCTCTGGAATATATATTTGGAACATAAAGAGACGGTATACGCAACAGTGATCAAAACAGGAAGTGGAGACGATCACAATAAGAGAGCAAAACAAATGGAATCAGGACAAAAAGTGGTGATTTTGGTGAAACTGGCCTCTACTCAACATAAAACAAGAATGGAACAAGGTAAAACCAAATGTTTTTTTCAATGATGAAATAGAGAGTCTCTTCTTTAATTTGAACTATTATGTCTTTTCAGAGTCATAGTGGGTCATGAAAAATGACTCAAAATGTCTAAAAACGCTGGCACAAGGCACTTTCTGTGATATAAAAAGGCTGGCACTCAATGAGTTAATAGACTCCTGTTTCCTCAAACTTTGCGAATGAATCATTTATCTTTTATGTCCTCTGTTGTCCTGTTATTTTATATTTTTTAGTCTAATAGTGGCATTGAATATTATCTCCCATTAGCACTGAACGGTGGCGTTAACACACCGAGCACACGTCCCTATTCAATTTACTGAAGAATTTGGTCCTTTTTTTGGAAAACTGCTTGACAGTGTTGTGTCACAAAGCCTATGTGTAATTTTATTGAAAAATAGGAAGTAAAGACGTCTCGTCATCCACTGCCAGATTGGACACTTTGGTAGGCCGCTTCTGGCCCTCGGGCCATATGTCTGACACTACTGGTAAAGGACAGGAAGGAATGGGAATATTTAAGAGGTAAATGGGTGGAACGTGTGGCAGAACATCTTGAAAGGGAGCTACAGTTTCATGTTGTGAAGTTTCAACATTATTAAACCGGGAAAATGTGCAGATTTTACAAGGTGCGGTAGATCCCTCTCCCCCGTCTCCTTGGGGGAAAGATGTGGACAGGAGACTTAAAGCAGAGCACTCAGGGGTTACACATTGTTATTTCCCTCCTCCCCCTTCATCTACCTTTAACTCCTCTTCCTCCTGCCTCCCACTTCTCACCAACCCGACATCTGCTTTCAATCTCAAACTTAGATTACAGACGTAAGCGCCCCATCAGCAGCAGTCCCCCACTTCCCAACCCTCTGTCTTCTCATTACATTGTGTTGCTCATTTCCAGGCAGTCCTGAGACTGGGGGACTAGTCACTCATAAACAACCTTACCTCATTGGTATCCCACCTGAGCATGAAGGGAAGTTAGAGAAACCGAGCAAAGACACACAAGGGTGATAAACAACAGGACACTGACCATGACCTCCAGAGGTGAAAGGTCAGAGGTCAGGATACAGGAGATCATGTGTTAGAGGTCAGAGGTTAACAGGTAGCACAGAGCAATGGGGGATGAAAGGTAAAGGTTGTTTATGGTTGCTGCTTCAGAAGAGGACACAGAAAGGGCATCCTTCTATCTGGCAGGGGTGATCTGTCTGTCTGGGCTTCCTGCTGTGACCCAGCTCCTCCTCTCTGGGCTCTGTCTGTTATCTGTCTGTTTGTCTGTCTGACCCTGTGTATCTCTTTGTGGTTGTGTCAAGCAGATATTGTTCTGTTTGGTATTTGACACTCCCCAAAGCTCCTTCAAAGCCACAGAAGATATAATACAACTGTTTCTACAGTTGTCAGTACCTCATGACAGGTAAACTGGACTGCACATGTAAAATCAATGAAGTGTACTGATTATACGTGAGGCACATATTCATCTTGCTTTATTTGTGTGTGCAGGACGTATTTGCCACAAAAAACTTATTATAGCTACGGTTCAGAGTTTAGCTGCTTCTAGTGAGCAGGATATTCACTGATTGTGAGCGCGTTTCTGCATGTGTTTGTGTAAACCATTGTCACTCAGAGTCTAATACTGACGCATGATGCAAGGTGAACCCATCCTCATCATTACTAGATTTTTCAGAATAACCAGTATAAAGAGTGAGAAAGTCCTAGCAGGGTGGAGAGTGGAGAGTTCCAGGGGTCCTAGAGTTTATGCTGACGCTGAGAGTGTGTGTCCAGGTTAGGGCTCAGGTCCAGCTGGGTAACGTCCTGTTTCTCTCCCTGCCGGCAGCAGCTGTGGTCACAAACCTACAATCCCTCATTCACACAAGCACACAGTTTCTATATGCAGAACTCAGTCAGAGCTCCCATGTCTGTTACCTGAAGAGAGAATTCCAGATGCAGAGACAGAGGCTGGAGCATCAGAGCAGAGAAGTTATTCTGTGAGACTCAGGTAGAATGTAGGCCAAGGTCCCAGGAGAGTGTGTGCGTGTTTGAATTTCTTATATTTAACTTTCACAGAAGCACCATTTATACAGCGTGACTAGGGGTGTGAAATATGAATGTGATCTGCAGCGTGTCTCGTGGCTCTGAGTGATTTATACACATCTCAGTGTCGTTGCCTTTTTGTTACAGCTGCTATAAAACAAGGCAGCAGTAGATTGTCAGAGCGAAATGCCTCCCAAGACAGTTGCACTGAGCTCATGTTTATGTTTAAATGATTGTATAAATCTGGCTGTGTGTATGGTTGTGAATGCGTGTACAAAACATACTGTATGAAGGCCCACATTTTTTTTCAAATCATTATCACTTCCTGTCGGTTGTGACAAAACATTTTGTTTTAGACTCACATGTTCACACATTTCACAATTAATTAATGGACTAAGGAAGTCGATGGCCATGTGTTATTCCAGAAAACTTTTGATTCCTTTTCCAAATACAGAAACCTTTAAGCTTTTGGTGACTTTATTGTTTCCCTTTGGAAAAATTGCATTGGGTTAAGGGAATTGTTGCAAACATTAGCCTAAGATAAAGCAATTCAGTCACCAAGCCACTCACCTTGTTAAAGGTGCAGTTTGTAGAAGCTGGCGACATTTAGCGGTAAGTTTATAGATTTTTCCTCTGTGTCGCTTGGTAGGCGGTCGACGCGAAGACTTGAAAACGAAAATGACCCTAGAGCCAGTATTTGGTTTGTCTGTTTTGGGCTCCCATAGAAACATAAGCAGACATACTGTAATGATCTACTCAACTAAATAAAGATGCATAAACTATCAAGTCCTTCTCATTAGTAACAGTTTGTCTGATAATAAGAACCAGTTACGTTTTTGTGCATTTTCCTATGAGTATCCAGCATCAACTTTTACTCTGGTCTTTTCAAAATAAAGTTACATCTTCATAGGCTGCAACTTGGTTAGGTTTTAGGCAACAAAACTACAAGTTAGGTCAGGTTTAGGAAAATATTGTGGTTTTAAAATAGCTCCGGAAGTGGCGTTACTTAAGTATGAATGCTAAACTAAATCAACTTTGACGTCTGGTTTCATATGTGACACACACAAAGTTTCTACATTCTTCATCCACCCTGCCCTCCATGCATACAAATTAGAGAGTGTTTACTTTTTGCAGTTATGGTTAGTTATATCAGAACAGCCTGAACTGAATTTCTTTTGTGTGCTAAATAGCAGATAGTGTTTTGTAATGAACTCTTCATTTTGTGTTCACATCAATGACTGACACATGAAACCACTTGGCTGTAAGCATTCATACACTAAAGTGTTTCCTGTCTGAATTGCGGGTTGCCACAGAGCAGCTGGGGAATGTGTGGACAGAGACTGAGGTTTACTCTTAATTGGGTCTGGTAATCCTTCTGTTTATGGCTGTATTATAACAGGAGGGGCTGTCAGTGCACATTCCTCTAAACTGTGTGAGACTGTTGCGTAAGTATGCTTCCCTAGAATTGCAAAGTTTCAAAATGCAGCATCAGTGTAAGGTTGATGGTTCCTATTGATGTGTTATGCTTATCTTTCACTCAGCAGGACACCAAATCACAGAGCTAGTCCCTGCATCCAGACCCCATGAGTTCATCACCCCAGAGACCAAACTGCTCCATATATGGAGGCATTTGTGCTGTGATCCTTTGCAGAACACAATGCAAGCAAATTGATATTTCAGTGTAAAACACATTTATTTTACTTGCCAGCTCATTTTGTGCGATCAGTGTGGGTTTGTTTCTGTGTGTGGAGTGCATGCTTATGTGCATGATAGAGTGCAGAACGTTGTTTCCTCTGGGACACAGAGTCTGGGAAAACAATGTTTCTCTGGCTTCACTTTATGTCTTTTTGCATTACGCAAAGTTTGCACTGTAATCTTCACACACTCACGCTTCACTTTTGAGAATGCTACGCTTGCTCAGTGTTAAATTAGAACTGACACAGACGTGCTTTCCCAACACTGACGCTTTACTCAGGTGCCCTCTCGCATAGTTAAAGAGAGCTAGAGAAAGAATATATGAGATGGGAGAGGGAGAGGGAAAGAGAGTCAATGTGGTTCTACAGTTTCGGAGAAGTGTCTGCTGTTGTTAATGATGAAGACAAGAAGGGTTCCACTGAGAGCTGATGCTACACACAGTCATACAGATGTCAACTATTGTCAATTTCTTAAAGCCACTCTAGATTTATAGAGAACGCAACAATATAATGATAATAATAGGTGCAGGCCAAAGCGACTGCATCCTAATGACGACCAGACAGCAGATGAATACCCTGGGATGAACTTGGAACGTCAACAACAGCAGTCATCTTGTGAACATGAGGCTTACATTTGGGAACTTAAGTGAGGCCAATAAACTCAGGAGAGATGCCATGTTTTATGTAGTTCTCTAGAAGAGCCTCATCTAAGGTTATGACTAGACAAATATGAACACATACAAAGCATGAGTTCATTTCAGCTTTAGTTATTATCATAGCCTGGGAATTTTACACTCACATGAAAGGCATGCAAACCCAAATAGTCATACTCCAGTGAAAGTCATCATCGTGACATATCTGCACCCTTTTAGTGTGTAAGAAAACTTTATCATCAGTTAAGAGAGATTAAGTAGATATCAGGAGGAGCTCAACAGGCTTTTAAGAGCAGAATTCCAGTCATGTACTTTTTTCTTTACTTGTTCTGGAACTAGAAAAAAATATGTGTCAGCAAACCATGCTCTTTCTGTCCGCCACAAACACACAGTCATTCCGGAATGTCATTGACATGGTGTATTTGTTCACAAAACAGAAACCTACAATTTAAATGAAAGCAAACCTCTTGGTGGGCTGAAAACTCACACATCACCATCTTGTGGTCTTCATCCTGGAGAGGATGCAATAGCAGTGGTAGGAATAGGACTGTGTATGAGAAAGACACATCATATATTGGGGTATGTTTTGTAATACTGTTAGACCATATATATATATTGCAATTTTAAATTTAGTTTTAGGAAAACTGTAACGTACTGTCCGCCTTTCAAGTCACCAAGTTAAAAAAAGTCACAATAGATGGATCGATAGATATATACTTTATTCATCTCACAGAGAAATTCACAGTCAGTCATCATAAAATCTCTCTGATTTGATCTGCCTCAATTAATGAACACACACTTCATCAACAGGTGAACATCAACAGAACTGGTTCCATTGGGGCACTTGGAAATAACTGGATCTGATTGTGGAGGACTTTGCGGCACGCAAGCCTCCCACAATGCTCTTCAAATCGGTGAGTACAACCAACTTGCCCCATGCTGCAAACTGCAGCTTTCTTTTTGCTGTGATGTGTTTGTGGCTGTAGCCACTGCAGAGTTTGTAATCTTTCATTTATGTTTATTGTTGCACCCACCGTGGTTCCCTTTTTATTTAATGTTGCTCATTTTTGTTTAATTGTGTGTGTTTTATCCTCTTTTCTGGCTTATTCTGGTGAGGTTTCACTGAGAAAGGCTGTTGTAAATCATTGATAATGATGAAGCTGTATGAACAGGCTGCAAAGTGTCGGCTTTAGAGAAGGTATATATTGTTGAATTTGACTTACAGGCTCTGTTGTGGCATGTGTGCATTAACACACTTTTGTAGCCTAACTGCAAAGCTACATTTAATTACTTTTTGCTGTGAAGCTTGTGATTTCACCAAAGTCTTATCTTGACGTATAATCAGTATTTATTCATATTTATATGCTGTATTATTAATCTGCATCTGAAAAATGAAAATATCCAAGTAAATTACAAGTATCTTCAAATTATTGTGCAGTACTTTAATAAACATACTTTGCTTTTGTCAAGCTCTGGATTTTGAATGTGGAACTTTTAATTGCAATGAGGATGTCTACTTAAGTAAGTATAATATCTGTGTAATGGTTGAAATTTAACTCATAAGACCACCCCCACAACCCATTTTTTCCCTAAATGCAGAACAAACAGAGAGCCTATCACTACAGTAAACCTTTACGGTAGGTATGTGGCGTGTTCTTTAGCATAGCACTACCAGGAAAGCTCTGTGGAATCATTCATGCTGAACTGCTGTACCATGGTGCACCACGGTCATCTAAGACGTCTTCGACTATAGCATATGTTTCTCGCTTCATGGCTACATTTTAAAAAAAAAAAAAGAAAAACAGACTGTTAGTGCCATCTGTTAAGTCAATTTAAGCTGCCTTCGTCTTCCACCTGCATGTTTGCTGCTTTTACTCCGGAGTCAGGAGAGTCTGATGATGGTCTCTTGCTCTTTATTTAATTATTAGTCTTAGGAGGCTTAATTTGTTCTTTTACAAATCAGTAATGTAAAATGCATTCAGTAACATAAATCCCACAATATCACAATATTAAAGTGGCATAACAATTACTTTCAGTTTTACCTCAATACCAAATATGCAAATAATGACAAGAGAAAAAAAGACAGTAACTAATGTGTTTTTAGGCTGCACTGTTCAGTGCAGTGCACTTGTGATCAGTGCATTTGTGCTGCAATTTTCTGCCACAGGTAGTGCCTGTGAGTGAGTGACGACACCATTAGAAATTGGAGAAAAATAAGTATTTCTACTATGTTGTTGTTTCCTGCCGTAGTAGGATGATAACTTACTGAGGACACAGATCAGCTGCAAAATTCAGATGGTAGGGTCAGAATTTGCATTAAAGCATGGATCCAGGCAATGTGTTTTAGTACTGTAATCATGCTTGGTCACATCAACCATTTGCATATTTATTTAATGATATAGGAATGAGTGAAAAAAATAAGAAAAAAAACTAAGAGTATGGGTTGCATACTCATTTCATAGATATTCCAGATACTTTTGGAACACATACTGTATGTGGGTTGCTCAGATTTTAACCAATCAATAGTAACAGGCTTAAATACTGTGGTTTGGTAATTTGCAATAAACAATTTTAAATCTCTTGAGGTGATCTGTCCGTTTTGGGGGGTGTCAACATGGAAAACCTCTCTAAGAGCTTGTTATATTGCTTCCCAGAATGGTCATAGTTTTGAGTATGACCAGAATATGTGGACATGATTCATCAGTTGTGCTCTGTCAGTATGTGTTGGGCCCATTTTGACCATGATCTGTGGTATTCTCTCTTGCTCTTTTGAGCCACGTTATCCTGCGCCACAGCATTGTGGTTAGCCACGGTTTTCATGGATCAGCGGAGATGGTGAAATAGCCACGCTCTCTCTTAATTTTGGTTTATTTAAACGCTTATCAGTTTCGAAGAGTAAACCTCAGGGCCGTGATTCATGTGCATGAGTTATCACATCTAAATCATTTCTGTGGTTTATGGTGAAAGGTAAGGGGGAGCCTTGGAGATAAGAGGATGATTTGTGGTCTTCTCACTGTCGAGGTTTTGTTTTGATTGCTCAGCCATTCGTTACACGCAGTTCTCCTGCTTTCCGTTTAACCCTTAATCTGTGTGACCTTTCACCTCATTTAGAGCAAAGGTCACATTTAAACGGTTCAAGGGTTCACATTTGTGTACATTTAGTGGAGCCTCTCCAGAGTTGGTTGTTGAAATGTATGTACATGAGCATTATAGTAGATATGTGTGTTTTTGGCAGTGCCTGGAAAAAAAAAAAAAAAACGATGGGAAGCTGAGACCGTACCTCTAAAAACATCTCCCAAGAGAAGAAAATGTGAAACCAGTGTGTAACTCCTGCTGGGACTTCATATGCACAAACACACATATCACACACCATCTTACTCTGTCCATGTACGGGTAAAATATGTGAGATGTATTTTAGAGGTGAGTGATAATTTATCAGAAACACATGCTGTGCTGTTCAGCTGCACACTCTGTTGAGCAGGTCTTCATCTCATTTACCCCTTGGTTGCACCTCTTGCTTCTTTATCCGCAATGCTGCCAAACAATTATTTCACTTCCCCCACACTTTTTCTCTCCCATTCAGTCTAGGACTGCAAGGCCTACATGGTAAGTCCACTTGCACTTGCTGCAAAGCTCCTCCTGCCTTCAGTCCAATGCATTAAATTAGAAGAAAATTCTCAGTTTGCTGTTGTACTGTCACCATCAATAACCCAAACGACAGCATTTATGCAATGCTCACACGCTCCTCCTCCCTATCACCCTCTTAATCTTTCTTTCCTCAGTCCCCTGACTTTAATTATCTTCCAATAAATCACAACAAACACATCATTTCCCAATTTTAAATAGATCTTGGAGATGAGATACATGCAGGAGAAGGCATTCCCCAGGGTTGAAATGGACTCTGGGGGGCGGTTATTCATGGTAAAAAAGAATGCTCTCTGAGTGCTAATGTGATCAATGATCCTAATTCCTCTGCCAGACATGTACATCCATGACAGTTTGCTGGCATGCAGGTGAAAGGCCATAATAGTAGGTCATATGTGGTCATTGGATTGCAGACAGATAGATAGATAGAAAGAGAGAGAGAAAGAGAGAGAAAGAGAGAGAAAGAGAGAAAGAGAGAAAGAGAAAAGAAGGACGGTGAAAGATGGTGGCAGCCGGGTTGTTTTTTACCACCTCTCTGTCGTTCTGCCTTCTCTCTGGAGCTCATCGGGAATATCACACAGTCAGTGTCTGCTGATCCACATATCACAAATTCCTGTGTGAATTAAGGGAGAGGGGGAAGGGAAGCAAGTATGGGGAGAAGGAGACAGTGATTTGATATAGATGAGTGTGTATCAGCCATGGAGAAGGAGTGGGGTTGGCATGCTGTTCGTAGGAGCACGAAATTCGACCAAAAAAAAGAACTACAAATCAGGCTCAGAAAAATAACACATGCTCACTAATAAACAGGTGAGGTGACCCATCATTCTAGTCTCTATGCGTGTACAGTATGTGCTTGTGTGTCTGCCCATCCGGAACCCATATTTCAAGCTGCGTGTGTGTTGCTTGTATCATTAAGCACTCTCTGTGTGTATATTTTATTTGGCAAAGTTCCCCTTAGGCCCGTCACTTTGGGGAAATGAGGGCTGGTAACTGGATGTATCCTCTCGTAAATGAGGTCACTGATGCATAAATAAGTTAAAACGTCACGCACATATGCAAGCATGGACACACTCACATTACATTTCATTAGGCCAGATGATTGAAGGGCGCGGTAAGGCTTGACCATATTTTTCCTTGTCAGAATTGTCCATACTGTAACTGTTTCATAATAAAAGAATAGGCAAATATTTTGGGTAATTGTATTGATAATAGTTTGAGTTAAAGACTGGTAACAGGGAAATAGCTAGACTAGATAAAAATATGTTATCCATTAATTAATGGGGCTTTTGTTTCCTTTGGACAGAACCTTTGTGCTAAGCTGGTGTTGAAACCTAGATATAAGTTTAATCATTTAGAGGCCGATGAGTTAAAAAAAAAAAAAAAAAATAGTAGTAAATAAATAAATAGTATATAGTCACTATTTAAGCTGTATTGACATTTTGGTTGTATTTTATAATTTTTGGGCTGAGGTCAGGGTTCATGTGATGTCATCGGCCAGCACAGAGCAGGATGGGATCTGTTGTTCTGTGTGCTGTGGGTCTGTATATGGAGCCTCAGAGAAAAACTGATGTAGAAGCGGGACAAATAAAGTTACAAACGGTGAGATGGAGTCATGTCTACTTGGGAGTGCAACACTAAGCTAACTAACGACTGGTGGTAGCTTAGTATTAACTGTACAGATGTGAGAGCGGTGTCAATCTTTGAGGGCTGTCATGAATACCGAGCCAAATATTTTTTGGGCTTAGGAGGTTCAGAAGTAATCAAATATGTATGTTTGAAGCTTCGGACAGGGTACAGCCGTGACCAGAGGAGCGATTTAATCTTTCAGTAAGCAGGCAACATGGACTCATGTCATTAGAACGGCACAATTGCCAACTGCACTCTGGCATAGGCAAAGACAACGAGGGACCGGTTGTTTTGGTCTGCACGAGACTTTGTCTTTGCAAGAAAGCAAATAAATGTTCAGTTACTCCTTTACGGACCTGCATATGAGTGGAACATCACTGGTAATAGAATCACTGTCAGCTATCAATATAGGGCTGGAATACTCTGACTGGTGTGAGGCCATCAACCTCTCCAGAGCTTTTGAATTTATGAAATCCAATTATGTTATCAGCAACTCCCCTCCTTCTGTTGTAATTGTTATTTCAATTAACTGGCAAAGGTTCAGTGTGCAAAATGTCAAAGTTCATCCCCCTATTGAGTGAGATTGAAAAATTCCACATCACTTCATTACTATATATTATGAAATTAATCTTCGGTAAGAGTGGAAAATTGCTTCTGGTATTTCATATGCACTTTCTGGAAATTATGGAGATGATGGATAGAGGGGAGGTAAGAGAGGTGAGATGAGTGATGAAGAGAGGATATGGAGGAGGGTGAGTGGAGAGGGCAGGTAAAGACCACCGCTATGGTGATATCACGAACAGAACTCAATCAGAGATCAAAAGGGCATCAGTGGGAGTGGAGCTTATCTGCTGGCCTACAATCAGTAAGAAATTTCATTACAGACACATTGTCAGTAGACATCTGAGTGAAAAAGAAAGACAACACAGACAGACAGGAGGATAAATGAAAAGAATAGCTCAGTCTGACCTGTGACCCCGCCTCTCAGCTGGCACAGGAAAGCAGCTCTCAGTGCGTCAGACCGTACACAACAAGCCGTCAGTCAGCTTATCTCGCCTCGTACTAAATGATCCCATTTCCACAGGAAAAGAGGGCGACAGAGAGACATGTGGGGTGTGGTGAGCTAACAAAACTTGGTTTGTTTCACTAGGGCGAACAATAAAAGAAGAGCAGAAGGAATTAGTAATATGGTTGGAGAGGAGAAGAAGTTTTCATTTGAGCTGAATAAGAAAGTGAGTGGGATCTAAGCAGATTATAAGAGTTTAATTTACATTCACTACAGCCCAGCAGTGGGTAAATGTCAGTGTTACAGTGCTGAGGATCATGAGAGTGTGTGGGAGGAATAATGAATTGCACAAAATGAGTGATAATCTCATCCTGAGGATTGGGGGTGCACATTTCCTGTTTACTTTGTAAATTTGAAATCCTGGTGAGGACATTGGGTTATATGGAACAACTGGATTAAATGTGCAACAGGTGACATTTTTGTCCTCCCTTCAGCCCTAGATTTATTTTTTTATTTTATGGGATTCAGTTTTCAAGCAGTTTTCTTGAGATAGATAAAATAAAGAAAATGAGAAACACATTATTTTTGGACCCACTTGTAACATTTAAACACTTAAGCTTTTTGGATTGGGGACTCAAAGCGTAATGAAGGCCATCACACTCTGTTCCTGTCCTGAACTTCCTGTTTCCTGTGGTCTAGGAAATGGGACGCACATGTGTTTTATTTATCCATCAGAGAATGCCGAATATGTTTATCAGTTAAATATGGTTGTGTTCCTGAACAGCAAAAGTCACTGTATTTTTGCAGCGACTCTTCTAGACACACTTATGAATCAATATTGTACAGCAATACACTTCCACATCAACTCTTAAGCGGGAAGACATTTTGAGTTTTGAACGGCTTTTATCCAACAAGGTGATCTGAGGGATTATTGTGATCAAACCAAAAATGGTGATTGTTGGAACAATTAAAAAAACTAACCAAGTATGCCAATTGTAACCTTTTCCGCTGAAACCAGAAAGATTTTTTTGTCCCGTGGTAGAGGGCTTTATAGTGACAGACTCGCAGAGAATTATCACTCAACTCTGCTCAGATCTATAGAGAATTTTCACATCTTGTCGTTGTTTCATTTTTACGGCCCACGACTTTAGTGCTTTGTTCCCTCACATTGCTCTCATCAGCATTGTTTCTAGGCACAGAGGGAAATTGTTTTACGGGGAGGAAAGCTCTAAAACATCTACTGTACACAATCTGCCCTGCACCAAACAGCAAACAAACAACATTAGCGACCTGATTGTGAACATAAGTAGAGCATTTTGCAACTCAAGTCAATTATCTTCTGGAGAATGCGGAGAAGAGCACAGCAGAGCTAAAAGGACTTGCATTCTCCAGTTGGCCAGAAACACTACTTAAAATGAACGCTAATGTTGCTCTGTGTCTCCTGGCATTCTAAATAAGCAACTGTTTGTTGAGGAAGTGTGTTAACCATCCGATTTTATTCAGCCAAACAGTTGGTTAATGCAAGTTTAAAGAGCAATTTATAGTATTTCAACACTTTTGACGCTTGCCTCATTTGATGTCACTGTTCACATGACATCATTACAGATTTTGGGTACACCATGATTTAAGGTCCCAAAATTGAGGCCCCAGAAGCAGGGAGGAGGGGAGCTGGGTTTCTAAGAAATGGACATCAGATTGTGTTAGACATGAGTTAGGAAGCTCAGTTTGACTGCGGTGGCTAATAGGCTTATGACTCCAAGAGAGTTAGTATAAAAACCTCTGATTGATAGAGACAAGGGGAACCACATGATATAAACACAATACACCCAGAGCCATAAGCTCAGTATAACACAAGGAACACAAAGTGTACATGCAAGCCATTACACATTGTGATATTAAGCACACATATCCATACTGTGAATCACATATTCACGCAATAGCAACACTCACGCACACATGCTGGGATTGTATAAACACAAACATGCTGTGTTCTTTTGACAGTGGAACGTCTCAGTGTTTTTGGCAGGATTCTGGTTCCCACAAACACCGCAGCCCGAAGCCGGCCTCAACCCGGCCTCCAATCCACATACCGTGAGGAGTCAAGAAGAGACAGACTAGAACTCTTAAAGAGTGTTGAAGAACTTCTAAAGACCCCCTGACTCTTGTTGGACAAGGGGGCTCCAATCCACATACAAACAACAACAGCACCAGTGGATCTGAACAAATCAGAGCTGGCTTATGAGACAGAGTTCAAACCCAGTTCTCTGAACTTCGCACAGCTAGGCAGGCGGAGGGAGTGGTGGAGAATTAGAATAAATGTGGCAGTAATTTAGATTCCTCATAATATTGTCAGATCTACCACAAAGCACTTCCAGCTTTGGGGGAAAATGTTCTTGACAACAGTCGAATATCATCAGTGTGCTTTGTGAGATTTAGAAAGAGCAGGTAGCACGCTGTCACTTTGATGTATACATTTGGCAGTTGTAAAGTGTGAGAGAAAGGGATGGATTTAGAAGGACATGTATGTTGTAAAAGGCTGGAGATGTTCCAGTAACTGGGCTGTGTTATGACAGCTATCAGTTGTGCTGTAAACTGCACACTGTAACATCATCCACTGACCCTGGTTGGAAGTATCCTGCTGAGCAGACAGCGTCTCCTGTCCCCTGTCTCTCACTACCGTCCTAAAATTCCTCTCAGACTCACTTCCAGTCCCCCACGGTGCAGCGTCGCTCCCAGTGAAAGTGTGGTCGTCCCATGTTGGTGGGGAGGGGGGCAAGATCTTACCAGGAACAATGGACTCATGAAGTGGGTTATTTATAGTGAAGGCTGACATGGAGATGGGATGACCAATAAAGGCCATCGTAGGATTCCTGGCACAGCGAGGAGGTTTGATAGCTGTGCCAGGTGGTGGCGGGCAGGGGGTCGCTGGCAACGTCCTCTTCCCCTTCCTCGATGGCTGACAGCATCCTTCTCATGTCTTTCTCAGTTTTTCCTGTCGAAGCATTTTGTGAGTTGTGTGGTTTGGGTACATCCACAGCCGCCACATAAATCATCTTGTAGTCTGGGATTCAGCTTGACCGCATGCATGTACATGGGTGCATGTGGATATGCTGTGGTACTTCATAGCTTACATCCTGTACTGTAGTAAGGGTTGGAATATCAACAATATTGCCCATATTTATCAAACTGTTAACAGTAAAATCCTGAACACAAGTGAATGTAAAAAAAGTACTGCCTGTCAGGATCTTTCTTGTAAGCTGCTGGCTAAAGAGAACCTGTCTTTGACATTTTATGATGCATTCAATATTTGTGTTTTGCTAAAATTATAAAGAAAAATCTGTTGTTGGACTTTCAGACAGTTTATCCTACAAGATATTCATACTGTTGCACTTTGTTAGGTGTATGTGTGAAAAATGAGAGTGTAATCTTGTGACACGACGACACAAATTTTGCCCTGGTTTTCCACTCACCACCCTTTTTTGCCCTGTCGCTGGCAAATCACTGTGATCTGCAGGCCGATGCATTGCAGACTCATTCCAGACTGCTAAATATCTGGACCTGTCAGGGGCTACAACCAATGAGAGCGCAAGACGGATTGAGGGGAGACCTGGGGGAGAGGTCGCCTCTAACAATAGGAACTCTGCTGTATGTGTTGCATTTGCAACACAAACCAAAGTTCTTGTTACACCAAGAGGCTATAAATTGGAGTGTCCAAGACCTGGGGACACTGGCTATTTTGTGAACACTACCAACACTGTACGATGTATCATTCGACAAACAGTTCCATCGCTGCAAATTGTGCATTGACCTGTTTAACTGCATTTTATGCAAATTTTATACACCTAAATGACATGTGGATGATCCAGTCCAAAACAGGTGGCATCAGAACATCAGAGCATCAGAATCAGGCGTGGAGCAGTGCCACTTTCCATGCTCAGTTCACTATTGATAAATCAGACGTGAGCGTGGATCCTGTCGTACGCCACGTTTCCTGGCGTACAGTACTTTGATACATGAGGCCCCAGATGCAGCATACTGGAGCCTTAAGTAGCTTGATAAATGTGTCTTAGTTCATACTTAGTTTATAGTTTACTAAAACCAGCCTTCACGACAGAAGTGAACATGGAGAGAAATATTTTGTAGGGGTCAAATTGTTCAGGAAAATAAATGCAGCAGAGTCTAGTGTGTTCTTTGCCTAAGACCAAAAAGCTTCCATTTCTCACAGACAGATGATATATCCTGACCACTGCAGCCCAAGAACACTCCTCAAGAGCTGCAGTTCTGAGATGCTCTGACCCGGTCCTCTAGCCATCACTCTTCTGTCAAGCATAACATTATGACCACCTGCCTAATATTGTGTTGGTCCCCTTTTTGCTGTCAAAATAGCCTTGACTCGTTGAGGCATGAACTTTGCTAGACCCCTAAAGGTGTACTGTGGAGAAGCGTTAAGTTTTTGAGGTTAGGCCTCCATGGATTGGATTTATTTGTCTAGAACATCCCACAAATGTAATCTGCTGAATTTGTAGTCCAAGTCAACACCTAAAACTTGTTGTTGTGCTCCTTAAACCATTCCTATACCATTTTTGTTTTGTGCCAGGGTGTATTTTCATGCTGAAATCACCCTGGGAAAAGCTGCTGGGACTTACTGAAAGAGAAAATGCAAAACTGCCATGTTTCCCTAACAGCTTACTACTGTTTTTTGCACCAAAAAGCTCTGTGTGGCAATTTTTTTTAACTCAATAAAGTGATGACTACAGTAATGAAAATGGTGAACTTCATTCAGCATGAATCACCGTTCTTTCCAGCTATTTTTGGCTGGGCGTGGAAGATGTGCTGCGCCATACACGAGTCAAGTGGCTGAGTCGGAGTGCTGTTCTCGAATAATTTTTTTAACTTTGGCATCCAAATTTGGGATCCAAATTGGCTATGAGATTTTGCCATTTTGATAATATAAAAATATTTTGCACTTGAAAATGCTGATAATAATAACACAGTAATAACACAGAAAAATGTGTGTGTGCCCACATAAAGTACTTTTGTGTCTACATACAGTACATGCATATACAGTATATTGATGCACAAGCATGTGTTTTTGTTCATAAACTAAGTAAATTGTACAATAGTTATCTGATTGCAGTTAATTTTTCCTAGACTTCTCCTTTTAGAGCTAGTTACTACTAAAACAGGAGGGACTATTTTTACTCTGTTTTTACCCTGTAGCGTTAACACTGCATCTACCGGAGGTCCGGAGCTTGGTTAGCACTGCAGCAATGAGCTAGCCGGAGCTATTGCTGCAGTACTAACCGAGCTCCGACGACTATGACTACTGTCAGCTACTGCAGTGCTAACTCAGGTGACCCTGACTACTGCCAGGTACTCTAGTTCTTCCTCGGGCTCCAGTTAGCTTGGTGCTGCAGTGCTAACCGGAGGTGCAGAGCTCTGGTTAGCTCGGTGCAAGTTCTGGTGGTCCTGAAGTAATGAATATCAGGAGACATTCAACAATAGCTCTGCGAGCACAAGGCTCATTTGAAGCTAGCGTGATACACTTATTTGTAATTTGGGTGACTGACAACTGTTAACGGTACTGTCCATGCACTGCAGAGTCATATTAGCCTCTTTAGCCACTGCCAGCATGCATCTAGAGGTAAACGGAAGCGCACGGTAAGGTGTGTGGGAGAGAGCGAGAGAGAGACACTTCCTCTTTCCAGAGAGGGGGCGTGGTCAGACACAACTCAGGGTTATTTAAAGGTACAGACACAGAAACAGCCTGTTCTCAGCAGAGCTCAATACAGTGATTTTAAACTGGCTGGAATTCAGGACCAGGGCTGAGTTTGGGATAATACACTTTGAATACAATATTGTTGGACATCTGAGATCTATATAAAATTGCAGAAAAAACTGTATAATATGTCCCCTTTAAAATCTTAAAATTACAACTGGTCCTTTGAGGGCAAGCATAATGAAGATATGGCCTGGGTTGACATTGAGTTTGTCTGTAACAATGGCAGGACCCAAGGTTTCCCAGCAGACCATTGCCCAAAGCAGCACATTGCTTCTGCCAGCTTGCCTTTCCACTGTACATCCTGATGCATACACACCAGACCACCCGTGGTGGTCCAGTTCTGATGCTCACATGCCCCTCGTTGGTGCTTTTGGCAGTGTAAAGGTCAACATGGGCACCCTGACTGGTTTGCAGCTATTTAGTTGTGTGATGCAGAACTATGATGCATTGTGTATTCTGATATCTTTCTTTCAGAATCACCATTAATTTCTTTGATAATTTGAGCTCCAGTAGTTTGTCTGTTGGATTGGTCCACCTGGGCCAGCCTTCACTCCCCACTTGCATCAGTGAGCCTTGGCCGTCCATGACCCTGTCTCTGGTTCACCACTGTTCCTTTCTTGTACCACTTTTGATAGATACTGACCAATGCAGACGAGGAACACCCCAAAAGAGCTGCAGTTCTGGAGATGATCTGACCCAGTCCTCTAGCCATCACTATTTAGTTTTTGCAGACTCCCTCAAATCCTTACACTTTCCCATTTTTCCTGCTTCTAACGCCAACTTTGAGGAAAAAATGTTCATTTGTTGCCTTATATGTCCCTGGTCCCATGATAAAGAGATAATCTGTGTTATTCACTTCACCTGTCAGTGGTCATAATGTTATGCTTGATCAGTGTATACAGTTGTGTAAAGTGTGTGTCCCAGAGACACGGAGGTCTGAGTAGCAACTGTTTGATTTCCTTACTGTTGAGAGACTCAAAGACATGCATGCTGTGGTGCAGTTGATATGCTCAGTGTCCTAATGGAGGACACAGAGGTGGGTGGTCACTGCGTTGGTGTGTGACACATCCAAATGTTTACTAGCAGGAATATACTGGGCATAAACCACAGTGTCTCTCTGGCTCCAACCACAATGACTCAGACTATGCAAACAGTAATTCAGCTGATTTATCAGTGTGTATATACTCTACAGTATATAATATTTATGCAAATATGCGTGAGTGGGGGTATGTGTATAGTATGGAAGAGCATAATGTTCTAGTCTTAATGTTGCTGACTTGGCTTCTACAGAATTCCTCTGCAATCACAAAACACTTGCATCACTCCTCTCTCATTTGTTTGTTGTCATTTTCTGCAACATGTCCTCTGCAGATGTCCCAGATTGTTCTCTCCTCACTTTTTGTGCTGTGGATCGTTCCCAACACAGATGTGGGTTGTTTTCTGGCCTTTTTGGTCCCTGGACCTGGGAGACCGGAGGCTCCTTGAGTGTTTGGGTAATATTTCTTCACTCCAGAGCACAGACCATTTGGAGAGCATCTGATATGAAAAAAATGCCACCGTGGATGGCTTTCTGTGGTTTAGCACTCATGTTTGTCATCCACTAAAATAATTTTTGCCACAAAAAATGAATTCTTTGAATCTCACAAATGCAGACCGCCACCTCAGAGCATAAACAAGCTTATGTTTGTTCAGTCAAAACATCCTGATTCCTATGGGAGGACTTGTCTCAACACGTGTTGGTTATCCGTGCATGCGCGGACGTGTGCTGTCCTGCTTTCTGTTTTTGTGGTGTCTTTTTGCTGGGTCCAGAGGGGCTTTCCAAGAAGTGCAGACCTCCCTAAAGGAGTCAAAGATCGAGTCCTGTGAGAGAAGAGTGGGGCTCTGAGATTGAATAAACAAGAGGTGATGACAGCTGCCCGTCATAACCACCCTTCCAAAATCTCTCAGGTTTATGGGGGCCACATTGTGGTGAGCACCGAGATATGATAGTGGAAAGTGCGAACGGATGGATTTGAAGCGATGGCATGTAAGTGAAGTGAAGTGTGTGAGTGGTTGATTAAAGTTAATGATGCGAAGCGTAGCTGTTAATGATGTGTAGTTTGACAAAATGGCAGCAGATAGGCATGCTGCATCACTGTCTCCGTAGAGAGGGATCTCATGCCACAAAACAGCTTGTAGAGATTACTCTCACAGCAGGCACGGATTATACACTCATGAATGTATTGCACACAAGAATTCTGCATTCTGTACGGTGAATTTGTTTTGTCAACCTAGACCTCTGGAAAGAGTGCTCCTAAAATACTTATTTGTGATGTTGTCACATATGCATACATGCTTTAATTCAGCCACACATGGGTGGGCTCTATAGGGGTCCTTAAGGATAATACACAGGAAGTAGAGTCTGTTTACAGATTGAATTTTCTCAAGTTATGGGCAACTCCTGACTCAGATGAGAATAGTAATAGTGTCTTAAGTGAATAAGTGAATCTTATTAACTGTCTGTTATTTCAATACTCCAAATGACTCCAAAGTGAAATGGGTGTGTAAATGGCAGTATTTTATCCCAGAAATAAGGTCCAATTTGTAAATGGCACTTCCCCTTTAAAGACAGAACTTCACAGTTCATTTTGTAGGTTATCTATTTAGTGGACATTATACATAGATTAATAACTTAAGGGGGTCATATTATGAACAAGTAACTTTTTCAGTAGTTGAGCACATACATTTGGATATCTGGACTTCCTGCCAACCCACAAACTGTGAAGTAAGACAACCAAGTCAGTTGTTTGTGTGCTATTTAGATCAGGAAACATGCAATTCAACAAGTCATTCAGATTTGGCTCCCCTTCCTAAGTCACTGGGCTGATTAAAATGTACCAAAAGGTATATCATATTTTTCTTGCAAGCCAGTTAGAGCAGACTGGGTTTTTTCAGGGAGCTGTCTTAAAGAGACAGGTGCTAAAAATCTGATCCAGTATCAGTATTGGGTGCTCATACCAATGTTATTCATGGTTTGGAAATTTCTGATCCAACCTGCAGAAATTTCCTATCCATCAGTTATGTCTGGCTTTCACATTGTCTGCTAAAATAACTCCACAGTGATTCCTGCCGACTGGTCTGTTAGCTGGCTGCAAACTGTGGAGCAGATTTCCTGAATAGAAGTGAGTCTCAATGAGACACAGAAATGAGACTTCATTCAGGAAATCCATTCCACAGTTTGCAACCAGGCAGCTAGCAGGTTAGCATTGATCAGCACTGGGGCCAGTGAACTTTTCCACACAACATGTCCCATGGCAATGTGACACGCATTTTAACACTTTCACTCTCTCACCTGCCACACCTGGTATTTCAAATGTGGATCGGTACATAGCTAAGGTGAATGCAGGTTTCTTCAGACAGACAGTATGAGAAAAAAATGTGTTTTTGAAACATTAAAGCATGACATCCCTTTAAATTGTAAAAACATTCCCCCATAAAACAAGTGAGCATCATGTGGAAATGCAGTTTAAGTGTGGCCAACAGCTGGAAATACAAAAGCTATGGTATAGTGAGTCAACATTATGAGAAAGCATTTTTATGTATGACACTACCGTGAAAATATTCCAAAATCTTCACAGATTGTGATTTACCTTATGGTAACCCATGTGCTGCTTGCACACTGAAATCATGACAGGAAGTAGCATCTTCTCCTCGAAGAACTGCCAACGACATGCCAGCAGCGAAACAGTAACAATGTTCCTCAGGCTACTCTGTGTAGTCTACTCAAACCACGAGAAACAGTCATGACTACTAATGATAGAGACAGGAAACAAAGGTGCACAAAAGCATGTGTGGTTGAAGCTGTCCTTTCAACAGCTGAAACTCAGTTTGAAGCTGTTTTGTGTTTTTAAACAGTCAGTTTGTTTTACTGATGAATTCCTGTAATAAATATGTATGTATGTCAATTAGATGGTAATTTGCATAGGAAATAATGGTTATAATAATAATCTGTTTATAGTGATCAAGGGTGATATCTAGTACAAGGTTTCCACTGTATTTTGTCACAAGTGTTGGACTGTTTGACTTCACTGTGCATAAAATGTTCAGTGACCAGCTACTTTCCCTACTTTTTAAAAAAAAAAAAAAAAAAAACAGTTCTCTTTGATCCTTTCCTCATCATCTGGAAATCAGTTTTGGGGCCTTTTCTGCATTACTACTGTAAACTCTCCTTTATCTCTTTGCCTGGTTAGTTGCTACCTCCCTGTATCCACCGCCGCTTGGCTGTTGCAGGTGGAAAGATCAGTACCATGCCTCCATTTACATAATATGTGAGTGATTTCAAAGAAGGACAAAGGTTCTTGGATTGGGACTATACCACCTTTAATTTCACAACTGTATCTATTTGTTTTGCAGCAGGAGAATGGAAAGAAAATCCGGAGTGAACTACATTAGATGCAAAATGTTGAATCGTTTTTTTGAAATGATGTGCTCTAGTTCACTTTTCTTTGTTCTTTTTGGGCACAGTAACAAGAGCTAACTGTAATCAGCTGTAAAATATAAAACCATTGTAGCGTGTCTGTGTGTGTGTGTGTGTTGTTCAAAGCACAGACGTGTTACACACTTTTGGCTGGGAGCTATATATTGTTTCAATTGTGTCGGGAAGTCTTTAATTCAAACCAGGAACTGAAACAAAACATGTCCACTTACACACACACACGCAAGCGCACATTTGGAAAACGTATAATTACATTTATAGCAGTCGGTTCTTGCCAAAAAGGTACAAGATACAAGTACTGTGCAGCACAAAAGTCTTATTGATCTTTGACTCTTCCTGCGTGATTCACAGCTCACCGTGTCTTAATCAGACAGCTCAGTCTGCTATTGTTTAATGGAACCCTTCACATGAGGAGGAGCTGCTGGAATAAAGAGAACAAATGATGCCTGTGCCTTGTTTGCTGGTCAAATCTGTTGCGGTGAAGTCTTTCTCTCTGCAGTGGTTTGGGAGGTAGGGGGAGTAGAGGCCTCTTTTATGGCTCGATACATTATCTTTACCATTAAATGAACCTCCTGTATATATAAATGTGGTATTTGTTTCTTTTTTTCTTGGCAATGCTCTCAACTTCTGGTATAATTTTAATAGAACCATGCTGGTTGTTACAAAACACCTCATTGCTCTACTTGATGTTCCCTTTGCAGATTTGAAAAATCTTTTTTAAATAACACACATACACACGCACACACGCAGCACGGCAACGAATCCTTTTTCCCAGGACAGCTGGTTTTTGATCTCCATGTTGTCACGACTCACTGTATGGGCAAATTTTCTCTTTTTGTGTCATGCCATTGAAATATTCAGCCCCACATGGGACTACTTCACACAGGGTAATACTGCACGATACTTTCAAGTTGTAAAGAAAAACATCACGCTTTCTCCTGGATTAGTTTTAAACACATGGTGAATTGAAACAAAAGAGCACAATAAAAATGTTGTGAGGTTCAAGCTCTTCCTGTAATGT
Organism: Synanceia verrucosa; assembly: GCA_029721515.1. Taxonomy (NCBI): domain Eukaryota; kingdom Metazoa; phylum Chordata; class Actinopteri; order Perciformes; family Synanceiidae; genus Synanceia; species Synanceia verrucosa. The sequence continues at coordinate 8,186,951 of CM056558.1, forward strand.
GTTTATGAATAATGTCACTGATGATCTTCCACCAACAGGCCTGTCCCTGGACATGGCCCATTCCTGCTGTCACAGCTATAGTTGGAACAACTGTATTTACTGTAACTCTAGCCCATCACAGGATTGTTTTCTCTCCTGTTACTGTGAGCATGTACAGTTAACTTGATGAAAGGTCAACACTTGAAAATTAGAAACATTTGGAATCTATTTTTTTTCTGTTGAATAGGGATGACCAGTGTGGGGGAGGCAGTTTCAGGTGAACATGTATAGAAAGGGGAAGCCTTGGATCAGCACAGGGCTGAGATACTGGATGGATGAGGTGAGGAGACAGAAAGCAGAGATCCACGGGCGATGTGGGCTTCGTGCCATGTTGATGTAAACGTAAAGCACCGAGCAAGGTTACCGAGCCCAGAGAGGCCCAGCATGCATCTCAGCCAGAGGCCCTGGAGCCAGACACCTTGTAGGATCCTTTTCTGAAACATATGGTGGCAATCTTTACAGAACGTTGGGTTGCAGAGAGGGGGAAAATGAAAATCTGAGGACATGGAGCAGAGGAGTTTCAGGGGGTAAAGGGATATTGGGGAGATGGGGGTAGTAGGTAATTCACCTCCAGGAATCACAAGTCTGTTTTCCATCCAAATGGAAGTTAAACTTGAAGTTTTAAGGTGAGCTCTATAAAACATTTTTGTGGCGTAAATCATCCAAAGTGAAAATCCCCTCATGTGAGTGTCACAATTCTTGCTTTTTATTGGGTTAGAACATGCCTGTTTCTCCCATATGAGTAACAACATTAGCACCATTACAGGTTTCATAACTCTGTTGCAGTTGCTCTAGTGTGGGGGGCTCTTTACCCTGGGACGTGGACTTAGCTGGAGCCCTTCCACTCGACACACCCAGCATCGCTTGGCTCTCGCACTTGAAAACAGTCGTCAAACTGTCACACTGGTGAACATGCAGCATAGCTTCTCTTGCATTAATTAGGTGATGTAATGTACGACATAAGAACCTCAAGCCCAGAACCATTAAGCTGCACTTAAAGTAATCAGAATATATCATTTGAAGCCATCCATCTTCCTCCATTCGGCTCTGCTCTGTGGTCAAAGGTCATATAGTTCCTGCATAGGGGTAAAGTTAAAAAATCAACGTGTGCAAATTATGCACTGATTTACAGCTTCCATTTAATCCATGAAAAGGATAAAAGCAGATAAAAGTAGGAGGTCTGAATGTCAGCTTTACATGTGCGCAGTGCTGTTACATGGAGTTGCACTGGAATCCATTTTGATGTGAAACACAGAGTGAAATGCTTATTTACTTTATTATGCAGACTAATGTTGTAACAATTACGTCTCTTACAGGGTTGCAAAAAACATGAAGCAGAATCCTGGGTTTTTGTCTGTGTGTGTGTCTGTTCCCGGTGAGTTGGGACAACATGGGGATCAAAGACCAGCTCTCCTGGGAGGGGGATTTGTTGCTGTGCTGTGGTTTGAGTGTTGGGTTTAATGTTGCAAGAGTCAACCAGGTAGCCAGAATCGGATTGTGTGTGTGTGTGTGTGTGTGTGTGTGTGTGTGTGTGTGTGTTGAGAGGCGGAGAGGGAGAGAAAATCTTGTGGATAAAAGTTAAGATGACAAAAGTTCACAAGTTCACTTTATGAACTTTTTTTTGAAAAATCACTGTTGACTTGTCTCTAACATTCTGCTGCACTGAACGGCTTACACATCCTGAAACACTCAACTTTCCATTAGAGCACCGCACTGCTTTTATGGTAGCCAGTGTATTGATGTTTTGCATTATTATTGATTGACTGTAGAAGTACAAGTAAATAATTGAATATCCACTGATGAAATTTAAAGCAGCTATAATCAATATATTATAGTAACATTGGATGACATGATTACTCTGCAGTTCCCATCTTATTGATTTGGTTTTACCTTTATTCTTGTGGTTCATTTCTTGCATTATAATTATTCATAATTATATATTATTCATAATTTCCAGTTAGATATACTGTGTATTTGCTGTTAGTGTTGCTGTCAGTTTTTTTTGTCAGTGTTTTTTTTTTTTTTTGCTAATAAATTTTAATCATGTTTTTCTTTTCTACTTATTGGATTAAACCAGCTGGGTTCTCCTCGGGATGATGTCATTTTTCTAGCTCAGCTGAATATAATATAAATAATGAATGGTGACTTTGACGCACAAAATGTTGCACAACCAGCAAAATCTTTCATTATGTGGCGACCAGTGTAGTGTTTTACAACACACAACACATGCCATAGCGACAGCAGAAATCCTGTTTCTTCATCCACCTCTACCCCCATAAGCAGGCCTCCCAGGCAGAGGCTTCGTGACAGGAAGACCAACGCTGGTTGGAGATCAGCTTCCAAGAGACGTCCTCGGGGCTCAGGACTGGGGGTTCTCAGTGGGGGTGTGCACCTGTACATGTGTCACAGGCAAACAACTCCTGTCCCTGAGTGATTTCTGGATGAACCACAGGAGGAAATTGCCTTCAGGATCCAGCAAAGTTTTTGTAGGGGTGCATCACTTTTGTGTGTGTGTGTGTGTGTGTGTGTGTGTGTGTTTGTGTGTGTTGGTGTGGGGCGTAATACAAAGTTTTCCTCTAAAAGCCAGCCTCACTGACTTTCTCTTTTTCCTCTCAGCGTCCTGACATACTCAGTAGTCCAGGCAACATTGACACCACCCAAGAGGAATGCATGAGCTGGATGGTCTTGACACACACGTACACAAAGACACACGCAAACATGAATGGCTAAGGCCAAACATGTGTGCACACAGCAGTCTCAGGAGAGAGACTGTCTGGCAGCAGCAGGTGGTTTCAAAATACTTACTGGAATCACAGACGCTCACCAAGGCCGCAGCACTGACTAACTTGCGTAAATTATGTTTGTGAAAATTCGATCGGGGTTCTAGAAGTTCTCAGAAAAGCAACAGCAATAGTCCCGGTTTAACTTTTTTAGATTTGACCCTCTGGACTTGATTCACACTCGCTTTCACACCTACGTGAAATTTTAGTCTCCGGTTAGCTAAACTTGCATGTAGGAGGAGATTGCTCTGGGTCTGTCAATGCAATAGACTGGATGTACTCAGCCTGTCACCTAATGCATGCTGGGATTGGCTCCAGCTTGAATGGTGACCCTGACCAGGATAAATTTAAAATGGATGGCAAACAGACAGACGTGATTCAGATGCACATGGCAGACATGATGACATCTGTGATGCCTGAACTGAAATCGATCCACATGCTGGATTCAAACTTGGACCACTTAATGCTGGAGGAATTTAAGCATGAATTTCACTTGGCTTTACTCAGAACTTCTTTCTCCTCCACACCTCATCCTGATGTGGAAAACTAGGTCATGGACTTCTCACCTTTTCATGTTTTTGTGGTTAATCTCTGTGATTTCTTCACATATGGTGCTTGTATTTGTACTTTGCATATGGCACTGGGCTTGTAAATGTGCTTAAGTGGGGAAAAATGCTGTTTTATAAGAGCTCCTTGTTGCCAAAATGCAACTAGCTCACTGTATTTTGACTTGCTGCCGAGGATGATGTTGCTCTTACGCAGATTTTGGATCACTTTACTGTATCTTTTCCCATTTACCAGAAAGAAATGGATAACTAACTAACCTTCAGGGTGTCCAGGCCAATCACGGAGGCACAGTGGATGCTGGAGAAGGAGTTTGTTTGGCTCTGACTTTTGCACTCCATAGATCACACATTCACAATGAGTAGACTAAAAATGGACCCAGTCAGATACAGTAGGATAAGAATCAAGCACATATTGGTGATGTTCCCGCTATGCTGTGCAGGAGCAGTGTGCAATCGCTCTCCGCGCACACCAACTCAATAGACAATGAACACAAAACAATTCAGTCTGTACCATTTTGTAGTGGGTGAGTGGATGTGATACAGCCTTAGTGCTTATTCTTGTGTCACTTATGAAAAACTTTAATTTGTGGACATTAATCATTAAATGCTGTTACTATATTATGAGTAGTAGAAATGCTCATAAAAAGTTGTCTAATTATATATTTTACAGACAAAGAATTATAGGAACTGACACTGTGTATCATGCTTGCCCTACAGCACATATTTCACTGTGCAAAATATTTTAATATGAACAAAATTTGATCTCTCAGTTCTTCCAGAGCAAGACCATCACCAGCCAAATCACTTATAATAAATGTAATCTAATGGCAATTACTGCTGTAATTTGATTCTTTTAATAAGCCATGTAACTTGTTATAATCTCAGGTTTTGGATAGGTGTGGTACTGGTGTGGCCACAGTGTGCACATCTGATGTTGCTCACATTGGTCCAAGGAATTCTCAGAGAGTTGGTTTGTATGCACAGACACATGAAAAATTGGGGGAATACTGTATACTGGTACCTGAACGAACATAGATATAGACATAGAGAGAAAGTTTTCTGCCATCCTACAAAAGTACAGTACGTCTGATTCTAAAAAATCCAAACCTCTCAGTTTTCCTTTGCATATCCTCAGTCTGTCCCTCCTTTAAAAATAGACCCGACCAAGTTTGGCCTTTCAGCTGTCACCCCCACTGCAGTAGGCATTACCCTCTTCCAGTCAATGAGCAGAGAGAGACAGGTGTGTGGCAATACCACACTCTAGTTGCCACTTGTACCAGCCAATGCAGGGTGGCGGCTAGATTTGGCATTGAATCATTGTCACTATCATTTATAAGGACCGGGTTCCAGGATCAAAGCATTGCCTGCGTGATTGAACCTAAGCCCAGCTGTAAGAGGAGAAAGTGTGCATGCCTGGCACGCGTCGTCCAGGCTATCCTGAAGCTGTACTGTCTCTGCTTACTGCTGTCAGAATCAATCCACCTGGATGCAATATCACACCAGATTTTAAAACAAGCTTCTGAAATACCAGCCACTGATCCGCAGAGATGTTTGAGGCGTGTGGAGCAAAGATAATTTAATGGTGCGTCAATGTGAAACAGTCATGGGCTGTTTTTTTTTCTTTTTATAAGATGACTCACAGAGGAGTTTTGCTGACCCCGAGTCCAGCGCCCCTCCTCTCGATCACCCACACATTGTTGCCATTACAATCATTACACAGAGGGAAAACATGAGGGAAATGGGTGTGACTGATGCTCTTTATTACGCATGCATGGCCCCTAGATCCACCTCTGTGACGGGGGATTTGCGATGATGGATGACCCACTTCCATCCAGGGGTCAGAACGGGGTTTGGTTGGTGGCTGAGCTGTGTAACCCGTCTAAACAGAGTGATCCATGAGTGACTTGGAGGATTAGAATGCCTTCCTGAATGTGTTCGCCTGCAGAGTGCAACAGCTGAGCTTGCTGTATTGGTCAAGCATGTGTGTGTTTGCACCTGTCATTGAGAACAGGATGCAGCATGAGTGGAGTGCTGTCTGCTGAAAATTAGTGCAGGAAGCAGTTTGCCTTGTATCCTCGTTGAAACCTCATAAATGCATAGTGGTCCTTCAAATACTAACTCAGTCCATTAGCCTTGGTATGGGGCATCAATAAGTTCTTTAAATTGTCTAGGAATCATTGGTATTGCATTAATGCATCTGGCACGGCTACTTCTGCGTGATGCTGAAACATAGTTTTAAGATGAGAACTTATTTTAGTAGTGTAGCAGAGTCGTAGTGACATCACCCAGAGGTTTCTGAAGAGTCGTTCAGATTGGCGGTGATAATACAGCCTAACTCCTGACCACTTAATAAAGGGGTGAATTTATAAAAAGTTACCTTCTATACAATTGTCATGACCAGGGTGAGGTTTATTTCTGCTGTGAAGATGGACATATTAACATTGGTGTCAATGGGGATTGACTCGTTTTTGAATCCAGTCTAAAGTGGCCATTTCAAGAACTGCAATTTTTAGCACTTCTTGGTTGAATCACGTTTTCTGACCGGGTTGTCGTATTTCAGTTTGTGGGTTGGTAAGCAGTCCAGATGCATGTACAGTATGTGCACACTGAAAGAGTGATTTTTTTTAAATAATATGTTCTCTTTAAATGATCTGTGGCTTAAAAAGAAATGACAAAAGTAATAAACACTGAACAAATAAGAGCAATATACAGACACATCTGAAACACATTTGAACTGTTTGAGATAATTTCTGTTCTGTCTCTCTGGAATCTGTGACTGATCATACTCAAATTAGAGAGGTTCGTGGGGTGAGGCATCATTGAGTTCAAACCAGGACTTTTTTATATATATTTATATATATATATATATATATATATATATATAGGCTCCACCTATTTTTTCACATACTCGTGCACAAAATAGACCGTCTGTTCTTTACCTTCATTTATCCAGCATTGTTGTTCTTGGTCTGAGCCGCAAAAATTCCTTGTATGTGCACACATACAGTACTTGGCTGATTCATATTTGTGTTGCGAGGTGAAAGCACTAACAAAAGGGTGCAGAAATGTTAAAATCAGGCTGGCACTGTAGTTTGGTGACAACACTGGTCTGAATTTTTTCTAGTTTCACAATGCTTTCGAAACAGTTGTGGAACAGCAGCAGCAGCCGTCGGTCAGGGAAATCCATCATCGTTGTTACCAAACATTTCAGGACATCTGGCAACAGCAGTGCAGCAAAATGAGAGCATGCAATTAAACAACCTACGCTGGAATTTCTCATTAAGACTTCCGTGCTGAGGTTTTGCGTTTGGTTATGTTTTTTTCCCAGTGACTCATTCTGTAAAAACAAATATTCCTCCTAATTTTACAACACAAAAACACAGAATATTTAAACCAAATCAAAGAGGAGAACTTAAATGCTTGCTTTACTGTATGTTCAGTTAGGATGGGATGGTGTTCTGCTCATTGTCAGCATAACTCAGTGCTGCTGCTAAACCAGCTCTTAAGTGCAAGATGTAGTTTTCGTATACCCGCAGTTTATTTGAACAGGAACTGGTTATGTTAATGCATTTAGCATTAGCATTTATTTAGGACATCCAACCAATCCATCCAAAGGAAATGTATAATTCCATTAACACTCCTTTGACAACCCCTCAAACCTGTGAGGTTATAATGAGAAACATTGATGAACAGGGTGAGAAATGTAGCGAGCACCCTGAACTATTCTGAATCAGCACCTTGACGCATTTTCACTTGTATTCCCTCCAGTGTGAAGCAAATGCTGACAAAGCAGGAGAGAAGCATGCAACTCACCCTGGCACGATGACAGAGGCATACTGCACACATACAAAATACACACACAATCAGTGTTTTCTCAAAGAAAAACAGAGTTTAACTTTAGTCCATTTTAGACAAAATAACTAAACAGAGCACCAGAGTATACTCATGCAGGACTGCAGTCAAATGTCCAATCAATTCTGGAAAACATCATTCTTAATCTGCTGCCTGTAAAATAAAAAGCTGAAGCAAGAGCCATTCCATGACCAACTATTGGCATAAAATCACTTTAAACCAAATCCCCATAGGCAAATTATTGAAGGTCTTCTGGAAAACCACAAGACTTGTTATAACCGAACCTCACAGGCGATTTATGGATTTATTGTTAGAAATGGGGGTCTGTGACAGTGATGGATGATAGTTGAACTCCTTCTCATGCTACAGTGGCTCCATCTTTCACTCATTGCTTTTGGCCATCTTGTTGCTTTGTTGTGACTGTCTGAAGATTTGCATAAATGTTGCCGTGGGTCTACAGAGGAGCTGATGCGTACACATCCTAAATGTCAGTGACATCGTGCAAGCTAATTGGTTGATCCAGTTCCTGTCAGGAGGCATGAGATTCAGGTCTATCCTGACTTTTCAGAAGATAACAAGAAGTCATTTATCCTGCAGGGCTTCTGTCATTCCCATGGTAACGGCTCCTATAGCATAGGTTGCAACCTCATCACCTTTAACCTCTGACCCCTTTCAACCTTTCTTGGAGGTGAAGTTTGTAGCCCTGTCTAAATCATTGTAAGTGATCAACATATTCTCATAAAGCAGTTTGCTCATTACATCTATGCTGTCTTATGAAATAAACATTCATCTTCACTGGAAAGAGCTCGGTTGGGTTTAGGCAACAACACTAGTTAATTAGGTTTAGGAAAAGATTGTAGTTTAGCTCCAGATGTGGCTTAAATTGAGTGTGGGATTTACATAGCAAATAAGTCACTGTTGGAAAATAGCAGTTTATTGGGAGTTTATACTTCCTGTTTCTCTATGACATGGACTACATACTAATTGATTTTGTGAGAATTATATACAAATTCCAGCACATTGCTTTTTGTAGGTACAGTCATGAATGATGTATGAGAACAGACATGGACTGTACACCATCATGAGTAAAGATTTGATGAGATTAATGTAAAAGAATATCCAATCATTTTTGTGTTCTGCCAATATGTCTAACGTGGCAAATTAGGGACTCATTTTCATAGCTGGCAAGAAGAAAACAAAAGTCACGTTTGTAATAGACACCAAACAAATCTGGCAACGCAGCATTCTAACTCTTATCGAAATCCCAGAAGAGGGTAGCAGTCTGTCTGTGAGTACAGGATGGCACTCATTTGGCACATTAATTAGAGACGGCAGATTTTTAATTGGATGCAGCTTTTTGTTTCATCTCACAAAGCTCCCATTGTGCTGTCTCTTTACTCTCATCCTCAGTGGTCTCATCTGGTCTATCAGAGCTCCAGGCTGTGCATGAAGCCAGAGGGCAGTGGCTAATGGCTCAATAATGTGTGGATTGTTGTGGGGAATGCAGTGATCACTCTCTGGCTCAGATAGGAGCTTTGTGATGGGGGTGGGTGGGGGTGAGCCCTGATCCTGTTCCATTTCCTTGAGCAGACATCATCAGGTTATTGAGTGAGAGTTTTCTGTTTTCTCACTCTGGACCTGGTGATTGTTATCTTTCCCATTAGCAAGACATGCTAATCTTTGTCTCTGTATGTATAATACATACACAATAACATTGGTCCATGTCTAATGCTCCATCCTGAACATCACTCATGAAGGAAGGTCAGGATAAGAGTGTGGGATTGAAGTTTAGAAGACTGCTGAGTAAGTGGTTTCCTTTACACCCTGAAGCTTTATCTCCCCTCCTGTGTTTATCCTCCAATTCTCCCTCGCACAAGACCAATCAAAGCTCTGACTGTAATCTTCAAAGGTCATAAACATGTGAGACTTTCCTCCGTGGGGCTCGCACAGGCATTTCTTCAAAGGTTTTTAAATGCAGTAGGTGTGTGTATGTGTGTGTATTAGAGAGAGAGAGAGAGAGAGAGAGAGAGACTGAGGTGCTGATATTTCCTCTCAAGACTTGACCTCACACAATGACCACCAGTCGCATGTAATGACTTCACCCCTCTGCACTCCTGCTGGGAAAAGGCACATTACAGTAACTTGGACAACAAAGTGTTTCTGGGCCTGCAGGTGGGAGCTGCACACCTACATCTGACTCCTTTGAAAATATTTTGCCAGGCAGTAAAAGAGAGAGGGAAGGGAGGGGAAGAGAAAAAGAGACGAGCTGGACTTCCCCTAACTCCATGACACCCTGATCCATGTGATCCCTCTACTTATAAGCACGCTTGACTCACAGTGTAGCACACTCATAGCACATTTTGGAGAATCCCATGATACACATTAACTAATAACTCTAAATCACATTTCCAAAGGTATGTCTAAGGGGGGATAAAAGTGCTCCTCTGTGACTCTGTGACCCGGGTGGTCATGAGTTATGGTTTAGCACAACTCTCCTCTCAAGCATTGGACATTGAGCTGCTTTTAAAACAGAGCTGGTATTCTTATCTGAATTGTTTAGAGGGACTTGTGGAATGACCAGATTTATTATGATGTAATTTTGTTCACATGTCTAAATCCTTATGGGACTAGTAATTTGTAAGAGTCGTCTGTGATCTTAATATTGTGTCCATAATTTGTCAAGTAAAAATTCCACCCCAAATTTCTTACCATGTTTCGCCAAATACTGAGCTCACGCACATCTTTCCTGCATCTTCTTTCTGCCTCTTTCCCTGCAAGAAAAATGTGGTCTGTTATAAATGAAAGTTTTGACAGCATTTTGGGTAAAAAATCAGGAGGTCCATCAATCATTTGGATTGGCCTGGAGCAAGAGGCATTATTGTGCGTATATAACATTTATAGTATAGCCTATTACAAAGTATAATATTTTAAATATGGGTGGATGTTATGCAGAGCCTTGCCATCATGTCTGCGGGAATTGTCAGATAATTGGACTAAAATACAGACCTCACTTATCCCATAATTACAGCTGCTATGTGGAGTATTCATTAAGGCCACAAATTTGGGAAATTAACACAGTTCCAGTATATATTTGTCAGAGATGGCTCTGGCTCAGACCTCAGACATCCAGAAATTGTAAATTCAAGCCAGCAGTGCTGTTTACCCTCTTTGCACTGACATTACATCCAAACACCATTTGCTTCCAGCTTGGAGAACAGGAGAGGAATTGAGGAGGAGAAACTGGTGGAAGTAACAGAAGACACCATGTCTTCATTTAATCCTCAGACCGCTGTGAATATTTGCTACACAGCAGGTTAAAGCTGAGGATATTTTCCCAGAGTGTGAATGTGAGAGTTAGATGTGATGTGAAGTGTGACTCCACAGAGATGCGTTGGGAAATAGCAGAGCAGGGTTTTTGTTTCTCTGTGAATTTTGTAAAAAGTGGGCCTTGTGGGGAAAACAGCCAAACAAAGAAGTCTTGGCACACTCAGTGAAGCAATCATTTTGTGAGAGTAGTCCTAAATAACACTCCTCCTCCTCCAGGGAAAAGGGTCTAGCTGCAGAGGTCCAGGCTTTGGCTCACCTCCTCCATCGTACCCTTTCAACCTGGTCTCATGAAATATTCGTACAAATCACTACGAAAAATATTGCACTAAAAATTCGTACATAACCCATGTAATTCGGACATCATGTGACGTTCGATGCAGGCTGCTCGAAAACATGTCGGACATTCCTTACATTCTCAGCGGACATTCATGACGTTTTCAGTGGTGTAGTTTATGAGTTCGGGTGCGTTTTGATCACATTTCTAGCAGGAAATATGCATTTTATTTCCATAAGCCTAACCCTGTAATCCTATCCCTAAACCTAACCATCAATGGAAGTTTTGTTGGGCTTATTTCAATGCGTATTGTAATGTTACGGTTCCAGCTGACAGTGAAAGGAATGTCCGGCATTTTTAAGGCTGTTGCTTCTGGGTTCTCTTTGGGGCTCGCGCATGCGCTGATCGGTCATGTTGCCGGTCATTCATAAGATATGCATATGCAAGAAAAATGACATTTTCTTGTACTTCTTGTGGTTCTTTGTGTTTAAAAGGAAAACTGTTCTCAACCCCCCCTCCTGATATACAGTATTTGTTTTGGGTTCATGATAAGGGTCATCTTTTGTTTTTTGTTTCAGCTATTTATTTTAATTTATGTCAAAATGGAAATAACATTTTATTTCTGAAAATTACAGTATTATCACATGTGGCCTGACCAACTTCAATAAATGGACCTTTGAATCATTGAAAAAAAAACCTTTGTGGCTCTTTAAAACCCCTGTTCTATGCTAAAGTAAATATGAGGCCACATCAGCTGATTAGCTTAGTTTAAACCAAATATTGAAAATTTCTTGCCCAACTTTGTCCAAAGGTGAAAAAAAATCCACCTACCAGTGCTTCTATGGCTCGCTAATGAGCACTTTATGTGTCATTCTTTAAGTAAACAAAAACAGGAGTGTAAAAAAATTTTCCCTCTATGCTAACTTAAGCTGACCAGCTTATATAAGTGACACCAGCTTGTAAATCACATCTGTTCATGTTCTGTGACAATAAGCAAAATGGAAGGAATTTCTTATTCTTAAACAGCTACAGTGCTTTCTCAGCATGCTCCAAAAATGTAATTGAGTCAAACGTGAGCTCCTCCAATGGTCGTAATATAATAATATAATTCAGTGTGTTATGGTCATGTTTGGCAAGGAATAGACAAGCTAAGTTTAACCAGCAGCAGGTGGTCTTCTCATTGAGAGGAGCTGGTGGTTTGATTACGAAACTGCTAATTCAAGACAAGGGCCAAGTTGCATTTAGACTTGAGCAAGACAGCAATGGCTGCCAGAATAGTTATGGGCATCCAAAGAATTTGAAGCTACAGTGTACATACTATAGGATAGTAGGCATGGAGTCAGGAACTGCAGTGGCATGGAGACTGTTTGCCATCAGTTATTTCTGACTGGGTCACGGTGCTTTTATCAGGTCATCCAAGACACAGTACTGGAGCTGTTGGAATGGTTTGAAAATGTGTGTGTGTGTGTGTGTGCGTGTGTGTGTGTGTGTGTGTGTGTGTGTGTGTGTGTGATGGACTTACCATGTCACAGTAAGCCTTTCCAAACTCATCCCCCTCAAACATGCATTTCTCTTACTTAATGTTTGCATGTGTGAGTGTGTAGAAGTGTGCATGTGTGGATGTGAACCTGAAATGATGGAAAAAATGTGGCAAACGATGGCCTAAATAACAACATACACACACACACACTTCTACACACTCACAGGAGGAGGAGGAGTGAAGAATCTGGGACCAGAGGAACAACTGGTGATTCAGCAGCAGCATGAAATCTGTAGCTGAAAAGACTTTTCTTAAATAACTAAGGAGTGAAGGATAACATACACACAAACAATACTAAATAAAATGTAATTTTATTTTATTGTTCAAGAAATAAAAATATCAGGAATTGTTACAAAATGGGGTTCAATTTAGAATAGAATAGAATAGAATAGTTTTTTTATTCATCCCCCTTGGGGGGAAATTTACCTGCCACAGCAACAAAGACAAAAACACAGACACAATAGTAATAATAATAAAATAGAATAGAATAGAATAAAAATATTTACATATTTACAATGAACTAAAATACAATGGAAAAATATATAGATATATATACTTGTACAGATGAAACTGTTTAAAACACAATTATTATTGTGGCAGTGCAATTTTCAATTTTTTTGTGCAAAGTGGTAGTGTGATGACAATGACAATAACAATGACAGTGATGGAGATGGAGATGAGTCCAGATTGTGTTTACATCAGCCAGTGATGCTGATGTTGTAAAGTTTTATTGCTGATGGTATGAATGACCTGCGGTAGCGCTCCTTCTTGCAGGGTGGAAGTCTCAGTCTGCAGCTGAAGGAGCTGCTTAAAGCCTCCACAGTCCCATGTAGAGGGTGAGAGGGGTTGTCCATGATGGAGGTGAGCTTAGCTAACATCCTCCTCTCACCCACCTCCTCTATGGAGTCCAGGGAGCAGTCCAGGACAGAGCTGGCCCTCCTGACCAGCCTGTTCAGTCTCTTCCTGTCTCTCTCTGTGCTCCCTGCTCCCCAGCAGACCACTGCATAAAAGACTGCAGACGCTACCACAGTGTCATAAAAGGTCCTCAGCAGAGTCCTGCAAACTCCAAAGGACCTCAGTCTCCTCAGCAGGTGGAGACGACTTTGGCCCTTCTTGTACAGGACATCTGTGTTGTGAGTCCAGTCCAGTTTATTGTTGAGGTGAACACCCAGGTACCTATAGCTCTCCACCATTTCTATGTCCAGGCCCTGGATGTTCACTGGTGCTGTCTGGGGTGTCTTCCTCCTGCGGAAGTCAATGACCATCTCCTTGGTCTTACTGGCGTTGAGCTGAAGGTGGTTATGCTCACACCAGTCGACAAAGCCAGTGATGACGGTCCTGTACTCCCGATCGTCCCCTCAGACACACATCCAACAATAGCTGTGTCGCCGGAGAACTTCTGGAGGTGACAGCTCCCAGAGTTGTATCTGAAGTCCGATGTGTACAGGGTGAAGAGAAAGGGGAGAGCACTGTCCCCTGTGGGGCCCCCGTGCTGCAGACTACCATGTCCGACACACAGTTCTGAAGCCTCACGTACTGTGGTCTGTTGGTGAGGTAGTCTATGGTCCATGCAGCCAGGTGACAGTCTACTCCCACACTTTCAAGCTTCCCCCTGAGCAGAGAAGGCTGGATCGTGTTGAAAGCACTGGAGAAATCAAAGAACATGATCCTCACAGTGCTGCCAGTGTTCTCCAGGTGAGTCAGTGATCTGTGCAGCAGGTAGATTACTGCATCATCCACTCCGATGTTTGGTTGGTAGGCAAACTGCAGCGGGTCCAGATGTGAGCTCACCATGGGGCGGAGGTTTCTCAACACGATCCTTTCCAGGGTCTTCATCAGATGAGAAGTGAGGACCACAGGCTTGAAGTGGTTGGGCTCCCTGGGGTGCGTCGTCTTTGGGACAGGAACCACACAGGAATTTGTCACAGCAAACTTTGTTTATACCAATTCAAGAATGAGAAATTACATGACCAATCAAAAGACATCGCAAACATCAACATCTAGGTGAGAAGATTGACACTACTAGCAATTAGCTTAGCATAAAAAGTGGCAAAAGAAGGAAACAGTGAGGTGCCGTCCACAACAACAGAATTCTGTGAACTGGACACACCGACGCGTACTGACGACTCTGGCAGAGACCCACAACAGTATTTTCTGACAAAGGGTTCCAGAGTGGGAAGATGTGCTAATGCCATTTCGGAGTTGCATTGTGTAGCCTGCTCGGCGCTGTTGCTAATGATGACGTAACATCATCACGTGACCAGAAGTAGTAGTAAACAAGGACTTCGTGTGCATGCTCATTGCATTCTTTCGTTCTTTTTCGTGGGTCTCTTCACCTGTCAGCGTGGCATATGTACTACATCCTTGTCACTCGTTGTCACTTATCACGTTGTCATGTAGACGGAACTACTTCCGGCAACGTTGCGATAAGCGTTGTTGTATGAATGGAGCCTGAATCTGGCTCTGTCAGAAGGTAACAGGTAACTTGTCAGTGCCTCTAAAGCTCAATTACACACATAGGAAGTTGCTGTTTTTTTTTCTATTCCCGTGCAGTGTGAAAGGGTTGTCTCAGCATTTTGACCAGGGTATGACCGGCCAATTGACCTGCAGTGTAAAAAGTGTCCTGTGTCATTCTGCAAAATTACCCAATGATGGGCAGCCTGCCAGGCTGTCATTGTGGATCTCCAGGGCTGCAGAGCTTCTCACTCTGATTTCAAAACAGAGCAAAGTGTTGGTCCACTCCCTGAAGATCAGTCTTCCTGTTGATCTCTCCGAGACCAATCTCTGAAGGGCAGAGATTTTTTTTTATCAAACAAATCAAATGTGTAGCCACAGGATCATTAATGGAAGCGCATATGTGAATTAGACTTATGTCATTCTCGGGAAATCTCACTGATTGGGTAATCCTGAGGTGAACTGCGCATGCATGACCATGTTTTTATACAGTTTGTATAGCGATCTGGCACACCTTTTTTTATCAATCATGGCAGTGTACTGGCGAGATTGCGAGGTGCGTGAGCTGCTCAACATCCATGGAGATGACGTATGAGACAGAAGAAAAAAAACTTGCAGCAGCTCTCACAGCAGGAGGTCGGACCCGTAACTGCTGGCAGTGTGAAAGTGCTCTAATGCCAAACCAAGAGGGGTTGACTTGGGTTAGAAAATCCCACGTCAACCAATTAATTTAAGTGTGAAAGCACTATATGTTTACAAACAAGATGTAAAGTATTATCTGTTTGACTTAACCAGGCTAGCTGCTTCTCTTTTTTCCAGTTTTAATGTAAGCTGAGCTAAATGATTGCTGACTCCTACTTCATAGAGAAACTAGACAGCACAATTCCCAAGCTGACAAACTCACAGGTGTGTTTCTCTTTAATGTGGCTTCTGAGGTGCAGAGCTGGACATTCAGTGCAACCAGATGTGGAAAGCTGACTGAAATACAGTATGTAATAACTTTCTTCAAACACAAACCATCCATCCATTTTCTACCGCATATCCTCGCATAGGGTGGGGTTGGAGCCTATCCCACCTGTCTTAGGGCGAGAGGCAGGGCACATACTGGACACGTTGCAAGTTCTTTGCAGGGCACATAGAGACAGACAACTATTCACACCTACAGGCAATTTAGATTAGGCAATTAACCTATTGCCCATGCATGTTTTTGGATGGTGGGAGGACGCCGGAGCACCCGGAGAGAACCCACACAGACACGTGGAGAACATGCAAACTCCACACAGAAAGGCCCTGGGCCGGGAATCGAACCCGGTATCTTCTTGCTGTGAGGCGACAGTGCTAACCACTGCACCACCGTGCCGCCCTTCAAACACAAACCATTCATTCTTTTTGTATAGCTTCTTTTATTTCTGTTGACTCACATACACAGACACAAAAAACATAGACTGTATATGGGAAGTGGATGTAGTCACATCACTATTGGGTGATGTGGTGACATCACCAAATGGTTTTATAGCCTCAACATCTTGTTTGTCCCATCTTGATCTTTATCTGCTACAATCTTGTTTTTGGCCAATGCAATCTTAGTTTTTGGCCACTGCCATTTTGTTTTTTTGTAACCAAAAGTGACACAAGAGGGTGGCGCTAAGTACAACTGAACACTGATTAAGACTTTTTCAGGCTTTATGTTTTTGCTTTATGTTGTATCTGACTATATGGGACCATGAGTTACTAAGAGAACATTAACTCTTTGAGTGCCAGCCGTTTTTTAAAATCGAAAGTGCCTTGTGCCAGCGTTTTGTGCCAATTTTCAGTCATATTTCTAGACCCACAGAATAATTTGTACCATGTGTCTGAAAACACAGAGTAGCTCAAATGAAAGAAGAGATGCGCTATTTCATCATGAAAAAAAAAGTTTGTTTTTGTCTTCCGTTCTTGTTTTATCTGGAGGAGAGTAGAGGCCACTTTCACCAAAATCACCACTTTCTTTCCAGAATCCATTTGTTTTGCTCTCTAAATGAATCTAAATCATCTCCACTTCCTGTGTTGATCTCCGTGGCACATATTAACCCTTTGTGTCCTGGCCACAGATCACAGAAGCCCTGAAATAACACACGGGCTGAGGAAGACCGTGATCAGCGACCCGCTTTAAAAAAAAAACAAAAAAAAAACTTGACGGCGTAACTCCTCAATGGCACTCAAAGAGTTAAACTTTGAAATTAGAGAGAGATTAAGACCATATAATCTCATGTTTACAATGTTTCCTTGATAAATCAAGTGAGAACTACAGTCATTTTCTTACAGACTTCAATACTATCAGATTCTTTTAGCAACCGGAGGAGTCGCCCCCTGCTGGCTATTAGAAAGAATGCTTGTTTAAGGCTCTTCTGTATTGGCTTCACTTTTCCTGGAGGTTGCTGCTTGACAAAAAACAAAACCTCTTCATTTAACACACGTACTTCATATGAAGTTTTCTGTTATGCAGGAGAGATTTTCCATAGCTTGCTTGTGTTCCTACATTGTTTCTATGGATTCACAACAGCACATGATTGATGTGTGTAACTGCGTGATGTCACCTAAACACAGAGTCGGAAAGTCAACTCGGAAAGTCACTCTGTGACAAAGGGGAATATGAGGAAGCCAGCAGAGAGTCCTTACATGGGATGACATGGATGCTGGTCATCATCACAAGCTGTAAATGTTAAGAGCATGGCTTTTTGTGTGTGTGTGTGTGTGTGTGTGTGTGTGTGTGTGTGTGTGTGTGTGGTACTGCAGCCTATTTCACTGAATAGATGTAATCAGTGCCAATTTTATTTATTTTTAGTGCTTTAGACACAGTGATCCCAGGTCTCCGATTACCTTTCTCAACCCGCCTACACCCAGAATGGCATCACCACCCACCACCCCGACAGCTCATATAACGGCACCATTTGCTCTTACAGTCTCTCAAATTCAGTCAAGCTTATAAAACACTGTCCACAGCAATTCAGACCATTGAGTGCTTTGGGAATTACACATGATTTGGTAACTGGCCACTTTTACTTTCTTTCTGAGGCTCAGGAGGCTCTGGTTAACAGTGTCATCCTGTCTTTCTCAGTAAGAGATGTTTTCCTCACCGTTGCTCTGCTTTTAATTCTTTTGGGACAAGTCTAAGACAAGCATGAGATCAGTTAACATAAGACAGAAAGAGTCATGTCAAAGAAAGACAAATAATAAGTTTGTACTGCATAAGCAAAAGGCAATTCCAGATTTAAATGTTTTCATTTCTATGAATACTGATCATCAAAATGTCACAGCATTTTATTTTGAAAGTTGTATTAAAAGTGTTTAACTCTAGTCAGTGAACTTTTATGAAGGGAGAAAAACTATGTTTCTTTCAAAATTTATGAAGGACAGGGTGATATATACAGCACATCATCTAGTGTCAGGACAATCTTAAAAAATACACTTCCCATGATGCAACTCATGCAACAGCTTGGTAAATGTCATTTTGCAACCAAAGTCCAGATAACCCTCAAGACATCACTAAGTGACCACAGTAACATGTATTGATTAATTGATTGTATTTCCCCCATCACCATAGCAACAGAGGGAAATCTGCTTGTGGGAGCCTTGATCAATCAATATCGACAGTATTCCTACACATTACAGACATTTCCAGCATCAAGTTTCTGGAATCTGATGATATTACTGACCATTTTTGACTTTGATATCCCTCCCCTATGATAGAGATGTTGAATGATTTTATGCAAATTTTGCATCTATCTTTTTTCCCCATGGGGAATCCTTAGGATGACGCGCCACTGTCAAATATCTTCCACTTGGGGTAGAACCTTTTTTGCAGGTTGAGGCGTAGAGCCAACGCCTTTCAATCGTTGCTTTCAGTGACATGAAGCTCGCTCTGGCCCCAGCTATGTTCATACTTTGGCTCTATCACACAGTGGTAAACACTACAAAAAATTAATAGGGGCAATAGGAAATACAATTATCTTTTATTTTTATTTTTTACATACTTTCAGACCTGGAAATAACCAAAATCAAATTCAGTATTTTTCCATACTGCAAAGAAACCCTGTGGAGATATGGTAATTAAGTTCAAACCACATATACAGTGGGATATTTGTGTGATTTTAAACAGCTGTCTGTGCAGATCACGCTTCACTAAACATGACAAAAATAGATTTGAAGCATGAAAATGCAGGGGGTCTCTGTGAGAGTAATGATGGTTCATAAGGGGGTCAAGGAGAAGTGTTTCTGTAATATATAGCCCGCACCCCCCTCTGGCTCCTCTAACTGTGCTGATACATTTAATAAAATGAGGCATATTTGTTCTGTGGGAGTGACAGATGTCAAAAGCGCTTCTAAAGTTTTGGGACATATGACATATAGAAAGGAACTTATTTTCAACACATAGCAAGCACACAACACAGAAAATGGGCAGTATCACAATTATCTGAAAAATCTTGTTCTACACAATGCATCAGAAGATGAATCGTTCACATTGATACGTCATATCTTATTAAACCTTTACATATATACATATCCATATCCACATCAAATGTTATGTAAGTAGATTAGTAGTAATTGGGAACCTCAATTAATGCGCTTTGTGATCTTGTGAAGAGGTTCAGCCATTTTTCTGGCTACAAAGTCAACAACAGTAAAAGTGCCTTATCATTATTGAATAAAGAGGAGAGAGAGTCTCCCCCAATCCATACACAATTTGCCACTGCCCCAAAAGGTTTTACATACTTGGGAATTAAGATAAGCCCTGATATCAAAAATATTATACCAATCAATTATGACCCGGTGCTGAAAGAAGTAGGAGAATCACTGGACAAATGGAACTCAATGCCTATTTCTATGATAGGATGAATCAATATCATTAAAATGTCTATCCTGCCTAAATTTTTATATCTCTTTCAGTCAATCCAACTCCCCCTACCGACTTCTTTTTTCTCCACTCTTAAGAAAAAATTTTCTAGCTTTATATGGAACAACAAGCGCCCTAGACTACGGCTTTCCCTTCTATACTTACCATATGAGCGTGGAGGACTTAAATTGCCTGATATGAAACTTTATTATTGGGCCACCCAACTTCGTGCTGCTTCGTATTATTTTCTACCCACAGAGATTCCAGCTTGGATTAAAATAGAAAAAAATCCGTTAGAACTTCCATTACACCTGTACCTTTATTCCGCACAAGTTAAGACACAAACAAAATGTACACATAATCCATTCCTCAGAAACACAATATTAGTTTGACATGAAGCCCATTATTTCTTAAATGAAACTCCTAAACTTTCATGTTTCGCACCTATTTGGGGAAATGATAACTTCAAACCAGGGAGACATGATATGGGATTTAAGCACTGGATGGAAAAAGGGCTAAGCAAAATAAAAGACCTGTACAATGAAGGGAATCTGATGTCTTTTCAACAATTAATTAATAAATATGCCCTTCCCAGGAAGCACTTTTTTAAGTACCTACAAATTAGGAGCTTTATATATTCCCAAATCAAAACTACTACACAACCTGCACTATCTACAATTGAATAATTTGTGCTTAATCATTTATGTGGTAGAGGTCAGCTGTCCAAGTTTTATGATATATTATTATCAGGCTCCAAGGAAAACTCTAGTTCATATCTATCTGCTTGGAAAAACGATCTTCAACTAGATATCTTTGTAGAAGAATGGGAAAAGACATGCTTACAAGCCCAAACTCAAACTATAAGTACCAGATGCAAACTGTTACAGTATAAGTGGTTACTCAGGACTTATATCACTCCAGTTAAGCTACACCACTTCAATCCTGATATTCCTGATACTTGCATTATCATTGTATGTGGGAATGCAAAAAGCTCCAGACATTCTGGAAGGAGGTCCTAGAACTTATTTCTAAACTAACCGGAGGTGTTGTCCCCATGGAAGCTAAAATATGCCTATTACACATATACCCTGGAAATTTTTCAACATCTGTGAGGAAACGCAAACTGATAAATTTCTGCCTTTTGCAAGCCAAACGTGTAATCGCTTTAAATTGGAAAGAAACTCAAAGACCCAACTCAAGACAGTGGACTAGAGAGATGCCTAGCAGTCTGGCATTAGAGAAATTTTATGAAATGTGGACACCTTATTTCTGTTTTATGAATAACATGACGGCGGCACTGTCGCCTCACAGCAAGAAGGTACCGGGTTCGAATCCCGGGCCCGGGGCCTTTCTGTGTGGAGTTTGCATGTTCTCCCCGTGTCTGCGTGGGTTCTCTCCGGGTACTCCGGCTTCCTCCCACCATCCAAATTAGGGGATTAGGTTAATTGGCTAATTTAAATTGACCGTAGGTGTGAATGTGAGTGTGAGTGGTTGTCTGTCTCTATGTGCCCTGCGATGAGGTGGCGACTTGTCCAGGGTGTACCTAAGACAGCTGGGATAGGCTCCAGCCCCCCCGCGACCCTATGAGGATAAGCGGTAGATAATGGATGGATGGAATAACATGACTGGGGAATTAAACAGGGATGGGACCTACAATTACAGCTGTAGCTTAGCTGTAGCTCTATGGTTGAAAAAAAAAGAGAAGAGAATAATAACTTTTTTTTTAATTTATTTACTTATTTATTTTTGCTTTTCAAAAAACATTTGTTTACAACGTATTTTTCGTGTATACATGCATGAATGTACGCGTGTGGGGTGTATGCACCATCAATATTATATTATTATTATTATTACATTATTATTAATAATTTGCTATAATTCATCTATTCTTTGTCTTCCGAGAATGTTGTTGTTAAGGAGGGGGGTGTTAGTTGTCGAAAATATTTGTCTGTTTGTTGTCTATATAGTATCAATATAAATATAAAATCAATAAACAGAGTGTTGAAAAAAAAAATGTTATGTAAGTGCAAAGTTGTTGCTCTGTGTTGTGTCACTGCTGGTTAAGGCTTTGTGTGACACCCGGCTCTGGGCTTTAGCTGCTCTGTGAGTGTGCTGCCCACAGGAAGTTCCCACTGCTCTGGCTATCAGGGCGGAAAATGAGTGTTTGTCACCCACTTTAGTCACAACTCTCTCTCTCTCTCTCTCTCTCCGTCTGTCTGTCTCTCTCTCTTTGTCTGTGTGTGTCTCTCTCTCTCTTTGCCACACACACACACAGTTATACACACATCATAGATCACTGCTTCACGTCCCTTTTCCCACAGCAGCAGATCAGACTGTGAATGTAACCAACTGGAATCTAACTGGTTAACTGGGGCTGTGCTGCCGAATTATTTCAGATGTAGTTTCAGGAATTTTAGGCTCAACTAGCCACATTTTTCATGAGAAAGTTTGTCTTACGGTCAATTTGATATTTAGATTAATGGGTTACTGACTTTAATCCACACAGACTTGACTTAACATATGTTGTTGATGCACCTGATACACCTGCAAATATTTGTCCATAGAGCACATGTTTGAACATGAACAGTTTGACAGTTTACTAGCCAAATGAAGTATTTTTCTAAAGCAGTGATGCCTCATTTATAGTGGTGTGTCCATGGCTCTGCATTCCGACCTCCATGAAGACTACATTTGTGAGCCCAGTGGGTGTGAGGAGCACTTGCTCAATAGAAGTTGAGTAGGTTTACGAGCTTAATTTTATTTCTCAAACTTTCTCTTTGTTTGATCACACAGAGAATTAATGAGTTTTGAAAAGGGTTAGTGTGAGTATCGTGTGTGAAGTCGGTCGGAGTTAAGAGGTGAAAGGTGGCTTGAATCACATGAAGTTTAAGTGGGCCAAGAAGTTGAGAACCATGGGAACGACATGAAAAGCCATGTCATGGTTCAAACCTGGCACAGCTACAGTACCATCCGAGACTAAGCAGGGCAATCTGCAGGATGCACTGTGGAACTGATTAGAGCTGGCAGCATTTAAAGTACAGCAGGGAGACAAAGATCTGCTTTAGTTTACACAGAAATGAGCTGTGTCCTCACATGTGCGTGGGAGTGTCGCACTACTTTTGTGCTTACATTGCCGATTTTGTAATCTGGTATCCATTCACAAGGTTTAAACATCACTGTTTTTGCTCTTATTGTTTCCTGTCAATCCATGCATGCATTATTTAAATTGGATTAATCTGCTGTCTTAAAAAACAATGCTTTATTTTCTCATGGCACTTTCACAGAATGGCAACACACAAAGCTGCCCAAAGCTCTCATGGGGGTCCTCTTGATACAAATGCTTCGGGTTTCATCCTTGTTTTTGCCAGTTGCTTCAATGACTTTTCAAATATTTACTCATGAGTGTGATTATTGTCCCCTGCAGGCTCATGTGGGTCATGGGAGACTGGGAATGGGACTGGTTCCAGTGTGATCACTGTGGAGCAGACTTTGATCAGGAAGCAATGATGCAGCCCAAAGCTACAGAAACTGTTGGCATGACGCAGCCACCAATGTTTACCCCACATAAACTACTGCAACAAAACAGCATGCAGAGTAAATAAATAAATCAATAAAAATGGCTAATGTATATTTTTATTTGGATGGTCCACTGACACTCAGCTTAATGACTATGATTTTTCACTAAAATATTGTCTTACTTTCAGGTGAACAATATGAAAAGACCACTGTTCATGTCAAAACAAAACCAGTGTAATTCCACAATCCCCAATACGAGTTCAATGCTAGGATAAAATCCCTCCATCATTTTATTACAAGTAATAAGGAAGTTAAACAGGTCATATCTGTTATTCTGTTATTCATTTTTTTCTTGTGAAAATGTTAATTGAATCTGGATTTATTCAGGTGTCTCAGCAAACACTACATCTTGCAATATTACAGCCAATCATGATATCAGAGTTTTTCTTCACCCTATAATGTTTTTTTATCAAATCAATGATAGTACTACAATTGACAAGATGTGTTAATGTTAGCTGTTAGCAGCCAGTAAGCAGCACAATGCTGCCCAGAAGCAGAACAGCTGAATTAATTAGTTCTCATCCTGCTGATTTCAACACAAATTTGTTGTTTGCGATCAAGCATTCAGGAAAAAAGTAGAATGTGTCTTCTGGAGGCCTATAGTGAGTCAGGACTGCATCACTAACATAATTTATATCATCTCTGGGACAACTAGACACTGTTGGTGTCTTGAGCCTTGACGGTACCTGCTTTACTGTAGAGCAACAAGCACTGTCATAATTTACAGAAGTATCTGAAGTATACCTTTTAAGCTAATTTGCTGTACTTTTGTTTTCTTTCAATTTACAAAATTTATCATGTTTAACATAATCCGGGACAAAATGTTTCACTTCTAAAATAACTGAGATAACGGATTGGTATACATCCATCCATCCATTTTCTACCGTTTATCCTCATAGGGTCGCGGGGGGGCTGGAGCCTATAAAGCTGTCTTAGGGCAGAAGGCAGGGTACACCCTGGACAAGTTGCCACCTCATCGCAGGGCACATAGAGACAGACAACCACTCACACTCACATTCACACCTACGGTCAATTTAAATTAGCCAATTAACCTAATTCCCATGCATGTTTTTGGATGGTGGGAGGAAGCCGGAGTACCCGGAGAGAACCCACGCAGACACGGGGAGAACATGCAAACTCCACACAGTAAGGCCCCGGGTCGGGAATCGAACCCGGTACCTTCTTGCTGTGAGGCGACAGTGTTAACCACCACACCGCCCGATTGGTATACAGTATGAGTTAATTTATTTATTTTTATCCATAATTTTCTCCGTGTTCCACAGCAGATTTGAAACACAGCTTCATCTGAAACCGACTGTCGAAACATCAGTGTCCAGGAGAGATATCATGTCAAGTCAAGTCAATTTCATTTGCATCGCCCAATATCACAAATTATGAATTTGCCTTAGATGGCTTTACAGTCTGTACAGGATATGACACCCTCTGTCCTTTACAAACAACCCTCACATTGACTAAGGAAAAACTCCCCCAAAAATCCCTTTTAACAGGGAAAAAGAAATGGAAGAAACCTCAGGAAAAGTAACAGAAGAGGGATCCCACTTCCAGGATGGACAGATGTGCAATTGATTCCATGTGTACAGAATAACAACAATCATCCATTTTCTACCTCTTATCCTCATATGGTCGTGGGGGTGCTGGAGCCTATCCCAGCTGTCTTAGGGCGAAAGGCAGGGTATACCCTGGACAAGTCTCCAGTTCATAACAGGACACATAGAGACAGACAACCACTCACACTCACATTTACACCTACAGGTAATTTAAATTAGCCAATTAACCTAATCCTCATGCATGTTTTTGGATGGTGGAAGGAAGTCGGGGTACCTGGAGAGAATCCACGCAGACATAGAGAGAACATGCAAACTCCACACTGAAAGAAAACACGCAGAGAAAAGAAATGCTCCAAATTTTGCTTTCCCAACATGAAACTAACACTATGGTGGCCCCCAGCAAAGCCCCTTCATCCATACCCCAGCAAAGGCACTCAATTTGATTTAACCCTGAACATTTACCAAACTGACAGATTAGAAGTTCATACACAGTGCTCGGGTTTCTTTCTCAACCTCAAGGGCAAAATATGGTCCTCATTTTTTATTCCCTGCAGACTTCTTGACTTCCCTTGTTGACTTATTTCATTAGGTTTTTTCTAGTGGGGATTTCATTTTATTCACATATAAAAACATGCATAGCTGTACTACAGTATTAATGGAGTGTTTTGTATAGGTTGTTAATACTTCCCCCTGGTTTAAAAAAAAACACTTAATCTGGGTGGAATAGCACTACAAACTTTTCCAAAATATTAAAAAAAACACATGATTGATGGGTGTGTAAGTCCTTGAAGACAAATGAATCCCTGAGCATTTAAATAATCACTACCCTGAAGCAATAAAACCCAATCATTGATTTATACATGCTGAAGAAAAGCAGCTTTAGCCATGTTAGGAATGTGCAACTCACACTACCATCCCAGGTAGCGCAGCCTCTGTAATGAAAAAACTTACAAGCATGCATACCGTAAAGGAAGGACACTCACAAATCACAAAGTTTAGCCCCACAGAGAGGCACAAGGCCTGTACGAGAGCTGGCAGGACTATCAGAAACATCCTGTCCTGTTACTGCTCAGCTCAACTTTCCCTGTACACACAGATGAGACCGAGACAAAAGGCTTGAAGTGATGAGTGGAGAACAAAACAGAAAGGGGCAGTGAAAGACTTGTATGACTGAAAGCAGAGCAGTGGCTTGGAGATCACCGATGAGGTGAGGCTACAGTGTCAAAATGATTTGTCCGGTTTCCATGTCCCCCATGAAACATGTTTTTTATTTTAAAAGTGTAGCACTTAGCATACAGACTGGAAACTGGGGGAAACAGCCTGATTCTAACCAGGGTAACAATATCCACCAACAGCACCTCACAAATGCTGAAGCTCACTTTATTTTAATCTGAACAAAAATTGTGTAAAAACAATAATTTTTGGTCAAAGTCACTCATCAGTATCAGTTATCAGAGAGTGCCACTTTGATGACACTTGCAGAACTTGAAATGGATTAACTTTATGTTTGAACTCTTAAAAGTGCAAAAACAAAATAAGAGGGGAAATAAAAATCTTGGAAGACTTCAGTCAATTCAGAGAATGCTGCACTGCTAGGGAAATGCCCCATGATGCCACAACACATGCCATTTCTTAAAACTAATGGGCTCACCACAGTACCAGTAACCTCTTCACATCCAGTATGCGACATGCATGCATTTATGTCCACTTGTGGGCTTGTGTTTAGATGTTTGTGCCTGTGTGTGTGTGTGCGTGTGTGTGTGTGTAGGTTTGAAACAGGAAACGGAGGTGGTTGTGTTGTAGGTTGCTTTGGATTAGTTTCATAAGTGTTCTGACTGACTTGCATAGTACCTGTGCTTGCAAGACATCATCTCTTTATATCCAAAATGTTTCCAAAAAAGACATGTGCTGTAGTGATACTGAAAATTTGTTACCCTTAGATGCTCTCATCCATCCATTTTCTACCGCTTATCCTCATAGGGTCGCGGGGGGGCTGGAGCCTATCCCAGCTGTCTTAGGGCAGAAGGCAGGGTACACCCTGGACAAGTCGCCACCTCATCGCAGGGCACATAGAGACAGACAACCATTCACACTCACATTCACACCTACGGGCAATTTAAATTAGCCCATTAACCTAATCCCCATGCATGTTTTTGGATGGTGGGAGGAAGCTGGAGTACCCGCAGAGAACCCAAGCAGACACGGGGAGAACATGCAATGTGGTGTGATTGCCTGGCACATGGGATACCATTTATCACAGTTCAAGTCATTCACAGTGTTGATAACATGATGTCGGTAAATTTTGGCTCTATTGTGCAGCCCTAAAATGCACACAAGTCTGAAAGAATCACGCTCATACAAGCAAAAAAACAGTAGAAATGAGGTTATGTAAGTAAGTGTGAACAGTTTCAAGTAAGAGATAATTGATAATACCAGTGGAATTAATTTAGCTGCAGTCTATGTTGTGTGTGAACTCCATATAGAGGCCAAGTACGGACCTACCATATCCATTTTATTGGTGAACCACAGTGCGTTAATTGAACACTTGTGCCACAAACACATTCACACTCACAAGCTCGCTGAGTAGTTGTGTTGTAAAATGAGGGAAGAATTAACAGAACTTTAACATTGATTTAATAAGGTTTATGAAATGGATTACGATTTACTTTCTGCCATGAGACAAAAAGGATAAAAGCCAGTTGAAGGAGCCATTTGCTTCATCCTCACGTATGTTACGCTGTGCATGTTTTACAGATGTTCTGGTTTATTCAACTGAACTTATCTATCTTGCACAGCACTGTAAAGAAAGCCACAGAATGGGAAACATTATTGGAAGATATTTGTCAGAGAAATGAGAGCCACATGGGATCTGGATTCAATCAGAATCAAACTCTTGTTTGTTTGTGCACCGAAAGAGACCGGATCAAAACTCCATCTGATCGATTATTAATAGACATAGTCGTATGTTCAAAGAAGGAATTTGTGTGTGTGCATTTGTGAAAGTGCTAACCTTGTTGGGACAAGGTATTGAAGTTGGCTCAGGAATGATTTCAAAATGTGGCCAAGAACATAAACAAATACTGGAGTGTTTCATGGTGTGTTTTTTGTTAAATAATTTCTCACGAAATAGACCACCACCATTACCAGAGGTGCTCTACCTCCCCCCCTTTTTTTGCCTCTTTAAGCTCACTCACTCTCATTTTGACTCTTAGTTCAGTAATGAATGCTCACATAATTCAACACAGATTGAGCAACATGACATACTTTTATTTTTTTTAAGCTTTATTTTGTGTAGCGTAGACCCAAGGGCTGTTTGTCTGACTTCACTCTATAATGACTCTGACCCAAAATGTGATTTAATTCAAAACATTCAAACAATCACTTCAGGATCTAATTCTTGAATCCCTATGCTAACGGTACAGCTGAGCTGAACTTCCAGCAGTGTGTTCACTGTCACACATAAATGCATATGATTCAGTGTTGAAGATTACGGTATGCATGTGCCAGAGCATGTAACTGTCAGAAAGTATCAGTCAATACATACTTTGATGTTAAACCCTACTGTTGTGCAATGGTTCCCAACAGAGGTATATGGGCAGAATCTATTAGTGGCCTGCTAATGTTGGTGTGCCTGTT
Source organism: Synanceia verrucosa (assembly GCA_029721515.1). Taxonomy (NCBI): domain Eukaryota; kingdom Metazoa; phylum Chordata; class Actinopteri; order Perciformes; family Synanceiidae; genus Synanceia; species Synanceia verrucosa. The sequence continues at coordinate 8,215,436 of CM056558.1, forward strand.
GCATCTCCCTGGTTTCCTCATCAGAATTATGTTTTGTTCATCAAAATAATCTTCACAACTAAACAACAAATGTTGTTGATGATTTTTGATGTTGCAGTGCTATTGCTGGAAGTAAAAAGGTAATGTTAAACATAAAGTTACCACGTATAAAGAGCAACACATCCAATAATCTTTCCCTTAACTGGTTTTCCGATGTAGTGTCAGGGCTGGAGCCTATCCCAGCTGTCACAGAAAAAAAGGCAGGGTACACCCTGGACAAGTCACCAGTTCGTCACATAGAGACAGACAACCATTCACACCTATGCACAGTTTAAATTAGCCAATTAACCTAATCTCTGTGCATGTTTTGGGATGGTGGGAGGAAGGCAGAGTAACCGGAGAGAACCCACGCAGATACGGGGAGAACACGCAAACTCCACACAGAAAGACCCCGGGCCGGGAATCGAACCATACTTTCTTACTGTGCCGCCCTCAAATCCAATCAATGCAGACTTATTTTAGGTTAATTGTAAATGGTGAAAAGTCTGTACTTGTATACTGACTTTCTAGTAAATCGCCTTTACACTACATATCACATTAATCCATTCATACTTTGTTGTACTTCCTCTTAATTTTCTGTTAAGAAAATTAAGAGGAAGTACAAAAAGGAAGTACAAAAAACACACTCACACACTGATGGTGAAAGGCCTTCATGGGAAACTACACATTCATTCACCAATGCACACACAGGATTGGGAGCTATTTGCTTTGTCACTGACCTACCCCATATTGCATACAGTATATGACTATGTAATAAATATACGTTATTTTCTTTTTAGTTCGTTGCTTCAATCCAACACAAGTGTTTATTTTGAAACTAAGCCAGCAAAGCTGACAGGTACTGAGGGGTACCAAGCACGTCACAGTTTCATGAGCAGGAAGTGAGAATGTGTTGGCAGAGCATGATCCTCCAAATACGTGCTGGCCTCCTGGTAAAGCTTCTCTTTGGCTGGCCACTCATTGTGTATTGGTGCTGACACATGGCTGTCTACACCCTTTGCACCACCACAGAGTGAGTTTAGTAAATGGGAAATTGGCCATTCTTCTCTGGAATTTGTTTGTGGTTGCTGGTCTGTACCAGATTTTATGGCAATCTCTTCTTATTGTTGAGACATTTCACTCAAAACCACAAAATATCAATCGGCTGGTGGCGCTAGAGAGAACACCAACGGATCATCAGACTGTGCATGACTCATCAATGTGTCTGTGAAAAGTATTATGGGAATCAGTCTGGGAATAGTTTTTGAGACATTTCAGTCTGAACCAAAGTGCGCCGACCAGTCAGTCTTAAAAGTGCAAAAACAAAATAAGAAGGGCAAAAATCTTGGAGGACTTCCGTCACGAGAATGCTACACTGCCAAGGAAATGCCCCACAATGTCACGATACACGCCATTTCATAAAACTAATGGGCTCACCACAGCACCAGTAACTTCTTCACATCCAGTATACAATGTGCATACATGCATGTCCGCTTGTGGGTTTGTGTTTAGATGTCTGTGTGTGTGTGTCTGTGTGTGTGTAAGTTTGAAACGGGAAACGGGGGGTTAGATCCTGTGTGAGGAGTTCACTGACCACAGACCAACCACAGAGTGAGAGGAGCTCCACCACAGCCTGCATACTGAAACAGGACCTGACCAGACACCCCAGCAGTCACCGGCATGGTGATGGATAGCGTGGCTGATGCATATACTACACAATACACAAACTTCATCAAACAATCTTCATGCACCAGCAGTTCTCATCTGGCTGGCATATTTTTTGATTATTTGCATCAAACACAGCAGTGTGCGCACTGTGACTGTTGCATTCTACTAAATGAAAGCAAAGTTTTCATAAGTGCACTCGTGCCATACAGATAAAACCAAAATTGATGTGCTACAAAGGCCAATAAGCACCTCTGCTCTCCCAGAGTGCACACAATAGACTAGAGGGGCTAATAATTCAAGGATTACTTTTTCTGTTCTATTAATCTTTAACAATAAAACATGATGAGTCATTTATTACTTTATCAGCTCCAATCATGAGGGATTGTAGGGGAGTTAGGGGGAGTGATGGAATAAAAAAAAGACAGTGATCATGAGGTGAAGGATAAGCGTGATAGTAAGTTTCCCAGGAAATGAAGATACAGGCAATAGTGGCCCATGGAGAGAGGTGGAGATGAAGGAGAAGAGGGGATTGAGAATCTGAGGAGGAGGAGGCAGGGCAAAATCAAAACCATATGTGGGCTCAATCTCCAGTATTGTTCCCAACTCAAACCAGCTGTCCGCTCTTGGCTTATCCATCAAAATAAACATTTTCTCGATGGCCACAAGCTACACTGGCCTGTTAGCCATTAAAAAAGCTGCAGCATCACACTCACTTGATTACAGCACACATCAATAAACTCATATATACATGTGAAAATGCAATCATTGCCTTGACACTCATGAGGTACACTATTTATCTGCAACGCTAGTACATATTATGGTTGTAATAATTGAGAATAATGTCGAGAGGACAGGTTTGCTGCACACTTGTTTGTTTGTTTTGCAGTGTCCTCATTTCTTTTATAACATGTTCAACCTGAGTTTACTGGCTCAAGGTTGAACCATTCTGAAGCAATCAACTTCAGGGCCCTTGAAGATGAATCACACATTCATTTTGCTCGTTGCTGGCTTCAGTACTGCCATTAAAGTTTTCATCAATTTACAAAACCTCAGCAAGTGCTTCAAAGGCTTCCTTCAGCTGAGTGCGTCTGCGTCGAGGGTCTGCATTCGGTCTGGATGTGCCAAGTAACCTGTTGCCAGTGAAGTCTACGCTTCAGAACTCGATCGCTGAGCTGTCTGCTCCATTTCTCTGCGGACAGATAAATAGGAGGAATTGAATGATGAATTCTGGAAGCTACTTTCATGTCTCCTTGCATTTCTATTTATCACTTTATTGTTTTAACAGCACACATTCGTTAACTCATACTGTTTGACAGCAGTGTGTGTGAGGTCAGAGCAGAAGTTAAATCTCAGAGAAGCAGACTTGGATGTTTGTTCTTAATGGTTTGATGACACTAAAGGCCTGGGGCCTTTCTGTGTGGAGTTTGCATGTGTTCCCCACGTCTGTGTGGGTTCTCTCCAGATACTCCAGCTTCCTCCCACCATCTAAAAACATGCATGGGGATTTGATTAATTTGCTAATTTAAATTGCTCGTAGGTGTGAATGGTTGTCTGTCTCTATGTGCCCTGCGATGAACTGGAGACTTTTCCAGGGCCTCGTCTGGCCCTGCCTTTCACTCTAATATCCCTTTTCCACCGCGGTGGTTCCACAACTGGTTTGGAGCCAGAGCCTGACTTAGCACCGGTTCTTTGTGTTTCCACAGCCTAAGCACTGGCCCCTGGTGCTTAAAACTGGAGCCAGACAAGCACCAAGTCTTTGCTAGTCCAGAGCTAAGCACCGATTATGTCGTAGGCTTGGGGCAGGGTTATTGCAACCAACAAGACCAGAGTAAATACTGTGTGGTTCGATTGCAAATGTATTGAAAGCACTCCTGGGCCGGGACACACAGAAGTTTTGCAGAAACTGTTGCATACTGAAATCCAGCACAATAGTGTCCCACCAGTACTATGATCGTGGATGTGCCTACAGGCAATAGCAGACCTCCATCTCACTGGCAGCCGCAATACAATCTGTTTTCAAACGGAGTCGCCGCTCGAAGCGATTACAACGAAGAGCCAGTAACAGTTGTATGGCCTCATATTTGTGCCACATTCTTGAGTGAACAAAGAGATTTTGAGCGAGCAAATGCAGATTAAATTTATTTTTGCATGTGCCACAATCACAGCTGAGTCTTTGTTCGCTCGAGAATGTGGCATAAATATAAAGCCATACAGTTAGTTTTGTTGGCTCTGGATTTTTTGCAAAGCCTTGCAAAAAGAAAAAAATGAAAGAAAAAATGCTGTGACGTACTAATGTTTAGCAGTGACATAATGACGTGGCTCTGACTGGACTCCTTGCTAGTGGAAAAGTGACCGGTGCTAAGTAGGAATGCAAGTTGAACCAACTAAGCACCAGCACTAGCACCAGCACCGAACTAGCACACGGTTCTTTTTGGTGGAAAGGGGATATAAGACAGCTGGGATAGGCTCCAGGCTTGAAATTTTAACCAGCATATGACATGAGAGGAATCATCAGAGTCTGCAGCGTTCATCCTCTGAAAACCATGAATAGTTTTTCAGCATGTACTGAAAATAAGAACTGGACGCACTCACTGGTTTGTGGACTTGAGTTTGAGCATTTTGGTCTTTGGGACTGTAATTTACTAAATGAGCATAATTCTGTATCGAAAATACCTGAAACTAATGATTGAGATCATATACTTGTGTTTACAATGTTTACTGAGGTAATAAATTAAGAGAGACTAGGGTCATGTTCTAGAGTTCTATTGAATCAAACTTATTTTCGCAACAAGAGAAGTTGCCCCCTGCTCTCTATTGGAAAATATGCCAAATTGTACTTTATACTCGAAAATAAAGTAAATGACTACACTAAACCATTGCCACATGTCATAGCACTGTATACATTGTAATACTGCTCAAAATGGTGGCTGCAACAGTGAGTCAGAAACTAAAAATAGGCTAATATAGCAGCCTTTACATAAAGCCTGCAATAGCACTTTATCTCACTATACATGCATGCATGCTTATACACATAGGCATGTATGCAGACTTCATTCTGGGACCAACACATCAACCACAGTCAACTGCAAACCTAAGAATATCACACGCACGTCTGACGGTACTAATAAGGGAAACATAATACACACATTTTCTGTGGTTTGCAGATGCTGCAGGGAAGAGAAGATCCTGACATTCTCAGACATCTGGCTTCCACAGATAAACTCGAGCATCCTCAGTCATAAATACGCAGTGTCATGATGCACAGCAGACATAACAGAAGACAGAGGTGAGAAAGATGAGAATAACACTGCAAACAAGAAAAGCATTCAGAAAGTACAGACATCCGCCAAGGCAGCATTCTGAGAGAGTGTATACTCCTACAAACCCACACTGCCTAAGAGTGAATGTGTTGATTTTGACGCTCCTTGAAACCCACATTTAACACTGTCACATTAATGTCATGTACTTTTTATTTATTTTGTCTGTATTTCAGATTTTGACGCATTTCAATTTGAATTTTAAAAAAGACCAAAATAGAGAATTTAATAATTCTTTTCTGGATATTTTGAGACCAGTTGCATTGCTCTAGCTCCTTCCTACATGAAGTTATGGTTAAAAACACGTTTGACCTTGGTGACCTTGACCTTTTACTGATCTTGACCGAACTGAACCTGTGACTTCTGGATTCCTATATTAGTTTATATACCAAATTAGGTAACAAATGGCTGAAAATTGTTCACCCTGGAGTGTTCAGAAATATGCAAAATCTCCCATACATTACTATGGCCTGATTTGACCTTGATGACCTTGAATCAGATCCGATCACCACCAAAAATTGGTCAGTTTTAAGTTAGGCCACTTCTGACCAATCCTGAAAATTTCGTCAAAATCCGTCCATAACTTTTTGAGTTATTTTGCAAACTAACAAACCAACAAACAAACCCTGGTGAAAACATAACCACCTTGGCGGAGGTAAATATAAGACAGGTGGGTGAAAAGGAAAATTGGGAATTAAAATATAAAAAAGATGGAGGCAAAGAATGGTATGATTAAGTTTAGGGATTACGTGTAGGTTACATAAGAGGAAGGGGAAGGACGAAGAGGACATAGAGAGGAAGGTGGTGACTCTTTTCCTCATGCAGCAGAGGAGAGTTTAGTGTTTCTGAGTGAGTCTTTTTGCCACTGTCTATTGTCCTTCTGTCCATATGTTTCCTGCCATCAAGCAGTTCTCTGTCAGACGGAGTTACACTAACAGGACTGAGACTAACCTCTGCCAACAGACAAGGTCACGCAGGCCGGACAGTTTGGGCAGTGCGTGCAGCATCCTTCCTCTTCCGACATTAGCAATCCACTTTTTCTGTTCGGAGATGAAGATGGATTGAAACACGTCCTGTGTTTATTTCTGCATGTTCTGGACTGAGGGTAAGGCCGGCTCTGTTTGACCGCTGAGCTGCTGCTGCATATCCTCTAGGAGGCTCTGTGGTGTCCTTTGCCAAGAAAAACAACACAGACTTTAGACCTGGAGAGGCCATATCCTGCTTCCTCATAGGACTAATACATATGTGTGTGTGTGTGTGTGTGTGTGTGTGTGTGTGTGTTCTTAAAATGTAGATGCACGTTTGAGTGTGTGCTTACCTTTATGTACGTGTGTGCATGTGATGGACAAAAAGAGTGCCAGTCTGCATGCATTTGTAAGGGTACAGTTTATCCCAGGTTTAGACCAGGTTAAATCTTTTCTCTTCTTTTAACTCAAGCCAGTCCAACAGTAATGACCCAGCTCAGTCTCCAGGAAAAAATATTGGCATCAAATTTTCTGCAAACTTGATGTTATGCCATCGAAATGTTTATGTGTTTGCATTAAGTCAGCATAAGTGACATAGTATATTATTACTGTCACTGAAAGTGAATTGTGCAAAAATTGTTATGTTACATTATTAGTGGGGAAATCAAACAATATATTTTTTTAAAAAATGTGATTAATCATAGAATTTCCGTAGTTACTCATGATTCATCACATTTTTTTATTGTGATAGAGAGAGATAGAGTCCTGATCCAAGTCAGCTGCCATCCATTTGGCTTTGAGTGTTTCCATCTGATTAGCTTCACTAGCATGCTAAGTTTGTAGGTAGTAGCTCAAACTTGAAGTACATTGGTGATATTTTAATTCAGTTTTACAATTAAGGGCTGCACAATTAATCAACATTTTATAAAAAAAAAAGATCTACTGCAGTTTTGACACCCCAGTATTGACAGTATGTGTGTGTTGTAGTATATGTGTTGTTTTAAATATATTGGTGCTATCAATATCTATCAATATACAGGGGTTGGACAATGAAACTGAAACGCCTGTTTTTTTTGGTTTAGGACCTCCTTTTGCGGCCAATACGGCATTAATTTGTCTTGGGAATGACAGATACAAGTCCTGCACAGTGGCCAGAGGGATTTTGAGCCATAATTCTTGCAGAATAGCAGCCAGGTCACTACGTGATGCTGGTGGAGGAAAACGTTTCCTGACTCGCTCCTCCAAAACACCCCAAAGTGGTTCAATAATATTTAGATCTGGTGACTATGCAGACCATGTTCAACTTTACTTTCATGTTCATCAAACCACTCTGTCACCAGTCTCGCTGTGTGTATTGGTGCATTATCATCCTGATACACGGCACAGCCTTCAGGATACAATGTTTGAACGATTGGGTGCACATGGTCCTCCAGAATGGTTCGGTAGCCTTGGCAGTGACGTGCCCATCTAGCACAATGCCAGGATTGCAGCCCAGACCATCGCCGATCCACCCCCATGCTTCACTCTAGGCATGCAACAGTCTGGGTGGTACGCTTCTTTGGGGCTTCTCCACACCGTAACTCCCCCAGATGTGGGAAAGACAATAAAGGTGGACTCATCAGAGTACAATACATGTTTCACATTGTCCACAGCCCAAGATTTTCACTGCTGGCACCATTGAAACCAACGTTGGGCAATGGCACGAGTGACCAAAGGTTTGGCTATAACAGCCCGGCCATGGATATTGACCCTTTGGATCTCAGTTTTGGTGGAAACAGGAGAGTTGAGGTGCTTATTTAATTCTGCAGTGAGTTGGGCAGCTGTGGTTTTATGTTTTTTGGATACAATCCGAGTTAGAACCTGGACATCTCTTTCAGACAGCTTCCTCTTGCGTCCACAGTTACTCCTGTTGGCTGTGGTTCATCCCTCTTGGTGGTATGCTGACACTACCCTGGATACCGTGGCTTTTGATACATCACAAAAAGTTGCTGTCTTGGTCACAGATGCAGCCGCAAGACATGCACCAACAATTTGTCCTCTTTTTTTTTTTTTTTTTTTTTTTTTTGTCAAAATTCCATTTACACAAGCTCTTCTGAAAACTTGACCCCACGTGACCTGATGTAGATTTCTGCCTTATAGCCAATGTAATACTGTTACGTACCAGTTTGGAGAGCAGACAAGAGTATTACCATAATATATAAGCTGATATTTTTAGATGGACCTGGCTTTTAACCTCATAGTTTTGTTGCCTAAACATAAAAAAATGTTCAAGTTAACTACATGTGTTCCTGCAAGAATAATATGAGGCTGATATGAAAGGTATTTTTGGTTCAGAGATAATGACGTCATGGATTCTGTTTGGGGAAAGCACATTTTTTTTGTCTGGTGATTGGTTTGAGTGACCTCATCATGCTCTCTGTCTCTGACAGGATGAACGAGTTCACTGCATCACTAAGAGCTAAGTAGTGAATAGCATCTAAGTCATTTGGTTTTCACACATAGATTGCTGCACAGTAGACACACACGCAAACACACACACACACACACACACACACTGTAAATATCCGGTGTGTATCCTGCAGGATGAATGTGCTTCTCTGGGCATAAAAGTCAACCCTCGTATAACCCCAGAAGAAATAACACAGCAGCTACTGTTAAGGCCTTGTCTATAGAACGAGCTGCTCATTACATAACCATCAACAGAGACAGTGTTGTGTATGAAATACTGTATGTCCTGCAGGCATTCAGCATTTATTGTATCAATGGACTGCCAAATGCAGCTTGTTATACATACTGTTTGTTACAGCTATGGATTCTTTCATTGAAATCTTTAGCTGGGACTAATTTGTCCTACATAACAAATTTGCCAGATGAAAACAGGGAAAACAAGTGCATTTTAAAATATGCAACGTCACATGGTGTGATTTGATAACAGCATAGAAGTGAATGTTGTTGAATGTTGTCAGTGGTTTCATGGACGACAACATTAAAGCCTTGAGTTAGCTCTTGGTGTCTCGGTTTTTTGTGTGTGGTTTTTTTTGTTTTGTTTTGTTTTTTTTAAATTTCAACAGAATTGACCATATTTGGACAAGAGGATAGAAATGGGCCTGGCAATGGCAGATACCTAAGGCTGGCTCGCGCATTAGGCAATATAGGCAAATGTTAAGGGCACTGTGGCCTCCAAGGGATGCTACAGTATTGGAAAAAAATTCACCTTCAAAATAATTATATTAAAACTAATATTACTATGAAAGCTACCCCCTGACCAAATAGGAGCCCTAAGCTAAATGTTAAACAAATTAAATTTATTTCGAGGCCTCCCACCTATCTCCATCCCAGATGTATCATCAGTACAAAATGACCATACAACAACATGCTATTTCCTGACAGCCTTTATTTGGAATAACAAATGTAAGTGCAGTTTGGATGTATGAGTCAAATAAAATAAAAAAATCAACCTGAAATAAATAACTAAATAGCATGCATATGTGCTTTTACAGATGCACATGTCTGCATTTTCTGGATGCAAAGTCAAAAATGTTACATATTTTGGCTAAGGTTTAAAGCCTATCAATATATACAACCACCAACTGGCATTTTACCAATCGTTTCTATCAGAGGTGACTACATATGGTGTTAATATTCAATCAACATGCTATCCCATTTCACCTCTTTATATATCAACTTTTGTTGTTCATTGTGTTACAGTTCATATTGTCTAAAACATGTTAATTGTTTTGAACTTTACATCAGTGTTAAAGTACACATAATTATTATTATCAGACTTGTTTGTAATGCACTTATGTAAAAATAGACTTTGTAGAGTTTTTTTTAGTAAATGCTGAACAGTAAGTAAATGGGTGAGCTGGAGCCAGCCTCAAGTGATAATTGAAAGAACTGCAATTTTAACACAGACCTTACCCAATTATAATGCTGGGCATAAAAAAACATCTTGCAAACATTTCAGCAGACTTCAAAGTGGGCTCTGATATTAAAAGTTATCCAGCTTCAAGAGAACGGGGGCGGTGTATAGACGTAGCCTTCTGGGGTCCTGAGAGAGGGGAAAAGACAGAGACTCTCCATTGATACTCAACACAAACTGCTGACTGTTCTCTCTCTCTCTGTGGGATAAACTCTCTCCCACTCTCATGTTGCTTTCCTGTTGTTAAAATAAAAGGCTTGACAGTTTAACTCAGGATGCAGAGTTCACTGGCAGGTCTCTTGTGTGGCCTCTTTTCTCCCTTCATCTTCAGACTACTAACAAGAAGAGAAAAGTGAGCTACCAGTCATTCAAAATGAATCACAGATCACTCAATTCCCTCAATAGCAGATACATTCCTTTTTCTCAATGGTAAAATCATTTTTGTAAACTAACTCTGGGATCTCTAGAATCCTTCACTACTCACAGTTTTTTTCTGTGAGTAGTGGAAATGTTTCCTGTAAGCTTGCTGCTGTACTTCAAAGGTGACTCAGTGGTTAAAGAAATATATATTCAGTAAAACTACAGCTGGAGAAGTCGACCTGTATTCCCTGCTCTCTGTGTGGTAGAAATCACTGCAACATTTGCTTTTCACTTTATTCATCATCATTTGTCAAGACTTCGAAAAGTGCTTTCGCAACTGCAGATGTGTAATCAGAACAAACACTGTTAAAGCCATTGGGTACATTTACTTCAGTCAACTGTACTGTGACAAACGTTTGAGTAAGAGTTAAAGTCATTATTTCACCCATCATAGGAACAGTTAGAACTTTGGTGTTTGCTTGTTATACAGTTAACTTAACCTTGCATAAAAAAAAAAAAATCTAAAAAGGAGAAAACCACTAACTTAGCTCTGTCCAAAGGTAAAAAAACACAAACACATACAGTACTAGCACCTCTAAAAGCCACACACAGCACATTATATCTCACTTGTTTAATCCATATTTTACTGGAGCTTATGTCCTCGTCTATGTCATAAATTACTTCTTAATCTATGGTGAAATATGAATGTCATAACCTGTGAGACATATTTTGAAGCATATTGTGGCTGAATGGTTAAAAGTAATCATTCCATCATGATTTATCATAATCAGCATTAATGATTACTTTTGCGTCGTCATCACAGGTTGCATGTGAGTCTCAGCTTGTTCCATTTGAAAAAAATATTTTGTAGGGGGGTGAACTTGAGAAAATAAATATAAAATAACACAATCATCATTTCTTTCCCCAGTTAATAATTTCCATCCATCCATCCATTATCTACCGCTTATCCTCATAGGGTCGCGGGGGGGCTGGAGCCTATCCCAGCTGTCTTAGGGCGGAAGGCAGGATACACCCTGGACAAGTCGCCACCTCATCGCAGAGCACATAGAGACAGACAACCACTCACACCTACGGTCAATTTAAATTAGCCAATTAACCTAATCCCCATGCATGTTTTTGGATGGTGTGAGGAAGCCGGAGTACCCGGAAAGAACCCACGCAGACACGGGGAGAACATGCAAACTCCACACAGAAAGGCCCCGGAGCCGGGATTCGAACTCGGTACCTTCTTGCTGTGAGGCGACAGTGCTAACCACTACACCACTAATTGCTGTGAGGCGACAGTGCTAACCACTACACCACTAATTTCCAAACATATATTTTTTCTTATGAAATCATCATTATAACCTAACCTAATGCTAATTCTTCAAAGTGACCAGTACAACTGGCAAAGAAACACCTCTGAAATGTAGCAAAGCGAGACCGTCCTACCAACAGCAACGACAGCATCAGTCCTTTCTCAACATAACACATGTTAACCTTCAAATGATAAATACCTCTATGGACTGTTTTAATTGGGACAGGAGCTAAGAAGAAAGTCAGATGACATTTTTATAGAGTGACAAAGTCTGCCAAAGGATGTCGGGGTAGAGGGACAGGTTAACAAAGTATTGGACATTTATAGGCTGATCTCAGTGAGATACATCAAAAAAATCAATCCAATAAAAACAAAAAATATATGCAAGTACAAAATAGCCACTAGTTTAATGTAAACATAAGCATAGTTTTCAATGGAATAGAAAATAAATTTTTTTTAAAAAAAATAAAAAATTGGAGGACCTTGAAAATCTTCATGCTGTTTTTGTGATGCTGTTTCCACCATTGGAAACTTTTGCATTCAGTTGCAATGTCTTTTTTAGCCTGACAAGCCAGACTATGACACACATAATGTACTGGCTATACAGATAGAGAGTTGTGATTGGTCCGACAGACCTCTTGCTGTAGTCAAGATTAGTCTCTATGGTGCGCCACTAGACCATCCTGTTAGGCCAAAATATTTTCTGCCGCTAGGGTGCATCTAGATTTCTAGGCTATGTCTTTTTTGGGCTTAAAGTTAAATTCCTGCCATATGGCCGACATCACTCCTATTCCTTGCGAAAAGTGTGATTATATCAGAGATTTTAGATGCCAATATAATCCAATAATTTTTTTTTTTTTTTTTTTTTTTTTGCTGGTATCAGACCGAAATCTAATATCAATATCAGATTGGGACATCCCTAAGAAAGCCTGGCTCTTGCATGATTTGATTAGCTGCCTAGGCCAAAAGTGATTTGGGCGAGCTGTGTGAGTATATTTTAACTTCATGCATGATGCACTGTGATACACTGTGCAGGAGACGAGCGCACAGCTGGAAAGTAATGGCTTTGCAGGCGATGCATTTTTCGCACCACATCTCTCGGCGTTTTGGTGAACGAATCTTTTGAACGGATCTTTTTAATGAATGATTCGTACAGATGATTCAGTTCAGTCAAAAGAACTGTTTTGCCCATCGCTAGTTGGGACTGAGTCTGAGGCAGTTAAATCTAATTATCCTATACTCGTGTTGCATTAATGAGGAACGTAAACTAAGTGTTACCTTCGTCTTTGCTGCTTTCTTCCAGAAAGTTGGTGTTTAGCCAACCTCGGGCTCTAAGTGATAAAACCCTTGTCAGTGAGAGAGTCGGGATGATCGCATATGTTGTTGTATAGTCTCCCCATCTCTGGGTTGACACACACGCATGCACACACACACACACACACACACACACACACACACACATAGCTTAGTGTTTTAGCAATTGTGTTGGACCTCTCAGCACTGAGGTCCCAGTGGAGGTGTTGGGCAGTCATGGGTTATCACTGCATGTAATGTGGAGGGCTTTGTTGCTGACAAAATGTGCTAATTTCCTAGAAACACTGCCTCGTAATGTAAACACACCTGTGTCCTGTAATGATGCCAGCTCAATTCCTCCTCACCCTGAACATTCACCTCCCTCCTCATCTATTTCTCAACATCCTGTCTTTTCCCCCTATGATTTCCCCCAGTTTTGGCCTAATGAACTTCGTTTCCTCCATCTTTCCTCTCTTCTTGTCCATTCTCAAAACTCCCATGTACAGTACTTTGAAGTACCACACACACACACCTGTTTTATAAATACAGGACAAACTTTAGTTGTTGTGTGCACTAGGTGAAATTCAAAATGAGATTAAATTGTAGTTTTACTGCACCATCAAAGTGGATATTTTAGTGTAATTATCTCCATTTATGTTAATTTCTTTTGGCAGGGTGACTACGTGCTTCAGGAAGGGAACCTTTTTCTCAGAGTCAGAGCACTTTGTTTAATGCCGAGTGATAAAACCTGTAATTTTGTAATTTAACAAAATGTTAGGAACCACTGCAATTTGATGGTGTCTCAAGAGTTGGGCACTTTGTGTGCATGATGTGCAAATAAAGAAATCAATCAAACATACAGTAGATAGTCAGGTAAGGGGTAAGGTAAGGGGGGCACTTGTTCGAAGAAGAGGTGAGGAAAGCATTGCGGAGGTCAGAGTGTGGGGTAGATATTTGGTGTACACATGCATGTCTTTGTGTGTGTGGATAACCCCTGCTGTCATGCACAGCTCACATCTGCTCTTCATATACATTACGCTCATCTCCCATGTATTCATCCATCCACAGGGTACACACATAAATACACACTTCTGCTCCTCCACAGTGGTCTTGGTAACATAATCCTGTCATGTAAGTGCCTGCAGGCGACTGATAAATGTAAAATGAAGAAAACCTATAAACATGAGATAAGACCATCTACCATCGGGGGGGCCTGAGGTCAGGATGAGGGTGGAATAGAAACCGCTGGATGATGTTTGGGTAATCTGGACCGGACACTGGATCCAGCTGGAGGTCAAAGGTTACTGGTTCAGTGTGTCAGGACAGTTGTGTGTGTGTTTTTCTGTTTTATGTATTCCGTCTGTCACATTCACACAGCTGTTGGGCTGAAAATGCGATGAAATCACTCGTTACTTAATACTCATTGAAAAAGCAATAACATTACTGGTTGTTGTGTTACTCAGCCCAGCTCCAAAAACCACAGTGGAAATAAAAATGACATGATGATATGAGTTGATTTATGTAATTGTACAATAAAAAAGCAGCAGAAACATAACAAGAAAAGACTAGAAAAGCACTCAGACAGTGCAGACCTCCACCTAAGCGGCAGCGGCAAATTTTTTATGATTTAAAGTTACCCCTGCCGTCAAGGAGGTTATGTTTTTACCGGGGTTTTTTTTTAATTTATTTATTTGCATGTTTGTTGAATCTGTCAAAGGTCACAGTGAGCACAGAATTATAATTGGTTTACCCTTGAGTACAGGTGGACATTTGTGTCAGTTTTGAAGAAATTCCCTTCAGGGGTTCCAGAGAGATTACATTCACAACTAGAATAGCACTCAGAGAGCGCAGACCTCCGCCAAGGTGGCGGCGGCGACTTTTTATTTAAAGTGACCAAGGAGACTATGTTTTCACCACGGCTTGTTTGTTTGGCCATTGAAATGGATCCGATCACCACCAAAAATTAATCAGTTTTAAGTTAGGCCACTTCTGGCCATCCCTGAAAATTTTTTTTTTGAGTTATTTTGCAAACCAACAAATAAATAAACAAACCCTGCAAAACATAACCTCCTTGGCGGAGGTAAAAACATGTTCTACAGGTAAAAAAACAACCTTGAGGCTGATAGATGGAATCTCACCTCAGTATGCATCATAAGCAAGTACAAAATTCTCATAATGAACAAAGATAAACAAACAAGTGAAGCAAACCTCATAGAAACAGGTAGAGATTTAGGATAAGAATAAGTTGTTATATTCTTGTATGAAGCCTTGTATGTGCACACAATAACTCACCAGAAGACCCATCCCTTTTATCAACAACTGTTCTACACTCTGACCAGTAGTTTTGAAGAAATATACTTTTTTTTTACAGATCCAGAACCAGTCTGAGAATAAACTGATAATGAACTGTAATTAATGAGATCGCTTCTGTTATTTGTTAGGGGAAAAAGGAATCACATTACTTTTCTTGAAAAAAAATATTTGCATTCCTTCAATGCCATGTTCAGACTGAGATTGAAAAAGTGCCTCATTCATTCTGAATCAGACCGCTGCATTGACTCAGCTGGGTGCCGACTGAGAAAAAAGTTGCACCTGTCTCAACATTTGGCTTTCTAGTTTCTATGTAACTAGACTAACCTGTTTTTAATGTATTTTTACATAATATGTCTGAAAAGCCCTCAGATTTGTGAAAGTCCTTCTCTCCTTCTTTTTCCCCATCGACATAGCCTTGTGTAAAAGAGCTACTTTTGGTCTAAATGGCCATTGCTAACATAGCATTCTATAATATAATATCTAAAATAGCATACATACAAACATTACATAAAACTATTTTACATGACATGTGATGCCAATGTGGATGCACATGTAAGTGAATCCAGACCCTCACACAGTGTTGCTTTTTTGATTACACATCTGGAGGTGGTTTGTTCACATCTGACTGCATTAATTTCAAAACTGTGTATGTGGCCCCATGTGATTCTGCACAAACATTAGCATTACAATACCTCTCTGCCCTAATGAACCTTCTCAAGCAAGCCAAGCCAATGATGAAGCACTGTCAATAGTTCTTACAAAAAGAGCTGATGAAGAGAAGAGACCTGGGGACTGATCCCTGAACCATGCTCGAGTTCAATTACGTTTGCAATGATACACAAACAGAAAAAAAAGACAACCGTGTGCACCTCGAGAGGGAGTAAAGTGAAAACAATAGCAGTTACATAACCTAATAACAGCAACAGCAATGTGAAAATGGTGCTTTCTTTATGAGGTCACACTGACATGAACTAATCCACTCAGTCTGATCTCTGTAACCTGAAACACCCCTCAGCAATCGGGGAAATGGAAAATACCCAGCCAGACTTTACTAACAAAGCCATGGAGCAGGCTGCAGTTCTGCAGCAACAATATGTTTTAATCACTCAAGAAACCTTTTAGCAAATAAACTATAACAAAGCAAAATGCCATGTTCTCCTTCTTTCCTTCTCAACAGACAATGTATAGTTTATGATATTGTTTGGTAATCCACGTGGCTTTCATGTGCAATTCCAGTGTTGTAAAGTGAATGCCAAATGGAGACGTTGTTGCTCACGCCAGGAAAAACTTGCAGCCAACAGTGTAGTCACCAGGGAGTGGACAGGGGATACGTACTGTACTCCAATATTTCCACGAACCAGCTTTCCACCCCCTTTGCTGGGAGATCTCTTATCAGCTGATGGGAAAAGTAAAGTAATAAATACACGCTGAGACCTGGCCAAATGAGTCGTGTCAATCAAAAGAGTGGCCTAACCAGAGGCCCGGAAATAACTGCTGTGAAATCTGCAGTGTGCATTTCTGGCCATCCTTGCTCTGTACCTGCCTCATATATGACCCATGATAATGAGCCATCCATGCCTCACCTCCGACCCCACAAAACGAAACCAGGTGTGTGTGCTGCGAGCACAGGAGGGGGAGGCCTGGGTGTGTTTGTGTGTATGGAGGACCCCTGCCTGTGCTGAGCGATGGGTCCGAACTGTTCCTGATACCACAGTGGCTGATGGAGGTGAGTCTTTCTTCCATTTCTCTCTTCTTTCCTCTTTCTACCCAGCAAGACACGTTTGTCCACGTGTTTACCGTCCAAATTTCACCGTACTGACTTCACTGAGATTTTACAGCGACAGCTATCACTGAGCAGTGACAAGAAGACAATACTGGAGCAGCATAGAGGAAATTGCAATAGCACAGAGATTATAGACTAGAACTAGTCCACTGAAATACTTAGACCAGCCATGAATCATGCCATGTTAAGTCACTTAAAATCACCTTTCTTCCCCATTATTATAGTGTTGTTTGTGCTGACTGGGGGGACTGGGGAAAACAGTATTTTGATTTCACTGTATGTACTGCTTATACTGCGCTATTGACAAAAAAATTGACTTGAAACTTGACTTTATTCTGATGCTCAGTTTGAATGTCAGCAGGTCATCTTGACCATGTCTGCATGCTTAAATGCATGTTGTTGCCCATCCATTCAACCCATTGTTACCTCCGCCAATGAGGTTATGTTTTCACCAGGGTTTATTTGTTTGGTTTGCAAAATAACGCAAAAAGTTATGGACGGATTTTGATGAAATTTTCACTGTTGGTCAGAAGTGGCCTAACTTAAAACTGATTAATTTTTGGTGGTGATCGGATCCATTTCAATGGCCAAACAAACAAGCCGTGGTGAAAACATAACCTCATTGGCGGAGGTAACAATGGGTTGAATGGATGGACAACAACATGCATTTAAGCATGCAGACATGGTCAAGATGACCTGCTGTCGTTCAAACTGAGCATCAGAATAAAGTCAAGTTTCAAGTCAATTTTTTTGTCAATAGCGCAGTATTGGTCACTTTAAATAAAAAGTCGCCGCCGCCACCTTGGCGGAGGTCTGCGCTCTCTGAGTGCTATTCTAGTTGTGAATGTAATCTCTCTGGAACCCCTGAAGGGAATTTCTTCAAAATTGACACAAATGTCCACCTGTACTCAAGGGTAAACCAATTATAATTCTGTGCTCACTGTGACCTTTGACCCCACAATACAAATTTTTGGCCATAACTCAAAAATGTAGATGCTTATTATGACAAATTCACAGATTTCTAACAGGCTAAAACAATGAAGGGATGCCATTTTGGACAGATATTGAAGTAAACAGCCTGTTTGCAGAGACAAATTGATAATTCTAGTTACAACTATATCATTTGAGTATCACAAATGAAACTAGAAAAGCTCTCAGACCGCCAAGGAGGTTATGTTTTCACATGGGCTTGTTTATTTGTTTGTATGTATGTTGGTTTGTCGGTTTGCAAAGTAACTCAAAAAGTTATGGACAGTTTTTGACAAAATTTTAGGATTGGCGGAGGTAATAAAGCAGCAGATAGCTCGAAACCTGGCTTCATAAACCGGAAACAACCTGTAAAGCTGTATATCAACTTACTGCACAAAATTACTCAGATTCCAGAAGAATGAACATACTCATACCACATGATGATACACAACACTCCTCTACCAAACAGAGGCCTTATCTCTCCCATACTCACTGAACTGGAAACTTTCCTAACAAGGTTGACCCATCGCAGAGGTCTCAATACACACAACGTACAATCCTCTTTCTGTTGAAATTTCAAGATGAGGGCAGCAGCTGTACTGTTCAGAAGCTCACATGGAATATTGATGCTATTTCTAGATGCTAGATGATTGCGTGTGGCACAACGGTGGACTTAAACAATAAGATGACTAGCAGAACCTGGCAAACATCATAAAAAAGTGAGAAAAGGCTGTTAACGCATGTTTTGTTGTTAAGTCATTAGTCAGTCTTTTGTTAGCCAAGAATGATCAAAGCCGAGGGGCCCTGTGTATTTACGAGCGCTGGGGGGGTATGGTAACCAGTCGTGAGGTTTGTGTGTGTGCGTGTGTGTGTGTATGTTCTGGTACAAATATGTTGTGTGCCTTGTGTATATCTGGGTTCAGGCCCAGTGTTATCACACTGCTGTGAAGATGGATGGACTTGACTCAGTGCTCCCAAAGGATGCTGTTATTTTCCAAAGGTTTGTGTTGGTGCTGCAGCATTGTTATCCTCTGATCCACAGCCAGGCACACAAAGAACAGTGTGTGTGTGTGTGTGTGTGTGTGTGTGTGTGTGTGTGTGTGTGTGTGTGCTCAGGCTCCTCCGTTTGTTTAGCTTGGAATGAGGTGTAAAGCAGCAGATTGCCAGGGAATAGAGCAGTACTATCTGGCTTGAAGAGGCATAGTGGGGGTCTCTCAAGTAACTGATCTGAGTTCAGTGGGTGGTAGTAAATGGTTTGATCAAGGGGTCAGTTTGTTCCTCGGGGCTCCAGTCGGGAGATTCAACATTTTTATTCAAACGCCAAGAGCAGCAAAGACTCAACGATGTGTCAAATTGTCTTTTAAGCACATCTTCAAACAACAAACCCCCTTCATGTGTGATCCAAACCTTCAAGGGATCCCCACCTCACAAAGACTCTACACAGCTCTTCGCCCTTTAGTCCTTCTTTCACTTCCCCTCATTTTCAGCTTCCTTCTCCTCTTCCTACTGTCTCTGTCCCTCCTCTTTTCTCTCATCCTCTGAACATGTGGGAATCTCATTCTGCATTCTGTGTGACAGTCGCTCGGTGTTGAGGTGGACATCCGTCCAAGTCTGGTGCCTCCCTGGCTCCTGGCGTTCTCTTTGACTGAGTTATTTCAGAGCTGTGATTCCGGAAAACACACACACACACACACACACACTCATGCCTGTAAATAGAGCCATGATGCCCTTTAAGAAGCTGAGTGGGGAAACTGCTCTGTGGGGATAGAGTGTCCGGATGGTATCCAAGACAGGATCCCCTGCTGAGTGTATGGAAATGACTTGATGAAGAGGTAAGGGAAGGGACAGGAGAAGACAGACAAGGACAAGAGGCAATGACAGTGAAGACAGTTTAAATATAATCTTATTAATAGGGCTTTTTCTGTATCTTGCACGTCTCCTTGACTTCCAGGAAAAAACTTCAGAAGCTGGGCCCATCCATCCCTGAGCACGGTGAGTATTAAGTCTACTGCTGCTGCAAAGCTTTCAGTCACCTTCATCCCAGGTCTTTCCAAGCTCCAATAACTCCACCCATTGTGTAAAAATATACATATATCTATATAGGGTTCATTATGAAACTATGGTGCCTTTCCCCTTTAGAGACACACCCACTGCATGCTACTCACGTGTGTGTAAACATGTGTTTTTTGGCATGCAATACAGATGTGTTATTTCTGGGGTTCTTTGCAAAATAAGAATATATCACCTTGCTTACAATATCACATTATATTGAATCGTAATTTCTGTACCATGACACCTATCCTATTACCAGATTCTTGCCCACAACAGTCAGTGCGGTCACATGGTAGGATCCTACTGGATTTCGCCAAATTCAGTGTTGCAACTCGGCGGGTGGTCTGCCCCAAAGTCCAAGTATGATCATCGACCTGGCTGACTCTACGCTACGCTCTACGCTAGGTGGCGCTGTAGCCTTTCAACAATTGGTGTTAAAACTACTTCCGGTTGACGGCTACTTAACAACAATAATAAACTATCTGGTGGCACGAACTCCTTCTCAGCATCTGTCCAAAAGTGAGTTGTTGATTTCTCCGAAGCTATGGTATCGTTTGACTTTTCCAGCGACAACATTACTATTTATGACACCGTCAGCACCTCCTTCCACTTCCGTGTGAAATCCCCGGCAGAATTCTCAGGCATGCGCAGGACATAAGTACGATACAGTTCACAAGAGGAACAAAGAAGATTAACAACGTCTTAAGCCAGAGGTTCTTATAGTATTCGCGAATCCAGTCCCCATACGATCCTTAGCCTGTGCACATGAATTTGAGACGTTTTCAATGCCTTTACTATACCATTAAGTCCGTGTGCACTCAGTGATTGCATCAGAATTTATGATTAAGGCATATACTTTGAATGTAAATAAGACCCAAGGATGTAAAAACAGAAAAAGAAAAAAAAGTTGATGCTCTTGTCTGATGATGGTATTTGACTATGGTGAGAATCTTTAGTTTTGGCTGCCTGGACTTAATCAAATCTTATGCATAAAGTTGTTTGAAAATACTCATGAATGAATTTTGGTAATGGTCATTGGTGTCATTTTGGAAGAGGAACTGTTGGATGAAAATCCACCATGAACTCACCCTTAGTTTCTGAACAATGCCTATATTAATTAGCAAACCATCTTATACACACAGCCAGGCTGTTTTTGTAATCATCACTGTCCTCTGCCCTGCATGACTGCCGTCCCATGGGCAGGGCAGGACCTGGTCCAGACTGGGCTGATCTCCTGAGGTCAGCTTATCAGCTCTCACGCCTGGTGCATCCTATACCTCAGCCTCTGAATAGCCACTACAAACTCTTATTGTTGTACCACTACAGTGAGAAATGCGTTGGAAGTGTTGGAAGTGACTTATTCACCTGGACAAAAGCCACTTTCCACAGTGGAGAAAAGCAGTGTGGACCTCAAATAAGTATGCAGACATTTGCACATTCAGTGTCCGTAAGTGGAGGCAATACAACAATATTAAATGGTGTTCTTGCTCCAACATTTCAGTGTAGTCAAGGTGACCTAGAGAGAGTATTACATCATGCTTGTTAGAATATAAATTGGCAGTTCCTTAAGAGCCTGGGGAGATGCTTTGTGTCCCAGGACTGCTGTGAACCAGGACCAGAGGTCAGTCTGTGCAGAGGTGAATCCTACAGTACAGCGTGGGAGGTATGTTATGCTTGGGAGTGTGCATGCCACTCCAAATAAAGTGTGTGGTGACATGCAGGTCCCCACTATCTGCACCTCGCCACATCCAGAGTGTGTTACGAAACAGGATCTTTGACTGTATATAGGTACGACCCCAGAGAGGAAAATACACACCCTTCAGCATCCTCATCTACATCCCAACAGTTCCTGTTTTTGGGACCAACTATATGGGATATCACTAATGTACAAACACACTTACACACATGCAGCGCTGCCAAGCAAAGGAGGAAGGACGGCTGTTGAGAACCTTTAAACAAAAAGACATTTTTAGAAAGGTCCTCTTGAGCAGGGGAAACAAAGGGGGGAAGTGACATGACGTCGCATAGGAGGGAATCTGAGGGTCACCGGTGGCCTTGCAGACACGCCTATGGTAGTCTCGCACACACACATTTACAAGCTCATTTCACACAGACACACACATTTGATAAACACAGTCAAGGTCTTTTTGCGTTGCTCTCAAAATAGCCACTTCCTCATCTCCCTTCTTATTTGCTGATATTAGAATCATAAGGATGTTTTGTATCCACGTTTTCTTTCCTTCTTCAGCAACCACAAGAAATCCACTGTTTTATCAAGGGATGTTTTGAGTCTCTGTCCTGATCCACATATAAACCTGTGATAAATGCTTATGTAACATGGAAGGAACATGAGGTAAATTCCCTCTCAGTAGACTAGTCTGACAGTTAAATAACCTGGAAATTTATATTACAATGCTTTTGGTTGTAGAGAATGGGAAAAAGTGATATGTAGTGTAAAGCACTTTGAGTGGTCGGATGACTTGAAAGGTGCTAAATAAGTACATTTACATTTAATTGTTTAAAGTAATTTTCAAGACAAAAAAAGGTAAGAAAAAGGTTTTCTCTGATTCCAGCTTTCTTGACTCTTCTATGACAGTAAACAGTTTTTTTGAGTTGTGGACAAAACAACTTGGGCTCGGGGAAGCACTAATTAACCATTGTGCAGCATTGTGCTTGAAATTAAATGTCACCGAATTCGATGGCTGAGGCATGTGTTCAGAATGGAACAGGACCCAATTCCCAAAGTTGCACTACGATGGACTCCAACAAGAAAGAGGAAACAGGGCCAGCCCAAAACAACCTGGTGGCAAACTGTGGCGGTGAAGATGAAGGAGATGAACCTTACGTGGGGCGACACACAACAACCAGCACAAGATTGGCAGATTGTCAGAGCCTTACGTCTCATCAGGAACGAAGAGGATTAACCTAGGATTAACCAATTTTCAGACATTGTATAGGCCAAATAACATATAATTTAGAACAAAATCAACAGATTCATTGATATTGAATATAATTGTTAGTCGCAGCCCTACATAGAGCTGAAATCATTAGCACAATACTTAAAACATATTACTTTTCTTTTATTTTCTCATACCGCCTGCCTGAATACATCTGTATTCCTGAAACACTCTGTTTAAGTGCCTGTCTCTTTAAGAAACCCTCCTGAAAAAGAGATAAGCGAGTCAATCCCCATAGACCTCCATGTTAAAATGTCCAGCTGTTCAAAAGAAATAAATATGTTCACAGTCCGGTACAAGAACAGTTTTAATTCCTATATCTAATATTCCCGTTCATGACTACGAAGACTTTTTGAACAAAACCTGCCAAATCCAAATGGCTCGTTGAATAATGTGTTTTTTTCCAGTTAAATGTATATGCACAAGCACTGAAAGGATTTCAGTTGTTCATGATGTATCCCCTTTAACTACAATGCTTAATCTGGAAATCTTTTATTGATCTGTTTGTCTTTTATTTTAAGAGTACTACGTTCACCTTATCATGTCCATTATGCCTGTGATTGTGTATGAATGAGAACTCACTCAAACAAAATGCACCTAAGGGTACAATAAAAATCTGAACTGAACTGAACTGAAATGAAATTAGAACAAGCTTGTGAAGGCCAGTCTCTTTCTGTCATGCATGCACACATAAAAACACACATACACACCATTCACATCTGGTGTACGTTAGATCTGTTACAGAGAGTATGAATCTCAAAACCAGAGGGGGTAAAGCCATCAATCATTTCTCCCTCCTCACTTTTCTCTCTCTCCTCATGACGCTTGATGCTACAAGGGAAACATATTATTTGTGTTTACTGTAACAGCACAGGTAAAGCTGAAGTCTTTTTCCTGTCTCAACTCCAAATAGCACAGACGAGGGAGATTCACGCTGGTTAGCCGTACACAAAGTCATACATCACAGTGAGGGACTGTCATCGTAAACAGGGTAGCTTGAGGTAATCAGGGTAAGCTGGATTCTATAGTCTGAGGAGTAAATAAGGGGATTTAGTTACATGTGATTTGCAATGAACTGCTTCTGTGGAAAATGTGCAGTGTATGACGCATGTGGTCAAGTGATGCAGATCTAACAGCATTTTCTTATTGATCCAGATGGAAGGCCATACTTGTCCTAACTCAATATATGGACAGTTCCTCTATGTAAAGGTAGACACAGATTTCATAGGATAATGAGGCTTTGGAGACAGACAGGCAGTTGAATTTAGAGGGGTACTGGGAGCATCTTAGGAGCAGTAGTAGCTCAGTCTGTAGGAACTTGGGTTGGGAGTTGGAGGGTTGCTGGTTTAAAGGAGAAGTTCTGTTTTTTACAGAATTGGACCTTATTTCTGGGATAAAATACTGCCATTTACTCACGTGTATCACCTTGAAGTCATTTGGAGTATGCCCACCTATGAGGCCTTCACAGTGCCTGAACTAAAACAAAGCATGTATGCGTATTTGACAACATCACAAATAAATATTTTAGTTCAGGCACTGTGAAGGCCTCATAGGCGGGCACTAGGGGTCCTTAGTAAATTATGATACACAGGAAGTAGAGTCTGTTTACAGATCGAATTTTCTCAAGTTACGGACGACTCTGGACTCAAATGAGAATAGTAATAGTGTAGCCCATCTTATTAAATGTCTGCCATTTGAGAAATGGTCAAGTTTGTGTCATTTACTGTCTGCATTTCTGTGCCCCATTCACTCATGTTAAATGGATATCATCAAATCCAAATATCATCAGAAATACTCCAAATGGCTCCAAAGTGATATGGGTGAGTAAATGGCAGTATTTTATCCCACAAATAAGGTCCAATTTGAATTTTTTTTAAAAAAAAAACAGAATTTCCAGTAAGTCCAGTACATGGGCAAGTACAGACCGTGGTATGGCAGTTATTGTTTTTTGGGTCATGTATACCCACTGGTGCATGATGTTGACCATTCAATATGAGAGAAGTTTCCAAAGCATTAAAAATACATTGAGAAAGTTGGTGTTGGAGCCCAAAACTAGACAAAAGAACCACCTGGTATCTTTGGCAGACTTGGCCTGACCCCATCATGACCTGAGCTCATGGTTACTGTAGCACCACCAGCTAAAGACTACAAACCAACACACACAGCAAGAACTGACCAGGTAGACCAGCTGAGCCAGGTGCAGTTCTGTTTTTATTAACTGGGTAATTATGGCAAATATTATTGCAGCCTGCTGCCCTTGACTCAGCTCTACTGGTGTGCTTCGCTTGGACAACTGGCCAAAGCTCATTTACTCAGAGTGGGCCAGGTTGGGAAAGAGCGAGATCACAGCGGCACCAGATGGTTTAGTCCACATCATTTAAAGTAAATAAGACATTCAATTGGCTTAACCGCTCAATTGATTCAATTATTCAGTCTAAGATAGAAAAAAATGCCTGTCCTCAGGTCTCTGTACCTTTGTACAGTTTGTCCCACCCTGTGTCCATGAGCAGAGGGAACTAAAAGCATGTCTAATCCAATGTTCTGTTGAATCTTTCTCACACTGCTCACATGCACTCAGCAGTAACACAAAGCAGAACATTTTCATGTCCTCATTTGTCTTGGTTTCAGTGAGACACAGGGACAGCTTTTGAATTCTAAGCAAATAAGTAACATTATGTTCCACTCGTCAGAGAGACAGACACTGCAAACAGCAAAAGTGCTGATAGAGCGAACAGCGTTAACCTGGGGAGACCAGAGGGTGTCAGTCAGCACAGCATTATCAGCTGTTATTGCTGTATGAGTGTAATGCACGGTGGTGTAGTGGTTAGCACTGTCGCCTCACAGCAAGAAGGTACTGGGTTCGATTCCCGGCCCGGGGCCTTTCTGTGTGGAGTTTACGTTCTCCCTGTGCCTGCTTCTCTCCGGGTACTCCGGCTTCCTCCCACCATCCAAAAACATGCATGGGGTAATTTAAATTGTGAATGTGTGAGTGGTTGTTTGTCTCTATGTGCCCTGCGATGAGGTGGCAACTTGTCCAGGGTGTACCCTGCCTTCCACCCTAAGACAGCTGGGATAGGCTCCAGTCCCACCGCGACCCTATGAGGATAAGCGGTAGAAAATGAATGGATGGATGACTACATGCCCTCAGAGTCTTTTAGTGTCTGTTAGCTCATGTTTTTTTGGTTTCTGCTACTCAAAACTTTACTCTTGTGGTACCAGATGCAACTGGAACTTTTTTCAGTAGAAAAAAGCTCTAATAAACCCACTGTTCTCTCAATCCCTACATGTCATATTTTGCTCCTTGGGCAGAAGTGTAGTATGTTGATGCTGATGGTGGTTAATGTTGTAACAGTTAAGTTTAGGCAACAAAACTGTTTAGTTAGGGTTAAAAAAAAAAGAGCAGAGGAGCTGTTTTCCTTCCATAAAACATGAGCTCATCACAGGGCACACAGAGACAAATAACCACTCACACTCACATTCACATCTACGGTCAATTTAAAATAGCCAATTAACCTAATCCCCATGCATGTTTTTGGATGGTGGGAGGAAGCCAGAGTACCCGGAGAGAACCCACGCAGACACGGGGAGAACATGCAAACTCCACACAGAAAGGCCCCGGGATTCAAACCTGGTACCTTCTTGCTGTGAGGCGACAGTGTTAACCACTACACCGCCATGTACTCATCTAATCATTGTTAATATAAAAATATAGATTAGTGCAGCATGGGCTGCAAAATTACAGTTTTGGTCTCCAATAATTATGAGAACAAGAAAATGAAAAGAAAACGATTATTGTGTCACATTTTGTTGCGAAATGGCCCCTCGTTTTATCTTGTGTTATAAATCCAGCGCACTCCTTTTCAGCTGTGTGCTTTCACCGTCCTAAACTAAGGACCCCGTCTTGTTTCCCGTACTTTTTTTTTGCTATACCTTCATTGGTCATACCAATGTTTACAGGAGCACAAAGGTTGTTATATATCTAGCCTCTTATATTTTGTTCTTAAAGTGCACCAGATCAATGCATTTTAATTTGTAAATATAGGCTTCTTTCCAAAGTCAATGAGTACAACATTGACCACAATACTCCTGATGATGATTTTTGCCACAGTCAAGCAGCCTTTACTCAGCTTAAAAGGCTACATTTGTGTTGTGTATATTTATCTAGTCAGAATGTGTTCCCTCAGCTACAGGCATTGTAAAGCATTAAAATGTTCAGAACGGCTTATATCTGCGTGATCTCATGTCAGCCTAATGAGATAAAGTTCTTTTCTGTTGGAGTGTGTGCGCTATATCATTATTATTATTGCATAGATCTGACATCTGATAGGCATCTATGTGTATGCTGGCTGTTTGTGAACAAAAGGCCAAACTACACAGAAAAAAGATCCATTGGGCAAAGCCTGTGTCAGGGACAGACACCTAAACTGATGGCTCTGGTGCCAAAGAGTCTGAGTGTGGTTCTAATGGGGGGTCTAAGAGATGCTGAGTCCATTTAGACATGTGCCAGACACGCTGCACATGAAAGCAAGACTCAAGATGGGAACACAAACAACAGGGAGACACACCAGGACTAAACTAAAATCCCATTTTATTTAACAGGGATCACACTGGACAGTTCTCAGGTGTTGCTGGTTATAACTCCCTGCAGTCGACTTTTCAAACCCTGGATCTGAGACTGGAGTCTTAACACCCCGACTCTGTCACCTGCTGTGAACGACTGCGCTCTGTCTCACGTCCAAAATAACGCTGCACCTACAGTTTGGTGCTGCAATCCCATCTGGTATTTTAGATTTGTAATAATGGAGTGACGGCGTGGACATTTTGGTTTAATCAAAATGGATTATGTTCAACTAGTGTCGGTCAAAGCGTTCCAAGGATGGCATACGTGACAGGCGCTGGCGTTTGGGTTTCAGTTTCAAAGGGGTCGGATGTGACATGGAGGTTTTGTGCGCTTTTGCGTCTTCACACGTGTGCACCGTGCATGATGAAGGTGTGAGCAGCTAGAGTGAAGTGAGTGATTGTGGTGCCAAACGTTGACCTCATGTGGCTTCGCATGCCCGTCTTGAAGAAGGTATTTGAAGTCTGACTCAGTCCCTCAGATCTCACATGTGGCTTGTATTTGCACTGAAATACCTCCCAGAGCTATTGGCTGCTTTGAAATGGATGTAAACATGAAGCTTTCTGCCATTTATCCCAGGCCATTCGGCCGTCTTTTTAGTGCCACTACTTTACAGGGTCATAGAAGGGTATTAAAAGGTGGAGGCCTGTTTTTCCCATCACATCTCTGTGTGTATGTGTGTGTAAAAGTGATTTCACAATACTACTACATTTGTCGATTGCGCAAATAAGTGAAATAACTATGAACAAGGTCGGGAAACAGAACAAATGTGGTTTGAAAATTACTTTTTGAGGCTTGTTGTCCACTCTCATTCATGAACACAGAAATTTCCCCAAACTTTGAGCTTGCTTGCTTGTCAGTTACACAACACTGTGGTGTGGCAGGCTGCCCTGTTATTGTTAATTGGCTCAGTCTCCACTCTGGACTTATGGGGGGAAAACAGCTCCTCTGCTGAAGCTGATGATGGACATGTGTTTGATACTCATCCAGTCACATTGCTGGCAATCTCCTGAGGTTTGTCGAGCCAAATCAAATTGAAGCTGTATCATTTCAAAAGATCTGAATTGGCATTGTTCCTTTTTTAAGACTATTTGGTCCATTTTGCGTAATCTGTATTGTAAACTGATTATATCTAAATTGAAACCTCAGTGTATGTAATTCAATCAGAATTATTCCTATGTAACAGATATACAACCTGGCATTATATGTGACATGTGTTTAGCAATATTAATGCTGCATTGTCTCAGCCTTTTCTCTCTGTATGTGTACACTAGTAGAGACTGGAAAGTGAATGGGGTCTGCAAGATCATTTTTAAAGCATGTTTGCAGGGGATTCATTGTCTGCACAAAATCCCCCCTGCTCCTTGTGGTGTATTTCAACCCTGGAAATAAGCATTTTCATTGTGGATAGGGATCAGTCATGAAAAAAGTGAGTAAAAAAAGAGGTGTTATTTCTGAGGAACAGAAGGAAAGCATTATCTTCTTTTTTTTCTTCTGACAGCATTGGTTGAAAAAATGGCCGCTATATGGTCGCTATATGGTCGCTAAGTGCAGCTCAATGAGCCTCATTCTGAAGTTATATAGGATCAAACATGATGATCGTGTTGTATTTCTGAGGATGGAGAAACAATACAATGACCAAAAAGATGCCAATATGCTTTAAAGTTGCATTCAATCACTAGTTTCAAGTTTTCTTCAATATAGCACGATGTTCATTTAGTAAATTATGGTCCCATTGAGATTCAATTAAAGCAGGGGACAAAGCAGGACTACCTTTTGATTGACGTTGCTTAGTTTGGGGAGTTGTTCGTGGTTTCATCTTAGAACTTGAACCCCTTTCACTTCCCTTTGTATATTAATTGTATCAACTTGGGCACCTGAATTTGTTTTATTTAGAGTTCAGTTACACTTAGCTCCACCTTCTCGTGTCACTTCTGGTTGCAAAAAACCAAGATGGCTAAATTGCTCAACTCAAGGCCTTAAAACTGTAGACCACAAAGCAGGTGACAGGGCTGTCGTCGTTAATGGAAACACAAGCCATTGGATTACAAAAATAAATCGTAATACTTTTGGACTGAAAAGTACTGAAAACATTGCACCTTATGCTAAAAACATGGATGCAGCCACAAAAATTTGTTTCACAAATATCCTTTTATTATCATTAAACATCTCAAAACAGTTTCAGTGCAAATAAAATGCATTTTGCAAATTCATTTGAAGTTGGTCCAAACAAGAAAAAAAGCAGCAGAAGCAAAAAATTAATTAAGACTAAATTCAAATACAATAAAATTACTGTGTTTTCTTGGAAATTTGAGTCAGTATAATTTAATCATAATCCACTGTACAAAGCTAAATTAACATATTGAATTATTATTATAGTTGAGTCATAGATGTTCTATTTCTCTGTTTCCAGTCTCAATGCTAAGCTAAGCAGATTCTAGCTGGAGGCTGCATGGAGGGATATAAGAGTGATATTAATCTTCACATCCAACTCACAAGAAATAAGCGTTTTTTTTGTTTAGGGTATGTAACTTCAGCACCACCATTTGCTAGGTTAAGCTGCTTAAACTGCATAAAACTAGACTTGCTGCACAGCTCTCAACTGGAAATATATGGAACAGGCGATAAAGAAAAGTGATGACTATCGTTCCTGTAATTACTAATGACCACAACAACCCCAATGGCTGCGTCATTTTTGACGTACATTTCTTTTGTTGCTCTGCTTCCTTTTCTGCACAGGCAACACCCTAGAATAACAGCACTTTCTTTTGAAAATGTGAATTCTTTAAGATAGAGAATAGTATGCAAAAAGGTAATGTCTTGCTTTTATTGGTATCAAAATGTTTATCCCATACCAATTCTTACATCCACCAAGTCTGAAAGCCACTAATACACATTTAGTATAGAATATAATCAGTAAATGTAAGTTTCCACACCCACAGTTTATTGCTACAGAATGGTTGAGCTTTGCGGTTCTTCCTAAACTGAATAACATAAAAAAATCTTACCTATGATTTCTATGTTACCTTCTCGTGTATGCTTGACTGGCTCTTGGCACTTGCATTTAGCTTTCAGAAACCCAAAATCATTTAATAGACCTGGTTTGAGAGCCTTTGGGAGGGGAGCTGGATTAATGTCCCAGGGCTCTGGAAAAGAGAGAAATGGAAGGATCACAGTGCAACAGTAAATAATGTTACAGTATGAATAATGAGCTCCCTCTGTGCTGGGCCTCAATTGGACTAATGACAGAGACCTGTTTTAGATTACGTCTTGCACAGATATATACACACATGTATACACGTGTGCACGACCCAATACACACACTTTCAGGGGGGAGGTCTTGTCAGTTTAGATAATCTGTTGCCCATGGCAGAAAGAACTCTGCGTACTGCTCTGTGACGAGCAGAAAGGAGGAAAAAAGGAGACATGGCACACATCTTTAGTCCCCCATTCCTTTGAATTGTTAAGCATAAGTCATCTATTTGCCTCCGTTGGCTTTCAATCTATCCATGTTTTCTTCTTTGGTGAAGGCAGTTTTTGCAGAGACCCACAATAAAAAAAGAAATTTTCAAAGTGCATCAACTTCAGTCCCAAGCATGGAGCAGGTCTGCCATCTACTGTCAGTGGTAGGTTAGCTTGAAGGAAACCATCATGGAACGATATACAGATCATAATTTAATTAAAAAAAAACACACACACACAATTCAATGATCCATTCATATCATACATCTTTCATTTAATCTGTAAACTTGAAATAGTAACTTCTGTATTTTTATCCTACTGGGGGCTGAATTGGCAGCTACATGTTGGTTGCAATGTAATCCTATTGGGGCAAGCTGGCACATTACTTGTTTTTGCCCCACCGGGCTCTGACTGTTACTTTAAGTGTCAGATATTACATTATGTACAAGGTTGTGACTGTGAGTATCGCTTACTTTAACACTGGATGTCTGTGTATCGGGCTCTCTGATCTGCTGGTGCCGCTGCAGAGTGCACCAGCTGTGGACACTGCATCCTCTGCATTGCCTTATTACCTCCGCCAAGGAGGTTATGTTTTCACCGGGGTTTGTTTATTTATTTGTCCTTTATTGGTTTGCAAAATAGCTCAAAAATTTGTGGATGGATTTTGACGAAATTTTCAGGGTTGGTCAGAAGTGGCCCAACTTAAAACTTATTAAATTTTGGTGGTGATTGGATCCTATTCAACGGCACCACCAAAAATGAATCAGTTTCAAGTTGGACCACTTCTGGCCAATCCTGAAAATTCTGTCAAAAACAGTCCATAACTTTTTGAGTTTCTTTTCAAACCGACAAACCAACAAAGCAACAAACAAACAAACAAGCCCTGGTGAACACAACCTCCTTGGCGGCAGGGTAACTTTAAATAAAAAGTTACCGCCGCCGCCTTGGCAGAGGTCTGCGCTTTCTGAGTGCTTTTCTAGTTAATGTTACAAAATGCAAAATTAAAATAAATTTCCACAAAAAAAGCTTAACAACAGTGGGGAAGTAATTTAATCGGCGTGTCCCTGAACAGCAGTAACACATTTTATCTTGATCAAGTCGTTTGACTGAAAGAGTCTTGTATTGAAATTAAGGTGACATGTTGAAGGAAGACAACAGTGGAATAAATCCAGAGAGTTTGAGAGGAGTGTCCTGTGTTGAAAGTACAGAAAGCATTGTTAGCAGTGTGTTACATATTGATGCTGCCTGCTTGTCCTTGCATCTCATTTAAGTGCCACAGGTTAGAGCATTATGTCTCAATACTGCACCATTCTTGGTGTCCCCATTAGCTTTAGACAAAACATGGGAAAACAGGGTTAAAACACACATCAGATACCTTTAAACTCAAGTGTCAGTTGGCTAAAATTATCAGAAAAGAAGTCTGGGACTTTATTAAAACCACATCTATGAACTCACTTCATCATGTCAACATCTACTTATGACAAAGGTGTTGTTATATCAAGTTGTATAAGTCTCTAACAATCTGTTTTTTTATGTTCAGTGGAAAATTAGTACATTCTGATTCCATCACTCAAATAAGATATTCTAGTAAATAGCCTGACATATTCAGCTTGAAGTGTATCTGCAAAAGACTGTGGGTGTGCACCACAAACTTGTTCATTTTGGCTGCACAACTGCTGCCAAAGTCAGTGATACTGGAGTTAAATCTAAGCCAAGCACTGTGGTACTAATTCATGTGCCTTCAGCTGTTTCCTCCTGGGTCCTTTCTAAGTGTCAAAGTGGCTTTGACTGTTTGTTGTTTCAGTCTCAGTTCACATCCTCCCTGCGGCTTCTGGCTGCGCTGGTAGGGGGAAAAGATGGTGAGGCAGGGTTAAAGAAGGTGACAAGGCATCCATAACTCTCGAGTCTGCCTCTTCTTCCCCCTCATCGCTTCTCCAATTTTTTGAATCTGGCCTCTGTAAAGATGAGGAAAGACAGGGGCGTGATCAATCTGCAACATTGAAATAGTTAGGTGAGGAACTACTGTCTGTGGTATCACAGCCCCATCTGCTGGTGGACTTCATGATACTTTGCAATATGAGCTGATAAGAGGTGGCTGTACTATTATTGGTCTGAGCTACACATACCAGACAATAAAGCCAGCAAATACTGAGAGAGGCGATTATATTTCTGCTCTCATGCAGGGACTGTTCCTATTGTCAAAGAAAAATAAGACATTTAATCTTGGTAAAGAAGCACAGGGACAGTTTGGCATAGGATGTGTGCATGATTAGGCATGGGTGTGTTTTTTCTCAAGTATAGCTTGTACTGTGTCATTGTATTATTCTGGAGCATGTGATATAGGGGTAGTTATAATAAATTGAAACTAAAATAAGCTGTGAAAATACTGTCAATAAACAAACTAAAACTACTTGAAAGGGTGATCTGAAACAATACTACCTGATTAAAAAATGGATAAAAATATATATTAATTTTAGTTTTTGTTTTTCTAAAACTTATTTTGCAATCATAAGTAGCTGCATACATCTTAGATATTATACTTAGTCCTAACAAAAGACAACTTAAATATTATAATGCAATTAACCCATCTGCAGTGCAAAATGACTGAATGTCTCCAGCACATTTCAGGCAGTTGGTCCAAGTAGAGTTACCAGTGCAAATAGTCAGTTGATCCGGTAATGACAGGAAGCAGAAACAACAAGACTAGTTTCAACTGTGTCTGGTCTCAGCGAAGGCAAGGGAACCTCTGAGTCGCCACAGACCTCTACGCAGATGAGCTGATGCACCTTAGTGGTTGGTCCACACCACTGCATTGAGCGAGGATGCAGCTTTTGTATTAAAAACATCCAATGTTTGATTTATATTGACTAATAAACTGCATCAATCCCCCTCATTTTTCACTGTGGCTGCTCTGATGTTCACGTGATGCCAATCAAGACTTCCTGAGCAGTTCAGGAGCTTCCACAGTCGCCGGATATCCACTTCTATAGTCTCCGACTGATAGTGGCACAGCACATCATTCAACCCGGACACACAAGTATAGTGGAGCAGATAGACGCATGTTGGTTGATTGTGGATAAATGATTGTTTAAAACAAAGACACTAACTGTTGTTAAGTTGTTTCAAGTTGTGTTGTTGAAACTGTTGAAGGTATTCAACTCTTTGAGTGCCATTGACGTATTTCAATGTCATTTACAATCCCAATCTTGAGTGCCACTGACGTAATAATACATCAAAGTGTTTTTTCGGTAGCGGGTCGCTGATCGCGGTCTTCCGCAGCCTATGAGTAATGTTGGGGCCTCAGGAAGATGTAGTCGGGGCATAAAGCGATGTATACGCTACAGAGATCAAAGCAGGAAGTGGAGACAATCACAGTTAGAGAGCAAAATGGATGGATTCTGGACAAAAAGAGGTGATTTTGGTTGGAGTGGCCTCTACTCCACCTCTGATAAAACAAGAACGGAACAAGGTAAAAACAAACTTTTTTTTCATGATGAAATAGAGTGTCTTCTTTCATTTGAGCTATTCACTGTTTTCAGAGACATAGTACAAAATATTCTGTGGGTCTTCAAATATGACTAAAAATGGGCAAAAACGCTGGCACAAGGCACTTTCTGTTTTATAAAACGGCTGGCACTCAAAGAGTTAATAAACACGCCTCCTTTCTTCAGTCTGTTTGCTCATTTAACTAAAACTAGCAAACACACTGAAAACTAAAACTAAAAAAAAAACTGTCTTGTTTTGTCAGTCCAAAACCCAAATATATGCATAAGATAAAACAGGAAGGACACGTTTTCTGCCATTTTTGTCATAAAAAATTACTTTAATGATCCATTGATTATCAAAATTGTTGGTATGTATTTTATCTAATAAGGAATTTATGAGTTGACCATTTGTTGCAGCTCTAAAGGAATGCAATTTTAATGTGAAAAGAATGTTACTAAACTGGCAGGTAATAACTTCAGTAACATTTAATGATGAATTTCAAGTAGTTTTAACAGAAACAGTCAACATGTTCTTTGACTGAACAAATTATATATATATATATACACACACACACACACACACACACACACTCACTCTATCTCCTGTGCATTCAGTGTCTTACCCAGTTTCTTGGAGTACGCGTCCAGTTTGTAGGCAGCCTGTTCAAGTGAAGACACCTGCTCCTCAATCTGATTTATCTGGTCCAAGTAAGGCTGTAAGCTAGCATCTAAAGCAATGACGTACATAGCACCCATGGTCATGTTATAAGAGTAGCACTACAAATACACAGGAACATAGTTACACTGACAATGAGTTTTGGAGCAGATCTCACTCACATTTGTTATTGAGATCCTGTAGGTTACGGCTGATGTTGATGCTGATGTCCTTCATTTCCATGTACTTCAGACTGGTAAGCTTGTTCATGTTCTCCAACAGACGATAATCCTCACAAGTACCTGAGGAAGGAGAGGGATAGAAAAGTTAATATTTAAGTGAGAGATGAAATGCTCAAACATAGTTTTTCCTGTGTGCTGGGAAATGATGGGACACTGAGGAAGTGAGCCAACAATAAACAGACCAGTTAATTCTCCTTGCAGGAAGATGGCCATCTTTTCAAACATATCAGTGCACAGCTCATTGACATCAGGCTCTGCGGGCTCCACAGCCTCTTCTGCTGTCTCCACACCACCATCACCTGAAGCAGGATGAATACATGAACGCAACATAGGTTATTCAACAAATCCACAGTGAGTGGAGGAATCAATAAAGCCAAATGGAGGGTAAACTTCTACAGTAACAAGACTGCTTTTCAGTATGGATTGCATTGTGTACCATCACTGCCAAATTAAAAAGATGCTACGTTAGCATTAGCAAGCAACGGAAGCTACCAGGAAACATGACCCACTGTTTGTGCTGGGCTTTTTGGGAGCAACCGCCGAGCTTTCCGCAACAACCACCGGAGCTTCTGCTTGACTAGTGGAGCCTGCAGCCGTGTTCAGAGCCGCTAAATGGGCCGCTGGTGCCCTGGAGATACTGTCCATTACTGCAGCGTCGTCGCCAGTTGCAGCCATTTTGTTCCTGTTTTGACTTTCTCTTGTCACATGAGTGGTCATGTGACGTTCACCCGCCACTACAACTACGCTACCACCACAACTACTACTCGCGCGCATTGCCACGCCCTGATGTATGCAGATGACTTGGTCGTGCTATGCCCTTACAGTGCTGGGCTGCAGCAGATGTTAAAGGTGTGCTCTCAGTATGGCCTTGATTACAACATAAAGTATAATGCTAAGAAGAGCCACATAATGATAGTTAGAAGTGTTGGGGACAGGAAATCAATTTTCCCCACTTTTTACTTGACAGACAGTCCTATTGTTTTATGTGAGGAAATTAAATATCTTGGTCATGTCATATCTGATGACTGGACAGATGACAAAGACATCTATCGACAGCGTTGTAAAATTTATTGTCAAGCTATTATGCTTATACGTAAGTTTTCTATGTGCTCTGACTCTGTGAAATGTTCCTTGTTGAGAGCCTACATCACACCATTATATACTGCCCAATTGTGGTCTTGTTTTAAGAAAATGAGTACGCATAGACTCAAGGTAGTATACAATGATGCGATGAGGCTGCTGCTTGGAGTCCCTAGATGGCATAGTGTCAGTCAATTGTTTGTGTCCACTAGAGTACCAACCTGTGAGGCACTCTTAAGACAGTTCATGTTTAGTTTTATGTGTTGCCTGGTTAAGTCAGAGAATTGTATAATTGAAGCCTTAGTTAGCCCTCTTAAAAGCTGTTACAGATTTACTTCTAGGCTAGGGAGGCACTGGTGCAACAGCTTGTATATTTTATGTGTTTTTTTTATATATATACTATTTATACTGTATATTGTGTATTATATGGGCATGTCTGCAATAAAGCTTATTATTATTATTATTATTATTATTATTATTATCCATTGAAATCAAAAGCTCATATTTAGGGTGTTTACAGAGGTACAGACCCCGGTGTTGACCACTGAGACAGAACTTGATACCATGACTGAACCTGAACTGCCAGAACAGTGGGGGCGCTAGGAATGTCTCAAAATTACGTCATCGAGAGAAAGCAAAAAAAGGATCCACAAATGCAAAAAAAATTATCCACAAATGCAAAAGAGGGATACACAAACGCAAAAAAATGATTCACAAATGCAGATTCCACATACAAAGTCAAGTATATCTATTTTCAAATCTCGAAAATATACTTACAAATGCACGTGTATTTATACAAATTCGTTTATTTATTTATATGTCACGTTTTCATATTTGTATTTTGTATTTGGATATTTATATATATCATCTTTTATTTCCATTAATCTTTTTGAGACAATTCAATCTCCATACATAGAACTCGGCATAACACCTGTGTCGGCGCTGTTGTGGGGGAAGCCACTTCGTGACAGGCTAGCAGCATTGGATTGTAAACATGGCGGCGTGCACAGCTACTGGGCTGTGCCGAAAACCCCGTTACTATTAGTCTGTGAGACGGAGACACCCCAAAAATGGAGACTGAAGAGGAGCAGCACATAACGACGCTCCTGTGCATGGGTTTCCCAGACCCCGACGTGATACGGAAAGCGCTTCGGTTAGCAAAGAACGACATCAACGAGGCAGTAGCGCTGCTGACAAATGAAAGCCCCGGACTCGGGTATGGATATGAGCCGATGGAGAGTGGGCCTGCTCCCGGTGTGGGCTCGACTGGGGACGGGGAAAACAGCGGGCGGACTGGAACCGGAGGGTTTGATCCCCCGCCGGCTTATCACGATGTAGTGGATAGCGAGGTAAGAGCAACTAACGTTTGCCCAAGCATCATCTGAAGGAGTGAAGGAGGAGAACATGGCAAGTTACACGGAAATAGTGGGCTCGCCCATTTAACTAGCTAAACTTAGCAGCTTCTATGCTAAATGCATCGAGCTCAGCGTGAGCTGTCAGGTGGTGAAATACTCTTATTTCCTGCGGGACTGGGAATGTCACTGGCTCATAGTGACTGGAGAATTGTCGGTCAATCTGAAGCTTAGCCAATGAAATGCTGAAAATGAAGCTAAATCTCTATTCTAAACTTACAAGCTAACCCAAGCTAGCTAGTAGCCGGCTAGCTAACGTAAGTTGATAGTTGAACGCGCCAGTAACTGGACCAGGTGTAGCGGTACAGAGGCATCACTCTGGAGATTTGCAATCACAGATTTCAACTGCCAGTATTCTGGTAATGAGCAGACAGATAGCATGTGGAGCAATTGGCTGGATC
Organism: Synanceia verrucosa; assembly: GCA_029721515.1. Classification (NCBI taxonomy): domain Eukaryota; kingdom Metazoa; phylum Chordata; class Actinopteri; order Perciformes; family Synanceiidae; genus Synanceia; species Synanceia verrucosa. The sequence goes on from CM056558.1 coordinate 8,253,726, forward strand.
TATTCAGTCTGTTCTGTAGTTGCCTTGCAGAGGCTAGCCAGTTTTAGCTCCCAGGTTGGCTGACAGCGTCTACCGTGTTCAGCTTCTACCAAGATTACAGTCCATTCGAACCAGACTTTGAAGCGGTTTCGTAACATTGGGGGCATAACGTTACGTGGCCATTTTGATAATTTTTCTGTCCATATTCTCAGCTGTCAACATGCATCAGTAAGTGTTTGCTTGTAAAGTGAACATGAGGAGAGGACAGTTGCACTATGCTTTGAAGCAGCCACTGTTGGTCGAGTGATTTACTTGCAGGTCATATCATTTTGTCCTAGGTTGTTGTGTTTCTGTGGTGTTGCAACAGTGAAATACATTGGCTACTCCTAAATACGCAGCTTCACCTCAAACCTGTTGTTCTCTCAAATCTTCCCCTAAAACCCCACAGGTGCTGTCAGAGAGAAACATTATAATAATACAATTGCTGCAAACTAACTCAACCATTATGAATCATAATTAACGATTTCTCTGTATTTGATCCATTACTGTAAGGGTTTTGTACACATAGGCCCCCACATTTGTATTTGTTATGAGATTAAGAAAACTCACTCTCACTTGTCATAAGTTCTGAAACATGCAGTGTAGGGTGCAAGCTATAGATGAACGCTTTATATCTTTGCATCACATGTTAGCTGTATTTGCTTTTGAGGCATGACATGTGTCCATGGCCTCATGTTATGCTCCTAAATATAACCCTGCAGTCTCCCTGACAAACACAAACACATTTCAGTTTTTGCAGAGGGTCCCAGGAGGGTTACAGGGTGCATAGTAACAGAGTTGGGATAAGTTACCTCATCGTTTTGCGCAACCACACATGTATGTGTCTTGAGACCGAAACCTTTCCCCCGAAGGCTTTAGATCCTGAACCACTGAGCAGCTGGTTTGTATGTTTTGTCCCGCATATTCGTACACCTATAGGAAGTTTCTACCTTTAATTTTGCTGGCAGTCTTATTTAAATCTAAGGAACCCATTTTTTGCAGTGATTTTGTCAGTAAGCTTTGATTTAAAAAAAGCGTTGTTACACTGTAGGTTAGTCTTTTGCCCTCTTGCTTTCATCTCAGCCATCTATCTCTTAGTTATAATTTTCCTAGAAAGGGAAGGGGTGAAATATGATGCTTCTTTTTTGCCCTTCCCCCTCTCCTGTTATTCTCTTCATTCAGTGTTCAGTCCAACACTGTATTGGTATGCAGTAAAACAAGAGCTGAACACATTGACCTTTATGTGTGCTAATATGTAGAGCTGTATTTTACAAAGGTAAGACTTGACCTGATTATACTTTGCTGTATTAAAATTTGTACTGCTGTGCAGTGCCTACAGGCAAAATGTACAATTGAGTTTTGATGAGAGCCAAATACCAGAGCTCAGTCCTAGTTTTAGATACTTTTTTGATGTGAGACAATGGGTCAAGTCTTTGTGCTTAACTCCTTTGCGCAATTGTAGTGCAAACATAATTAATGACTACATTAGCGGGAGAGGGTGGCACGGTGGTGCAGTGGTTAGCACTGTCGCCTCAGAGCAAGAAGGTACTGATTTCGATTCCCAGACTTTCTGTGTGGAGTTTGCATGTTCTCCCCGTGTCTGCGTGGGTTCTCTCCGGGTTCTCCGGCTTCCTCCCACCATCCAAAAACATGCATGGGGATTAGGTTAACTGGCTAATGGAGATTGAGCCTAGTGAGTGTGAATGTGAGTGGTTGTCTGTCTCTACGTGCCCTGTGATGAATTGGTCACTTGTCCAGGGTGTACCCTGCCTTTTACCCTAAGACAGCTGGGATAGGCTCCAGCCCCCCTGCGACCCTATGTGAGGATAAGCGGTAGAAAATGGATGGATTAGCAGGAGAGGGAGTTCTGCAATTTAATCGTGACTATTCAGTTGACGTCATGAATGTGTAGTTAACTTTATGATGTAAATAATTTAATAATCCTTCATGTCCTTTCACCACATGGGCTCATAGAAAGTACTGCTACCGGCTTTGTTGTGTTCTCTCATATAGCAAATGTAGGCTGAGGCTGAACTTAGCATTTTGAACCATACATGCAGAATGTATAAAAGGTAAATAGATATTCTAGGTAACATCATACTGCTAGGAAGATGGTGACAAGTCATGTGATGGGGGATCATTACATTTGATGTAAAGTCTTATAAATTATTTTAGAATGGGGAGACAAAACATGCTGAGATGAAGGGCAGATCGTTGAGGAGAGAGGCCACATTTTCCAAATGACTGCCGTTGCCCTCCTCCCAGAGGGAGGAAAAGAGTCAAGCATCATCCTGTCTGACTTTGTCATTGCCAGAGGCTATTTGGATTAACCTTGCTTGCAAAGAGGACCGCTGCAAAGTCGTGTAACATTGGTTGAGGCAGGGACTAGTTGTGTGAATTACATACAGTCACCCTATGTAATTATGTCATGCTTGTGTGTTCACAGAGGAGCAATGATGAGAATGGGAACTGCTCCGGGGGCAGCATGGAGTTTCCCACCACCAACCTGTACGAGCTGGAGAGTCGGGTCTTTACCGACCACTGGTCCATACCTTACAAAAGAGAGGAGTCCCTGGGCAAGTGTCTTATTGCATCCACCTGCCTCGCCCGGCATGGTAAGCAAGACCATGGTTGCATGTATTGAAGATTGTTTTTCAAGATCTATATTAAACCAAATGCTCTCCATCTGTGTGTGGGTGGTGTCAGTTTAGGTTGGGCTGTTTCTCAAATGTTGTTATATTGGACACTTGTGTTACATGGCTCAATTTGTACCTACTTCATCACAGGTATTTTTTGTGTTGTGAAAATTGAATCCAACCTATCCCTCTCTGACAGGTCTTGCAGATGCTGATGAGAATTGTAAGCGGTTCATAGATCGGTGCATGCCGGAGGCCTTTAAGAAGGTGAGCAATAAAGACACCAGAGATCTAAGTGACTGCTTTTTGTATTTCATTTACTGACTTTATATATATTCTTTTGACTTCTCTCCTTCCTGTCTGTATTGCTCACCATCGCCAGCTGCTGACCAGCAGTGCCGTACACAAATGGGGCACCGAGATTCACGAGGGGATCTACAACATGCTCATGTTGCTGGTGGAGCTAGTTGCAGAGAGGGTGAAGCAGGACCCTGTACCTGTAAACCTGATGGGAGTTCTGACGATGGTGTGTTCTTTCCTAATGTTTATCTTTTCATATCTTTCTCCTGTCTTTTTATATTCTTCCTTTAAATTACTCTTAAAGTAATCTGCAGAACAAATGACAACATTTTTAGTAGATTGTTATCATATCACGTCATAGTTGTTGACAGTAGAGCTCCTCAATATTTCTTGTGTTCAAACCAGCAAATTATTTTGTTTCCAACACTATTTTTTAAGCAACCATATGCTTACAATGTAATCGCAAATCTGTCAGTTATTCAACTTTTGACAAGAAATGGTAATTTTTTTTCTATCCCTTGGAAATCTAGACTCATAAGGCAGTCTCTAAACACTTAGCACAACTAGAGAACGAAGACAATCTCCCTGGCTTTGTTTCTAAAACCATTCTAGCCACAACTTTGTATTATGTGATCCACCAACGATCGATAGGCTGAGATCTCTGATTATCTGGTACTGGAAATCAGGCAGGTTAAAAAAAAAAGAATAAACGTGTTTGTTCTCTGTCTTTGCTTTTGCATCCAGGCTTTCAACCCCGATAACGAGTACCATTTTAAAAACCGAATGAAGGCCTGTCAGAGGAACTGGGCTGAAGTATTTGGCGAAGAAGCCAACATGTTTGCTGTGTCTCCTAGCAACACCTATCAGAAAGTAAGGGGAAACATGTCTGGACTCTTCCTGGACTCTTAGGTCTTATTGCTGTGTGTGTGTGTGTGTGTGTGTGTGTGTGTGTGTCAATTTATCCAGATGCACTTGCAAGTATGTAAAGCTGTGCTTGTATTAATATACACACTTCCTTATTAGCCTTTTGTTTACTGTTCATGGTCATGCACAGGGTGAGACAGATGAGATCTTCATTCCCCAGTGTTGTGTAACTGTGCCACAGGGGGCTCAGCAGAACATGTGTGACAACAGCTGTCACAAATCTTGTGTGTTGTTTCTCACAAGAACTGTACTGTCATTGCTCAATAAATCCACTGAAAATATCATCATCTCTTTCAGGAGCCTCATGGTTGGCTAGTTGATTTGGTGAATCGCGTGAGTAATGAGCAATCACCCAGATATTATCTCCATACACATATGGCACACTTTAATCAATTTTGTCTCACGTGTCCCTTTCCTCTTCTTTTTTTTTTTTTTTTTTTTTGAAAAGTTTGGAGAATTGGGAGGATTCAGTGCCATCCAGGCGAAGCTCAACACGGATGAAATCGAGATTGCTGTAAGAGTAACCATCTTAAACTTTGATCTTTATACCTTCCTCACAAAGGGTGTGACGAGGCTAAGAGTAATGAGATAGTCCTGGCCCGGGTGGTGGATGGAGAGTGGCCCTTTAGACGTACTCTGAGACAGTCTTTGCAGGCGAAAGGTCACCATGTTTACCCCCACTGCTCTCAGCTGCAGGGTACTGAATGTCTCCCCCACACTCACTCCACTAATACTTACACACTCCCTCATCCTCCCACTGTGTGATGGTTGAAATGCGCTCTTGTGTTATGTTTTCTGAGGCATCCTTGTACTGATGCTTCCTTCTGGGAACCTGGCCGGAACCACAGCAGTGTATAGCCATTGATTCTCTCTCTCTCTCTCTCTCTCTCTCTCTCTCTCTCACTCACACTCACACACACTCTCTTACACACACACACGGCATATTAAAAAGACAGAGATTGGGTGCAGACTACTCGGGTGTGTAAGCTGTCAGATACCTAACATACTGCAATCACAGGAGAGAGAGAGAGAGACTGAAAGTGAAAGGAGCTAAGATAATGGAAGGAGTGCTCTGCACTGACTCCCAGGGCTGAGTCATTCGTCTGCTTTGAGCAGGAAGTCGAGTGCACGGGAGGGAATTCACTGAGTGAATAGAGGAGGAAGGTGGGGGAGCTGTTCAGAAAGAGCCCATAAGCAGCGATGGAAGATAGCCAGGAAAAAAAAAAAAGGACAGGAACACGGGAACCATTCAATAAGCTCCTATGATTTAACAGTGAATGACAAATGACAGCTGGGCTCTGGTATCGTAAATTCACCCACACATCTGTTTACTCTCACTCACATGCACACTAATAAAAACATACCAGTTTAGATCAGGAGTCACATTATGTTTAAAGACTTTCATTTAAGAGGAGTGGTAGAATGATCTTGTTGTGTATGTCTTCTTTCACAGGCCATCAAAAGTGCCGTTCATGTTGATACTCTTGCAAAACACAGAGCGATGAACAATGAATGAAACAATTCCTATCACTCATACTCAGCTGGTATTGATAAATGTTGTTCCTTTTTGGTGTGTCATGCCTTAGTTATTCTTTCTCTTTCCTTTTGCCTAAACAGTGTGTGTCAGCTCTGGTCCAGCCTCTTGGCGTTGGTGCAGAATACCTGAACTCCAATCTAGTTCAGGTAAGCTATCTCATCTGCATCTAATGTAACACATCTTCTTCATTAGTTTTTTGTCTAAGCTTGTTCCATTGGTAAAAATATCAGTTTCCTTGTATGACCCTTGTACACCATTCACTGTTCATACTGTTTTCCTATGGCCAACAAAATTTCATGTTGTTTTTCTCAGCCCATGCTTGATCCAGTCATCCATAAAATGATTACATATGTGCAGAACCTGGAGGAAAAGGACCTGAAAGACAAGGTAGCGTTTAATATTCATCGCTTGTTATGCTTTTTTCATTTTAAAGTATAGAGTAAAGGCGCAAGGACGCTTGTGCAGTACAACACTTGTTGGTTGGTCCGTTCAAGTTGGGAAGCCAGTGAGGGACAGCGTCCATGTTGCTGCAGTAGTGACTCCTGCTGGTTGGTCAGGGCACTTGCACAAACAAATTTGGGGAATAGTGTGAATCTTTAATTGTAAAACAGAATATATGGGTACAGTTAAGTTACAAGAGGGATTTAAGTCCAGTCCTTCAGATGTGACTGGTTTGCTCAGCACAGGGGGCCTAGCAAATACAGCACACCGTATGGAGCTGTAGAGAGACGCAGAGCTGTGGCATTAGCCTCCAACTCACCTTAATTTTTAGATCAAGAGGCAGCAGAAGAGGGAGAAATAAACAAGCTGGACTACAACCAGGCACTTTTGAAAATGTAAACAAAGTTTACCACCTCCTATGATATCTCTCATCTAGCTAATACGACAGAGCCGGCCCAAGGTATAAACAGGCTAAGCATCTGCTAAGCTCCCCCTGGCCTCTTGGGGCCCCCCAAGTGATGTAAAAAAATAATAAAAGTAATGATTAATATATTTTTTTATATGTGGGAGTGATGATGATTCAAATATCATGGGTAAAACTCATTGGGCTGCTGTTCAGGGTTTTATGTATCAATTTTCTGTGCCAAATAAGAATTGAAAGTTTTTTTTGTTTTTTGTTTTTTTTGCAAGTTTGCAAAACTGTTGCTTACTTCCATGGCTTCCATTCCAACTAGGGGAGCACCGATCTTGAAAAAGCCTAAACTGCTGATACCGATTTTTTTTTTTTCCCCGTAGTTGCTTTGTTCTTTGCAGTGCTCATAAGCGCTAACAGCGGGCCACTGCCCGCTGAATGAGATTTGCTGTATGAAATGTCTTGTTTGTGGCCCCACCACAACTTCTTTCAGCCTTACACAGACTACAGAATGAGAACCTTTGCTTGTTTTCTTTTACTGTGTAATACTGCCAAACAGACGACATGCTTGGTTAAACATGCTACGGGTAACTGTTGTTTTCCCATGCAGTTGATGCAAGCGTCTGTGCATATGTGACATGACCTGGTGGGCGGGCCTGTTTGGCAGAGCAAAAAGCTTCAGTGGCTGGCTTCCAGACCTTTGCGGACATAGATAAGATCGGTGGAAAAGATTGGTTTTATTTACAACAAAAAGTTCTTACATCTAGTTTTAAAATTATATTTCTAATGAATAGAACGCCCCGCGACCCTATGAGGATAAGCGGTAGATAATGGATGGATGGATAAGTATACAATGCGTAAGTATAGTAGGTGTGTAAATGGGGCGGCACGGTGGTGTAGTGGTTAATACTGTCACCTCACAGCAATAAGGTACCGGGTTCGATTCCCAGCCCAGGGTCTTTCTGTGTGGAGTTAGCGTGTTCTCCCCGTGTCTGCGTGGGTTCTCTCCGGGTACTCCGGCTTCCTCCCACCATCCAAAAACATGCATGGGGATTAGTTTAATTGGTTAATTTAAATTGGCCGTAGGTGTGAATGTGATTGTGAGTGGTTGTCTGTCTCTATGTGCCCTGCGATGAGGTGGCGACTTGTCCAGGGTGTACCCTGCTCTCCGCCCTAAGACCGCTGGGATAGTCTCCAGCCCCCCCGCGGCACTATGAGGATAAGCGGTAGAAAATGGATGGGTGGATGGAGGTGTGTAAATGATAAAAAAAAACAGTATTTTTGGCAGTAATAGAGGGCCCCTAAGTCAAATTTTGCTTAGGGCCACATGGAGACTTGGGGCAGCCCTGTATTATGACCTGAAAACTGTTGTTGCTGTTTTACTTGATGGCCAGGCATTTGATTAAATACATTTTTGTCTATAACTTAATGTATTATAGGGAAATATAAAGAGATATACTCTACAATTTCAGAGAGCTAGCAAGATTTGAAAGTGGCACCTCCTCTCAGCCTCCTCTAAGCTTCACGCTCTCCTTCCCCCCCCATCAGTGCTCCGTCCAAAGCTACACCCCCTCGAACTTGAACAGTAGGATTCAGCAGGGAGAGGAGAGCTGTTATGCTACATCACCGCAGTTGTAAAACGTCCCACTCAAAGCAAATATATCAACTTAATATTGTCACCTTTATAATGGAGACACTGACAACTATGGCTGTGCAATATGGTCAAAATGTCATATCCTGTAACCTCTTCAATACAAGCAGCACTGACGATGGACACGGAGTGTGCAAAGCTCAAATTTTCCGACCTCCACTCTCCACACTGTTGTCACACACAACACTGCTCGGCCTCGACTTTTCACATCGACAAGCTTTAAATGTGACATTGATTTTCTGATTCACAGAAATTTCACAGGAAACGGCTAGAGCGGCAGAGCGCTCCACTATGAAAGCTTTGAGTGGAACAGACATCCAGATTCTGCTCCGTTCAGTCTGCTGGAGTCTGTGAGCGCCTTTATAATGCAGACACTGGACACTATAGCTGTGCAATATGTTCAAAACAGACCGATTTCTGCATCACTTTTTAGTCACTTAAGATGCCTCAGTGACTCCACCGATGTTGACTCTGCTTTATCCTCTTAGCTTTATTCATAGTTTTGTCGCAGCCATTTCTGCCTCCCTCTTTCTTCTCTTTGCCTTTTTAGCAGGGTGAGCCGTCAGAAGTAACACTGGAAGTGATATTTATGGCTACATTTTCTCTGCCATTGTTCCCTACAGAACATATTTTCCTGCTAACTGTATTTCTGCAGAGGAATGTGCTGGATATTTCCGGCAACAGTGGGGAGGAGGGAGGGACAGATGGGGATGTGAGCAGGACGAGAAATGATTGGTTCTTCCACTCTACCCAAGTGGCAGTTGATTGGTCAGAGTTTTTACAGTCCTGTAGCTGCCACAGTAGTCTGATTCTTTTCCTTCCTTTTTCTGAACACATAATGTATTGACTGCTCTCAGGGTGGAAGGACCATTTCACCCAGTATAACAAAAAAGTGTATCTGACCAGAAAGACAGACTATAGCTTGAAAAAACACAGCAAGCTTTGCGCAACTTCTTGTTTTGTTTTTAATATGCCGTTTGACCGAAAGCATTAGTGTTGATCGGTCAAAGTTTTATTTTACTGTGTCTTTATTGTGACCCAAACAAGATGTTATAACATAGTTGTTGCTCATTTGTCCTCAATGTAGCGACTGGTGACCATCCCAGACCTACTGTCGGCCATCAAGCTATTATGCATGAGGTTCCAGAGGGAGCTAGTTACTGTGGTGGACGACTTGCGGTTGGACACACTGTTGCGTATGCTCAAGACCCCCCATTTCTCTACCAAGATGAACTCCCTGAAAGAGGTCAGCTCTTAATAGGATTTGGACTCTCAGTCCTAAACTGGACAGAATGGGTGTTTTAACCGGTGTTTGTGAAACTTTTCTCCCAGGTGACAAAGTTGATAGAGGAGAGTACCGTGTCTAAGACAGTTAAAAATGCCATTGACACAGACAAGCTTTTGGACTGGCTGGTGGAGAACTCAGTCCTATCAATAGCGCTGGAGGGTAAGTAATCCACCACTCCTGCTACAAGCTGATTTAAATTTGTGTCACACTTGCTCTGCAAAACACTGGACAATCAATTAAACTTGTAATCACTTAAAAACAAGGCTTAAAGTCATAGTTGATTGTATTCCCAGTGGTTATTATGTAGTTCTGTGTCCCAGGTAACATTGACCAGGCTCAGTACTGTGAAAGAATTAAGGGAATCATCGAATTGCTGGGGAGTAAACTGTCACTGGACGAACTCTCCAAGATCTGGAGAATACAGGTCAGGACCGGTAGACATATTACAGATGTTATTTTTGTTTAGAAAATCTTTCATATTTGTAATTATTGAACTTTAAACTGAGCTGTTAATGTATTTTATGTACGTGGAAGCATTGTTGACACTTGTCCCTACTTTTAATGGATTTGTTGATCATTTTTGACCATCTTCAGGCAGGCCAGTCGTCAACTGTGATAGAAAATATTCATACCATCATTGCTGCTGCTGCTGTGAAGTTCAGCTTTGATCAACTCACCCACCTTTTCGTCCTCATACAGAAGGTCAGTGCTGCCCCTGTTGCCTCAATTTAAGATGGTTTATAAGTTAATGATAATGGGTTCACATGTTACTTAGAGCTGGGAAGTTGAGAGTGACCGTGTGAGGCAGAAGCTGCTCAGTCTGATCGGGCGGATCGGCAGAGAGGCTCGCTCTGAAACTACAGCAGGAAAGGTATGTCGGTACATCTGTCATTCTGCCTAAAGGTAATCTACAGTATGATATGATTTGTTTTTTAAGTGAACTCTGTCTGTTTAGGTGCTGGAGGTGCTGTGGGAGTTGGCTCACCTCCCTACGCTGCCTACCAGTCTAGTTCAGCAGGCGCTGGAGGAGCACCTGGGGATTCTGAGTGACGCCTACGCTGTCAAGGAGACTGTGAAACGCAGTTACATCATTAAATGTATTGAGGATATTAAAAAGGTGAGGCAGACATGCTACAGTTGCCTTTGATGTTTTCAAAGTCATTCCAGGATCAGTTCTAAGTCTAAATATATTGTTAATGATGTTTAGTTTGTATTTATATACAGTTCCTTGTTACTGTTTAAAGGAATCTTTGGTGCCCATTTCCATCAGGATAACAAGAACCAGATGCAAACTGAATGTTCTCAAAATATTGAGAATCTCTCTCTCAGTAGTATCTTCAAATACAATCTTTCTATAAAATGAGTTATTTTGACCATGAGAATTTTTGTCAAAAAATTATATTACTGTATCTCAAAATAATGAGAGTATCTCTACGTAATAACTTAGTGTCTCATCTTTCAACATAATGACAAACTTTGATAAATCATTGTCTTATCTAGATATTGTGTCATTATTTTGATGCACTTTCAGTTGTTTTAATTTAAGTTTGTCATGATTACTCAGAGGATCCCTTTTTTTGTCATCATGCTGGTGGAAATGGGCTTCCCTAGGAAACCGTGCATTCGGTTCCTACATTTTTACACCTGCCGTGACAGTTTTGTTTTAAAATTAGCATGTCCTTTTTAGTGTTGCATATGACTCTTTCAGTTGGTGACATCCCTGTCATCCGAGGTCACCCCAGTATGTCTTCTATGGATTTGCACTGGGTCATGGAGATGGGGCCATTTATGTCTGCACTGAGTTCTTTATTAATTTTAAAGGGGTCTAATTTCCTCTCTTTATTTCCCCTGACCATGCCAGAAACCTTGTCACAGAGGCCTCACTCTGTACTTATTTTCCTTAATTCGTTCATATTCATGGTTGCATAAAGAAAGGTTTCTGCAAGCCATGTTGCCAGAATCAAGTATGATTTCTTTTAAGGAGAAAAGTTGTCATTGAAATGATCTGCAAATATAATTTAGTCATAATCATGTTTATTAATGTATTTGTCAACAACTATAACTCCTCCTGTCGACACCCATAAGTGGGTGCTGGAGTGTGATCATATGATTAATGACACCACAGAAAAACAGAGGTGTAATAATGTAAAATCTATTCAAAGGACCAGATGAAATTTGTCTCCAAGTACTGCACTAAATATTCTTATATGTGATTACAACTACATTTACTTTGTTATAAGCCTTTTATTGAATTTATATATTGCTTATTGATGATAAATGGACACTTAAAGTAACTTGTTAACAAATAGTGATAATTTCTGATACTCTTAAGAGTAGAAATGAATGAAGTATATGAAAGGGTTTTAGTTGTATTTTGTACTCATAGGAAAACTGGTAAATTGTGCTTTAATTGTGCAGATTTAAACTGCTTATCAAATGTGATGTAATACAATGTTTCTAGACTCACGTTCAGGATGACTGTAAAGGCAGCGACACTCAAAGCTCATTTCTTACTGGCACTTGGGGCAAGAAGAAAGCTAAAGTAAGAGAAGAAGCCCATATGACCGATCTGTATCCAATCTCGCTGCTTCACGCCTGCCAACCAATCATGGAAGAGGGCTTGACCAGAAAGGGGTTTCACTGGTCACAGGTTGATAATTTCCCACTTGATTGTAACACAAGGTAGTTTAACCAGGGGTATGTTAATCTTCTGCTTGCCTCACTGAGAAGGCTTTTGGCACTGCTGACTAATGATTGCACAGAGGTGTTGATCTTGTCCTGGGTGACAGCTGGTGGAGTTGAATGAGTGATTTTTCTCCTGGGTGCGTGGTCAGCTTTGGTGGAAGTACTAGCATTTACTCTGTCAAAGAGGAATCCAATCAGAGCCTTGGGTAAATAAAAGAAGTACATGTTTGATATTTGTTTTGGATTTTAGAAACAAATTTTAAAATTGAACATATTTTAGTGGTGTTGTATGTGTTATATATCCATGTATTACCTACAGTAAATGATGACCCCAGTTAGGAGAAATTGACAGGAGCACAAGAGTTAAGGCTGTGGCTAAGTGCCTCGTACAATCCTACTTCAAAACATCCACACTGTCCCTTTAACAGTCAGAGTTTCTTGTCCAATGCTTTACATCCCTGGCTCTGGTTTTGTTTCTCATGTTTACACAACTACAGAAATAATGGGTCTGTAATGAAAGTAATCTAATTACAAAATCAGATTAGCACACATTTGCTCAATCTGCTTTCATGGATATCATTATCTGTGTGTGTCTCAACAGGCTTCTCAGCAGAGCAGTCCTCAGGCAGTCTGGGTTGTTCCTGCCCTCCGTCAGTTGCACGAGATCACCCGTTCTTTCATCAAGCAGACCTATCAGAAGCAAGACAAGGTAGCACATGCAAACAAACGTGAACCAGTTGTGCAGGTGCAATGTTGCCATGGCAACCTTTACGTTCTTCTGCCCCACAGAGCATCATCCAGGACTTGAAGAAGAACTTTGAGATTGTCAAACTGATCACGGGATCCCTAGTGTGCTGCCATCGACTTGCTGTGACTGCTGCAGGGAATAACGGCCTCTCAGGTTCAACACTGGTGGATGGACGATATACCTACCAGGAGGTTTGTCTTTTGTCCCATTTCCCCCACACTTTGGTGTGTTTAAAGGGTTAGTTTGGATTCATTTAAGTCACTCAATAACACAAATTTACTTACCATTTGAGGCAGCAGTAGATCAGCAACTTCTGTGTTCTGTAAGATAAAATGACTATTTTTTTTTTTAAATACTTGTTGGCGTCAAAGTGAGCTTACATACATGCTGACTCGATAAGTACATTATACAGTGCCGCCTCAAAAGATCTGAACTACTCCCTCAGAACTCAAGACTATATTTATTTTGTAATTTGTGTCCTGTAGCATTTTATTGATAATTTTTACTGTTCTATGCCACTGCAGCCGTGCAAGTTAGTCATGTTATAATTTGACTTTAATTATAACTAGTGTCATTTGAGTCATATTTTTTTATCTGAAATCAGAGCTTGAACGGTGCAGTGTATGTTGTGTGTGTTTGAGTATCAATGACGTGTTTCCCTGAATCTCCATTTAGTATCTGGACAGCCACCTGCGCTTCCTGGCCTTCTTCCTCCAGGAGGCCAGCCTCTACCTGGTCTGGAACAGGGCCAAGGAACTCTGGGAGTGCCTGGTGTCAGGGCCGGATGTCTGTGAACTTGACCGTGAGGTATGAAAACAGTTAGGCAAATGGAGCTCTTGTCACCTGGATGAACAAATGCACTGCAAACATTAACTGTTTCTTTCACTCCTTATTTTAGAACAGTGTTTAAGGCAGGTACAAAGTTCAAGATAAAAACTGTTATGGTAGATTTTAAAGGATCATTCATTTATTTTAGATCCTGGTTCGTTATATTGTCTCAGAAGTAATGAAATATACATTTGATTGTTAGTGGGGTTAGTGGAATTTGGCTTTACTAGCCCTCTTTTTTATTGTTGTGATTGAGAGTCTGGCAGAAACTTGAGTTCACAAGTTATAAGTCCTATATCCAGGATTCACTTCAGTTAACCTTAAACATGGTGTTGTCCGATGCAGATGTGTTTTGAGTGGTTCACCAAAGGACAACACGATCTCGAGAGTGATGTTCAACAGCAGCTCTTCAAAGAGAAGATCCTAAAACTGGAGCCTTATGAAATCACTATGAATGGTGAGAAACTCTGCAAGCATCACTCTGACAGCATTACAGCCTTTTATGGATTAGTGCATGAATAAGTATGTGATACAGCAGTTAACATGGTTTGTGTCTCCTAGGTTTCAATCTGTTTAAGACCTTCTTTGAGAATGTTAATCTGTGTGACCATCGCCTCAAACGCCAGGGAACTCAGCTGGTCAGTCCACACGCACACATTTCTATACATTTTGTTTGGTGTGTTCAGCTTGTTGTCACTTAGAAGTGAAATTCACAGAAAATGTATGGAGGTAAACAGTGTCTTTATATTTAATATACAATGTGGTCTGATTTCAGTGTGTGGAGCGTCTTGACCTGGCAGGGATGGATTTTATCTGGCGCATCTCCATGGAAACCCCTGATGAAGAGATAGCCAATGAAGCAATCCAGCTCATTATCACGTACAGCTACACCAACCTCAATCCCAAAATGAAGAAGGTCAGTATATGAGTGTGTGTACATGCTTCTGTGGCTCATTCTTCTTGCAGTCCCTACATGTAAGTCTCACTAGAATAACAGTGTAACAGAAAGGGATAGTAGAGGTTTTGAAGCGGGGTTCTATGAGGTACTTACCTCACCTCAGTCAGTGTATTTCTGACTGGTAGTCTGAATGCCCTCAGTTCAGAGAAACAGACAGGAACACCATCACAACAAGCAGCAAAACACTTGAGACAACTAAGAATTGAAAATATAAAAATATCCATAATAATTAGATTGCCTTTACTGAATAGTTTCACCACTTACTTGCCATCAGATTTCCAACAGGTAACTGAAGCTATTATCTATGCTCTATATAAAGCCACTAGACTCCATTAACAAAAACAGTCATTTTACCTTTCAGAACAAGGGGGATTGTCTACCACTGCCTTGATTGCTTAGTCAGTCTTTGTTATTGTGTTACTTTGGTGAATCCAAACTATCCCTTCAAAACACCATAAGCCATACAAGAACACACACCAACTGGTTTTACCTCATACAACCCTTCTTAAAAGAAACTATGCTGCCGTCTTCTTTAAAGTGATCATTAGGTTTTGTGTTGAGTATTGAGTTTTGAAAAATAGGACATTTACAAATGCTATTGAATTGGTGTATTCTGTAACTTTCAAACTTGAAACCACATGAATTTCACTTTCTTACAGGATTCTGTGTCTTTGCACAAGAAGTTCATAGCTGATTGTTACAAACGACTGGAGGTAAGTAGAGGAATATGCTACTGTTAAGACCAATTGTGCCATCTCATAGAAATTAACACGTGAAAGCTCATTTCTGATTTTATTTGTTTGTCAGGCAGCCAGCTCAGCCCTGGGCGGGCCTACTTTGACACATGCTGTTACCAGGGCAACCAAGATGCTGACGGCCACGGCCATGCCAACTGTGGCCACATCTGTACAATCACCATCCAGGTACAGAGGGGGGTTTGGGTAAGATGAACACAGTTACTAAACCTATATAAATATACTTGTTTTGATTAGGTTACTTCAGTCAGGCATAACATTATGACCACTGACAGGCGGCGAGAATAACACCCATCTCTTCATGGCTCCTGGGGCATACAGTATAAGGCAACAAATTAATATTTTGCCCTCAAGGATGATGTGTTAGAAGCAGGAAAAAGGGTTGTGGGGAGGTTCGTGGTCTACAGCGGTCACTCAGTGTCTGTCAAAAGTGATTCAGGGAAGGAACAGTGGTGAACCAGAGGCTAATGCACTTGGGGAACGATGGCTGGCCCTGGTGGTCCGATCCAACAGACGAGCTCCTGGAGCTCAAACTGCCAAAGAAGTTAATGTTGGCTCTTTTAGAGGGACACGCCTTCAGGGGTCAGGTCAGGGGTCAGTCATAATGTCATGCCTGATAGGTGTATACATGACTGCTGTGAAACAGAAATAAATTGTTCATTCTTGTTTGCACTACTTTGTGTGTCTACCTGTAGATCCACTAAGCTTGTGATAATTGAAAGACTGCTGCTACTGGCTGAACGCTACGTCATCACTATAGAGGTAGGCTTGGTTTTCTTCATTGTTTGATAGAAGGCATCAAAATCTAAAACCTAATGTTGTTGCTGGTCAGTGAGATCTTCAAAAAATATCTTCCTAGCATGTAGTAGACATTATTTTCTCCATAAAAACAGCAGTGGCATTATGTAAACAAAGTGTAATTTTTTAGTGTTATACTGTGAGTCTCACTCAGTGAAAATGAATATTAATATATATATGTTATGGATGTTTTGACTCATTAAAGGGATGTACCATTTAGGCCTGTCAAGATAATCAATTAATCACTTGATAAATAAAAATGGACTCAGCCATTTTGCCGGCTTCGATATTTCTCCTCATCTTTCTCTGCCAAAGAGGCTGGATGACAAGAGAGTTGACAACATGACAACAGAGTGAGACCTCCTGTCAGTCATAAAGTCTCTTTGTCTCAGTGGGAGGAAGAGGGGCCGCTAGCAGACACAGACAGTGCAGCTGTAGCAGGTGAGCCTGGTGAGGAGGAAAGAACCAGGTAACAAGGAGAAATAATGAGGGATAACAAAAGAGATGATTTCAAAGCTGAATACACAGCCCCAACCCCTATTACAATGTTGAATACCAGGGTCCAACATTAATGGTTACCCAACTGCCCGGGTCAAGTGAAAATAAGCAGCGGGCCAGCAGACCCTGCGCGGATATGCCCGATTGTGCCAGCCTGTGCCGCGGAGCCATCTGTGATACTTTATTGGTACGATGATTTGATTAGTTTTGGAGTGGCAGTGATTGACAGCCAGTGATGAATGGTCAAGAAGAGATTCTATTAAGTAACATAGGGTCTGATTTATTTTAAATGGGTGGCTCATCTGTTCAGACAGGGCACGAAGGGTGTGACTGCTATTGATCAAACGTGAAATAGAAACAACAATACTGCTTTCTGAAGAAATAAGTATTGTTTAGTGTTGTATATTGCCATCAGAAAATGGATTTTAGTAAAATATAAGTCATGCGCGAAAGTGTGTGCCACAGAGCGAGAAAAAGATCGATGCCGATAATATTGTTTATCGGCAATAAGTTGTGGGACAATATATTGTCCAGTAAAATTTGTGGTCATAACAGGCCTTGTACCTAGTACCTAGTACTAGTAGTGTCAACTCATTGGGTACCCATCGTTTTATAAAACGTAAATTGCCTTGTGCCAGCGTTTTTTGCAATTTTAAGTCATCTTTCAAGACCCACAGGATATTTTCTACAATGTCTCAGAAAACACAGAATAGTTCAAATGAAAGATGAAACTATTCCATCATGGAGAAAAAAGTGTGTTTGCACCTTCCATTCTTTTTTTTATCTGAAGGTCAGTATAGAGTCTTTTTTAGTTATACAGATTGCTTTGCTTTGTGCTTTGATCCCTGTGGCTTTTGGCGCTTTTCCACGGGCGCGGTATGGTACGGCATGGCTCTACACGGCTGTGGTGCTTTTCCACTAGTACCTGGTACCTGGTACTAGGTACCTTTTCCGTACCTCCTTAGCCCTGGTTCCAGGCGAGCCGAAGCGATACAAAACATTACGTCGTCAGACTACCTTCCACTGATTGGCCAACGAGTGTCGTCATTGGAAGCGTCCGACCAGACTGTAAAAGCCAAACACAACTCGACCCTGCCATTTTTCAAACTAGCAACTGTTTCACTATTGTTACACGAGAAAATGACATCGCTTTGATTGCTTACATGATCGCTTCGGTGTCCTTCGTTTGTGATGTCCTTCTTTTTCTTCTTCTTCTTCCCGGTTTTCTGTGTCACATGTAAATGCAGTTTTGCGCTGCTGTATGATGACTCTGCCCGCGCTGATGAGGTACTATTAGGTACTTAGTTGTAAAGGAAAAGCACCAAAACTGAGTGTGCCGTGCGGTGCCGTTACTGTGTAGTGGAAAAGGGCCATTTGAGAGCCAGAGTTCGTGAGAGCACCCCCTTGTGCCCGCTGCCGAAAAACACTGTGACTTATATATATGTCATTGGCACTCAATGAGTTAACATGTTGGCAACATAACAAGAACACCATCATAAATAGTTGTAGCAGAAAAGATGGATGCTAGAAAAGAGAATTGCTGAGATTTGTTAAAGTTTTACCTGTGTGTGTGTGTGTGTGTGTGTGTGTGTAGGATATGTACTCGGTTCCTCGCACTATTCTACCTCACGGGGCCTCGTTCAATGGACACCCTGTCACTCTTCACATCACCTATGAGTCAACCAAAGACACTTTCACCTTAGAGGTATTTTTGATTTTTCCTAGTGTCTTTAGTGCACCTTTACTGTGTGGAGTCTCATCTACTAAGGTAATAACCCTGCTCTGTGTGTGTGTGTGTGTGTGTGTGTGTGTGTGTGTGTGTGTGTGTGTGTGTGTCCTGCAGACCCACAGTAATGAGACAATAGGAAGTATCCGGTGGAAGATATCTGAGCATGTGAGCTGTCCAGTGGATAATGTCCAGATCTTTGCCAATGACAGTGTGGTAAGTGTTAATGACTCTGTATGTGACAGGGACTTTATTTCTCATTTGTTTTAAAAATGCAGTTGTTCCTCATCATAGTATTTTACTCCACTCCCAATCATGTGTTTCCCCTGCAGCCAGTACACATTACAAACTACAAACCATTGCACAGTAAATTCTTGTGGACAGGATGACACCTCCTCTTGGTGGCTTGGTCCGCTGCTTTTGTGTGGCAGGGGGAAACACAGCCTCGAACAACCTCTGTCCCTGTTTTGTTCTCAAACCATCCCTTCACTGCTCCCTTCCCTTCACTGTTAGTTGACCATGAATCGGGACCAGAAGCTGCTGTCCCAACTTGGCTTCAGTGACGAGCAGACCCTAACTGTGAAGAGTTCGGGCACTGGCACTCCCTCTGGCAGTTCCGAGTCATCGGCCTCTGCCTCCAGCAGTTCCAGTTCCGCCGTCTTCAACTCTGCCTACGCCTTGGAACAGGTACCAGCGCAGACATGACCGTGCACTAACAGAACTGTGGACATACTTGAGGTTATGTTGATTCTTCTAACACACTGTGCCCATATTTTCTGTCTCCAGGAGAAGTCTCTACCTGGTGTGGTGATGGCTTTGGTGTGTAATGTATTTGAGATGCTTTACCAGCTGGCTAACCTAGATGAAACCAGGTGAGATTATAATCTAATGCTTACTTCAAAACTTATATACTCATATACTTTTTCCACCAAAGTCAGTGACTTTTGGAACAGTGGAGAATAACAAAGACTGGTTTCTTTCTGTCTAGTCTTGGTAGTCTGGTAGCTTAGAGGAGCGCTTATCACTACTGTTTCTTTTCACATTTAACTCCATGAATGTAGGATTCATTTAGACTAAACCAGAGTTGGTGATTGTTGGAACAGTGGAAAGACTAACCAAGAAAGATTTGACAGATTTTGTGTTGAGTTTGAACGTGTATTTCAGGGATCAGTGAGGTAAATTGATAGTTATCTGACTGGAGTCTAGTGGCTTAGAGGAGAGCATATGAATTGAATGTATTTCACATTATTAAATTATAATAAATCTCCAAATCACTGTTGATT
This sequence comes from Synanceia verrucosa, assembly GCA_029721515.1. Lineage (NCBI taxonomy): Eukaryota > Metazoa > Chordata > Actinopteri > Perciformes > Synanceiidae > Synanceia > Synanceia verrucosa. Next base: position 8,273,212 of record CM056558.1, read on the forward strand.
TTCTTTATATACTCACTTTTACATGCAGCACATAGCATCACACCAGAAAAGGGGCAAACATTGTCAAACTGGATGTTATCAGATGAATACTTATGACTGCTGTCATTTGTCCCAGGAATGAATGCCAATTGTAACCTTTCCCACTAAAGACAAAAACCAGGGGTTTTCAGTCTTGTTGTCAAGGGGCTTTGCTTAAACCTTGTTGACAGTAAGAAGAAAGGACTTTATATTTATCAGTCAGTATATTGCAATCTCCAGGATCACCCTTCGTGTGAGGAAGCTGCTGCTGTTGATTCCAACAGATCCAGAAGTTCAGGATGCTCTCGACAACTTTGTTCCCAAAGAGTCCAGCGTCTGGAGCCACCAGGTACATCAGACTGTGATGTATTGTGTGGTAACTGCCATCACTGAATATTGAAGCCCTTAGCTCTACCTTTTAATTATTAATCAAGACAACTGTGTTGTAATCTAGTCTAGTATACACATATTGCCCTATCTCTCTGGTTTACACATACTCTCCTTCTCCTCATATGTCACTTTTTTGTTTCTCCTTTCCATAGAAGACACTGTTCCAGGGTACAGGCTCTCGTTCTCCGTCTATGGCCTCCAAGCAGCAGCACCAGCCCAGTGCCGCATCCATCTTAGAGTCCCTCTTCAGATCCTCGGCTCCGGGCATGTCTACATTCAGAGTGCTATACAACCTGGAGGTGCACCCACATTAAACACAGTACATCATTTTCAAATATATAACAGTACATTTTCAAACGTAAAAGGTAGAGAAGTGACTTTGTGTGTTTTCTTCCCTCTTTTCTGGCTGTCAGGTATTGAGTTCAAAGCTCATGCCCACATCAGATGATGAGATGGCAAAAACCAGCAGCAAGTCCTTCTGTGAGAACTTCCTTAAAGCTGGAGGCCTCAGGTAACAAAAGTAGAACAAATGTCTTGTCACTAGTGTTTGCTTTCTTTCATTATGTAGGGTCCTAATTCATTAAGACCATTTATGCTTTCATATTCTTCAGAGCTGAGCTACCTTTTTATTTAGAAAGTGTTTAGAAAGTTAGATTACGTGTAATTATATAAAGCTACAAAAATGTGGTTTTGTCATTTACTGTCCAGCTTCTATCTCTCCTCACTAATCACTCAGCTTCATTGAGGGCAGAGACAGATGCAGTAACTTAATGTTACTTAATGTCAGGAAAAGTAATTAACTAAGCTGTAGTTTGACGCTATAGTCAAAATGTTGACATTGAAATTCAAAATTAACATCTGAATGCTGTGCATGTCTTTCTTTTGCATGTCTGTTCATTCTCTTTAAATCTGAGTGTCCATATTGTGTTTTATTTTTGAGCAGCAGTGTCTTTCCAATTGTTCTCAATGAGAGCGTGCAGCCCTGTACCCAGCTTTTTCCAGAGCACTTCTGACTTTTTTGTGTGCCTGCTCCAAGCACTTTTTGTTAAACAGTTTCTCTGGAGCCTCAACCTAAATTTTACACTGCTATATTTTGGACTTTTGTGCTCCAAACCTTTTCCAGAGCATTGTAAAGTTAAAATGCATTGAAAAATAGATAGATGTAATAATTTTCAAAATTCACAACATGTTTTTCTGTAGCATAATGGCTGCTTCAGTCCATATTTAGTTACCCATATATACTGTATATCTATATTTGTTTCACTACAATTAAACAACAGTTTTCTCTCCCACTTGCCACACACAAAAGACACACCTGTATTAATTGAGTGGCCTAACAGCACCGTAAATTGCATTTATACAACCACAATGACCAAAAGAATCTCTTTCTAAGGAACTGACATTATAAGATATAATGACAGATATTCAATGCTTCATTAGAAAACCGCAACAGAAGCTTTGATTGTTAAAATAAATAAATAAATAAATCTGTACAGTCCAAAAGGAGTATGTCTGTGTATTTGTTCTGCAGTCTGGTGGTGAACGTTATGCAGAGAGATTCCATCCCATCAGAAGTGGACTATGAGACCAGACAAGGAGTCTACTCAATCTGCCTTCAGTTGGCCAGGTACAAAATACCTCATACACACACACACATTTGTGTTAAGTCACCTCTAGGGTATTTAGGCTTTTTTTACCCTCCTTTTTGGGATAAACTTTGATTTCCTAAAAAGTTACCCTGAGCCTAACTACAACAACTAATTACCTAACCCTAACCCTAACCCTAACTGACCCAAAATCGAGGTTTGAACAGTTGGGGACATGGACTTTGACCCCAATTGCATATGCCGTCCCCAATCAACTGGTCTTAAGTCAAGTGTGTGAATGAGCCTCACATTAAAGTTGGACCTCACACACAGTTGAATGTGTTTGCAGGTTTCTTCTAGTTGGCCAGAGCATGCCTGCTGTGCTGGATGATGATGTCATCAGGGATGGCGAGGCACTGTCATCTCGTCCATTTCGTAACGCCGGACGGACAGGGCGACAACTGTCGCTTTGTGGAACTCCAGAGAAGTCCTCTTACCGACAGATGTCTCTGTCCGAACGCTCCTCCATAAGAGTTGAGGAGATCATACCGGCTGCTCGTGTAGCTATTCAGGTAAATCGTTTGTTTCCATGACGACCCCCACAGTTTATTCAGAACACAGGCTGATCCTGAAAGTTTACAATGTGTTTATGCACAATGTTATCTTTTCTAGACCATGGAGGTGGGTGACTTTACCTCCACAGTGGCCTGTTTCATGCGTCTGACCTGGGCAGCTGCTGCAGGCCGATTGGATCTGGTTGGCAGCCCGCAGCCAATCAGAGAGACCCACAGCTCACTTCTGCCACAGGGAGTCCGCACCAGAGTCAGCAGCACAGGTGACACAGAAAACACACGTCCATCGTTATTGTTGTGGGGTTTGCACAAAAGTGCTTGAAGTGCTTGGATTTTGAGGGGGAAGAATTCAAGAAGTACAATACTATTTTTAAGTGCTTAAAGGTGGAGTCAGAGTTCTTTGAAAAATGGTTCCAGCAAGCTATGGAAGCACTGTATTGATTAGCTAACTTTAGCTAACTTTTACCTATGGCGTCTTCACAGGGGAGACTGTACAACATCGTAATGAACCTAAACAACAAATGTTATTATCATTTCAAGAAATATTTGTCTGTATACTAGATTAAAAGTTCACTTTTCGCTTGTTGTTTTGATACATGTTCTACATTTTTTCATTAGCTGCTTTCACACTATCGAGCCAAAGCCGAGTGACAAAGCAGGGCTAGAGGCTGTGTCAATATTGGGGTTAGCTGTTAGCTACGTAGCCTACTACTGTCGATGTAAACAAATAGCCTATCAGTTAGGGAGCTATCTCCCTAGCCTCGTGACGACGTGTTATAGCTGGCATTATCAGATTGTTTTGTGGTTAACATACCTCAATTCTTCCATGCCTTGGCTCTCAGTCGTCGTCGCTGTTGTAATTTGATTGCTCTTTGCCGTCGTCCCTCACGTAGCCTCCAGTATAACTGATCTGATGCTGCTTGCTTATATACAAATCGTCTTAATCGTCCATGCCTGTGCTGATAAATTGACCACCTGTCCTGTATGAAAATGTTGAAAATGTCAACGTTTTCACAGGGGCGTAACCCGGAGGAGCTAGTAGCCCGACAGTGTGAACAAACGGTTTCGGGGCATGGGGCTTGTGGCACAGCACTATTAGCACTGAGGTAGCTATAGAGGGGTTGATTCGTTCAAGAAGGAGTGCACGCGGAGAGGGGGAGGGAGAAGCGGATTGAAGTTTGATGGACGTGTCAGGATCCAATCATTGTGAACCCGTCCATTCAATATGATTACATGGTGTTTTTCCATGATTTTGTGCTCTAGAGTGGACTAAAACGTTTAGGTTTTGTGACAAACCTTCCATTTTCCTGGTTGCAATGCAGGTGTGAAGAGGTTTTCAAGTGATATGGTAAAAAATGCTCCAGAAAAAGATCTCCTACTCCACCTTTAAAGTCCTTGACATTCCAAACAATGTGGGTGCCTCATGGGTACCTCATTGGTTGGTGCTACATTTCGGCACTGTGCATCTGAGCAGTCGCTATTTTTGGAAAGTTCAATAAACAAATGAAATTGCTGCTGATAAATGCAGACCTCTATAAAACTCTACAAAACACTGACTTTCCTAATAGCCACAACTTCCTCTGGGACGTGCAGGCTCCAATCTGTGGATAGGCAATATCAAATGGATATTATTTTGAATTACTGATTTTGATAGTTTCTCCAAAAATGTAGATTTGCATATTGACAACATTTTTATAAAGTCGTCTGGTTGTTAAAATTGAAAAGGATGAACTTCTTCAGTTTATACAGTCCTTAAAAATAAAAAAAATAGTCATTTTGTTGCCAACAGCTAATGGTCAAAACATTTCCAGTGCCACAAACAAGCTGAAGAAACAAAAGTAAAACCAATTCAATTTGTTTTGTTGTTTGCAGGAAGTAACTGCAGCTCCAGCAGTGAGGGAGAGACCACACCAACAGCATTGCATGCAGGGATATGTGTGAGACAGCAGTGTGTCTCTATCAAAGATACCATCATCGCCCGCGAGGCTCTGTCTCTACTAGTCACCTGTCTACAGTTACGCTGCCAGCAGCTATGTAAGACTCACGCAGGAGTACAAACACATTACGTGCAAACGTGCTCCCTATCTATAATAGACATTACTGTATATTAGTCGGCTATGTAGTAGAATCATACTGTAGTTTGTACATTTCATTTTACTGCATTTGCCAGACTATAGTGACACTAAATCCTTTGGTTGGTTTCTCTCTCCAGGTTCTTTTTACAGCCTCCCCTCAGTCAATGATTTCATCATTGATGTTCTCCTGGGATCTCCCAGCGGAGAGGTAAACAACACTCTCTTTTCTTTTAATAGAAATGCATCCATCCATTGCAGCGTGTGTGTCTGTTTACAGTTTCACTCTCCCTTCCTCTTATCAGATCCGCCGTGTAGCTTGTGATCAGCTCTACACTCTGAGCCAGACTGACACTTCAGCCTTTGCTGAGGTCCAGAAACCCAACTTGTTCCTCATCACAGTCATTCTCACAGCTCAGCTGCCATTATGGAGTCCTACATCTATCATGAGAGGTGTCAACCAGAGGTACATGAGCAAGAACCACGCTTCCTATATATACCTGAAACTTTAGCAGAGGCTAATGTTGCTTTTTTCACAGGTTGCTGTCCCAGTGCACAGAGTACTTTGACCTAAGATGTCAGCTTCTGGATGACCTGACCAGTAAGCTCATCAAATCACCTTCAAGACACTTTTATCAATACCTAGACATAGGGCTGGGTGACAAATGTTATATTCAATTACAAGATAATAATAACAGTTTTTGTACCAAATGCTCTTGTTTTGTTTTGCTTTAACTCCAGTACATCCTGCCAGTTCCTTTACAGCTGTCTGCTTTCACATGTTTTCATTAGTTACTGACTGGAATATGTTGATATACTGCATGTCCTGGAGTTTTCAATAGGCTGTGTGATTTACAATATTTTACAGCTCATTTATATTGGTCTAATTTAAAGGAAAAAAATATTTATATATTTAATATTTATATTTTTTAGTTTTTATTAGGTTGTGAAAGTCAACATTACATGTCATTGAGCCAATTTATTTTCACAGGGAAAAAAGTTTAAAAAAAAAAATACAATATATACAATATACCATTTTATTTATTTGATTTTTTTCAGTGCAAAAAATGCACTGTATAAATGCATGCTTCCAAAAGTCAATAATTGTGGTCTCAGTAATGACCAAACTAATTCTGATAATGATTCTTTCCTTTATCAAGCAGCCCAATTCAAATTAAGATATGAAGTATTGTCCCAGATGTAATATTTGATTTAATAAAGAGGTTGTTGTCTCCTACATTTCCTCCTTTGTCTCCGCCTCCTCCAGCGTCAGAGATGGAGGTGTTGAAGGTGAGTGCAGCCACCATGCTGGAGGACGAGATCTCTTGGCTCGACAACTTTGAGCCTAGTTGGAGCTCTGAGATGGAGACCAGCGAAGCAGACAACATCCTCCTGGCTGGACACCTCAGACTCATCAAGACCTTGCTTTCACTCTGTGGCAATGAGAAGGAGCATCTTGGTGAGGACACACAAGGATGCATATATGCATATTTTTTAAGTCGAGAGCCCTAATATGTAATGTGAGGATGCATAACTCTTGTCTTCAGGTCCGTCTCTTATCCAGCAGTTGTTGGATGACTTCCTGTTTCGTGCCTCACGCATCATTATCAACAGTTCAAACCCCACACCCTCTCCGGCCCCAAGCCACGACTTCCACCCCAAGTATGCCATGTTAATCCTGTCCATACTGTTATTTTTCTCGTGAACATTTATGAAAGCATTTTGGACCGCGATGTTGACATTTTGTCATGGTGCGTTCAGGTGCAGCACAGCCAGCAGCAGGCTGGCAGCCTACGAGGTGCTGGTGATGTTGGCAGACAGCTCTCTGTCAAACCTCCAACTGATTACCAGAGAGCTTATGTCCATGCACCACCAGTCTGACCCTTCGCTCTGCAAGGAGTTTGATGTGAGGCACCGACACTAATATTTGTTGATAGATATGCTTTGATAGAAGTTTAGCTGTGAATCTCACTCTCTACGTGTCTTTCAGTACCTACCCCCTGTAGAGAGCCGGTCAGTCTCAGGTTTCGTTGGGCTGAAGAATGGCGGAGCCACATGTTACATGAATGCTGTGTTTCAGCAGCTCTACATGCAGCCTGGCCTTCCAGAGGTACATATCTGTTCTATGTGCTGTTTACCTGCTATATATATCTGGTCTTCGAGTACAAACTGAGTTCCACACAGTGACTCCAACATCAGTGAGTGTGTGTGTGTTTGGTCTGAAGGGTTTTCTGTCCATTGAGGACGACACTGATCAGCCAGAAGAGAGCGTCTTCTACCAGGTCCAGTCATTGTTTGGTCACCTGATGGAGAGCAAACTGCAGTACTATGTACCCGAGAACTTCTGGAAGGTAACAGACAGTTTAGTGTACTGTAGGCATTGTCATTAAAGTAGCAATTAGTCAACTCTTACCCCACTCTGGCACTTCCAAGTGCTATTATTTTTGTGCTGCTGTCCCAAAGACAATGATTTTTATTCATAATTACTTCAGTTCTTCCACTGTCCTCCTATTTCCTCAGCAGGGCAAAGACATTTCATTGGCACTCACTAGTAACTGGGTGTAGCTACTATGGAAAACAAAAGTGCAGTCCTCTTGCTGTTTTGATTGAGCAATGGTTGATGCAATGGTAATTTCAGGATTTACTCTGGTCTGCTGTGCTTTAATAAGGATGTTTTGGAGAATGATAGCTATTAAATATGTACAAATGTGTGATGTCTGTTGCAGATCTTCAAGATGTGGAACAAGGAGTTGTATGTAAGAGAACAGCAAGATGCCTATGAGTTCTTCACTAGCCTGGTGGATCAGCTTGATGAGCATCTCAAGGTAAAATGCACATGCACCACACCAGTTTGGGGGGGAAAAAAAAAAACACATCAGTTAAGTTCTTCTAATACGTGATGGTTTATGACAACATTTTCTACAATGACACTCTTTTCCATCAGAAAATGGGTCGAGAGCAGATCTTCAAAAACACATTTCAGGGAATTTTCTCCGACCAGAAGATTTGTAAAGACTGTCCTCACCGGTGAGCAAGAATATTTGTTTCTCAAACTTCGAAAATATTGTTGCCAACATGTTTTTAATTTTTTTTTTTAACCTTTTAACCTTTTCTTCTCTTTTCTTTTAAATACAGGTATGAACGTGAAGAAACATTCATGGCTTTGAACCTTGGAGTCACATCTTGTCAAAGCTTAGAGATTTCATTGGACCAGTTTGTCAGAGGAGAGGTGCTCGAGGGCAGCAACGCCTATTACTGTGAGAAATGCAAGGAGAAGGTGTGTATTGTGCTCTACATGCTTTCATTTTACAACACTGATATCATGCGTACTTACAGTGTGTGTACGCACATTTGTCCGTCTGCACAGAGAACCACTGTGAAGAGAACATGCATCAAATCCCTTCCCAGTGTTCTGTGTATTCACCTTATGCGATTCGGCTTCGACTGGGAAAGTGGACGTTCCATCAAATATGATGAGCAGATTCGGGTACGAACTATTTCTAATCACAAATATTTAATCACAAGAATACACTTTCTGATTTCAAATCCCATGAACATGATTTGTATGGATTCTGTGTTGTTTGGTGCACAGTTCCCCTGGGTGTTGAACATGGAGCCCTATACCGTCTCTGGGATGGCCCGTCAGGACTGCAGCGGAGAGGGCAGCGAGGGGCGAGGCGACGGGACCTCAGGAGGGTCACCCAGGAAGAAAGTCACAATTTCTGAGAACTACGAACTTGTGGGTGTTGTCGTCCACAGTGGTCAGGCACATGCCGGTCACTATTACTCCTTCATTAAAGATAGACGGTAAGCAATGTTGATGTCAAAAGTTCCTCCTCCTTCCTATCATTTTGCCGTTTTGCCTCACTAAGGACATTTTGGACTTATTATTATCATTATTATTATTGACTGTGTTTTTTTTTTTTGAATTTCAACCTCAGCTCCTGCAGTAAAGCCTCTGTTATATTTCTGGATGGACTTGTACATGGACAGTTGCTGAAGCCACACAAGCATAGTGTATACTACTCTCTGGGGTCCACTCATACACAGTAGATGGCTATACTCCTACTTGTGTCACAACAAATTGGTGGCACGTGTGATCTGTTGGCAGCATAGCTGACATATCTTATACTAAAAGGAAAAAAAAAACTTGCATTTAGTATAAAGAAAATAATTTGTTTGTTTGAAAATAACTCAATGGCATTATATAAAAAAATGTTGTGAAAAAAACTTTGTGACGCAGACATTAAAGCAACAAAAAATCTTCAAAATTCATTCATTTCATTTGCTGGTCAGACCCACGAGCTGTTTTTTTCCAGACCCTTTTCCTACTTAAGTAAGACTTGTAATTGACCAGTAATTACTGGAGCACATTAATCTGTTGCATTAGTTTTGCGGGCAGGTTTTAGTAGCCCTTCTTGGGGCACATGAATGCAGCATCAGACTTTGTGTGGGCTGTCTTGGTTTAGTTTGTAAGCATCTCCAGATGTCTGGCTCAGGAACGTAGGGTTGCTCGCTGAAGAAGTGGAACATTAAGAGACCACAGCAGCTAATATTTGGCGCGCTTTTCCTCCTCAGTCGTTTGTTCCTATCCCTGCTTAAGACAAGGACACAGTTTGTTTTCAAGACATTGGTTTCTTTCCAGTAATTAAGACACATTCGGCAGCCGATTCAAAGTCTTTTACCATTGATGTCAGCAAGAGATCTTTTAGACAAGTCACCAGAGAGGATGCCTGGCGCCAGGCATTTTTTATTCAATCAAGCATATGTTGCAATTCCAGTTCTGAATTAGCAAATTGTGATGAATCTCAATCTAATCTGACATTTTCCTTGTCACCCCCGTACTCTCCCTCCATCTTTGTCGTTATCTCTTAGTGGCAGCGCTCGTGGACGTTGGTACAAGTTCAATGACAACGTGGTGGAGGAGTTTGATATGAATGATGAAACTTTGGAGTACGAGTGCTTTGGTGGAGAGTACCGTCCCAAAGTTTATGACCAATGTGAGTAACTAACTCTGACATTATGTAACAGTTCACCAAATATATATATCCCATTTAAACATGTTTTAAGGCTTAAGAATAATATCAGACAAATATGTAATGCATAAAAAGTATAATTACCTAGTAAAATCTGAAACAAAAACAAAAATATGAAAGTATTTGTCCTGTCATAAATTCAAAAAGGTCTAGTCCGAGAAAATGGATTACAGCAAAAGTCTGGAGCATGATAGTGTCTAGGCTACATGTTAATGTAGCCTAGGAATTTTGCATCTAATCAATAACTGTCAAATAAAATAAATTATGTGTTACTGAAAAACATTATGACAGTATTTATTGTCATTTAACATTTAAGTAAACAGATAATAATGTAGATAGGAATAATGTTTTTGTCTCATTAAATAAGAATAGAGTTGCATTTAGAAATAAGAGAAAATAAACAAAATAGGTTGCTCTATGAATAGCTTCATCCAGCTGGGCTGGTACACTTTTCCCTGTGACTGATGATGCTGACATGGGTATTTTTATTTTATTACAAAGTTCTTTTTGTTTTCCCTAAAATAAGGCTTCCCACTGCACTCATGCACTCCAGTAAATGGGTTTTTTTTGTGTTGACCCAAAATCCAAGCAGTTCTGAGTGAACTGTTTGTGCTAGGCTCTGAGACAGGTCGGACTTCAGTGGGTGTGCTTGGTCAACACGTTAGTGTGTTTTCTCACAGTGGTCCTTCACTTCTAATGAGCGCTACAGTCTCTGAGCAGATCAGACACAGAGCTTCATGAAAGCTCTGTTTTCTCCATCCACCTGTCATATCTGATCCTTTTTCTCTCCTTGTTTCCAGCTCATTTGTCTCTGTCTTTTCTTTCTGTGTAGATTTCTTTATTTTTCATTCTTTTTCTATCTTCTTCTGTCTGTGCCTGTCCTCTTCACTTTCATCTGTGTGTGGAGCTGCAGTGTAGTGCCTGGAATGCAGAGACTTCATTGGCTGAGTAGCATCACGTGGGAGGCTTAACTCTGATTCAATTGGTCTGTGTGTCTCCTAATCTGCTGTACTGGTTTAAATAGAAGTGTCCTGTCAAATTTAAAACCCCCATATAATTTATTTATCGTTGGTCTGGGTCAGTATAGATCAGCGTCAGGATCCGCACACGGACCTCGGCTCTAGACCATGAATGTCTTTCAGACGAGTTGTTGTGTGTTCACAAAATAAATCTTCTCGTTACATGTTAAGCAGAGAATTAAGGTGAACACAGAAAAACTTCACAAGCAGGAGAACTCAAACACCATGTGGAATTTATCGCGTTTATCATGTGATTACGTTTATCATGACACAAAAGGTGGCAAATTTTAAATGACTTAAAATGAAGCAGGGTTTAAAAAAATATGCATGTTTTCTTATGAGGGACACATGTAGTTACCTTGACTTGTTTGTTTGTGTGTGCGACCAGCCAACCCATACCCTGATGTGCGGAGGAGGTACTGGAATGCCTACATGTTGTTCTATCAGAAGATCAGTGATCAGAACTCACCTGTCCTGCCCAAAAAAAGCAGAGTCAGCATCATGAGGCAGGAAGCTGAGGACCTCACACTGTAAGTGAACCTCCCACCATAAATTTCTGTCTACTGACCTCCCAAACATCATTACTGGGTCGTTCATAATGTATCATTCTAATTCCCACAGCAGCGTTCAGCCATCAGCAGCATAGGTCATCTATCTGCAATTTACCCATGTCTCTCTATTTCCCAGGTCTGCCCCGTCCTCTCCTGATGTTTCGCCACAGTCTTCTCCTCGCCCCCCTAGGGCAAACAATGACCGCCTCACCCTCCTCACTCGCCTGGTCCGCAAGGGGGAGAAAAAGGGCCTGTTTGTTGAGAAGATGCCTGCCAGCATCTATCAGGTAAATTAAATAGCTATTAGGAAGTAACATGGAGAAAGTCTGCCCTTTGTCTACCAGGTTCATCTGACCTCTCCTTTTGTGTTTTGTAGATGGTGCGAGATGAGAATCTCAAATTCATGAGGAACAGAGACGTCTACAACAGTGACTACTTCAACTTCACCCTCTCCCTGGCCTCTGTCAATGCAGTATGTGCTTGAGTTTCTGATTGTGCATACTCACAAATTGGCAGTCTTTAAAATTTCAGCCTATTTACTGTTGGTAACAGCAAATTATTTAATACTACATGTCCCAGAATACTGGGCATTCTTCCAATAGTATTATACAAATGGCTCATTGTGGCCATCCAACTAGTGATACTAGTGATACTAGCAATTCTTTAATCAGTGAGCCATACAGCAAACTTTGCTCACATTCTCTGCTCCCTCACATGAACTGAAGTGTTTACCTGTTCAGACTCAGGATTAATTTTCCTTTAATATTTAATGAAATGTTACATTTTTACTTTGTATTTATAAAAACAATTTATGTTGTGTTTCTTTTGGTCCTTTGTTCACGATTAATGAACCATAAAGTACATATTTAGCATTCAAACTTTGAGTGGTGACATGTAATGAAAGCACCACACTACAACCAGAGAAATGTATCACAGCAATGTAACTGAACTACACATTTGTTCATCATGGAAACATAAATTCGCAGCAATCAGCGTCTCTAATGTTTGTCTTTGCTTGTGTTTAAGACAAAGTTGAAGCATCCAGACTACCAGCGTATGGCCAAAGAGAGTCTTCAGCTGGCTGTTCACTTTCTCTTCCACACCTACCTGCATACCAAAAAGAAACTCCGGTATGTATTACTGGTGCATTCACATGCTCCTGGGATGATCCCATATACCGAGTTAGGAAGTCCTTCTTCCGACTTTGTTGCATTCATGAGCTTTAAGTCCTAATGTTGACTCAGCGTGGACTCTACAGAGAATGTGCGAGGTATTTAAGGTCGCTTTCACACCTAACCAAGTGGACTCGGTTCACTTGGGGGGCTGAAAGTTGCAACATTTTTGCATTTATCACTTGGTTCGGTTCCGCTTTCACACTAATTCCTGAACCGCACCAAACTTTCTGAGCGTCAACAGTTAGGTATGTAACCTCACAGACTACAACAATCTGGCAATCTTGTATTGTGCTTCGTTACATTATTTGAAGGAATGCTATAACGTTAACGTTGCCTACCTACATACTAGTGAACACAACTGTAACTGATGCTAATGTAGTTCCTCAAATTGTGAATTTATGGGTTATGTTGTTCAGACGATTGAGCTAAGCTAGCTAATTGCTAACTATGGTCACTCGTTGTTTGTTTTGGTTTGGAGTGTGCGCTGTACGTCCACTACCCAAGATACACTGTGTATAGCGTCACTATATCATGCACTACATACATTTGGTCCTGTGTTTGGTCCGGTGAGCTTTCACATTGCACCAGGGTTCACTTGCAAACAAACCGAGACACCCTGTTTTCAAGCGGACCAGAGTTCATTTGTTTGGTCCGCACCAAATTTCGTATGAGCTTTCACACCTGTCCAAACGAAGCGGACTATCTGAGGAAACGAACTCTGGTCTGTTTAAAGGGGACCAAACGAGGACAATGTGAAAGCAACCTTAGTGTTTAAATATGTATCACATGTATAATATGTGATGGCTATGCATTAAGAGTATTCATTCCCTAAAAAAAATCTATAATATTACTTTTCCTTTACCTTGTTATCATGATTTATGCTTATAAATGCATCATACCAATGGTTACAATCTAACTACGTGCAAGCAAAAATGCAAAGGGGGTGTTTGTGTGATTTTTTTTTTTTTTTTTTTTCTCATTTCTACACATTTTCCCTGTTATTCCTACACCAGTTGAATGCAGCATGCATCTGTATTTCCTGTAGGGTGGACACAGAGGAGTGGATGGCGACAGTGGAGGTGTTACTGTCTAAGAGCTGCGAAGCATGCCAGTGGATGGTGCAGTACCTGGTTGGACCTGAGGGACGAGAGATCACCAGGTCAGTGCTTTCTGCAAAGGGTCAGGAAAAATATAGAAATGCATACATATAATAATTAAAAATATCTTTGAAATATTTAAAAAAAAATAAGGTCCAAAGTAAAGATTAGTGAATTTAGTGAATGAGAAAACTTAGATCTTCTGTATGTTTGAAGGGTGGTTTTTTTTTCTGTTTCTTTTATTCTGGGTGGCTTTAACCTCTGCAGCTTTTCTGTAGCCGTCCGAGTGATATGCGATACTACAGACTTGGCAGCTCACAGCGTTACTCCATCACTCTAATCAATACACACTGAACTTTCTGACCTCGGTTATATAGCTCCACTCTGATGATGCTGCTGCAACCTCTAAAGCTTCACTTAATGTGGTACTGTCATTTAGATCTGTATAGTATATTTTAATCACAGAGAAAATGAACAGGCTTTTTATATGGCTTCTGCACTGATGGCTAAACTGACAGAACATGCGGGAAAAAGAGCAAGTTACTGTGTAATGTAAACATACAGATAGGATTGGTTATCACACATGAGATATATTGACAACAACTTACACGGAGAGGTTGATGCTACATTACTATAATTTGCTACATATTTTAGAATTTTATCATTATTTACTCATTTTAACTATTAAACTTGTATCTTACCTTCATTTTGTTCTCTGATTATATTGTTTCTGATGCCATGTTTTGTCTTTTATTGCTGATTTATTTATAGATTCTGTATGTGTAAAACATTTTGAAAAGTGGGTGGTAAGCCTATATAAAAAGGTTTTGTTATTAAAGCTGTCAAACTTTATCATGGGCTCTGGCTTTAGTATGAAATTATGATTTAATCAAATATATGTCGATGTGAAAATAGATCAGAAATACACGTCACAGTGTTGAAGCTGGGCTAGTTAATGTCTCTCAAAAGACACAGCGGACGTTTGTACATCATTATCATGTTTTTGTTTCACATTCCCTTTCTCTCTGTGCATCATTTACAACATTGGCATTGATTATCATTATATGTCTTCCTCAGGGTTTGTCTACTGGAGTGCAGTGTCCGGGAGGTTAGGGTGGTGGTCGCTTCCATCCTTGAGAAAACTCTGGAGAGCGCGCTTCACTTCGGAGACCCAGGACTGGACAACCTGACTGACACCTTGCTTTCCTTACTGGACAAAGATGTTCCTGAGAATGTGAAAAACTGTGCACAGTATTTCAGCCTCTTTAGCAACTTTGCTCAGAGGGTAATGAACATCAACAAATATGCTGAGTCAGACTTTTCTGCACTGTTTAGTCCTCAAAGTAGAAACTTGGACCTCAATGTGTTTCTTCTTTCTGGCGTCTCTCTCAGGGATGCGGGCCTTGTCAGCTGTTGTTGAAACACTCAGCTTATCGGCGCATGCTCATCTTCCTGTTGGGACCAAACAGGCAAAACAACCAGGTAGGTTTTGATTCAAGACATAGTGATGTTTTTGCTTTGACCCTTTTTTTTTCCTAAACGTAATGTTTGCTCTGATACACCCTAATTGAACTGAAACTTATCTCTGGTGCTGGTGGTGTTTGTCAACTTAATGATTTGTTTTTCTTGAGGGTCCAAGAGTGTTTTGTCTTAGATTATGAGTCGAGTTTTACTAAATTATGATACTGACTCACACCCTGGTGAAAAATTGTTAGGCACTGACCTAACCAGCACCTGAGGCAGCCGGTCGTACCATGGCATGGTCTGTCGGTAATACATTGACTGTAAAAGTGCCTCACTTCAGAACATCTCTTCTATCCCTTTTATTCTACCTTTGCACTCTCTGTATGCTACTTATGAAATAAACATTCACAAAACACATACAATGTAAATGTAGTTCTTGCCTGTTAATTGTTTTTAAAAAGGACTATCAAACCATTATTTTTTTCTTATTGTAATTAATCACATTTTTTATTCTCTGTTTTTAAAATTCAATTATTATTATTTTTTATTTATTTCACAACATTTTTTACATGGTGCCCCTTTAACAGTTGTTGATTTAAGCAACTGCATGTTGTTCATTAATCACAGCAGTACTTATCGGTGTGACTGCAGCTTATTCCCATTATTCTGTGTGTGTGTCCACAGAACCGGCGGTGGAGTCCAGCTCAAGCCCGGGAGTTCCTTCACCTCCACAACACTCTGGCCCTCATCACTCTACATTCTGACCTCAACGCCCAGCGGACGCAGGGTGAGACACTTGAATCAAACTGTGAAGGTCTCACAGTGGATGTCTTCATGCGATCCAGCTCTCACTCGGCTCCTCTCATTTCTCACCCGTTGTCCCACGTAGCTCCAGGAGGGTTTAAACTGCGTGTGAGTTGCGTCCCGTCCTCCACCCAGCTCCTGCCCCTCCATGCAGACATCCTGGCCTCGCTCTTCACTCCAGAGGGCCAACCTTACCTTCTAGAGGTGATATACGAACCCACCACTCACAAGATAACATTTCCAGACTTGATTGAAATGTGTCTTTGACCCAACCAGTCATTCAGAGATGTAAAAGAATCACAGTTATGATATAAACTGTGTAACAAATGTGGAAAAACACTCTCAACCTGACTGTTTTTCTTTGTTGATACGTTCAGGTGATGTTTGCCATGCGCGAGTTGTCAGGTCCCCTGTCCCTCCTCATAGAAATGGTGACCTACTCATCGTACTGTAACGAGCCCTTCTCTCTTGGTGTGCTGCAGTTGCTCAAGGTACAAAAAAAATAGAGGAATCTTCAAAATCCTCAGAGACAAACCGTCAAAGTTGGCAGATATTTAGTCAATCGTGTTTCAATATTCTGAATTTTTTTTATCTCACAGACCCAACTGGAGACTGCTCCACCTCATGAACTGAAGAACATTTTCCAGATGCTACAGGAGCTTCTAGTAAGTGACAGTCATCACTTAACTCTCTCAATTGATCTATCACTTTGTAAAATGTGATTATTATGGTTTTCATGGATGTCTTTGCTAACATCAGGTAATGGAAGACCCTCTGCAAACCCAGAGACTGAAGTATGCTTTTGAATCTGAGAAAGGCCTTTTAGGTATGTCTTACAACTTGTTTTTCCCCAGTCAAATGTACACACACGTGCATGATGGTTTTAAGTCACAGCACAGACAGTAATGCCAGGAACGCACATCATGTCAGTGTGGAAGTTCTTCAGCGTGAGTGAAGAAAGTATGAAGCACGCATTTTCACTGATTGAAGTTATTTAAGAGTATTTTTTATTATGAACATATGCACTTAAATTTCAGTTTTCGATGAAAGAAATGTTACAGAAATGGTTGTGCATTCTGTCAAGTTGAAAAGAAAGAGCAGTATGTCAGACTTTTAGAAAATAGTGCTTTTTCTTCTCAGCTTTGATGCATCAGAGCAACAACGTGGACAGCAGACGCTGCTATCAGTGTGTGAAGTTCCTGGTCACGTTGGCCCAGAAGTGAGTTCATCTGAGAGTCAAATTTAAGAGTTGTCCAGGATGAGTAATTGTGTTGGTTATTGTGAGAGATGCTTTCACAATTTGGGTGACATAATTCAGAGCCTCCTTTTATTTTTCCCATCAGGTGTGCGCCAGCCAAGGATTACTTCAAGGACCTGTCTGGTCACTGGAGCTGGGCAGTACAGTGGCTGCAAAAAAAGGCAAGCTTCTAACTTAATGTGATGTCACACACATCAGAGAAACAGGTCTAGTCCTTTTGAGTGACAGTAGATTGGACAGGAAAGGAGTGGAGAGATAGATCAGGGATTTGTTCCCCACATCCAACCCTGTGTATCTGATATAACTAGTTATACATCACTTTTCATTATTTCAAGTTTATACATGACTTTTATCTGTTTTGGTTTTTAACATTGACAAAATTTGTAGATTTGTTTTGTTATTGTAATTTTTTTTTCCCTTTAATTAGTTGATCAGCGGTGGTTAGCACTGTCGCCTCACAGCAAGAAGGTGCCGGGTTCGATTCCTGGCCCAGGGCCTTTATGTGTTGAGTTTGCATGTTCTCCCCGTGTCTGCCTGGGTTCTCTCTGGGTACTCCGGCTTCCTCCCACCATCCCAAAACATGTATGAGGATTAGGTTAATTGGCTAATTTAAATTGTCCGTAGGTGTGAACGTGAGTGTGAGTGGTTGTCTGTCTCTATGTGCCCTGCGATGAGGTGGCAACTTGTCCAGGGTGTACCCTGCCTTCCGCCCTAAGACAGCTGGGATAGGCTCCAAAATAATAAAACAAAAAATAAAATAATAAAACTTAACAAAAGATAGCATTTTAAAAATATCTATTCAGTCACTGTTGAGCAACAAAACATCCACAACAACTGTAACTGTCCACAGCATAGCAGCCTTAGGTGCAAAATGTGTGTAATACTTCTTCTGGGGTTAAAAATGGGCAGTTTGTCTGTCTGATACAAATCAAAATAAACTATATAACAACAAACTAAAGACCAGACAGTGTTGTGCTGGTTACTGAAAAATAATAACTAGTTACAGTTACTAATTACTTCATTCAAAAATTAACTCAATTACTTTGTTGATTACTTACATCAAAAAGTAATATATTATTGTTAAAGGTAACATTTTTGTTACTTTTTTTTTTTTAAAAGAACATTCTATAATGATCCCATTTATGCACTTACAGCTTCATTTCAGTGTTGTTTATAAAATAATATATAGTTGACCAACTCTACAATTTTTATACATTTGTATTCACATCTCTGCTTAACGTTATGGTGGATAAAAACCTGATACAAACCTGACTTGACCTGATTTTTTTCTGCGGAGGAAGAAAATGATGAACGTTACCGCAAAAACAACTGTCAGTAATGTACTTAGCCTATCACCAGTGTATTTGTCCAATAGCCAAACCCTATTTCATACATGGTGATGAAAATGCCTTTTAATGATCCGGTGTGCTCATTGTGTTTTGCATCATATTCCTTCTGCCCCTCAGATGACTGAGCATTACTGGACTCCACAGAGCAATGTGTCCAATGAGACATCCACCAACAAAACGTTCCAGCGCACTATCTCCGCACAGGTACACGCACATTTAACTATCAGCCCTGTAGTTCCTCCACCAACACTGAACACACACACACTTCTTCTCTTCTGCGCTGATTGTTTGTGTGTATGTGTCAAACTCTGCAGGATACTTTGGCCTATGCCACAGCGCTGTTAAACGAGAAGGAGCAGTCTGGCAGCAGCAACGGCTCTGACGGCAGCCCAGCAAACGAAAACGCTGACCGCAGCCTCCGACAGGTAGCCCTCAGCACAGCAGGCTCCTTAACATGACTCATCACCTTATAAGGGCTCATGCTATGTTCATGCAGCCAAAAAAGAGAAGAATGGAACGAAATTGGAACATCTCAGCAGCTTCTGTCAGAAGCTGTAAAGGCAGTTTGTTACGTCCCACAGTTGTTATTAAGCGGCTCCATTCTTCTCTTGACTTCTGCTGAGCCTTACAGGATGCCCACACAACACAAGACTGACAGACTTGTTCTGGCACAGGCGTGAATAATCAGTGTGCTGCATACAAGTCATAATCCCACTGTCACCGCTTAGCACTGAGATATTTCACCATTTGTTCCTTCTCCTGTAAAAAAAAGAAACACATTTCCTCATCTTAAAATTAAAAATGATTATAACCAGCTTCAGACAGTATTGAAAGTTTGGAAAGTGCTTAAGTTAGGAAATTAGGGAGGTGCTTCTATTCAGATACACTCCACAGAATAATCTGGTGTTTCTTCTACACAATCACTTATGAAAAAGAAAATGGTTTTTAACGTTTGACATGAAACCATCTCATTGCCTTATTTTTTTTTGTTGTCTCCTGGTGTCTCACACCAGATGTGGAGCAGACCCCATTAATCCAAAGGCAACATTTTTCTTTTTACTTGTAGTGACATATATATTAGGCCTTTAACGGTACACAAAATACTCGGTTCGGTAGGTTTTCAGTTTTGAAAGCCACGTTTTTTTTCAGTTCGGTATGGGAAGAAAAAAAACTTGCTTTCAAACTGATTCTAAATTAAGGGGCGATTGTTAATTTGTCTATAGCACATAGAATAAAAAATAATAATAAAGAATAAATTTAGGTATGATGCAAATTAACGACAACAGGAATTACTGGTAAATTTATTTCAAAGCAGTGCTCGCAAAAGGTTCCCAGGTCCCTGTACTCTGCACATGCGATTCTGGGTCAGTGTGCGCTCCATCAATGTGTCCATGTGGAACTCGTGCGGATTTCAAGTTCCGCATCGAACAACGTCCTTTGTTCCTTTTTTTCTGTACATATTGTGCCGTTTCGGTACAGCTGTGTGCTGAACTGAACAGGTGCGTTCCGAAACAATTCAGTTCAGCACATGTATATGTCTGCCTTCTGTTCAGTATCATGGAACTAGATGGCACTTTGCTTGTGGAACTCAAAGTATCCAAAAATAAATTTGAAAAATAATGAATTAGAACTAGACCCACCAACCATATCACAGCACAGAAGGCAGGGGCGGTCTTAGCTTATTTGGTGCCCTGGGCGAATTTGACTTTACTGTAGGTTGTAACGTATAATGTATAACGTGCATCGCTAATGCAAGCACCCGCAGCCATCTTGGATTATGGTGGTCAAGTCAGGGTTGGTGAAGACTTTACCAGTTTACAAGTCGGAAATAATACTTCGAGGGGCGTTTCAGTTGATAATTACGACTCGGAACTCGTAAATTGCGACTTAGGAGGACAACGCGAAGGCAGTATAATATCCACAAGCAAATGAACGCTTCTTTATGTACGGTGCTACGGTTGGAGAGTATAGGTCAGTAGTGTGCATTTGCTTTGGCTTTTGGAGCAGCGAACGATCTAGACACTACATGTAAAATGAGAAATATGGATTTTTGATTCTGTGGTGAATGATAATCATCATTTAAATATGCAGTCAAAGTTGGTATGAACAGCTGAGTAAAATTAATACTTTTCTGTAATTCTGATACATTAATAATGGCTTTAAGAACATGATATTGTTGGTTTAGGTACCTTGAAAATGCTTGAATCTTTCTTTTAAAAAGCTGTACAAACCCTGTTATTATGATTTGTCTCTCTCCCAGGGGTCAGAGTCTCCCATGATGCTCGGCGACTCAAAGAGTGATCTAGAAGATGTAGACCCGTAGCGCCGTCAACCAGCAGGATCCCTCCCCCTGAAGGAGAGGCAGACACAGCTCCGGGCGTCCAGTTGTGAAAGGGCTGCACTTTGCATCTGATTGGTCAAGGACATTTAGGACTCCACAACAAGCCAATCAGAACAGTTATTCTCTTGGTCGCTACGGCAACGAAGGAGCTATGAATAAATCGCAAATTACTTCCTTTCAGAGCAGCCAAGGCGATGATAGAGATGCATTATCATTAAGGGCAGATTACGGTGGGAAGTACAAAAGAAAACCTTCCTCAATCAACGGATGACTTGAGTTTATCCTTTTATTCATTCATTCACTCAGAATGACAGCAAGGTGGTGGATGGGTCTGGGTTGTGTTTTAACAATTTTCTGCTCATATTTGCCAGTGTATCCACATAGACATATTCATGTTGTAAAGATATGTTCCATAGGTGTAATTTCCAGTGTAAGATAATATTTTAAAGTCTCTGCCCTCGTCTCTACAGCCATGCAAATGTGCAAGAGGTCACGTCAGCTGCTCTAGAGGAACTTGTGCACTTGTACAGGAAACACCACCACACACAGGTGCACTTGGGAGGGGGTGGGGTTTAAGTATGCACTTTATAGTCCAGCCCAGTCTATTGTGACGTACAGCAGCACTGGTCAGTTCCTCTAGAGCCTCCTCACGATCGCGTCCTCTTTTTCTTTTGCTTTTAACAACTTATATGTTCAGTGCCACTTAAGCAGACACATGGAAGCCCTGATAGCGAGCCACTCTGCCTGTTGCTCTAACCACTCGCCGTACAGGGCAGGCCCTGTCCCTTAAACAGGACAAGTCTGCCCTCTGTAAATCTGAAACAAGCGGCACTGTGGTCACTCAGCACTCTCCCTCTGCTCTTCTCGTCGTCAGGCAGCCTGAAGTGCTGGCTTTTTATTCTTGTCATTGCCTGTGTTTTACTTTTCTTTGACTCTAGATGGATTGAATATCAGCGATGATGTTTTAGGGGACTCAAGCCTTATGCAAGAAAAGCTGATCTGAGAAGTGTACAGATCAGTCGAGGTGGGCCGCCAGTGCCGACTAAGGGGGGAGCTCAGGAGCATGTTTTATTTTAAGGTGCCAAGGTTACACATGACAAATAACAAACCATGATAGAACTCATGAGAAACATGCAAGCACTCATTGACGTTGCTCACAAACACATGGAACAGGTCCTTCTCGCCTCACTGTTACCTCTGCTTTATCAGGTTGTTGTTTTTTTGTTTTCAATGGATTTTTCTTTTTGCTTTGCCTTTTCTTTTGCTTTTGTCTACCTTTGGAAACACACAGAGGAGCTGAACCCAAATGTAGCTCTAGTTTCACACGAGAACAACACCCATGTATCCCATGCCCCCTACCCCCATCATCGGGAGACTTGAAGTGCCTTAACCTCCCGATCTCTCCCCCTCCGTCCCTCCTCCAACACTGCATCATCGCATCTTTTGAGGAGGGACAATGTCACCTCCACCCATCTTGACCGTGAGACCAAACCAGTGTCTTCTGTGGTCAAATAGTCTCACAGTAGGAGTACAACAGGGCTTCCTCATCCCCCATTAGAGCCAAAATAATACAGGGAAAATGTCCTCTGTGTGTTGTAACAAAGGATTGTAGGAATGTAACTGTTGGTTGTTGAGTCTGTGTGTATGTGGACGGGTGGGGGGTAAGTTTAACCCTAATAAAACAGGGTTCAGATGACCGGACAGGGTTTTGGTAATCGTGAAATGCTGCTTCTCTCCAGAGACACTTTGTACATACTGATTTATGCTAGGTAGTTTTAAGGAAGCCACACTTTCACTCAGATGTTCTGAAGACATGAGCCTAAACTAGCTTAGCAGATCAGCTTTAACAGGTCAATGTTTACAGTGTGAGAACTTATCACGCAATACAGTTTTTCTGTTGGGAGTCGTCATGTGATCAATCCACTGAGGCTCCACCTACGCATCCTCAATGCCTGAAAAGAGGGAAGACATAAGTTTTAGCCCTTCCACACCTCCACCCCACCCAGTCCATTTCCCTCTCTATCTCACTAGATGTGAATGTCACGTTGCATGTGTGGCAGTAAGTGGTGATGAAGTGTTTTCTGTGTGACAGAGGGAAAAAGAAATAGCCCCCACCCCGCCTCATTGTACTTTGCTGTGTATTCTGGTCATTAGCACTCACTGTCACAAACACACCCTCTTCTCTGTGGCTGATCACATGCTGATAAAGCTGCATGCAGCCTGTGCCAAGTGATACATGGCCATGACAACATGACTCACATGATTTGCTCCCCGACTCACTGTTCCATCACCAAAACTACTTCAAAAAGAAAAGAAGAAAAAAAGTCAAAACAATCTTTTGTTTTAATCCTGGGATGCAGGGAGGGATGGGTAAAGTGCGTGGGTAGGGATTGGCATCTGTAAGGGTTTTTACTGTCATCCGATTTTGAAAATTCACTTCTGCCATCGCAGGATTCTGTAATGCATGTTAAAACTTTGTTTTAATTTGTACATCAGAGTTTGTTTTAGGGGAAATTTGATATAAAATAAACTGGAATGCACAACCTTTTGTTAACAGTGTTTTATGTATGTTTACACATTATGATTTAAAGTTAGAGCTGTTCAGAATTACTTTTTGTTATACTGGGTGAAATGGTCCTTCCATCCTGAGAACAGTCAAAATGTGTTCAGAAAAAGGAAGGAACAGAGTCAGACCTCTGTGGCAGCTGCAGGACTGTAAAAACTCTGACCAATCCCTGCCATTCAGTCCAAATGGGAAGAACCAATCAGATGCCTTCATGTCTCATCCTGCTCACACCCCTCTTTCTTGCATCATGTTTCACCATTGCCGGAAATATTCAGCACTCTCCTCTGCAGAAATACAGTTAGCAGGAGAGGGGGTGTGGCTTTGGATTGAGCACTGACAGGAAGGGGTGGAGCTTAGAGGAGGTGCCACATTTAAATCTTGATAACTTTCTTGGTGTTGTGCATTTTGGCTCACTATCATGGTAGCCATCATGATTAGTAGGTCAGCTGTGATAAATGACTTCTAGACTGAGAATAATCCGGTGAGTTTCACTTATTAATTTAATAACAATCCATTCAGTGTTATGGCACAGTGTCATGAAGGGTTGTATCATTTTTAGCACTAATGATATCAGATTCCTTGTGCCAATCAAACTTCAGTCTAACTCTCCATGATGAAGTCTATCTTTTTGAATGTCAGTTCAATGCTGCTTAGGTCAGTGAAGTTGTTTTGTTTTGTGTTCACCCAGTTCCAGACAAACTGCGATAACAAGATAACTGCTTGTTAATCAAGTTGCTCATCAGGCTGATTACCCACAGAGGTGCTTCTGGAACTGGAAACAGGTGAGTTGTTTGTGCTTTGAGGGTTTTTTCAGCTGTGACAACTGTCTTTTCCTATGATCACAGCAGGGAAATAATAAGAGAATCTTTATTAATCCTATAGTGACACAGTAGCAAAGGTAAAGTGACAGATTGACAGGAAAATGGAATCACATTTCCTAAGAAGGATGTTTTTGATTTATACACAATGTACAATTAAAGGTGCAGTGTGTAGGACCTAGCAGCATCTAGTGGTGAGGTTGCAGATTGCGACCAACAAAAACTTCTCTTGTTGGAGAGTGGACGGTCATTCTGAGCAGTAAATCTCTTTTTCCCTGTTAAAAAGTTTTTTTTTTTTATTTGGGGGGAGTAGATGTGAGGGTCATTTGTAAATTACAGAGGGTGTCATATCCTGTGCCGATTGTAAAGCCCTCTGAGGCAAATTTGTAATTTATGATATTGGGCTGTACAAATGAAATTGACTTTACTTAAAGGGCACATATAGACTTTTTCTGCAATTTTATATAGGTCTCAGATGTCCAACAATTTCAAAGTGTATTACCCCGAACTCCTGAGTTCCAGCCAGTTAAACGTTGCGATATTGAGCTCTGCTGAGAACAGGCTGTTTCTGTGTCTGTACCTTTAAATAACCCTCACAGTATATAATAACCATGTTTGTTGTGGGATTGTTGGTTTGTTGTTGGAGGCTTTAGAGGTGGACCCAAAGGGAAGGGCTGTTAGAGTTCCCAACTTGTTGCATTTCTCTTTATATTCAAGGACTTATGGAGCTAATGCTGCTAGCTCATTTCACTGGAACTTTGCATCACTGGTTTCTTGGTTGGATCATTTTAAAAAAAATTGCATAGTCTTTGAGTAGATTTCCAATCCTAGTTTTAAACTGTTTGCGCTTATTTCCCAAAAGTCCTAACTCTTAATCTCTCTTGTCTATTCCATTTACTACTACTGTAAAACTACTGTATGCTACTACTCTAGACTATGAAGACCCAAAGTCCTCACTGGTTCTTTAGAGACTTGAAATCTGAGAAAATGATCCTGATGATGATGATGGTGATGGTCAGAGGGCCACCAAAAGTGCATATGTGATGCTGCACAGAGGAACAACATCATTTCTGATGTAAATTTGTAAATTAGTACATGCTGCAGCTGCCCTCACGGTATATGCATGTAGTACTATGCATAAAGGTGATACATGCTCCTTTGTCGTAACACTGCACCTTGAATTTTGACCCTTTTGCTCATATATCCTATATATGTAACATCTGTCAATAGCTCCATCAATGTGACGTGTCTTCCACTGCAAGAAGGACTGTGTCAGAACAGCCAGAAAAGCATGCTGGCATGCATGCTGCAAAATGCAATGGAATGTAGAGGGATAGTCTGGTATGTTTTTTACTAATATACCATCATTTTTTTTCCACATCCACACACATCAATACAAAGCATTGAGAGCAATTTGGGGTTAGGTATCTTGCTACCGACCTTCCAATAAAAATTGGTTGCAATCTGCAACCTCACCACTAGATGCCACTAAATCCACACACTGCACCTTTAAAAAATATTTATGTAAGTGTTTGCTGCTTAATTATACACCCAGCTGTTATGGACAAACAATATTGTTCATAATAAGTTGTTTTTGTCCAACTGAAAAATATCAATCGACAATGGCCCAGCCTTTTTGGATCTGTTATTCAGATTAGGTAAAAAAAATATCTGTTGCTGTGATTTTTGACCATATTCTCTTGCAAAAGATCCCTCAGAGAAATACTAAGTTCCCAGAGGGCTCCTTTAATCACATTATAGGGCCTTAATTGAATTAGTGTAGGTCAATGCACTATCCCTCAGGTGTGCTAAACACGACAATGCTCTCTTTTATCTAGTAAATAGTACCATCTTCTGGAACACACATGCAATACAAAGTCAACTTTATTAGCAGACAGAAATTGATACAGTTGATATGTTATCAGTCACTTTCATTCGCTGTGAAAAAAAAAAAAAAAAATTCAATCTTTAATCATCGAATATGTAAAAGAGAATGTCTTCGCTGTCCTGAGTGCAGTGTGGTAGAGTGTTTGGATTGGACGCCGAGGAGTCCTCTGATGGACATTGTCCCTCCCCTCCTTCAGACCAGGTGCAATGTAGGACAGCTGTGGCTGTTCAGGGCTTCGGGAAGAAGTCTGCTACTCGACTTTTGGCCACAGAAACCTGGCAGAGCCTCAGCATGCCTAAAATGAAATCAAAGGGGGGGGAGAGAGACAGAAATAGAAGTCTGGTATTTTGTCCTCATTTTCTTACTTTTTTTAAGCTGAGGAAGGGCTTTGCTGAGCATGCATGTCTTTATCTGGCTGCTGGGTTATTAAAAACAGTCACATGCAGGAGCTGCGCAGTGCAAGCTCCTTTTTTCATCTGCTGGCCTTGATACAAACTGAGGCCTTAATCAAGGGAGCATTAATGGTCCTTGTTATGTTTCCATTCTGCCATTTTTTCAGTCACAACCTTCAAGCACTCATCTCTCCTTTTTCTTCCATTTCACATTTCCTCTCCTCTCCTCTGCTGCCTTCACTACATCACCATTAATTTTCCTGAAGTTAACCCCTCTCCCCACAGACATGATGGTCACTTAGCATCCTACAATGTTCAGACACATGGAGTCATTAAGGCCTGAATGAACACACACTTGCTTGTGTGTGTGTGTGTGTGTGTGTGTGTGTGTGTGTGTGTGTGTGTGTGTGTGTGTGCGTGCATGCATGCATGCGTGTGTGTGTGTGTGCAGTACCTTGCTCTAGCTGCAGTACATACCACATCCTCTAGAATTTTCTCCTGAATCTCAGGAACCAAAATAACCTAACAAACAAACAATTACCAAATCAATTTCTGTGCGACAACAATCACATGGTGTGTCTTTCTTCCAAACACACACACAGTCTGATCTACCTTGGGATAGCACTGGCAGAGGCTCCACACAGTCCCGACACACACCATGGTGACTCCCAGAGCGCACATTGTGGCATAGATGTGCGGTTGCTCCTGAGTCATGATGAACAGGCCAACTGCTGCCACACACAATCCTGCAGCTATCAGCCCGTATCGATACGGTTTCCCCTCAACCATTGCTGCAACCACTGCCAGCTAATGGCACTTTGTTGGTGGAAACTTAAAAGCACCTATCGTGAAGTGAGGGAAGGTTTGTCCTGTACCAAGGCTTGAAGGTGAGGGTGGAGGAAGCACAGTTAGGGTTCCACTCTGCTGGTTATTACAGCCTGCAGACAGCCTAGTCAGGTCGTGTATACAATTGCAGGTGTGTGTGTGTGTGTGTGTATGTACCTGACAGGTCACCTTGCCTCAATCCACTGGCAGGAGACTCATAACTGAGCTTTTGAGCTGAGTGAGTATTACATTTGCTTGGTTTAGAAATTATTATAAATAAGCTTTTGCCATTTTCTGAGGATTTGTTCTTTTAAGTGTGCTGCCACCCATTAAGAGCTCAGTAGCTATTCATTTTTCAAGTTTATAGTAACATCACAACATTTCAACTAACAGTGGATAGTCTGCAAACATGGGACACAAAGCTGTAACATTCTGCCGTCACTGATTAAGGCACTTTGCATTACAGTAAGCTGTTAAAGATCCTCGAGCAAAGTTATGAGAGGAAAGAGTGCAGATATAAAGAGGAGCTGTGAGGAAAGTTCTTATCAGCCACAGTAGTTGGTCACATAAAGTCAAGCAGGCCAATAAAATATCATTAGGAGTCTATAGGAGGCTTGCAGCCAAACTGTTGACTTAACTTTGTTGTAAAAACTACATAATGCTGGTCTGAGAAAAGGCCCTTAAAGAGCTGAGCAGTTTCAGTGATCAGTTCAAGTCCTTCCACAATCAATCACGACACACACGTTTAGAAGACACAGAGGCCGTGTTGGGGTCTCAGTCTGTACAAATATTAAGCCTTTAACCAGCTGCAGTCTCTTCCTGGCTCTTGGCTAGTGTTTGGGTTCAGTGCGGTTGTCTTAAGGCACAGAAGAGGCCTCTCACAGCAAGTTCATCCATAGCACCAACTGCTCTTTCAAGGTTCCCGCAGAGAACCGAAGACAAAAAAAAAAAAAAAGGCACTGACACAAAGTCAAAATATCCATCGGGGTGAGAGGTTAAAGCTGCTCGCTGTGCTCCTGGCTCTTCATCACTGTATCGTAGGATGGAGGTGGCTCCATGGTCCAGGGTGGTGGGGTGGAGGGGAGGGAGGGTTCAGGCTCCGGCGCCCTGCTCACAGAGTCCTCTGACATCTCTCGACGAATTCTGTCCAACCTCCTGAAGAGAGAGCGAGCGAGATGCAATGAGAAGTGTATGAACTGTCTTTCAATGTTTACACTTCAACTGAAACTTCAGCTGATTTCAGTGTTTATATTGCACATAACACAATAATGTCTATCACTGCTCACACTCCATCCGGCAGTCACTTTCAAGGGCTAACACATCTTTCAGCGCTTCCACTTCAGCTGACAGTTACCGTCTTTCTGTGATTTCATTTTATCAAAAGGCCCAGACAAACTGGCAGTGACAAAGACAGACAGTTGCGTTCCTATATCTTGGCCAGAAAGTTGCACTTTACCAAAGACCGGCTGGCACATATGTTCTGCACCAGAAGAAGTAACTCTCTCAGTAGGTGGCATAAGTCTGTATTCATCATTCAAAAACAAAAACTGCAAGACAATGCAGAAGTGACTTTAACCTGCGTTCTTTATCTTAGCCAGCAGGCAGCAACTCATCTGGTTGCAAAGGCAAGTCTCTGAGAAAATAACTAACTTATCCGCTTGCTTTCCTCACTTTTCCCTTTTCGCTTTCCCTCCTTTTTGCACCTTTTTGCTCTGACACATGGCAAAACTAGGACACCTAGTATTCCCCCTGTGATGACAAACATTTAACTGCGCCTGCACCTCCCATTTATCAGTGGCTGTCAGGTAGAAAAAGCCTTCTTAATGGATGGTGCTTCTGGCATCTCTCTTCCTCGCTGCTGGACAATGAACAGAGTGTGTCTTGTTTAAATCAGCAGGATATTGTAGATTAGACCTCAGACAATGCCAGGAGTTACTGTTCTTTGTATGACCTACTTCTCTAATCAGTCCATAATCAGAAAATGTGTCGCTTTCCAATTTGCAGTGACATAAGTCCAGTGTTTTCAGGCTCCTAATGCGATTCACTGCTCTTTGCCAAACTGTGTGCTGTAACTAATATGCAGTGATGTGTCGAAGAGACTGTGTTTTTTTTTTATGCTCGGCTCCCCGGATGGTGTGTTCTGGTATTTGTCTCTGTGTGTTTATTTGTCTTGAGCAACACAAGGGAAGCCTGGAAAGCACTTGACTTCCAATGTTTAGAACAGCAGGATTTGTTTATCTTCACAAAACAGGGTTTTCTACGGTCATTGTCCTCTGAGCCAGAGTTTGCCAACCTATATATATATATAAGCTGTTGTCATATGGAGTTGGACACTTACATACAATTCTATATGTATTAACTGTTGTTATATGGAGTGTTAATGTGTCTTTTATTGTTGTTACTCTGTACACATGGCATCTATTGCATGTCTGTCCATCCTGGAAGAGGGATCCCTCCTCTGTTGCTCTTCCTGAGGTTTCTTCTGTTTCTTTTTCCCTGTTAAAAGGGTTTTTGGGGGAGTTTTTCCTCTTGTACAGATTGTAAAGCGCTCTGAGACAAATTGGTAATTTGTGATATTGGACTGTACAAATAAAACTGACTTGAATTGACTTTGTAGCCATAGGTCTATTCGGTCGGTTGGTTGGTCCAAACAAAAATAGGTGGATTGCCATGGAATTTGGTGCACACATTCATGGTTAATTAATCCTACTTATTTTTGTGATCCCTGACTTTTCTTCTAGCGCCACCTTTAGGTTGGCATTTGTAGTTTTGAGTAAAATACATTGTCAGCTTTTGGAAGGATTGCCATGACAACCTACTCTGGGATGAAATGAAATAGACCCTTCTTTGTCAATCCCTCAATCCATCATCAGGTCAAAATGTCCTGTGGTTTATGACCAAATACTTACGAGACTGTGGCATTCCATCACTTAATTAGTTGGCTTGTGAGCCCTTGTATTTTTCATGTTACATAAGTTTTACTACTTTTTAGAAGTAAACTAACCAGCATTCAATGAGAAAAAGGTAAAGATTAGAGAAAAGTACTGAGCCACACGGGCTTTGTGCATGGTCCTCCTGTGCATGCGTACCTTTGTATAGCCAGTGCCTGCTGTGGGCTGAAGCGTGTGCCCGTGCGTGGGTGCAGGAGGAAGTGTCCGGGCACTGCCACCTGGAGATTCTTCATCGCCATGCAAAGTCCGCTGACCAGCAGGGCCACGCCCCCCAGGCCCAGGAACAGCCCGACTCCAAACAGCGGTGCTGACTGGTGGGGCAGGCCCACGCACAGTACCACGACCCCCCCAACACTCAGCATCAGCATGCCCAGACACAGCAGCATGCCCTGGGGTAGCGGCATCTCTCTGGGAAATCACTGCTTCCAGCTACAGATGCAGCTGTAGGAGAGAGATGAGAGGGAGAGGGCGTCACATAAACAGCATCCAAAGACTGCTACTACTACTAGTAGTACTGTGCGTGTGTGATAAGAGGAAGAAGCGAGCAGAAGGAAAAGGAACCTGAAACCGGGGGGGAATAACGCGGATATGCATGCAACACGTAAATCATCCATGCGTGCGTCTGAGCGATAAACATCGATCCTCTCTGTACCTGATAGGAAGCTGTGGTGAGGAGCTGCTCAGCCGATGCGTGGACTGAAAGCTTAACCATCTCTTTTTCTCCTCTTCATCAACTTCCAGTGCGGTCACGATGCCCGTGTGGCGTCTTGAAAAAACTCTGGCAAAAGCAGCTTCTCTCCGTGTATCCTGCGCCCCCGCCGCCGCGCCTCTCTCATTATTTATGAGCTGCTGTGCCGCTCCGCTTTCTCTCCCCGCAGCAGCAGCAGGAGAAGCACATCCGGTTCTGGAGTGATTACAGCACCGAAAATCTGTAGGAGAGTTGATGTCGCGTGTGGGCCGGGCACTGGTTGGTTTTTCAGCTGGCAGCAGCAGAGCCCTGTAGTGTGAGGAAGTGTTGTGTTTTTTATGAGGAAGGGTTTCCAGTGACGAGGAATGGAGGGAAGGGCGGTCTGAACAGTGTCACTTTGCCTCTGTTAGGGGAAGATGTTTGCACAAGGAGAGTTATAGTCCCTCTGTTTGTTTTTGAGCCCAGGTGAAGGTCTGCTGGGGGTGGAGCAGCAGGGAGGGTTGACTTGCATATAAGAGGAAATATTGATTATGATTAAAGTGATAGTTCAGAATTTTGGACATAGGGCCTCATTTCCATGTGAGCCGGAGTGTTGCAGATGTGTTGAGACAGTTTTCAACAAATTTCATTCAGTCCTTCTAGTTGCAGAGTTCACTGATGCTAGGCTAGTGCAAGTCAATGAGTCTAGTTTAGCCTGTCATTAAAAACAGTTTTACCCACTCCACAGTGCACCCAAGGCAAATCAGTTATAACGCCAGACTATAGATGTAAATATCTGTGTTGATAGAAAAAATTTTAGACATAAAACTAACCTTGCATTTGCAGGATCCTTGCAGGATTTATGTCTCAGCAGCAGCTTGACAGCAGCGGACTGATATCACCTAGCAGCGAGGTTATCGGAGCTATAATAGTTTGTTTACCTTGCATTCCTCCTCCGTCTGCATTTGTGTGCAGACAGAGGAGCAATGCGCACGCTCTCTCTTGTTCTTCCCTTTTAGCATCCATCTCTCTCAGCTCTTCGTCTGTGTATTCTGACTCGTCCAGGTACGGTTCATTTGAGAAAAAATGCTCATCGTCGTCTTCAAAGGCATCGAAAAGTCCTCCAAACACGGCTAAAACTGGTCTTCAGAACAGGTTTCTTCGTGTACTCTACGTCGTATATCAATGACAGCTGCATGTAAACAATCTGCATGTATTATAGATCCTGTAACCTAACTGTTAGGTGATATCAGTCCACCACTGTTGAGCTTACTACCAGGAAGTATAAGGCGCTGCTGCTGCTGCCTTCAAAATGCAAGGTTAGTTTTATGTCTAAAATTATTCTATCAACACAGATGATTACATTGATTGTCTGGCGTTCTAACTGATTTGCCTCGGGTGCACTGTGCAGTGGGTTAGACTGTTTTTAATGGCAGGCTAACTCATACCATTGACTTACACTAGCCTAGCACCAGTGAACTCTGCAACTAGAAGGACTCACTGAAATTTTTTGAAGTCTGCCTCTACACTTCTCCAACACTCTGGCTCAATTGAAAATGAGAAATCTGAATTCGCCCTTTAAGGACCTCTCCATGTTCCTTAATTTTATTTTTTTAATTCTAGCTTTCCTATTATTATTCTATTTTATACGCCATATTTACCATACTGTCATTTCATGTTTGTGTCATGCTGCTAAATTGAAAGAGAGTTGCTGAACTGCCTTTCATTGTTTCACGGCAATGACAATAAAGTTCTATTCTATTCTGTATTTCACCTCACGTTACTTTTGCAAAAAAAAAAATCTACTATCAGAAATATAAAACATGCATCATACTTTAGTCACGAAATGCAATTCTGTGCGGACCGAGGATGTGTGGTTTCTAAAAGCTAAATAAATAATACTAAACTGCTTGTGTGCATTATTGCTGGTGAGTACTCAAGAGTTAACGAGAGACATTAACCATAAGTCGTTAATGACTGATTTATTACATAAAGTTGAATACACAGATTAAAAATATGGTGCAGGATTGTCCCTTGAGTTATCTCTTCCAATCATAGAGCCCATCAGTTATAGAAGCATGCATATTCAGAGGTATAAAAGAAATGGCCCTGAACAACATGATGGATCCATAATCCTGTGATTCATGTCAGCCCTCCTGTCGCAGTCATGTGTGGGTGTGCTAGTGGCAGTCGGTTGTCCTTATGCTGTCAAAGATCACAATATTTGTGGGCATCATTTCAGTGCAGCATTTCATTTCAGAGGTGGTGAAGGCTGTTGGACTTCACACAAAATTCAATACAACAACAGTTGTGTGACATTTAACACACATTAGCCATGCATCATGTGAAAAAAGAACAAAACAGTCTAACAAGTATTTGTCCTGCATTACATTCAGTTTGGGAATGTTTTTGTCAAAGCTATTTGCTTTTATAAATCTGCTCCCTTATTGGTCCAGTGACATCCTGGTGGGAGTTCTCTAATGTGCAATGTTTGATAGATGGCTGGCAAACGGCACAATATTCCCATGTGTCTGACTTTTCACTTTTGAGATTCCCACCAGCACTTGAATGTCTCATGCCAGAGGAGAAAACTAAGGAATGATTATACATAGATGAAATACCCTCGCCAGACAAGTAAAAGATGTGCAAGCCGATTTGCACATTCCATTGACATGTAGGGATATCACTGTAAGTCCTGAGGGAAGGAAAACTCAAATTATTTTCATGAAAATGTATGAAAATAATTAACTGTTAAGTATACACATTTTTTTCAACTAAATTATACTAATGATCCTTTAAAATAGAGGGATTCTATAGTTCCTTACAGCTCAGGCTGACAGTGAGCTGCAGTGATCTAGTAAGTGATGGAAAAACTCATATGGTCAGATGAGTCATCGTTCCCCTTCTTTCAACAAACTGATGAGTACATGTGTGGCACAAAATAACATCTATGAGTCTGCAGGAGCCATATTTTCCTAAAGTGAATTATCATCATATCCATCCTGCGATGAAGCATGTTAACCAGGAGCTACTAATGGAAAATAGCTAGCAGCTAAATCTGGCACAAAGCATCTTTTCTCTTGTTTTAGATTAATATACATTTATTCATGTCCCTGATATAAATAGGCTACATTGAATAAACAAAGCTAATCCTGATGGGGAAAACATTGGCTCAGGATGATGTTTGCCTCCATTGCCAGAGAACGAAGGATTAGTGCATTGTTTGACAGGTCAGAAAACAAAGGAGGATTAATCAGATTTGTTGAGCTGAAATTCTGGACTCTCTCACCATGGTTACCGATGCCCTTAATGGGATAGTTTAGGCAAGTAGATTTTTTTGAAGTTGCATTGTATTCCTTACTTCCATACTCCATAGTGAGTGCTTAGTATCACGTACAAGCCAATTTACACTGCATGGTGGTGTAGTGGTTAGCACTGTCGCCTCACAGCAAGAAGGTACTGGGTTCGATTCCTGGCCCGGGAGGCCTCTGTGTGGAGTTTGCATGTTCTCCCTGTGTCTGCATGGGTTCTCTCTGGGTACCCCGGCTTCCTTGGTTGCTTTGAAGAGAGTATAAATTAGTACTTCGCAAATGGTGGGGCGCGGTGAGAGGCAGGGGACGCTCTGTGTCCGGAACAGACTGCCAGAATATGCCAGAGTGTAAATTGGGCAATTATGTAAATAAGCCACTGAACTTTTTTTCATCAAAAACTTGATGAATAATCCGTTTTGTGAGCGCGGCATCAGTAAACAAAAAGCACTAAGCCTCATACAAAGTTGCCTATCACATGCAAGGTGCAAAAAAAAACTCACACACTAGCAGAGAAGCTAATACTGCCAGGAGGTCACAATCAATGCCAGCTCATTTTATGAATCTATTCTAATAATCAGGTGATTGGATGCAGAATGCTGCAGCCAGCATCTTATACAGTGGTGAGCTGCAACTCTCTCACTGTGCAATAATTTAATATTTTACTATGTGCAATATTTTTTTAATGTTTCAGTTTTCCAGTCTCAACATGTTTCAGATACATAGAGCTCATTTATTTACAGTATAATGTGCAGCACTGATGTTTAAACGTTTTAAACATTTTTACACTGTTGCTTATATAAACCACTGATGAGGTTCAGCATGTGCCTACTGCTATTGATGTTTGCCTACTATTACTACTGTTGACTAGTTATTTTAAAAGCATTTATGTATTTAGGGCATGAAAAAATGCTGTTCCCTTGGAGGAGCATGACAGAAACTAATTGAGAATCACTGGTATAGATGATATCACAGCTTTAGTTCCCTGTCGGAAAGGGCCATCTGACAGCAAGGCAAAGCGGTGAACATATTTCTGATTTGTTTAGGTGTCTAAAATAGGTTTTACTGCTGCATCCACAGCAGCATATTACTTTTATCCGGTGCTGATACTCTTTCTTCAAACTTGTGGCATGCTGGCCGTCATGTACTGTAGGTAATACACTGACTATGGATAAGTACCTCATATATAACCCCACTTCAAGATATCCAAATTGTCTCTTTACTAATCATCTTGCTCCAGGTGAGAGTCTGCCATTACTACAATTTGAACCACAGACAACTTAATATAAAGCTCAGGATTCTATCAATATATAGAGGATGTAGTCGTTGTGTCCTTGAGTCTGTGGCCATCTTGTACGTTTGTAACCAGATACGACACAAAAGGGTGAAGCTAAGTATAACCGACCACTGAAGAAGACAATTTTAGGTGGCTTAAATGTTACAAATAACTTTCATGAAGTGAAAACACACTTGAAAGTGTTCTAAAACGTAAAAACTGACAACTCCCAGACTGGGCAACGCTGTGGTAGCAATCTGTCAGTCACAATGCTCTACTTTGCTTCATGGTCTATTTGATTCAAAATGGAACCATGATTTACTAAATGAGCATCATTAAACAAGACTTGAAAGTGACTGAGACCATATAGCTCATGTTTACAATGTTTACTGAGGTAAATCAAGTGAGAACCAGAGACATTTTCTCAATATTTCTATGTAATCAGACTTCTGGCTGAAACAAAGCAAGTTTAAGGCACTTCTGCATTGGCTCCACTCCACATCAGTACCAGGAAAAGCCTTTGCAAAGCACTTGTGTAACTGAACTAGAAAATAAAAATTTCGTATAATTATTTTCTGATTGAAAAATTCATTTCCAAATCCATTCAGTGAATAAAGATAATTTGAGATTGTGCCTATAGTTTTACCATATACTGAAGTGATTGTTTCACATAATATAATTTACAGTCTGTAAATAAATATACCTTCTCGAAAAAAAAACTCTCTTGAATTAAAACAAACATATTCTTTGCTTGATGTTTAATTCAATTTAATAGCCTATCATTAATTATTAAAAGGTAAGGGTTACACACTGGTAAGAATATCAAATTAAGTGTATCTTTTTTTTTTTTTTTTTTTGCATTCACACTGCTGAGTCAACATTATTTTTGTTCTTTTGTGCGTGATATCTGCAGTTGTTGTGTTATTGAGCATTGCAGCATTACTTAAAAGTGCTCTATCCAGACCATTAATACAGCATCAAACAGCTATTCACCATGTAAGGTTATTGTGGAGCAGAGAATGTAGTCTCTCTCCCTCTTTGTGTGTTGTAATGCAACCTTCTCTGTGCTTTGTTGACATAGCTGGGCTAGCTTGGTTAACTCAGGGCCATCACTCTACACTACTCAGCTGTTAATGCCTCAGTCCAGCAGTGCTGCCATTGCTTTCATTGTTAGCACCGTTAACACAAGCATCCATAGCCATTTTGAGAGCTGTGGGGGCATCAGAAATGCTCCCATTCTTGCATTTAGCACCTTTACATGACTCTTCTTCAGTGTGTAGCTGGGACCTGTGTTTGATGCTTTGGTCTTTGTTGGCTTAGCTTAGCATAAAGGCTGGAAGCAACTGTGCCAAACTTGCCAAAACAATGGTCCAGCATGTAAACCCTCGTAAAACCACAACTTCTGTTTTAGTGCGTATGTTTTGTTCTGCCAAGGCTGAATTTGGTGTCATCTACTTTACTTAGATATGCTTTTACACCTGTATTGTAACTATAGAAGACTTCGGGAAAGCATGCTAGGACCAAGTGGTCAACATCAGAAAAGATCATGCTTCAAGTGTTTGATACAGTTTGTTGCTGTCACAGGACAGCTATTGCAGAGTCTTGAGTAAAAGCCCCATGCGGTCTGCTTTTGGTCTGATGTAGAGAGAGATGGAGCGTTTGTATTGTCCAGCATCACACCTCAAAGCTGATCTCTCTTGACTGTCCAAACAGGGGCTCTGTTGCTAGGTGTGTGTCTGAGTATGCACGCCGCAGATGTGTGGAGCTACAGGTGGTCTTGATGGCAACCTCATAGGGAGGCGGCGGCTCCTGCCACAGGGGAGGGTGAGGCGATGGACTGAAACCACCATGGTCCATGGGAGGGTAGTCAAAATCCTCACCACGAGTACCGTGCCTGTGGCGCTCCATCGTCCTGCGCTCGAGAAAAAAATGGCAGTGAAATCATGTGAAAAACAATCATGTGGAAACACAAGAACTGTTTCTGAGGTGTCAGCGGTTGTAGAGATCAGATACTCGATAGCAGATGATGGAGTCATGTTCTGTTGGTTGTTGTGTTTCCTGCCAAATGCTGTGTTTGGGTTTCACAGAGCTGTGCAGGATGAAAAGCTTTTGAATTACAGCCTACATGAGCCACATATAAATACATACCTTTAACCAAACAGCAGCAGCTAATCAGATGTTCTTACACAGTCAAAAGATTAAATCATCTTTAGCTCTTGAATCCTGTGGAATAATTTGACATTTGACAAATATGCTTGTTCATTTTTGTTCAAGTTAGATGATAAAAATCCCCTTACTGACATGCTATTCATACCGAGTATGAGGTAAAATCCCTGGATGCATACTACATTCCTGAGTATGAGATGTGATCTTACTGGACATAGTCAACATCCCAGACCAAAGCTGACGCAATATCAGATTTTCACATCATCTGCAGCTACTTTAAGTATATATACTTATGTAGGTATACAGTACATATGTTTATTGTGCAATGTTGTGTCTCTTTGATATTAATATTTCATTTTTAAATATCAGTATCATACTTGGACTTCGCAGTGACTGTGAAGTAGAGGCTATAAATAATTAAGAATTAGATAAAATAAAGGGCAGCACGGTCATGTAGTGGTTAGCACTGTTGCCTCACAGCCTTTCTATGTGGTGTTTGTATGTTCTCCCCATGTCTGCGTGGGTTCTCTCCAGGTACTCCGGCTTCCTCCCACCATCTAAAAACATGCATGGGGATTAGGTTAATTGCCTAATTTAAATTGCCTGTTGGTGTGAATGTGAGCGTGAGTGGTTGTCTGTCTCTGTGTGTCCTGCGATGAACTGGAGACTTGTCCAGGGTGTACCCTGCCTTCCTCCCTAAGACAGCTGGGATAGGCTCCAGCCCGCCATGACCCTAT
Organism: Synanceia verrucosa; assembly: GCA_029721515.1. Lineage (NCBI taxonomy): Eukaryota > Metazoa > Chordata > Actinopteri > Perciformes > Synanceiidae > Synanceia > Synanceia verrucosa. The sequence continues at coordinate 8,311,538 of CM056558.1, forward strand.
GTTAGGATAAGCAGCAGAAAATGGATGGATGGATAGAAAAAATTACAAATGACGGTGAGTGACATTAAAGTTGGAATGAACAGCCAATAGGAAGTGTCTCTCTCTTGTTGGATTTTCCGCCAATGCTTCCACCATACTGCTTCTCCATCTTTGCAGCCTTTCCCCCCTTCCTTAATTTGTTTTAATCAACATTACAGAAGTAATTATACAACAAACTGACTTGAAAAAAACTGCTATGAGTTGAAAAAAAAATAGAAAAAATTAAAATGAGTCGTAGGTAGAATCAATATTGTCAGATATAAACATTACTTGCTGGTAATTCAATACTAAATCGAAAATTGAATATGCACTTTACTATACTGATTGAATATGTTAGTGTGAAACTTCTCACACAATCATAGTCTGATCCGTAGCCCCTCCTTGAAATGGAACTGTCGCTTTGACACGCTTATTGATCTAGCTGTTCTTCGTTTCCGGTCTTGATGCTAAGCTAAGCTAACTGGCTGCTGTTTCATATTTAGCATACAGACAATCAGAATCAAAATCTTTTTACTGTCATTATAGAGCAGTAAGATAAAACTAAATACAGAGATGAGAGTAATAAATTTATTATCCCACCAAACATTCATCAAGAAAGCAAATGAATGTATTTCTTAAAATGTCAAATTAACTTGTATTTGTGTCGTGGTTCTATGTCGATAACTACTGCCTGTGGGCATGGTTGGGAAAATGGGAAACTATCAATACTGTGTCGTCCAGGGCTGAGCACAGCCTGTGGAAAGCAAGAATCCTACATTTAAAGGTCCAACTTGATATTTGATGAAAATTAGGGATAAATAATTCATTTCTCTTGAAAGGCTGGGCTCTCCTACACAAATCTATTGCTAAAGGACTTTGAAAACAGGTAACTCAACCCCTGATATCATCAACTGAGCTGCAACAGGAAGAATGAATTTGACAATGTGGCAAATTGGACAGCCCATCTAAACTAGTTTTCTAGAAAGTAAGGTACTTATGGTTGGAGTCTAATAGTTGGCTTCAGGATAAAACTGGTCAGCCTTCATACTGATTGAACTGTCTTTAACCCACCTGGGCAGAAATACCGACTGTGATTCTGGAAAGCGGCTCCCTGGGGGTGTGAAGAGAGCATGGCTGTTGAAGTTGGGGTAGTCGTTGTATGGATAATGTGGACAATCTGGGTCGAACTCCCGGTGGTTGTAGTTTGTGGCACTTTTGCTGTTCATAGCCCAGAATAGCCCCAGGATGAGCATGACCACCCCCAGCACCACGCAGCAGAGGGAGAAAGCCTGCAGGCGGCTCTGGGATGAAGTCAGGAAGGCTGTGGAGCCCCCAGTAACAATGAGGAAGGCTCCGATGAAGATTGCTCCATGGTGCAGGGAAGGCATCCTCATTTAGGAAGATGACTGGCTCTGAGGTCACTGTGAAGGCTGAGAACGACTGGATAATGTCACTATAGTCCCACGAAGTACGCGCCCCATGCGCTCTGACACTGACCAGACATCCAAAATATTTACTCCACAGTTACAGAAGTCCTTTTCTATCCTATGACAAGCCCATTCAATCTTACTGATTTATTCCCATAATTTCCATCTCCCATACTGTAAAAAAATGCTGAGGGTTAAATCCATGTGTTAGTCCTCACTCTGTAGATCTCCAGCTCCTGGGGTAAAGTGTACAAATTAATGTTTTGTTGGAGATATAGAAAAATATAACGGTGAAGGCTTTGAGACGCATCGGGCTAAAGTGGACTAGCTGTGTTTATCATCAAGGCAGATGGACGAGAGGACAGCCGAGCCCATTAAGAAATCTTTACTGGCGCCCCACCCTCCCTCTGTCTAATGTGTCTCCCTGTGTGTGTGTGTGTGTGTGTGTGTGTGTGTGTGTGTGTGTGTCAGAGAGACACCAATTCCTCTGAATATAAAGGGACATATTACACATTAAGTAGAGTGGAATTTAGCTTTGTGTCATTTGTCCTCAGTTACTCTGACTGGACAAATTAATGCAGCAAAGGCTTGGATAATATTACCATTTTTGCAAAGTTCTCACAAAGAATTTTTTGTTGTGCTCAGACAGCATTATTTTAAATGGAATTATTTTCACAATGATTCCAAGAGATTTCATTCCTGAGTGTGTGTGTCTGATGTAAGAAATCGTATGTAGTGTACCAGAGGGGCAGCATTGGTTCAGTGGTAGAGCAGGTTGATGGTTCAATGCTGTGCATTGGTGTGTGAATGTGGAAAAACTTGATGGTTATCTCCCAACATCAGTATGAATGTGTGTGTGAATGGGTGATATATGGTGGAAGTTGTGTTTGTCCTTTTGGTGCCTTCGTTTATGGCAGGGTTACTAAAGTTAAGGTTTTGATTCTTTTATCTAAGCATTTACAGGATTAATGTGATGGAAAGATATTGCCATCCATATTACTATGCTGCTGTAAGTGCAATAAAAGACTGAGTAATAGAACAGTTAATTGAACAAATAAAAACACATTCTGAAAACTTTCATAAATACAAATAGTAACAAAATTATTTTGATTTTTAGAGGGATGGGGAACAATAAATGATCTGAAAACTCTTACTACTACAGCCTTATTTTATTACTGACAATACAAACTCAAAAAAAGCTAGGGTTATTTGTATATTAGTAACATATCTCTCTGTATTCCTTCACTAGATATGGAAATTGGGGTTTCTCGGTGACTGATATGAACTCTGTGTTGTAATCATAGCAGCTATGTTAGAGAGCCATGGTGTGACAGCCTCTCTACGCCCTGATTGGTTAAAATTCACTGCGTTCTCTACACTCACCTTATTTGACCAATGAGCGTAAAGAGTTGGCACTCAGTCCCGCCTCCATTGGCAATGTTAACCAATCCGTGTAGAGAAGAGGAGGGACCGACCGACCACCCAGAAACGCTCGCCTATCGCAGTGAAGGGGTGATCTGGAGTTCTGGTTTTGGGGTTGGGATAGTTCACGTTAAACTAAAAAAGTGTGTGTGGGACTCTTTGCTACTTTTAGTTTGGAGACGCGCTACCATCTTTTTTTTTTTTTTAGTCTGTCCAGTGCAGAAACGATGGGTCCTCTGCTGTATTTAGCCGGCTTGGTCATCCTGTTCCTGCTGTGGATCAAAGTCAAGGGTCTAGATTACGTGATCGTTCACCAGAGATGGATCTTTGTGTGTTTGTTCCTGCTACCTCTCTCCGTTGTGTTCGATGTGTATTATTATTTGCGCGCGTGGCTCATTTTCAAAATGTGCTCTGCGCCCAAACTGCACGACCAGCGCGTGCGTGACATCCAGCGACAGGTGAGCCATCTGTCTTTGTGCACAGGTGTATGTGCGCGTGGTTTTAGAATCAGAAACAACCCTATTGGCCAAATCACAGTGAATTATTTTGCTTCGCTGTCAATGAAGTGTACAAGAACTAAAGTCATAGAATAGACATGTCTGTATAGAAATAGTGTATATATTAAAGGCAAGATAACCAACAATAAAATAACTGTGTCAATATGAACCATACAAATAGTTCAAAGAAATAAATACTGAATGCATATGTTTTAATGTCCAAATCCACTCTTAACATTTGGTCGCACAGTCACACAGTGTTGTTAATGGAAGTTTAGAGTGTCATTGGTTAATATGATACCTACATGATGAATAGAAAGGGGGGTCACTGTGTGTACTGTGTGTTTTGCAAGGAATCATGGGTATTGAAAACCTCTCAGTGGCTGCTTTTGTTTCAAATGAACAGGGATAGTGTGTTTTAGATTATGTGAAATACTGTCCAATTGTGATGTGAATAATGTGCTGCTTTATCTCTGTTGTGTTATCAGTCAGTTATTACACAAGTCTGTTGACTTATATGCCTGCTTCTTATGCAACTAGAGGATGTTTTACTTTGCATGCACAGTAAGTAACTAAAGTAGAAATAAAGGAGTATGGTAAATATATAAGATGTACATAATGAAACATTTGTAGAGTATATAAATAAGTAACAATCTGTGAAATAAAGAAAGACGTGTGCATCAGACCCACAACATATAACAATGATGTAACAATATAATGATGTAACAATATAATGTAATAAGTATTACTATAAATAATTATAAGGATAAATATGATTTCCTCAAATATACACTAATGTAGTATTAATGTCAGGTTATTGCACTACTAATTTCACACTGTTCACTGTTTTCCTTCCAGCAGCCCATTCAGTGTGGGTGTTCAACAAAATTAGCTATAATACCAATCACATTATACAGTGTCCATTCCTACACTCTGGAAGTCTGATACGTGTGTTAGTAATGTGTTTCAAAGTTCACAGAGGGGCACTGGGGTTAATCGAGGTGATCGATCGCTCAGCTCAGTAATGGGGCGAATATCGAATTTAATCGACACCGCTATGGAGAGCAATCCCAGCATCCCCAGTTTTTCCCCCTAGAAGCAGCAGCTTTGTAATTTCTTGTAATTTCAAAAGCAGCATTTTGAAGTACCGAAGATTTAATTTTTTCCATTTTCTGAAATGGACTGTCAGGGTGTTGGTTCAGTTAAAATGTAGGAGATGATTTAGTTGTGTGAGTTTGGCAATCTGTTTACGATCTGATATTTTGTGTGTGTGTGTGAGAGAGAGAGAGAGAAAGAGAGAGAACATGGGGAACAGACAAGGCAGACACCTAATACCTTGATTCCTAGAATGATTTGGTCAGGAGAGAGGACTCTGACATAAAGTAGAGGCAAATCAAACCAAGCCACCAGCCCAAAGAACTTTAGCTAATCATGTGAACTCATGTGAGAAATAATGAAGTAAATGCACATATGGGCTCTCCACAGAGGGGATAAATGAATTAAAAAAAAGACACAAATATACTTTGAAGACATAAAATGAGCGATCCAAGAAACCCAGCAGTCAGTCTTAATAATGACTGGTGACATAGTATCATGTTCATTTCTAGGTTAATAAAAAAATGTCAGTTTCTCTGGAAAGAGAATCTGACATTATTATCTTCAAGAGATAACAATGTGTTAATTTTCCCTGCCAATGCGTTCGGACACATTTCAGGTGCGCGAGTGGAGGAAGGATGGCAGTAAAACGTACATGTGTACTGGTCGACCCGGCTGGCTCACCGTATCACTCAGAGTTGGCAAATACAAGAAAACCCACAAGAACATCATGATCAACATGATGGACATCCTGGAGGTGGACACAAAGAGGCAGGTAGGAGGATTCAACATCCCATCAGCCTCAGCTCTACTTTGTGTTCACTGCTTGTTTGTGTGCTAACACAGTAAACTAAGATAGTGAATGTAATAAACATTTTAATAGCTTTAATTTTATTTGTATAGCCCAATCTGTACAGGATATGACACCCTCTGTCCTTTACAAACAACCCTTACATCAATAAGGAGAAACTCCACCCAAAAAAAAAATTTAACAGGGAAAAAGAAATGGTAGAAAGCTCAGGAAGAGCAACAGAGGAGGGATCCATCTTCCAGGATGGACAGACATGCAATAGATGTCATGCATACAGAGTAACAACATTGAAAGGGAAGAAGTCTAGTTAATAACATGGAGGCATCCAGATGAAGAGGGAGAGCAGTTTACCTATAGCAGCATAACTATGACTGATCCAAGGCAGCCTTGCATCAACTCTAACTATACGAGCTATCAAAAAGGAAAGTCTTAAGTCTGTCTTAAAGAAGGTAGAAGTACTCATCAACTTAACTGCTGTGATAAACAGCGACATTGTTTAAACAGGACAAATAAAGACAAGGTCTCAGAAGATAAGAGAGGTTGTAAACCAACCAACAGCATATTTAAACCAATTTATTTGAAAACTTATTTAGCTTTTGTAGGCATCCAACCAAAAAACATTTTTTTTTCCAATGAAAGTAGCTAACAGCACCTACTCCAAAAGTACCAAAATCTAGCAAGAAAGTGGACAAGTCGTTGAGACTGACTCTCCATCCCTTCAGAGCCAGTCTTTTTCTGCGTAGGCAGAAGTCGATGTGCAGTGAGTGCAAGAGCATAGTGAATGAAGGCAGGCAGGTAGGCTATAGGCTGTGTGAAATGATTCAACTGGTTTATTAGTCCTGAGACTACAATGGAGTATTAGGGCCACATTGAGAAAAAACAATTCACAGACTTCGAGAATAAAGTTGTTATTTACGAGAAAAAAAATATTATTTACAAGCATAGGGACAAAAATTTACAAGGTTAAATGATTATTTATGAGATTAAAGTCATTATTTACAACTTGTCTAATACTAATCTTGTTAATGTACTACTTTATTCTCATAAATAATGACCATGATCTCGTAAATAATGACTTTAATCTCGTAAATAATGACTTTAATCTCGTAAATAATGACATAAATCTCGTGAATTTACGACTTTGTAAATTTATGACTTTATTCTCATCAATAATGACTTTATTCTCATAAATAATGACTTGATTCTCGAAGTCTGTTAAAAAATTCTCAGTGTTGCCCTAATACTCCATCGTACGAGAGTTGCACTCATTGGCTGGTGTAGTCTGATGTCAGTTTGTGCTTTTTTTTTAACCACTACTGCCTTTGGACCATTATTATGTAATAAACAGTTACAGCGATAAGTGCACTGCTCAGGGCATGCATTAATGTTACACTCGGGGAAATGATTTAAATTCATGGAAATTCCGACATTCACGTAGAAGTGAACGCACCGAACACAAACGCCAGGCTCCCAATGCTGCTGCAGAGACATTAATCCTCTGTTTTAGAAGTGATATTTGTCTCCTTATGCAGGGAAAGTGGGGGAATAGATCGGTGTCACTATGAATCTGAAGGGGACATATTCCCCTGTCCATAGTGACATCTGAGAGCATGGTTCAGAGACACTTAGGTGTCGGAATTTGGCACCGAACAATTATTAATTTTTTATACCTGATTGGATCGGAGCTTTTCGATCGGTGCTACAAAAGTATCAAAGTTTGGTACCCAGCCCTATGTACAATTATATGTCTTAGAAAGAAAGTAAACACTGTATTACCAACCCTAGTTTTAACCAATGGAACTACTGTAATGGCAAAATGACAGAAATAAGCAAATTCTAATTTATCCGTTTTAATTCCAACTTCTAGTTATTAAAATGTCCCTGGCTGGATTTTTATAGTCAGTCTGATGGTGGATCTTTACTCACAGTGGTCTTTTTTTTTCTTTTAGGTGGTAAGAGTTGAGCCGTTGGCCAACATGGGTCAGCTGACCTCTCTCCTCACCTCTATTGGCTGGACACTGCCAGTGCTGCCTGAGCTTGATGACCTCACTGTGGGTATGTTGTCTGTGTAAATGTGGATTATTTTCTGTGGAGCCATCATAAAGAGGCATCATCTGTAGCTCTCGGGTTTCTAGAAATAGAGAGACGCACTGATGATTTCTACAGCTCACCATTCAGTCAAGCAGATCCTGCATCTTCTCCATCAATCACTGCATCCTGTTTAGAGCACCAGCGACTTCTCTAATTGTGTTAGAGGATTTATGTTGTCGCTCAAAAGATGAAACTGGGAGGAAATGGCTGCAGTGTTGGAAGCACCCCTGGATCGGGTTTCATAATGGATTTCCTGATGCCATAAACTGCACATCAACAGTCTAATGTTTTCCCATCAGGCTGTGGTATATTCATTTATCCTGATGTCCAAGCAGGCACATACACACTCACTATCAACACACAAGTGCTGCTTTGTGCTTGTGTGCTTGATTGCTGTTGTTTCTCACCTGGGAAAGTGATAATATTGGATTACAAATCTTTTCTTCTCTGTCCTCTCTCAGGTGGTTTGGTGATGGGTACCGGCATTGAGTCATCCTCTCACATTTACGGGCTGTTTCAGCACATCTGCGTCGCATATGAACTGGTTCTAGCTGATGGCAGCTTAGTACGCTGCACTGAGGTGAGTATTGAGGCATGTGTGTGGGAACGGCCAATGCCATCACAGTCATTGCTGGTAGAAAAAAACAATTTCATTACCCATTTCATCTCATATTCATATCATAAGTATCGTCAATGTTAAGCAAAGTAAGTAACTTCATATTAGCCCCCTTGACTTGAAAACATTGCACCACACTTTCCATGAACTGAAGAAGCCTCTTGGATGAGAGGTAAAACGTCTTCAGAAAAACTTTAAGTGAGTCCAGTTAACTTTAGCCCCTTACACACTGCACGAAAATTTTGTGCAATGTGAAAGAGTTGTTGCAGCTTTTTGACACGGAACAAAACCCTCCAATCGACCCTCCAGTGACTCAGCTCATCTGCAGTGTGAAAGGCATCCCACGTCGTGCCGCTAAATTACCTGATGATTTTCTGGTTTAGTACCTGGGCAGCCTGTCAGGCTGTCATTGTGAAGCTCCAGGGTTGCAGAGCTGATCACTCTGATCTCAAAACAGAGCAAAGTTTTGGTCCACTCCCATAAGATCAGTCTTCTTGTTGATCTCCCAGAGACCGATCTTCGACTGCTCCCTAATGCAGGTGGGTCGACCCAGGTCCTGCATCGACCGAAAGCGATTTTTCTTTTTTGCTCTTTGGCTTGACCTTGACCTGTATGACTGAGATCTTTATAGATACCCTCTCTCCAAATTTGATCAATTTCCAAAACATAACAAATGAAGTAGACTCTCAATGTATCCTTTTTTTAAGTAATATTAACACTAGCACCTATAGAATGAAGTAAGACACGTTTAGTAAATGATGTAAACTAAAATACAAAAGTTAAAAAATTAATATTAGAAATTGTACTTAAAACGCTATGAAAATGATATTGCACGTGACATTTTGTCATTGACCCCCTCAAGGATCACAATGACAGTATGCTACTGTTTAGCAGGTGCAATGTTTGTTACCACCATATTAACATTATTAGCACGCTAATAAGCACTAAACACAAAGTGTGACAGAGGTTGACAGGACTGTCTTGCATGTTCAAAGTACTGGACAGTTTTTAATGTTGACCTGATGATGGAGCTAGATGAGAAGTTAGAGAGTTTATTATAGGTCACCCTGGTGGGAAACATGCCCATCATGGCAATCCATCTGACATGTGCTGGTAAATTTGACTTGAGACCAAACCATAGATGTAAAATTCATTGTTGTGTTTCAGGAAAAATCAGGGGAGTATTTGGATCTTTTTTTTTTTTTTTAATAATTCTTCTCCCAACAATCTCCTGAGTAGCCAAAGCTTGATTAGCCATTGATGTCCACAAACTATGAAAAAGCAAATAGAAGCCACACTGTTGCTCAAGGTGAATTATTTTAAATGCACATAACATGAATAATATCTATTAATAAAATCCATACTTTAAAGGAATAACATTGCACCTCTGCTCGCAAAGCAAGCAAGTTAAACACTTTTAAATGCGTAATAAATGCATGAAGTAACAACAAATACTTGAATTAGTCGACATGTTCTGGTGGGGTTTGTCATCATGGAGCGGGAGAAGGTGACCTGATGCTCTAAAGATGCAAAAGCAGCTGAGACTTGGTCAGGACAGCCTTTGTTACCCCAACGGACATCTGGCTGAGTTTCTGGAACGCCATGTTCAGGAGGAGCTGGGAGCCTCCTCCTATTTCTGTCTCAGCTTTTTGGCATATTCTTTGGCCAGCTTGAGAACTATAGGATTTCTAAGGTTAGATACATTAAAATACATTTTTAAAACCCCTCAGATCATCACAGAGGTGGTAAAAACACATCAGTTTGACTGTTAATGAATATGTGTCTGATAACTCACTGAAAACTAGAAAGTAAGGCCTCTGGGGAGTTGAGGAGCATCTTGGCTTCATACTCAATGTCCCTCATTTTGTGGCTGACATTTACTGCCCACACCTGGAAGAATTTATTATACATTAAGTCAGAAATCAGCACAATTTACCATAAACTACTGTTCAACTTCTCAGGAGTGTTGTCTTACCAGTATCAGCAGACGCTTGGAATCCTCCTCGTCAAAATCCTCAAGCTCAAACTCCCAAAGGCTGCAAACATAAAGAAAGCAGAAGATTAATTTTTACTCTTACTCTCTACACCATCAGAGTAATATTAGTGTGACATGATCATTTCTTCAGCAGTCACCCGAGATGGGATCAGTTTCTTCTGCTGAAGCCTCAGGAGCTCCCTCACCAGTGCAATCTGAAAAAAAAAACAGTCAGGAGATAAGTCATTTTTAAGCACGACAACACTTAATTTATTATAATTTACCTTGCATGGTATATAGGCGTGGGCTTGAAGGGAAAGTAGGTCTTATCTGAGTCTCACCTGCTCATAGATGGATTTGTCGAACAACACTAAAAGAGAAAAAGATGTGTCACTTTTAGGTTGAGTCATTATTTTTAAAATCACATCTGAAAATGTTTAAAATCCAGCTCCAATAAAGACAAAAACCAAATACTCACGTACCTTTATGGGTCTGTAGATTCCTCCACTTCCTCCAATAAAAACCATGATATTTTATAGCTGTATATCTTAATACAGAACAAATTAAAGAGCCAAAGCAACAAATTTGCGCAGATTTGTCGGTAGACTCTGGAGAGTACTAACACTCTGTTAGTTCCCAAAAAAAACTTGACCGTTTTCTGGCACAAATGAGCTGTATGTTAGCTGAAGATAATAAAAGTAATAAATCAAGTGAGAAGTTGGGTCATTTTCTCTTTGACCTCTATATGATTGCAACCAGCTGAGTTGCCCCCTGCTGGCTAATAGGAAGAGTGCATAATTAAAGTGCTTTTTTTTAATACTTTATTTTTATAGAAATACACAATACACAAATATACAACAAAACATGTTGATCTTTTGGTCACCTATACATTCACTAATGGAAATACATGTCATATCATGCGATAATGGTTCAGACATCAGCTTGTGAGCTCACAAACACAGTCCATTTTTCCCATCCATCCATCCATTATCTACCGCTTATCCTCATAGGGTCGCGGGGGGGCTGGAGCCTATCCCAGCCGTCTTAGGGCGGAAGGCAGGGTACACCATGGACAAGTCGCCACCTCATTGCAGGGCACATAGAGACAGACAACCACTCACACTCACATTCACACCTACGGTCAATTTAAATTAGCCAATTAACCTAATCCCCATGCATGTTTTTGGATGGTGGGAGGAAGCCGGAGTACCCAGAGAGAACCCACGCAGACACGGGGAGAACATGCAAACTCCACACAGAAAGGCCCCGGGATTCGAACCCGGTACCTTCTTGCTGTGAGGCGACAGTGCTAACCACTACACCACCGTGCCGCCCCATTTTTCCCAGTATTGCAGAAATTCATCCACCCAGAGATTTAGCGAGAAGGTCATTCTCTCTATGTACACATGGCATCTATTGCATGTCTGTCCATCCTGGAAGAGGGATCCCTCCTCTGTTGCTCTTCCTGAGCTTTCTTCCATTTATTTTTCCTTTTTAAAGTTTTTTTTTGGGGAGTTTTTCCTTAGTCAATGTGAGCATTGTTTTGTGAAGGACAGAGGGTGTCATATTCTGTACAGATTGTAAAGCCCTCTGAGGCAAACTGGTAATTCGTGATATTGGGCTATACAAATAAAATTGACTTGACTTGACATATTCTGTACAGTGTTCACTATCTCTATCCACTCAGTCTCTACTGGAGGGAGTGCCTGCAGCCACTTTGGTGTTACAACTGTCTTACTAGGCGCTAATAGTATCTTTAACAGATACCTGTCTTGCTTTAATTAATAAGCTGCGATATTCCCCAGATAGATTATACGATTTAAGTGCTTGTATACACATTGGCTTCACTATTCAGATATGGAGGTCACCACTACTAGAACATAAAGTCCTACATTAAATCTTGCAGTAAAATTATTAAATAAAAAGAAATCTCTCGTGGGGAAAATGTAAGACCCTACCATGTTTCCCCAAAGGAACAACAATCAACAAAAAAACTCAAACCCGCTAATATAAAACAAGCCCCTAACCTAAAGAGAGCCAGACCAGGTGGTTCTAGTGTCAGAGCAACCTGTTCAGTAATTTTCACAAAAGGGAAAGCAAACAGCATGGTCTCCTTGTGGAGAAGATGGTTTGGTTATGAGGTTTGCTGATGGCTGTCAAAGACTGCATGCAAGGCAAAAAGCTTAACGTTAGAAACCGAGAAGGGTGAGACCACATTCATTCACCACAAATGTGCCATCAACACGTGAACAGTTTGACAATACTTTTTCTGTCAACAAGGAGGAGAACTCAGACCTATTCCACGCCGTTCCATGGTCCTGTGGAACTTTGGGGTTCCTAGTTGCAGCCGAGATTAAAATCGTCCCTGCTAAACCCTGGGTGAAGCTGCACTATGAGCCAGTTAGAGGGCTGGACAACATCTGTAAACGCTTCACTGAAGTATCAGAGAACAAGCAGAACACATTTGTAGAGGGCCTCCAGTACACCCGGGACTCTGCTGTCATCATGACAGGAACAATGACTGACCACGCTGAGCCTGATAAGGTGAGGATTTTGTAAGCTTGACTTGTTTTTGCATGTCTTGTCACATTTTAACTTAACATTTTCTTTCTGACGTCAGATCAACAGAATCGGCCTGCACTTTAAACCCTGGTTCTTTAAACACGTGGAGGGTTATCTGAAAAGGGACTATGCTGGAGTTGAATACATCCCTCTGAGACAGTACTATCATAGACACACACGCAGCATCTTCTGGGAGATTCAGGTACTCACAAAATCACAAAGTACTGCACATATCTGCCAGATATTAGCTTGTCATCATCTTATCAGCTCCTTGCTCACTTGCTCTGTCTCTCTCACACACACACACACACACACCATTAGCCATTAGTGAGGCTTGGCATCCTTTGTTTTCTGTAACAGTAAATGGTGTAATGAATTATGCATAGTATTGGTTTGACAGGAGCTAGCTCTGGGCTTTTGGGTGTTCTTTTCTTTCGAAAGGGTTTTATTCTGTAGATGTGTGAGAGGAAAAGTCAGACAGGAACCAGGCTGACCAATGCTTTGATTACATCAGTGATTTGTGATAGATATCAATGATGTGTTGGACATGGAGATTTGACTGCATTGGTTGTAAGATTGTGGCTGCCCTCTGTTGGAAGATGAGATTACTGCAACTGGATTGCACCATGTGTCCTCCGCCAAGGAGGTTATGTTTTCACCAGGGTTTGTTTATTTGTTTGTTGGTTTGCAAAATAACTCAGAAAGTTATGGCAGATTTTAACGAAATTCAGGATTGGTCAGAAGTGGCCTAAAACTGATTAATTATTGGTAATGATCAGATCCAGTTCTAGGTCATCAAGGTCAAATGAAAGGTCATCCCATAGTAATGTATGGGAGATTTCACATATCGAAGTGTCACCTAATTTGGTATATAAACTAATATAGGAATCCAGAAGTCACAGTTTCAGTTTGGTCAAGATCAGTAGAATTTCACGGTCACAAGGTCAAATATGCATTTTTAATCATAACTTCATGTAAGAAGGAGCTAGAGCAATGCAACTGGTCTCAAAATATCCAGAAAAGAATTCTCAAATTTTATTTGCAATGTCTTACTGGTATTTTGGTCAAAAAATAAATAAAAAAATACATGATATTCACGTGAATATAATGTTAAATGTGGGTTCCAAGGTGCGTCAAAATCAACACATTCACTCTTAGGCATTTTGGGCTTGCAGGAGTATACGCTCTCTCAGAATGCTGCCTTGGCGGAGATCTGCACTCTCTGAGTGCTTTTCTAGTTTTCAAGATGAGTCATTTGGTTCATGTCATTCTGTTAGTCACGCGATCTAAGAACATGGAAACCCTGGACACTTACAGCTTTCTGTTTGAAATTTGATTTCTTTGATAATGCACCACTAGAAATGATCTTTTGGGGTTTTTTTATTCAATGGTTATCAAAAAAGTAATGAAAATAGTAATTAGAAAAAATATTGCTTCTTATATTTGCTTCCGTAGACACATTTCACTCTGTTAATCGAGAAAATATGAGGAAAAAAAATGTCCATCACAAATTTCCAGAAGTCAGCATAACATCTTGAAAGTACTTCTGATGTCTGACCAACAGCACAAAGAAAAAAACAAATCTTATATTAAGCAGAGAGAGACAGCAGATCATCATATTTGAAATATTTTCTAATTAAATGACTGTTGTGTCCTTTCCCCAGGATATTATTCCCTTTGGCAACAACCCAGTGTTCCGCTGGCTTTTCGGATGGATGGTTCCTCCTAAGATCTCCCTGTTGAAGCTCACCCAGGGAGAGACCATCAGACGGCTTTATGAGCAGCACCATGTGGTCCAGGATATGCTGGTACCCATGAAGTATCTGCAGGCTGCCATCACACGTTTCCACGAGGACATCGACGTAAGACTCTGATGCGAATGAAGCTGCGTTATACCCGCTGTCTATAGTACAGGCTCCTGTTCATTTAACTCCTGCGTGCCTCATGTTATTTCAGGTTTACCCTCTGTGGCTGTGTCCCTTCCTGTTGCCAGCAGGCAGAGGCATGGTTCACCCCAAAGGTCAAGAGGAGGAGTTGTATGTGGATATTGGGGCTTATGGAGAGCCCAAAGTCAAACACTTTGAAGCTAAAGCATCAACACGTCACCTAGAGAAGTTTGTTAGAGATGTGCATGGGTAAGTCTCACTTGAGAAATCGGTTGTCATATCTTTGTAATCAGCAGGTGATTTGTGATTTTTCAATGGGGACCCTAGAACTGAATGTTTTTTTTTTTTTAAAAATGTCTAATTGCTTGGTTATTTTGACTGATATTGCAATGTCATTTACGATGTTAGAGGGAATATTATGTTTTACATCATTCTCATTTTCATTGAAAAACATACCAAGATGATTATGGTGTTATTTTACTCAGAAGGCCATATTGCAGTTTTGATATTATTTTGTGAAACTGTATAGCCCTCTCTGTGATTCTGTATTTTTAATACCATTCTGCTTGGGAGACCTCAAAATCACCCGTTTATAATTCTAACAGTAATAATCATCTCTATGACTTGTGCTGAAATTACTTATCTTGAAAAATTATATATGTATGTATACACCGAAACATTCTATATAAAGTCTATATGTATGTGCCTCCTGCAGGTTCCAGATGCTGTATGCAGATGTGTACATGGACCGAGAGGAGTTTTGGGAGATGTTTGATGGTCAGCTGTATCACAAACTAAGAGAGGAACTAGGCTGTAAGGATGCCTTCCCAGAGGTTTACGACAAAATCTGTAAATCTGCCCGGCACTGACTCCCATCACTGGTATTTAGATGAGCTTTTGCAACAAAGCAAGAGAAATTCTCCTTTCACAGGGCTCATCATCAAATACACCCATGCAAATTAAGACTTTACAAAAACAGTGCAAACAGGTACAACAGGGCACAGAGCCTAATTTAACATGTAGGGTGGTTATCTCTGAATGTTGAGGCTATAAAAGATTTTTATAGATGTTTTTTCTGGGCTTATAGAGCTTTATTTGATGGTCTTAAATGGAAGGATTGGTGGAGGGGGTGGAAAAATCCTGTTTGTGGCTTGATTAATTTGATGAAGGAGTGTGGTGTGATCCAATTATTTGGCCGGCCTGATGAGTTATGTGGGGAGTTTTGTGCTTGAATGAAGGCGTTGTACCCAGATGAAATGTTGTAGGTGATCGTTCCAATGTATTTAAATGATTGTTCTAAAAGCTGGCCTCTGATACTGACAAGTTTCCCCATAAAACCACCAATGTAAGAGATGTCTGTAAAGCTGTTGACAGGATACCTTGGACTGTAATCAACGTCAATTATGACTCTTTATATGGTGACTCTTTTGTTATGTGAAGGATTTATATTTGTAAAAATGTCCTTGAGCGAATAAAAGCAATTTTAGGATCTATCATAACTGATGCAAAACCATTAACAAGCGCCTGTTGTTGCCTGTCCTGTAAAGAAATATAATTAGGTTAATTAAATTACCTCAGCCCTTTGTCACAGATTGACTAACCACGTGGGATGTTTCAACAAAAACAAAAAAAAATGTTTTACACAAAGATACACCTCAGAATTTGAAATGAAGCATTGCATACACTAAAAATATGTGAATATAAAGTAAGAGCACAGGTATTGTAATGCTTTTAAGTTATGAACGTAATTTCTTTTTCAATTTTTCGATATAAAATTAGCTCATTTCAACATTCATGTGCTGCTCGACTCCAAACCCCAGGGTGTACCTACTGGGAGCATGTGGCACCACATGAATTCTGAGCTCTGTTTCCTCTTTTCTGTTTATTTTCAGCCAATTTAACTCTTTGAGTGCCATTGACGGTTTTCGCTGTTTTTTTTTCTGCTGATCGCAGCCTCTTTAAGCCTGTAAGTAATTTTGGGGCTTCTTGGATTTGTAGTCGGGACATAAAGAGATGGTAATACGCCACAGAGATCAAAGCAGGAAGTGGACGAATCTGGAAAATGGACAGATTCTGGACAAAAAGTGGTGATTTTGGTGGGAGTGGTTTCTACTCTCCTCCAGACAAAATAAGAACGGAACAAGGGGAGTCTCTTCTTTCATTTGAGCTACTCTATATTTTCAGAGACATGGTACAAAATATTCTGTGAGTCTTGAAATATGACTCAAAATGGGCAAAAACACTGGCACAAGGCACTTCCAGTGTTAAAAATCGGCTGGCTCTCAAAGAGTTAGCTACCTTATCAAGCTTCCATTACAGACCTTATGCTTATTTTTCAGTATGCCTTCTTTAACAGATCAGCTTGTGTGTGTGTAAGGTTGCGCTGTCTTAGGGCGAAAGTCAGGGTACACCCTGGACAAGTCGCCACCTCATCACAGGGCAATCTTGAGGCAATCTGGGAGAAATTGGTACAAACTCCTATTTGCCACTTTTGGAGTTACCAGGGGCAAAAAGAGGGAGTAAGAATATTTCAAAGTCCCTTACTGTGAATCACCAGGGGCAACATAGTGAAAGACTATTACAAAGTCCCCCACTTTGGTCTTTGGTCTTTAGTGGAGAGACTTGGGTTAATGTCTTTAATTTTGAAATAACATATCACAACAGTTAAATCTGTGTCTGTACATTGCACATTCAAACATCAGTAAATTCCATAACAACCAGTTGTGGACAAAGTGCTCAACTCCAGTACTTGAGTCAAAGTATTGGTACTCATGATCAAATCTTACTCAATGACAAATAAAGGTTACTTGGACAAAATTTTACTGAAATTAAATTACAAAAGTACTTAGTACAAACACATTTAAAATTATAGGAATCATTTCTCATTTCCGAAATCTCAAACATGGGGCTTAGATATGGCCATGGATTCACTGGCTTCTCAGCTTGAGTTTCTCCTGCCTCCTCCATTGCCAAGTTTAGTTTGATTGAAAGCAGGAGAGCTTGCTGCACAGAGTGAGGACAGGTGTGAGCAGTGACTGTGATTGGTTCTATTCTGGAGGAGCACAGCGTGTGGCCAATGACATTTTAGAAAAAAGAAAAATACCAACAGCTGACTACAAAGCTTTACTGAACCTAAAAGGAAGGAGTAAAACGCTTCCTAGAAATGTAATGGAATCCAGTATATAGTATTTGTCTTTCAATTGTAGTGGAGTTAATGTCATAAGTATCCAAACAAGCAAATACTCAAGATACTCAAAAAATGTTCTTCAGTACAGTACTCAAGTAAATGTACTGTGTTACTGTCCACCACTGATAATAACACGTTTATAACTGTTTCCTTCATGAGTATGTGAGTTTGGAATTTCTAGAGAAATGCTTAAATTGTGTTAAAATGTGTTACATTTTAACTAAACTCAACTGAACGTTCTGAAATACAGTTGTTCTTAACAATAGTTATTGTCCTCATTGCCCCCCTCATTGGCTGTGGCTGACAAATGTTAATAATAACTAATAATATTAGGAATAAATTTGCCTCCTGCATGAACTGTGCAGGGATGAATAGACTGTATTATGACAGTGGTCATACAGTGATACTTGGACAGCCAACTACTTTCTCAGGTAGTACTTGGTGTAAAAAAGTAGAGAACCACTGGTTTCAATTGGACTGGATATTAGGATGTATAAACTAATTCCACATGGAATAGAGACATCTGTTTGAAATAGCTCACGTATGGCTGTATTATTATTTAGAGGATATATCCTACAAGTGAGTTATCCTAAAAGCATTAAAGGAACAGCATGTAGGATGGTGGCCAAAACTGGTACTGCAATTACTTTCAAATTACTGTAGAGTGGTGTCTCCCCTCTCCCTCTCCCCTGACTAGAGGTTGCCAGCTCGGCTGCAGGATCCAACAGGAACACAAAGTGTTCCAGTGAATGAAAAGCAGGAACCTTGGGCATCACCATGGGCACTTAGAAGGAGTAAAATGGGGTGGTGGAGAGCTGTGAAGGACTGGGGTAAAGTGAGTGAAGCCCTGGGTCGGGGGCTGCGGATCCGCGGTGATAGTGGCTGATAGGGAATGCTGCCTCCCGGGCGAGGTCGGCGGGTAGCTCCGGGTGTCTGCCTGGAGGTCCAAAATTTCAAAGTGTTACAGTGAATGAAAAGCAGCCACCTTGGGCATCACCATGGGCACTTAGAAGGAGTAAAATGGGGTGGGGGAGAGCTGTGGAGGGACGGGGTAAAGACAGCGGAGCTCCCGGGCGGTGGCCGGAGGTATGCGGTGATAGTGCTGCTGCCCGTCCGCTTTCAGCCGTCTCCATCTTTCAAAGGCATCTCCTATACAAATCCTTGTTTTATTTCAGACTTTGTCACAACATATTTTGGATTCACAACAAGGTCTTTTAGGTTTCGTAATGTTAGACATTATTTAGCCGACATGTTTGTAGCTGCAGCTGTGGTAACTAGAGCAGAGATGCTGACACACTACTGACTTGGTGATTGTGAGATAGCTGGAGAGTGGCGCATCAGACCAAAACACAACATGACAACATAAACATCAGTTGAGGGCTGCAACTTAGCTTTTTAGAGGAGGATATCCTGGCTGCACTACTGTTGTCAGTGATGTAAGTATTTGAAATAGACATGATTTCTTAAGGTCTGGTGACATATCAGGGCCATTTTATGATTAATTTAAATACATTTCTTACATATTGTACCTTTAAGGTGTCATGTGTCCGTTGGCAAAAACTTTGGGAAATTCCTCAGGGATCACTGGTGGGAAATTCTGTGCAGAAAACAAGAATTCTCTGTCAGTGAATAATAACCCTTCCCCACAGCACTCATCTTATTCTTCAATGTCTTGCAAATGGTGATAACAAGACCGGTTCTTCTGATTAACCCGGTTCGTCTCCTTCACATCTCTGTGATTGTGTGCGCTGCAGTGATGGGTGATCCGGCTCGTTTCAGAGAGTCGGCTCTTTTGGCTCGGCTCCTTCAGTGCTGAACCAACCTGGAGCAGAGGCTCTTGCAAGTTAACCCATAGACATATAAGTTAGGCATAACCGATGTACTTACTACTGTATGTAGACACGGGTTTGGGATTCACTTGAGCCTCCGAATCGTTAACTCTCGTTCCTTTTCAAGAGTCGTTACAAAACAACGACTCGTTTCCGTATCGTTGCCAGTACTTGCAGAGTGAGTTAGCAGAGTAGCTAAGTTACTGTCAGCAGGCAATAATTACTGTCAGAGCCAAAGGTATTTGCAAGAAGTTGTTCGAATTTATTGGCAACACAGGTAGGCTCTATAACTTGTACAGTTATGGTCGTAATGTTAAGTAATTGTGTTTTGTCCTTTATAGATTGTAGAAATGACGGTTGCTGACTTTAAGCTCTGGGAACTACAACTTCAGTAACAGTATTCCAAGTGAAGCTAACTTTCGCTAAGTTGACTTAAGCTAACGCTAGCTGCTAGTGAGTGTCCCTTCTGTTGTAACTGGTGTAGAAAATGGTAATAGCTGGCGTTAGCTTCAGGTATAGTTCGTTTTCGCAAAGGTGACTTTGGAGATTTGGTGCTGTCTCCTCGTCAGTCATTAACATGAGCTGCTGTCAGTTTGTGTTGCAGTGAAATAATGAAGCACTGTTGTTTGTTTTTAGCCCCAAACATTTATTTTTTTTAGCTACTTATGTTAGCCGCGTTAGTAGTGAGTGTTTATGGATGAAAATAACACACCTCACCTGTAGTTTTATTTCGTGAATTGTTTAGGGAAGTTGGTTAAGCTGTCCCAATAATAAGAGGTGTGACCATTGTTCTTAGGTATGGATTAATACACCAAGTCTGCATGATCAAGTGAATGGTGTTTAACACCAGCTCTCTTTCATTTTTTCCCAGTTGGCTTCATACATGGTGCATATGCCAAATCCTGATTAGAACATATTGATTATGTTTGCAGTGTGCAGTGGCTCTGGAGGACAAGCGTTAGAAATCTTTACTGCTCTACTGTCCAGACTGGAGAAGAGCAAGGCTGAAGAGGAAGCATGTCCACTGATGAAGAGCCCACGTTCACAGTCAAGCTGCTGCAGCTGCTGTTGCTTTCCACCTACTGGGGAATGCAGATTTGGGTCACCTTCATTTCAAGTAAGTAGTAAAAGTACACAAAAAAATAAACACACAAACTAATTTTTTTTCAGCATTTGGATTGATGTGTGTGTCTAAAATTGTCAAGAAAATTATGATAAACACAGGTTGAATATTGTGAAATTGGAGTACTTTAAATCAATGACTCTCAGACTTCATTCAGGTAGATTGCAGTCCATGAAAAATATGATTGAGCAGTACACATGAGTTGCTCTATTTTCCACTCAGGTTTTGTGATGGACAACCACCTGAACAGACACACTTATGGATTTATCCAGAGTCGTCTTGTCCCGTTTTACCTCCACTTGGGTTCAGCTTGTGCCTTCTTTAACCTCACTATCTATGCTGTGTATCATCCCAGCGACATGCTGGACGATAGAGAAGCTTTTCAGGTGTGTTGTTTGTTCCACATCGTGGCAATGCATAAAAAAATGCATTTTTAAATATTTCTTTAATCTCTGACTTTACTTGCCCCACCAGATCTTCATCTTCTTTGTGTCGGTGACCGTTGCGGCTGTCAACGCTCAGTGGTTTGGTCAAATGACATCAGAGATAATGGCGGACATGCATCTTATTGAGCAGGCGTGTGGTCTGGGTCAGGACATCGGTCTGTCATCCAACCGTGAAGCTTATGCCAAGCTGTGTGAGACAGATGTCAAATACAGACACCTCAGCAGTCGTCTGTGGCTGTACAGACTGCTGTCCTCCCTCTGTAATCTCTGCTGCATAAGCTGTAACTTCTACAGTCTCTGCTACATGGCTGAGAACCTTGGCAGTCTTTAAACTAGCACAGAGCAGCTGGACTGTTAAATCAAAAAATAATTTCACCCTTGCAAATCTAAACTCTTTTTTTTTTTTAATCAAAGCAGTAAGTTATATATTTAATACATCAAGTTTTCTCTCTCTGACTTATGATTTGTGAGATTAAAAAGTCAGGTAAGACTTGTTGTTCTTGTGCTGCAATGCTTCAATGTTAGCCTTAGTATTTTGTTGGTTTTGAGACAGTTGCCAGTAAAAGTTTGGGCATTGTAGCGTTGTTGGCTATGAGTCATATCTCACCTTTCACCCAGTTTGGCTGAAGCTGGTGGCAGCGCTGATATGTCCCAATCATTTCGATCTGGCACCTTTGTGGCACCTAAACATGAGGGATGTTTTTTTAAAAAAAACAAAAAAAACAAAACAAAACATTGCAGTACCAGAAACACCATAGCAGAAAATAGCCAAATATACTGGACATGTTGTTATATGTAGGCAAAATGAAGGCACATTTTACTCTTACTGCTGCTCTGTCCTGCTCTTCCTGTATGGGTGCAGTTTAAATACTTTTCAGTGTCACAGGTGTGTCTGGCTTACTGAATGTAAACCTAAAAAGACCTGTGTGGTGAAATGTTGTGCTATCTTTATCTCTCCTGGCTGCTTGCCGCTGGTATGAAAAA
Organism: Synanceia verrucosa; assembly: GCA_029721515.1. Taxonomy (NCBI): domain Eukaryota; kingdom Metazoa; phylum Chordata; class Actinopteri; order Perciformes; family Synanceiidae; genus Synanceia; species Synanceia verrucosa. The sequence goes on from CM056558.1 coordinate 8,333,507, forward strand.
GAAAGGTTCAAACTGAATTAATATTGCTTTTAACCCATCCAAAACACTCTTGCACAAGTACATTTTTTTGGTGTGTGCAAACCTTTGTGCCATACTGTGCTATAAATGCTGCAATTAGGTCAATGCCATAAGATTTGTTGTTGCATAGCAGGTTGATCAAGTAGTAAGAGGAGAAAGATTGGTATGGTAGAAAGTGGTTAAACGTGCTGAGATAACACACACCCATATATATGTGTGTGTGTGTGTGTGTATATATATATATATATATATATATATATATATACACACACACATACGTATAGTATGAGGTCAACTAATTTTGCATTCCTGAATAATAACTTTTGTGTTGGTTTGCAAGCGTGTTTCAGAAAAATTAGGGGATCTGGATAATCCTAAATTTGAAGACCTGAATGATAGCTCTACACTCAACCCTTTTACTAATCATCCCAGAATGATCTTCAACTGAAAATTCTATCTATATATATATGCGTGTGTTTGTGTGTACTTTGCTTTTTCCTGTAACACCTTCATGTATTGTATGTCAGTCTGAGTGTGTTTGGAAACTTATGCAGCTATGATTTGAATTAAAGCCAAATCATATTTGAGTTGTATTCACACTAGAGGTGTGTGCAGGACATTTCTCAGGTTGTAAGAGCTTTCTTTCAGTCATAGTTATCTAATATATATCCTTGCATTATTGTTTGTTATGTGTGCAGAGAGGACGTGTGGTCAAATTGTATTAAATGTGAAGTGTGTTGTATTTGGAGCATCTAGCGGTAAGGTTACAGAGTGCAACCGACTTAATGGTTTGTCCATTCTGGGCTACTATAGAAACATGAGAGAACACAGTGTAGATTGAAATTCATTCTATGATTACAAAATCACAACAATCCTTATTTTCAAATGATTGTACACAGAAGAAAAACAACATAATAATATTCTATGTATCCATTTCAGCCAATAGATCCCCCAAATGCTGCACACTGTTCCTTAAAGAAACTTCTGTGTTATGATGACCCTTCTTTCTTCCATGTATTTGTTCTGTTATTCTCATTTTTGCTGATGCATGATACGTGTACATTAAACCAAAGCAAGAAAAGCCATTGACAACGACAGCACTTCGGAACCAAAGCAGCTGAGTACTGATTCGAAAACTTTTTGTTCTTCCTGTTTGCTCTGGCTGGACTGATGAAGGTGCTTATTATTTGCCTGTAATTGCCAAAGACAATGCAACAATATAGCTCACTCTTTTCTGTTGTGTTACCCATTATCTCAGCAAGTTTAAGTTAATATAAAATGTTAATGCAGATCAGTTGATAGTTTTGTGCATAAACATAAAATCTGTACCATTTTAGAAGACTATTTTACTTGAATTTGTGGATATTTATGTGGATATCATTTCTTAATGTGTTTGACATGATGGGTTATAAATGTCGATGTGACCTGTGTAATACAGTTGCATGAATACCAGTGAGGACAGGGGTCATGAGTGGTTGGTAGCGGGTTTGTATCAAAGATATTTGTGTGTTTTAAAACATGGCCGCTCTCAGTTGTGTCTCACTGCTTCACTTTTTAAATAAAAGAAGTTGGCTGTACATAAAATGGTCACACACTAAAAAAATGAGATTTTGATGACTCCTAGTGGTGGTGTCAATTTAATTTTATAGCCCAATATCACAAATCACAAATTTACCATTTCGTTAAGGACATGATAACATCTGACCTTTACAGAAAGGCCCTCTCATCAACTGAGGAAAAACTCCCCTAAAAATACATAAAACTTGACAGAAACCTCAGGAGCAGAGGACGAAACTCTCCAAAGCACAAGTCAGGATAAGACTATAAGCAAGACCTTAATGGGCAGGGTTGTGTTGTCATAACCTCTGTAGGCAGGGTTCCGTGTGTTTATGGAGTAAATGTCTGGTTACCAGGGTTACATGATGATAATTTTTCATTGTAAACTAATTTGGATAATATAAAGTAGAAGCATGAGTCAGGGTTGTCCAACAAAAATTTTAAATAATTTATTTCAATAAATTGAATTCACACAGTAAAGCCACATTATGAGCCAAATGAAATGCAGCAACAGTAATGGTCGTTGTTAACATCAGACAGGAAAGACATTTTGTGATACCATCAGGGCCATTTAATGATTCATTTAAATACATTTCTTACATATTGCACCTTTAACAGTGAATACACAGTAGCTGTTAGTGGAACTACTAAAAATGACATAGCACCCTCTAGTGGCCTAGAAGGTTACATGATACCAATCACAGTTGTAGGTTCGAGCATACAGTATGTTCAACCTCTGCTCCTGCAGCAAAGCTCTACAGTCTACAATATCCAAATATTGCAAATTTCAATAATAATTTTTATGTGTTGTTAATCTGATGCTGCTGTGTGAGAGGAGGAAACCCATGCTTGTTCTCAGCTTCACTGAGGAAGAACAAGTGGGTGTCAGACCGGTTGTTGTCTGCTGCCTTCAGCTACATTATATAGCTAACTTGTTAGCCACCGCTGGCACTTAATATCACACATAATTAGGATCCTATTGAACATATTCATGCATGCAACCTAGGGCACTTTTCACTTACATATGTAGCGGAAAGGTGCATGGAGACGCCATGGTGTGGTTAACCTTTGACCTGTGACCTCCAAGTCACCTCCAGGCCCGGACCACATCCATGAATTGCCTGAAAAGGAGAGACTACAATAATTCCCTGTTAAAAAAAATACAATGAAGTTCACACATGACAGTTTGTAAATGCAGGTTCAACAGTGTATATGCATTTTTTTCCAAATATGTTTGTGGATTTCTATTACTTGTATTTCAAAAAATGTGTATACTGTATTAGAAAAAAACATTTGTAAAATTGAAATTGTGATCTTTTTCCATTAGAGGATTTTTTTTGTCATTTATATAGAACAGTTAATATTTTGTATGCATTGAAAACATGTATATATAAAACCCTTAAGTACATTAATGAATCTGTGTGCATTCATTAATACTGAGACAGACAGACATGATCATAAAATGTCAGTTTAGTTTACAGTGAATATATCACTATTTGTTCCATACTGTGTGCCTCCCGTTTTGTCACAGCCTTAGAAGCTGGAGTGACTCATAAAGCAAATTTAATCCTGTCATTAAATTTCCTGTTTTGACAGAGGGAGGAACCATTGCTCTACTGTAGTTTCTCATCATCAGTTACAAAAATGTATTCCACGATGGAGGGGTATTAGATGGTTAAAAAGAAACAAAAAACTGCATGATATTAATAGAATCACTCAAATAACACACACACACAGAGACATAAACAGATAGGGATGCAGCCTACAGTGCAGCCCGATCAGTTTTGAGGAAAGGCATCATATCTGCCAAACCAGGGACACACAGGGCAAACAGAAGCCAAATTCAGCTCTGCATACCCAGGCAGGTGTGGGAGGGGATTAAGGAGGGGAGGGGACAGATACTGTGCTGCCTCCCCTCCCCTCTAGTCCTGAGCACACAAGGTAAGACTGTCTGCTTGACATCAGTCCCATGGCTGGATCAGATGGGAGTGCTGGGCCAGGTGCTGAAGGCTGAGCTAGCGGAGGTCCCCACCAATATCTACAAACTGTCACTATCCATGTCATTGGTCCCAGTCTGCTTCAAAGCAGCTAACATAATTCAAGTCCCTAAGCAGTCAAAAGTTGCATGCCTGAATGACTACAGACCTGTCGCTCTCACCCCCATACCTGCTAAATGCCTTGACAGGTTAGTCATCAAGTACATTAAGAATGCACTGACACGAATACTTGACCCATATCAGTTTGCATGCAGGGAAAACAGGTCAACAGAGGACGCTATTGCATTTGTGCTCCACATTAGAACACCTTGAGTGCAAATACATACAAACATACATACATGAGTATTTTGGACTAGGATGGGGATTGAAAACTCTTTACTCTGCACTTTGATATACGTACTATGCAAGCTGAGAAGCTCAAAATGTTGTCTCGTTGTTTTTAGACAATGACAATGAATATGAAACGAAATGAAACAGCTTCTTTCCTCAGACGATCAATTAATAATTAATATATCACTGTCTAATATTATTATTGAAGGGTTAACATCTGAACAACAAATCCAAAAGGAATACTTTGTGTAACAGGGGTTTTTAATGTAAAAATACATTGTGTTTCAGCTACAAATCCATGGTTACTGTGTTTGAGATGAGATAAGCATCAACAATTCACAAGCCACTCCACCTACAAAATTAACTAGCCTAAAAAAGTAATAAATATAAAATGTAGATAAAAAATGTAAAAAAAGAAACAAAAAACGCTCAATGCTCGTACCTGACTATTAAAAGGTTTCGAAAAACATGTTTCTCTTGTAATACTTACAAAACCCGAAATGTACATTTCAGAAGAAATCTCACTCTCAACAATGAATGTAACAGATGGTGAGGCAATTCTGTTTCACCTTTTTTGCAGGTGCTACCTCAGTTAAAAGTGCGATAACATGTCAAGAAAAAAAAAAAAAAAAGGACAAATGGATCCCTTTGCACAAATAACAAACCTTAAGTACTGTTTGTTAAATCTGCATAGAGACAACCAGTTACAGCCCAACATTCTGTAATACTGAGGGCGCAAAATGTAAACTGTAATCTTAAATAATCTCCCAAAAGGAGGTGGCAACATTTATTTAAAACCACAATCCTTGATGGGAACTGACGGCCCACTGCCCTTCCACTTTGGTTGTTTGAAGGATGAGGTTAGATCACTGTCATTACCGTTCGTCTCCAACGAGCTTAAAACAGTGTATACGCAAAAAGAAATGTACTACAGAAACAACAGTTAATGACAGTGTCAGTGCATCTCACTGTGTTTAGAAGGCATCCAAAGTTACATTCCTTGTAAACAGCAAAACAGAAAAGGCAATAGAAAATAAGGATTGTGCCTTTAAAATAACTATTACTTAATAGTTTGCCAGTACACACCCATGCATAAAGGGATAGTTAGGATGTTTTGAAGTGGGGTTGTCTGAGGTACTTACCCATAGTCACTGTTTTATCTATTCTCTTCTACAAAAGAAACAGTAATTTTACTTCACAGAACATGGAAGTTGCTGCTCTACCTCTGCCTCGGTTGTTTTTTGGTGTCACTGTGTGACTTTGGTGAATCCGAACAAACCCTTTAAAACACCAGCGTCACTTCAACAAATCCAAACTATCTCTTTAAATAACTGATCGTTCAAGCTGTTCACACCAGGAAACATTACATCAGCCCAACGTTTAACATTTAACGTTCACTTTGTCTAAGTGTCAGGAAATGCTGTAATAGAAATAACATTGGATCCATGTTTCCCTTGTTCTCAGTATTCACATGTACAGTATCAAAATACAAATATTTTAAAAGAACACCAAACCCACAATCCCTAAAGAGGGTTCATTAAACATGGCAGCAGTGGGAAAGTCATGGTGACTGCATGGCTCCATTTCCACACAAACAGAGAAAAGTTTTTCCCACACCACTCCCATCATCCCACACCTTTGCTGCTAAATAAATTCCATAAATAAAAGCTGTACTAAAATAGTTTTCTCGTTCATCAGCATGAAAATAAAATCCAGTGTCTCTGTCATACAACCACCTTGCCCTTGATGTCCAGCTTGGTGTTTTCACTTGCTTTATTGGACTGCTCCTCTGTGAGAGTGATGTAAGAGTAGACCAGGCTGCCTGCAATACTGCAACAACACAGACAGAAACTATGTGTAAGAACATAAACACCTCACACCAGAACACCAAATGAAGCAAAATACACAGTGTTGACATTTAATCCAACTTTCTGAATATGTATCCTATCTTTATTCAACAGCATGGCCCTTCCATTTGAGAGTGTGACTTCTGGATTTAAGGATAATGGCTCCTGCTTTTACTTGGATTTGCTTTGCCTCTGCTCAGATTGTACGCTTGCACTCAAATATATTGTTGCTAAAATGCAGATTTCCTGCACTCCAGCTTTTCTTCTCACACTCAGACTTCTTGTCTGTGCTTATCATGCATCTGCTCTGATATTTGTCCTCTGCACACTGTTTACCACCACGGTACTCCTGTGTAGTTATTATGATAAAAGAGCACGGGCGCTTATATAAACTTCATAAGGACTGCCTTGCTAGTATCTAGTACCTTTTACCTGCAGAGTGTCCTTAATTCTTTGTGGCATAGAGTAAACATAGAGTGTAGCAAACATAGAGTAAGCATAGAGTGTGGAAACATTCCTCGAGGATTTTGGTCCAGATTGAGACAATAGCATCACGCAGTTGCTGTGAATTTGTCAGCTGTACAGCCATGATGCAAATCTCCCTTTCCACCACATCACACAAGTGCTCTATTGGATTGAGATCTGGTGACAGTGGAGGTTACTGGATCCCATTGTCATGTTTAAGACGATGATCTGAGTTTTGTCACATGGTGCATTACCCTGCTGGAAGTAGCCATCAGAAGATGGTCCACTGTGGTCATAAAGGGATGGACATGGTCAGCAACAATACTCAAGTAGGCTGTGGTGTTGAACTGGATGGTTTCAATTGATCGAACAGGATGGATCTGTGCTTTTATGTTGTTTATGCCAAATTCTGACCCATCCATCAATTATCTACCCCTTGTCCTCATAGGGTTGCGGAAGGGGCTGGAGCCTATCCCAGGTGTCTTAGGGTGGAAGGCAGGGTAAATTCTGACCCTATCATCTGAATGTCACAGCAGAAACACCAGTTGTGTGTTCAGAGATGATCTTCTGCATATCTTGGTTGTAATGAGTGGTTATTTGAGTTACTCCAGTTTCTCCAATCAGTTTGGTCGTTCTTTGGCATCAATTAGGTATTTTGGCCGAGAACTGACGCTCACTGGATATTTCATCTTTTTCGTACTGTTCTTTGCTCTAGAGATGGTTGTTCTTGATCTCTGTACTTCAGCAGTTTGTGAAATACTCAGACCAGTCTGTATGGCAACAACAGTAATGGTATGTTCGATGACCCTTGAATCACTTTCCTTCCCCATGCTGATACACTGTTTGAACTGCAGGTCATCTTGACCATGTCTACATGCTGCCATGTGATTAGCTAATTAGATATTTGACTTAACAAGAAGTTGAAGAGCTTAACCTAACCTAGCCTAACTTGTGTCATTCTGTTGGTTGGGGAAATTAGACATGGTAGCGAAAACAAAAATCCAAAAGCAAAGGAAAAATCTGAGAGCAGATGTTTCTGAGCACACACAATCAGCGTGAGAAGAAGAGCTGAAGCTGGAGTGCAGGAAATGTTGATATGTAATATTATACCAGAGTGAAAGCATACAGACTGAGCAGAAGCACAGTAAATCCATGTGTGAGCAGGAGATAATGTATGCGACAAATACTGAATGTCAAATTATATCATGCTTAAAGTTCAATTTCTGAAAGACTGGATACAAAAAGAAAAGAAATTAAAAAAAAACCTCATGATAGTTGCAGGCAAAATGAGACTTGAATATCAAGCTGTCATTTGTGTCATTCAGCATAAAGTTGAACATGTTGCAGCACATCATTGGCCATTTAATTCATCATATTTCCAAACGAGACCTAGCATGCGCAAGTAAATCCTTGCAGCTGATTAGCACATTTGTATCAGTGATATCAGTGTCAGCATTGCCCTTTCTCATTGCTCAACAGAGACAAATATCATTAAGGGAGTTCACAGTTAAGGGTGGACCAGTCTGACTCCATCATCATGGACCCCTAGCTAGCGGGACTAAAAATAACAAAGCATGATAATAAGTTATTTATTTACAATCCCCTCTCATGTTCATTTGTAACTTATTCTGCTGTAAAGACATAAAATGAACATTTCATACCTGATATTCAAACCTATGAAGTTAGTCCAAGAGAAAATGTAGTCTCCACTGAACACCATCCCAATGTATGTCACCAGGACATTCTGCAAAATGGACAAAATATCAATTAAGCTAATTCATCTTTTGCTTGTGTTTTGCATTTAATCATTACTTCACAAAATCTGGAGTTTACCTTGATGCAGCCCACGATAGTCGTTGTTAATGCAGAGTTGTACTGTGTACAAAGTACTGTGGAATACATCAGAACAAACCTGCAACAACAAGTCATCATATTACACATGACTCAACACATGTTCAACCACCAAGTAAGATTTCACAATATTAATGCTAGACAAAGAGTCTTTGTGAGCTTCACACTGAGTCAAGCTACCATATAAAAGCAACACCACAAACATTTGGTATAATCCAGATGTTCAATTCTGGCACGAAACACAATCCCATGCATGCACGTCACACATAAGCTTTGTTTTTTATTCTTACCCCATGATGCAAGAGAGGGTAAACTGGGTGAGGAAAAACATATCTGACCAACCATCATATTCCACTGCCTGCCAAGAGAAGCACAGTATACAATAAGAAACAACAGAACCACAAGTGCAAACACATATAAAAATCAAATTTAAAAAGTAAAGCTAGATACAGAGGCACTTATGTATTACAAATATGTTTATTTCTTAAATAAATTAATTCCTTGTGGATGTGTTTGGTCTGGCATTCAGGTGGAATATAAGAAATAAAGGTGAACTGAGCACTGCAGGGTTGTTGATCACATTTTAAGAAGTGGATGGAATGACACAAGTAACACTTATGTACTACAAATCCAACACTGACTCTCCAGTAGCTTGACAAGGTAGTAGTATGTATCTTTACTGAGGTTTTTCAGTCAAACAGGGCTGTAGGCCCTGCTGTAATAACTCTAGGTGCATAATGGTAGCTTTGTGCCTTTCTCACTGCTGGGCCCCAGCTGGGCAAACCAGAAGGTCTCTGCCAACACCGACCAACTAACAGACAGCCCATATTTACAGCACACACCCAGAAGTGCACTCACTTCTATTTGGGATTAAGCCTTGCAGTAACTGACCATTACCAACTTCATGAACTAACTACAACAATCTTAAATTGACAGTTTAATGACTGTTCAGATGTCTGGAGGTTTTAGTGAAGATCATGAGAAATAGAGCATAAAAATCAAACTACTTACCTTCTGCATATCTCCAGTCGCATGGGCAAACAGCGAAGTGGGAATGATCATAAATAATGCATTATAATACAACAACCCATATTTCCCCAATTCCTGTGAGAGTGCGCACAGAAACAGATGGGCAGGAAGCAACAGGGACATGAAAAATAAGCAGAGCCAGAACAGACAGGGTTATTCACAAATATTATGGTGCATTTCTTACTAACTAGCATACAGATGTCATGTAACAAGGCCGGTCTACTGAACTACCTAGAACCGCCTGATTCTGTTTCACATGGCTCCATCTTTCACTCTCTCACAATAATATCACACACACACGCACACACACACACGCACACACGCACGCACGCACGCACGCATGCACACACACACAGTATTAGCAGATGTTGCACGACATACATGACAGACTAAATCTGGATTCAACTTGGTGTCCGCTGTAACATGAGAGCTGAGCTGTGTGCTCATATGACACAAAAAATGACTAAAACAAGCTACAAGCCATTTCTGTCTCAACAGTCACCTCTGTAGTTCAACTCTTAGACCTCGTCATGCAAGAAAACATACAGCTCCAACGACACTTTCTCTAAAAAACATATATACAACATGATATAAAACAACGATAATCAAATCAACTTAGTGAGAAACTAAAAGAACCAACTCATGGTGTACACAGAGCACCTTTAAGCCAGACACTCAAAGAAAGTTTAGGTTCTCTATATTCTTCAGCTCCATGTCAAAAACAGCACCAACCCAACAATGGTTACTATTCATCAGATGCTGCTGCCACATACCTTTGCATCTAATTTTTGTTTCACATAGGCTCCGTTAGCTGCAGTCAGCACGTCATTCAGGAGAATGAACACGTAGCCTTGCAGGTCAAAGGACAAGTCAGCACTATGAACAGAGATGAGAGAAAATGAAAGACAGTGTTCTGTCACTAACGATTTATCTTTGGGCATGCTGTGTTTCAGCAGAGCTTAAAAGCTTTAATTACAGATGTACAACATGTGTCTAATGACCCCAAAGACAATGTCACTTTAGTGGGGACATATATCAGTACAGGATAACCCTTTGATGTGAAGGTAACTCTGGTTTAGTTAACAGCCAGGACACCTGGATGCAGTAGAACTTACCTTGCAGCTATAAAAGCCCCAAGGATCATTGTAAATACGGTCAGCTGGACTGGCCTCGAGAATTTCTTCCTGCCAAAGGTCAGAGACAGCAGAGCAATGAAATTCTATCTGGCTGCTTTGAGCTGTAAATAAAAACCACCAATACAGTGCAAAGCGGATGGTGTTCCACTTTGAATAAAAGTTCCCGTGAATGAATGAGAAAAGTGGGTTATCTGTTATGAGCAATCTTACTTCAGCAGAAAGCCCTCAGCAAGCATTGTGAATAAGATGGAAAACCTCCTGAGGACAGTGAACATCGGCAGACTGGTGGAAGAGGACATAAATTGTTTTAACATTGCCAAACATCAACAACCATGCCAAATGATATTTCACTGAGCCAGTTTTAACATTGTCAATAAGATCCTGGTATGGCAAACATGAATGTCCATAACAAAAAAGGACAGGGTGACACTGTTTGTGTGATCAACAAGATCAAGCACGCAGTCTTTTATGTCAGACATCTTTTATTGTAAGGTCTTTAAGAAAGGCAGAATGGATCACAACTTTTCACATATTTTATAGACTTCAATATTGTACTGTTATATATGTACATTACAGCCTTTGAATATGCCTACATGAACATGAATAACTAGTTTATGATTGTGGTTTTGGAGTACACAAACAAGTTATTCATGTCCATGTCCAGTACACACATAACAGTAAACACAGTCTGTGTTTATCTGGGCTCTGCTGCAAGAATTTCCCAATTAGGGACAATAAAGAATTTAACGGAGTGAGCTCATCTTGGCACTGAATGAACTTTATAACTTTTAAGATGAGGTCTTACTTAAGCCTTTTGGTTCCAAACAGACCGGTGATTTGATTTCCCACATAAAGGAGAGGTAGAGGAAACGTCTGTAAAAAACAGGCAATCATAACTGACAAAACCTGTTCTGATCGTGGTGAACTGCAAATAATTTAAATGATGGATGGATAGGTAGTCTCACCTTGCGAGGTATGCTCTCATCACAGTCTGGGAAGCTGATCACCCTCGCAGCCTTGCCCACCCACAGTACAACCACTGTGGCCAACATCTGCACACACATTCAATAGATAATGACTTAAATTCTATCACCTTTCAGAGTCATGTGTTTTTGTAAAATCGTTGTCGAAGGATATGCCACAAAAAGCATTCAACTCACTTGTCCAATTCCCACACATATTGAAGAAGGGAACCTGGAACAACAGAGTTGAGCCCCAGTTAACATTACAGCTTACAGAAGCTAAACATTTAGCTAGCCCATTTAACGCTCTCAAACATGGCTTCCTACGATGCAAGTGTAAGTGAAGCTCTCATATTTCAGTGTGAACAATCTCGCTTGCCAAAAGTTGACGTTAGCTAATAAGGTAATAAACCTGCATAACTTCCAGTTGCTAGTTTAGCTAACATGATAGCTTTTCAACTAACGTCGCACCCGTTATAACCGCTATCAACTCCCGTTACCTGTAGTTGGTGAGGACACTTTTGTTCACCACGACGATAAGAAACGAGCTGAGACCGTAAAATCCAGCGGCAAAGAGCTTCACATACAATGTCGGAGATTTGTCCGCCATCCCCGACGACTTCTCATTCCTCTCTGAGCGTCGGCTCTTCCCCTGCCATCACTTCACGGGCTCGCTCGGCGCTCGAGCTCGCTCTCACACACACCACAAGCACGCACGCGCCACGCACGCACGAACGAACGAACACACGGGCGGGGGGACGTCGCCACTCCACTACTTCCGCCTCAAGTCTGCACATCACAGAACATTCAGCAAATTTAACCCTTTCTTTCATGCATTGAAATAATTCCTCAAATCTTTTCTTTCATAAATTTACTGAAATTTTCAGTGTAACTAAGATGACCGTAGAGTTTTTTTTCCTTTGAATCATTTTTTTTCTCCCGGTGATGCATGAGTGTTATATTTATTTATCAAAGTAAATGGACTCTAAACATGAGGACATTTTATATATATTGCAACATATTTGGGGAAATCCCTATGACAAAAAAACCCCAAACATGTTCATAGTCAGGGTCATTCTGAAGAGGGCTTGAACAATCTAGCAAACCTGTCCAATGTGCAGCATAAATTGGAAATACTATTATACTACAATCGATCACTCTGTTTTCTATACTGTCTAATCACCTGAAAATAAGAGTAGTTGTGCTTTTGTTGCTTTAGAACAGGGGTCGGCAACCCACAGCTCTGGAGAGGTATGCAGCTCTTTAGCCCCTCTGCACTGGCTCCTTCTGGTTTTGAAAAACAAAATACATGGACATATTTTATTTAAATTTATTTATTTTGTTGCATAATTATATTATAATGTAATAATTAAAAAAAAAAATATTTTCTCATTTAAAATATGTCACTTCCCTGTGACCTGTGCCTACCCACAGGTGGCTAATCTTGAGTTTCCAAACCCACTCTTGTTAAGATAACCATGGATAAATCCAATAAAAGGAAGGTCTCAGAGGAAAATATACAGATGAATTCTAATTCTGACAGATTAATGTGCCTTCACTGCAAATGATGGCTTGCTTGTATTGATATACTGTACAGTACTGATATGAGTTGACAAATTAGCAACAAAGTGGGCTACATTTTATTTTATTAATTTTCTACAAATATGAGGAGCACTCAAAGGCCTGTATAGTTCTGTTTTAGACATACACATGCACACTACACATTTTTTTTATTCATAAGAGTTGTTTCTTATGTCAGTTAAAAAAAAAGTAAAATATATTCAGTTTTCTTTATTGCTGTTCTATTTTTTCAAAAATACAACAAATTTATTGAAAGTGCTGCTCTTAGGCAAAAAAGGGAAAGTATTGTCTACTGGACTCTATAAATAACAAACTGAAGATGCAGGAGTAGAAGAAGCCTGAAGAGTGGGTAAAAAAACAGGCATGGCTCGAAGGAGTGGAGGAGATCCAGAAAAAAAGAGATCTCTTGGAGAAGATTCCTCCAGCTCTAGATTTCTAATCCTCTCCATCCCATTCAACTCCCACTCATCCTCCAAGCTACACCCTCCTAAAAAAAAACTATAATTTATCATGAATATTTGCCTGCATACCAGCTGCATATGTGGCTTCAGGTGGGAATTATCATCTTGATTTCATTCTCTAGTGGAACCAGTATACTCAAACTACAGTGAAAAATACGAGGGCCACTGTAAATACCTTAAACATGTAAAATTACTCTTGAAACCATTTAGTGCCATATTTTCCACTTCGTTTGATGAAACATGCTTGCAAAAGGAGAGGATAGTGGACATAAGGAAGGAGACCTCATCAGCCAATGCTCACCCAGGACCTTGAAGTGGAAGGGGTGAGCAGCTTAAAATACCTCCACCTCACTGAGGCCCTCACTTGGACAGTCAACACCACACAGCTATTTAAGAAGGATCAACAGCAGCTGTACTTCCTGAAGAGGCTGAGAAAATTTGGCATGTCAACCAAGACTCTCTGTAACTTCTACAGCTGCATTGTTGAGATCACCGTGGGTATGGCAGCTCTACTGACCACAAACGTCTGCAGATAGTGATGAAGAAGATTGCCCTCTCTGCAGAGGATCTACCACCACAGTGTCCACTAGAGAGTTGCCTCCATCCTTTAAGACCCCACCCATCCATAGCATGGACATGTCTTTTATTGTAAATGTTGTTGCCTTTTAAAAAAAAAACTTATTTGGCTTTCAATGTCTTTATCACTTTAACACTTTGACATATTGCTCAGCGTTCAGTGTGGATAGCAAAGGAAGTATTTCATTGTGGACTGAAACATCTTTCCTTTAGTGTACACATGACAACAAACACTTGGATTCTTGAAACTTAAAATGTAGTTATATATAACTTGGTACACTTGGTATCCTTCAATATAGCCTAAGCTTTTGATTGCAGGGGGTGTGTTTTAATTTGCATTTAAATAACCCTTCAACCATTTAGTCCTACAAATAACATTTGCAATATACTGTATGTTATTAGTAGCTGTTCTTTTAACCAGAGCTGTGATCTAATTATACATGACCATCAATGAATGAAGGCCAACTTCTTGACCTGACCTTGTGTCAGGGTCCATGTGTATTTTAGCAGGTGTTTGTGGGATAAAAAACTGACGTGTCTCTGATAAGAAATGTGCCTGCACATGTGCCACGTTGCCATACAGACAGCTGAAGTGTTGAGTGAAAACCTCATTCATTTCTTTTGGGACAGAAAGTGCAGGGAACGGCTGACCTGAGCCATGTCTGGACTGAACGCATCTCTCGGATACTTCCTGGCTGTTGTCATTTTTGCAGCCTTGGTACGAACATTTGTTAACAAATGGGCGCAGTTTAGCTTCATTTTGGAGTTTGCGTCCTCCTTCATGCTGGTGGCATGTTGGCTGGAGGTGCAGACCATTGTCGAGGTGGGTGAGTGGGCTGGAGGCTTGGGTCCTGATGTGACATTAACCATACTATTTGTGGTGCTGCTAACCCATGGTGTGATCTGTGGTGGCATGTCGGGGAATCCCACCCTGGTGGTGCTGAAGTTTTTGCAGCTGGAGTCCACCACCCTGCCCACTCTCCTTGCAGTTACAGCCCAGTTCCTTGGGGCCCACCTAGCCCTTCTTGTAGCCGCATACTACTGGAGTCTGGAGCTGACAGACATGCACATGATCAAAAACCTGATGGCCAGAGAATGCAGCACATCTCTGATGGTCTCTTTGCTTCAGGGGTTTTTCACAGAGTGTGTTTGCACCTTCATCTTTCTTCTAGCCCATCTAAACCTGCAATGCAGATCTGCTCTGATCCGAGTGCCTCTGATCGCTGTCCTCCTTACCTTCCTGTCCCATACAGGTAAGTTTGAGGTGAACCTGGGCTCTGCTTAATCATCACTGTAAAAATAAACTTTGTGCTTGTAAATGTGATGAATGCAGGAAAATGACTGGAATCTAAAACAAATGTCAGATTGCTCTGATTCTGTGCATTCATTAACAGGAGCGATAACCAGTAAAAAGCAGTTCCATGGACCAACTTTCAGGCTGCCTGCAAAACAATTTGCTAACAATAATACATTTGTGCTGCATCATTAAAAAGTGCACATCAACAGATGGGGACCATTTACACCCATAAGACAAGCATATTGTGTATACTCTCACCCACAGCAATACGTTCATTAGAAAAGAAAGGTATCAGTATTTAACAAGATTGTAAACATTCCTACTGTGGGACAAATAAATGATCTCATCTTATCATAACATGATTTCAAATTAAAATGTGTCCCAGTTCAATGTTCAATGTTATCAATGATAACACAACAGTGGAAAAGTTTTAGAACACAAAGATACAGAGGCATCTAAGAATACAAATATCCAGCATATTCTTAGTTGGTGTTACAATTCCTGGCTCCAAAAGATTTGAGAAACTTCCGGCCTAAATTACCTGCAACCTTTCTTTCCTTCTAACTGACATATTTCCTTTATTCTATTACAAACGTCTAACAAATTTATATAACACGTTTGGTTGTACGTCCCTTGGACACAACCTTAGTATCAGTCGGCATGTGATCGTCTGCTTCCAGTGTAATTTGACAGAGTTGTGTCCTATTCCACTGTCTTCACAGCATCTTTACTCAGAAAAAAATACAAAGCCACAAAGAATCTTTATTTGTCCATTCTTTCTTGCAGCCAGAGGCTACACCTCAGCTTACATGAATCCCTCCTTGTCCTATGGTCTCACCTTCCACTGTCCTGGATTTACCTTCACTGAGTATGCAGTAGTCTACTGGCTGGGCTCTCTCACAGGTACACTACATTAGAATGAAATACAGTATATGCCCATCACATGTGAGTTATTTAAAAGTGAACACGCCTTACAGTGAATTTCTGTTTTCTAGGCATGATTCTGGCTCTTCTTTTGTACATGGGCCATATTCCAAGGATCTTTGCCAAGAACCTATTATATTTTCAGAAGACACGTTTCCGAGTGCCAAAGGGGGACAAAGGAGAAAAGAAGAAAAAGTGAAAGAAATTGCACATTTTATTTCTTTTCCATCCACATTTAAGGAAAGTGACTGACAAGTGACGGTTGAGAGTGTTTTAGTGTCCAGAAAGTGTAAAAAATATGGATAACTGAAAATAAATAGCAAATTAATTCTAGTATGCTACTTGTATTGGTGGTTATAAAAAATCACCACCAAAAGTTTTTCTTCTGGAAAAAACAACAACACTTTCATCAAAACGTGCTCCTTTAAATGTGAATCACACCACATGGCGGACGGCCAAAAACCAAGATGGCCACGGTCAAAATGTCTAATTTAAGGCTTTGATTTTATTTACAGTTTATGACTGTGAAACAGTGACCAGCGGGAATAAAAAGAGTCCTTTATATGTATTTTTGTCAGAAGAGGAGAACTGCTGCTATGTGCTGGCAGTGCTCTGGGCAGCACTGGGTTTAGAAGACACTGACCCATCAGGCTTTTTGTCTTTTGGCTGTTTTTTAACAGAAGGGCTTGGATCTGCATGTGAGGAAAACATAAATAATGATCAGTGCCAAGTGTTTACCTTTCTCACAACAAGACATAACACAGTCTTGCAGTTGTTTAAGGGTTCAATGTTTTTCAGTGAAAATAAAACTGATGTAAATCATCTAGAGGGCTGGTAAGTAGTGTCACGTTTGTCACCTTGCTGCTTTTGTTGTTCCAGCTGAGCCTCTGGACGGTTCACCCATAAACAATGGTCCGGATCATTTAGTAATGTCTTGCTCTGTCCACAGCTGAGGCACCTCACAACAGTGAAGCGGGTCTTTTGGTTTTTCCCTAATGACAGGTCAACAAAATTAATATTAGTGTCTCTTTGAACATGTTTCTTTACCAGACAAACTGAGATTAACCCCAGAAATAAAAAAAACATCTTCAATCTAATGATAATCGGTATGCAATGCAAGGTAAAATGTGAAACATCAGGAACTGGACTGTCACTATAAATGATGAACTAACTTACGTCGTTGTCTTATTGTCGCTGTTACACCAGGGATGAGCAATGAGCAGCACCTCTTGCACAATGTTCTCTTCACTGATGGGTCTCTGCAATGAAATCCGCAATTAACAGACTTGGAAAAGCTATTTATGAACAGGTAACAGACCAATAATATACAGATGGATACTATAGTACTAAAACAGGAGCAAATCATGTAATTGTTGAGGACCATTTTCAGAAGGTTATATAGATTTATTACTTCATTTAGCAAAAACAGTAGTAGGGTGGTGTTTGTGGGACTGGCAAATAGATTACAGCACCCATATTTGCCACAATGAAGGAACAGGTGACCCAGAGTAACAGTGTGGCTCAGTAATGTGTACTTTGCGGACAACAAAAAGGAATAAAACATACCAGGCTTCAATTCTGCATTCAAAAAGTAAACGAAAAAATTCTTACTATGAAAATATACTTCACATGCCAAAAGCAAAACTACTCACTATGAAAAATAATATATTCTTGTATTATAATTTTTGATGGATATCTTAATGGCTCTCTCCATGTTATGTATGTAACTTAAGTAAAAGAAATAATGCATTCCCCTGAGATGTCATAAAAAGTACGATCTACTTTAGAAAATGCACTTAATTAAGAATTCAAAAACATGTTGCTTTACAGAGGACGCGAACTTTCAAAATAAAACCAATACCAGACGATACAACACAACTAGATAAACGTGAGACAGACTTTACTTACTGTCTGAGGACTAAACGTCTTGCAATAGTCCTCTGTGTAAAGCAGTAGAAACGAGCCAGCTCCACGTTTTTTGGGTTTTGGGATAAAACACAATGTGCAACCTGTAAAGAGTTGAAACCCGTGGAGGAATGTTATTATTAGTTACAAGCCAAAGTAGCTAGCATGTTAGCAACATGATTAATACCGATAGCATCTCGACAGCGACTGGCTTTTACGGTATTGTTTCTTTCCTACCTGGTAAAGATAATTCAGTCTTTGGTAAGCATCTTTATCTTTCAGTTGGACTGCCATTGCATACAAAGGTAAGGAAAGACAAAGGAGCAGTGTAGTTAGAGTAGCCTCTCGGTGAAATGCAGCTACCGGAACTTGAAGAATATAACACTTCCGGGTGAAACCTACAAAATAAAATTGCTCAATGACTTCACACCTTCACACTTACTACTTCAAAATAAGGACACTCACACTTACATCCTAAAATTGTGTGTTCTGTCTGTAGTGAAGGTGCAAAGGCACTATAATAACTCATACAGTGTATAAATAAATGTCTTCATCGGTTCCACCTCAAACAGAGTTAAGACTGGAAATATTAGTAATGTGATATTGCAATTCTTAAATTAGTCTAGTCTCATTTGTTTCTTTCTTTGCAGCTTTATACAACTGCTTCAATCACTTTCACGCTCAATTCACAAAATCACTAACAGTTGCATTTATTTGAGAGCGTAGACAAGGTTGTTAGTCATCCAGAAGAAAAAAAAAAAAAGAAACAGTCAACAAATTGTCTTTATCACCCTTCGACAGCTAACCACTAGTATATGGCCACTTTTTTTCTCATTAAGTACACAATTTATACATGGGGAAAGCGCATTTGTTTAGTTTAGAAGAACACAAAGGACAGAGTTCAACATACAATACTCATTTTTAATAACAACAATAAAGAAGAAAGTATAAACCCTGTCAATCTAACATTTTAAATTTGCCTGTAAGGTGCACCTCTGGTATCAGGAGGACTAATTATAGAGGGGAAGAACTGGCACAGTGGGTCTGTCTGGTGTGGCAATGAAGGAACACCACAATCGCAGGACATGTTCATGATGATGAACGTACTGAAACGTTTCCTATAAAACCGGTAAAATGTCCAAAAAACACTAGTCAATGTGGAAATAGCAAGTGTCCATTGAATGAGACCAACTATATAACAAGAAGGGGGAACAAATATGAAATTCAAGTATCAAAATAACTAAGACACTGACGAGCTGAAGGAAAAAGGTACAAAGGTAGTAAAAATCATGGGAGGAGAAACACTGACACAATCAACAATACATTAGGCAACATTTTGCATTTGTTTAAGGCAGTTGATTAAAAAAAAAAAACAACTAAAAATAGAACTAGGCATCTTCTTCATTCCAAGTTAAATACAAGCCTAGCCATAACCAGGAGAATTGTTTTACAAAATAACTATGCCTGACTCTGAAACTAAGCACTTTGACTTGTCTTCTGACATCTGAGTGAGAATGGAGTTCATATGGACAGCGGTGGAGTTGTGCTCTATATTTTTGGTCTTCTTCACAGTGAGGTTTGTCAGGGCTTGTAAGGCTGGTGCATCAAGAGTGGAAAGTCACTCTCAGCCTATTGTCTGGCACGAAATCTAAATGGTTGGCACAAATCTGTGCACAGCATGGGAAGGCAAGGCAGCTCGTTTCGTCAGTTAACGATTGCCCTTCATGGCCTCCTTGGCTGCCAGGATGAGAGGTGTGAGACTGGAGAGAGGTTTCGCCAGCTTTAGGAACGGATGCTGCCCAAGACAGAGAAGAGGAAACAAGGGGGAGAGATAGAACCACTGAATCAAGTACATGTTTACTTCAAAGAAAATTAAATGAAATAATCTAATAGCAGAGGGTTTTTACCTGGAGCAGCTCTTTGCCACCGCCTCTTTTCTCTACATCCATTTCCAAGCAACGGTTGAGGAAATCTCTGAAGACCGGAGACAGCTTCTCTGGATTCTGAAGCTCTGGTGTGCCATTTGTGGCAATCAGGTACAATGCCTGCCAAAGGGGAAGAAACGAGAGAAATGAGAACAACTGTGTTCTGTGTCCTGTCTAGTTCCAGGCAATAACTTGTCTGGTCAAAAGTGTACATATAATATACAACATGCATGAACGCATCAAGGGTCAGACCATACATCACTGTCAAATCTAAAACCAAGCAGAACGTACATTGGTGTGTATAGATGCACTTACTGTAAATAAATCTCTTCTGGTAAATAAAGAATATAAAGATCTGTGTCAACACTCTACCCTTCTCAATTTCCTTAAATAGTGTTCGTAGCACTCAACTATTATATGAACACCATTCAATAGGGGTAGCTGACAAACTGGACAGAAATATTTGTATCTTGACAACTTCTGCTAACAACAAGTCAACTGTTTACCGCCTAGCTTATTCCTTGAATGCTGTTGTTGGACAACAACTCATGAGACTTCTGAGCATGAGTCGACTCATGAGAGTTTAATGACTGCAGTTACTCAGCAACTATGCCGGTGTCTCACACAAACAAATCTCGAATCACTAATTCTTCAGATGTTTTGATTGAAAAAAAATAATAATAAGGATTTTTAAGGAGAAAAAGTATAAGTTATTAATCCCATAGGGGGTTAATTGTTTAAGCGTTGAAAATTCACATCATGTAAATACGAGAGAAATAAAAAGGGGTCAATTAAATACCAAAAACACTGAAAATGTTTTCACTCACTCGTAGCGGGTTCTCGTTCAGGTAGGGAGGCTCTCCTTCAACCATTTCAATGGCCATAATACCCAGAGACCAAATGTCTACTTTAGGCCCATAAGCCTTTCTGGTCACCACCTCAGGAGCCATCCAGTAAGGTGTGCCCACCATAGTGCTGCGTTTGTTGTGCTCTGGAGTGATCTGGGCACAGAAGCCAAAATCGGCTGTTGGAGAGATGGAGTAAAGTAAATGCACAATTTCACTGAATTTTCACACAGAAACAGGCTGCTCAATATAGGACTCACTCAGCTTGACAGAGCCATCCATCCCAAGTAACACATTGTCACTTTTGATGTCTCTGTGAATGACTTGGTTTGCATGCAGGAATTCCAATGCTTGTAAACACTGCAGGCATGGAGACACACAGGGAGAGAAAGCAGAACGTTTTTGAGAGTTCATGGGGTAGTTTGGATTATTTCAGTTACGTATCCACAGTTGGTTTACAGCCTTCAGTAGATGGTGGTGAGCATGTTCTGTTTTGAGAAAATAACAGGAGTACCAGCATGGGAGCAAAGTAATGCACTGCTGTGGACAGGTGCAGCAGCAAAACATATTTTAGACACCTAAAGTGTACGCTGTATTTACCTGTCTACCTTGCTGTCAGACCACTCTTTTCAATAGAGTGTATTTAAGTCTATGCTGTCTTCAAAGCCACCAGACTCCATTGATAAAAAGCAGTAATTTTACCTTGGTGAATCCAAACTAACCCTTCAAAACAAAAAACAAACTACAGAAATAAGACAGCGGTAGACCAGACACTCCTTTTCTTTCTGCTGTTTTGTCAATGGGGTTCGGAGACTTTCAAGAGAGCACAGATGATGACTTTGTTGGAAAAGAAAAGCAGTGAAAATATTGCAGTATCACGCTGGCCTGACCGTCATCTACTGTAGGTAATACACATATGTAAAATACCTCACACAACCCCACTTCAAAACATCTTAACTAAACATTTCTGTTTCTATTTTCGATCTAAAGTTGAGTATAAAGTTGTGTTGACCTCATTCATTTAGCCCTGGCTGTAAAGGGTGCAGTGTACCTCTCGGCAGACAGCAGCTATCTGGGCTTCATCCATACAAGTCTCTGTTACCACATCCGTCAGCGATCCACCGGCCAGATACTCCATCACCACAAACAGTTCCTCCCCCATCAGGAAACTGACATACACATAAACACACAAGAATGTCACACTGGTGTCCAACCTTGTTATTGTTAATTTTTTTTTTCATTTGTTATAGTTATGATCAGATGTTCTGCTCAGACAGCAGATTTACACGACTTTACCTGTCTAAAAAGTTGACAATGTTGGGATTCTTCAACTCCTTCATCACTAAAATCTCATTGATGATCAGCTCCTTCTTCGGCTGCTTTTGTAGGTTGATTTGTTTAATGGCGACCTGTAAAGATAAATGAGAGACCAGAAAGTTAGAATAACCAAATTTTACATGGGTTTTTATGACTGCATACATCTAAGTATTATACACACAAAGGAACAGTTCACCCAAAATGAAAAACACATTTTTTCTTTGCCCGTTGTGTTACTTATCAGTCTATATTCGAATTCAATTCAACAGCAATGTCATGACCCAGTTACTCAAGATAATCCATGGAGCAGTTGCATTAGGGCTGGGTATCAATTCAGATTTTCCAGATCGATTCGATTCAATATTACAAGGTCCCAATTCGATTTAATATAGATTCAGTCATGGATATTTCAGTTCCGGGTGATGTCTCGTCAAACGGTTGCAGAGATTCGTCAGATTGCCACTGTATTTTACCTTCCTGTTGCATGTTTTGCATATTACTTCTTTTATCCAACTCATAGTTTTCTACCAACTTGTTAAATCCAAAATGAAAGTCGTCAGCGGTGCCTTGAGAGGTGGACTCGCTTCTGCCATGTTTGCTTGACTGCTGGCAGTAACATCTCCTGAGATCCTGTTCCACGGAAAGCGGTGGAAAGCAGCCCTAAACGCTGATTACGTGAGACTAGCAGGGTTAATACTGCAGGCAGTTAAAAGATTGATCTTTTTATGAATCGATTATGAACCATTTAAAGGGAAATCGATTAAATTATTTTTTTTAAACCCAGCCTTAAGTTGCAAGTTTTCTTTCTACTGAACCACACCCACAAACCGTATCACTGCAAAGAAGGAAGCGTGCATTTTCTCATCGACATAAGGTCTGTTACGGCGTGGAATGTAAGCATTTAATAACGTCCTCCTCGGCTTACAACGTTAGCTAGCTCAGTGATGCCAGGTGAGGTAGCAGTACAGAGTATAGATGCACGCTTCCAGCTTGTGGAACTCAATTCTGACAAATTAAACGCGCCAGCCATATCACAGCACATGTGACGTGGTTGGTGGGTCTAATTCATTAGAGAGAAAATAGTTCTATTATAATGGAGAGAAGGCAGACATTGGATACTTTCAACACAGCTCAGAAATACCACAACAAAAAAAAAAATATATTTTTGATTATTATCTGCACATTTAACTGTTTTCTCTTATTGTCTTCTTTAAGGAAATAATTTAGGCTATGTAACTTTGGGAAGCAGAAATAAACTATTATTATTACAAATGAAAAGTTAGATTCATTCACCTTACTTGGTCTGAAAGGTAGCCCATGATGATTAATGTTAGATAATGTAGCTAACTTTAAACTGCTGTGTAGCTGTTGAGTTCCGTATGTTTTAGTATTTATCTTTCATGTGTCATGAGCTTCACTACTTTATGCTCATGTCCCTGATTAGTCTTCTTATAGTCTGTCCACATCCTCATTCATTACATCACTCTTTACCTCCTGTCCTGTGGCAACATCAATGGCTGTGAATACTGTTCCTGAAGCCCTGTGAGACAAACGAGATGAGCAGTTTTCTTCCGTGCACATGTCAACAAGCAGTTCACTCAAATTCGCCTACATATGTGTGATATGGGGGGTCATTTATGATGTCCTGTTTTCACACTAATCCCTGACATCCCTGATGTTAAACAGAACATATGTCTAAAAGATGTAATCCATCTAAAACAGCCTCTTGCCTGATAATAACTCTGGGCACAAAACAATTGGCTGACAGTTCACGGAAATGTGTGCCAAAGGTAAAGCCCTTATTTCTGGTTGGAAGGAGAAACAAACCTACTTTCAAACATTATGAAAAAAACTATATAGTAGATCGACAGGTTTTTGGTAATTATAGAAAAGTTACTTTTATCAGAGTTTACCCTGGAATATTCGTTTTTATGAGCAAACATCTTAGTAGTATTAGGAATACCGGCAAAAAAACTGAATATTCTGTGCATGTAACTGACAAAGTTGTTGTTATTGTCCAACTACTAAGCAATGATATTTTCTGCTTTTCTAGAGTGGAATATTAGGACATTATAATCATGACAAATTTGTAGAAATTAGGAAGGCAAGATGTGGATTTTGTCTCACACAGCAGGCTCTCTTTGACTGTCAAAGTTGTCATCAAAGTGTAAGTCCAATGTGGGTGGAAATTTAAAGGAACAGTTCACCACAAAAATCAAAGATAAATATTACATAAAAACTCAATTCCTATCACTGGTTCTAAATGCAACTGGTAGATCTTCACTCACCCCTGACCAATTTTTTCATATCTGGTGTACTTCTTCTTGGGATCTCCAATGCTGACTATTGTTCCTGCAACACATAACAATCACACATGATTAATAAATAAGAAAAGACGTAAACTGCTGTGTTAAGATTAAGTAAGACTGATGATTCATTTATTTACTCAGTTTGTCCATGATCTCCTCATCTGACATCTTGCCCTTCTTCTTCTGCCTGTCTGCTGCCTTGGAGGCGGTTTCTCCATCTGGACACGTGCTTGGAGCAGGGATGGGGTCAATAACAGAGCGAGTATACACCTGTGCAACAAAACAAGACAAACAAAGACAATTATATACATACATACATAAATACATTTCAGGCTCACAATGTTCACAGGCCTCAGAAAGTGAAATTGAAAATAACTGATTTTAGAATGAAAACATGATAATTATGCTGTCAGGTGACTTACGCTCTTTGTGTGTTCTGGTCTCGGTGCCACAACAGGAGGAGGAGTTTCATCATCGTCATCATCGTCAATGTCTTTAATATTCGGAGAAGACGGTTCGGTGCCTTTTTTAACAGGCTGATTTAGAGTGAAAGAAAAGGTTATTAATCATTATAGGACAAAACATAGTACAAACAAAACAGCACATGTGTTTTGCTAGTCTTGAAATACTTACAGATTGAGGCCCTGGAGTGAATGCATCTTTTTCTGTGGATAAATAACATATATTTTTATGATCTAAATCATAAAACTACATTCAGACATATTAAGTTGTCCTCTCGGATATCTAACAAGACACAACCAATCACATTGTACTGATTTACACATACAAGCTGCCTGGTCGCTCATTGTTTTACATGACGTAATATTGATCACATTCTATGAGAAAGGAAAAATGTTATCTACTTGACAATAATTTACAACCATGATGGAGTCTATTATTTAATAACTTGATATAAATCCATAATGATTTGCAGGTAACCGGAGAAACTAAATGTCTGAATTTCACTTATAGAATTATTTCAATGCAGGAAAGATAGACCATAACACTAGACTCTTCCTAATCTATACAGTAGGAAGGTGCAAACATATTTAAATATGGTGTGAACAGTGAAATGAGACCTGGAATGGACTCCCTCACCAGAAGATGAAAAGCTGAGGTACTTCTGACGGCCATTGCCTGTTGAGTCATAGAACTTAAGGACGTCAAGCACGGCCTGTGGGTTTTTCTTCTGCTCCGACTTGGTGATGTTTGAGGTCTGGAGCAGTCGAGCCCATTGCTCTGGCATACCCTGTTTATCACAAAGATGACATGGTGTCAGACTCAGAATGGTGCCAACAAATACATGATGTAAATGTGTGTTTTAGTTGATTGCCACAAGGAGTGAGAACGACCAAATACTGAAAACTCACAGTGAACTCCCCCGTGACAGCGTCAAAACCAACATGGATGGTGTGTTCAAAGTCGGAAGGTGGTGAAATCTCTGGTCGTTCTTTGTCTCGATCTTTCTTTCTGCCACCTGAAAGCAACACAAATATTAAAAATTACACAAATTATCACAAAAGTAGCCTGGTCTTACCAGACCCTCGTACTATCGTATAGAGGGTCTGGCATTCCTCCATTAAGAACCGATTTCAGACGGGAGGAGTGAAGTCTGTTGAAAGTTTGAAATGATTGGATCTGATTTTCCCCAATCGTTAACGTTTAGTCGTGACATATGTAATGCACCGCTAGCATTCAGGCTAGCCAACTCCTTCACCACGAACAGAGCGAAATAAGACTTTTCCCGAACCCCGTGGGGAGTAAAGCCACAACATCTTTACCAGCAATGAAACTGGTTATACATTCCTCTTGATCCAACTTCAATTGCCTAAAATTTGGGAGCCTAGCTAAAACGGATTGAATGGCTTCCTTCACTTCTGTCTCTGCTGCCATTGCCAAACTACAATCAGGAGACTACAACGCAAACGCTGCGCATTCAACGTCATTGTTAACACCCGCCTCCCCCCGTCCCCCACCATTCGCTTGATTGGCCAGGATGGAAAACATCCTGAGAAATTGAGACCAAGGGGATCAAACCCAGATGTAATCTGCAGGGAAATGATAATTGAGCAGAAGATTACAGAGGGCTACGGCCTGGCTACCACACAAGTAGACTGATCACAAACACAACAACACATTTAAGTTACGTTAAACTGCCAAACTCACCTTTTTCAGCCCCAGAAAAGATTGAGATGATCTTGTTGCGAGGTTTTCTCTCCTCTGGCACAGAGGGCAGTGGTTTAGAGCTGTGGTTGGCTGAGAGTGAGTCTTTACCAGAGCCGGTGCTGAAGATGGTGCTGCTCATCCTGACCGGAGGGGCAGGGGGTTTATCCTCGGGGTCTCCGTTATCACACATCACAATAGGTTGCGGTGAGCCTTCACAGAGCTAACAGGACAGGAGTGCTAGAGCGGATGAGAATGGCAAACAAGAAAGGGAGCGAGGCAGCGCTCACATCAGCACAAAGCACGGGTGTGCTCATGCGCTATAGGAAGATGGGCCGAAAATGACAGCAGAAGAGAAACACCAAATGGTACCTAGAAGAAAACCAGACATGCCTTAGATCATCAATAGCATACTGTAAACAGGTTAGAAAACAACAGAATGTGGGGATGAATAATCAGGGAACCACTCTCTCAAACAGGATAGGAAAACCACCACCATACTGGACCACAAAAGTGTGAGGCAGAGAAACTCTTCTCCTCTGTCTTATCTCATTAGCTCAGTATCCATCAGCTAAGTACAATTACTCACCATACACTGTACCATACTTACAGTAGGTACAAATTAGGAGTACTTTACCCAATTTACTTAACATTAATTTCTCTTTTGAAGATTCATGTCATCAACAAAAAATACACCTCAACTAATAAAAGATATGTACTACCATGGACTACAATATCAAGTACTTTTAATTAGCTCTATAATTAAAGTGATGAAAACAATGATCACTGAATACTGGCTAAAACCACTGACATTATAAACATTATTCAGTAATGGAGAATTCTACATAATGGGTGTTTATTTTATTTTTTTTACAATTGTTACTTAAAGAATATTATGACGCAAATAGCTATGTACTTTTATTTAAGTAAAAGATGTGTGATGAAGATGATGAATGCAGGACTTTTGCTTGAAACGGAGTATCTGTACATGAAGGTATTACTAAATTTACTTTTGTAAAGAATCTGAATACTTCCTCCACCGCAAAGAACAAATTAACAGATAGTAAAATTTAAGAATAGTAGAAATAACTGTGTGAAATCTGAGAAATCATTGAGCAAAATAAGGCTGACTAGCACTAAGGTTGAGAGCACGGTCTGTACATATAACGTTAACTTTTAGGGGAGGCAATGAGGAACTAAAACAGTGACAACAGCTCAACGTATTTGTCTGAGAAATGTTCTAAGGCCAGCTTTATCAAGGGAGTTTATTTTTGTGTCCTATGTCACATCTAAAGAAGACGAACAGAGAAGCCCAGATGAGGATAAAAGACTAATGCAAGTTGTTCTTCTCCATGTACACTACATATAGAAATAAAAAGCTGGCTTTTTATTAATATGGAAAATGTAAACATATCGACGTTTATACCATATTAACATAGATAGCCCCATATAACGGTATTTCTGTCAAAATGTCCTTCAAATGAGTAACAACAGGGGCGGCTAGCACGCTAACGTTAGCATTAACTCCTTGGCCAACAAGTGTGCTACCTAGAAGCTAACGTTAGCATAAGCTACACTAATGCTTGCAATCATGCGAGATCAGCGTTAAGCATTGAGCAAATGCTAAGTAAACAGACAGAGTTCTAGGGTTTCCCCCGATACATTACCATACAGTAACGAAATAGGAAACACTACAGAGGCTGCAAACTATACAGTACAAATATGCTGTATTTGCTGGCTAACGAAGAACACAGCTCACCGGAGAGTCCACACCAGATAAACTTGAATAGAACTTGACTCTCTATCGATCTTCGACTACTTGGAAAACGTTTGTAAATCCGTCAAAAGTACTTCCTCTGTTACATGGGGCCTTGATGGTACGCAACGCGTATAAATAATATAGTAAAACGTGGCTACAACTATTTACAATGCAACTTTTCCTCTATCTTTTCGGCCCTAGGATAATTCCGTTATGGCGAAGGGGAAGCGGAACTACCGACCCAGCCCATACGCTATTCAATAAATGTTTCAAATTAATGGCGTGAAGTTTGTCTGCTGCCGGTCTGTATTAACATAAAGTCTATCTGTAGTAACATTACAGAAAGAACTCAGTGATCTAATGACACTTTTTGACCATTGGGACTGATCCCCCAGTGTAGACTAGTAAAAGTCATGCATTTCTATGCATTGTACACAAGATCAGTACTGTCTGACTTTTATTCAGACCCAATTTCACTTTTTCTAATTTCTCACTTCTTCCCTTTGTCAATGATTTGGTCGATTTTATAAAAAAAGGAAAAAACAATGAAGAAAGAAGAAAGAAAGAAATCATAAGTAAAGCTGTAAAAAACAAAAGTGTGTTTGTTCTTAACATTTTGTAGGAGGTTGTCATGTACAAACGCCTTCATCACTTCAGTTTTAATTGTAAACATATATGTTGTTTTTTCTACTTTATGGACATCAGAAACAGGGAGTCAGAGGTTGAATTAAAAGAAAAAAAATGATCCACTAATTATTGTCTAAATCATAACAATAATGACTGACAGGTTTCTCACTGTGTTATCTGACAAAGCTGACATCAACCAGTATACCAAATATGGTATACTCTAACCCCATAATATCTATATTCCTTTAGATAGCGTTCCATTTGAAAAAAAAACCAAAACATTTTATTGCATATTGTCTGTCAGTAAATATAAGAAATACATATTTCATATCAGTTTATTCCAGTTCATCATTGAAGCTATTGTTGACCGAAATGTCCGTGTAACAAATTCAAAAGTCAAATTGGAGTGCTGTCCTATTCTTTCCTCTTTAATCCAGCACACAGGCTTCGATGT
Organism: Synanceia verrucosa; assembly: GCA_029721515.1. NCBI lineage: Eukaryota > Metazoa > Chordata > Actinopteri > Perciformes > Synanceiidae > Synanceia > Synanceia verrucosa. The sequence goes on from CM056558.1 coordinate 8,362,842, forward strand.
CTATTAATAATAATAATTGTGAGTTGAGTGTGTTGCATCTTAATGTGAATAAAATTAGTAGAGGATTGATCAAAACATGGATGTTGATTTACAGCAATTGGAGCTTATTCCAATAATTCATTTCTTAACTGAATTATCTTTTATTTTTTTTACTTTACAAGGTAAAACCAGAAACCTCATCAATTTAGAAATATGAACTGATATAAATAAAATAAAAGTAATAAATCACATTTTCTCTGTGTGTAATCTCACAAGATAAGGTGTTCTATTTATTTTTATTTAAGAAAATATATCACATAGACATTTTTATGTGCCTGTTAAAGGTGGTAGTGATGGTTTACATTGAAAACTTGACATGTATTATTGCCATTTAAATGATGCGATGTTTCCACATGTGTTTGGACAGTGCTACACAGCAGAGCATTGTGACTAGAAGGGTCCCACTGCACACAGGCGTCACCAAAAACCCATCACCAACTGGAAACTGGACACTCAAAGGTTTTTGCTCCTGCAGGATACAAGATATTTTTGAGTGGTAAAAACAAGAGAGCATTAGTATCTTAAAAAGTTGGACTTTTTAACAAGAGGAGTTATAGACAACAACCTGCTGAGGCTGGAGTTTAACCCACAGACATGAGCTTGAATTTTTGGGACTACAGGGGGCGTCCACAGAAGTTTGAGGTGCTATGTTGTGGACCTGGGTACCTAGAAAATAGAAGAAAGTCCAAATTAATATTCAAGACAATGAAACATTGGAACCTGTTATTCTTTGGGCCTTTTTGACTTTATTTGACTGTTATAGTGAACTATTTGCAAAGGGGTAACAGGATAACATCCAGCAAAGACCCCTAGACCTTAGACCTATGACCCCTAGACCTATGAACTTAGACCACTGTGGTAAGAACTCATCCTTAGAACATAGGGTGCACATTCTACCAAATGAACTAACTGGGCTCCCTGACCAATGATTTCTGATGCTGCATTCACTGCCTTACTAAGCTTCTCTCTGTCATCGACTGAGCAGTTTCTGTACCGCACGTGATGTGAGAACACTCTATCACAGCTCTGTAGAAATTACAATGTGGAATCTGTACTTCTTAATCTGTAATTCTTAAACTTCCTGAGTAATCACAAAAAAGTTGTTGGGGGCTTATGATATTTGAAACAATCTTTTATGGTATTTGAAACAATCATAACAGTCTGCAACAAGCTGCAACTTTCAAGATTTTAATTGAGTCAGAGTGTATTTTACCCCAAAAAGCTACAGTAAAATTAATTTAGGGAGCAAGGATTCAGGAATAATTTAAAAGTAATTGGCTTTTGCCTTTGTTACTGCTCTTTTGAACATATACTTTGCAGTTTTGTATTAATCATCCTCTGTAATGATTTCTTCCTCTCCAAGTAAAACATTTTGATTTGTCTTCTAAACCATGGTTTGCAGTTACTATATATTGTCACAATCTTGCATATACTTTCAGCAAAATGGACATACAGTATAAAGGCACAGTATCAAGAGTACTCATCTAAATGAATACCCATGACAGGACAGCTACCCTTAAAAGCAGTCCAGTCTGTAGAGTAAAAATAGTACTTTTAAACTGTCTTGTGCTTAACTTGACAATTGTTTCAGTTCTTTTAGTTAGGTTGATAGAGTGGTGTTTCTGACAACAGACAGTTATTATTTTATCCATAAAAGTTTTTGGTGTATTATTGCAGCTAAAATGAAAAATATAATGAAATAATTCTGTATTGTTTTTGTTTACTACAGAGGAAACATAATCTACTTACAGTTTTCAGTCCGCAGCAGCACCTGTGGATGCTCTATGTTGACAGATACAAATGTTTCGCCATCAAAAGAAGGCTCGTGGTAGCGTCCGTGAATGGGAATTGTTATTTTCAGTAGTGTGGAAGTTGGTTCATCAGGGTTGGGGTACACATAGGTGACAAATCCTGTCGTCTTATGAGCAGGCACTTCTAGGTCAATGGTTGAATCCAGTAATATCTTACAGAGGAGAATACATACAATACATTCATACAAAAATACAGCGCACAAATGGATTTACATTTAAGCTCAATTGCTTTGTATAAAAAAGCACAAGTCTTACCCGCCAATCACTTTGATCACTCAAGGATGCTAGCTGGTACGGATCAACATAGACCCCTCTAGGCCATGTATGAACCAACAAAACTTTGACCCCACTGAGCACATCAGGGCTGAGCTTAACAGTAGTTACCACTTCCCTAAAACACAACAGAAATCACTTTAATCATTCTACTCACAAAGATGGTTATTGTTCCACGTTTGACAACACACTGCCAGTACCTGTGAAAACCCTTCTTGGTGATCTTCATTGAAACCAGTGAGTCAAGCCACTGCTTGAGAAGACTGCAGCTGTTCACATTCTTCTTCAGATCTACAAAAATGAACAGGTTGTATTTGTCAAAAGCAAAATGCTTGTTAGCGCTGACCTTATTGCTGTTACAACTGTAATGACACATCTATGGTTGACATTCTTTGCTAATTCTGAAAAAAAGACATAAGGATGGCACAAACGGTTCATTTAAAAATCAAATATAGAGATATCAGGTTTTCAGACAGGAAAATTTATTTCCAATTTCAACCTGTAAAACGCTAGTCACTATTGATTGGCCAATTAAGGAACAATAGATAACATTTAATTCTAAAATTCATCCATCCTCACCCTTTATGTCACATTCTATTTATTTCATTATTCATATCAAGATAAAATACTACTTTCAGTTATATTAGACCACATAATTGTCTGGCCTATCGCCACAATTAAAGTTTTGGTCACACAAAATCAAAACTAATCCAGGAAGTGTAATAATATATGACGTTACAGTACCGTTTTCGATCAAACAATTACATGTCGATAAACAAGCCAAGACAGAAAAAAATACAAAATACATTAAAATGGTGCTAGCAAACGACAACACGCGTTCACAACCTATTTAGCTAGCTACAACTGTAAAACACGACGCGCTTTGTTTTTGTTTACGGAAGACAATGTTGAAGGACCCTTTTATAGGTCTAGCGATAGTGCCTGAATATAAATAAAAATATTATAATATGGGGTAACTATAAGATACGATAATTATATCACTATAATCACTTAAAAATAATGTTTATATCGTCTGAATCCGTTTCAGTCACCACTGTGGATGAAACAATAATTAAAAAATATCTACTCTATATGTAGTCAGGCTTCGGCCAAGACAGAAGTTTAGAGACGATTTATGTTCAGGCACCCAGGCGACGCTCAACGTTCATCGTTTTCGAAGCTTCCTGCTTATTATAGAAAGCGTATCATTGTTATGGTTACAATGTTTTAGTATTTTACCAATGGACTTATAGTTAAACTAGTCTACAGCAGACTCAAATAGAAGATGAGTTTCGAGGCAAAGCGATGTGGGGTGCTGTTCAGTCCTCCCTCAATAGTTTTAATTTATGAAAACAAGGAAACTAAAAATATGCGAAAAAGAATAATACCTGTGCGGAACTTCTCAAAATATTCTGGTAAGACAGTACATACATTTTTTCCCACACATACTTAGGTTTTTAATACTCCATCTGCTTTTTATAAAAATACCAATAATACCTCTGGAAGTTTTGATCTGATACTGAGCCCCTGTCTGTTTAGTTGAGGACCCTCTATCAAAACATTATTTCACTTTGTGTTATGCTCTCATGATACGTATTGTTTGGTCAAATCAACACAAAATGCGCCAAAAAAAGATCTGTTATCAAGGTATGGAGGCTCAGGGTGCCCCAAACAGGTTAATCTGACCCTGTAGACTCAAACAGAGCAGTATGAATCTATGTTGTTATTTCTCCCTATACTCCAGACTACAGCATGGCCGCAGAAAGACTCAAGAACCACCCTAGGCACAGGGATTACCTGGAAGGTGTGTCCCAGAGCCAGCTGGAGAAACTTCACATCATCCTGCGGGATCACCTGCAAGGCCTCAGCCTGGAGCAAAGCCTGGCCTCGTTCCGCATAGACCCAGATGAGGACCTGAACAAACTGGACGATGACGAGCTGGCTCGCAAGAAGGGCCAAATGGATGAACTTTTTGAGAAGAACCGGAGGCACAAAGATGATCCTGACTTTGTCTACGACTTAGAAATGGATTTTAGCAAGAACACCCAAGAAAAGTGCAGCTGGGACGATGAAACGGATGATGAATTTTAAAACTCCTCCATTCTCCAGGCCTTTCAGACTGCAAATCATCCCACATACTGATGTTGTGATATAACAAGAAAATCTGAGACATGTCAAGGTTACTGTGATGCCCATCTAAAGTCATGTCTGTCATGGTGGATGGCTCTTGTCAGGAAATACCTTCTTGTACAATTAAGTTCATGAACTCAGATGCCATTCCATTTAAATGACAATGAATGAATAATAGTGAACATTTATTTGTTATAAAATACTGAATTTTACAAAATACAAAAGACTTTGGCTCGTTTATTTGTGGCTTACACCTACGTGAGTGATATTCACAGTTGACTATGAAATGCTAAAATTCTACTAAATAAAATTTGCGTGTATATAATAAAGATATATCTTTGGGAAAAAAAAAAAAATCTGTCCACAAAATATTGTTTCATATCATACAAAACATATATATACTGCATTTCCATATGGTTTAGTGATGCACTATGACAGAGTTTTAGAGTAACTATAATCATAAACTCTTTAGTTATTGAACCTCTTAAGGGGGGGAAAAACATTCAAAGTGCTTAAATACCTCATTCAGCTGACATGAGACACTGACTGGCCATTAGTACCACAATAATACATTCAAAAATGTCACAGGTTCTTTGAAACTCAATGAAGAAGGAATTTACATTGCTTTGCTTACTCATTTGGTTTAAGATAATCAAAACATGTTTTACATTGGTATCAATTGCAGTCATTCATGCAGTGCTGATGTATTCCCTAAGGAGGTAGGTAACTCAAAATCCGACACATAAGTCCTTTTACCACTAAAAGATGGTAAGGATTTAAAGATGTTTTAAAATCGTAAATTCTCAGTAGGCTGTTGATTCATTTAAAAATATTTCTTTATAAAATTGAATTTCAAGTATGCTAAAGCCGCAATCCAAAAGATCTGAGTATGTTAGTAATGATAATATATACACTATATGACTTAACAGGAAGGACATTGTGATTGGTTGATATAATGGTGCCATAAGTGTAGCTATACTCCGAATCCAGATTAGGCCTTTAAAAAAGCTGTATGACCCACCAAATATATGGTGAGTAAATAGGATCTGAAATACATACATGTTACATTATTAAACTACACCAAAATACATACATCTTTAGTTAAAGAGTGACATTGTAATTTTTCAAACTGGATCCTGTTTTCTATGTTTTGTATCGAGCTGACTGATTGGGAAACCATTTTTTTTGAAAATGGTCCAGCATTGAAAGAGAACACTGCAGCTGTCAGCTACTAAACAGACTGCAATGTTTTCTTTCTGGGAAACTCACCGTTGATTTACACTAAACAACTGATCGTTTTTGTCACTAACAGACTCAGACTACATGGAAAGAGCCCTTCAGAGAAATAAAACATTTTTCTTACTTCTTGGTTAGTCTAAATTACTGTGTTCACTGTAGGTATAAGTCTGCTAGCATTCTCCTCTTTGTCCTGCTAACTGCCTCATCTATTTTGCAATAGCAGAGGGTAAATCTAGTGAGGATGGACACTGGCTTTCCTCTCAACAATTGCTTTTCCACCATTGTCTTCTGGCACAAGTCAAATCTCATAAGATTTCAGAACAAGACTTGAATGGGACTTGGACACAATGACAAACAGATCAGATCAAGCTAAATGTAAGAAAAATGTCATTTCATGCGGTTCTTTCCATAATCTTGTCAGACACTTATAATGACAATCTAAGTCTGTCTGTGATAAAAACAAGCAATTCGCAAGCAAAAGTGTTGTCCAATTTAGTCCATTAGACACAAAACCACAAGAAAAAAGTGGCCAGATTGAAAAATATTGAAGTTACCCTTTCAACATTTCTGAAAATAAGAAAGCTCATTTCTTCTTCTTGTCTTGGGTGCACCTCGGACAGAACCTGAGAGGACAATAACAAGGTATTTGCATTAATCATGATTTTTCCCCCCCCATAACCATCATATGAACCAATTCAAAATTCTTACCATTTTCCTTTGGGTTTTGAAGCGAGATCAACACAAGCAAAGTGAAACCACTCAATTGGACACTGAAGGATGAAAAACAATAACAGTATTAAGAATTTCACACCAAAACTGGCAACTTAAACTTAACAAATTAAATTTTAGCTGGACAGCAGCAACGAGAACACATACATCTGGGTTATCGCATCCAATCATCTCTCCGTAGGACACCTGATGGCACAGGCAATATGTAGGCTCATTGGGATCAACTGGCATGTCCAAAACATCAGATGGTTGCATGGGCAGGAGAGCGTCACTCAAGTCTGGGCTGGAGGTCCAACATAATACGTAGAGAGTGATTGGAATCAACACAAGATTAAATAGTGGGGAAAGTTAATCTGAAGTGACACTGGCATAAATAATATAGGATTCTAAAATGTGTATGATAGATTCTGGAAGCTGTTGTCTAGTAATGCCTGGGCCTGACTGAGCCACCAACCCAAACATACCTGCTTTTTATCTTTTTCTTTTTAGGAGAATCTTCATCAGAACCTTTCCTTGCTCTTCCTCTGGATGTACGCTTGTCTCTCAGCCCCCGGGATTCACCCTCTGTGAGAAATATTTACATTTATAAAATGTGCATTAATCTGTTTTGTCTTCTGGGGAAAGTGTTTCAGTTACCCAACTTACTTTTCTGTCCTCGTCCGTCTGTACTTTCATAGCCGCTCATTTCCAGTTTCTCCTTTAGCTCGTTCTCAAACCGGGCTAGGTCTGCATCCAGTCTGCGGATGTGTTTATCCACCTGCAGAGAAAGGATTTTATGTAAAATCAGAAACTAACCGTGTGCATGGCGTCATTTGCAAATTAGGAACATTTAGCACAATGTGTGACTTAACACTCCAATATCATATTGTAAAATGATTTCAACAGTGACAGGAAAGATACTGACAACTGAATAAAAATGTGCATGGGTCTGTTTTGGACTAACCATTTCATATGTCTGCATCGCAAGCTGGACTTTGTCATCGCTAAACTCTTTGCACTTGCTGTAGGCAGTTTGGATCTTCTGCAGGTGCTCCACTCTCTGTTCTGAGGCCAGGTTCTTCACTTTTGCAATGTACTCTTCAGCCAGTTTGTCAATCTCTCCTTTCTTTTCTGCAAAACAACATGATTATTACAGTGTTGCAAAAAGGCAGATAGATACTTTATTTATCTCACAAAGAAATTCACAACAAAAAAAACAGTAATCACTATTCACTGCAACAACTTGTATCCTGTCTAACTTAAACTATTGGTTTTAAATTGTACAACAACAATGCTACACTTCACAATCCTTGCTCTGCTGTGGAAAACATTCTTCAAGCAAGACATCTGGACTAAGCAGGATATACGCACGTGTAATTCATAACAATTTAGTTTTTTTTTTTTTTGGGGACAGGTTACGGTGCTGAGCCATTGTTAATGCTTTTAGCTACAACTGTACTTTTGTTGCAATGACAAATCAGTACATTAAATCTGTGCTCAGGTTGATTATAGATGGTGCTCTAACATAACAGAATCTCTTTATTAAATGTTCACCTTCAGTCCTATTGTCCAGGTCCCGCATCAAAGTAAAGTTTCTCTGCAGCTCACATGGTAGGTTTTCAATACCTAAAAAAAAAAAAAATTGACATCAGGATGAGAAAGACCAAGAGAGACATTCGATCCATAAGGCTTTACTTAATTATTCACTTAAATGAAGCAGGGTCATTACAGGGAGAATTCAACTAAGATCCTCTAGTATCACAACTATAGCTCAAATAATACCAGACTTTTGTTCCTTCGATAATGACATTATGTCAAACGACCACGTGACTGAAAGAAAAAGGTCACTCACAGACAGAATTACTGATTACTGATCATTACATTGTTATTATTAATAATAATGTGATAATCAATAAATGCTGTTTTAAGACACAAAGCTGAGGGGTAATTATAAGATTACAAAATGTATCCATCAATTATTACAATAAACAATAAAAATGAATTATAAAAACTAAATGTGTGTTTCCATAACATTCACATATATAATATTTATTTTATAAAATATTTGGTTTTAAGATAGTTGTGTCTCCCTGTCATGCTCAAGTCACTGTGAGGTCAACATTGATGGACTACTTTAGGATAGCTGTAAAATAATATTTGATCATGGTGTTCCATAGTTAAACAGTATCATATATAACAGCATATAATATTTACCACAAAGAGACACAAGGCCCACAGTGAGAAGAACACTGTCTAAAAGTTTGTCAGCGCTTGTCTGCTAACTTTGTATTGCTGTGTATTCAAAACATGTCACATGAGCAATACTAACATGGAGAAGAAGTTATTTCCTCAAAATGTTCCAATACTCCCCAAACAACAAAAGGGCACTAAACATTGACTTCCATTAATAGAGGCCAATGTTTACAGAAGTGCTAGAAATGTGGTATTAAATTGTAAACTAAGTGAAAATCAGTGCGTTTAGAGTTTTACAAAACCTGTGCTAGGCAGAGGACGTACATTCAGTTCGGCACAGTCTGTAATGCCTTAGTTTTGGTGGTTTCTGAGATACTGCTTAAAACTACTACTGTTAAAGATACAAAAAGCGAACATTACACTGTGACTCACATCAAATACCCCGCCCCGGCGCGTAAATGCTTACGGGAAACGCGGTTATCAACAGGTTGCAAATACATGGTGTCTGCCATCCTAACGTAAACACACACTTTAACCAAAACGGATATACTATAATGATATTACCGATAGTACTAATTATGCCGATAACATTTTAACAACATTATAAAACCACTGCTTGTTTCTAGGTCACTCATGTAGTAGCTGTTGTGACATAATTCGAAATACACAGCGACCATTAACTACAAATAGTTGACGTTACATATGCCGGTACAATTTTTATTTTAAATGTTAGTTTACGTCCGAATAAGTTTAACACTACATACAAGTAGAGTTTGCCCAACTTGATACCACCAACGGCGATGCTAATCAGTTCGCTAGCAAGCTAGTGACCTAACCGCTAGTGGCTAACGCACTGTGCTGCTATCCAGCAGTCATCTACCGAGCAAAAAAGTAATTGATCCAGTAAAACTACTCCTCAAACACACCTAAGATGTTCACAATGATAATGCCAGTACAGTGTATCCCCGGATACTCACTGTCAAGGTAATGCTCCAAGTATATCGCCGTCGCCATTTCAGGTTAGCTATTTAGCTCCTGCGTTACGCAGGTTAGTTCGCCACTCAAACTGTTGGTCGGTGAGGCTTGTTTTCCGACCCTGGGTCGCCCGTCGGTCAGTAGTTTGGAGATAGTTGATGGTTTCACCGTGCGGTAATGACTCGACGCCCACTGCTGCAGTCACACAGAATGGTTTCCCTCCAGTACTCGGGAGCCGTACAGGATATAACTTTTCTGCGTATGAGTTTGAGGCTCGCATGCGCAGCGGATAGCGGCACCTCTAACAGTTGTGTGCAAGTCTGCATAAAGTAAATACACTTTATTCAATTCAGCATATCGTCCTCAATGTATACTTTACAAGTTAACTATACGTTAAACATTTGATGGCTAGCGTACTGCATTAGGTCTAACTTAGTGCACTTATTCGCTTTCGTATAAACAACGAACACGTTGGACTCATCTGTTAAAACACGTTAACCATCCCAGCTGTAAATGAACGAGCGCGCCCTCTGCATTTGCCAGCACTTTCCAATGCTGTCAGCTGATGGTTTACGTCATTCAAAACAAACACACCCTCTCCAAAGAGACTGAACATTGCGAAGATGCACCGTAGGCGGGGCTAACGGCAGCCAAAATAACGGCTGTCGACAGGCAATGGTGTCCACGTTCACTCGGCGTATCATCGGTCAGGCTTTTTGACTCCAAGGAAGGCGTCTTGTTTTTTTGTACATCGCACTTCCGTGTTTGCTGTCGCCTCACGAAATACTTCATCTTTTCATAAAACATAAAAATAATCAAGTAAGTAAATTACACTCTGCGTTTACCAACTAATATACCCTTAACCTCGGTTATACGGTTCAGTGTTTGTGTTTTAGCTAACTGCTAACACTGTGAACTAATAGGTCAGCTCGCTACTGTCATGTAACGTTAAATACAACAACGTAACGCTAGCCAACTCGAGAAACTCATAAGCTAAACTTATCACTCGTATCGAATGGTCACGGTGTTGTGCTTCACGTTGTATGTCTAGTATTGAACATTTAGTCCGACTTGAATTGATAAGAAATGAGGGTGACCTATTCACAACTGGCCTATTGTTATTTGAAGCCAGTCTCTGTTGCTCTTCGGTTAGCTAGTTAACGTGCATGGGAACCAAAACGTGATTTATTGCTTAAACATAAAGTGACATTCCTGGCAATGCCAGTCGTTTATCGTTAGTCTTTGCTAAACTTGTAAATAATTACCATGTTTCTGTTGATGGGCTTTTGCAGAGTCAAACTTCGTGATATGATAAGCTTTATTTCAAAACGCAGTCTCATTGGGCTCACTTATAGTTTTTTTTTTTTTTGTGTTGTTCCCGAAAATATGGACTTATGCTAATGTTGCTAACAGTCACGAGGTTTGTTTTGGTTACACCACGCCCAGTCTGAAGCCCAGAATAAATACAAATAAATAAATAATTGGAGGTACATGATATTAAATAAGGATATAATTAAAGTTGTAGGTTTAAACAGTCCATACCGGGGTGATATATGTTTATAATATCTATGGAACATGTAGTACAATATGGCACAATAGTTTAGCCTTATATGTATGTATGTATGTATGTATAAATATATATATGTGTATATAAATATATATATGTGTATATATATATATAGATGCACTATAATACAGTAATATACCATAATATACTATCAAATACTATAATGATATAATATATACTATGTCAACAGAATGGCAAGGTATAGAAACAGTTCAGCATAAAGACAATGGAGATGGACAATGGTTTGTGGGTTTATTCACAGATGTTGACTGATGTTTAAATATACCATGTGCAATTTTTGTTTTAGGTATCACCTCAAAGATGGCTATGGTAAAGAGTGGTTGGCTCCATCGACAAAGTGAGTAGCCTGGCCTAACAGTTTACCAAATGGGTATTAAGCAATACTTAATATGAAATGCTATTTCATAATCAAAATCAAAAGTCTTTGTTGTCATTGTACAAGTACAATAAAATTGATAGTGCAGTCCTCCGTAGGCAGTGTTAAGAATAAATAAATAACATAAATTAAAGGGATTAAAAAAAGAGAAAGTACAGAAATACAAAAGACACATCCACAGTCGCTTATTGCACGTTAAAAATGAACACAGTTATTGCACATGTTTATGTAGTGCACTTGTATCAGTGCTTGATATTGTTCAGTGTTGTTATGGCTCTTACATAGAAACTATTCCTGAGTCTGTTTGTTCTGGCATTTATTGTTCAAATGGAGATGTTTCAAAGATGCTGTGACATTTGATATGCAGTATGAACTTAACTATATTGTTTTTATTGCAAGGTACTATACTGCGGCGGTGGAAAAGAAACTGGTTTGACTTATGGGCTGACGGACGGCTTGTATTCTATAATGATCAACAACGTCGTGACATGGAGGATGACATCCACATGAGGGTTGACTGCATTAACATCCGCAGCTCTGCTGCATGTCAAGGTACATGTCATTTGCTCACACATTTAAAGAGTATTGTAAGAGAGTATTTCTGCATCTGTATCACTTCTCTATTTGTCCTACTGCATTGCTTCTCAGAGCTGAACCCACCGGAGGGGAAGATGCGTGATGCCTTGCTGCAGATAGTGTGCAGAGATGGACGGGTCATCAGCCTCTGTGCAGACAGTGCAGATGACGCCCTGTAAGATAACTCATATGTAGTGATTCATTGTATCAGTTTGTTTAATTATCCTGGGGAACTCTATTTTTGTTTCCGTGTTGGTAGAGTTGAATGTTTTGATTTCAGAATAGATATAATTTTACATTTTTGTGTTGCAGGGCATGGACCATGGCGCTTCAGGATGCCAGAATCAATGCAGTGAGTTTCTAGAATTACTTGACTTTTGATTCGCTTCCCGAAATAAGAATAGGAAGTTGTTGTCAAACCAGCCTGTGTAACTGCTTATTTATTTTATAAACAGATATTGTTAGGAAATGTTTTTCCATGATCTAAGACAGAACATGAAAGTGGCTGTGTGGCTGGTCTGTTTTCTTTATACCTCTGTGACTATGACCTGATTGCAGTAGAAAGAACTTCTTGGGTATGTGTCAGAATTGTATGTCAAATGTAACCCAGTTTTGTCAGTGTTCCTTCTGAGCTTTCAGATGAGGTGGCTTAATTGGTGTTTTTTTTTTTTAATGATTCTTAGGTGGTTGCTGCCCCTCAGATCGGCTTTGCTCAGGAAGTGATAGCATCTGCTCCTCCCCCCTACTCAGAATATGCTCCCCCACCTCAGGTAAAAAGAACAGACAGTATACATATAATTAAAACATGTTAGTAAGTTTAGTTTAATAGTAAGTTTTTTATTAATAGTTTAATAAGCCTTCAGCAGTGTTTGAACCTCACCATTATTTCCCTTTCCTCAATAAATGAAGCTGGTGTAAAAACTAGAAATAACAGTAAAATGTTCAGCACTGTATGGCCAATTTAATTGCTGCATATGTTCTACCACAATTTGGTGAGGTTTGACGTGACCCTTCCTAAGGGAAAACTAAGCTAGTGAATAAAGAATACCACAGTCCAACAAAGTTGAGTCTACTGTCATCTACTGGTGAAGTAATGGAAGTGTATAAAAGCTCCACTGAAGCAGTATTTGTGAAATTAACCTGAATCCAGAGCTGTAACTATTAATCAACAACCTGTCAACAATTAAATTAATCACCAACTGTTTTGAGAAACAATTAGTTCTCTGATTGTGGCTTTTTAAATGTGAGTATCTTCTGGTTATGGTAGTCTTCTATGACAGTAAGTCTATGAATATCTTCGAGTTGTGGACAAAACGAGGTATTTGAGGAACTCATCTTAGGGTATGAGACACACCAATCCTTATCTTTCACCAGTTTCTGACATTTTGTAGACAAAACCACTGGTCAGTTAATTGAGACATAATCAATAGTGAACATAATTGTGGGATGCAGCCATAACTAAATCAAATTACCCTTTAGTAATGTGAAGGGCTTGCAGTCCTACCGAGGATCAAGTCTTTATAGTCTGTCACTTTTCAGCAGGTTTATGCTCCGGGCCCGTATGGAGACTATGTTGCACCTCCTCCACATGCTACACAGATTGTATACTCTGCTGATGGGCAGCCCTATGCTGTAGCTTATCCTTACCAATACCAAGGTAAAAAAAAATGCACGTTTCTCATTAGCATATGTGCATAGGTTTAAATTCCGTAACTGCAAGCTAATATGAGCCATCATGTTGCTGTTCTAGGTGGGTATCCCACATCCGGAGTGAACCACGTTGTTATTCCAGAACGCCAGCGTGATGATGGAGGAGATGTGGCTTTGGGCATGCTTGCTGGAGCAGCAACTGGTTTGGCACTCGGTTCTCTCTTCTCCGTCTTCTAGTGTCTTGATTAACATACATCTAGTAGCACGCCGTCCCCCTTATTAGCAGCATTTGCCATCACAGGAGTAAGAGTAGAATGTGTCTGTTGGGCCATTTCCATCTATGAAGCATGATTGTGATGGGCAGTGCAGTGATTTACTCCCTATGTGTTCTATATATACACACAGTATGTACGGTTAGCACTTATATTTCCCAACGCCCTTTGTGTTGTCTGAATATGAATGTTCTTAACCAAAAAATACAACACAGTTAGTTGTCCCCAATGTAACCAAGGTTGAAGGCCTCCGCGGCTTACAAATGTTACAATTTCAGGTTGTCTCAGTTCCTGCAGAACAACAAACAGTCTGAACAGCAAACTTCCACACTGAGTTGCGGTCTGTGCTTGTGCGACTGAGCTATCGGTACATCTCTGCTTCTTAAATGAGAGGAACACTAATCCTATTATGTACTGTACATTTCAGGTCCTCACTTGTTTTCAAATTTCTTTCTGTTTCATAGAGCACATTTGTCCTCAATATTTGCAGAATTACTTTAATAGCCATCAAGTTGTTTGTTGTGTGTGTTAGCCTCTGTGTACTGTACCTTTATTTTGTTTTACATGTATTACTTGTGTGTTTTGGTTGTGCAATATGCAGTGTTTCTTTGGCTGCTGGGGTTATTTGTGGTGGAGACAGGTCGAGTTGAGAATTTGTGCACATACAAGCACATAAAGCAATAATTACTTAAGGTTGTAGCATTTTTCGGTACCTGTTGGGTGGAGTCTGGTTGTGATGGACCACCACAGATAAGTCTCATGTAGGAGGAACACTGGTATTTACACATTGTGCTTTGAAGTGAAAAGGGACATCACTAATCCTGACTCATACTGTATATCACAAACATTATTTATGCTCATTTGTTTTTCATTGGCAGCTGTTGAACCATATGTTTCATTTCATTTGAAATGTGTTGAATTGATATTTCTTTTTTTTGCTTTTCACTCCAAATGACTTGAATATTGTCAGATCTTTCATTTATTCATATAATTTATGGCTGCATAACTTTCAGTTACTTTCAGTAAAAAACATTTTTGGGCCTGCTCTTCAAACATACTGCATATTATAGACTTGTATTTCCAAATTATTTATTTCAGGAAATTATCAGCTTGTGCAAGCAGTGTAACGCTGATGTCATTTTTCTACAGGTCTTAAGCTGTTTAAAGAAATGAACCAGTTATATTTCTTATATTATAATTATGATCCACCCTGCATTAGAGAACACAAATATATGATAGTTAACTAAGACATGTATTTTAACAATTAAATATATATTCCCAAATTTATAATGAGTCCTGTTTTTGTTTTCTGTTATTTATTTAACTTTTGTTCACATAAAGTCCTGTAGGATACAATAAAAGTGCAAATGATTTATGCAACTATTAATAACCTCTTTACCCGCAAAGGCACTCTTAAATAAATACATTTTCCAAACCCACTGAACATAGTGACAGGATCTATGAAGTATTTCAGAACATACAGTAACCAACAACTAGAGTATTATAATTTAAACTATAAAGTGCATACATAGACAGAATTTAGAATTTTACAGCATTAATTCCAATTTATAACAGCCAACACCAAAGCTGGTGCAATATAATCCCCATAAGAATATATTAAGAGGTATGCAGTATTGAAAATGTGCATTTACCCTCTTATTTTCCATGTTAGTAGTTCTTCAGATAAAAAAAAATATTATGACTTTGGTTTGAGACATGCAAAAGATACATGAAACCTTATGAATGTAAACAACAGTATCTATGGAATGATAAATTAGAGATAAATATTGCTGAAACAATTGATTTCATGATTGATTACTTGAATAGTTGATCAGCCAAAAAAAGTTATCAATTAAGATTTTGATCTTAAATTATCTGGAAAAGAACTTCTCTATACTACTACTGATTCCACCAAGGTGTGACACGGAACACTTCCAAAGTCCTACCTCCTTAAGACTCACTGGATGTAAAGCAAAACCATATTACACCCTGTAACACGTCACTTTGAACCTTTAACTTGATAGCTTGTAATGTTATTTTGTTTTCTTTTATTATTTGCACTATATATACGTTTTTATGCTCAGTTTACATTTTCTACTGCAATTGTTGCACAGCAATTTCCTTGGGATAAATGAAGTTCTATCTTATTTTATAATCAGTGCATTACCTACAGTACATGAGGGACAGCATGCCCCACAACTTGGAGAAACAGACACCAGTAACAGCACCAGAGCAAAGTAATGCACTGCTGTGGACGAGGGCAGCAGCTAGCCCTTTAGACGTCTAAAAAAAACAATTCCCTGAGTTATAGTGTACGCTGTATTTTGACCGCTTTACCTTGATGCCAGACCGGATCTAAGAAAATATATCCTTATGTGCTCTCTTCAGACTCCTTTAACAAAAACTGTTTTTTTTTTTGTAGAGCACAGAACTTGCTGGTCAATCGCTGCCTTGATCAGTTAGTTTGTGTTATTGTGTCAATTTGGTGAACTGATCAAGGCAGCGATAGACCAGCAAGTTTTGTGTTCTGTGTGGTAAAATTCCCATTTTTTTTCAAATGAGTCTAGAGGCTGTCGGAAAGGGCTGTTTGACAGTAAGCAGTGAAAATATTCTAAATATAGCGTATAACAAAACTGATATTGAGTTTTTTAGGTGCCTAAATGTACATTACTCCAATTCTGGTACTCTTGACTGTTTCTCCAAATTGGGGTGTGCTGGCTTTCATCTAATGTAGATAATTCACTAACGATGAATACGTATCTCATTTAACCCCGCCCCAAAACATCTGAGTATTCTTTTAATATCAGCTTGCTTTTCTGCTGCTTCACAGCTTAAAAATATATTTACTTTGACCACTAATCAGATTAAGAAAATTAGGAACTACATTTGGCTCCAGTAACCGGTGATGTACATTTTCCACCATTTTTTACACAAAAGCTTAATCGAATAATCACAAGCACAACTGACAGTGACAATGATTGTTAGTTGCAGTCTTATTAAAGGAGTAAATAGTGAGTATTACTATCCTTCTTGACCAAAATCCTCTGTAAACTTCTTCAGCTTCTCCAAGTCCTGCTCATTCACTGTCGGCTTGGTGTTTGTCAGTGATCTCAGCATGTCGGGCTGCACAGAAAACATCACGGAGGTCACAATAAATGCTGATCACAGCATTTGTCAATAAAACTGATGACAACGTGCATATTTTGCTTCCTGGCACACTGCAAAAAATCTAAATCTTGCCAAGAATATTTGTGTTATTTCTAGTTAAATTATGTCTTTACACTTAACTTCAGACAATATCACTTAGAACAAAATTTGCACTAAGACGGAGGGCCTTGTTTCTCAGAACTTATGTCTTGCTTAATTCAAGCAAAAAATGCTTGGTCCATTGGCAGATTGTTTTTGCTGAATTCAAGCATTTTTTTTTGCTTGAATTAAGCAAGTGCAAATTTTGTTCTAAGTGATATTGTCTGAAATTAAGTGTATGGACATAATTTGACTAGAAATAAGACAAATATTCTTGGGAAGATTTAGATTTTTTGCAGTGCAAACACTGGATGTCCTCTTACCATGGACACGACTGGCTCCAGAAGTTTCTCCCCAGGAACGTCCATCCACGTCATCTTTATGGCACCTGGATCATCTGGTGAGCACGGAGTCAGGAGGTCTTCCACCACAACGTCAGGATTGTTCCACAATGACCCGCGAACCTTTATTAGTGTGTGTGGATGGGTGGACAGAAGTGAGGACACAAAGAAAGTAGTAAGTAGTTCATTCTGAGTTCAGTCTGACAGATTGTTACCGTTGTCATACAGGTGAATTTAAGACCAGAGTGAGAAACAATTTCTTGAATGAATTATGTCTACTGAGTGTCTCCAAATTAATTGAATCTCTCTTTATCTTTTAAAAAAGAAAATTATTTTTTCGTACACTGATAGATTAAACTATTGGTACTTTAAACCCCAACAACAGCAATGGACTTAACTGCAGTGATCAAAAAAGACAGCCATGCTAGCTCTGAGGCTATACACAGGCACAGTGGTGGCTTTGAGCTGAACTCTAATGCCACTGTGCTAACATGACAATGCTCACATACTTACGGTATGTTCAGCAGGCATAATGTTTACAATGTTCATCTTTGCGTGGTAGCATGCTGACATTAGCTAATTAGCGTTACATATAACAATTGAGGGTGATGTGAAAGTCATTATTTTTGGAGGTGCTTAAACATGAAAGTCTTGGACAAAATTAAAATGTTGACCTGATGTTAGCTCTAGACAACAAGTTAAGGGATTATGATGTATAGGAGTGGAATGTTTCACCAGTACACTGTATTTTGGTCAGTGTGTTCCACTTTTTCACATCACATGGTTTACTTGTATTCAACCAAAGTCTGGCCGAACAAATGGAGATAGATTGCATCCAATGCGAAATTTAATATGAAGGTATAATCTGTTTTAATAAATAAAACCTACTAATTATACTTTACTATATAATATGAATTACCTGACACAAAATGAGCAGCACAATATGAGGGAAAGAGCAGAGGTGAAATTATATTATTAATAAAATATAATGAATGAAATAAGTTTTCAATGTTCAAATACTTTGTATGAAACAAAAACTCGTGTAATTATATTTGGTTGACATTATGCAGCAATGTGATAAGTTTACAATTACATACAATTTTGTTTTTCAGTAAAATCAATTAATTGTTGTATTCAAAATTCTAAAACATGCCTATAAATAAATAAATAAATAAATAAATAAACAAATAATGTATACATTATTTAGACCACCTGCCTTATTTGTCTCAAAAACCATCCAGCATCATGAAGCCCTTTAATTCAGACTCTTTCTTTCTCACTGAGTTCCCTACACTTCACCATTTTGAACATGGGTGAGGAACTTCAAACTGAATTCATGTTTTTATAAAATATATCTGAGAAAGAACACTGGAATTCTCTGAGAAGTCAGAAATTAATCAACATACATGCACTAAAATAAAGTAAATAACTAATTTGGCATCTCAATAAAAAAAATAATACTGTGCTTTGCTATTTTTTTGTAAAACAATAAATTTGAAAATTAAATGATGACAACACTATTTATATTTTAGCATTAAAGATATCATTTTAAAGAGCTTGCACAGAACTGTGGATTAACCATTACAGAAACATTAAAAAAATACTTTGGTAATATACTGTAATATACTGTACCATACCACCTTACACTGGGTGGCGGTTTAATAAAATGTTAAGCACTGTAGAGATATTCAATGAATCCCAATAATCTAAAAAGACAAGACAGGACAATGCCACCCTGTTCTCATAACTGTTTTGTGTATTTGCTATGAAACAGTTTTAATATTTATCTCTTGATTGTTTTACCTTTTTGAAGTGAGTGGTTGACTGAACTTTCCTGACAGGCTGCATGAGAGCATCTCTAACAATAATGCTGATGTCCGCCCCAGAGTAGCCTTGCGTCTTTTTGCCAAAACTGATGAAGTCTGCCTCGGTCAGGTTGTTGGGGGTGGAGCCCAGATGCAGTTTGAACATGACGGAGCGGGCGTGCTCCTCAGGCAGAGGAATGTAGATCCGCTTTTCAAATCTAAGAGAAATAATAATAAAAAAAAAAATCAATCAGCCATTACAAAGCATTTAACCTCTTTTATCTCTTGAAGCCTAAAGCTGAGAACAGAGATGAGGGAATTGATGCATTAATTATAGAAATGTTGTGGTGTCTTGTGGTGCTCTGACATTGCATTGTTCATTTTGTCTGACAGTTTTTGAATAAAAAAATATAGATGACAACAGATTTACGTTATCAATAAGCACTATAAGAGGCCACACTTTAGAAGTACAAACCCGTTGCACAAGCCTGTGTTAAAGTACTATTTACATCATGTGAACAAAGCTTTACATTCAATGCATGCGGGTGCCAGAGTGGACTGAACAGCTCACTGGCTTCAAGTGGGCTCAACATGCGGAAATGTTTTCAGATTCACAAAACAAGACAACCTCATGACAAAGACACAGACTAGGAATCTTCTGCAAAGTTCGCCAGGCCCCAATACAGGCAGATATTTTAATTACCCAGCCCTAATTGACAAATCTGTAAAACTGAGTTTCCATAGCACCACTTTAAATCTTGTGTTTACCAGTAGTGTGCTCATAACTCTCATTCAGTCATTCAGCTTGAAGAAAGCATAAAAAATACTAATGAAATAAAGAAATCATAGTCAACTAGGACCAAAATGATTGACTAGTCAACTAATCAACCAAGAGGGGACATCCCCACAATAGAGTGATTACAAATCATTTTGAGAGTACAAAATAGTACAGCAAACCACTGAATAGTTGTTGAGATATATCAGATCTAATCAAAGTGGTGGAGTAACTGATAAATAAATTAAGAATGGTTAATTGTGATTATATTTTAAAAGTAATGCTCTCCTTGCAGTGATCAAAGAGAAATAACTAACCTTCTCCTGATTGCAGAATCCAATGTCCATGGTATGTTTGTGGCTCCCAGGACCAGGATTCCCTCATTATCATTTCCAACACCTGAGAGGAGACGGACATGCACGTTTAAAATACATCTTACACTGCAAAAACATAGTATTGCCATTCAGATTTCAGCTCAGCCTTTCTCTTCGTCCTCACCTTGCATCTGGACGAGGAACTCGGTTTTGATTCTGCGCGCTGCCTCACTCTCATTCTCGCTCCTGGAGCCACAGAGAGAGTCAATCTCATCGATGAAAATGATCGATGGCTTGTGTTCTCGAGCTAAAGTGAACAGGTTCTTCACCAACCTGGAAAGAGAAAATAGATGTTTTTTGACAGTGTATATTATTCCTAGTTTTATCATTATTTACAGAAATCTTACTTTTCACTTTCCCCCAACCACTTGGACACAAGGTCAGAGGAGGAGATGGAGAAGAAGGTGGAGTTGTTGGCCTCTGTGGCCACTGCCTTGGCCAGGTAGGATTTCCCTGTTCCTGGGGGGCCAAACAGAAGGATTCCCCGCCAGGGAGTTCGCTTACCTACAGAAATAGAAACAGTGTTATTAAATACTGCTCATTTTAATGAGCTTTAAAGGTTCTTGATTCCATTACCTTGGAACAGATGAGGGAATTTGATAGGCAGGATCACAGCTTCTTTTAAGGCTTCTTTGGCCCCCTCAAGTCCAGCTACATCTTCCCATTTAATGTTTGGCTTTTCCATGACGATGGCACCTGTAAGAGAGATGTTTGATAAAGCATTAATTATGTCATCAACTTCTTTGCACATTTAACTGCTGCATCTATCTCTATGCTCAATTAGTGACAGTGTCATTCACCTGAGAGGAGATTTTGGAACTTCTTTTTCTCTGCATCGTCCCCATCGCCACTTTCATCCCTGAAATTAAATAACAGAATGTTCACAATGTTTTAGGCATATGAAGTAACACTGATATGAGACCGCAAATCCATCCCATTAACTAAAATACAAAGAAATTAATTTTGTCTACAGGAAGGCAAATATTTCAAAAATGGATCTCTATCACTTATTCAAGTTAAGATTTCAGTAGTTCTTTACAACTGAAAAGGACTTGTGGATGTTTTGACCACGAGTAGCGGTGTAAAGCATGTTTTTATTATTGGGTTCCGATTCTGTTCGTCTTTTGCATGACACAACACACACTGCTGCCTAAGATTTCACAATATTCCATTATTCCACTGATCTCGAGTGACACTAGAAGACGGGGAAAAATTAAACTACTAGGGAATTTAAGATGGACGTAAAAGTTACAGTCTTCAAAATGTTAAAATGGTTCTGTAAATGTTTTACGAGGTAGGAAAAGCACAGGGCTGTCGAAAAAACACATTAACGCAATTAATTAATCACGTTAACTGGCGAAATGCATTGCCAGAGACGTGCTGGCAGGTCAAGAAAAGATACTACCAGTCGTAACTAACGATCAAATGTGCTGATAAAATTAGATTAACCATCTTTTTGGAATCTGTTCATGCTTCTCCTGTAATTCGGCAAACCAGAGCATCGTTAAAGTATTAATCCCATAACGTGTGATGGATGAAAAGGAAACATGAAAGAGACATTCTTTTCATAAACACAGAGCTTATTAGAGCTAATGTGGTGTCACTCTGATTTTAGCAGCTTACATTTTGCTATGTATGGGGTGTCAAAATTAGCACATCTCTGACAATACATTTCAGGCAGTTGAGCAAATTACTATGGTAACGTGGATTAATTATGGATCAATAGTGACTGTGCTCTCTAGTCAAACAAAAAAAGATTACCTTCTTGCTAATGTTTTTCATTCATGAGCCCTCTTATTTCAGAGTGCCCTTAACACTTTGTCTCTATTTTTCCTATAGTATAATGGGTATAACGTAGAAAATAACCCCCATAAGCTTGAATTTAAACAAGTACAGAAGATGTAAGTCACACAGCAACAGACACTGGGATACTGACTCACCCTTTGTCATCAGACTCTTTGACAGGTTTGGCTGAGGGAGCTTTCTCCTTCTTCTTCAGATATTCTTTCAGCTGCTCGGCTCTGTCCAGGTAGTCTGCACACTTTGCTCTGATGCTCTGCGTCGCTCGATCACCCTGGATCTCATCTGCAAAACAGGAAGTAGCAGTGTTGAGTAGAAGCTGATGGTTGAATACACAACAAAATCGCCCAAATACTGTAAGAAATCAAACAGTGATGAGACTCCTCACATTTGATGACATGAAGGAAGTATTGCACTGCATGCTCGTAAAGTCTAAGGGCCTCAACGTAGTTTTGGGCTTTGTCCTCCGCTGCAGCTTTGCTGGCGAGGTC
This sequence comes from Synanceia verrucosa, assembly GCA_029721515.1. Taxonomy (NCBI): domain Eukaryota; kingdom Metazoa; phylum Chordata; class Actinopteri; order Perciformes; family Synanceiidae; genus Synanceia; species Synanceia verrucosa. Next base: position 8,385,504 of record CM056558.1, read on the forward strand.
AATCGCTTTCTGAGAGAAGACAACATGAAAAATAATAATTTAAGAAACCATCTTTAATATGGCACCCTTTAAAAGGTGGATATGTAATATAATTATTAATAGTCAATAATTTATTTGCACACACTTTGTAGTTAGAAGCTAATAAATACAACCAAATTTGCCAGGTGGCAAAAATCCTTTTGGCGGGAGCTTGTGCTTTCTATTTGGTAATAATGCTGTAACAAGTATTGGAAATCCATTGGTTTGTAAATGACTTACTGACTAACTAACAGTGAGTCTGGCAATGAATTAAGCCGTCAATTAACCCTGGCTCGGAGTCACTTATCTTTATACTTAAATGTATGTACTTTTACATGTTATGTTAGCCATTTACATTAAACTGATTAAAGGATGACAGGTCAACAGTGGTAGTGGTAATTTATTAGAGTCCTTATGAACAATTTCCACAAAAAAAACAAAACAAAATACAATAAGGCCCATAACCTCAATATTATAACTGGTAAGGGCAGAACTAAGTTATATATTTTTACACATTTATGCGTAGCTTAATCCATAATCATAATGTATTAGTTGATTGGGACTGACCCCACATCGGCCATTTTGATTTTGGTCAACTAAGATATATATTTAGCTGCTATTTTATGCTACTTCCCAACACATTGTGAGCACATTTCTGGTAAACCCAAAATTTAAATGGTGCTATGTGTGATTCTTTGTGGGGAAACCCACAGAACAACTGGTTAGTAAATAAAGACTAGGAATTTATTTTGTTGAGGATAGCCCTACCCTACCTAGTATTTTGTGTTATTTATCTAAATCTGCAAATAAACTACTAACGTTGTCAAATAAATGACTGAGACGTAGTAGAGACATAAAACTCAACAAAAGTACCTTCAAATTCTATGTACTTCAAACGTACTTAGTTAGCTTACATTCCATCACTGCCCTAATGGTTATTCAATCGAAAGGGTTTGAAGTCTGTAAAGCTACTGTACTGACATGCCCGAACCTCCATACAGTAACTGTTGGATAATATATACAGTACTCTATATATTTAGTGAGGGTCTGGTTAAAGTTATCTTTATCTTTAAACTGTATATTGACATAATTTGTTTCTCAAAAACCAGATTAAACAAGTCTTGGTGTCAGTCTTGTGTAAGCAGGTAGCCTTACCAAAGTTTGTCACTCACCTGTAAGTTACCACCAGCCATTTAGCGTTTGAAATGTCGGTTAAACTTTGACCTGTCGCTTTACATAAAACTATATATACGCTAATTATTGTTATTATTCTCCTGTCACGTTCTAGTTATGTTTCATTATATAACAACTTCAGTCGCAAAACATCCCACGAGCTTGTCTTCCTTGCTCTTCCGCATCACCAATTAATCCAGTTGAGTGTCACTTCCGCGGTGGTCACGTGACAATGTTGTCGTCATCTTCAGCAGCTTCTGTCAGATCAGTCCGGTCAGTCATGCACCGCAGTCATATACTTCATGTACATTAAAATTGACCAAATATGCGAAAGTAAATAGGGTTCATTTTTTATTTTGCACGAAAAAATGGAAATTTGAATGAATTCAATCACACGGAAAGTGAGTTTCAGCTGTGGGACAGGTGTACATCTAAAAAAATACTGACCTCTAGTGAATTCTAGCCATTGTAACTACATTTTCTTGCTACAATCAATAAAAACGCACACTTCCATGTATGGATTGAATAACAAATTTGTACTTTATTACATTAAAAAGGCAAATTAAAAGTGCAAAATATCTAGAAATATTACAACACCTGGGTTAAAGAAAAATAAATGCTTTATACTATAGAACAAGAGAGTAATAGATGACACACATGACAGACAAATGCATTTTGGATGCACATTGTGTTGCTCCAGATTTAGTCCAGGTTTATTCAACATATGATGGCTTCATTTCAGTTGCAATCAAAAGCAAGCACCATGTACAGTATATGTTGTAGTTGAGTAGATTTGACACTGTATTGTTGTTTTACCCCATCCCTCTTCAGTACATATTAGTCAGTGTGGTACAGGCAAACATGAAGGCAGGAGTCTGGGTGGTCATCAACTGTCTCCATTTAACATTTTTGGATACAACACCTTCAGGATTCGATCACTCTTTGTAAGATCTGCAGGGAGTTCATTATTCTGCGAAAAACACACAAATTTTACAAGTTTACAAGCTCAATTTATCTGCTCATGTTCTGTCCATCTCATGTTTCCAATCTAAGTGACTTACCTTGTTGGGGAGTGTGGGGTCCGCGTTGGCCCCAAGCAACAGCTGAACAGTTCGAAGGTTTCCACCCACAACAGCAGCATGAAGGGCAGTAGAGCCATTCTGGAGATTCATAATGTCAGTGGAAAGGTGTTGTATTCCCCAGTCATTAATAAATATAAGCATGCTCTTAATCCAGTGCTACAGGGTTAATGTCAAAGAAAGGTTCAACATTTTGGGAAATATGTTTAGTAGGTCTACGGTAGTCTGTGTTACCATGTAAGACATCGTTTTATCATTATTATTATTAAAATTAAAAATTTGAGCATTGTCATACCTTTGTATTTGCGTCTCTGTACTATCCCATTGATGCTAAATAAAAACATTGTTTAAAATGTCTGGTGTAATTGTCAGTGTCTGGAAAAATGTCCTCATTGTGTTATCCCTAATGATTAGTTAGATGAGCTATCTGACACCTCTCTCTTGTTAGTTTGTCTTAGCATACTGTAAATGGCAGATTATTTATTGGCTGGGTGCAGGAACTTCCTGGATTATTGTGTATTCTAAGATAACGGTCTCCTGGCACACATTTACCATGCAGACATTAGAGTGTGGTATCAATCTTCCCATTTAACTCTTTGAAGAGATCTACCTTAAGAAGGCCAAGAGAAGGAGAAAACTTGAGAAGTTCCTCGACGACACTGCTGTGGCCCTTGAAAGCTGCTTTGAATAATGCTGTTGATCCATCCTTGAAGGACAACAGGAAAAATGAAACTATGTTACAAAATAAGCTCCACTCATGGTCCTCTTACATACCTGCTTGGAGATTTTTCACCTATATAACAAGATCCTCATCAGCAGATAAAATGAGACAAGACAACATTCAATAAGGGGAGCTTCTTATGTACTTTACTGATTATAAAAGAGCTACATACTTGTCTGTCAGCATCCCGATCTGCACCGCGTAATAGTAAGACCCTCACTGCCTCATTGTGGCCCATCTGAGCTGCCATCCACAGGGCAGCAGTGCCATCCTGAAGAACACATGGATGGGAGGGAAGAGGTGAAATGAAAGAAGGATATAAGAGTCATGAGATAACTTGGAGTGGATGGACCTTACCTCCCTAGCTTGGTTAACCTTGGCACCAGATGACAACAACTGACGAATCACAGTCACATGACCTTCCTGGGCAGCAAGAAAGAGAGGAGTTGCACCGTCCTGAAACAAACAACACTCTTCACGTCAGAAAAACTTCCAACTGAGCAAAAAGCGTATTCTTAATTCATTGCTATCACTACTATTTTATAAATACAGTATATGTATGTGCAGTCAGGTTGTTTTTCACTGAAGGACAGAGACTAATCCTGTCAAATGTCAGTTACATCTGACTCAGCATTCTGTAGAAACCTGAGAGACTGGATTCCAGCTGCTGGGGACATTGTGTGCAAACTAACCATCATGATCAGACAGAGAAGACAGGTCTACAAAAGAGGCTGAAGATATATGGCTCACATTCAGCTGGTCGTGAACACTGGCTCCATTCTTCAGAAGGGTGTCCACCACCTTGGAGTGTCCGTACTGAGAGGCAACAGTGAGAGCCGTGCCACCGTCCTGCCACAAAAACACAACAGCTAACAGTGAGAATAACAGTTAATAGTCCACACTGTGTGTTGCATGCAGAGATGACATCTGTAAAACATCCAGAGGTGTTCTTATCACCTCACCCGACACTCATATCATATCTGAGATGATGGCATCCATGGATGGTTTGCTTAGTGGGGCTGGTGTCAGGGGCCCGGCCTTCACTTACAAAATGTTACTCGAAGAAATACGTACCAAAGTAAAGTCATTACTACAAATATATCCTCAACAACTACAAATGCACAATGATACACACATTTGTGCTCATGCTGCTGTATACCTTTGTCTGGAAATCAGTGGAGGCACCGAACTCAAAGAGGAGCTTCACAATGTCATCATGTCCCTGCTGGGAGGCGAAGAACAGGGCAGTAGAACCAGTCTGTGGAAGATGATTGAAAGTGATACTTGAAAATAAACTTCTATATTTGTATGTATTTGGCTAGAATATTCAATTAAAGCCTTTGCCCAGGAGTCTTCAGAAGCATTTTGTAAGTTGTTTCAGGTAGATTTTGCATTCATTGTGCTGCCCATGTTCACCATTTTGCTCTGACGTTAAAAAGAACTGATTATTTTTCTCACACCACATACATGCCTGTCCCTTTAAGACTCCCTCCTGAAAAAGCCCAGTCTGCCCTGATTGGTCAGCGCATCTGCGCTGTTGCATTTTTTCACAGTGTCACTGCAGGTAAAGGCTCACTGGGTGTGTCAACTACAGTCACGCCAGTGGCATCTCTGCTATTGAGTAGTTGTGACATCACAACAAACAGTTTCTGAAACGAGCCGTTTGAGCCTTTTGATTTCATAGAACTTATAGCACCTAGATCTGCTTAAAAATAAATGGAACTATAACTTTCTACAATAAGGGACCTCTGAAGGCATAGTCTGACATTTTGGGGAATACTTCAAAGAGTTAGATAAGAGGATTGACACCACACATCTCCGTGTGCTAAATTTACAGCTACATCCAGAAAACATTTGTCTTAGGCCCAATTTCAAACCGCCCCCTACGCACTCACCCTACACACTAGCCCTCCGTTTGCACAAACTCATGGAGGCTCCTCCATATTTAGGGCTGTCTGAAACTATTTAGGGCGTAGGGTGAGTGGACCGTTGAGCCCTTAAATAGCAAGTCTGCATCAATGCACACCTATGATGGCTTTAACAGGAAGTGAAAAGGCAAAAAATGGAAGAGGAAACATACAATTTTAAGTTCTGCTTGTGTCTAGTACGTCGCTCACACCTTTGTCACACTGACAGAAAATAAAAAAAGGAGTGGTTTGGAAAGATTAAAAAAAAGACAAAAATAGCAAATCTTACTCTATGCTGACGTTTGGTTTGATTGTGCAGCCCTGGAACCTCAAAATTTGAGAACAACTGGCAGCAAAATTCATCTGGCTGCATTTATTCGATTGGACATGTCACATGGTATGAGGTTGAAAGACTTGTGGAATATGGTTTGTTTGATCTGCACACAAACTGCATTAAGTCTAAAAACAACTCCTTAGCCATGAGCCTCTGCTGTTTAACTGCAATCAGTGACATAGACTCTAGATTTACAGGGACTTCCAGTTGGTAGTCCAGAAAAGTGGTTTCTAGTGGTGGGCTTGACAGTTATTTTGCTACCTTACCTCTCTCTGGTAGTTGATGTCAGCTCCTTGCATGATAAGTTCTTTGGCACATTCATAATGGCCGCTATACGAAGCCACCATCAGTGCTGTTGTTCCATACTGAAAAGAAATATGGCAAAAATAAATTAGCAGATGAGCATTTCCCATGGTTATTTTATGAGCCAGGTACTTAGGTGAGATATGAGACGAGTAGCTCAAAAGTTGCTTTGCAAAAATAAATTTGCAACCATTGCTACTTTACTGCAGATGATGAGCTGAAAAGTACTTCAAATGTGGTGATGAAACTGCTAAATTCTACAGATTTACCAGTTCCCCATGTGAAACTTATGTTGATGATGCTTATGACTTTATTATGACAAAAGAAAACCATAAAATTGGTGGTATACACACATGCAACAACAGAGGTAAGGCTTGAAGCTCTCTGTCTCCCTACCACAGGTGGGTTATGGTTTAAGTGTGCAGCTGAGCAGCCAGGAGGACATGCAGTGTCCATACACTGTCTCTGCAGTCTGCATCCACGCGTCCACTGTTGAGCAGCAGCTGAAGTAGAGCCAAGTTCCCCTTCCTCGCTGCCCAAAACACAGCATTAGCCAGGGGTGTTTCCTTCTGCAGGGTAAATACACACAACAAGCACTGACCTTAAACCACCATTATGGTATTATCACTGACAGTGCACAGACATAAAGAATAAGCAGTACAGCACCTTTAGGAATAAAGGTTCAAACAGAGATATTTCTTTCATAATATACATGATTTAAGGGATTTGAATTAAGTATTCTGCACACTAATTTAAGTGGGACCAGACAAGCCATCCAACCCTACATACAGCTTATTTAATTCCAGTTCATACCGGTTTACAGTTAAATGCACCACAAGGTTAAATTCATCATCTGTAGACTACACTTTAAGAGGAAGCAGGTGTGATGGTTTCTCGTTAGGCCTTGTAGGATGCGTGCATGGAAAAAGACTGGGTTACCTTAAAAGACATCCTGCAGACCTCATTCGTGACTCATATTTCTTCTTGCGCGCTCACTCATTTGAGAAGCTGAGGAGCGACACTCGCCTGTTTTGCCGCACTGATTTAGGGTGTTGGCGGATCCAGTTCGCGGACATAAAAACAGTCAGCTGAGCTCAGCCTCTGCAGTCAGTCGGTGCTACACGGCGGCGCGCAGAAGGCCGCTGGGTGGCGCTGCTGAGCGCGTACACGCAGAGTCATGTATACGGCGCTGCGCACACGGTCATGATTTAAGGTGTGTCAGGTTGAGTATATACATACATATATATATATATATATATATATATATATATATATATATATATATGTAAAATAACATATATATATATATATATATATATATATATATATATATATATATTATAAGTGTTATTTTACTCGATTATAATATTGATTCATTTATCACTGATGTTGCAACAGGTAAAGGTAGAGAGAGCTCTTTTTAATCACTTTATACACTGCTACATACCATGATAAAAATTTAGAAATAACAAGTGTTATTATTATATTTTTTTCTATATTCTGTTGTAATGATCTTAATCTGCAAAGTAGTCAGTAAATACTGCTGTAAAAATAAGTGAAAAGTAAAATAACATAAATGCTCATGGAAAGTATAAGTGGGTTATCTCAAAATTGTACTGAAGTAAATGTACTGGCTAAAAATTCCACCACTGCATTGCATTACGCTCAAACTTAAAAATACTACACATTGTTTAAGATAAAACCAGTGGTCCCTAACTTGTTTTGGATGTATCCCCTTACAGCATCTCTCTCATTTCACTCTTTTAATTTTTATTGAGTTGGTGACAGTTCCATCAAAGAGTGATATAAGTGTCACATATGGTTGGAGCATAATGCATCAGTATTAACCCAGTTACTATGTACTTTTAGTATTTGATACTTTGAGAAGATTTATCCGATTATACCTCTGGAAGTAAGTAGTCTTTTAATTAAGTACTTTTTTATATTAACACACCAGTACTTTTACTTAAGTAAATGATTTGTGTACTTCCTCCGCTAGCTGTTTTTTGGAAAGTTATATGTCAGGTGTTGTGCTCAAATCTAAACCGGTAATTGAAGGATTTACAATATTGCAGCTTTAGCTCTCTCTAAATGATAATAGAGGTATTATCGAGGAGGAGGAGCAGGGAAAGCATCTTATTTTTGTTGACTAATGTCCTTCTCAGTTGCTGGCATAAGTGTTTATTAAGGGATTCATAAAAGTAGGGTGGAAACATGTACTTATTGCAAAGCAATATAAGGAAGGTTGACAGTGAACCTGTTGCTGTGTCATCTCTCTCAAACCATGGGAACAAAACACAGTCACATCCATGAAGGTAAGATGGCCAGTGCTTTTTATTCCATGCAAATTTTGTTTTAAAATATAAATTGCTTTTTTTTTGGTAAATGTCACCAAGCATGACATTTTGAAGCATGACTATCGTGGCATGTTTTTGATATTTTTTAGTCAAATGTTGACTTTTATGTCTTTTAAAGCTTGTGTCAAGATCAGTTTGATATCACATTGTCCTTATTTATGTTATATATCAGACATATTCTTTTATATATATTTGTATATCTATCATATGTCTTTTTAAAATCAAACTGCATTTTCTAGTCATATGAGGCAGCTGTTGTCTTATTTCTTTACACTTTGACGAGGACAGATTTTACTATTTACCCACTAAGTGTTCATGTTTTGCTGTTTTAAAATGGTTATATTAACAATATAGCCGTGATACAATTCACACACTGTGATAGTAACAATTTGTTGAGGTACAAACAGAAGATGTTCTTGTAGTCCAGCAGATCAGCTTCCTGCTGCGAGTTGTTCTGCTCTCTGTCCTGTTGTGCGGCCCACAGCAGGTGAGCTCAGACTCGGACGAGGTGGTCCTGACCGAGTGGGAGATCTGGAAGAGCAGCCATGGCATTATCTATGAAGAGATGGTGAGAATGGCATCTAAAATATAAGCATCATCCGTAAGTGCACACAAGTGCTGATTCACTTGAGTTTTCCTGTGTTAACTTGCAGGACGACATGCAAAGGAGGGCCATCTGGGAGGAGAACAAACTGATGATTGACGATAATAATCAAGGGTTTTTCATGGGGATGAGGCCGTTCACTATGGCCATGAATAAATATGGAGACCTGGTAAGGAGTTGTGTCTACATGGAATTTCTACATGGAAATTCTTAAAGCCATATTTTTAAGACAAGCTGATCACATGTCTGAATTACTGATGGAAAATTGATCTAAATATGTGATTGTGCTTTGATATTTTTTTTTTTTGTATTTCCAATTAAAAATTCAAATTGATATATTATAATTCAATTCCAAAAAGTTGCTTGCTTGTTGTTAAATGAGAGATGTGACATTCTGTATGGTAAAAATATATATAACATTTTTATTCTCTTTCTTTTGTACAGATTAAACAAACAACATAGAACATTTGACTTTGCTACGTTTGGACAGAGTTGTGCAAATCATTTCCCCATATTTTTCATGTTTGTGCTCAGCTAAGCTAATATTTTCATGGTTCTGGGTAAATATTTACAGTATAGGCAATTGAGTGACATTAGTCTTTTCATCGAACTCTCAGCACAAAAGTACGGGCTAAAATTATTTGGCCATTATTTGGCCAAATAACCAATGTAAGCTGTTTTGATTATCTCATATGTTAACTCAGTGTATCCTCATTCACTACAATTATGATTACAATACACAGGAATTAACTATGTGGGATATATATAAATTACATTGCATTACTTTTGTAATGGTATAGCTACATTTATGAGCAATATACAAGAACAGCTTGGCCAACTCAATAATATGACTTATTGGGTAAGAATCTTCTTCATGTTCTCCATATTTAGACAAGACAAGAGTACCGGGTTTTGCAAGGTGCCATGATAGACTCAGAATTCGTGAAGAGAGGGAAGACAATCTCGGCCCGAAGGCTGCGCAACAATGCTAAGAAGTTTGATGCATATTTTGTCGACTACAGGAAAATGGGTTTTGTCACAGAAGTGAAAGACCAGGTAAGACAATTCTGAATTCATTTTCAGTATGCAGACTGAATCATGGACATACAACAACTTTATTTAGTTTTAAATATTCTTCACAGGGTTACTGTGGCTCGTGCTGGGCCTTCAGCACTACAGGAGCTATCGAGGGACAAATATACAAGAAGACAGGTCAGCTTGTATCTTTGAGTGAACAAAACCTGTTGGACTGCTCCAGACCTTATGGTACCTATGGCTGTAATGGAGCCTGGATGGCCAGTGCCTACGACTATGTGGTCAATAATGGGCTGCAGTCGACAACTGCCTACCCATACACCTCAGTGGTGAGGCTCAAATTGATGGCTACCCCTTGCACCAGTACAGTTAAAACCAGTTCATTGTTATTAAAGTTTAGCTGTGTATTTCTCCCAACAGGACACCCAGCCTTGTTACTATGACAGCAGACTTGCAGTTGCCCATATCAAAGACTATAGATTCATACCCAAAGGAGATGAGCAAGCTCTGGCTGATGCCGTAGCAACCATCGGTCCGATCACAGTAGCTGTTGATGCAGATCATTCAAGCTTCCTGTTCTATAGCTCAGGTTAGTTATAAAATATTCCTTCTATATTTTAAAGCTGCTGTAATCAATATTTTCATACTAACAATGTAATCATATAGTGACAAAGCCAGAAAAAGCTTTATAGAATCTTTCAGTTTGGTCCACATCTATTCTGATTTGGATTCTGATAAACCCACTGTTCACAACCTGTCCAACACCAAACAACAAATAAGTTGAGTTAGCAACTAACTGATGAACATAGTGGGGCATTTAACAGCTAAAGAGACAGGAGTTGGTGGAAACCAAATCATGACTTAGATAGAAAATAGAGAGAAGATTAATGTTGCTCCATTTCTGTTAGATGTGTAAATAAGCAACAAAAAGTGCTCATGTTAATGTTGCTTGTTTCTGCTGCCCCCAGTGGCTGATCAACAAATGAATGCAGGTTGAACTTTCTTTAACAGGAATATACGATGAGCCCAACTGCAATCCAAACAATCTGAGCCATGCAGTGCTGTTGGTTGGCTATGGCTCTGAAGGAGGCCAAGACTACTGGATCATCAAAAACAGGTAAGAAAACCCTCATTCTTTCCAAACCCTGTACTTTCCATTTTATATGGCATGTGCAAGTGTTTTGCTTTAATGTTAATCACTGTTGTTTTCTTTCTAGTTGGGGAAGCAGTTGGGGTGAAGGCGGCTACATGCGAATGATCCGAGATGGCAGAAACACATGTGGCATCGCGAGCTATGCCTTATATCCTATTCTGTGAATCCGCTGACATACTGCAGTTATATGTTAGCGATGGATGCTTCAACTGGACTGTTACAAAAAAAAAAACAGTCATCTCTATGTCATCTCTAAAACACCATATCCATACTTTCTGAACCTCCTGCTGTACACTGCACATCATGTTTTCTGCTCATACGGAGAACATTTTATAGTGAACACTTTGCTTCTGTCAGGGTCGTAGTTGACACACCAGTCTATCTGGAAAAGGAAACATTTAGTCTAAAATTTTGATGCCCTGATACAAAACACTGCAGTTTAAATAACTGAAGTGAGTATATTTGGACAGAAGTAAAAACACATTCTTCCAATTTTTCTTACTGCAAGCTTTAATTGTATCTATTTTAGCAAACTTGCTGTATAATATCCATTACTGTGTCAGCTAAAAAGCTAAAATCCCATACTACCATGCTACTTGGTAAAATAAAACAGTATGTGACAATGTCCAAAAAAGTATGAAAAGTAATATTACAGGAACGGCATACTATTTTTTTTTTATGAAATATTACAGAATGTAAACAGTGTATACTACAAGGGCATAAATATTCCACAGTGTGGCACTGACAACAACGTTCATACCATACACTGAAAGACAGAGCTGTAATGTCATTAACACTTAAATTTAGCAGTATGTACAGACATAATATATTTTTTAAAACGAGTTAAGAAAATTTCCTAAAAATCCCTGGTTCCTTGGGTTCCCAGGAATGTAAAATACTGGTCAATGAGTCCCAAAGATGTATAGTTTTTTTTTTCACACAAAAATATGTTGAACAATACACAGTTCACATATTTGGTTTGTGGCACATACAATTTGGGTGCAGCTATTGCTTAGCATTTTATCAATGCCATAATAAATTTAGCTTGAAGCCACAGTAGCCATGGTCCCACAAGTTTGTCAGGTGTGCTTAAAAAATAGTAATAATGAATGAATCAAGAGATTTTGTAGACTACACAAAGGATAAATGATATCCACAAATACCTTTTGAACATACTGTTCACTCTTTTGCATACTAAAAGAGTCACTGAGCAATGTTAGCCGCAGTTTATTTTACCTCTTGTTATAGCTCCAAGATTCCAAATATTTTTTTGCGTGCCAGTTATCATACTTGATAGAAAATTCTGTATTCAAGGGGAGAGATGAAGGGTAGTGACCTCACTAAAATGGTGCTTTGTATTTTCAATGCAAATAAATGGTTTTGTTTTTTTTTTTCTGCACGTTTTACAATTAGAACTTCTACAGCTACTGACTGATAATAAAGTAATTCTGAGTGTATTTGTCACTTGTGTGTATGTTGCATTGTTCAACCAAACAGTTCACAAACAAGGTTCATTGTTCCTACAGATCTTAATGTCTGTTCAACCACACCTCACTGAACCTTGAGCCTGATATTATTTTTTCTTACCGTCAAGATTTTCTTCACACATAAAAAGATCCAAGGTTCACCTGTTGTAGGGTTTACCTAGGAGGAGGAGCTCTCTGAGAGAGAAACTGCTGGACTCAAATGGCTTACTGAATAGCTTACAATGCAGTGGAATCTATATTTGTTTTGGAGTGTAGTGTGGTTGTTTTTGCTTTGCTTCACTCCAGTTTGTAACTCTACTGAGAAAACGCGTAGACACGACGGACAGATTCATCAAAAGACACATAGCGTTAAAAGGTTCTGTGATCCATCTTTCAGCAATCAGACAGCAGGCGCCATCACTCAGGTAATGCCGTTCTTTGGTGGGTTTCTGTTTTGTTGTCAGTAAGGGGGTCAGGTCACTGAAAACGGTGCCAAGGAATCGTTTAATGTCACACCTGAAAGTATTCTGACCCCTTTCAAAAGGTGGACGTTTGTTGGTGATGTCACAGGAATTAAAACAAATATTATATTACATCCCAAACTTAACTCTAGATACCAAAACCTTCAGCAGTCCATAATGTCCTTAAACATGTTCGTTTCAAACACACAGTCTTAGGTCAGTATATAACAAATGGTGGAATGGACCACTATACTTAAGTACATATTGGACATACATGGACTTTATTTGAGTATTTCCTTTTTATGCTACTTTCTGCTTATTCTCCACAACATCTCAGAGGGAACTATTGTACTTTTTACTCAACTACCTTTTGTCTAACAGCTTTAAATTTTTCAGATTTTTAAAAAAAATTCCTGTCAATTGAAGACCGTGTATCTCCAGATGTGCTGAAAATAATTTTTTTTTTCTGATAAACTGATAGATGAAGTGTTCCTTCTATAAAGTCTCAATCAGCCAATAAACAAGATACTTACTGTACAATCAATACTTGTACTTTTGCTACTTAAAGTACATTTTAATGATAACACTTACATACATTTACTTAAAGGGACAGTATGTAGAACTTGGCGTACTGTAGAAATGTAGCGCATGTGAAGGGGACCTGCTCCCTAGGAATGACTCATTCTAATGATTCTTCTTTTAGGTGATTGATTATACACTATTTTTCATACAAAAACATAGTTATGAATACCATATTCAATTTAAATTACCCCTTGAAATGTTACACACTGTTCCTTTAAAGTAAGGTTTTGAATGCAAGACAATGACTTATACAGAAGTATTTTCACAGTGTTATATTAGTGGTTTTACTTCAGGGAAGCATCCAAATACTTTCTCCACCACGTTTTGCCATATCACTATTTCTGTTTCCATGTCACACACTGATTTATGTCTCAGACCTGTGAAAACATGGAAGCAATTTTCTTAGTGACAAATATATCAAATACTTAGATTAAATTCACGTTATTGCAGTTAATCACATTGCAGAGTGCTTACTTAGTGATAATAGGCTGCTCCTGAGCAGGTAATTGGGACTGGAGTGTTTGCCTGTGTTATAACTGTCCCACAGTCGACTGTTCAGCTCTGCGTGTGTCTGAACAGAAGTGTAGCTCTGGCTTCTTCAGAGAGTGGACCGGGCCAAACAGAGGGCAGTGTGTTCCATGTAGCTGCAACGGACTCTCCAAAGAGTGTGATGAGCGAACAGGGAATTGTGTGGTTTGTGTTCTCTCACACATGCAAACATACAAACACACAGTGGCATGATTTACGGCACACTTACAGGTTGTGGCATGAGTGAATAACACCAAATGCCAAAAATAATGTTATTGTGTTTAACGCTCTCAATGACCCCCAGAAATGTCTATTTGACACAACCGGGAACCACTGTGAACGTTGTAAAGAGGGTTACTATGGAAACGCAGCCAATAAGACCTGCCGTGCCTGTCCATGCCCCTCTACATGGAACAAGTCAGTCTTTATGAAACTCATATCTAAGTACATTATAATGCTTTGCTGCAAGTAAAACTACACACAGTATGTTGTACTATGTCTGTGAAAACACTGAATAGCTCAAATGAAAGAAGAGACTCACTATTTCATCATGAAAAAAAACATTTGCTTTTACCTTGTTCCATTCTTGTTTTAGCTGAGGTAGAGTAGAAGCCCCAAAATTGCTCATGGGCTGTGGGAGATATGTTAATGGCACTCAAAGAGTTAATATTCTGAGTGCTTATTACTAATATATATATGATATAAAAGTAAATAAAAAATACTGTCCTTTAACATGTTAACTCTGCTTCTTATGTTTCTTTGCAGTGTTGCGCTGGCCTGTCTGGACATCGGCTCGGGAAAGGTTGATTGCTTGTGTGAACATGGTTACAGTGGAACCAGATGTGACAGGTGTTGTTACACATAACCAAACATGAGTATCATTTACGTGTCAAGTGCAGCAAAATGTTGCATCCCTTAAAAATAAAATTTTTCCCATTGTAGGAGTAATAAAGGGATTCTTTCTCATCCACTGCTCAAAGCATATGTGTACTATAGTAATGACACTAGTATATAGGGCTGAACACAAAAATATGACAGCGCAAAAAGGACATTCCCCTCTTGTTTTTCTGTCTTTCAGATGTAAATTTGGTTACTATGGCAATCCAATGGTGCATGGAGGCAGGTGCAAGCGCTGCAAGTGCAAGGGCAGCATTTGTGATTCTCTGACTGGAGGTAAATATACATTTCAACAGATTTAATAGATAAGGATTTCAGTTAAACAGAAAGTCATAAACAACACTTTTCCTAATATAATCTGCCCTGCACTGCAGCATCCCCTGATTTATGGTCTACTTGATTGTTGACCAATCTTCTTTTAGCAACCAGGAGTCGCTCCCTAGTGGCTATTAGAAAGAATGAAAGTTCAAGGCAGTTCAGCTTCAGACCCAGAGGTTGCCCAGGCTCTCTGATATAAAAGGACAGGTCTCAAATGACAAGCTTTGATGTGATGGGATCCACTTTAACATCCTTTCTTTTTAACAGAGTGCTTCCCATCTGGTAACAGCAGCTGTGGTGCTCACTGCCATGGTGAGTTTGTGTTGAAGATTCATTGTATGATCATGTTTTGACATGAACAGTTATATTAAAAACTGACTGTATTATTATTTTTTATATTGTATTATTTTAGTTTGTTTGTCCTAATACTGCATGTTTGTATTATCTGCACTGTGTGTATCTTTTAAAACAAGATTAACTCCTCTTACTTTTCCTACTATGTATTGTAACTGTTGTAAAAGAATTTCCCCCAGGATGATCAAAGTTGTATTTTATCTTATCTCATCTTATCTTATCTTATCTTATCTTTCCTCAGAATGTGACAGCTGTACCATAGTTTTACTGGACAACGCAGAAGGGATGGACAACGTTCTGGCTCGGCTGAAGCGGCAGCTGGAGAACAAAACCGGTCCCGGTTCTCTCTCAATGTATAACCTGGGGACTCACATCGCTAAAACAAAGGTACAATTGATGGTTGATGAAATGTCTGTGAGTGTAATTATGAACTGCACAAGAAAAATATCCTTATTTCTGTATTTCTCTTATTTCTTCTTTTTTTTTTGTTTTTGCAGATTGTGCTTCAGAGGTACAGAACTGCTGTGAAATACCTGGGATCAAATGCTGAACAGCTGGAAGCAGATAAGGATTTGTTTGAAGATGACTTAATTCAACTAACTGACAGGGTACCTGGACTGAATTTCTCAGTTAATCTTAAAGTAAACTGAAAATTGATTAGTTTAGGAGGAAATTGCAAACATATCCGAAAATACATGTGAAGCATTGACACATTTTTTACAGCTGTTTTTAATCAACTTTCCAGGTACTTAAAACTGCATCAGATCTGGAGATAGTCTTGCAGAATGTGAATGGACCAAAGTTAAAGTCTGAAGATCTTTTCTCTGAAGCTGAGGCTCTCCACACAGCTATGCAAGGTACATCAGTTGGCATTAACATGTGTTCACATTATATTGACATAACACCACTATTAAGCAGACTGACAGATGTCAGGGTGGGCAAGGATTTTGTAAAGGAAACTACTGTACATAATCATGTAATTTGATCCATACAGACTTATCATAAACAGCAATGTTACTGTTATTGCGTTCTGCCAGATTTTCTAAAGCAGCAAACTGAGGCGAAACCAAGGGAATCAGTTGCTCTCACTGAAAACAACAAAGCTGGGATGAGGGAGGAGGCTCAGCGCATCATGCAGGAAATGAGAGAAAGATGCTGCACTGCTCAGAAAGACGGAGCTGGCAGAGAGCAGGAGGACACTCATAAATGTGAGAAAATAATTGATGAAGATAATATTCTGTTTATGGATAAAATAAGGCACCTGATGTCACAATAATATAAAGTATAATGCGCTTCATAGAGGGCAGACCACTATCAACAATTTATAACTTTTAAACCTGCAACCATAAGAAACATTTCTGTTTTAGATTTGATTAACAACAGCAACAAGAATAAATAGACCTTTAACATTCTTGCTGGCATTTATATGCAGGAAAATAACAAAATAACAAAGTCAGATCTCTATCGGTATTTGTAACTTTCTTCTGCGAGTTAGTAAGAGGAACTACAACCAGACTACAGACTGGATGCAGAAGGAAACAACTTGTGAAATAGGCAGGATGTGAAGTTGGGTTACGAGTTGTGGACTCAAGTCAGACATGAGTCACAAATTAGATGATTTCTAATCAAAAAGACTGGAAACCTGTCTGGAACTTTTAACACCAGTGATTTGTGACTGATCCAGACATGTTAAAGGGAGGTGAAAGACACCTCAATGACCTTAGGGCCGACCTTCGAGAAGAGTGGAATACCATGCTTCAGCAGACACAAAGTCGACTCGTGAACAGCATGAGACGTCATTGTCAAGCTGTAATTGATACTCAAGGACACATGACAAGTTATTGAGACATTGACATTTTTTGTTATGGTATACCCACTACTATTATTAGTTTTTTGTTTCAATTAATTTTTGAGATGAATAAATTACCATTGCATGTTTCTACTTAAATGTCCTACTTTCATGCATGCTGGGGGCCATCTTCAGGATCCCAAACCAAGACAAGCTGAGCGATTATCACTACTGGGTTTTTTGGACTGTTTGGAAAGCCACAAAATTTTCCTTTAAGAGAAGTGGGTTCATAACAGAGTGTATGGTTCAGAGTCATGTAGTCGTGTGACAAAACTCTATTAAATTATCTTATGAAACTTCAGCTGGCACCCCAAGAACATATAAGCACCATGATCTACTTTGAAACAGCATCCAATCATGCTGCAGGAAAAATGTTGTTAAAATGGCATTACGTTAGTAGAGAAGGAATTATTATATGAAGAGGACTCAAAACTCAGTGGACTTGACTCAGCATTTGATCTGTCAGTGTTGACTTAAGATTTGATTGGGGACGTGTCAGGCTTGACTGGACTTGAGAGCAAAGACTTGCAAAACAATGGCTTGGTCCCATCTCTGCTACATAGCATCTAATAAGACACTGGTGGATTTTATTGATGGACAGAAAGATGCAAACTGTTTCCAGTCTTTACACTAAGCTAAATTAACCGAAGCCAAGCTGACTGGCAACAAGCTATATCGAATAAACAGATGCCATCACCAGCATGCTGGGTTGAATTGTTCCTGCAATGATAAATTTATGTTAAATTTATGTTTAGATGAACAAATGAAGAAATAAACCAATGGCTAAAACAACTGTTATTAGGTTAATTGTAATACTTTTTTGCCGAGAAATAGATTGATGACAATGTAGATCACCTCAGCATGTGAAATCCAAAGTGTGTGTGTTCTCTTCAGTGTTAGACATAATCAACAACAACATGGCAGATCGTGTGGAAACCACATATGCTGTGTTGAATCAGACTGCAGACTCTCCTCTGAGGGAGGTGGCTGACCTACTTTCAGACACAAAGGACAGAGTCATCAGGACGCAGGGCCTGAACCTGAAGGGCCGTACTGTATCTCAACATCTGGAGGTAATTTACAACACAGATTCTCCTTACAACATTTCTCACTCTTACTGGTTTTCTCCTCTCTTTGTTCATCACTTGCCAGCATCTTCAAACTCAGCTGATGAGAGAACAAAGTGCCCTACTTCCTGTGACTGAGATGACTAAAGATCTACGAAATAATATCACCAACATATTTTTAATGATCGAGAAAATGAAAAATGTAAGTAGGCGTGTATGAACTAGAGATTTGCCATTAATGGCCGGCATGTGTCATGTCATTTGCCTTTCAGTGTAATGATGTTATTTTTTGAAAATAACCATTATATATCACAATACCCACTGAAGAAATGATCAGTATTGGTATCAGTGGCGTGCATAGGGTTTTTGAAGGACAGGAGTGAAAAGAAAAAAAGGGCACCTACAGTGTGTTCTTGCCACTGAAGAGGGCACATGACCGCACATTTTTGCCACCCAAGAGGGCATTTTATCATGTTTAAACCAAACAAGATAGCAGTTTAGTGTGTTTTCCCACTCTAGAGGACAATTTAGTGTTTTGCCAACCAGGGGTGCACTTGAGCAAGTATTTTTGCCTCCCAAGAGAGCACATTAGTGCACTTTTTTCAACCATCCCTCCAATCGATATTGTATCAAATCTTAATATTCTGATATTGCCCATTCCTGGTGCAAACCATCGACTGTACATATAAAATGGACAGCGTCTCCACACCCTCTCACTATACAACAGTGAAGCCAAAACATAACCACGTTTCTGATCAGTTGTTGGCAAACACAGTCAAGTACGTTAATCATGACACCTCACCATTTTTATAGCTTAAAATAAATTAGTATTTTATCAAATGACAGCAAATATATTAATGAAGGTTGTGTCCTCTTTATGGTGTAAACTCAACTTATTGCGTGTTTCAGGAATTTGAAAACTATGCAGCTCAACTAAATGGTGCCAAGCTGGAACTCTTTAAGAAGTTAAACAAAATTTTCCAAATGACGACAAAGGAGGCTACTGTTACCATAGCTGAGAAGCATGCAGGGGAGCTTAATAGAATGGAAGCAGAGCTTCAACAGTAAGTGCGAGACAGAAGAAACCAAGACAGTGGATACTGACTGCTGATACATAATGCTATATGTTATTGCAGAGTGCTCCATAATGCTACCAACAGTACTGACCTGCTCTATGTGCTGGGTATTGGAGCTTATAAAAGCATCATAAATGCCATAGATGAGGCAGACATGACAGGAAATCAGTCCAGAGAGACTGCTGAGGAACTCTTTAAGGTAACTCACACACTTTTAGTAATGTAATAATAATTAATAGTAATACTTTTTTTTAATCAAAATATCAGTATGACTCTGTTACTCTTTATTAGGATGTGAAAGAGGGAGGTCTGGTCAATAGGGCTGAAGGACTCAAAGATAATTCAACTCATTTACAGACAGGAGCCGTTGACACTCAGAATGACCTTAGAAGTGAGTAAGCAGCATCATTTGTATCAATTTAGATAGACAACATTAAATTTGAAAACTGAAAATGTTTGAATTTTTTGAACAGTGCTCACCCATACAGTGAACATCCTCAAGGATCACATGAATAAACGAGAGGAAAAAGGAGAATCTCTGAGAAGAAAGGGCATCTCAACCGTCAGTGACGACCTGAAAAAGATCAATGGAGGTTGGTGGATGATCAAAAAAGATTACACACTGTACTGGCTCCATCACAAGAGATTATAGTGGTCTTTTGATTTCAGATGACACAGATGTCCTGATAGAGTCTGTGAAAGCAGCTGCATTTGAATTGAACTCCACAGTCAGTAGTATAACAGAGAGTTTGAGGAATATGAGCCAGGATGTGGAGAGAATAACTTTGACCAATGTCAGCGGGATTATAGATGATATGTTGGTTGATGCAGACCAGGCATGTGAGTATTGAACGGCACAAACCAGCCAACAAAAGATGTTACATTTTTTTCCTGTAATTAAATCATATGTTGCTGTCATCTTGCAGCTAATTATTTTATTTAATCCTGTTTTCTATGTCTATTCAGTGAAGAGTTTGAACACAGCCCTCCCTGTGTTGAAAGACAAATTCACACAAGTTGGGGCTCTCAGTGTGCCTCCCAGTGGCAACATCACAGAAAGCATCAGGAGAATCAAGGATATGATAGAGGAGACAAGAACCTTTGTTAATAGGGTAAAAGTATTTCTTTTAATATGCTTATTGCCTGCCAACTTTACTCCAACTAGCCTATTGTCAAACCCAGCTCTTCAAATACCACTGCTTGGTCGATGGCCTTTGGGGTCACATATCTATGTGTCGCAAGAGACCCACCAGGGTTTCAACTAAATGTAAACCTATCCATGTCATTATTAGACGGTCAGAGCAGCTGACATAGTATAAAGAGAGCAATAAACTCTGCAAACAAACACAAGAATTCCACCCAGGAGAATGCTGTTCAACATTTGCTTATTTTACTGCATTTTAGTTACATAACACCTGCACTTAAGTGACGGCAGTTATGTAAATCTAAACCTAACCAAGTACTTTTGTTTTGCCTAAATAAATCTAAAAAATATGCAAACCGAGATTGGAGGTTTATTTTGAAAAGACAGACACATCTAAATCTGACACTAAAGTAAAGGATGCTTTACTTTGCATCACAGAATGTTTTTTTCTGAACAGACATGTAAAAAGGCAATTGCACTGGTCAGCTTGAAGGGTGACGATATGTCAGCCAGGTTCACAGCTTGTTTCCACAAAAAAAAAACCCCACAATACAACATGAATCATATTTACACTTATAATTTCAACCTCAGTTGATCTTCTCACAGCTCTCAGTTGCTACCACTTTTGACGGGAAAGGTCACGTTGAGCTTCGTCCTCCGAGAAACCTCGAAGACTTAAAAGCCTTTACAGCTGTTGATCTGCTTCTCAATCGGCATCAAAACAATCCCTCCAAGGCTGACTATAGACGGCTGCGACGACGGAACGAACGCAGAGATGCTAGCTCTTTTGTTCTCTACTTGGGACACAAGGACGTGAGTATGTCTGCTTGCTAAGTATAGCAAAACAGTGTACCTGTCAAGGAAATGTCTTTGAGTCATAAAACATTTTTTTTTATATGTCTCAGATTTTAGTGTGTGTTGTACTCTACTTTCATTTTCAGGCCTCCAGAGACTTCATTGGGATGGCTATCAGAAACAGTGTGCTGATTTGTGTCTACAAAGTGGGTGGAGTTATCCATGAGGTGGAAACCAGCCAAATAAAAACAAGCAGCAATGTGAACTCCTCAGACTTTGACAGGGTTATCTTCCACAGGTGCTTAATGCACAAGACCAAAGTTTCGAAAGTGACATTGTTTTTCTACTTTTTTTATTTCCCATGTGGAACATATTGCCCCTCCCCCTTCAACAAATGTGATGAACAGATTATTTCTGTATCACCATCTCCTGCAGAGTCTACCAAGATGCTGAAGTTAACATCACAAAGAACTTCACAACACAAAAGCCGGTCAGCCTTCCTCCTAAACGTAACCTTCCAAACACGACGGCCGGCGTCTTTGAACTCAATCCAGACAGTGTTGTTTTCTACGTGGGCGGCTACCCTGAGAACTTTACGGTGAGGAGTCACTACATGTATTCCACTATTCACAGCAATAGAAACAGAAAAAAAAAAACAGTTCTTGGACAAGGGTTTTGATTTGAAATTGGCACCCAGTGCTAACTGTAAAATCTCAATCATAATTTACCATCTCAAACCTTTGGCTTAATAAAAAGTTGGGGGTTCAGTGCCTTGCTAAAGGGCACCTCGGCAGTGCCCAGGAGGAGGAACTGGCACCTCTCCCGCTACCAGTCCATGCTCCAGAATTGGTCCAACCTGGACTTGAACCGGCAACCATCTGACAAATTGCTGATTTAAACTGTGTCCTAACTGGCCACGAGCTACGCATTGAGCCAAACTTTTGGAATCACCCAGTTTCTATTTTTTTTCTGCCACTCACATTGAAAGCACCTCAGTAAGGAAGAAATAAGTTGAAATGAGGAAGAGATCTCCAAATTTCACAAACCTAAATAATAATAATTTAGGAGGGAGCTGGCCGGAGGGAGATCGCCAGGAAACACAATGCCTCAGGTGGAAGTACAGTTATTGTGGTGTGACATGCTTAACTGGAGATGAAACATTCCTTTTCTGTTTTAAGAAGTGGGAAGACAGCAAGCGCTGCTCATCCATCTTTAAAGTGGTTAAGTCTCTAGTACATGGCTGGTACGGTACGTGGTAACATGCAGAATTAAAGAATTCAGTGTGGTGAGTGGCTGATGCTACAGTATATGATCATCTGTTTGCATCCAGTTAGGTTATGGTGTTCACCCATTGGTCTGTGGAGTATGGCGCATTTTGGCTACCGCCATCTTGGTTTTTAACCAATGCCATATTGTTTTTTTTTTTTTGTTTTTTTTTTGAGAGGGTGGGTCTAGGAAAAATCAAACCCTTTTTAGGTGACCAAAATGTTACAATTAGCTTTTCATGAAAACATATACAACTAGAAAAGCACTCAGACAGCACAGACCTCTGCCAAGGCGGCGGTGGCGGTGACTTTATTTAAAGTTTATTTAAATGTTTTCATCGGGGCTTGTTTGTTTGTTTGTTGGTTTGTCATTTGCAAAGTAACTCAAAAAGTTATGGTCGGTATTTGACGAAATTTTCGGAATTGGCTGGATCTGATCACCACCAAAAATTAATCAGTTTTAAGTTAGGCCACTTCTGACCAACCCTGAAAATTTCGTCAAAATCCGTCCCTAACTTTTTGAGTTATTTTGCAAACCAACAAACAAACAAACAAACCCCGGTGAAAACATAACCTCCAGAGGTAACCAGCGACCTGTCAATCACAAGGTAGCCCACAGCAAACACTGCTTTATGGTGTATTTGAAATTTTATGGTGTAATTTAATAAATGAACATCATGCTGCATTGAAGATATTGAAGAAGAGATGAAACTAGTGATCAATACCATAAACTCATGTTTACTGAGATAAGAAATCAAGTGATAAGTAGAGTTATTTTGTCTAGACTTAGAGAGTAATTCAAGCTCATTTATACAGTATTATACATATTAAGATATTTGCGTCTTCTTCTGATTCTTAGCCTCCAGCGCAGCTGCGTTATCCCAAGTACAGAGGAGCAATGAAACTCTCCTACATAAATGACAACACTGTTTCTTTGTTCAACTACAAGTGTGCAGTCAACATGGATGCAAAGCAGCCTATGGTGAAGTAAGCATCAAAAAAGTTACAGAGGTGTGGCGTTACAATGACGAGAAATGGTCACATAATTATGAAATCATTCTTTATTTGTCTAGGATTCCCCAGTCAGAGGTGTCTGATTATTATGAGGGAACAGGTTACCGCATGGCGTTCATTAAGGAGCCAGACAAGATGAAGAGAAGACTGTTCAAATTTCACACACACAGCCAAGAGACGAATGCCTTACTGTTCTACATCGGAAATGAAGTATGGAAAAGAAAAAAAGAACATAAATCAAGTAGAAGAAATGGATGGGAAGATTGCACTGGCTACATATCAAGCTAAACATATGACATGATATTGTGCTTTATCTACAACAGGAGTCTTTTTTCTGTGTGTTTGTGGAGAGAGGCTTCCTGGTGCTTCGAGGACAGCAAGCAGGTCGAGAACCCAGAATTCAGACTACTGGAAAAGTGTCTCTATTTGTAAGATGATCTAAAATGCTTCAAATGATGAACATCAAGCAGTGCAAGCTTTCTGAGACAACGAGTTTACTAAAAGTCTGTGTCCTCTCTCAGGACAAACACTTTGCAATCACTATTGCAGACAGCTTTACTGTGCACTACGGATCACAGCAAATCTCCACAGATCACAACCGAACAAACTATAGAAGTTATTACATCGGGGGTCTACCAGCACAGCTCAGACAGAGGTAACAAAACAAATGCATGCAGCATTCACACCTTTAGCTTGTCAGATTAGCCTCCTGTACTGTTTTCTGTTAAAATCTCAGACACAATATCACAATTCCACCGCTGAGAGGATGTGTAGCTCGTCTGACTGCAGATGCTGAGGTTGTTAGGTACAATAAGACAATTGGTGTCAGCGATGGATGTCCCGTCTCACTACTGGTAAACTGCCAAAACAAGATTATTGTCTGCTTCACACATTGGGTTGACCATCAAGAATGGAATCTAATTCCAGTGTGTTTCTGGCTTGTGTAGGGTGCTCGATCAGCTATGTTATATTCAGCTCTGTCTGTTGATTCACCATCTGTCTGGGGTGAACAGCCAGTCAAAATCTCCCTTGGCTTCAGGAGCACAGAACGGCATGGTACTTTTCTCAGGTGCAGCTCTCAGGTAAACCCTATACGCCTCACATCCTGCCTTAATTGACAATAAAAAAACAAAGATCATGATGATTCTTATTATTCTCCGCTCTTCTGCAGGGCTCCACATCTGCCTGGCTGTCCCTTTCTGATGGCTATGTAGTATTTCATACTGATAATTATACCTTGAGTTCAAATAAAAGGTACAGCGATGGAGGCTGGCACTACTTGTCTGCAGTAAAGAGGCCAACAGGGTAAGAGTTGTGCTATTATTGTACCTTTATGTCAATTCAAATTTAAACTAAATCTGAACTGAATGCATCTTGATTTCCTCAGGTTGGAGCTAAGCATTGATAATGTAAAAGTGAATCAGTCAGCTCACTTCAGGCCAGTGGATCAAAATTTGCAAGGAGGGAAATTCAAAGGGTGCATTGCTAACCTTTACACAAGGAGGTTTGGAAACATAAGAAATCTGTTTTTTTTGTAAATGCCACAGATCTAATCTAAAATCAAAATCTTGCAAAGAACATTTGTTAGAACAAAATTTACACTAAGATGTCTTATTTCAAGAAATCTTATCGAGACATTTTCACTTGGTCCATTGGCAGATTTTTTTGCTTAATTCAAGCAAAAAATGCCTAAATTAAGCATTTTTTTGGTTGAATTCAAGCATTTTTGCTCAAATTAAGCAAAAAAAACACCAATAGACCAAGCTTATTTTTTTTTTGCTTTCTAGGTAACAAGGCCCTCCATCTTAGTGTAAATTTTGTTCTGAGTGATATTGTCTGAAATTAAATGCATGGATGCAATTTGACTAGAAATAAGACAAATAATCTTGGAAAGATTTAATTTTTTTGCAGTGTACTGATGATATTTGTCCGTTTCTCCTATAACAACATGACTTTATCTTAACTTAGGCCTGAGCAGAGTTTTATACCTACCGATCTTAGTTTATTTTCACAAATGGGAGACATAGACATTGGACTGTGCAGTCTCCATCTGCCACTACACACTGGGCTTTTAGCAGCACCTGTGAAAAGACCCCAGAAACACAAACCTGTAAGCAAAGCACACCATTATTTCTACAGCACTATATTAACTTGCCCACTGCTTCCATAATTAGATGATGATGGAGGTCATGTTTCTGCTCTGTGTTAGATTCAGGTTCCAGCAGGCAGCCAGTGTAAAAGGCAGGGAGCGCAGGGCAGTGAATACCAGCTCTCTGAGAAGCACAGCTGGCTCAGTTACACCCTGCCACAAAAGGACCTCAATTACAGGTAATAACAGTCACATAGTGACGTCACACTGCTGCCTGCTACAATGCATGTTATGCACCTCCACCTCCAGGGTTTGCACCTCAGAAGACAATGGCACAAAATTCCTGTAACAATATGCACACAATGGCTCAGCTAAAAGGTTATGATAACCACAAGCAGTTCTGCCACGGTGGTGTTAGCACTGTCGCCTCACAGCAAGAAGGTACTGGGTTCGATTCCCAGCCCGGGGCCTTTCTGTGTGGAGTTTGCATGTTCTCCCCGTGTCTGTGTGGGTTCTCTCCAGGTACTCCGGCTTCCTCCCACCATCCAAAAACATGCATGGGGAAGGTCAACTGACTAATTTAAATTGCCTGTAGGTGTGAATAGTTGTCTGTCTCTATGTGCCCTGTGATGAACTGGAATAGGCCCGAGCCCCCCCACAACCCTACGTAAGATAAGCGGTTGATAATGGATGGATGGATGGAAACACAGTTCCAACACCTAAATAAATGAAAACTGCTAACACTGCATGCACACATAGTGGTGCTAGAAAGCTAATTTCTGAAAGCTGAGACTAGCATCCAACAGTATAAGTTGTATCACTCTACAACCAAAACTTCATCAGCTTGTGAATCATCTGAAGAAGAGAAGAAATAAACTTCACTTTATGCAGCCATAACCATAAATTATGTCTTACCTTTGCTGTTTCGTGATGAAAAATTGTTCTAAGGCATAGACACTGTTAAGGTCTATTACAATGTCTCTGGGTAATCTTTAGAGTCAATTGTAAGGTTATGATTTCATAACACTGGAACAGTGTAGAGGTTTAATTTATTTATAACACCAAACACTGTTTTATTTAGATAAGATTAATACCAATAGCGACATAAATGAAAGTACACACAAAATTTGAAATGGCACGGATTGTACCCAGAAGACAAATTTGAAGATTTTTAACCTCTTCTAAAACCTTTAGTAATTGGCATCATACTACGCACAGATAATGATTGCGTTCTGATATGGTTTGCTCTGAACCATTACAAAATATACTGATACTGAGACTTCTGAAGAAATCTCACAAGATACCAATAATAATTCATATAGACCTTGTAGTTGCAGAGATTCACTCTATTGTTTAAGGGCATGTCATTACGTTTTAATTTTTTAAGCTTAACTATCTACACTCACTGTCCACTTTATTATACACCTGTTCAATTGCTTTTTAACAATAAATAAATAAATAGCTAGTTAGCCAACATGGCCTTAACTCAATACATTTAGGTATGTATAGGGGCCCCTTTTTAGTACCAATTGAACATCTTTTAAACGCCAAAGCCACCTGAGTATTGTTGCTGCCCATGTCCATTCCTTTACGGCTACTTCCAGGAGGATAATGCTCCATGTCACAAAGCTCAGATTCACTCAAACTGTTTTTCTGAATATGACAATGAGTTCACTGTACTCCAGTGGCCTTGCTGTGGCCTATCCCAGCTGTCTTAGGACAGAAGGCAGGGTACACCCTGGACAAGTCACCACCTCATCGCAGATCACATAGGGACAGACAACCATTCACACTCACATTCACACCTACAGGCAATTTAAATTAGCCAATTAATCTAATCCCCATGCATGTTTTTGGATGGTGGGAGGAAGCTGGAGTACCCGGAGAGAACCCACGCATACACGGGGAGAACATGTATGGGGATTCTGTTAATTGGCTAATTTAAATTGCCCATAGGTGTGAATGTAAATGGTTGTCTGCAAACTCTACACAGAAAGGCCCGGGTCGGGAATTGAACCCGGTACCTTCTTGCTGTGAGGCGACAACTACACTACCATGCCACCCTATCATGTCAATATGGACCAAAATTCCTAAGGAATGTTTCCAACACATAGTTGAAAGTATGCCACGAAGAATTACGGCAGTTCTGAATGTTCAATGTTGTATTGCTCTTGTGTCTCAGGCCTCACTTCTCCCTTGACATCAAGACCAAGTCGTCTAAAGGGCTGATTCTCCATGTAGCAGGGGGAGGAGACATCCCCATCCTAGCTCTGTATATGGCCAATGGCAAGATCAAGATGTCACTCGGGAAAAACAGAACCATCCTGCACAAGCAGAAGAGCAACGACGGGAACTGGCACAGAGTAATGGAGTATTTGTTGAGCAGATTATATCAGCAACAGCTAACCATGATGAGCCAAGGCTAGTGTTTGCTTTGAAACAAAAAAACTGCAAAATTATCCAAACTTTACACATAATGGCTGCATACATGAAACATTTTGATGTGGTTATAGCTAATGGACACGGCCCTTGACTTTGGAAGTAATGCTACGTACTGTGTGTAGCCTTAATCCACTCCTACTTTTATAAAGGCTAAAATACACCACCTTACAAACTCTTTACATGGGAGTGTCACATTTTAAAAAGCCACACATCGCATCAACGTGTGGAGAAGTCCAAAGCCTGTCAAGCCTTCCTGCTTTGTTTTCAAAATGATTACAGTGCAACATTATCTACAACAAAAGAGCATTTAAAATTTTCGAGGTGAAGTGTATATTTTCTTGGATTACTTTACAGATTTAAACTCATGGTGCTGATTAGTAATTAAATCACAAACAATAAAAGAACTTGGTTTAATAAAACATGGTTTTACATAAATATTGGTCATCCAACTCCTTAAAAAACGTATTTGTAATAGGCATACATCAAAAACAAATGTCTGAGAAAATATTTCCCTTGAAATGTAATCGTCAATGCAGGGGATGTAATTTTCATTCTGCATAGTGACACAAGCCACAGTCAAATCAGTTTGGTTAAATCATTTTACCTGTGTGACAGGTTGAGTTCAGTGTGGAGAAGAGCACTTTTCATCTGTTGGTTGATGGGATTCGTGTAACCGATGGACATCTCCCTAACAATGAGGGATCATCTTTAGACCTTCAGAACCCTGCGTATCTGGGAGCTGGTCCCAAGAGCAAAATGACTAAAGTCTGTACCACTCCTCTGTATTTCACTGTTTCTTAAACTTCCACCTTTTCCCACAGTTGTTTACATATTGATTTTGTCTCTTCCTGTCCTCCCTCAGGGATACAACATTCCCATGAACAGTGTCAATGGTTGTGTACGGGATTTCAGAATGAATGAGGTAGCTGTCGGGGAACCTGAGGCAAGCTACAAAATGCTACCCTGCTTTGATGGGCTCTCAGAGACGGGCACATACTTTGGCGGTGGTCACATTATCTTAGGTATGACCTATTTAGTTATTTATTTCTCTGTTGTCAGTGCATGAGTACAAGTTAGAACAAAAAAGTGACCTCAAGTCTGATATTTTTGTTTTAGAGAATTACTTCACCATAGACTCCCGGTTTGTTTTGACCTTTGAACTGCGTCCTCAGTACCTGACAGGTCTTCTCTTCCATGTCCGAGATCACAAGACCAGCCTTAATGTGTTCTTAATGGAAACTAAGGTGAATAAGAATTAAATACAGTGGCGGATAGGGCAACAGTTCCTCAGAATACATGCATTACATGAACAAAACATTATGTGTGACTGATATTTTACCAGGTGGGTGTCAAAGTGAAAGATGCTAACAGTTCCATCAGTGTCTCAGTGATTCCTCGTGAAAGCCTCTGTGATGGAAAGTTTCATGTGGTTACAGGTACAACTTCTCACTCCGACAATGTTACCCAAACTTGATGATACTGTATGTGAAGTAGCAACATTTTGTGATTCCATTGTCCTCCAGTGTCCAGACAACGCGGCGTTATCAAACTAATGGTGAACTCCATGTTTGAGCAGAAAGCTGTACCCTTCACAACCACCTCAACGACACCGGCTACACTTTACATAGGAGGTAAATCCATCAAACATTTCGCAGAAGGTTTACCATTGTATTTATTTAGTTTTGAATCTATGTGAACTTAGAATACATTATCAAAAATATAAATTTAAAAAAAATCAACTTTGCTGATTTTACAGTTATGGGTGGAGTTTGAGTCCAAATTTGTTGTCCATTGTACTAGCTTTTGCCATGGAAAAAAATATTGCTGTATATTTAACATGTACACACAGCACACACAGTGCTTATAGAAAACCATGATAACCTTTTGAAATAATTTATTTTCTGTCTTACAGCCTGAAATGATATTACATAAAATTTATATTTGTCAGATTTTTTACACATTCTGGTGTTTTTTTTTTTACTTCCAAATTTCTGAAAATGAATAGAAAACTAGAATGGCACAGTTGGATGGGATCAGTCCCTGCATTCAATATGTTATGCAGGCACATTCTGCTTTAATTACAGTCCGTATAATGGATGTGCCTTTTTCCATCCACAGATGTTCTCTAGGATGTTCATCTTTGTTTCTTTGGACGGTGCATTGATTTTTTTGTGTGGATTGGGTCTTTGTCACTGTATTGGAAGGTGAAACACCTGCCCCTCTTCTGTCTAGCAGAGAGCTGCCAGTTTTCCTCAAGACCTTTGGTACTTTGGGTGTACTTGGCAGCATTTCCCCTTAAATCATGACCAATTAGCCAGTCCCTGCTGAAGAGAAACCCCCTCACATTATACTTTGCAAGGCAATATGTGCAAATAAAGCTGTAAAGAATAAATATGGAATATATGTATTGTCCTTTTAGGCTATAAGACAATAAAGTGACTATTTCAGAAGGTTATGATGATTTTCCATAGGTACTGTAATGAAGTTATACATAAACAAACCATACTTAGTAGATAAATAATTGAGCAAATATGCTGTATTGTTTCTGCTTTTCTTTTTCTCTATTAAGGAACAGCAAAGCAGAACCATGTCTCTTCGCCATTTGTTGGATGCT
Organism: Synanceia verrucosa; assembly: GCA_029721515.1. Taxonomy (NCBI): domain Eukaryota; kingdom Metazoa; phylum Chordata; class Actinopteri; order Perciformes; family Synanceiidae; genus Synanceia; species Synanceia verrucosa. The sequence goes on from CM056558.1 coordinate 8,416,149, forward strand.
TACGAAATGTGAAGCTTAACGGAAGAGCTCTCACATTTGAGACAGGCTTCAGGGTGGTTGGACCTGTCAGCATCAACAAATGTCCTGTGGAGTAACTCATGGGTGACACACCAACTGTCAGGCCATGAGTTGGTTGATACCAACAACCTCAGTTCACTTCGTGTAAAAACTCTTGCAAAATGATCTTATGGTGCAGCCATAAAAAGAGTGATAGAATTTAACATTATGAAAAAATCTTTTATGTACTTTGAAACTACCTGAAGGGGAAAACATTGGAAAATTATGGGTTCAATTAGTAACTGAATAGCTTTGTCATTAGCACTATGCACAATAAAATTGAACTGAAAAATATATATGTATTTTTTTTTCATATAGACTATCTGTAATAATCAGAAAATCCATTAGTGCAGTCTGTCTGGGGGATTCAGCTCAGAGTCGAAGGATGTACTGTACAAAGATTCATCTCCTTGCAATGTCTCACAAAATAAAATCAGCAAAAATAACTCTTTTTGATCTTTCTCATTCATTTTGGTAAGTTATTTGATCCATGGATTTAATATGAACAAAACAAAACAGTTTGGTATGTATTTAAACTGCAATAGCGCAAACGCATGAGTTTTGTTACATGGAAGTGCAGATTCACTTTACTGCTAAAAATCTACGGCAGCACACACTTACCTCACAGTGTCAGCCTGAGAACAGCTTTCAACACGACATGGTCTGAACTATTATAAAATTCAGCTATTCTACTTTTGACCAAGAGATGGAGTGCTTGCCCTAATGTGATATGTTCAGTTAGTCCCTCTATCTCTTTATGTGTCAGCTCGAATGTGCCCATGATGACCTGCATGGGATGTACTGTATGCCTCCTTTTGAGCATTGTTTAAACACTGTATGCCTACCTGAGTAGTATCTGATCATGTCCATCCTTTTATGATCACAGTGGACCATCTTCTGTCCAGTCGAACCTTTGGGATGTGGTGGAACAGAGCTTCTCATCATACATGTGCAGCCGGCAAATGTGCAGCAACTGCGTGATGCTGTCATGTAAATATGGACCAAAATCTCAGAAGAATGTTTCCAACACCTTGTTTGAAGTATGCCACAAAGAATTAAGGCAGTTCTGAAGGCAAAAGGGGGTCCAACCTTTTACTAGCAAGGTGTACCTATTAAAGTGGCCAGTGAGTGTATATGACAATAAAGGCTGTTTAGTATAAGTATATAGTATTTATTTAATCAGCCAAGGAGGGGGATACATGTATTTTGGTGGTGGGATGAAACCCATGTGGACACGGAGAGATCATGCAAACTCCTCCACGTCATCCAAATAAAGAAATAAACAAATACATCAGTGAATAAAGAAATACATCAATCAATAAAGAAATAAATCAATCAATTACGAAATAAATGGCAGGGGGTTTTACGCCATGTTCCCTTCCTGACACAGTCCCCTTCAGGCCCTGCACTCAGTCCTGATTACCTTCCTCAGTGATAAAAATATGTCTGTTATTTTACCAAAGAAACTGTACATGACACCTCATAAGTTTTTTAGAATTCCTGGCTTTCCTGTACTATTTTGAACCCTTTGCATTAACTTTTCTTGTCATTTTTCCTCTAATAATGGACAGCTATGTGAGAAATTGAAATCCAGCTTCCATCATTCACATGCAAATCACAGGTATATTCTGCTTGTCTGTTCCTCTGGGTTTCTATATTTTATCATAAATATCCCCCAGCCACTGAAAATGCTAATATTTTAGTTGATGTTCACCTCTGGATATCCTCTGATCAAAAAATCAAACCTCTGTTACAGAATCAGGGTCATCAGGATATCACATACGTAAGATGACCAAAGTACTTTACCTTAATACAGACATGAAAAATATTTTGTTCACCGCTCTTTGACTCAGCAACTGATCTGTCCGTCTGTTTTGATTAAGTTACACATTTTTGTCTCGTACTTTCATGTTGTCCTGTCTTTCCTGTTTTGTTTTGAAATAACCCTGTCTCCCTCTCGTTTCAGCTTCACACATCCTGCCCCGTTTCCCACATATGGTGGTTGTCAAACCCTGTCCTGATTGTTTCCACCTGTTCGCCATTACCTCGTGTATAAACAGTCTTGTCTTGTCGCGAGATCGTCATGTTCCCTGCCTTCGTCTCCAGTCATTGCATCCCGCTTTCCCCTGTTCCCGGCGACCCTGATTTTCCAGTGTGACCTGGAGAGGCGTGACTGGGAGGAACGGCTCCCCTGACCGGAAGCCGAGTGGTGTTCTCTTATTGGACTTCTGTGCTTGTCAAGGATTGTCCATAACGAACACCATGTTCAAGCATAAGGGTGTCCATATGTGCACTTGGCATCAGGACACTCTAGACCGCAGTTCGATGATCGACTTTGTGGTCGTGTCACCGGACTTGCCGGACTTATGTCTACACTTGGGTGAAGAGAGGGGCGGAGCTGTCAACCGATCACCACCTGGTTGGCTCTGGTGGTGGGGGAAGATGCTAGTCCGACCTGGCAGACCCAAACGTGTTGTGAGGTTCTACTGGGAACGTCTGGCAGAGTCCCCTGTCAGAAGGAGTTTCAACTTGAGTCCAAATGGGCCATGTTCCGTGCCTCTGTTGTTGATGTTGTGGGACTGTCGTGGTTGACAAAGGGTGGCATACTCTCTCCGGGTGGGGATGAGATCCTGCCCCAAGTGAAGGAGTTTAAGTATCTCAGGGTCTTGTTCACAAGTGAGGGAAGAATGGAGCAAGAGATCGACAGGTGGATCGGTGCAGCTTCTGCATTGATGCGGACGCTGTATCGGTCTGTCGTGGTGAAGAGAGAGCTGAGGTGAAAGGCAAAGCTCTCAATTTACCAGTCGATCCACGTTCCTACCCTCACCTATGGTCACGAGCTGTGGGTCGTGACCGAAAGAACAAGATCATGGATACAAGCGGCCGAAATGAGTTTCCTCCGCAGGGTGTCCAGGCACTCCTTTAGAGATAGGGTGAGAAGCTCGGTCAGCTCAGAGTAGAGCCACTGCTCCTCTGCATTGAGAGGAGCCAAATGAGGTGGCTTGGGCATCTGGTTAGGATAGCCCCCGGATGCCTCCGTGGTGAAGTGTACTGGGCTATCCCACCGGCAGGAGACCCCGAGGACGAACCAGGACACGCTGGAGAGGCTATGTCTCCCAGTTGGCCTGGGAAGGCCTTGGGATCCCTCCGGAAGAGCTGGACGAAGTGGCTGGGGAGAGGGAAGTCTGGGCTTCCCTGCTCAAGCTGCTTCCCCCTGGACCCGACCCCAGATAAGCGGAAGAGAATGGATCGATGGATGGACAGCCATAAGTGTTCATTGGGTCTTACCTTTGCTTAAATGATGTGTTCCAGAGCCATGTGTATTCATTGGCATGGAGGAACATAACTGCAGTCAAGGCCTATTTGTCCTTCATATAGAACGTGTTCATGCGCTCAGTCGGCATTTGCACTAAGTTTGAACACTGCACTGGAGAAACCGTTGTTGAACCACTCAAACCAGTGTTGAAACTAATTGTTTGGTATTGTTACAAAAATGAGAATGAGAAATAAATTATTTAGTCTTGTCTGCAGATTATTACTAGATGGGCCATCATAAAATAGACACCCTTTCCTAGGCTCAGTCTGTCTAGCTAATTATTGACCCTAAGATAGTACGAGTACAAAAGCTACATTAAAATATACCTGTGCTGCATCCTGCACATACTGTAGTAAGTGAAGTTCATCCGACCCCCAGATTTTACAATGTGTAGTGATGAGCCTGAGTTTGGAATACATCTCAAAACAGCATAATAATTCCAACTAGTGGAACAATAAAATGTAATCGGATAAAATCCATCCAAGGACACTGTTACATACCTCTCTTATTTTATCTTGCTGGATTTTTCTCAAAATCCAGCAAGATAAACAAATTTCAAATAAGAGGTAAAAACTTACATTAACACATTTAAGTGTTTTATTTCAGTTTCCAATAAAATACTTTCAATACTCTATAAAGGAGGCAATACACCTTATAATCCAAGTTTGTACATCACGTGAATTGTTTAGCCTGTCTTGTGAAATTCTAAGCTGCACATATTATTCAATCTGTATACGCAAGATAGCTTTTCACAAAGATATTCATTCACATATGTCACATAGTTCTTATGTGTGCTTTATGAAGTCACAGCAGACAGGGAATTTGACAGACATATCTATCAAAACTGGTGTAATTTTGATATAGAAAATATACTGTGTGGGTGTTTTGTAAGCCTCCTTATTTTTACATCAGGAGAAACAGCATTCCCATCTTCTACATATATACTGACTGCTAGTGGGAATGGTAATGACATGATGAGGTCACTGGTGGTTGAGTTTGTGTTAAGTATATACATTATATATATATATATATATACACACAGAGGCATTTAGAGTCAAAACACGACTATAAAGATTTAAAAGAAGACAGATGGACATTAAAACCATGAACCCTGTGCATTATCACCAATCCACTGTGTTAAAAGTGTCCATCATGAACAGAAACAAACTGGTTTAAAATGCTACTTTCAAAGCATTGCCAAAAACTTTACATTTCATAGTGTTTAAATATTGATTACTGACTATTTAATGCTGAATCTTACCATTATTAAGTATATTAAGGCCACACAGTTTAAATATTATTGCTTGTAGTTTCTGTAGCTATTCCATTAAAAACAGTTAATGCTGCTCTGTAGAGTTGATGCTGTATAGTGCTCACGTCTCTGTGCAGGGAATGTCTATTAGTAAATGTCTGGCAGCAGGTTATATTTCCTGTCCCAGTATCCACCAGAAAAGAGCCAGTCCTGGGAGCTGGTGTGGGGGTTTTGCCCCTGCTGAAACCACCTGAAAACACAGCAGACACACATCAGCAATTGAATTTGAGCTCCCTTCAAACCGACACAACACTTGCCAGAAAATCAGAACTCAAACAAATCGGGAAAGTGAAGAAGAAAGGTCAGGCATGTTTCATCACAAGGTTATGGGGAATGTACACGGGAGTAGTTTACTTTTTGCTAAAATCAAAGGAACCACTTCACCCACAAAATGACCATTTGAATATCAATGACTCACCTTGTGTTACCTTGAATTCACAAAAAAATGTTCACCACCAACCTGCGTCAAGAGCGATTCTACTCAGCAGGCACTGGATCTGTCCTGTTCTCCTCCCTAACTGTCTCGTTAAGCTCTTCTGACATCAAGTCAGATTTGTTGTGTATGGCAATAAAGCTCTTCTGATTATTGATTTTTGAACAGAGAATCAAAAAAGACTAAAGGTGAGTTGAAGTCAATAGGGGTGCCGAAGTGTTTTAAAAAGCATACGACTGGATAAATAAGAATCGGATTATACTGTTTTATAGGCCCTCCTGTTAAATATTTTTCTTACGCTTACTTACTCTACTTATTATCATCACTATTATTATTATTATAATTATTGTTATTATTAACGAGGGCGGCATGGTGGTGTAGTGGTTAGCACTGGGCCTTTCTATGTGGAGTTTGCATGTTCTCCGTGTCTACGTGGGTTCTCTCTGGGTACTCCGGCTTCCTCCCATCATCCAAAAACATGCATGGGGATTAGGTTAACCGGCTAATTTAAATTGACTGTAGGTGTGAGTGTGAATGGTTGTCTGTCTCTATGTGTCCTGTGATGAACTGGTGACTTGTCCAGGGTGTACCTTGCCTTTTACCCTAAGACAGCTGAGATAGGCTCCAGCCCCCCCAACCCCTCTGACTCCCGCGACCCTATGAGGATAAGCGGTAGAAGATGGATGGATGGACAGATGTTATTAACAAGTTCTATGACAGTTGGGCTTGATATAATTTTGCAGTTGTTGAACATTTTCCATTTACGTTCACTCATCAAGACTTTTGTCCTTTTTTTGTCTTCATTTACTGTGGCGAAAAACAAAGTTTCCTTCAAGAAATCAAGGTAACAAAGTTGATATGCAAATTATTTTGGAGTTGAAGTATCCCTTTAACTTTGTATAGTTTTATCTCTGTTGCACGAAAGCAAGAAGATGGATGATTAGGAGGAGAGGACTCCGTAGTGTTTGAGTAATTCCAGCAAGTGCCAGGAAGCTGCCATGCTAGTGGAAGGGAGAGCAGATTAATTACATTGTCTCCAAACTGTGATGTTATCATCACTGATTCTCTATCATATCTTAGCAGAAAGTAGGACACTGTTTAAAAAAAAAGAGATAAAAATTTTAATTTAGAGAATAAGAAGTGTTTGGATACACTAAGACTGTGTGGTTACACGATCACATCACACCACACATTTCAATCAAACAGCAAGTAGCTCTAACCTTGGCCCCGGGGCAGGACTCCTTAACATCAAAGCCAGTATGCAACAGAAAAAAAAGTCAGATGAAGAGAAGATGGAGATTTAGCTTGATTTCAAAGCAACAATATACGAAAGAGATAGTAACATTGCAGCGTTAAAGACAGAAACTGTATAAGCCACAATGAAAACTACATATAAAATAAATATAAATAACGATGCTCAGAGGGCAATCTGACTGGACAATGTCCACACTTTATTAAAGAAACACTTTGACATTTTGGAGAATACAACATAGAATCTCATCTAATTCTGGGGAAGAAAGCGGACCAATGCATTTACTCCATATAAAGTTCAGCAAATTGAACAGAGGGTAATCTGATTATATCAAAGCCTGTTAAGTTAAAGGGAATGTTCTGCTTTTCAGAAGTTAGGTCGTACTTATCTATAGTCAGTGTATTACCTACTGTAGATGGCGGTCGGCATGCAAAGTAATTATTAAGTAGCAGCAGCAAAATTTATTTTAAACACCAAAAATATTATTTTAGTTTAAGTGTACACCATTTTTGAATATTTTCACAGCTTTATCTTGCTGTATTTGTGCTCTGTGCAAAGCCACCAGACTCCTTTGAGAAAAACTGTAATTTTACCTCACAGAATGGTAAACCAGCATCTCTTTTTTCTGCAAAGTAAATGACTGCTTTTGTTAACGGAGTCTGAAGACTAGAGAGCATAATATTAAATATTGTAAATAATCAAAATATAGCACACAATTAAACTGATATATTTTGATTATTTATAATAATGACCAAAGCTAAGTTTTTGGGTATTTTGCTGCTGCCTCCGTCCAGAGCAGTACAATGCTTTTCTCCTGTTTGGCTAAACTGGGGGTGTGGAGACTGTCATCTATTGTCAGCAATAGACTGACTATGGATATGTATCTCATACAAAACCACTTAAACAAATCTATCCCTTTAAGAGAAGTAAACAGTTTTAGTTGTCAACCTCACCTCGTTTTCCACTCTTCATCAGATTTGGAGCGGTTTTTGCGAGCAGCTCTCTGTTTTTCCTCAAGCCTTTTCTTCTCCTCACTGGCAAGGTCTATTGGAATAATTACATTATAGAACACTAAATTACAGCAAGAGTATCCTAATTATTTTAAATTTCAGTTCCAGTATGTTGCTTATTATTATTATTACCAATGTCACCGTTTTCCATTGCTCGTATATCCGGCCTCAGTCTGCAGTCAGTCTGAGGGATGATGCCCTCCATCTCTTTAGGCAGTTCGTTCAGTTGCATTGCAAAAGATGTGAAGCTGTACATCTGGAATTAAAAATCCATTTTGTGTATTGGAACATGACAAAACGTATTCATTTTCAGACTGCACTCCAATGAAAGTTCATCATGTCCGTTAATCAGTCAGACCTCAGCAGAGTTGGCTGGTCTGGGTGCGATCCTCCACAGCAGCTGGCTGCCAGGAATCATCTCCACAGTTTCTGCAGCTAGAGAGGGAAACTCCTCCTGATCCTCACTGCCACCCTGAACACCAGCACAAATGACAAACAGATAAGTCTACACATTAATCATGCTCTCTGCAAGGTGCATTATTACAGCGTGTATTGATTAAAAAAAAATGAATTATGGATATCAGCCATTTTATCAGACTGATATTTGGAATCAAACTGTATCATTAACACAATGAATCACAATCATATGGGGATGTGATTCACTGCTATTCAGTGGGAGGCAGCTCATACCGCTTTGCTGCTTTTTTTCTCTCCTGCCCCTTTTCTGTCGCTTTTTTTGTGTGCTTCAAAGGCGGGGAGGTCAACAACATACAGGCACTCGGTCCACTTCCCATAGAGAGCACACAGCTTCTTTTTGCTGAAAATACATAAGTTCATACATACTGTATATAAATAGCCTCGGGCACAAACGCTCAATTTCTGTCTGCATTGCATTCTTCTTGTGTGTCTGAATGACTCATGGTTGCATATTGTTCCGTAATGTGCTCAGTGGAGTGACCTCCTTGTTAGGCAATGATTTGTAACTGAAGCCTAATTTAACAGCTTATTGAGTCTTTTACACTATGAGAGCATAAAGTGACATGTTTTTGAAGTCATCAGCCAGATAAACTGCACACTGATGCTCTATGTTGCAATATGCAAACATTATTCAAAGATACATTTCCCTCAGCATTCAAGACAAGAATATGAAGCATTTTTTTATTATTTACATCACTTTTCTGAACATGACGTGTAAGCTTTACCTTTTATCCAGAATATACCCTTCAACCTTGTGCAGCTCTTTGCCAAAAAGGCCACATGGTTTGAAATTCAGGCAGCACCTTTCACCAGTTCTAGGGGGAAAAAAGAGAAGAACATTGCCCTCTTACTCTCTGCTGAGTCATAAAAAACTTCCTCTTCCTCCTTGTTGGTCAAACTTTGACAAAATGTTCATCAGCTATTCTATGTTCAGCTAGCATTTACTGACTGTAGATTGTTTTGGTCCTCTTACCTGTGGTTAATCACCTCTACATTTCCATACTGCTCAATCCACAACTGGCCCACAATTATGTTGTGAACACAACATGTAGGATTTGTCCATGTGTAGGCTTCATTGTACCTGGTGATTAAAAAAAAAACAACTTCAAGGAGAACGCCAGCAATGTTACAAATCAAAGCTCACAGGTACTATTCCATATTTGCAAAAAAAGAGGTTCAAATTAAATTTCGACATTTAACTGCAAAGTGCAGCCAGACAGGATCTGTAGCCAATCTTTAAAACATATCTTTTAAACATATCCTGTGACTGCTGCGACATGTTGACTTGTGTTAGAAATAATTCATTTTCCACCTGTGGGAAGGTCAAAGTGTCATTGGGAAAGATGTTATGGATTTTTTCTAAATTTAGGGCTTCCTAGGGTTAGCTAGTGTCCTTTTTTTACAGCATAAATCTTGAAACTGTTCCTCCAGAATGCAGGGTTGAAGCACAGTGTCTCAAGGAAAACAGGTGGCTAGTTATCTCTAAGTTGACTAAGCAACCAAGGTCAGAGGAGTCTGCCAACATTGGCCCTTTGATAAGGCCAATGCCTCAGCGTCAGAAAGACAACAGGCGCCACTGTTGGTTCAGAGCTTAGGATGAACATGCCCTGACTGTAACGCTACTCAAGAGTAATGTAAGGTGATATACGTGTACTTAACTGGGTGTTAGTTCATAAGGCTGAGCACCATAGGGGAAGGTAGGAATATGTGGTGGACTCGGGACTGATTGCTTGTACTCGACAAAGTTCATATTCCTCCTGATATCAGAATCTACAATAAATGTTACATCTTTAATCAACTTCAAATGCTCCTGGGTGCTTCTAGTCTCCAACCATTGACCAATCAAGATTTTTCCACATCACAAGACACTCTGAATTGCTCCTGAAACAAGTATTAAGATTAAAGCCTGTTTGTCTGTCTTTTTAAGAAGAGGAAGAGTTGATAGATATTACATTTCTTTAAGAACAACTTACTTGGGCAGCTCCAGCGTGATGACGCCTTTCGGCTCTGCTTCCACGCTCTTGCCCCAAAACTTGAGTTTGGGGTAGATGGATCCATGAAACACAAAGTCTTGCTCCAGACCCTCAGTGTGGAAGGCACTGACTGGAGGGTGATGGCTCACCTGCTCCGATATGAGCCTGAAGCCGAGATCCTCTCTGGGATGGCCGGGGAAACAACAAGCATTAATGAGGGAGCGTGAGAGGACGGAGAAGTATTTAGTACAATCAGTTGTTGAACATGTGCTGTGTAATGACATTTACCTGACCAGTTCATAGGTTTCTCCCAGCAGAGGGTTAAACGGTTTACCTGTCCGCTCCCACTGTGAGGCTACAGCGGACACTGCGAATGCAGCCACACACTACCAACAGTGAAAAAGCAAAAATCATACACACAAAACTCAAAATCTGTAATTCAGTAACAATATGGCTGTAATTGAGACATTTAGTCATTTGTACAAAACCTTCATTCTCTCAACAGAGTCTGAGAAGGAGTTGGCCTGGTGGATGAGGTATGTGTGCTCCATGTACTCGGTCAGACGCTGCAAGAAGCTGAGCGGTTCGTTGAAAATCACTGGCATTGTAATCTTGGAGAGTTCCTAAAATAGACAGGAAGAAGAATTATAATAATACATGCAATGAGTGCTTCACATGGATGGATTACCGTACGGGACCTACTGGACCCCTGGACCAGAGGCTCTGTTTTAAGTTGCTGCAAACATTTCTTTTTGAGAAGTCACAGAGACACACAAAAGTACCAAAAAAGATACAAAACTGCCACTGTGATGTAAAATGACCAAAATGAGAGACATAAAATACAAAGGGAAACAAAACAACAAAAACTAGAAAAGCACTCAGAGAGAGCAGACCTCCACCGCGGTGGCGACAACTTTTTTATTTAAAGTTACCCCCGCTGCCAAAGAGGTTATGTTTTCACCTGGATTCGTTTATTTGTTTGTATGTGTGTTGGTTTTCAAAATAACTCAAAAGGCTGTGGACGGATTTTGATGAAATTTTCAGGGTTCGTCCAAAGCGGCCTAACTTAAAACTGATTAAATTTTGGTGGTGATCGGGATCCAATTCAATGGCAGCACCAAAAATTAATCAGTTTTAAGTTAGGCCACTTCCAGCCAATCCTGAAAATTTCATCAAAAACCGTCTGCAACTTTTTGAATTACTCTGCAAACCGACAAACCAACATACATACAAACAAATAAACAAACCCTGGTGAAAACATAACCTCCTTGGTAACAAGACACAACTACAACAGTGATGCAAAACTACAAAAACAATATATGAAATGACTACAAGTAGATGGATAAACTGGAAAAAATAGGCATAAAATGACTACGAAAAGAGTCAGAGAAACACAAAGCAACTACTAACAGATGAAAAAAACAACATAAGTCTGAAAATGACTACAAAGAGACACAAAACCACAAGGATGTAATACAAGACGATAGACAAAATGTGGAAAATGATTACAAAGAGATGCTAAATAACTACAAAGGGTCAAAAATGACTACAGAGAAAAGTCTTATTAATGCTCAGCTTTCTTCACCAGCTAGTTGATAACTTTGTCTGCAGGTTGTGTTGAGCAGGTAGTGCACATTGGGTTGATACAGATTAATCACTCAAAACAGCTGCAAATGGTAGCATGGCAAATAAAAATGATACAGGAACATTATACTCACCATTCCAATACAGTTCCTCAGGATACTCCAAATACTGAAGTCATTTCTTGAAAACATTGGTGCAGGTAAGCTGGTCCTAGAGTAACACACACACACACACATAAACCCTATAACACACAGTTGTATTACCTCTACAAAGTGTGCAAAATGCACTTGTGCTAATGCTAATGCTCGAGACACTTTTCATTAGAGTAAATATACCATTAGAAATAGAACAGCTGCAGGCACCATATCTCATTCAAATGAATATGGTCAACAAAAGCCTGTAATGTATTGTGTGACAGACTGAAACAAAGCCCACAGAGACTGAGTATCAGTGGCAAATATACAGCTTGTTGTCAGTGGAACCAACTATTCGTAGCTCTTATATAAGTTTAACAGGAACAACCGGGATAACTGTGGATAATACTTAACCCTTATGCATCACTGGGAACAGTTTTGTGTTTTTAAACTTTTCAGTCATTTTGCCTATGTGAATGCATATGACATGAATGTTGGCAAGAGCGCAAGTTTTTTTTTTATTTTATTTTAGAAAGTCAACATCAGCTGCCCAAATAAGTCTATAATAAACTATATAGCCAGAGAACATATAATCAAGACTGTTAAAGACAAAAATATCCCAATTGAAACATTTGATCCCACAACCATGACAGCACAAAACCTGTTTTCCTTTAGACCAGACTTTCACTGTAAAGTCTAAAAAAGCGTTTACTATTTTGTTTAAGCCATTGATTGACTGAGCCATTTTACCATCTTTGATCTACTGTACAGGGCAAACAGGGCACACATTTTGCTTTCCTCGTTTCCACTGCTGCTGTATTACAGAGCATTGCAGTGTCTTATACAAGTCTTATACAAGGCATCATAATATATATATATATATATATATATATATGTATAATTTTGGTAATCCTTGTCTGACTGAAAAAATAAAAATATTCCTAGAATTTAGTGTACAGATTTTTTTTCCTCAAAAAATTATATATTATATTTAAAAAAATAATTAATATTTGTCAGTTATGATCAACAAGCAGGTTAAATTACTTAAATTGAATAAAATAAATTTATAGCATTTAAGACTTTCTGTCTTCTTACATTTAGTACACAGAACATGGTTTTTGGAAACAAAAAGATCTTACATTTAAAGGGTAAAAATTCTGACAAAAAATAATATTTGATATTTATGACCCGGACGGATATTGGTTGAACGATTTTACATATATAATAGTTAATAGCTGTTTTTTTTAACACAAAAATTTCTGTCCTCTAAGGACACCAGCGCAAGGGACACACAAGGGTTAAAATCAGCCAACTGAACAATAACAATAAAAGTCGGTATAATAATGTGATCTGAAATCCATTAAAAAAGTGTGAACTGCACTCTAAAGGTAACTGGAGGGATTAGCCAACACAGGATAGACTGATTATTGCATTACACAACACTGTGACCTTATCAATATTTAACAGCTCCAACACAAGGCTCAGTTCTTTCAATACAACTCTTCCTTTTTCCTTTGCCAGACTGACTTTAAATTATTCACACTAAGAAGTGGAACGACCCAAGGGAGGACATAAAAAATGAAAATCAATAAGACTGATGATTATGATGATGATAATACGATAATCAGACACTTGTATCAATGTTATACAGGATTACATCAAAAATAAATAGCAGCAATAAAAGTGTGATATGAGCACACAAGCCCTTTGTTGAGTATGTTCCTTTTGATGAGGGGAGGATACAAACACAGGGGGTCGGCAGCCCATTTAGGAAACTGTGGGGACATATAGCACCGCTGACCTATGCTTTGTGATCCCGTTGGGTTGAGTCTCATCCTTGTCGCCATGGTGATCCTCCTGCAACATGTTGGTTTGGCTGCTGCAAGGGCTGCTTAATAACATGACAGAGCCTTCGTCGTCCTCCTCTTCGTCCTCATCAAAGGAATGGCTGGCAACCGTCTCAAAACCACTCAGGGAGATCTCGGAGTCTGATTCTGAGATGGACATGGAGACAGTTCATTAACTGGTGGCAGAGTGAACCGGTGAATGAACCGTTATAGGAGCAGTGTGTAGGATTTAGTAGCATTAGAGAGGTTGCAGTTTGCCAACTGAGTACCCCTCCGCTCACACCTTCCTTTCCAAGCATGTCAGAGAACTACAGCGGTCTTCAGGTAACATAAAAATGTGGAAGAATCTCTCTAGAGTCAGTATGTGGTTTGTCTATTCTGGTTTAATGGAGAAACATGGTGGACTCCATGAAGAGGACCCAGAAACCAGTTCTAGATGATCTGAGCTTTGTGACATGGTGCATTATCCTGCTGGAAGTAGCCATCAGAAGATACACTGTGGTCATAAAGGGATGGACATGGTCAGCAACAATACTCAGGTAAGCTATGGGGTTTAAACAATGTTGGTCCTACGTGCCCAAAGGGGCCCAAAGTGTGCCAAGAAAATATCCCCCACACCATTACACCACCACCAGCATCCTGAACTGTTGATACGAGGCAGGATGGATCCATGCTTTCATGTTGTTTACCCCAAATCTGACCCTGAATGTTCAGCTGAAATCGAGACTCCTCAGATCAGTTAAAGTTTTTCCAATTTTGGTGAGCCTGTGCAAATTGCAGCCTCAGTTTCCTGTTCTTCGCTGACAGGAGTGGCACCAGGTGTGCTCTTCTGCTACTGTAGCCCATCTTCTTCAAGTTTCAACGTGTTGTGTGTTCAGAGATGGTATTCTGCATTCCATGGTTATAATCTGTGGTTATTTGCCCATTTTCCATGACCTCTCACATCAACAAAGCATTTTCATCCACACAACTGACACTCACTGGATATTTTCTTTTTTTGGACCATTCTCTGTAAACCCTAGAGATGGTTTGCATGATAATCCCAGTAGATCAGTGGTTTCTGAAATACTCAGACCAGTCCGTCTGGCACCAACAACCATGCCACGTTCAAAGTCATTGAAATCCCCTTTCTTCCCCATTCTGATATTCGGTTTGAACTTCATCAAGTTGACTTGACCACGTCTAAATGCCTAAATGCATTGAGCTGCGACCATTTCATTGGCTTATCAGCTATTTGTGATAACAAGCAATTTAACAGGTGTACCAAATTAAGTGGCCAGTGAGTATAGTTTATAGTTTTATAAATTGTTTAATATTTTTTATATTGAAGCCAGTGTTCAGTTGTTTCATAACACCTATTCAACCTGGACAGATCAGCTACAGTGTATGCCACATTTGCCTGAGATGTAGATGAGTGTAGGAACAGAGTTGCCATTACATGGAGCAGTAACAAGCTGATTTTTCTACAGTACAATGTCTCGCTCTGTAAATATCTTGGTCTGTCTTTAATAAACAACAATATATCAAGATTACTTATGATAAAAGTACTTATAAAAAAAGTGAGAAAATTAAATTTTAAATATTATGTGAATGAAGTACTGTATATATACACACGATAATTTTTCTTGTTTAGTCATATCATGATTAATTTAATTTAATGAATTGTGGAATGCTATATAAACACATAATAATAATATAACATCTTAAAAAAATTCATTCCTACACGCTAACTTCCTCTCATCTACTGGTTACATAAGGTGTCAAGTCATGCATCCATCCATCTATTTTCTGCCATTTATTCTCACAAAGGGTCATGGGGTGGCTGGAGCCTATCCCAGCTGTCTTTGGACAAAAGGTAAGGTACATCCTGGACAAGTCACCAGTTCATCGCAGGACAAATAGAGACAGACAACCACTCACACGGGCAATTTGAATTAGCCAATTAACCTAATCCTCATGCATGTTTTTGGATGGTGGGAGGAAGCCGGAGTACCCAGAGAGAACCCACGTAGACACGGGGAGAACATGCAAACTCCACACAGAAAGGCCCTGAGCTAACTCGGTATCTTCTTGCTGTGAGGTGACAGTGCTTACCACTGCACCACCGTGTCGCCCAGGTGTCAAGTCAATAGCATGAAATTAGATTTCATTATATTTTGTTATTACGGGTTAAGATAAATATATAGATATAAAACACATGCAAACTCCAGTAAAATGTTCTGTTTTTTAGCCATTTTTTAAAATAACTCTCAAGAACCAGTCAGTTTGAAATGCCACTACACCATGCAGTTTTCTCACACCAAAAACACTCATTATGTAAAAAATGCTTCAAGTTATTTCAACAACAACAACAACAACAGGTAACGCTTACGTCACTCTTGAGGAGCCGCAAACCAAATACCAAAGACGTTCACTGGCAGAGAGAAAAAGTATTCCAGTGTCCTATGGGTGAATGACAGAACCGCAAGTGTGAGCAGGAAGCTTGTCATAGAATCTCCTGCATCTCCTGACCTGAGCGTGTTTGAAGACTTGTCAACTCACCAGACACGGCGTCGTGGAACTCATCCTCACTGAGGGCACTCTGTGGCGGCGATCCCTTGACGACGGATAGCTCAAGTTCGTGGTGCTCGGTGGCGAGAGTCTGCAGCGCTTCCGAGAGGATCTTATTCTTCTCCACCTCCTGCTCCAATTTCAGACTGCGTACCTGAGCTCGCCACACACATCACACACAAAGACACACACATACACAAAAAGAAAGAGACTAATCAGTCATAGAAACATTCCGTCTTCCACAATTGGCAGCTGAAAAGGAGTTTTCATTGCTACAAACGTATTCAACTCTCAATATAGACAGAAGACAAATGTGTGTGACTATCAGACTTGCTGTGATGAGAATAAACAGCCTGTTGACTGACTAATCCTCTTCTCTGCACTGCCCTATCATTATCAGACCCACGGAGAGAGACAGAGATGGAGCTGAGAGGGACGAGCCATGTTTATCTGTAATGGAGGACAGCTGCCCTGATGCCTCCGTCTCAAATGGCTTGCTGGAGAACATGACTCCCGTGAAGAAGAGGGACTCAAATGACAGAGTAATGGACTCAGATATTAACCATTAGTCAAGCATCATTTTTACACAAGATGTTAGTGTTGATGATATGAGGATTTTTCACCTTTCTGAAAATCTGCTTCCATTGACAGTCTGTCAAATGTGTAAGAAACCACAACAGAGGCAGTGTTTTTACTTTGTCAAAGAAACAGAAGTCAAGCTGCATAATGGCATACTACAGAACACATGCCATTATTGGAATATTCAGAATTTTGTGCTTAAAACCTACATTAGGTGGTGTAAAATGCAAACCAGTGTTGCAGGAACTGGAAGTGACTCAGTTTCTTTCCCTTGGCAGACCCCACTGTTTCATTCATACTGCATACCATCATGTGAGATATACAGTTTATGAGTTCATCCTATAGAGACTAGCCTTATTCATGGGGAGAGCTCTGAGATCCTGTGAGTCTTTTATCGTGTGCTTTGCCTCTGCAGATTCACAGTTCAAAAGGCTGCACAACTGAGTGCCTCGAGGCTCAGTCCAGGTGTAAACTCTGAAAGCTCTGGACTGAGCTGCTAAACTAAGAGCATGCAAAAGGCTGGGAATGCTGGGAACACCAGCAGGGCCAGTTCGTCTTAAGACCCCTCTGAGGAATTCAAATATCTTGTTTTTTTGATGGAGCTGTCTTAGTGAGCATGAGTGTGAAGAGACTTCTACCAAAAGCTTTGGTGTGTAACTATTTTGTCCATGTCATTGTTTGTCTATGAATGAAAAAGCAGAAGGTGTGTATAGAACAATCTGCAATCTGAATCTGCACATGAACACCCCTTTATTTACATATTGAAATACCCAAATGTGCATTCAAACACTGGTGCATCAGTAGCAGCAGCACTACCACATACCATGTTTAAACAGTCAGCGACTAATTGTGATTCTTGATGCGATGCTCGAAGAGAAAGTCACAAATGAACTGTGATGGGCCATTATGCAAAATTTGAAATATCCTCACTGTTAGACTGCTAGTGTTGGCGAATTAAGTTTTGATTTACAGCCACTGAGACAATTGAAATATGCTGAAAATATTACTGCCAGAAATGTTTAATATTCAACCGTAGCACACTGAGGGAATCAGCTGTTCACACCAATACACATTTCACATAACCTTCCAAAACATAAATGTATTTCAAAATTACACACTATGACAATACACAATATGAGTAGGATTAATTTCTGTCAACACTGTCTGTTGAGTCCTGTCTCCTAGCTCTAACCTACACAAACACATTTCCATACCACTAAACTGCATTCTGAATTGCATAGTTTTTCTTAACTTTTTTTAACTTTAAGTACTGTATGTACTGCAACTGCCCCACACCAACTCTATGCAGTATGCATAACAAACATACACTGACAAAAAATATAAACGCAACACTTGTTTTTTCCATGAGCTGAACTGAAAGATCTAAAATGATTTCTATGTATACAGGCCTATTTCCCTCAAATGTTGTTCACAGATCCATCTAAATATGTGTTATGCCTCTCATTCACGAGATGACTTTGATAAAACTTTGAAAAGAGTGTCATCTGACACCCTCTCACATCTTAAGACTGAGAAGAATTTTTAGTCACAGACTATCCATCCATTCATTATCTACTGTTTATCCTCACATAGGGCCGCGGAGGGGCTGGAGCCTATCCCAGCTGTCTTAGGGTAAAAGGCAGGGTACACCCTGGACAAGTCACCAGTTCATCGCAGGGCACATAGAGACAGACAACCATTCACATTCATACCTACGAGTAATTTAAATTAGCCAATTAACCTAATCCCCATGCATGTTTTTGGATGGTGGGAGGAAGCCAAAGTACCCAGAGAGAACCCACGCAGACACAGGGAGAACATGCAAACTCCACACAGAAAGGCTCCAGGCCAGGAATCAAACCCGGTACTTTCTTGCTGTGAACCCAGTACCTTCTTGCTGTGAGGTCACAGTGCTAACCACTAACCGTGCCGCCCTAGTCACAGACAAAACTCTGCAAAGACTGGGAAGCTACAGGGTCACTAATTATAAGACTACAACTCGATTCTCCTGAGAATATTTCCCATCATGCACATGCAAATTAGAAATTTCCAACAACTACTTTTGAGCAGAGAAAAATGGAGCAGGGAGAGATGCAGCTTTTGGTAGTAGCCACCATTGTGTGTGCAGATATTTGTTTAAAAAAAAATCCAAAGCGAAGAGAAGACACCGGAGAATGCTCCACAAGTTTTTCCTCTTTTTGTCAGGTCCAAACAAACCTCTGCGACTTCGGCATCTTCGCCATGGTTGCTACTTCCTGTTTGGTGCTGAGAGAGTGCACACATTGGTTGTCTGTAATGGTGACCTCACATTTCTGATACAACAAGACTTAAGAATTACGAGAATATCAAATATGATTAACATTGTCGTAACGCCAAGACATGGGAAAGACGGGCTCAAATCGGGTCATACGCCCACCTTACACCAAACGACGGGGATCAACTTCAGCAAGACGGCAAAGATTTTACTCCGACTTTGGAATTTTGTGTGTGAAAGAAATTGTGTGAAAACTCGGTGGGTGTAAGGCAGGCATTAGTGAGCGCTTCTCCCTTGCCGAGATAATCCATCCACCTCACAGGTGTGGCATATCAAGATGCTGATTAGACCCCATGAATATTGCACAGGTGTGCCTTAGGCTGGCCACAATAAAAGGCCACTCTAAAATGAGCAGTTTTACGGTGTGTGTGACCATTTGCCTCACACAGTGCAACACATCTCCTTCACATAAAGTTCATGAGGTTGTTGATTGTGGCCTGTGGACCGTTGATCCACATCTCTTCTATAGCTGTGCGAAATTGCTGGATGTTGCCAGGAACTGGAACAGGCTGCCATATACACCAATTCAGAGCGTCCCAAACCTGCTCAATAGGGGAGTCTGGTCAGTATGCTGGCCATGCAAGAACTGGGATGTTTTCAGCTTCCAGGGATTATGTACAGATCCTTGCAACACTGGGCCATGTATTAACATGCTGCAACAAGAGGTGATGGTCATGGATAAATGGCACAACAGTGAGCCTCAGGATCTCGTCACAGTATCTCTGTGCATTCCAAATGCCATCAATAAATTGCACCTGTGTTCACTGTCCATAACATATGCCTGCCCATACTATAACCCCACCACCACCATGGGCCACTCTCTCCACAACTTTGACATCAGCAAACTGCTCATCCACACAATGCAATATACGGTCTGCCATCTGCCCTACACAGTGAAAACCAGGAATCATCCATAAAGAGTACACCTCTCCAAAGTGCCAGACGCCATTGAATGTGAACATTTGCCCACTAAAGTCGGTTAGAGACCACAATAAGAATGACGAGCATGCAGATGAGCTTCCCTGAGACAGTTTCTGACAGTTTGTGCAGAATTTTTTTTGTTATGAAAACCGATTGTTATAGTAGCCGTCCAGGTGTCCAAATGTCTTCGACCATCTTGGTGGTGAACATGCTGGATCTGGGTTGGTGTGGTTATACGTGGTCTACAGTTGTGAAACCGGTTCAAATTCTCTGAAACGACTTTGGAGATGGCTCATGGTAGAAAAACTGTCATTCAATTCATGGGCAACAGCTCTGGAGGACATTCCTGCAAGTGCATGCTCCATCAAAACTTGCGACATCTGTGGTATTGTGTCGTGTGAAAAACTGCACATTTTAGAGTGGCCTTTTACTGTGGCCAGCGTAATGCCTTGTTCATACTACACAATTTTAGCCCAATCGGCTGGTCGGCGACTGTTTTTTTTTTTTTTGCTCCCCTCCCCCAAATCAGGGTGAGGCAGTCGTCTGCTCGGCAATCCTGGGTTGTTAAATGTGAACACCTCAGAAGCCACTCAGACACTTGCCGACAACCTGACTCTGAGATCCAGACAAAAACTGAACATCTAGTGTGCTAAATGTCCAGTCGAGTCGTGCTGACATAAAAAGAGCTACAGCCAATGAAAGCAGACTTGGTTGCTGCGAAATGCGGATGTGAAAAGGAGCAGTGGCTGCAGCAGCAACAACATAAACAACAACAACAACTTTTCTATTTTTTTTCACTACATGGTAGTGCACAAACCACCAGGAGGGCTGAATTCTACTCCATGTTCATGTTTGCTTGCACATTGACTGTGGCCCAGCCAGCCACCTCCTGCTAATTCCTGGTTCCCAATTCCTAATTCCTAATTCCTGCCGCTCGGCATTTTCTAGTGCGCGAATGATCATCGCTGACCAATCCTGTTATGTGAATACCCCAAGACTCTGACCAGAAAACAGAGATTAACGCAGTGTGAACAGCACATTGACAGTCAAGGCTGGGCAATAATCATGCTGTCTCAGCATCTTGATATGCCACACCTGTGAGGTGGACGGATTATCTCAGCAAAGGAGAAGCACTCACTAACAGATTTAGACAGATCTGTGAACAATATTTGACAGAAAGAGGCCTTTCGTGTACATACATTTTCAGTTGACCCATAATAAAGTCATAAAAGAACCAAACTTCATGAATGTTTTTTGTGACTATCTGTTCCAATCACTCTATCAAAGAAAAATCAGAGTTGTAGAAATAACTGGAAACTGAAGAGAGCCATGACATTATGTTCTTTACAAGTGTATGTAAACTTTTGACCACGACTGTAAAACATTTTAGAGCTTTAAGTGCAGCTCATGAAAAAGGGGAGCAAACTATTTTAGTTACATTATGTTTTCACTGGGGTTTGTTTATTTGTATGTTGGTTTGCAAAATAACTCATAAAGTTGTGGATGGATTTTGACGAAATTTTCAGGGTTGGTCAGAAATGGTCTACCTTAAAACGGAACTTTTTGAGTTACTTTGCAAATCGACAAACCAACAAACCAACAAACAAGCAAACAAGCCCCGGTGAAAACATAACCTCCTTGGCAGCGGGGTTAACTTTAACTTTAACTTTTTGAATCCCAGTTTGGCCATCCCCTGAAGTTTTAGATGGCGTAAGAGAGGGCACAACATGGGACGCACAGGCAAGCGAGAAAATCACACTGACTTTGATAAGTTATGTGTGCAAGCAAACAAACAGCTAGCAGATATATTGGTGGGCAACAATTACCATTTAAATGCCAATAAAAATAGAAGAAGGAGCAGTCCAATGTTGTGATTGTCATTTCTGGTGATTGCAGAACAGCCATATTCATATTTAAAAACAACACTACCCTGTCAAAATTTATGTAAAGTATCGAAATCAAGACACAGCTTTATTCTTGTTCTATAATTTTCACGTCAGTGTGATGGAATAGCTTCATTTGTTTGGTACTTCATTTGCTGGATTAGTCAAAAATAGACATATCTGTCAGTATAGAAGCTTTCTTAATTGATTTTCCAGTAAATTAGTGTATATATGTAAAATTTCAAGTAGAATATAGAGGATTTATGTGTATTGCCTTCCGTTATTAAACATTGTTTTTCTGCTGCTGTGTTTAGCAGCTAAGCCAGAGTGTTTACATATTTAGTGTAGTACTGATGTCATTTTACGACTTAATGCCTGAACAATTTCCAAGTTCAATATCCAACTGAATTACAGTGAGCTTTGCGTTTACACACAGAGCCTCAGGAGGCCAAAGCCCCTTTCACTAATAGTCAGAAATCTTATTATGTAAGTCACCAAAAATAAAGTTTTACATTATTATAGAACTGATACACAGGGTTGGCGCTTGTTGTGAGCTATAAGAAGTGCCATCTATTTTTCTTCCTGGGGGGATGTAATCTATCCACTGAATCCTTCCATTATAATCAAATCCATTGAATCACTCACAAAGAAACCCCATCTGACAGCTTATAATCACTGCTCTTCCACTGAGCTGCTTTTATAAGGAAGTATGAATAGTGTTGCCGCTTTCCTCTGAAACATGCTTTGTTTTTACATCTTATTGTTTCCCTTTCTATCACTATATATCTGAGGGTCACAGACAGTAAGGGCCCTCTTGATTACAGTATTTGTAGTCTGCATTTTCTTATAAGGTCAGGTCACGCACATCACAGATAATTTATAATATTATATATATATATTTTCCTTGTATATATTTTCCTTTGAGTTACACTTGAAAAACACAGTATTTAAATACAGTCTTTGCAGAAACAATGTAAACTGGTGAATTATAAATTAAACAAAAACTTGTTCAAATCCCATTCACTGCTCTCCTGTTCTACTGAGTTGCTAGCAAAAGTTTTAAAGGTGAATGTTTCCAGATATAGGCACATAAAACTCAATACAAAAAAATATTACTTATGTTGGTTCTGCCATAGATAATGGGCAAATGTATATCACATGTGGATGTATTTACCTTGACGTCACCCTTGTTTTACAGATTGCCGTTTTGAAGCCTTGAGTCGGCATCTTGTTTTTTTTTTTGTAACCAGAAGTGATAGAAGAGGACGGGGCCAAGTACGACCAAATACTGAATATAATATTTTTAGCCAACGCTGGCAAGACCCCACATCCACATCCTGAAGCCTACTCTGCTTTATGTTCTGTGTGACTTCTAAACACAATCTCTATAAACAAATTCTGCCTTCATATGTATACTCTATATGCATTGGGACATCAGAGGGGTGGTGGTTTCTAGTCTGAGCAGTAATGACCAATCACATTCCAGCAGGCTTTGGGTGAATGCAAGTAAACATTTCTCCGTATGGAAAGCAAAAGGAGTAGAATGGATTGACCATGATATAACCTCAGAAAACACCAGCTGTCGCCTTTCTGTTGGTTTAAAATTAGGTTAACTACTTGTGAAACGGGACACATAGTCTGTCAACTCCAAACTCACATCTCAAGTTGCCATCCAATTTACATTTACATTCAATTTTCCATAGACTTCTATAAGGCTATCCAATTAGAAAGAATGACCATTTCAGGCACTTGGGTTCCACATTTTAGACCAGAAGGTTGTCCAGTGGTTGTGAGTCAGATGCTGACAATCCATGGCACGTTAGACAAAACCCTGATCAACAGCTGCTAACAGGCATTCAAGCAAAGACACAGATTTGTTCTTGAGAGACTGACACTTACCCCTTCCTGTCTGGAGAGGAGGCTGAGACAGACACTGAGACTGGAACTGGTTTCGCGTGACAATTCACAGATTTCTTGCATTTTCTGCAGTATGGTGGATGGAAAACCTGAGGGGACAAACACACTGATGAGGGACCACTGGCACAAAAGCTAGAACACAAAAGCTACAAACAACAAGCACAGTGAGCCTCCAGTGACAGAAATAGACTTAATTATGAGGATTTTCAACACTGTGTGTTTACAGTAAATCTGCTTAATGAAGGTTTTCCTTTTGTTGTGTCTATTATAATATATGAAACATATTTATTGTGATATACTGTATATAAATCCTAATTAACAATGAAATAACAGGTTTTACTTTCTGTCAGCCTGTTCTTTTTCAGCATGGACAGGAAAGCTTCCACCTCCTTTTCCATTTTCTTCTGGCTGGCCTGTGCTACCTGGTTTCAGAGAGGAGAGAGAAGGCAGATGAACAAATATATCACAAGACGGCAGGAACAGAGGTAGCTCTCTAAACACGACAAATAATTATTCTGACATGCTAAATATTTCACCACCTGTAGCGAGTCTGTTAGCTCCCCGAGTGACATCACTTCCTCCTCCTCCTCCTCCTGCTCGCTGCCCTGCTCTTGGGAGCAGTAGTGTGTGCTGTAAGCCGAGTGCTCATCCAGTGCATCCAGCCATGCCTGCAAGAAAATAACAGATATTATTTTGGGTTGTCATAAAAACCAAAAATATTACTGATTTGTATATCAAACATCATATGACATATTTAAAAGGAATTTTCTAGATCATGTGGATTGCAAATTAGTTATCTTCTATTTGGAATCATGAAGTGCTATTTGCTTTGACAAAAAACAAGATCTGGTTTTAAAGTCTGGGTCAAGTCTCAAGTCTTTTGGACCAAGTCAAAGTCAAGTCTTCAAGAAATGACTTGCAAGTAAAAAAAAAAAAAAAGTGTGAATATTAGCACAAATAGCACAAAAATATTGAACTAAACACTTTATGATAGAAACAGTCACATTTGCAGGTAAGTAGTCAGTAGCTCCTAATTTAAAGTATATTTTTTGTAGTCTAATAAACTGATTATGTTTAACATTATAAATAATGAGCATGTTTTACAAACTTCAATACTAATTCAGTTAACTTTAAATTGTGTCATTCAACATTATCATTAATATATGTCATTAGTATTTTTTACAGAACACTAATATTCATGATGATAGTGTTGACGAATGCACATAAATAAATCAATAAACTCAACATATGGCTTTTATTTTAAATGTCAGAGGGAGGAAAATAGAGAATAAAGGACAACTTGTATTAGTGAGCAGTAACTAGTAATTATATGAACAACATGATGAACATAAGTCCCAAAAAATACCTTATTGATAAAATATGCGAAAAATATAAAAAATGGAATAATACTATACATATAAAAGAAATGTGAAAGTGTCCAAAAAATATTTAAAAATACAGGTATGTCTAAAAAAGCAAATATGTGAAAAACATATTTTGTTCTATGTTAAAATGTATCGTAAAAGTGTCTTTAAACTGGATAAAAAGTAAATTTTTGACAGTTTAAAGCAGACAATCACCCCTTTTTGAACATTGTTGAAAATATTTGGAATAATGTAAATTCACAGCTCAGAAAAAACATATAACATAGGTCTAGATATTAATGTGGCAAAAATAAACAGAGACAAAATATTACAGTAATAAATTACAGTGAGAGGAGAAATTAAACATACTTTTCTCGTTGCCTCTGGGTTATTTTTAGGTGACACTTTGAAGTGATGCACGCTGTCATCAAAGCACTTGAGGGTAAAAAAACAACTGTCTTTGGCTCGGATCTGGACGAGAGAACAACAAAAACATGTGCATAGGTTGAACTCAAAAAGATTTAACACTGCGGTCAAAACAAAAAGGTGTCCATCCATCCAATTTCTACCGCTTATCCTCACATAGGGTCGCTGGGCACATAGAGACATAAAACCATTCACACCTACGGGCAATTTAAATTAGCCGTGCATGTTTTTGGATGGTGGGAGAAAGTCAAAGTACCCAGAGAGAACCCAGGCAGACACAGGGAGAACATGCAAACTCCACACAGAAACCCCCCAGGCCGGGAATCGAACCGGTACCTTCTTGCCGTGAGGCGACAGTGCTAACCACTGCACCACCTTGCCTCCCAGCAAAGGAGTGTAATTCTTTAAAAAAAATTTCTTACCAAACACTGAGCATGTGTGAGTGACTTGCAGCCTTGCCGTCTGACATTTGCAGCGGCATCTGACCTTCATATGAGAAAGAAAGTGGTGAGGTCTTTTTTCTGCAGGTGCTATTTCTTGACAAGTGACACAATATCAATATGGAAGACAGATAAATGAGAAAAATAGAAAGGATTTCTAGAACCTTTCTAATCAAAAGTGTGCAGCACTTCCAGTTATCTGGTGCTGACATCTTTTCACATGATTGAAGGAGCACAGCCATACAGAAAGATGGCACCTACTGTTTTGAGTACCAGGATAAAACCCCATCTTGAAGGATGACCCAGTATGAACGCCAGCCAAAAAATCTGGAGCTCTGCATGATGGCACACAGAGGAATCAGCGGTCTGATTTTTAGTGATTTTCTATTCAGTCAGTATGTGTGGTGGCTGAGACAACACACAAAGCATTATTCCTTACCTTCCAGAGGAGTCCCTCGTACTTCTTGACATGGCGGGTCACACCCTGCAAGGAAACACAGAAAAGAAAGTAAAAAACAAATCAAGGTAACTTTAGGAGGCCGACTATCAGCTGAGCACTCACTCGATGCATGTTGCCTTCAAGGACTTGCTTCATTGCTGTGTCACTAGCCAGGTCAAAAACACTCTGGCCTGTGTTTTGTGGACACACAAGACAAGTAGGGCTTTAGCGCAATATAACACACATACAAAAAGTATGGTTATGTGAAATCATACATTAGCTCTGTTATGTTTAGAAAAAATGAAAGGCTTAGCTGGGGTTTTCTGAAGTGGGGCTGTATGTACACTCACTTGGAGTGGAGCTCAGAGTGCTTTTTTAAAAGAATATAAAAATGCAACACATTGAAACAAGTACAGATAAACAACAAAAACAGGAGTGAAATTAAAAACAGAGACCATTAAAAATAGTAACATTCAACCTGTAAAAAAAAGAAGAAAAAAGAAATAATAATATAATAATGTGTATGATTGTGTGTGTTTAAAAAAACAGCAGAATAAGAATTGTCAGCTTTATGGCTTTAAGGATCATGAAATGACAAGAGTCTGCAATGTAGGCTGGTCCCAAACCATTTAGGGCTTTAAAAAAATAAATCTGTTCTTCAGGATGCAGTGTAATATGCTATATCTACCTTGTTTTGGTTAAAACTCTAGCAGCACATTTCTGAATAAGTTGCCAAGTTTCAATTGAGAGAGAAAAGACAATTCTTGCCAATTTGAAAAAAAATACTTTCAGCATCTTTATAGGTTAGGAATCTCACCTTTCTTATTCTTGATGTTAGGGCTGGCTCCACTTTTGAGCAGCTTCAGGGCACACTGCTTCTGACCTCGATAGGCTGCAGAGTGCAGTGGCGTGTTCCCAAGCAGATCTGTGCAGTTGATGTCTGGGGTCTTCTTCCTGCTGAGCTGCAGCAAACACAGGACACATGGATTGTCTGGTGACAAACATCCTGCAGGGCTTTATTATTCTGCACAGAGCTGAAGCACGACTCTGTGATTACTCAATCTGTCTCCAAGAGCTGGAATAGTTAAAGCTGCTTAAAGGGACACTACGTAATTTTTTAAAGTATTTTATTACCTCAAATCAATGTCTTCATTCGTAAACAGAGCCTCATCGTTGTAAAATAAGCTACGCCAACAATCTGACTTATCGTCCTGGGTGAAGAATCAGTCATCTATCTTTACATAGAACGGGTCGCTCATACGGAGGCTTACATGTCTTTCCGGTCTACAAAAAAACTACAAATTGCCAAAAGGGACATAAAGCACTACCTGCTAGTACCAATAGGGCAAAATGCTTTTCGTGATTCATTTTTCACGGAGAAGCAGCGTGGAGAAGACGTTATTATCTACCTGGCATAAACTAAAACCTGCTCTGCACTGCACTTTTGGTCATAATTCAAGACTATAGTCATGCTGTGGTGAGGAGAAGGAATCCTCATCACCAAAAAAGCGTAAAAGGGAATTAAAAAACGGCAAATTAACAAAAACAACATCGGGGTCACCTTTCCCAGGTGGAAAGCGCTCATGACTGAAAAAGATTTCCAAATGGACACTGAACTTGCCTGCTTTCTTCTCGACGGGTAAGTCAGTGTTACTGTGTAAATTAAAATGTGTCATTGCTTAGTGGTGTAATTCATTACACTGGCGGCATAACAGTAGATCATGTAAAGCATAAACCTCTTTGGTGGATGGTAACATTAGCATAAGTTTGATTGAGTAAGCTTCATGCCATTGCCTACTACCTGCTCACACAACTGATTCTATGCAGTTTGAAATCTCACCACCTGAACGAAAACTCTTTCTTGCTGAATTGGTGTTTGAAAACATGTTGTTGTCAACAATTTGAATTTCGATTTTTCCCATTCTGCCTACCATAGTTCCAACCATGATGCAATGCGCAGTAAAAAACATGAGGCGCTAGAGAGCGAATGCAATATTAAATTTAACCACTAGATGGGAGAAAAAATTCATAGTGTCCGTTTAAAATTGATTTAAATTCTGACTTGGAGCATAGAAATTCCGACATTTACGTACCATGAGTGTTATGCTGGGAAAGTGGAGGAACAGATTGGTGTCATTATGAATCTGAAGGGGACATGTCCCCCCTTCCCTAGTGACATCTGTGCATTACTAACACACAGTGACTTGGATAAGTAACTTTAATCCAGGTTTTATCTTGATTACTGAGTCACGATCTCAGTCACGATACAGATGGACCCGACTTTTCTTGTTTGAGTCTGAGTTTATAGAATTTATAGTACTCCGTAAAGTGCTGTACGGAGAGAATGAGAGCCCTCTGCGTCGCCGGAGATCCTGACGGAGAGCCTCTCCGTCCTCTCCGGACGCAGGATTTTTTTTTAACCGTCAATCCGTCAAGGGAAGACGGAGATGACAAGGGCTGTGATTGGTCCTCTAGTTGCACCCCTGCCGTGAAATGCAGCCCCTCGCCCTACATAGAAACAGACAGACAAGTCGCCTCCGCAGCAGCGCGGACAGGACAGGAACTAAAGCATCGATTAGCCTTGTGAAATGCAGGTCAAATACATTAACTTGCTCAAAAAAATCCATTTAATTCTGTTATTTTCTCTCTTTAGAGGAGCTTTAAAGACTGAAAGCAACCAATGTTCTTCTCTTCTATCTCCCTCATAAATAATTAAGTCATAAAATAGTATTTTCCCCTGCTTTTATCTGCGATATTAAGGCGAATTGCTTCACTTTCCAAGGGGGTGCATTTAATGGCAGGGCTACACAGCAAGCACCACGACAGAGAACTGCAAGGGCTCGAGGAGTCTCCGTAGCTACGGAGTTGGATAATGTATTCGGAGAAGTATATTCCAGCCTGTATTAACAGTCTGGCACTTACCAGCTGGGTTAGAGTTGCAAGGTCTCCTTCTCGTGCAGCATGTAAAAGTTCCTCTTCCAGCTTCCTCTCCTCTGTTCTCTCAGCCGCTGGCATCAGTAGAAAGATGATTTTACAATATGTATATTACATGATCAACTTGTGTGACAGATTATTAAAATAGTTAAACATGTAAACTGATACATTTGTTTCCATGGAAGAAGATGTCTCTCTCACCTTCTAGCATGCTTCTGATCTCTGCATTTTGAGTGACATCTTTGGGAATCTGTGCTGTCCCATTGATGACAGTAGCACATGCATCATAGTGCAGCAGCAGCATGACAACCTCCTGATCAGTGATTGATTGATTGATTGATTGATAGACCGAATGGATGAATACATGCATGCACATAACCATACCATCAACAAAGAGACAAGAAGAAAATCAAATCTGAATGGTAAATAAGAGATGTTTTCAGATACCTTTCTTCCTGTGAAGGCAGCCTTGTGCAACGGTGTATCTCCGACATTATTGGGCAAATTAACATCAGCGCCTGCCTGCAGGGGTACACACATGAGCCACCTTAACCTTGCAGTTGTTAAATAGCTAAAGCAAACTTTTTTTTTTAAACTTTGAAAAAGAGAAACCCTACCTTCAATAATTCCTCTACCACTTCTTTATGTCCAAAGTAACAGGCCAAGTGAAGAGGCGTCCATCCCAGATTAGACTTTCTCTTACCTGAGAAAACAGTACACAATGTGGTTACACCACTATGACTGACTGATGGATTGAGAGTGTTCATTATTGTAACTGTTACTCATGTACCTTTGCAGTTAATGTTGATGCGTGTCTCTTCCCTTATCTTGGACAGGAGGAGCTTTTGAATCCCCAGCAAATCTCCATTCCGAGCGAACAGCAGGAACTGCTCCTCTGGCTCCAGCTCCTCCATAGACCCCTGCAGGAAACACAAGAAAGAAACAGTGACGGCACATAAAGAGATGCTTTTATATTTCCCTGACTCAACTGTAATTAAAAAGATGCTTTCAGGAGGCCATGTGCATGTGTGAGTCTCTGAAAAGAGACCCACAGTCTATTACAGTAGGAAGAACATGCTTGTTACTCCTCTTTTAGAGATAAATGGCAAGAAATTTGATGAGGCTGTAGATCTTTTTTCCTCTAGGCAGATCTGTGTGAGATCTCTACAAGCTAACATATACACACACATTTTTCTGACTGAGAAACAGTTACCATCTATGGCAGTTGCTGAAATGCCCACAATGACAATGCTACTATGCTGATGTTAAGAAGGTATTATCATGTTCAAAATTGAAATGCAGCTCATGTAGGAATCTCTGAGACGAGTAAATGTAAAGTGACTCTTCAGCAGGGAGACACTGTCCCGGGTTATATTTACCTCCGCCAAGGAGGTTATCTGATCACCAGGGTTTGTTTGTTTATGTGTTGGTTTGCAAAATAACTAAAAAAGTTATAGACGGATTTTGACAAAATTTTCAGGATTAGTCAGGAGAAGCCTAACTTAAAACTGATTAATTTTTGGTGGTGATCAGATCCGATTAAAGGTCATCAAGGTCAAATGAAAGGTCATGCCATAGTAATGTATGGGAAATTTCACATATTTCTGAACGCTCCAGGGTGTACAATCTTCAGCCAATCGTCATGTAATTTGGTATATAAACTAATATAGGAATCCAGAAGTCACAGATTCAGTTTGGTCAAGATTAGTAAAAGGTCAAGGTCACCAAGGTCAAATATGCGTTTTTAACCATAACTTCATGTAGGAAGGAGCTAGAGCAATGCAACTGGTCTCAAAATATCCAGAAAAGAATTCTCAATTTATTATCTTAACATTCTTAAAGTCAAATATTTATATTTTCCGTGATAATCACGAAAAACTGTGCATAGAGGACAAAATTGTGGCAGAATGCTGCATTGGCAGAGGTCTGCGCTCTCTGAGTGATTTCTATTTCTTAATAAGTTATTTGTCATTGTTTAGGTAACATGAGGAAAAAAAATCACAAGTGTGTGTTTCGTCAGACAGTGAGAAAAAAAGCAACTGCCAGGATGATTACAAAAGATGGCAGTCACCAGACCAGCTTTACAGGAAGGAAACAAACCCTCTCTCTCCCCTTTATACAGCGTAAGTCCACATGACATTCTATATTTGAAATAAAAAGCTGGCATGCGGAGAGAGAAATGCATGCTTTATGTAAAGTCATGGGATGTCACGTGGCTGTAGCGAAGAATTAATTAACCACAATGACAACAGAAGACAAATCAGACATCTCCAAACTGAGAAAGGTTTGACTGGCACTCAAACAGGTTTACCACACTGACAACGAGCATGTGACATTAACTGTTACTCAGCCTGTCCTTCTACTGTACACTGAGAAGCTGTTACTAGAGCATGATCACAGTACATGCAGCGCTTTGTTTGGCGTTTCATTCTTAAATCCTGTTTTTATATTTTTAATTATTTATTATGATTGCTAATGGAATCTCTCATGTGAGCTCTGAGAGTTTTGTATTTTTTACTATTTTAATAAACCAATAATCCTTTAAGTCATTTTTATGCGAAACTAATAAACGCTCCCTTGTTTTTGCTTCAATTGTAAACTTTTTGTAGCTTATCCTTTAAATTGAATATCTTTAGGTTTTAGACTAAAAAGCAAATTTGGTCTTTGTTACTAAGTGAAAAGGGTACGAGAACATTTGACAAGGCTTTAGAAATGAATGTAAAGTCTTTGATTTTAGCCCCCCAAAGTGGAACTATAAATACATTATTACAGTGGACTAATGATGAGGGCCATTCTTCTGTCAAGGATATCTTGCAAATATTCAACATACCAAAGCAGATGAGTTGTCTGGCAGCGCCCTCTGAATGATCTTTGACCTAATTCTTCTTCCATTACACAGGTGTCCTGAACCTGAACTCTTGTATGCTGTGATTGAACCTGCAACATAGACTATTTCCAGCAACCTTCGTAGAAATACTTATGCCTTATACGTAAGTGAAAATATCAATACCGCAGTGTCAAAATACTCTGTTACAAGAAAAATCACAGCATTTAAAATGTTTCTCACATAGAAGTTCTAAATCAATCAGGACTGACACAAGACAAACACACTAATTTTGCAAATAGCCCATTTGAGATGATGTATATTTTAATCTTGGATTATTGGATAATGCTGAAGCTGGCAAATGTAGGACTTATGTGTTAACTATATGCATTGCTCGGTAACAGACAAGTCTTACCTTATATTCATAGCAATACATCATAATGTACAATTGCCTTTTATATTTCATATTATTCTACTGCTTCACATTTCCCTCTGAAATGTAGCGAAGTAGAAGTATAAAGTTGAATGGAATGAAAGAAATCACACAATCATGCTTGTTGATTTGAGCCTTTTCAGTTATTGTTTAATGTAGGCTATCATTATTGTTCTTGTGGAAAAGAATAAAATTCAATAGTGGGGCTGTTGTTTTGAAAAATAAATAAATAACAACAAACATGGTAACCAGTGATCTAGACACTCACTCAACTCTTCCAGTCTTGATAAAATCAGACCCGTGTTGGTCAGCCAGCTGCTGTCAGACAGGCAGGCCCTCTGCGGTGCTGCATGTGATGTTTAAGCCCCTCTGAGCCGCTTCCCGCTGCTCTACTGCGGCACGAGCCGCGCGACACACATCGTCAAACACAGGACGAACACTTACTTTATAAAATCCCGTCACTCATACATCCCACATTTATCCGCATCAACCGACGCTGAGGTAACTGACGGCGAAATACAGCAGCTGTCACACACACCTCTTTTCTGTTTACTCTGGAATCAGCTGATCCTCGCAGAGCGGAAGTGGCTCTGGAACCTTGTTTGTGCCTTTCAAAATAAAAGCTCTCCTAGCTATTTCAAACGTGGAACATAATTATCAGCGATCCAGGAGTCAGGTATTATTGTTATGCATTATGAGAAATTGACAATGAGGAAGTTATAAAGCAAACGCATCGTTCGTTACGTTTTGTAATTTACGTTGTCATTGTAGTAATTTTGTATTACTTTGTTAAGCAGAAACCTTTGCCCTGGAAGCCGTTTACATTTCCACACATGCAAGTTGGATCTCAACATGTTGTTATTGTGACTTGAATTTAATTCATTTTTTGACTGATTTGTGAGTGATTTTTTTTTTTTTTTTTACATATTTTCAAAAGCTGACACACATGAGCAAATGGCCGACATCATAAATCCGGAAAACGAAGGCGACCTTCAGGATCAAGTAAGATATGTTTGCTTTTACAACCTTTCTGGTGAAGTTAAGACAATTTGGCACGTTGCGTTCAAAGTCTATTTTGTTGTAGTATTTTGAACCGGCCTGCAGAGAGCGTATGAGCCAAATTATAGCAGGTTGAGATGTCCAACAATTGGATGAATTTAGATGAGTTCCCAACAATCGACAAATGTCACAAAGAAAAGATCGAGACAGACTATTTTTTATTTCAAACACGCACACACACACACACACACACACACACACACACACACATAAACACACACGCAATTTTCTCCTAATAGGTCTCTGGCTTCATTAACACATATGCAGGTGATTTTTTTTAAACTCAGCAGGAGCTGTACTTTTAATACAGAGGTCACAGATCAGATTGCAAACAAGACCAAAGATGGACACAAATTAACACCACCAAAAGCACTCATAATTAAATGTGTAGTTCTTTGTGCTAAAACAGAGTGTGGCATGCTCCAGATAGTACCTGGTGTATTGGTGGTGGTCTTTGAAAAACACAAAAGGTTGTTTGAGGCTGTAGCTTGGGAAAATAGCTAAATTGTGTTTTGTCCTGCAGCAGACAGAATATTTGGTAATGTGTATAATATATTTATAAACATGCTTATAATTTGTTATACTATGCTAGTACTGTATTGTTATACATTTTCAGGCTTGATATGCTGAAATGACTGCTGGATTGTGCCATACTGTACTAAGCGTTGACACATGTTTTAGCGTTGTTATTGTTTCCTCCCATTCAGATTGAAGAGGTCGAAGCTCTGTCTTCCATCTATGGGGACGAATGGTGTGTGATAGATGAAGCATCCAGAATATTTTGCATCAAAGTCTCCAATGACTTGGAGGAGCCAAAACTGACAGCATGTTTGCAGGTAGTGAGAAACTAATCTTGTATATACGTACTCATCACACATGTCTGGCTTTGCAGTCTGTTTGTAATCCAGATTTTTTTTTTTTTTTTTATTTCTTAATGATCAGATAATTCTCCCACCTGATTATCCAAGCGCTGCTCCACCAATCTACCAGATCAAGTGAGTCTATTTGCCTTTCAGATTTAATCTCACAGATCTGCTGAATTAATAGAACAACATCCCACTCGAAAATCCACTCGTCCTCCTACTCAATAACCCTGTTTGCTCTTGGCTTTTGTAGTGCAGCGTGGCTGCGAGGCCCAGAGAGGACCAAATTAGCAAACAGCCTGGAAGACATCTATGTGTGAGTGCTTTCTGATTTCACGAGGAGGCACTGTAGGGTGCCTATTAGCCCCTACAACAAGAAATTTCATCATGCCTATTTCTGGAGTCTGTGTCTGTCAGAGAAACCACCCTCTTATGTATTAATTTCAATTTTGGCAGGGAGCATGTCGGAGAGAGCATCCTCTACCTGTGGGTGGAAAAAATACGAGAATTCCTTGTGGAGAAATCCCAGAGCTCAGAAACAGGTGAGGTGTTAAAAGGTTTGAAAAATGAAATTCATTGCTTGAGGGACAGTTACTCAATCAGTAATGACTTGAAGTTGCACTTGACAGACATTCATCAGTCCAGTAAAGCTAACTTTATAAGCAAGGGCAGGAATATTAATTAAGCCAGTCAAACTTTACTATGATAATGGTGACCAAGCAACATTGTTTTTTTTTTCAACTGTGGTAATTGCACATATCGACCCAAAAATCAGTTTTGTTTTGTTTTTTCTATCATAGAATCCAGATATTGTCAAAGTTGTGTAAAGTGCTATTGTATGATTTGTTGCAAAATACCAATTTCACAATGGTTTTGTATTTTGAGAAAAAAGGGCCATTGTCCCCCCTTCTCCACACACATACAGTACGAGTTTCATTTACTACAGTAAATGCTAAAAGTATACCACTGGCTCTTATCACTCTTAATACAGCTGCATGCACAGCGCTGCACATGAGAAGTCCAAAACCTGGCAGATGCTGTGCCTAGTTACGGTTGCTAAGCTCTGAATGGACAATACGTTTTCGGGGGTGGGATTTAACTTTCCAACAAGCTGGAGTGCATGACAACATCTGCACATGTTAAGGGCTTGGCTCTATTAAGCATTTGTTTATCTGCAGGTCAATTATTACGTATTTTTTTTAGAACAAATAGACACATCAAAGGTCCATATGAATCTATTTCTCCTCCCTAAACCTTGTTTAAACACAATCTAAGCTCTGCTAAGATGTTCTTCTGTTAATACAACAACTACTGATGCGGTTTGAAGACGTGATAAGATGAGCACAAAGGCCCGAAGGGGTGTTAAAACCCTTCAGTGTCTGACTTTGAGTGACTGCATTGAATTAAGATCAATATCAATGTAATTACTTCTGTTACCTTAGCAGAATCCTTTGAAGTAAAAAGAGTACAAGATGACCAAATTAAAGATTTTGTTACAAGTGTCACCATGCATCAGGTTTTCTTGGGGAGTCTTGATTTGTCTCACCTAGCAGCACCCATTATCGAGGCAGACGCTGCTCTCTTTTGAGCAACAAGTCTGAAAAATATTAACTCTCCCCATCGTCATTGTGTGGTAAAAATTGTCCTCTCTCCGTGATTCATGTGGTAATAAGTATAACTGGTCACAGCACTCAAAAGAGCGAGATTGACAGCTTATTCCCATTCAGATGAGACAGACATGGTAGAGGGATGATAAGGCTGAAGATGCACATTTCACAGAAAAGGAAATGAAAAGGGAGCAAACATAACAGAGGACATGAAAAAGTAAGAGAAATAATGATGATAATGAAATTCGGTTGAGTGAGACCAAACGGGAAGCAAATGATGACAAACCAAAGGTTTGTTCTCTGAAATATGAAGTCACACTTTAATGGATTTTGGCAGCCTGTGTGCTTTTATTATTCTAAGAGAATAAACTATGTAGTCATTACCTTGATTCAGGGGATTCACTTTGTCATTAAAACATTGATCATTGGTTGATGGTGGTCAATTATTGATCAATGATGGTCATTTAAGATTTAATTTGAAGAAGTATACCTACATATTCTGAAGAACATTAAGGAATTAGTCTGGTGATACGCTATGCTTTTTTATTTTATATATATATATATATATATATATATATATATATATATAAAATTTGCACGTTAATGTGATTAAAGGTATAGTTGGTGATCTTGGAGAGCTAGCACGCTTCCAAGATTTGAAAGCAATTTCCATTGCTATGCATACCTTCAAAAGCCGGTATTGTCAGCAACCCCTAATTTCCACTGGATGCGAAACAACGCTGACGTCCGTCATCCATCAATACCCACCCACCCATTTGTTTCAGCAGGTGTCGACACGTTGGAGGCGTTCCGCATTCAGTGGAAATTGGCGCATTTATTTGGAAACATATTAGGTCTGACAAAACGTCTGCGGCATTCCCAGTTCATCATTCAAACACAACGTCACTTAACGGACAAGCAGCACCACCTGGTCATAGCACTTATTCAGGTCGGTAGCAGGCAGTCAGATGTTGCTCGTGAACTTGGTGTGTTTCAAAGTGTCTTCAGCAGACTTGCAGCAGGACACAGAACTGCTGTCAGTGTTCACGACAGACTCAGGAGTGGAGCCCCACTACTGATGGACCGCAATGATGAACAGTACCTAAGGACCTATGCACTCACGCACTGTTATGCAACTCCCACACAGCCGCAGGCCTGTTTACGAGAAGTGAGGAGTACTAGAGTTTCCAGACAAACCATTCGCAACTGAGTCCATCACTTTGGTTTGCATGTCAGACGACTGTTGCAGGTGACTCCACTGACACCAAGACACTGCCCTGACCATTTGCACTGGGCACAAGACCACGTGACCTGGGCAATGCAGCAGTTGTCTACCATCCTGTTCACTGATGAGTGTTGGGTCACCTTGCACAGAAATAATGGTCGTCAGCGTTGCTGGAGAAGGCAAAGTGAGCATTACACTGAGGTCAACATGGTCCCCAGGGTTCGCTTTGGTGGAGGAGGTACAACAGTCTGGGCAGGTGTCACCAGTCAGCGCAAAACAGATTTGGTGATTGTTGATGGCTTAGTCACTGCACGTTCTTACCTCAGAGACACCCCAGAACCCATCATCATCCCTCAGTTCCACCAGCACACCCCAACCTTCTGTTCATGGATAATAATTCTCCACCACATGTTGCCAGAATTGTCACAGCTCGACTTCAGGAAGTCGGAGTGCTTCATATGGTATGGCCAGCGATGTCCCCTGGCCTGAACCCCATAGAACAGCCCTGGGACCAGCTGAGGCAGTGACTGGATGGTCGTACCCCACCCCCATGTGACCTGGCAGAACTGTGTGGAGCACTTGTGGAGGAGTGAAATGCATTCCCTCAGAACAACATCATGATGATCACCTCGCTGTCAAGCTGTCGTTGTGGCAAATGGTGGAAACACCCGCTACTGACTTTGTCAATTTAGTTTATTTGCTGCTATCTTTGTTGTTGTCTAAATTGTTGGGGAAATAAATATTGAACTAATCAAAATGGTGTTTCTTCTCATTCATTAATAGTAATGTCAAAGGGAACTATTACTTATTTCATTAAAATTCAAACCAAATAGGAAAAGCACTCATGTAAATAACAATATCCCAAACTTATTGTGAGTAGTGCATTCCAATCAGTGAAATTTGCATAATCGTTTACTAACACTTAGATCAGAATCCTCATCGGCAGGCTCAGATTGATGTCATCCATTATGAATTGTCTGTCTTGCTGTCATAGGTCATGAAGCCATTTTAGTGCCAATGTTAAGGTCATGTTATGGAAAGTTGGTAATAAGTTGCTCAGTAGGTATCATTTTAATAACCAGCTAACAGCTCAGTGAAGACCTTCAACAGGTTCATGATCAAAAACAAACACGATTTTCTTTAAGGGGAGACACTACAGGTGAACTGGGTGAAACATCACCGCAAATCCACCTCCCCAGTTGATTACTTAGTTGATTAGGACACTTTTTTATTTTTTGTATTATTTTCTAAAATGTTAATGTTTAAATAAACAACTATATCTAATGCTAAGTTTTTGTGAATTTAGGGGAAATATAGCGATAAAAATATCCAAATAAAGACCTTAATGTGTATTTGGGATGTTTTCTCTCCAGTATTTTGAAAGAAGACATGTTATTGAAGCAAAATCTCTTAATTGACCAGTGCACCATAAACAAAGTATCTCGCTTTAACAAGACATATCTTTTCTTACCTGACATGCTTCAGTGGATCATCCAGACAAAGTCAACATGACGGCTGAGGAGGACATAGAAGATGAAAATGATGATGAAGACATGCCAGACTTCACAACTCTCAGACTGAATACAGAAAATGCTCATCTGTTCATGGGTCATGCAAACGGTACTGCTCATTACAGTTTGATAGACCTTGTTGCATTGGATTAAATGTTAATTATAGCTTCACAGATCTTCCTGATGTGTAACTTTTTGACCTTCAGATGAAGAGGTACCTCCTATAAAACATGGAAACACCATCACAGATCGACGCAGTACCTTCCAGCCTCACTTAGCTCCTGTGGTGACTCCCAGACAGGTACAAAGCATCAACATTACAACAACAAGTTAAGAGATATAGAAGAAAAAAAAAATATTTTTTTCAACAGAAAAATTAAACAATTTGTCTCAAACCATGTAGACAAGCAACACCTCGTATGAGGCTCAGTAAAATGACTTCATGAAGGTCTTTGAGAGGGATGTGCTGATTTACTAAAAGGGAAACATCATCTGGCTTGTTCCTATATGCTAATACCAACTCGTCTTAAAAGCTTCCACCTGCTCTGAAGTGCTACTTAGGCAAAAATATTTACAGACGCAGCCATCAGACGCACTTAATAGGCTGTAGCCTGCACAACATTTACATATTTCCTTGTAATAGTCTGGAAGTGTTCTTTGTAAAAAATATGACAAAGAAAAAGACTAAAATTGATAGTAAATCAGAGATTGATTTTGAGCCATTTCATCCAACATGGCTTTATTTATTTGTTAAGACATAAGCTGTATCTCACTGTTTTTGTATGAAATGTGATTTTCTTTCATAAACGGTTGACAAAAGCCTTTTTTTTGCATGAGTCAACCTTGAAAGCATGAAAGCAGTTTATATTTAACATTGTGCTGAAGTAAGGTGCAGGATAAAATCCATGTGTTAGCAGTTTTTATTCACAGTAGAGTAGATGTAAAGGCATGTAAGAGTGAAGCAATGTTCCATCTGTTGTGTGTTGCAGGTAAAAATGGTCCTGGAGAAGTTGTATGAGAACAAGAAGATCGCAAGTGCCACTCATAATATTTATGCATACAGGTCAGTAATGTCACATATACACTACATATAACCTAACATCTGTCATGGTTTCAATATGTAAATCATTCTGTTGCTCCCAGTGTCTCATTAGTGCAGGAGAACATGATATATATAAAAAGATCAGGGACTTGTCCATCTTCTGTAAAGGTTATATCTCTGCATTAAAGGTCATAAAAAACACCAGAGAAACTGAAGGCTCTAT
Source organism: Synanceia verrucosa (assembly GCA_029721515.1). Taxonomy (NCBI): domain Eukaryota; kingdom Metazoa; phylum Chordata; class Actinopteri; order Perciformes; family Synanceiidae; genus Synanceia; species Synanceia verrucosa. The sequence continues at coordinate 8,456,098 of CM056558.1, forward strand.
GATAGGATTGTGTATATTGTGAATGTGTGTAGATAGAGTATGTCTTTCTATATGTGCTGTTTTATTTTTGTCAGCATGGTCTAATGAGGTCGATGTTGAGCTGCCCATGCACTGCCTGGGTGGTCATGACTACTGCCATTTAAAAAGACTGTCAGTGCTATTGTGTTATTCTGTTTCCAAAATATGTCAGCGATCTCCAGCCTAATCCCAAACTGACGGCGCTCTCTTTGTCTTAGGATATACTGTGAGGACAAGCATAGCTTCCTTCAGGACTGTGAAGACGACGGCGAGACAGCCGCGGGAGGGAGATTGCTCCATTTGTTGCAGGTTATCCTTTCAATTAACAAAATAATGACCTTAACCCAGCAGATCATCCATCCATTATCTACCGCTTATCCTCATAGGGTCGCTGGAGCCTATCCCAGCTGACTTAGGGCAGAGGGCAGGGTACACCCTGTACAAGTCCCCACCTCAACAGACAATAGACAACCATTCACACCTACGGGCAATCTAAATTAGCCAATTAACCTAATCCCCATGCATGTTTTTGGATGGTGGGAGGAAGCCGGAGTACCTGGAGAGAACCCACGCAGACACGGGGAGAACATGCAAATTCCACACAGGGCCCGGGATTCGAACCCGGTACTTTCTTGCTGTGAGGCGACAGTGCTAACCACTACACCACCGTGCCGCCCCCCAGCAGATCATGCTTTCATTTTTAAAGCCTCTATGAGAAACTGTAATTTTGTGTTGATTTTAGCGGCCCTATGGGCAATAGATGTACTGTAACACTTCGCCAGATTCCATTTAGAAAACCTCTCATTTAACGCAGCGGGGTCTGACAAGTCCTGGTTCTGGTTTTCCAGTACCCCTTTCCCTCCAGTGGATTCTGCATGATTTACTGATGGTCTTGTTTACTTACATAGGTCATACAGAGGCATCAGTATATTTATTACATAAAGACTATTTCATAACGAGTTAAAAGTTCCTGAAAGAATATCCAAAAGAAATTATGAATGAGTCAGTGCAGCATGAACAATGTTTTTGCCCAGAATTAATGTTACAAACACATTTTGAATTTGCTGACTGCATCCAACTTTCTTTTGGCTTCTGCATGCCTAATTGGCATCTGTTCTAAGCCACTGTGTTCCTTTTCACAGTTACTACTATTTGTCACCTACTGTGGATTTCATATTGTTTTAAGTAAGGAGCTTTTCCACAGACTCGCAGTAGGCCTATACCAAAGTTTCTTGTATTTTAATACCTTGTGTGTCCTAAGCCTTTTAAAAAAGAAAAGGTGTTTTATTAATCACTGAGGGGAAATTCAATGTTTTCACCCTGTTGTTGTTTACACATTGTACACACTGGCCTGAAAAGAAAAAAAAAACACATAATATACCATATGGGTATTGGATGCAAAATTATATAATGTGTAACATAGATCAAAGTTGCCACAGTCATATACAGAAAATACAGACTACTGTAATATTCATTTTATAATAAAAAGTGACATTTTTACAGATATTCAAATAATATTTACCAGCCTTCAAAATTGACCACATTGACTGACTCATGTCAGGCAGTGTGAAAGATGGCAGGTTGCTGCACCATTGGTTTTGAGGATTACAGCTACACCACCAAAAAGGCTGAATGACCTCTATGTCAGTTCTCATGGGGATGAAGGGAGATGTGGTCAAGACAATATTTTGATCCAAAAAGACAGAAATGTGTGTTCTCGCCAGACATCACTGATTGAGTGGATGAAAATTAAGATGTGTTCCAAATCAACATTTCCGAGCAGGTTTTGATTGACCAGATTGTAGATGGTGGTGAAACGATTCCAGCAACAAACAAGCAAACAAACAAACAAGTTAATTTTGCTCTATATTTAATTGGCAGTGGATTTTTTTAACGTCACAGTTTAATTACCATCTGATGACATAATTATTGCATCATTTCCTGTTAACATAAAATGGATTAGTTTGTCAAATTCTGCTATACTAAACAATTTATTATAAAGGTTCAAAGATGAAATGGTCAGTGTGAGATTGCGATACAGCCAGTAGGCATTTTGAGTGGTGGGTGCCATTCCCTTTGTAGCCATCCATGGTGCCAAAATATCCGTAGCCTAACTGTGCTTTGTATTGATAAGTCTGTCTTGCTGTACAGAACCAAAAGAGTCGAACAGTGGATTCAGCAAATGCGTTTGAAGAATGTCGAAAAAATTATTTGAGACAATGTGAGGAAGTCATCATCATGAAAAACGAAAGCTTACGAGTCATGTGACGACTGAACATGTGAACATTTAATGTTACAAAATTATCAATTATATCTTAATTCTTTTCATTGTTCACTTTTAGCCTGTTTGGGTTGATTTCATCGGCATCATTGCTGATCCCAGGCAGAAACAAACATTAATTTAAGTAAGTGTACTTCTTGAGAAAGCTACATGTCCACTGCAGAAGCACTTTTCCTCAGGGACATTTCCTCACTTGTACAAACAACACCACTCATATTTAAATAATGTATAAATTTCCACTCTGGCCCTCTCCAGAGAAATAGTTCACAGTAATTTCACAAAATATTTTCATCTCCCATATCAAAGAGACACTTGTTAAATGGATTGTGCTGTCAGATGGCACTATGATTCACACACACACACCCACATCACACTAAAATGTGCCATTGTCCACACACTTCTTGTCTCTCCGTAATATTGAATGAAGGCCAGTGAAAGGTTTGTGACAAAACAAAAAAAAAATTTTCCTGTAGTCAAAGCTCTGCAGTGACTTGAAGTAGTTCTGTCATACTCATTACCAGTAGGTGTTGAGTTGTATCAGCGCCTCACCAGATGAGATCCATGACTCATGTCAAAGATCATACTCATTTAGAAGATGACGGCAGTCTTCCATGCCAGTGTGACCCTGTTAGAGAGATAAATTAGTGTGAAATAGTGCATTGGATTCTTGGTGAAAGTGTGATCTGCAGTACAGAATTCAAATAAATTGATCTGTCTTTGACTATTACAGTGTACCCTTCCAAGGCACCAGTTAAAAATCACAATACATAGACAGCTCTAATTAGCTCTAATTTGCTTAAATTACCTTTTGGATAAATGGGAAAAAATGTTAAAGACTTGGAAGGATGCACTCTATAAAATATCTGGACCCTTTTTGAGCAGTATGCATTTTTAATCTGTTTTAATGCTACATGGTTATATCTCAGCAAATGTTTTTAGCCATTTGCATATGTCATGACTCATCACATTACAGCTGGAGTCTCCCCCTTCTGGCAGTAAGAGTAATTTTTTTACATTGATGAAGCAGCAGCTAGGGGTATCACAAAACATCAGTTTCTGGTGTGGGTAAAAAAAAACTTGACATTCAGAAGAAGGATAATGGTAAAAAATGCACATGAAGAAAGGAGGCAGAGGAGATGTATATCACCAGCGGTGTTGTGCTAGTTACTGAAAAGTTACAGTTACACCTTACTTCATTCAAAAAGTAACTCAATTACTTTGTTGATTACTTACACTAAAAAGTAATGCGTTACTGTCAAAGGCGTTTACTGCGTTACTGGGGGCGGCAGTAGCTCAGTCTGTTGTGACTTGGGCTGGGAATCGGTTGGTCGCCAGTTCAAGTCCAGGTCGGACCAAAATGTGGAGAGTGGACTGGTTGCTGGAGAGGTGCCAGCTCCTCCTCCTGGGCACTGCCGAGGTGCCCTTGAGCAAGGCACCGAACCCCCAACTGCTCGGGGCGCCTGGATAAGCGGCAGCCCCCTGGAGAGGTGCCAGCTCCTCCTCCTGGGCACTGCCGAGGTGCCCTTGAGCAAGGCACCGAACCCCCAACTGCTCGGGGCGCCTGGATAAGCGGCAGCCCCCTCACTCTGACACCTCTCCTCCAATGCATGTGCATGTGTTTGTTTCATGACTTGTGTGTGTAATGTGCAACTGAAAAAAGTTACTAACAGAGTGAAAAAATGTAATTTCCCCATTGAGGGATCAATAAAGTAAGTCTTCTTCTTCTAACTTTTTAGGTACTCTTTAGGACCCTGGGCAGTGAGAGTTTGCCTTATCGTGTGTTCACTGGAAGTCAGAATTTGGAGCTCAGATCAATGTAACCTCAAAGTTTAGCGCTCCCAGCTCTTCCAGCCGTACAGAAGTACAACAAAACATGGAGCTACTGTTTACGTCATAGCAGATAGCATGAATTCTATATCAGGTTGGTGAGATTAATCCATCTTTCCAAGGTGGATATCTGACTTCACGGGAGGTTCTGATTTAAATTCTGACTTGGAACTCGGGAACTCCGACATTCCTGTACAAATTGAACGCACCATGAGTCAAATCACACTCCCGATGCTGCTGCATTGACAGTAAAGGCCAATTCATACTCAGGCAGAACAGACGAGCGGCCTCTGAAAGAGGTCTGCGTGTACTCAAAGCGGACATCCACAAGGTCCGTGCACACAAAGGTTAAATTTTTTCTAAAGGGGACATGTTCCCCCATCCATAGTGACATCTGAGCACATGAATGAAAGCAATCTGAATTCATCAATCAGGAAATAATTTTTCAAGTGACGGACAATTGCACCGTATTGTTATGCTGACTGCGTTTATTTATTTAGAAAGTAATGCGTTAGAGTATTAGTTACTGTCAAAAGTAACGGCGTGACTACTAACAGCGTGACTAGTAACGCCAAAACTGATCACCACTGACGTGGCTCCTAACTGAGTGAAAAGATCCAGGGTTACCTTAGTGGCAACCATAATGAGAGCTGGTCCAATGGTCTAAATATTCAGGAATTATGCGTCTATAATTCCTTTTTCTGACCTCTTTTAACATAGGCTACACCGGTCTATTCTTTATGAAAGGAAAAAAGGTAATGCGGTCCCACAATTCCGTTGGCAGCACCACAGCAATAACCCAATGTACCAGATTGTTGACAGAAGCATCTACAAAGCTGTCATTGGAAACTGTTTGGAAAAGGGCAGGCCCTAGCAAACAATACTTGGCAGGTGATTGGATGAACCATCTGTAAGTCATACTCTTGCTTAAGCCAGTCAGGTGTAAACATTGCCTTCATTGTCATTCTTGCTCTTTAAATGAAGAAATAGTCTCTGGTTCATTAATATGCGTGCAGTCGGATTCTCTTGGCAATTCAGTTGTCTTTTCCTAAGTCCCTATAAATTCTCCTTCACATCTTTCCTTGAGCTCATAAAAAATTTTATTGCCGCTAACTCTGGTGTGAACTGGTTTGACAAGTAGTTTAATATAACAGATGCCACAAACTCCAGCTTTAAAGCTGCTCTAATGAATATAGTAGCAATGAGTCATAAGATTATGTGTAATGCAAAAAGTGCTGCCTGTAGTGATGAACCCAAGTTCAGAATTCAGTTTATTGTTTTGGTTGAGTCTCACTGCCCTCATCAGCACTGTTTACATACCCAAACTTTTAAATCAACCTTGTATGTTTCCTGCGATCCTAGCGATCAAAAAGCAGACACAAGCAGTTAGCGACTAGCTCGTGAACATAGCTCAGCAAAAGAGGCAGATATTTTCATCAGGAGTTGGTGGAGCCCAAAGCAGAGCAATAAGAATAGTCTGGAAACATAAATGTTTTTCTCTTCTGGCTTTATTTAACACATTAGGCAAGTTCATCTCATAATGATTTAATTTCATGTGGTTGTTGTGATGTCCTAAAGTTGCTAAAGACATTTGCTACTGCAGATTTAAATCAATTTGTACATTTGTTAGAACCTTGCAACTTCCTTAAATGCCTTTAGTTGTGTCTTTTCACCTAATGCAGACATATGGTATGTAAGAGCAGATTAAAATGAGTACTATCAGGGCTTCCTGCAACCTACTGACACACTGTAACTGGAGTGATGGCATCATGTCCACTGTCTTCCTGCTCATCCTTCTGAGCAACACACTGATTAATCTTCTCCTTGTCACACACTCAGCATACTAAGCAATTTACATGAAGGGCTTTCTCCTTAATCTATTCTTCTCTTATCTTGTTCATCTGCAAAAGCCTTTCTTCCCATTTCCTCATTTAGATTTGTGTTTTGTGCATCTGAATGTGGAAATGTGAGGTAATGAATTAAAAAAAGATCTGATTAATAGTGTCAGCAGCCAGAGGTGGATGAGTCCCCTCCAGATTGCACTTTTTGTGGTGTTGCTGTGCAGAGTCAAGTTCTCCTCTTTAAGTTAAAGGAATAGGCTGACACTGGGAGATTTGCTATTTATTATGGGTTTGGTGAGAAGATTAATGTCAATTTAGTCACTGGAGTTCAAACAGAGCACTTGAGGTGAAAAGAAGTGCTGCAGCACAGCTGGTATGAGAAAAGCACAGCCTTTTTTGCATTAAATCATGAATACAAGAACCTGGACATAAGTATAATATGTCGTATTTAAAAGAAAAAATAAATCCTCACAGTATTTAATCCATTGTTACTTTTTAAAAGCAATTCAAGCTCGCAGAACACCGGAGTTGCTGCTATACTGCTGCCTCGATTGCTGTTCTTTTTCCTCAAAGGTGTCTGGTGGCTTTGAAGACAGCATAGATAACGGCTGCTTTTTTGGGTCTCTAAAATCCATTTTGCTGCTGCTCCTGTCTGCACCTTTAATGGTACTCCTGCACTATCCTTTAATATAGTAGAAACACTGATTAGAGCAGCTTGAATGGCTGTTTTTTACACTAGTATTTTGATGTACTTTTTATGACCCCCTTTAGCAGTTCTTTTATTGCCTTGCATTTTAGTTGTATGTTGTATGTCCATATTTTTGATTATTTTTTGGATATTTATATCTTTCATAAACAGCATTGGTTGATTACTATGGGAGTTCTGTAATCTGAATGATTTTATGGATGATAAATTGAACTTTGAACCTTCCAGTGTTTGTGCCACTAACATTAACTAAACATTTCCTGGAGCTTGATATTGACCCACAAAATGAAATGAATTAGCTCATCTAATGATGTGGAGGACAGCGAATGCAGCGAGTGTCAGCTGATGGCCAAAGCCAGATACATTTAATTAATTAAGAGTCATCCACCATCTGGCGTGAAATTTCTGGTCTCATGAAAATGTTTGCCAAAGAAGGGTGATTTTGTCACATATTTATTTATCTCTTTCTCAAATTCACACTCATTTCACGTTTACCATGTGTTTTGTCGCTCTACACAGATTCTGGATGTGCGTAATGTCATGGTGGTCGTGTCTCGGTGGTATGGAGGCATTCTGTTGGGTCCTGACCGCTTTAAACACATTAACAACTGTGCGAGAAACATCCTGGTCGAGGAAGGATACACTGCCTCCATGGTGAGACATTATTTCATATTGCTTTGTCATCTTCCACCTCAACGTTACTGTCAGTTTTCCGATACTGGGGAAAAATCTTGTATCTTGCAGTTTTTATATGTGGGGGGATTTTTTTTTCCTTTATTTGACAGCGACAAAGAGAGACAGGAAAAATGTGGGAAAGAGAACAACAACAACTGGGCCGGGAATCGAAAAGAGAAAACTTACTTATCATAAAAAGATAGTGTCTATTCGGCTTGCTTTGTGTTTTCACTAACTCTCCAGTAGCTGTCACATTAGGGGTATTGGTTCATTTGAAGTGTCTGGTTGCCACATGTTCTGGAGATCAAACACTATCTGCTTGCTTTCACCAGCCTGAAGTTAGGTCCAGTCTGCTTTGAAGTTGTCTTTGTGTTCTGCAAAGTTATTCCATTGGTAACATGATTGACCTTTGAGCTGCTGCCACAGATAGATTAAAGGTACTGCAGACCTACTCTCACAAGTGTCCGACTTCAAAACCCTGTCAACTTACTGTAAAAATCTGAACCCGATTTCCTTCCCATCCTGGCAGCAAAAACTCATTTCCCCTGAGGACACCAGGCCTGGACTTTGTGACAGCTAATTAGAGGCCACTGCCTTTGGGTGAAGGGACTTTAAACCTCTGCAGACTAGCTTGTTTCCAGCTCATGGGGTGTTTTGGTTTTAGTTGCCTGAAGCCGGATTAAGGTGTTTTTATTGACAGTCAAAAAGCAGTGTAATAATTGAGACCTGATAAACATTTCCAGTAGATTTGTTGAGATAAATGAAATTGTTTCATTCATCCATTTTCTACAGTTTATCCTCACATAGTGTCACGGGGGGCTGGAACCTATCCCGACTGTCTTAGGGGGAAAGACGTTGGACAAGTTGCCAGTTCATTGCAGGGCACATAGAGACAGACAACCACTCACACTCACACCTACGGACAATTTAAATTAGGCAATTAACCCCCATGCATGTTTTTGGATTGAGGGAGGAAGCCGGAGTACCTGGAGAAAACCCACGCAGACACGGGGAGAACATGCAAACTCCACACAGAAAGGCCCCGGGACAGGATTCGAACCCAGTACCTTCTTGCTGTGAGGCGACAGTGCTAACCACTACACCACCGTGCTGCCCTAAAGGGTTTAAATGCACTGAAAATATCTCCACCATGCCCCCTAAACTGAAAACATTGAAGACAGTGATGTTTAAAGGTTAATCTAAAGTTATTCCAAGATATTTTTGTTACAGAAAATATTGTAGTATCTAGCAACATTAATATTATAGCCTTGAAAAGTAATGTGCTGTAATTCCTATATATCTCACAAATCTGCGTATTTTATTCACATAATTGCGAACCAAAAGGTATAAAGACAAAAAAAAAACACAACTTTGCCCAGGATAAAGATGTTCATGTCCAGAAATGAATGTTGATTTATTAGTCACTCAACGTCTGTACTCAAGTAACGCCACATCCAACGCACTAGTTTGACCCAAACCACAATCTTTTCCTAAACCCAAGTAAGTATGTTTTGGCTTGTTAACAGGCAAACATAGACATGAAAACAAAATAGGAGGAATTGACAATCTATGAAGAGCTTTCTGTCCTGTTGTTTTCTGTAAAAAACAAAACACTTCAAGTCAGTTCCTGAAATTCTGTCCTAGGGCCTCATTCCATCATTTGTATTTTTTTAGGTGAAGTGTAAATTGGAAACGGGACAATAATTCTGGGGAAGATAGAGAACTATTTTGGTGTAATGCAAAGTTAGATAAAATCTGTGAGTACTTGGATTGGATTTAAGAGGACAATAAGAGGAGGAAAAAGGTTGCTGCCAGTTATTTTGCAGCATGTGAATCGCTTAAACAGTAACAAGACTACTTCCTGTTGGCTGGTAGTTGGGAAGACAGTTGTTGTGGAGTGACTGATTTACAGCCCCGTTGTAAACACCATATGATATGTGAAGGAGCAACATGCAAATTAATTTTTTCCATATTTGCTACCCTGCTGTATGAAACAGATTTATCATTTATGCTTCCTTTTTGGCCAGACAGGCGATTAAAATGTAGGCATTTAGCCTGGAATGTCGGCGCAGTGATTAGTGGGGGATGTATTATGAGAGTACTTAAGAATGCAATGTTTGGTTTGACGCAATTATTTGAATACATTAAAACAGTAGGAGGGCATGCCAATCAATACATTGTAATTTGCACAATTTGGTATAAACCAGGGAAACAGCAGGAGATCAGGGAAAAGCGTCTGTCATAAATTGAGTCATGAGCTTTAAAACAGCACTCAATTATTAAACAGAAAGAGCCCTGGCACCATTAAATGGAGTGCTGATGTAAGATAATTATTAGTCTGTTCAGTCTCTAACCTTGTGCTCTTCTTTCACAGGATGAGGCCACCAAATCTGGAGTGAAAGCCAAAAGGCCAAAAAGCAAGAAGACTAAATAAATTTCAGAATAAGAAAAAAAAGACTTTTGTTCAAACACATTTTAACAATGATGTTGAAAGGTGATTTCTCTTAGCTGATTCTTGTCTTAGAGACCAACAGTGATTTCATGCAATTACAAATATTTTAATTCAAATTTACAATGGTATTGAAATGTTCCTAGGTCACATGCAGGCTCATTAGAATATACAGCTCATGCCTTGAGAACCATCAGACTGTTGTCATTGATAGGATGTCTAATAAATAATTTCAAGGATCTCGGTACATGGTCGTAAGACGCACCAGACTTTAAGGTAATTTCAGGTAACTAGAATGTCAACTCAAAGTTTTTTTTAGGATTGGGTCTTAAAGAGACAGACTAACGGATGGGTGGTGACTACAGAACCTGTAAATTACCATAATATGTCCCGTTTAATTCTGGACTTTATATTTAGGGTTTTCTTCGTCATTTTTACTTAATGAAAATGCTCCATTCTGTCTCCATGCTAATCCCTGGCTACTTGTCCTTACAACTGTAAATGCAACTTTCCACATATGAATGAAAATCAAACACAATTCATTTAGTGTTTCCAAGAAATGTGATCAGACATCAAGAAAATGAAGTTTGCTGATCCCCGTGCTCACACTCACATAATTCATAATATCCGTTTATCCATTGCATTTGACAGCCACTCCAAGCCTGCCAAATATTCAACTTCTCACAGTAACATGTTCTCCTAGAGCTTTTACCTCATATTGGCTCCTGTGGGATTTTGCCTCACCTCTGTTTTTGTGTCACTTGATGCCTGGCAAGACACAGTCTGCATATGAACCACCTCAGGGTTGGCTTTAGGCAGCAGAGGTCTGTTTTCTAAAAATATCTGGGGCTCAGTGGCACAATTGGCAGTTTGGTTGTGACCAACACTACCCAATTGGGAAAGTAGACTTTTTTTGTTCACCTGTCTTGAGGAAATGAAACAGATGATTCATTAAATATATTTCACAACGACTAGATCACAAATGCCGCACAACACGCTGAGAGGGAAATTTCCTCCATGTCTGCGTACAACGCTGCCTGTGCATTTCAGCCATTGGGAGAATAATTACAGCTAATTCACTTAACAGAGTTGTTTTTCTCTGACAAGCTGTCATCACGCTGGCTGAACCCATAATCTCAGAGCTTAATTATAATTTTTAGAGGCTTGCAAAGCTGATTCTTCTCAAATTCATGCTTGAGGAGAATGATGTGCCTACTTCAGTTTGAAGGGATATTCCACCCCTATGTGAAATTTAGTCATTCCTCGCAGTCCCCAGAGTGAAATAAGTGAGCAAAAGTGTTTTTTAGCCAGCACAGCCATTGCCCTAAACTGGCAACGCTGTCATTAGCTTAGCTGTCAGCTAACACGTCATTGCAAAAGTGATTCCAAATAACTCAAATCTTTTTCTTTTTCCTAATTACATCTATCAAATACCTCTATGTGCTATTGGAAAAAGCTTCAATCAATCAGACCACTCTTTCCTCTGACGTATACGTAACGATGGAAACTGGTTGATCCAAACTACTACTACTGTGTCATTGCCTTAAACACACCTCAACTGAGCTGTTTGAAATGCTAGATTTTCATTGGTCCCCATTTCTAGGTGAATCTGAAATTGAAGACAAAGGCAGCTTGGCCAGACTGACTTGGTCGTGAAACTCTGTGCAGCGTCGCAGGAAGTATGGGCGGCCCAGGCTAACAGACTGCACCTTCACATAGCACTGTACCTTTGAAATGCTATAAATGACAATGGAATTTTTTTCTGTATGTAATAACTTCATTTACTTAATTTAATTTGTTATGTCAGAAATAACAATGTTGAATTATGCCTAATATTATCACAGCACACTGTAATAATAATTATAACAATACATTTGATCAGCTACTTTGACAACGATATTGCATTCATTTTGTTGGGTTGACTGACGGTGCTTTCACAAAATATACACAGAGATTTTTGATAAATAATGGTGACTAATGTGGATATATTGACAAAGTGGGCAAAAACAAATTGTAACTTACAACAGCTACACTTTTCAGAATATTGCATCATATTCTAACACAACCTTTAAAACCTGAAAAAGACACATTGCAATATTCAAAATCTGACATATGTGTGTATATATATATATATATATATATATATACGTATATATACGTATATACGTATATATATATATATACGTATATATACGCATATATATATATATATATATATATATATATATATATATATATATATATATGTCTCATATCACAGTATTGATAGAATATATCCCTCAGCCCTCATATAAATTCTGTGAACCCAGTTTCAGAGATGGGTGTATTTGGACTCCTGTGGGTGATATGTAACCTTGGAGGAAACAAGGAAACAAAGGAAGAAGAGGATCATAATTCTGGGGTGGTAAGGTGGACATTGACCTCTGAATCGGTGAACTTGATGCTTGGTGTAAATATCTATGAGCTGATGATGACTGACATCCTGCTGAGCTGCAGCACAGTCTGCTTCAGGCGTCTGGACCACTTCAGTTTGATTGCAGCAGACTTGCAGCCTTTGATCAGTTGCTGCGCGGACAAAGAATCAAGACGACAAGTGCTCAGAGATAACCCGGGTTGGACCGGATAATGTCTTGCTTACAAAATAAAAGCATATGATTTGGCACCTATTGATTTACAGAGAGCGTTTATGTTGTTTCACTGTATTTTGAGTGATTTTGACATGCTGAGCACCTGACACTTCATTATGGTTTAAGGTGAATGTCTTGCACTGACTTGTGGGCATTTTAACGTTTCATTTTTGCTTCCCTCCAAGCTACATGCTGACTTAGAATATCGTGTTCTGAAGGATATTGTGTTCAGTTAAGGGGACAAAATAAGTCGTAATTCGACACATTACAAGATGCTTACAAAATTGACATATAAAGGTTGTTTATTTTGTGAATATGAGCGGATATAGTACTCATTATCCAGTCTGGCTGTCTTGATTGGTGACAAAAGCCACTGTGCGCTCCGCGGTGCACGCACATCCAGCAGCAATCCTCCGCTGTTAAGAAAGCTGATCAGAAAGGACCGAGCACCCAGAGGACATACAGTATTCAACACCTTTAATTTAAACTTGTGTCACTCCTAATCACAGAAGAAATCCGAAGGAAAAATGGAAGATTTGGAAAAAGTATTTGCACTAAACCACAGCAGGTATTCAGTCATGTTTGACTCGTGGGTAAAGTGGAGCGGAACGTTTCAGCGCGTAATTGGACCTGTGCGTTGTGTCTGTGCGTGAGATGAAAAAGATCTGCAATGATTTTGGCTTCATATTAATTATGGGTGCGAACATTCTGGAGTCCAACTCCAGCGGCAACTTGACAACGGCGCTGACCGAGGCTGGGACCGTCCTCCCGGGTTACCTGGCGGTGATCTTGTCGGTCCTCATGGTGACTCTGGTTGTCGTGGTGGTGGCCGGGAACGCGCTGGTCATCATGGCTTTTATTGTGGATAAAACCCTGAGAAATCAAAGCAACTACTTCTTTCTCAACCTTGCTATATCAGATTTTCTCGTGGGTGAGTTGGTGCCCTCTCTTCTTCTTTGTCTCCTCTGTCAGGTCCGTCAAATTCGGCTCATCCAAGACTCTTGTTCCTCCCTAATGTGATTGAGGAAATTGTATTTCCCCAAAACATATTGTAAAATACCACTCAGTAGTCATTAGTGTTCAATGGTGAGTTTATGATGATGATTACTATATGAATATTGCTCATATTTGTTACATCCTTCTATTTTATTTATATTTCTAAATAAGGTATTCACACCCCTCTTATTGTGCTGCTCTGATATATAAATGACACCATTATCTTTAATTAGACAGACAATACAGGCTGCTTTTGTTTCTAAAATGTCTCTTCAAGGTTTTGCTTTTGTATCATGCAGCAGCCAGTAATTTTTGTGGCACATGTAATGGTTCTCAGACCCAGACTGTCTGGAGGTCTGGGGAGGTGTGAATGTTAATACAGTTGGCTATTGGTTGGTTAGGAAGGGGATTGAATCATCATGCAGTGTGTGTGTGGCTTTTCCAGGTGCCTTCTGCATTCCAGTGTACATCCCGTACAACCTGACAGGCCGCTGGATGCTGGGTAAGGGGCTCTGCAAGGTGTGGCTGGTTGTGGACTACCTGCTTTGCACTGCCTCGGTCTTCAACATTGTCCTCATTAGTTATGACCGCTTTCTGTCAGTCACAAGAGCAGTAAGTATAGGCTGCAGAGTGCTCATTATCACACACACACACACACACACACACCACCACAGTCAATCCTAAAATGTGTCACTCTCCGGGGCAGTTTGCTCGGCAGTGAGAAGTCATTGACATTCACAGCTTTACTCCTTACCAACTATTTGGACGCTGAGCTTCTGCTGTCTGGCTCATTTGGTATGTAAATAATTTGAATGGAAATTGTAGGATCCAGGGTTTTTTGAACTTGACTCATACTTGACACTAATGCTGCGTTCCACACAACTCGGACATTGGAATTTTCCCAATTGAAGTTTCAAGCTTCCAACCACTGTGCATTTTGCCAAACGTAAACAAAACCATAGCTGACTGAGACAAACACTCAAGAGAACACTATTAACGTTTTTCCTCATAACTTTCATGCATAGAAGATAAATTTCAGAATATGTTTACAGTAACCAGCTACCTAATAATATGGTAACATATTTTGACAGCAATTTATAGTACATGCACAATTTATAGTACATCAACTTTTATTATATAATAGCATTTTAATTAAATAGAGGCAAATCTGTATGTTGCCTGTTATTTGATGGTGTGCCATCAAACAACTGCTTATTTGTGAGGTAAGGGTAGGAGATGTGCACTGAGTTTAGTAGGAACCCAGACCTTGAGTGATGGAGGTTGGACATTTTTTAGTTTTGAATTGTCTGAAATGCAGCACAAGGCAGTCTACCCCTGTCATTGGGTGGACAGCCCTAAATACAAGTGCACACCAAAACGCATTGTGATCCAATCACCGAAACCACTTGCCGAGGTGGCCTGTTACGCATTTCCCTACATATCTTTTTGTCGCGTAATTACTAATGTGTGATTGCTGATGCATTCCTGACCAACATAACACAATATCAATACATCATCAAAGCTCCTTTTTCCTCATCTCCAGTTGGTCCTTTAATCGCGTGAAGCGACTTTGTCCACAGACTCCCGTTCCTTGCATATTAAAATCCACAACACATTTGGTTTTTGCAAAAGGAAATGATGTTGCATAAAGAGCAGGAAAGTGAGTTCCAATCACAAGTGGTCACTCAAGATGCATATGGAGACGCATGTTAATGTCATATGAATAGGACCTAACAAACAGGACCAAACTGCATCTTTGATTTTGTCCATTCTTGTTTGTTTTTTTTTGTTTTTTTTTTAGCTGTGACCAGCAGCTCACAGTTGGTTGGTCAGTCTCCACCTTTGACACCACAGTTTTCACTCTATAGGTGATTAAAATTTAGCATGGAAGTCAAGTGATTGTTGCTATTGCAAATGCACACTTGTCTGTTATGAGTCCCTCAACTACTCTAGCTGAAGTGTACCTTGAAAGGGCTTTTAAATAGAACTGATTAGTATATGTTACCCTATTGGATTCATCTGTGTAAAACCTGATATAATCTTCTGTTAGTTAATTATTTTTTAAAACACTGCCAGTATTAGTCATCAATTAATCATTAAACATCTTCCTGAAATCTCCCAGACAGCATTCTCGTTTGTGCTTGATTGACATCAAACTGAAATTTTTCCATACAGATCATTTTTATTGTCTTTTATTGTCTGCCTGATTTTTAATTGACTAGACTTGTTAGAGGCCACATTTGCAGAAAAAGAAGCTGCTTACTAAGAATGTGATTGTCGTAACGTTTCTTTGCCTGTGGCAGCCTTAATCTCCTTTTCATTTAGGGTTTGATCTCAGCAGCTTAGTGAGAAAATGATATTTATTTATGTTGTAATTCTTAATCCTTAGGGAGAAGGATTTATGTCATTTATACCGGGGGGCCAGAATCAGTCATTAGCATCATGAAGTGACTCTATTTTATTATTTGTTAACTCAGAGAAGTGAATTTTGTTTTGAGAAGTTGCTTTTTGAGGCAGCATAATTTTCTATAACATACGCAGTTTATGTTGCAGAGAGAGATTTTTGATGGTTTGAGGAGGCAAAGAAAAGATTAAACACAAATAAAAAAAGAATGCTAAATAAAGGAGCCCTGCGTAATGATAGAGTAGTTCAGTGAAAATGAGTGAGTGAGTGTGAAGAGAATGAGTGACGGATGATGGCAAGAGAGGAGTGGATCAGGCAAACCAGATGTCTCTTTCACACTCTTGTGTTGCATCAGTGAATGTGGCGCTCAGCCTGACATTCCCCTTCTCTCTTTGGCTGCAGTGACACACCACTGAATAACAGCCTGAGTGGGTTTTAGTTAAAGGAACTCAGAATACAAACTGGGCTTCATTTGTTAGTATGTGAACAGCTGTGGAATGTAACAGATAGTATTATTTTTGGTCATCGCTGTGAGTCACACTTGTGCCTCTCTTTTGACACAGGTCAAATACAGAGCACAGCGAAACATGACTCGCCAGGCTGTGTTTAAGATGGTGGCAGTGTGGGTGTTGGCCTTCCTCCTCTACGGCCCCGCCATCATCTTCTGGGAGAACATCGTTGGCCAGAGCGTTGTCCCTGCTCATGAGTGCTACGCTGAGTTTTATTTCACGTGGTACTTCCTGCTCAGTGCTTCCACCTTTGAGTTCTTCACCCCATTTGTGTCCGTGGCCTTCTTCAACCTCAGTATTTATCTGAACATCCACCGCAGGACCAAGAACGGAGGCGCCTGCATCGAGGACGACGAAGTCAAGACGCAGAGGATCAGCAAGAAGCACAGAGATGGAGGAGGCTGGATGGTGTTTTTTGTGAAGACTCGGAAAGTGTCGTCCAGTGAGCCTACTGCTATCTCTGCAGTCATCGAGGATGACGATGTCTTGTCTCCCTCCTCTTGCGCGGACCCTAATAACAGTCAGATATTCATGCAGAGGGAGAAGTTCTCTCCTGACAGAAAAAACTCCAGACTGTTTCAGCACACTGCCTCTTGCGTGGCACCTGGCCGCAGGACACAGGCGTCTCGTCTGTCTCGAGACAAAAAGATTGCTAAATCTTTGGCCATCATTGTCTGCATTTTTGGGATTTGCTGGGCTCCTTACACGCTACTAATGATTATCCGTGCCGCTTGCAGTGGCAGATGTGTGGCAAATTTCTGGTACGATATCACATTCTGGCTTCTGTGGCTGAACTCTGCTATCAACCCGTTCCTTTACCCGCTGTGCCACAGCAGCTTCCGAAGGGCTTTCTCAAAGATACTGTGTCCAAAAAGACAATCAGTCCAGCCTCAGATTGAGGTTCAATCTTGTTAGATGAACTCAATTGCACTTCCATGATATATGAATGCAGTAATTGTTGTTGGTCAAACACTGTAAAAATCCATATACTGTTCTTCCATGTAGAAAAAATATCATCCATTTTTCAAAAATAGGAGATTTTGAAATGCTTGCACTCAAGTGACTTGTGCGATGATGGTCACAGCATATCTGACAGCAATACAAAATGTGAGAAAAAGAACTGCAATTATAATATCACAGACAATCTTTGTAAGTAGGACAGGAAGAACATGGTTTCAGCTTTCTCACCAAGCTCTTCTTTATATGATTAATGCTGTGAAATGAAGACTTATGCAGCCAGATAGAAGGTGATGATTGTGATTTAGTCTAAGAAGAACTGCAGCCGTCCCACCAAGTTGTTAAATTATGGTGCTTGAAAGCACGGCAGAGAGATACAGCAGCCTCAACCAAAATCCAGCTTCTCACAGAGCTGCTGTGACCAGAAAACCCCTCAACACCTATTTAGAGCCAACCTGATGTGATGGAAAGATTTTACAGTTTTTATCAAGATTCATAATCACTCTGCACGTGGTTCACTTTCAAATATGTCACTGTTGATGTGAAACAGAAAGCCTTTTGCTTATGTCTTCAAAAGGACACTTTCTGAATTCTTTTCATCGTGCAGCAATAGGATGACAAATGTGGAGTCCTTAAAGTTCAAAAGGCCTGAAAAGAATAAGAGAATTCAATTTATTTGTTTAGTGTGTGAGCTTTCTATCACAGTGATGTTAATTTTATCTGAAGAGAGGGACAGTAGGGGAATCAAGTGTTATCTGCCAACACTGAACCAGCACTTAATTTAAAAAAAATGTGTTCACTAATGTTAAAAATGTACAGCCCTAGCAGCATTAAACCTTTTGTACAATAACATCTATGCCACGCTAGATGGTTGTGTTCTTAAATGTAGTATTTATTCAAAGACTTGACTGGTTTGTACTACCCAAAATACTTGACTTACTTTGTATCGTGGCTATGTGTATTTGTGTAAATAGTCAAAGACAGAATAAAAAGAAGACTGCCTACATTATATTATGTCTTATTGGTTAAATTTGGAAGACAGGTGCAAATGGTTTGACGCAAAACACATGTAGCTATACACTTTCTTGCCTCAACAGTTGTCCTCACTTCTCAAAGGCCGCACCAATGTTGACTCTGGTTTGTCCTCTAGCTCAATCCAGAGCCTGTTGCGTCGCGGCCTCTTCTGCCTTCGACTGTCTTCTCTTTACCTGTTTTGAGGGATGAGCCGTCAGAAGTAACGCTGGAAGTGATACTTTTGGCAGCATTTTCTCTGCCATTGTACCGTACAGAACTTATTCTCCTGCTAACTCTTTTTATTACTTTATTTTTATAGAAATACACAAATATACAACAAAATATGTTGAAACAAACTGTTGGTCACCTATACATTCATGTTGTTATTGCACTGATGGAAAAAGGCCTACATGTCATACAGTATCATACGCTTGTCATCAGCTTGTGAGGTCACAAACACAATCCATTTTTCCCAGTATTGCAGAAATTTATCTGCCCGGAGATTTAGTGAGAAGGTCATTCTCTCCATATTCTGTACAGTGTTCACAATCTCTATCCAGTCAGTCTCTTCTGGAGGGACTGCCTGCAGCCACTTTTGTGTTACAGCTTTCTTGCTAGACACTAATGGAATTTTACCAGATACTTGTCTTGCTTTAATAAATAAGCTGTGATATTCTCCAGAGCAGTCAATTAAAACACCAAACACCTTTTGTATTGTCCGTGTCAGCCCCTGCCAGTATGGCTGGATAACTGGACACCCCCAAAATATATGGAAATGACCTGCCAGCTGCTCTCTGCAGTTCCTCTTGCTAACTCTATATTTCCGCAGGGGAGTGTGCTGAATATTTCCAGCAATGGGGAAAAGTGATGCATGTGCATGTAGAGAGGAGGGAAGGACATGAAGGCATCTGATTGGTTCTTTCCATTTGGACTGAATGGCAAAGATTGGTTTAGTTTTTACAGTCCTGCAGCTGCCACAAATGTCTAACTCTTTTCTTTCTTTTTTTGAATACATAATGGGCTATATTTTCTGCTCTCAGGATGGATGGATGGATTCACCCAATATAACAAAAGTGCTTCTGAACAGCAGCCTTTGAGAAGTGGGGACAACTGTTGAGGCGGGGGTGGAGCTTGGAGGAGGTGCCACTTTCAAATCTTGCTAGCTCGCTTGCTCTCTCTTCAAGATTACCAACTATACCTTTAACTTATTACTCAATGTAATTTATGTCTACTTGACTTGCAGCACATAATTTGCTTCGCCGTTTTAACCCACACCACATTTTTTCCATAAACCTAACCAAATAGTTTTTTTACTGATACATAACCAACTTGTTTCCTGCGACGCTGTTCATTTTGGAAAGACTGTGTGTGCATGTACAGTAAATCAGTGGAAAAAATGACATAAGGAAAACTGTTGCTACCTGTTGCGGGACATTCATATGAAAACACAAGAAAAAAAATGTTGAATGAGGATATATTGCAAAGTTGACATAAAGGGTCACTGAGTGAGAGCAGAGTGAGAATCTTGTTCTGTCAATGATGAACTAATACTCAACTTGATGTTGCTATTGCTTACTATCTTGTATACTAACATCTGCTGTATACAGTCCGTATATTGAAGTGGAACTCCTGTCTTAAGTGTTTTGTGAGAGGTGAAAGGTTTGTAATTCTTCCTGGTTCTTGTGATAAAACCAGATAAGATAACACTGATATGAGCTGTTTCAGGCATGAGTGGGTGGAGAGGAATCTTGTGTGCAAATGACAGATGTTTTTGTGTGTGATACACACCTGGAAATTACTGTTACACAGAAAGAAATCACATCAAATATGCAGCGAAAATAAGAAGTTTTGTTGTGAAGAATGCTGGAGAGCTTTTACTATCTGATAATAAGATAAGTGGGCAGGGCATTGACCTTTGTTACATATTTCCAGCACAGATGAACAGAATCAAAATATATCCGGAAAAGCATCCTCTGGGATTTAAGACCGCCAGAAAATCTACAGTGTCACTCTGCCTTGTGGGAATTATGTGGGACGTTTTACTTGAGAGAAAAAGCAGACCCTTAGAGATCATTGAACCATGGGAGACACATACAAGTCATAGTGTCGGGAAAAAAAGTCAGGATGATGATGATGGCTTTTATGTTGCCTTCTTCCTGTAAGCATACTTAAAGGGATAGTTCAGATTTTATCTTGCACGTCAAGTATAGCTGTAATAGTACAGTAACAGTAATGTGAAGCATGTGTATATACAGTAGATGGGTTCATATGATTTAGAATATCTTTCAAGGCATTCAGTGATTTCCTTTATGTTTGTCAGTAACATCTTAGTTAAACTCTGGAACAGCTCTCATCATCAGATTTTCCATCTACTCTGACTGTGAATACAACACACCACACGTACACAAGTGGCTTTTTTTTAATAAAGTTCTGTCTCTTTAGATATCATCCAGATAAAAAAGTTTTTTTCTGTCATCCACTGCCAAAAGGCCTCTTAGGGATATCCATCCATCCATTATCTACTGCTTATTCTCACATCGGGTCGCAGGGGGGCCGGAGCCTATCCCAGCTGTCTTAGGGTTAAAGGCAGGGTACACCCTGGACAAGTCTCCAGTTCATCGCAGGGCACATAGAGACAGACAACCACTCATACTCACATTCACACCTACTGGCAATTTAAATTAGACAATTAACCTAATCCCCATACATGTTTTTGGATGATGGGAGGAAGCCGGAGTACCCAGAGAGAACCCATGCAGACACGGGGCGAACATGCAAAATCCACACAGAAATGCCCTGGGCCGGGAATTGAACTCAGTACCTTCTTGCTGTGAGGCAACAGTGCTAACCACTGCACCACTGTGCCCCCCCTTTACGAGATGGAGTTGTTCTCCCACTGACCCATTCAATAATAGTGGTTTAAATGCAGTGACTGATGTGGGTGTGGAGTCACATTTTGTGCCTGTGAAAATGCTTTGATACACAGTAGGAACTGTCATACATCAATTCAATCTGTCAGAATGGAAATAGACTTTTGAGTTGAGGAGTAGAAGTGGCATCCCCCTCGAACACCCCCCACCCCACCCCAAAACAGGTGACAAAGTCAATTTGGAGGCATTTTTGAAAAGGTCAGTAGAGGATGAGATGAATAGACTGTGGTTAAGGTGACCTGTGCAGAGACTCAGGCGGACTTGCAAATAGTAAACAAATTGCTCAGTATTGACATTGTTTCTGCACGCAGTGGGAGACCTAAAAACCAATATTCACAACCTTTCAAAAAGAAAATGGGAAGCGGCTCACGTTCTCCTGGTTTACATTTGAATTGCTCTGGGACACAAATATGATGACAGTAATATAATTGTTATTGAGGCAAATATCTGGAGAGCACTAAACACAGATGAGGTCCTTGAGGACTGGAAAGTAAATAAATAGACTTTTCGAATTTGTTTGAGCAGAGAGATCGAAATGTGGCTGCTGCTCACCAGACAAAACAACATGTGTCTCTAAGATGATAAGCAAAAGTCATTTGTAGAGAACAAAAGAAACACGACCCTTGATGTCAGTGGGAAATGCTTTTGAAAGCACTCTGTCCCACTGCTCGCATTCTAGAGATGATAGCGCATTATATTCATGGTCATAATCAATGAGCCGTAACTGGGGGGAAAATCTGTCAGCGTATTACACCTGAGAGCAAGATTAATGCTGAAAGATTTGTCTGAAAAAGGAAATCATTTCAGTCACATTATAACAAGAATGAGTTGATTTTCTTTTTACTCTCTAGCATAAACCAGACCACACTAGAGGCTGCAGTATTTTTTTCGTAATAAATTTGTTTCTACATAATCAAAAACAAAACAGTGAATGCATGGAGCAGCATTCTGCAACTCACCCTCACTGATATAAAAACCCATCAGACTTCTCTTCTAGAATTCATTAACCCTGATGTATGAAACAAACTTATTGCCTGCTGAGAAACACTTTGCCAATAATACTGTTACCACAAGAGGTCAATCAAACACAATTTTCTCCATCCTTAAAACACAGTTTACTTGTTAATTGCCGCTAACCATATTTTGAGCCAACAACTTCTTCTTGAACTTATTGACTTAAGTTCAGGACTTTTGTAGGAAAAATATAGCAGTGTTTCTGAAACTTCCAAAAACTCTTCACTAACCAGAGGCTTGAATGTCATCAGAGAAGTGGTGTCAGGCTGAGTGGCAGCCAGTGAATACATACAGACAGGAAATATCCCACTTGTCTTTCCCCTGACACTGGTGGGCAGATTCTGAGAAACACTTCTTACAGGTCATGAACCTCAGTTGTCCTTGTACGATCGTTAACAACAAGATTATGACTTCTTTTTGCTTTAATGCATTAAAGCAAGACTCCAATAATGAACAAGTAACTCTGGGGTTACGCTAAACTCTTGCTATCCATCCATCCATTATCTACCGCTTATCCTCATAGGGGGGCATAGGGGGGCTGGAGACTATCCCAGCTGTCTTAGGGCAGAAGGCAGGGTACACCCTGGACAAGTCTCCAGCTCATCGCAGGACACATAGAGACAGACAACCACTCACACTCACATTCACACCTACGGTCAATTTAAATTAGCCAATTAACCTAATCCCCATGCATGTTTTTGGATGGTGGGAGGAAGCCGAAGAGAACCCACGCAGACATGAGGAGAACATGCAAACTCCACACAGAAAGGCCCCGCGCCCGGGATTCAAACCCGGTACCTTCTTGCTGTGAGGCGACAGTGCTAACCTAATAAATAAATAATACCTGCCCTGATGCAGGTAACCAAGTGGAATCACCCTCAGTCAGAAAAATCATGACAGCAAAGGAGTCTCAAATAGGAAGACTGGAGTTTCTGACAGAATCTGTCAAAATGACATAGGCATCACATAAAGGAAGGATCAGAGGACCCTGAGTGTGCCTTAAAGCTATAGTCTGTCATTCTGTTCAGAAACACTTTTTGTTCTACTGGGTGAAATGGTCCTTCCAAACCTGAGAGCAGTCAATACATTATGTATTCAGAAAAAGGAATGAAAAATGTCAGACCTCTGTGGCAGCTGCAGGACTGTAAAAACTAAACCAATCCCTGCCATTCAGTCCAAATGGAAAGAACCAATGAGATGCTTTAATGTCTCGCCTCTCTCTTGTCTCCCACTGTTGCCGGAAATATCCAGCACACTCCTTTGCAGAAATACAGAGTCAGCAGGGAATACTTTTTGTAGAGAACAATGGCAGAGAAAATGCAGCCAAAATTACCACTTCCAGCATTACTTCTGACGGCTCACCCTGCTAAACAGGCAAAGAAAAGAAAGGCAGAAGCAGAAAAGGCTGCGACACAATTCTGGATAAAGCTAGAGGACAAACCGGAGTCAACACTGGTGCTAACTTTAGCTTCTTTGTGGGTGTAAGCCGGTCGTGGATGCTGCTTATATTGAAGAGATTACAGGATATGGTATTTTGATCATATTGGACAGCCGTAGTCTCCAGTGTCTGCATTATAATTGTGATAAAACAATGTTGATATACTTTGAACGGGACGTTTTACAACTGTGGTGATGTAGCATATCGGCTCTCCTCTCCCTGCTGAATCCTATTGTCAGATGTTGAAGTTTGAGGTGGTGTAGCTTTGGACGAAGCACTGACGGGAGGGGGAGGAGGAGGTGGAGTTTAGAGGTTGCTTAGAGGGGATGCCACTTTCAAATGTTGCTAGCTCTCTAATACTGCTTTCACACTGAAATTAGTGGGTTGACACAGGATTTCCTAACCTGCCTTGCCTCGGCATTAGGGCGCTTTCACACTGCCAGCTGCAGCTTCAGCTGACCTCCCTCTACTTCCTGTGTATCGTAGTCTGTTTACAGATTGAATTTTCTCAAGTTACGGACAACTCTGGACTCAAATGAGAACAGTAACAGTGTAGCCCATCTTATTAAACATCTGTCATTTGAGAGGTGAAGTTTGTGTCATTTACTGGTAGGGATCGGAACGACACGGGATTTTGAGAGTCGATGGACTCTTGTCGGAGGATGGAAAATATTCTACACTGTACTACTTCATTTTAGGCTTAAAGACGTGGCTGTAATGTCCAATATTGACATTGATTGTCAATAAATAATAAAAATGACAGACTTTTGCAAATTTAAAATGTTTATTCAACATTCCTCTTAATTACCACTGGACCTGTCGGCGCAGACAGGATTTCACAGCCTCTCTTCTGATGACCACCGTGTGTGCTATCGAAGGCATTCAATTGATTCTGAAAGCAGAGAAATTGGGCTTTTTGACAATATAATATTTATTACAGTAAAGTACAAACTCTGCAAGGTATTACTTGTTGAATCATAGGCGAGGTTTCACCTCTACACCTGAAAAAAAGGGAACACTTCTCCTTACCGTCACTCCCGAATCCAGTGCCGGTGCCTTGTTTTATTTACCTTTGACATATTTTATTATTGTGTGCTGCTGTCTGTCACTTTATATTTTTTATTCTATGTTGGGAAAAAGAGAGTAAATTCCTCACCAGCTGTAAATCACTGCCACTCCTAAACTGATCAAGCCGCTGCTACAGGTTAAGCCCATAGACTGTTAAGCCGCGGTATTGGCTGGGCACCGCTGCAGCAACAGGCAAAGCCACAGTACCGGCTGTGCTCTGCCACGGCACGGGCCGAATCGATTCAGCATGTAGGCTACTGTCTTCTCTCCCGATGGAAAAAATTGAGCGCGTAGCACCACAGCAGGTGATAGATGGCGCAGATGCTGCTATTCAGCCTCATCATGATGCAGCCCTTTTTTTAGCCAACTGTCTGTACATGCAGGGATGTAGGATTTATTTATTTTTGTAGTCAAGGCAGAGAGCATTTGTTGTCAAGGTGGCCACCTTAACTATAAAGCACTGCGGGAAACCCTGAGATATGGAGTAACATGCGAGGATTTTGCTGTGCTGACAGACATTGATGGAAAGACTTTTTAACACGTGTGAGAACTACGGAAGCCGAGAACGGCCATGCATTCATACTTTTTTCTAACTTCGTTTTCCCGTGATAACGAGATAATTTCAATCGTTTTCTCGTGATAACGGGATAATTTTCTCGTTATCACGGGAAAACGAAATAAGAAAAAAGTATGAATGCATGGCCATTCTCGGCTTCCGTAAAAATCATCCATGACAGCAAGGCATAATGCTATTTCAGCCTGCGTGAGTCCCTGATTGAAAAGATGCGTGATGTGGCGATCACGAACATCCTCCTGCTCCGACGACATTGCTGCACTGAATGACGTTTCCTGCAAAGATGTGTTTATTTATAAAATAAGCAACCTGAGGTTATCACGGGAAAACGAGACCTCGTTTTCCCGTGATAACGAGATAATTATCCTGTTATCACGGGAAAACGATTGAAATTATCTCGTTATCACGGGAAAACGAAGTAAGAAAAAAGTATGAATGCAAGGCCGTTCTCGGCTTCCGTAGTGAACAATGAATTGTTCAGTAAAATCATGAAAAATTACACTCAGATTTTTTTTTTTTTGCATTTATACATAGATTTCTTACTCAGAATTACATCTTCAAGCCCCGTCCACTACAATTCGACACACATTTTTTTTTTTTTGTCGAGGTGAGCTCGTGTCAAATGTCGGCCCTTTTGTGGAAAAAAAGTCCCATCCCTATGGCTGCATTTCTGTGCACAATTCACTCCTGTTAAATGGGTATCATCAAATCCAAATATCAGACAAGTACTGTCAACGTCAGGATAAAAAGCTATCTATCTGACTAGAAAATCTGATTTTAACAGCACACAACCTTTTCTCAGGATAGAAGATTGAATGTTCCTGGCACAAAATTTTCCTAGTGATTCAGCGTTGTTTTTGCCCACTCCAAATAAAGGAGGACTGAAAGGTGAATCACGAAGGAATCACAAACAGAGCTGAAATTACCATAAATACCCGGAGTTAAAGTTAAAGGGTTAAAGGCAGTGACACTACATTTCACATTATTAAGCTGTACCTAAATTGACAATACCATCTCAGTAACATTGTTACCTGGTGTCTAGAAAATGAGTTTTTCCACCTCAGTTATCTCTGGAACAGGAGATAATGTTCAATGGGTAATTTTGATTTGAGAGCTCGAGTGAATCGATCCACTAACGTAATGATCCTAATGCTCTCTGGCCTCTGTCTCAGAGAGAGAGCCTTGTCACAAATTTAGCCAAAGCGTCTAAGGCCAAACAAAAAAAAATAAAATAATGATCAGGTTGCTATGCAGACAGTGGATTTGACATAGCCTTTCACTGTAATGTTGCTGCTGATATCTGTTGCATTAATATTGTATGGAGGGAGTACAAACTATGCCTTTCTGTGCTATTGATTTGTTTCAGCTCTGTGTGGGGGTTTTTATTCATCCAAAAAACACAGAGATTTGACATCTTGATTTGACAACCTGTTATTTTCTTGATGGCAACGATCAAGTTTTTTTTTTTTTTTTCGATTGGCCTTCTGTTCCACTTGATTGCCATCTGAGCCATATGTCTGCTATGCCCACAAATAATACTGATTTTTTTCATTCATTCATTCTTAAGGTTATTTTGTAAAACAGATGATGAGTGGGCCGATTCAGAGAGACCAGCAGGGAGATGTGCAACGTCAGTGATGGTAACCACATTTTTACTGTCTTATATTATTGTTTATCGTAAGTATTTATCACTCATGGAATTATTTTGTGTGCTCAACCTCCAACTGCTAACCTTTGTCCTCCTATTTAGTCACTCCGTGATGTAATTTGATTGTAAATGTTTGCTAAAAAGTGTTTTATAAATGATTATTAAACGGACACTGTGTAATTTTTTCTCCCATCTAGTGGTTAAATTTGACTCTGCATGCATTGCAACATGGTTGGAACTACAGTAAGCAGAATGGGTCACCTCCCGGGCGGCCACTATCACCGCGGATCCCCAGCCCCCGGCCCGGAGCTCTGGTCATTTTCCCCCGGACCTCCACAGCCCTCCTCCAGTCCAGAGGACTTCCCAGCGGGCCCTGGTTGGCCGTGGCCGGGCATGGGGCGCTCCCAGACGTCCACTCACCATGGATCCCTGGCCCAGACCGCCGGTCATTTTATGGCTCTTTTACACTTTTTTGGTGATGAGGATTCGGCGTGGCATAAGTATGGTTTTGACCAAAACTGCAGTGCAGGTTTTAGTTTAGTGCCGGGTAAGTAAACCGGCGTTTCCACCTTGCTTCTCTGTGAAAAGTCAATCGCAAAACGTGGAAATACATTTTGTCCTATGGGTAAGCAGGTAGTGCTTTATGTCCCTCTCGGCAGTTCGTAGTTTTTTATAGACCGGAAAGACATGGACGCCTCCATACGAGCGTCCCGCTCTATGTAAAGTCAGATAACTGATTCTTCGCCCAGGAGGAAAAGTCAGATTGTTGGCATATGTTATTTTACACCAATGAGGATCTATTTATGAATGATTTGAGGTAATAAAATACTTTAAAAAATTACATAGTGTCTCTTTAAGGCAGTCATGACTGATTGAAGTCAAAAAGCAAGGCCAGATCCATTTGTTGATCTATCAGTGTTATATAGTAGTGACAAATGGCACACATTGTGCATTATCAAATCATGCTCATGAAAATTATGCATGTGTGAAAAATTTCAGTCGACTGATCTATTTTAAAACAAGGATGATATTGAGGGTCTTGCAAAGCTTTAAATTATACATCACAGACTAATAAAACAAACTAATGAAATTATAAGGAAAACAATGAAGTAGATATGCTGCTAGAGATCGGTTCCAGGTATTAAGTCTGTTTTTACCTGTACAAAACAAGGATTTAGGACACTTAAAACCAAATGATGTTTCTGTGCCTCACTGGTGTCACTGGTGTCACTCACCTGTCACTTGTCACTTGCTGATGCTGTCATGAGACCATTTTCCATTTGTAGACTGATTACTTTTGACCTCATTTTATATGTTAATTCAGCACACAGAGAGGCAGCCAGAAGAGAAAAAACCAAACAAACAGCTCATCCAGATGAGTATACAGAAGAGTAATTTGTCTGGCATGAATACGCAGATTCCATTTAGTGTGATGACGCGCGCACACACACAGACACACAGACACACACACACACACAGGCATTGTTATTTGCCCTAACAAGTCGAACACCCAGGTGGAGGACGTCTGTAGGACCATTGCTGTCCTCTTCATGCTCATCTGAACATGAATTATAATTTGCACAGAAAAATGTAGTTTTATTTTAGTCATTTGATTTATTATGAACAAATAGTGTATTGTCTACTCAACTGAAAGTGACACTGTGAGTATGACAAAAAGAGTAAAGAGTAAAGGAGTAAAGTTGCAGTCGTGGCATAAAACAGTCATTATTAATGATTAATTATCTGCAGGCTGATTTAATTTGATTTTCCCTCTTCAAACATTGATCAACTTTATGTACTCTGTAAATTGAGTAATGAGGGGGAAGGTTAATGTTTTATTGCACGGTACTTAAAATGCAGCTTTCACATTTGTTGTATTTTGGTAGGCTGAGAGACTCTCAGTCTGAAGTGCTGCTGAACAGCTTGTTTTGATCATTACAAAGTGAGGACTAATCTTCGATCTTATTGACTGCTGTGTGAGTGTCTGCCATTACCACACAGAACCTTTTCAGTGACACTGTTTTAGGCACAATAAGGATGCAGACTGTACACCAGACCAGAAGAATGGTTGGCACATCTATTTCATGAGAGAGATGGACGTCTAGATCAAAAGGGATCATTCTTGTGTTCTCGGGGTCCTCATTGTGAGATATTAGTAAGGGCTATCTTTGAAGTTGAAATGTGAAGAATGAGATGGATATTTAAAATGCAGTTTGAATGATGAAAATCCATTCAACCACTGTGGAGATACAGTATACGCTCAACCGCCACTTCATTACGTTAGGCTTGTTCAGCTGCTTATGAAAGCAAATCTCTAATCAGCCAATCACACGGCACCAACTCAACCACCTCCTGAAGTTCAATCAAAGCATCAGAAAGAAAGGTGATTTAAGTGACCTGACAGTTCCATCCATCCATCTTATCCTCATAGGGTTGTGGTGGGGTTGGAGCCTATCCCAGCTGTCTTAGGGCAGAAGGCAGGGTACACCCTGGACAAGTCACCATCTCATCGCAGGGCACATAAAGACAGACAACCACTGACACTCACACTCACACCTACGGTCAATTTAAATTAACCAATTAACCTAATCCCTATGCGTGTTTTTGGATGGTGGGAGGAAGCCAAAGTAACCGGACAGAACCCAAGCAGACATGGGGAGAACATGCAAACTCCACGCAGAAAGGCCCCATGCCGCGAATCGAACCCGGTACCTTCTTGCTGTGAGGCGACAATGCTAACCACTACACCACCGTGCTGCCCCTGACTTGGTAGTTCTCTGGGCATATAACTAAATCTCTGAGATGGACCTTGAAGCAGATGGGCCACAGCAGAAGATCACATGTGGTGCCACTCCTGTCAAGAGCAATGTAAGTTAATGCAATTAACACTGGACAATAGAAGATTGGAATTTTGGCATAAACAACATGAAAGCAAGGATCCATCCTGCCTTGTATCAACAGTTTAGGCTGCTGCTGGTGGTGTCATGGCCAAACCCTACCTGACCACAGTGTACCATCTTCTGATGGCTGCTTTCAGCATTATAACATGCTAACATGGTTTCTTGTACATTATAATTAGTCAAAATATACTCTAATGGCCTCCTCATTCACCAGATCTCAATCCAATCTTTGGGATTTTTGGAAGGAGATATTCACATCACATCAACTATGTGATGCTATCATGTCAGTTTTTCTACCACCTTGTTGAAAGTATGTCACAAAGAATTAAGACAGTTCAAAAGTGTGTCCAACCTTTCACTAGCAAGGTTTTCCTAATGAAGTGGCCAAAATCACCAAAAGTTAGTATTACACACTGCTTACTTTGCAAATTTCTAAAAATCTATTCTGAAGGTTTTTACATGGGGGTTATTTACATACACTGACCAAAGCTTCCAACGCAACACTCCCATGGTTTATGCATATTGTACCAAATTCAAGTGACATGCTAAAAACACGTATCAGATATGAAGTTTTAATTTGAATGCAGTGTAATAGCGCTCTCGCCCATTGCAGACGAACATGGCGACATGCTGGAGTCAACAGCAGACCACGGCGGGGACGTCGGCTGTGCAACCCGGCCTCACGCAAGCGGTTGCGTACTGTTTGGTCGCTGATTCTGTTCTGATGTTGACCTCTAGTCTGTGCTGCAGTCACTGTAGCTGGCAGGAAACGGTTTCTCAGATGTTGAAGATGAATATGGCGGTCCTGCCGAGGGGTGGTGACACGTGGCCTGGGAGCTCGTGGTGGCTCATTATACCGGTTCCATAGATGCAAAATGGTTGACACATGAACACCCACACGTCTCTGCCATTCCAGCTGTCAGCATACCAATGGCCCTTTCTCTCTGAATTTGATGTAGTCGTGCTATGGACGAACGTTTCACCAGGACAATGCAAATGAGTACTAAAGATCGCACCAGGTTTTAAAAGCATTGGTGATTAAGATCTGCTCAGTTTCATCAGCGGTGACAAATTCTAAGGATGTGCAGTCAAGTGGAACAACATGTAGGCACACAGCAAACAAAAGCAAATCCTTTGAGATTTCATGTGATATTTTGTGTTATAACTCAAATTCATTGTTTGGCTTTGTTTGCCCAAAATTTCTCAATCATGGGAGTGTTGCATTGGAAGTTTTGGTCAGTATATTATACATATTCTGACAGTATTTTCTCATTTATGGATAATAAATAAATAACCACATAAATAGTCAAAATCTATAGATCAAATTCTCCTCTGTAAAAACCTCTGACATAAATATGGCTTTTCTTTTTCCAAACAAACCCACGCACACTCAACTCTAACTTGAAAACATTTACAACATTTACTTGCATCGTCTCAGTGTTCTCAGTGTTCAGTATGGTCTCACCATATGGCACCATTTTATTAAGTCATGTTGGGTGCAATCGCAGTACCGTTCTTGCCTTTGCGTGTCATTTCACACCATGTAGTCTGTAGTGACTGCAAAATTTGTAAACCCATCTGCATGAGTATGCTTTGCTCAGAGTATAGTGATGGAAAATAACAAGCAACACTCAGTTTCAGAGAGTAATAAGGGGAGATGGAGTCAAACAAACATTAACCTTTCACCTAGGATGTTTGTCAAAGTGTTATTAAGTTATTTTGGAGTTACATTAGTGATATTCAGGCAATGTAATGCATCAAGTTCGTTTGCAACTTTTACTGTACATCAGCCAGGAATTGAAAATATGTGGATTTTTTTCTTTGAGGTTGAAGTTATATTGAACCTCTAGGATACACTGATTCAGGGGGACATTTTTTAGAACAGGCAGTCATGATGGACATATGCAACATTGCAGCAAAGAGAGCATCTTCCAGAGACACAGAACTCCATGTACTTTCCCACATGTGCAGGCTGAATCCAGACATTTAGACATGTTAAATGCTAGGACTTCATGCCAGGTAGATTTCAATAACCCAAAAACTCATCCTGCGCTGTGAGAAAAAAAGGTAAGCACATGGTCTATACAGCACCTCAGGGAGTGAAAAACAAAACCTCTTAGACACAAACACTCCTCGAGTCTTAGTTTTCCTGCTCCCCCCCCCACACACACACACACACACACACTGTGACCATCTTTTTTAGTGTGTGCAGTAATTGAAATGAAAGAGCCAGCTGAGCAAGCGGATGCTCCTCGCTGATTTGACATGTGTCACAAGCTGGAATGTGGGAGTCGTCCCAATGCAGGTAGTCTTCAAAGGAGGAATAGATGTAAAAAAAAAAAAAATCCCAACGATTTAGAATAGCATGAAGAAAAAAAGCCTAGGCCCACAAGGGGCTGTATTGATTCTAGAGGTAGCCAGTCGAGACTTCATAATACTGCCGTTTATGTGCGCAAACATTTTTTATCAGTAAAGAGCATATTGCAGTATTGACTGTTTATCCTCCATATTCTAGCATCAACATCAGACCGACTTCATGTCTCTCCATAATTTATGCGTGTATGACTGGAATATGCATCAAATCTTATTATCCTAGCTTGAGGTAAATTATTCTGTTTTTTTCTGTCTCCATCAGCTCCAGCTCACAGGAAAGACCGTTGTACAGTCTGATTTTGAAGGTCTGTTCCCTATAGTGACCACAGTGCCCACTGGAACTGCACAAAAACAAATTAGCCAGAGAAATATAATAAAGGTGTTGCTAAGTGAGCTTTGTACATGAATTAGTTTCAGGTGCAATTACATCTATAATTAGCTTTCAAATACTAATTTCAGCATCTTAGCTCAATACAACTCTGGCATTGCAACTTCTTTAACCTCTCTTCATCTTGCTTAAGGACAAATTTCTTTTGTCTGAGGAGGGAAAGAGTTGTATAAAAACACAAATGTTTGTTTAAGATAAATAAGATTCATATATACAACATAAGTAAATAACTAAGGTTTCATATAACATAAGTGACTACAATAAGTGGATACAGAAACAGACAACCTGCACATGTCATGGATTATTGTACATGTGTAGATTAATGGGATTTGAGTGTGTTGTAGAGTCAGACAGCAGCAGACAGGAAGGACCGGCGGTATCTCTCCTTCACACACCGAGAGTGGAGCAGCTGTGCACTGACGGAGCTACTCAGTGCTACCAGAGTGTCCTGCAGGGGATGGGAGGTGTTGTCCAGCAGGGACAATAATTTAGTCACCCTTTTCCTGTCTCCCACCACCTCAACTGATGCCAGAGGACATCCAGAACTGAACAGAACAAATACCTCAAAATTTGTCACCAAAACTTGGGGCTCACTTCTGTTAAAACCATTTAAATTTAAATTTACTGACAATGCTGAGGCCACTGAAGACATCCAAAGCTCAGTCAGTGCCAAATCAGTGCCAGAATTATTTTGTCACAGATTATATTGTGAGCAGTGACACTGAATGTTTTCACAACATGATGTGACTTTTTTCACTTTAGCTCTGTCTGTCACAGCACGTTCAATCAGATTACAGTTCACCATGTCTCAACAGATTATTAAATATGAAAAACTGTAAAATCACACTCCTTTATAAAAAAGGAATTCTTTGACAATGTCTTCTTTTTTCAGTGATAGAGTAGATGAAGTTTTATCGTTTCATATTTATTCATTATTATCTGTGTTTTCATGTATTTCTATTTCATGTTTTCATTATATTTATTTATTATTGCCTGATTCATTCATTTTATTTTATTTTATTTTATATTTCTTATTTTTTTGTTATTTTCTAGTTAACTATAACAACTACCAATTGGTAGTTCTTCTGGTGTCTTTTGTGTTTGTATGGAAGAGAAAAGCAGCAATACATATGTTTTGTTAGTTAAAAAAACAGAAATTATATAATAGCATATGACATTGAGCTGACTCAACATGAGCAAGTAGCCATTGACTGATAAAATGATCATAATTTATTATTTCAAATCTTTTACATGTTTTTTTTTAATTGTTCAAACATTTTCTAGTTCCAGCTTGACCGATGGTTGGACAAAACAATGAATTTTATGTTTTTTTCAGTTTAGGCTCTGGGGCATTGTTTTGACATATTATCCAAAAAGTTTAAGGAGAAAATAATTCAGAGATTAATTGCTTTCTAAAAATATATTCAATAAAATTGTTGCCATAGATATGTTTGATTTTTTTTCATAGAGAATAAATGGTTCAAGCTCATTCTATGCTAAAGGAAACAAAAAATTTAAATTTAATCTACAGTGCTTAAACTTCAGTTTAAAAGATGGGAATTATTAAGACTTCTCGCCCTGCTCTTCTCTTTTCTTCCCCAAGATCCTCTGCAGTGTATAGGAAGGATCATTTTGTTCTGTCAAATACTCAAAGGATTTGGAATCAAATTAGAAAAGTTTGACTTCCAGATACCTCTGTAAACACTCCGATATGGCAGAACCATGCCTTTTTGCCATCTCTCACAGACAGCCTTCAAAGAGTGGAGCACGGTGGGCATTATTAGTCTAAAGGATCTTTATATTGATGGACACTTTGGTTCCTTTAGCCAACTAGAATCCAAATTTTCTCTTCCAAAATCTCATTATTTCAGGTATTTACAAGTGAGACACTATATCCAACAGGTTACTAATTCATATGAATTACCACCTGAAAATATTGCACTGTTCAAATCTCTCCTGGGCCCCCCGATGCAAAACATCTGATCTCAGTGCTAGTTGGTTACTTTTCAAGCACTTTGGATTCATCGACTATTAAAATAAAACAAGCCTGGGAGGGTAAGTTTGGTACAGAGATTGAGGATGAATCATGGGAGGAGGTGCTGGCTAATATTAAATCTTGCTCAGTTAATGCAAGACTTCAGTTGATCCAGTACAAAATAGTTCATAGATTACATTACTCTAAAGTCAGATTAAATAAAATCTTTCCTAGTCTCTCTCCACTGTGTAACAAATGTAATGCAATTTACACAACTTTTGGTCCCTCATTTTTCAATGGTTCTCTTCTGCCTTTAAGATAATTCTAACAGCTGATCCTGAAACCGCTCTGCTGGGACATTCCAACACTTTGAAAACCCTGGACTGTAATACACGTGCTGCTTTGATCCATGGTATGATGATTGATAAGAGATGTATCTTGAAACTGTGGAAGTCTGATTCAGCTCCCAAGTTTGAGACTTGGTTGAGGGAACTCATCAGCATTCTACATGTGGAGAGACTGAGATATGAACTTAACACCCTGAAGTTCTTCAAGATATGGAACCCAGTGCTAGGGCAATTGAATGACCAATGATACCCTCTTTTATCACTTACCCTGTTTACAGATGCTTGTACAGCCCTTTTTTTTGTTTGCTCCTATTACTGTTTATGTATTGGTCACTGTCTTGTTGTCTCGTATTTGTTGTGATTTAATTAGAAAATGGCATAAATAAAGTGTTCAAAAAAAAAAGAAGGGAATTATTGTCAGTTTTTGTGTAATATCAAGAATGGAAAACTAGGTTGCTTTAAGTTTCATACTTTCATTATGCAAAACACCGAACTCAAACCAGAGGAAGCCTCTCACATTAATCAGCACAACTACAGTATGTGTGTCAGACACGAGAGCTTAATTACCTCTGCTCACGAGAGGTGTCTACCTCGAAAATTACTCAACACATTTCAATGGGGGATCAGGAAGCCACAGGCAAAAATAGAACTTATGTTGTTGGTTTAAAAAGCGGCACCATGCAATCATTTAGAAATCACTTTGTACTTTTGCTCATGATGCTTGAGCCTGCTGGATGGGGAAGCTGAAGAATCTAAAACTTAAAAACAGTTACTCATCCTTTTTTAGTATCCTCTGTACACTTTGATCAAAACATACTGTCCATCACTTTGGTACTCACACAGTTTTCTTGTAAGTCCCAAATTAATGTGCAATTGAAAAACAATAATCTTGGCACAACTCCTTATTCCTGAATGCTACCACATTTAATACAATGAACAAGGAAATTATGATGTTATCATGTACTTACTCAGCAATCATCTTTGTACAAAATCCAGTATTATGTTTGTTTTTGTCTTTGAGGTGTAATTAATAGAAACTCTCTTAATTTAAATACCAAATTTAGAGCCTGCAGTTGAAAGCATTCATTCTCTGAGTGATTTAGTTTAATGATATGCAGCTTATTTGTTTTTACATTTGAAGCCTCTGTAGGTGTAGTTCATATACAAAAGTTTCTTGCTTTTTTTCTTACGGCCATCAGAAGTGAAATATTGGTGACCCATGTTAACAGCAAGAATCATATCAGGATTTGAGCCATTGTATAAAGCTACAGGAAAAACAGAAAAATATAATGCATCATGTAAATAACAAGTGTTTTCCCGACATACTGTATTTACATCAAATAGTGTGTTACAGTGTTGTATGGATCTACAGTAAAAAGCCTTCATACATATACTGTATATATGTACACATTTCTGCATTTCTAATTTATGTATACTGCAACACAAAAAGAAATACCAGTGACCCTTTTGGACCTTTTACTGTACACCACATACCCTATTAATATTCAATCAGTGAGCAGAATAATTGACATAAGAAATACAACAGTTCTGCAATAAACACCACCTCTGTGCAACCACAACAGTAATCATTTTATTGTTGTTATTGTCACTGTGAGAAGTTTTGCCTCAGCTTTATGGTTAATAGTGTTGTTGTGCTGACTGCATTACGTTATGTCATGAACTGGCTCACAGTTCAAAGAAGAAGGAGACCACAAATGTTGAATTGCAAAAAACAACAGAGGGAGGAGAAAAAACCATGAAGAGTACAACAGTCATCACATTCATCAAATTAAATCGGATTAAATTTAACCCTCCAATCCCCACGTAAATAAATATACTAAATGGACTGTGCTTATAGCACCATTCTAGTCATCTGGGGTGTAGTCTGATCCTGAACGTTGAGTTGACTTACCCTGAGAACAGAAACTGAGTATTCGTTTCCAGAAGAGCTGATATGAATTAGTAACTGTGAGTAGGTTCACCTTGAGTGAATCATGTGCACAACCATAATAAAAAGCCATCATCTGTGGAGCCCTGATACCTCGAATCACTGTGGCAACTGGAGAGAATGACCAACATATAACCTGTAGAATTGGAGGTTCAGTATAACATCTGATTTTCATAGATGCAATCCCACAAGGGAAAAACAGACTTTGACGCAGCAAGGTCATTCAAACAGGTAAGGTATATTTTACTTAGTTATGATTGTAAATTCCATTTTTTATTTATTGTTATATGATTGAGCCTAATGAGAAATGGTTCAAACAGATATTCATTGGAGACTGATAGCATATTGTATCTAAGTGTAAGGCATGGCGTAAAGCATTTCAAATTAATTGTCCCTCGGATTTCCTACATACAGGCACTGTGTCTGTCTGAAAGCTGCTTCAGGCTGTGCAGTAGGAAGAGGCAGGCTGAACTCAGGGTTTCTGACAAAAAAACCTGCCAGTGAGCAGGTTAGGTTCACAGAGTAAGATGACATGGTGATTGACTCTGTGTTTTATTGCCCTCTCTTTCTGGACCTGAAAACCCAGAGACTCCCTCATTTCAGTAGCCTGACAAGCCAGACTATGGGTAGTCCATAGGCAGAGTTGAAGCCTGTGTGTGGGACCAGCTGTTGTTGTTGAAACTGCCTTTGCATGTAATAGGCCAGCGCTATGACCAATCAGAGCAGGACAATGTGACGCTACCAACGGAGCCAGCTGGTATATTAGTATTTTGCCGTAGCTGTTCGGTAAAACAGCAAATATATCCCTCTTTAAAACGGATGACTTGAGTGCTTCTTTCTGCTCAACTTTCAAAGAAAAGCTCTAACTCTTCCAAAATCAATGACAGAGCCAATTCAAACGACCGCTGTTCATTAGCCACAGCCATCTTCGTTGTTCTGCTATCTCCAGCGTTGCGCAGCCCTGTCATCATCGTCAACGACTCGCTACGCAGATAGAGCGTTGTGATTGGTCTGACAGACTCCTTGCCGGAACCAGGATTAGCCTCTATGGTGTGCCACAAGACCATCCTGCTAGGCAAAAATATTTTCTGCCTCTACGGGATGCATCTAGATTTCTAGGCTATCATTTCAGGGTTAACATACTCAGAGTTTTCACTTAACTTGCTTTCTGGAATACTTACTTTCTGATCATTCAAAGTGCTTTACACTACATATCACAGATGTTAGGTTGCTCAAAGATGCTACAGCACATGACTGCTAGAGGAAGGAATCAAACAACTGCACTTCCAATAGGTGGCTGACCTGCTCCACCACTGAGCCACAGTAGCCCCTGAAGGATAAAGAAATAAATAGATTAATAAATAGATTGGTTAAAGAAGTCATTTAAAAACCTGATCAAAAGTAAAAATAATAAAAAAAAATAAGTAAAAGAAATCAGTCAAAACCTGATCAAAAGTTGAGAATTGAGCCTCTTTGTAAAAACCACAACAGTGGTTTTTACAAAAACAAGCTGCCAGAGAACCCTGAGGTTCTCTGGCAGCTTGTTCCACAATCGGGGGTGATAATATCTGAAAACCACCTCCCTGTGTGTTTTAGTTCTGGTTAGTTTTGGTATGGTCCTCGTCAGCACTCGTGCACCTGAATTTTGTAGTAGTTGGTTCTCTTTTTGGGGTGGCCAAAGAGTTGGGCATTACAGTAATGTAAATGACAGGAGATAAAAATCATGCATCAGCACCTCCGTGGTGGCCTTCGAGAGAAATGGGCAGACTCTGGCTATATGCTTGAGTTGGTAAAAACCTGCCTTTTATGTTTTGATGTGTGGAATAAAACTGAGCTCAGAGTCAAAAATCTCACCTTTTTTTTTTGTTTTGTTTTTACAGATTTTCATGTTTTAAAATCTTTTAATTTTGGTAAGAGTGTCTCACTCAGGCCTTGGTTGAGCTGCAGGAAATTGCCTGCCATCCATAACTTATCTAAAATGACTTAAATAAAATGCAAGGGCATCAGTTAGCCCACTGTGGAGATAAGGCCATGTACAGTTGTGTATCATCAGCATAGCTACGGAAGCTGATGCTGTGCCCCCTGATGATAGGGAAAGCATGGAGAGATTAAAAAGTGTTGGACCTAAAATTGACCCCTGGGGAATCCCACATATAATCTCGTGGGTTGTGTCGATCTGTGAGATAAGAGACAAACCAGTTAAAAGCCAGAGACGCTGACCAGGTTCCTCAATCTGTTTATTAAAATGTGATCGTCTACTGCGGTTAGATCAAGTGGTAGATCCAGAAAACTCAACCATGTGTCTGTGCATCAACCAGGGCAAAACTCTCCAGTGCTTGTAAGAGCAATGATCCAGGTGTATTGTGGTTAAAATCTGCTGAGATAAAAGAGTGGATCTGATGTTGTTGATTTTACATAAAGTGGTTACATTGCCACACGTGTGGGCGGCTGTGGCTTAGTGGGTAGAGTGTGTCGCTTAGTGATTGGAGGGTCACTGGTTTAAATCCTGGCTCCCCATAGGTGCATGTTAAAGTGTCCTTGAGCAAGATACCGACTTCCAAATTGTTCCTGATGAGCAGCTGGCCTCTGTCATCTGTGTGTGTGTGTGTGTGTGTGTGTGTGTGTGTGTGTGTGAATGGGTGAATGTGGCATGAACTGTCAGTAGACTGGAAAAGCGCTACACAAATGCAGGACCATTTACCTGTTTCACATCATGCAAAATAGAAAAATGCACATCTCCACCAGGTGTGTCAGATTTTTCACTGAAGCATTTAGTTATGCGGCAAATCTATTTTTTCAACAATATGCATGTGAATGTGAGGTTATTGCCCAGGATAAAGTCATAGAACAGCTGTATGAAAGAGGCAATAAACAGTGTTTTCAGAAAGTGTGAGTTGCTGGAACCATGAGAGATGCTCATGGAGATCCTTGAGGATGCAGCTATAATTTTGCACCCAAAATATTATGCAGGTTATTTTATTTTATTTTAGCAGTATACAAAATTACCCATGGATAGACACTAAGTGTCTTACTTACAAGTCATGATCATTATCTCCTGGCCAAGAAAACATTAATAATGTCTGTATTCCATTTAGGTCAGGGCTTCAGTACCAGGTTTTGAGCCTGTCTGGTGGGGTACCTAAATACAACCGTCATCATTAACGTAATTGATTATCTCCCCTATCCAGCATGTGAATATCCACAGCAAGGAGAGCATTTTTCTGGCACAGGTGTGCTGTCAAGTCTTGTTTTCCCGTGTAGATAATCATTTATCAAGAAAGAAGTATTTAAGTAATTTTGCATAAAAAATATTTGGGAAGTACTTGTGGACTGGAAGCTGGAACAGGAAAAACTAATTCAACACAATTTGTCAGATACACAGAAAGTCGTATTTGGCTGGGCTTATTGCCTCATCGACAGTTTTGTGTACCGTATTTGGGAGGAAAGGTGGGTAAACAAAATAAAAATATGGAGATATGCTAAATTGTTAGTAACATAAATTTACAGAATGTGTGACTGTGTCCCCT
Organism: Synanceia verrucosa; assembly: GCA_029721515.1. Lineage (NCBI taxonomy): Eukaryota > Metazoa > Chordata > Actinopteri > Perciformes > Synanceiidae > Synanceia > Synanceia verrucosa. Next base: position 8,496,532 of record CM056558.1, read on the forward strand.
TATTAGAAATTAATTGCATAACATTTGTACATAATGTTGAAGTGTTCCTTAAAGCAATACATGCGCCTCTATGATGAAACTGCACAGCATCTCTGTTGGGTAATCACTGTAAGCAGTCAAACAAATGCAGTCATTTTTATAAATAATTATAAATGTGAGATGAGCTCTCCTCAGATTCCACATCATGAATGCAGCATGAGATTCCTTGTGGAAACCCTCTTCTGTCTGCCAGCCATGTGTCCTGGTTGTAAAGGTCATTTAATCTAAAATGTCATTAACATTAACTTCACAGCTTTGTCCTCATCTTTCTGACAATACCTTATAAAAAAGGAATCAGCAAGCTACTAATTAAATGTACGTATTACATCTTATAAAAAGTTATTTAAGTTAAATAAGTTGTACGATTTCCTAAAAATGTTCAATTTCTCCCCATTACTGGGATACATTCTTTTCAAATCAAATGGCGTCTTCATAGGAAACAACTTGGTCAGGTTTAGGTATCAAAAATACTTAGTTTGGTTTTGGAAAAGACTTGTAATTTGGGTTAAGGTAAGCATGGAAGTGGTGTTACATAAGTAAGTCAATGTTTAGTTTAAATAACTTTGTGGTGTAATTATTGATTGAAACGATTGGTTAGGTTTAGACAAAAAAATACTTAGTTAAGGTTAGAAAAGACACCATGGTTGGTGTTAGAATAAAAACGTAAAAACGTTATGTGTGTTTTTGATCCCTATAACATACAACTGCCAATTTTTTCCTGGCGACTGAGCTGGATATAAATGATGGCCTTCCCAATTTTTAAATCACTGCTTATCTCCAATGACATAAGCTTCATCCGTGATGTGTCACATGAATAAAACACAATAGACATGATTAAAGTTTTTGCGTTTTCAGAAATATTTGTTGCATTCACATTTTGATTTATTCATATCACAATGTTGTGTGTTGGTAGTGTGGACCAGCGTGCAGTTGTTGAATGTTTGGAGAAACCAAATGTATTCAGATGGACCACAAAAAGGAGGAACGTAACCATATTTTTTTCACTCAGGGTCTTCTACGGGTAATTAATGAGAAACAAAATCCTAGTTCACATAAAAATAGCCTCCCTCTATGTTGCTGGAGAGTGAAAAACAGACCAAACCAGTTTGCTGTCTTCCATGGCCTTTTATACCCTGCCACCTACTGTCTGTGGCCAGTCAGAGAGGATTTCTGGGGGTAGTGCCACTTAAACCCAGGCGGCATTAGTCTCACCTCATGTCGACCATTTGGTAGTCAAATGCACTTTGATAAAAGATATTATTCAAACGTGCCCTCTCAAGAGACATAATTAAAACAAATTGGAAGTGAAGTTCAGAAACAAGAGAACATTCCCTTATAACATTGAATAAAATCACCCACACATACAATTTCTCAGGTGAACAGGGACTTTAATTTTAAACATTTTTGTGAACCTTCCCCATTTGATTGCTGACATTAAGACTATTACTGTTAGTATTACACATTTTCTGAAAAAAAGTTTAAATATGCAAATGGAGCACTGGATAAAGAAAGGCTCAAAATTATTGATTCATTTTGTCATCATATTAAAGTCAGAGGTTTTTAATCAAGGGAGTTTTGGATACCTCCTTGTATCAGTAAATTATGATGTGCTGATTAGGCTATGGGTAAAGAATATATGAAACTGGAAAGTTTAGTAATGTAATTGTTTCAAAAATCTTAAAGTTGACCAGTGACGATTGCCAGAAAAAACCACTGAACGCTGTTATTGTCTTCTTACTGTCTTCCTCCAACATGGTGGCAACTCCCATGGATCCATGGCAAACAAACATTCATGATAAAATAAATCACCAGGCTCCAGGGTATATTTTGCATTAGTTTGTATTTTAATAAAAAGAGCATTTGCAGCTGTATTTGCTAGATATAACCATTGTTCCTCTTAACACATAACAAAATAAATAGATATAATGTATGTAATTTATAAATAGTCCTAAAATACATCATTTCAGTTTTTACAAATGCACTTCTTTCTCAACTGTGGAACTGCGGTACATCAAATGTATTGGCTAATACTGGTTGTCATTGAATATAAAAGCTTCTGCCCCACATTTTTCCTTAGATTGCAGTTCCATGATGAGTCATCTGCCATGTTGGAGTCACACTGCTGTAAATTTTAACACTAACTTTCCACATAAACAACCTCTAAAAAAAACATTTTGTGCCAAAATGCCCAAGTTTTCAAATTGCTATCATGCCATTGCTTTTTTCTCCTCCACAGTAATGTCAGTCACTCCATGAACCTGTGTGAGCTGCTTGCAGTCCAGTGAAGCCAGTAATTTCCTCAGTCCAGGCAGGGTGGGGACAAGATGCTCAGTCAGCGACACGGAGGCACGACTGCCAATATCTCTGAGGAACGGACAGGAAATGACAGTGTCAATCACAAGAGAGAAAGACAGACAACATAGTTTCAAAAAAAACCTGAGCACAATATAAAAATATATTTTCTCTCCTCACCCATAACAAATCTTTCGAGTCGTTAGGAGGCCCAGTCCCTCCACATTGAATATGACGTCTTTCAGCACCTGTAGCAGCGGGTTAGTAAATGAAATCTCTACCGCCATCTTCTCCCCCACCACAGCTTTCCCCTTTGGCTGTGTGAAAGAACAACAAACAGCAAAGATAAAATATCAGATCAGAAATCATATCTTGATTTTCTTAACAGTAATGCATTCATAATGAATTGTTTGGGTTACCTTAATGATGAGGTCTGGGGTCCTGAGTCGGAAACTGAACTGAGTAGCCAAGACCTGCTGTGTTTCTTTGACCCGGCCTGACAGCGTCAGCATCAGCGCAGCCTGGTCTATCAGCTGGTCTTTGTAGTCTTTGTACTCTAGGGTCCAATCCAAACACTTAACTGTGGACAGAAGATTTTCAAAGTGTATTTTTCATTGTCACCTGCCTCATTGCTTTTGTAATTGCTACAATATTGCAAATATTTCATTTCTGGGGGTTTTATTGTGAAAGGTCAGAGCAGAAGGAGTGGATCTGGTCTGCTCTGACTTTGTCAAGTTAAAAAAGATTAATGTTGTCTTGGTTCATATTATGGAGTCTTTTATTAAAAATTAACCAAAGAGAAAGTTAGCTACTCTTTTGCCATGTAATATTTGAGCTCCACGTGAAAGTACAAATGACAGAAACAGTTGTCAAAAAAATGGATTGACAAGCAAATTAAATCAAACAGAAAAAAAACACAGCTTATTTCTTGTTTGTATTACCACAGTGCACCAAAGATCAAGTTGCACTTAATAATGTCATGTCTGTGTTATTTAGTAAAAATGTGTGAACTCTTTTAACACAAAGCACCATTTGAGATTGTATAATGACAATACAGTTGTTGTCTGAAATTTGAGTGTGAGAACCCTGTGTAGATTTTCTTCCTGTTCCCAACTCCAAAGAAGCCACACTCACCCTCATTGGGCAGGATGTCAACATCTGTCTTATCCCTTCTGACTGTGGCTTTGTGGACACCCGTGTAGTACATTACTGCCACCTGGCTGTGCAGGAGCAGCCTGCGGTGCTCTGAGCTGCTGTTTCGCAACACAATGGTTAGGTCTGCATCTCTTCCCATTTTCGGACCTTCGCCATCCATGGTCACTTCTACAGAGACATCCTCTGCTGTGGGAGAGGAATAGGCCTCTGCTTTGGAGCCATAGCTACAAGCTGTCTCTACTGCAATGCGTTCCTCCTCTGTGCCTGAGAATGATTAGAAAAACCAAGTTACAGAGGGCTCAGCTGAACAGGGTAAAAAGTTTTAAGTAAAAAGTTTAGTAAAAAGACTAGATTACCATAGTTGATAAATTACATTATTTTTTTTATTAAGTTTTCTAAAATATTATGTTTAAATATACAAATGAGGTCTTATCAGTTAATTTGCATACTTACCCAGAAGAGAAATCTGACCACTGGATAAAGCCAGGTTCAATGAAACTGGAGAGTGTGCTGAATGTACTCTAAGTGCTATTTAAGTCAAGATTTCCAACCCAGGGTATGAGAAAATCAATTCACCTCTACAGCCTATGAATTGTAAAATTATATAGATTTTGAAGATTACTTACATTAAGACAATATTTTTTTGTTATCTTTGGTTTCATCAAATAAATATGTTTAAATATGCAAATGTGGCATTATGTAATGCTAACTTTTGGTGAATTTAGGAGAAATCGGCATATACAAATAGACAAAGGCATAAAATTAAGACTTTAATGTGCATTTTTGATATTTTTTTTTTTCATTTTCATTCTGATTGACGATACCTTCAGTGTGTTTGTAAAGATGTGTGATATCACTACGTTCATCAGTGCCAACAGCCTTGGTGCTGATGAAGTGGCCCATAATCTTTTTCTCACTGTAGATTTGACTGAAGGTCCCATCTATGTTCCTCTGCCAGTAGATTTTATCACTGTTCACCTGAGAGTGTACAGAGAGAAAAGTGTTAGACCAGTGTTTCCCAAACCTTTTTTTCTGGGAGCACACTGCCTTTGCTACATCACCTTATTTTATCTTGAATAGGGAAACCATTCATTTCAAAGAAATATTCCTTATTTGAGCAGTTAGGTTCAGGAAAATATTGTGGTTTGAGTTAAAATTAGTGGCAAATGTGCTAAATTTATTTGCCAATCCTAATAAATCTTCTGCAACACACCTGTGGGTCCCGGTCCTGCAAAAACCCATATATTTGACCCATCTATACAGGTCCTGCAACTTTTGGAAGTGCAGAAAAACAGAATTGGTGGAGTGCTCTTTTAAGATAAACTTTATATCCCACAAACCTCTGCAAACACAAAAGGAGTGTCGTGTTTGAGGTAGACCTGCCCATTGCGGACGGCAGTAAGAGAAACAGGGCCACAGCGGAAGGTTCCCTGGCTGGTCTCCTGAGGTGTGGCGTCGACAGCTTGCCATCCTCCGTAGCCTGGGGGCAAGTCTGGACGGGCCATCCAGCAGTCGTTCCACACATGGAAGTTCCTTCAGGGAAAGACTCGAAGGTCAGGGAGTGAAAGATGTCACGACGAGGAAGCATCATGTCAGTGGTGACACAACATACCAGATAGAGTCGGCATTGAGATAATCTATAGGGTCAAGGTTCTCGTCCAGGTATACATCTGTTGTCAAGGAGACGTCAGTGTCATGAGCTGAGCTGAAGTTGGTCACTGTTCGACTGGGAATGCCTAAACACCGTAAAACTGGACAGAACAATGCATCTGTGGTCACTATCTGTATGACATTTACCCATCACACACCTACAGTTAACAAGCACATACAGTAGCACATAAATACATCATTAGAAAAAGAACACAAGCAATCAGCTGACCTGTAGTGACCACACCACCAAACACCCAGCACTGGCCATACTTAACAGGATTGCCACTGTTTTTATGGTATTCCCTCAGGATTTCTACACTTCCACTCCAAACTGTTGGACTACTTCCAGCTGAATAGTCTCCTGACCAGTTTCCCTCCAGCACACCAAAGTCATCAACAGAGTTGATCTGCATACAGAAAATGAAGAAAGTGGTCAGTAGTTGTTAAGACATTTCACACAAGAAAAAAAGGAAATGCCCAGTCAATCTGGCTACTGAGACTACTAAATGTTCCATTTTGAGTGGTTCAAAAAGGAGAGAAATCCCTCAGCTCTAACCCCACACTGCTCCAGGTATCCTGCTGAGCCACTGTTATGATGTGTGGAAACTGTTATCATGGCCACAGGTAATTTGAAGAAAAATTCCTAGCATACTTACTATTCCTTTGACCAATTGATTGATTGATCCAATCCATAAAGAATCACTTAAAAGCACCACTTCATGGAAATAAGTCATTTAGCATGAAAAAGCATAAAATCATCAACTAAGTCAGCTAAGACCAAACCAACCTATTCATCAACTAATCAAACAAGATCAGGCAGTCCTAGTTTCTACTGTGCTGGTTCCCTGTGAATTATTTAGCATGATATAAAGAGAAATGTGAAGGTCAGTGGATCCAGTGTTGAGCAATTAGTGCAGTCTCACCATGGCTGAAATGACTCGCACCACATTAACTGGATCTCCCCAACCGGATGGAGGAGTTCCACTCTTTTCCAGGATAAAGACACAAGCAGCAAGAATCCCGTCATTGAACTAAAAACAAAACAGGGAGAAGTAATACTAACACAATGAAAGAAAACTATTTAAAGAACTGGAGAGACTGGAGATGATATGTTAGATTAGACCCTAAAATGAGATATCATATTGGCAAAATAGCTCTCTGCTGTCAGAGGAAGCAGAGACAGATCCTAAGAACAAGCTCAGTGACCCCAAAACTGGAAATACAGCAAGACACAAGCAGGATGACACAAACAATCCTGGCAACCAAATGAAAACATTGTGGTTGATGCGGTCTGACACTGTTTGAGGTCGAGATGGACTAAATTGTAAGATATTCAGTGATATAAAGAACAAATATTTAAAGATGAACCATGTAATTCAAGATTTCAAAGAACTTCCCGTCACACAGTTTCTGCTGTTCAGTTTAACAGTGAAAGAAGACACAACCCCCACCTGTCCATAGTTCCATGTCCGCACTCCAATTTGATTCTCTGTGCCGTAGTAGATTCGTCCGATATCATTCAGGACATATTCCTGCCTCTCGTCCTCAGAATCCATGTACACAGTGTCATCTGACAGAATACAAGTGACTCAGTAAGTGAAATGGGAGATGACAACGTTTCATTTTGTTATGTTTTTGGTCAATTGCAGATCAGGTATCTGCACTATGACACTATTGTGCTAAAACCAGTCCAAGTTAAACAAGACACTTCACAATAGAAAAGTCTTGCATTAAGTATCCATTTGGGAAAGTTTGGGAAAACTTATCCTATCCTTATGGGAAAGTGCATCACAGACTTTAATTTCCATGGGGGTTATACATTTTTTTAATACTTTTCTCAGCTCAAGGAGTTTTGTAAAAATATATAACCCCCATGGATCCAAAAACTATCAAATATGGAGTCATAATTGACCTTGTTTGCGGTTCAAGGTGTCCTGTCAACATAATTCATTGCAATACCGGAACTGGTTACTTGAAAAAATATGTAGGTACAACCAGGTTAGCTTAGCTTAGCATAATGACTGGAAATAGAAGTAAACAAATACAAATAAAAAACACCTATCAGCACCTTTAGGCTTATTAATTAACATTTAATAATGCTACTGCAGGGCTGCGTGACTGTATTCTAACATATTGATCATTATGCATATGCATTCTATTATATTATAGTTATTTTGCTCATGCGTTGTACTTAATTTTCCCGTGTTTACCGTCACACCAGGGGTTGAACAACAGGTAGATATCATTAGCAGGGTCATGTGTGGAGACAGCCCGGCCATTTGGACAATCTGTCTCCACTGTCAGTTGATATCGGCCGATGACTGCCGTAGGAGAAGTATTCACTAACAGCTTCATCCTTTTGTCATCTCGTTTCACAATAGCAGCCCCCCAACGACAGTCCTCCAGCTCCTCCACCAGAGGGATGATTACATGGGTTCCCTTTGACACTGTTGGCAGCGCCCCTGAAACGGAGACATGTGAAGGAGTACAGCATGTGGAAACTCATAGAGTATCATGCCCAAGCAGAGGCACTGTACACTGTGGTTTTCCTTGTCCTACCGCAACCTAAGCCACACCTGCATGCTTGAAAAAACAGAAACTAAACAGAAAGAATCAAAAACGTACTGTCCTAACAAGATATGCACAAATATAGGCACAAATACGCATGTACAAATATGCACACACACACACGCACACACACACACACACACACACACACACACACACACACACACACACACAGGTATAAAAAAACATCTGGCAGCAGTTTGGTCTTTGGCTACACTCTCATGAACTCATGAACAATGGTGATGTCATATTTCCACTGCGTGTTGTGGCACGGCTTTCCTTTTTTGTCTCACTCTTTTTGGGTTTTCCATTAGCACAAGTTGTGGATAGTGCGTGGAACTTTTGGTATCACCTCAGTTGACCTGATACCAGAAAGTGGAGTTAAAACATTCCAGACTACAATTGAGTCGGACAGAATCTTAAGTGAGTTGATTAATGTTGTTTTGTTATCACAATCATTCAATTGTTCCAGACATTCTGATCTTGAATAAAATTAGATGGATCTGTAACTAATGTGTTTGAGAACTTCTGCATTCCGAGTTTAAAGAGAGATACCAAAAATTTCTAATGGGCCCAGTGTTTTTTTATAATAAACAAACTCACAGTTCAACACTGTTGGGTCCATTTGAAGCCAAATTAAAGAATGAGAGTGGAAAACTACAGCACTCCCTGGATTGTATCCTTAGTGGGCCTTCTTTTCCTTTGTGACAACCCCCTTTCCTGTTGCATCAAGCTTACATTCTACATGTGCACAAGTAAATGGTGGCTATTATCGCCACCATTCTACGAAATTTACTGAGCAAATTCACACTCCCCAGAGGATGAACCCTTAGGCCACTTTCAGAAAATGGGCAAAAGAATTCATAATTTAAATGGGTCTAGTGACGCAACAGGGGTGCCAGTGCAGGGGGTTCAGGCTGCAAACAGCCCCCTGTGTTGTTTTCAGTCTGAACCCCTGCTTAAAGCAATAGTATGACATTTTGGGGGAAAAAAGCTTTTTCACTTTGTTGCCTAGAGTTAGAGAACAAGCATGGTGTCACTGTCATCTACGTACATTAATATGCATCCCCAGCCAGGAAGTTACTGCTCCTGGCCTATAGGACTGTAAACCCTCAGTAAAATCAATGCAACATATAATCTAAGGGGCAATACATTCATGATCCCAGGGTTGAAAAATGCTTTTTTTTCTTCCTACTGTTTTAAAACCCAACACATCACCTTAATTGTTGTGACAAAATAACTGCCATTTGGTGAGCGGTGGCATGATTTTCACCTGACTTAAAACTGGCATTATCTGCAGCTACTATAGTCCTGTTGCTTATAGAGTGATGACATATTTTTGTAGCCCACCTTGTAAATTAGCAGCCCCTGGTTCCCTCAACAAGAAGCCAATGGGATGTTTCCATTCAATTTTGGATTATTGTAGAAAACAAAAACTAAAAAACAAACAAACAAGTAGGTATTTTGTGGTATGTTCAGCAAGATAATCTCCACAAAATAACACTGCACTTATGATTTTTGAAGTATGAATGCAATCACAAGAAGTTAAAAGCTAAAGTAACAAATTTAGGTTAAAATTGGACTGGTTTTGTGATAACGTTTTTGTAGTCTTATTTAGCTGCTTGTTAACAACTGCTTATTTGAAGACATACAAAAGCTACAAAATTCAGGAATGGGGCATTTGCTGACATATTTTATTTACCACAAGCACTTTGGGTGTCATGAAAGGTGCTACATAAATCCAAGCCATTATTATTGCAACATAACATTTTATATTTCTTGATATCGCATCGTGGAATTAATAGGTTGCAACAATATAATTTTTCGCTCAAGCAACATAGAACATAATTTGGAAGAAAACAAATGACTGTCCTTAACTGGATTACTCTATTTACAAAATAGCAACCATTCATTAAACTGTGAATGTTTCCTCAGTGTTGAAGAATGAACATTTACATGCCTGATATGGATGCACAGTCCTTCAGTAAAAGAGACATTATAATTACAGTCTTCAAGCTTGCTATCGTATACAGCTAATTGTAGGATCTATATTGGGCTGTGTCCTTTCTGCCTTACAGCATTCAACAAAAAGAGAGAGTGAGCAGACACAGAGGCAGTTGGTAGTGGCAGCATTGATGCTGTATAGTCAGCAGACTAGATTTTTAGTTTGGATAGGACTGAGGACTTGGCATCCATAAAACTCTCCCTGGAACATAGCAACCAAAATTGTTACCATAGCAATTGTTACCAAACCCCTCTCTGTCTCGCTCTCACTCATTCCCTCCATATCTATCTATAACTATATATAACTACACACACACACACACACACACACACACACACATACACAAGCAGCCAAATTAAAACACAAACATCAAAAGCTAAGTTCTTGCTGGTGCATGTTGTTGTTGTTTTCTCCCACATCTGTCAACTCATCACCTTCCTCTCTTTCCTGTGGGTGCAGAAATGGGGAGGTCTTAAATCATTATGTGCACTCCTGCACCTCTGCACAAGGTTTCACCGAGGATCAGGCTGGATCATCTAGTTTCACACTTGGCCTCTTTAGCTCAGAGGCCAATCATGTGAGAAATTCAAATAAATTCAAATAGTAGTAGTGGAATTAGTATTTGTAAGCATGGCTGTTGCTTATGGAATCATAGTCTAATCTGTTGCTGTGTCTTCTCCCTATAATGTGATTTATAAAACGTAACGCTTTATGGATTGGGGAGGTTGAGCTGTTCCCCGAAAGCAAAGTAAAAAAAATCTGGATTGCTCCCTGGTGGCTGGCCGCAATATAGATTATAAATCCTTCCCCCTCTACGTTAGTAGATGGGACGTGGGCCAACTCAAAATGTAAGGTATACAGCAAATAATTTTTTTCTCATGTTTGATGCTATAAAAAGGGAGGAGACATCATGACTGACAGATGCTCTAAGTGGGGTTGTCACTACTAGAGTAGGATTTGTACGAAAGAGGAGATATAACCAGGGCCGGTTCTGGGCATAGGCCATAGGCGGTCGAAAAACACAGTAGCAATGATGCTGTGATTAAATTATTTAAGGATGTTTAATACATCTTGTTATGGACATAAGGGCTCTTTCTTAGGGGCGTTATTGTTACGCAACCTGGTCTCATGAAACAACTGGGCTCATGAAACTCGTGAAACATCACAATCACAATTCAAATAGGTTATTAAGATCTCCGAAAAACCAAGTTGTACTCTGATTATGAATTGTAGAAATGGATTGTTGAAATTGTAAGTGAAATTGACTGCAGATGTGAGTGAATTGTGTAAATGTAACTATGTAACTGTAACTATTATGTACACTATATTGCTAAAAGTATTCACTCACCCATCCAAATAATCAGAATCAGGTGTTTCAATCACTTCCATGGCCACAGGTGTATAAAATCAAGCACCTAGGCGTGTAGACTGCTTTTACAAACATTTGTGAAAGAATGGGTTGCTCTCAGGAGCTGTTATTATAGCTGTAAAGGGTGGACCGACATCATATTAGACCCTATGGATTAGGAATGGGATGTCACTTAAGTTCATATGCGAGTCAAGGCAGGTGAGCGAATACTTTTGGCAATATAGTGTATGTATGCGCTGTGTTTAAGAAAAGAGCGTGTCATTTTTGCACATTTCACGTTACAATATAACACTTTACCAATGCTCTTTGGTGGATTATTTGATTGCCAAGTTACAGTAGAGGCTCGGACAGACTAAAAAAATGGTTCATCTAATTTTATCAGCATATTTGATGGGTAGGTACAGCTGCATTTTTAGTTTCCTTGATTTTTTGAATGGAGTTCTGCTTCATGACCTGCTTTAATTGTGTTTAGTTGTTCTGCATTTCGGAAACAGCATTAAATATAAAATAATCAAATTTAATAATATAATTTAGACACGTTCAGCGTGTCGGATTAAAAAGCCTGTAGTTTTAATGTGATAACATTGTGCAGTGGGCAGTGGAATAACTGAGTGCTGACTGATATAAGGGATGAGATTAAATAGATCCTGGAACATAGCCTGGTGTGAAGCAGGCTAGCTCCTCAGAATAAATCTCCATGGTAATTTAGACCATAACATATCCCTCTGTCCTCTATCCTGCTTTTTTGCAACCAGATCACGGATAAATTGAGCTAGAATAACCAAGATAGCTCGGCTTAATCTCTTATCGTAGCTTTATGCAATGGGCCCCGGAGAGATTGGTTACGTACGCAATCCTTCCAAGATTGCACCCCGTGATCCCACAATGCATAGCGGTATGACGTACCTTCACATTCTCCATTCGTACAAATTGCTATGAAAAATATTGCACTATAATTTGAATATAACCCACGTAATTCGGATATTACATGACGTTTGATGCAGACTGCTCTGTCTGTAAAAATATGTCGGACATTCTCGGCGGACATTCCTGATGTTTTCAGTGGAATAGTTTATGAGTTCAGGTGCATTTTAATCACATTTCGGGAAATATGTGTTTTATTTGCATAAGCATAACCCTGTAATCCTATCCCTAAATCTAACCATCGCTGGAAGTGTTGTCAGGGCATATTTCAATGTGTATTATAATGTTACACTTTCAGCTGACAGTGAGAGGAATGTCCAGCATTTTTAAGGCTGTTGCTTCCAGGTTCTCTTTGGGGCTCATGCATGTCTGATCGCTCATGTTGCTGATCTGTTAAGATATGCACGAAAATCCGTACCTTACTTTTCGTAAAACATCATACGACCTGCTTCATGAGACTATGTTGCGATACAAGACTCTATGTTGTTACTAGACGATGTTGTTATTAGACTCTATGTTGTTACCAGACTCTATATTGTTATGAGACTCTATGTTGTTACTAGACTATATATTGTTGTAAGACTATGTTGTTACTTGACTATATGTTATTAGAATATATGTTGTTAGGAGACAATGTTGTTACTGGACTATATGTTGTTATCAGACTATATGTTGTTACTAGATTATATGTTGTTACTAGACTATATGTAGTTATTAGAATATATGTTGTTAGGAGACAATGTTGTTACTAGACTATATGTAGTTATTAGACTATATGTTGTTACTAGACTATGTTGTTACTAGACTGTTGTTACTAAACTATGTTGTTACTAGACGATGTTGTTATTAGACTCTATGTTGTTACTAGACTCTACGTTGTTACTAGACAATGTTGTTATTAGACTCTATGATGTTAGTAGACTCTATGTTGTTACTAGACAATGTTGTTATTAGACTCTGTGTTGTTACTAGACTATATGTTGTTACTAAACTGTTGTTACTGGACTATATGTTGTTACTAGTCTACATGTTGTTACTATACTATATGCTGTTACCGGACTATGTTGTTACTAGACTATATGTGGTTACTAAACTGTTGTTACTGGACTATATGTTGTTACTAGACTATATGCTGCTACTAGACTATGTTGTTTCTACAGGATTGTTTTGTTTTCTCATGCAGATTGAATATAAAGTAATCAGACAGCCTCACTATTTTCTATCATCAAGGGCTCACGGGGGCATTAAAACTAGTTAATAGATGGTCTAAGAGTTTAAGCTTCAAGGATTTTTTCATTGAGAGGAGAATGATTTCTTGATTTTAATGTGCACTCACCACCGACAAGTAGCTGCTCCAGATACTTTTATATATCCTGTCAGACAACAAATGGGTGAAGAACATGCTGTGGCTAGAGTCACACCTTTCACATTAGAACTAGACTGAGATTGAACTTACTCTTAACTGTTTGTCCATGTTTTTTTGTTACAGCAGGCTAATACATAGATAATATACTGTATCTACTTTGTTGCTGTCCAGTTCCACTTAGAGTTATTTGAAGAGACCCCCAGCTGGAGAAGAACATCTCATCCTTCCGAGTCATGTGAGTTCAGCCAATAATATGTGGTCTCCATGTAATTATACTTGTATTAGTATTAGTAGTATTCTTGAATATTACAGTAACACATTGTTACTCATTAAATTGTGTTTCGTGAGGCGTCTCGGGAGACATCAACTGATGAGGCCATTGATGACTTTGCTGCAAAGAAATCCAGTGTTCTTGTACTGGAGTATTCAAGTATTCTTGGTTTTCCATTTTGTATATTTTGAATCGAGTCTCATCTAGGGCACCAGTATGGCAAGAGCCGGCCCTAGATGTAACTTTCCCATTATAGTATTTGCTATGTTAGATTTTGTGTTGTGTGTTGATTTATTTTACCTTTCCTTTGTTACATGACTAGTGGTATTTGAATAAGTCATGGAGCAATCAACCCAAACCACAATCTCAGATCTAACCAAGTAGTCATCTAAACAAATTTTCACGTTCATAGACTCATGCATGAAAAATTAAAATAACTTTATGTAGGATGTCATAAAAAACTTTTGTATGTTTTCTGTCAAGGACTAACCTGTTTTAAGTTCAAGGTAAAGTTTGTCAGTGCTTGGGCTGAAGGGTCTAGACAGGGTAATCCACATCTGGAAATTCTGTCCTCTGCGAATGATAAAGTCATCACTTTGGTAGAGGTTTGTGTGGTGCTCGGTGCGGTTCTCCCCTGATTTGCTTTTCATCAGGTCAATTGATTGCACTTTCAGGAGGACTTCTGTGAAAAAGAAAAACAAATAAGGCATTCTTGTGCTTGGCATTTCACTTTGTCTGATGAATAAGACTTTTGTGAGATGCCAGTTACCATGAAGCTCGCGGCCACCAGTCACAGGCCTCTCGCCATTTATCCCATCCTCCTTGTCCAGCTCTTCAATCCCTGTGTCCAAAGTGTCTGAAATGTCATCCTTGTTTGGCTTGGGATAGCAGCACGGGCAGACCTTACGCAGCCACCTCTGACACACATTTTCTTTCTCATTTGCATCATTTTCCCTCAGCTCTTCCTTTTCCTCATCAGAGTCTTCCCCAAAACCCAGAGTGACAGCTGGAAACCGACCCACTGCGGACCTGTCTCTGAATGATCGCGTCTCTACAGGCATCCTGAGAGAAGAGAGAACACAATTTTTTCATTATTCATTGGCTTCCTAGAGGACAGCACATATTCATACATGCAGCACAAAAGGTCAACCTCATTAATTGGGGTTAAAACCCCAGTCTTCACATTTAAGACTGCTGTGCAAATTTGATTAAAGGTAAACTACACTAATCTTGAAGTTAATTCCATGTCTTTTTACTTTAGAGGAGGAAGAAAAAGGCTTTTTTGTACATAATGCAGCTGTGCTGAATTAGTCTTGAGTCTTTTATGTTGTGGCAATAACTGACACAAAACAAGCACATCATGTTAAAATTATGCTCAAAATTATGCCCAGCCTTGCCAAACAGCTCCATCCCATGAACTCAAGCCTTCACTGACACTCCCCTATTTTGTTCCAGTGTGTCCATTTGAGTTGATTCCAAACTGGATATTTAAACAAAATTGATTACGTAACACTGGATATTGCTACAGTAATATTTTAATTGGTTTAGTTTAGCCAATCACTTGAACCAAAAGAAGCTGATATTTATCTATTAGCCTACTTTTAGTTATCATTTTATTATGTTGAGATATAAATTATTACTTTTTCCATTTGCAGTTTTCCAGTGACCTTTAGCAATGCCACTGTGTGTATCGTAGAACATGCTGTTACTTTGTTTTATTGCTGAAGTATACTGTAATTATTTTCTACCCAGGCAACCAGAGCCATAGTGTTATTTTGTTGATTTAATTGAACCCCATTGCCCCCAGTTGCACACATGACAACAAACAGATAAGGATGTTAAACATGAGGCTAGCAACATATTCATCCTGCACACGCACAAAATGGGGAGACATTTGGCTAAAAACTCATCATTGTTACCATTTTCACCTAAAATGCAATTCCAACATGAAGCAACAGATTCGAACAGTGGGCTGTCATTCTACAACCCAAAAACTCAAACTAACATTAACAGCCAAGCAAGTACAGTATTCATTAGCTATTTTGTGACTAAAACTGTATCATATCAACACTGTTAATGATTACTCCATTGTCTCGAGCTCGTTAACCATGTGCTGAAGTCACTTGTTCCAGAGCAGGTTGTGTCATTCAGACTTCATCTGTCTGGTGAGGTGGCGAAGGGGCACTGATGCTCAGACTCTATCGTTTGGTAAAATGGGCGGGAGCGGCTGTAGCTCAGTGGTCACCTTTCAATCCCAGGGTCGTAGGTTTGAGCCCCACTTCTACTGACTACAAGTCAATGTGACCTTGAGCGAGATATTTAACCCCGAAGTTGCCCAGGCACCCGTTGCTCCTTTAGGGGATGGTTAAAATGCAGAGGTCAAACTTCTTGCATGTGTGTAGCTGTATATATGTACATGATCAATAAAATTGTTCTTCTTCTTCTTGTTCAGTGGAGTTGAGTCAAGTCAATTTTATTTGTGTAGCCCAATATCACAAATGATGAATTTGCCTCAGAGGGCTTTACAATTTGTACAGGTTATGACACCCTCTGTCCTTTACAAACTACCCTCACATTGACTAAGGAAAAACTCCCCCCAAAAAACCTTTTGGTGACGCGCAATAGATGCCATGTGTACAGAGTAACAACAATGAAAACAACAATAAGAGGAAGATGTGTTTCCTCTCCCTCCTCATTTGAAACTATTCATGTCCCATCCATCCATCCATTTTCCACTGTTTATCCTCACATAGGGCTGGAGCCTATCCCAGCTGTCTTAGGGCAGAAGGCAGGGTACACCCTGGACAATTTGCCAGTTCATCACAGGACACACAGAGACAGACAACCACTCACATTCACACCTACGGGCAATTTAAATTAGCCAATTAACCTAATCCCCATGCATGTTTTTGGATGGTGGGAGGAAGCCAGAGTACCCGGAGAGAACCCACTCAGACACAGAGAGAACATGCAAACTCCACACAGAAAGGCCCTGGGTCAGGAAACAAACCCAGTACCTTCTTGCTGTGAGGCGATAGTGCTAACCACTGCACCACCGTGCTGCCCATTCATGTCCCATAATGCACGTTATTAACTAGCTTTCTGCTGGTGTCCCTGTGCTTTCTCATCTAACAGGTATCCATGAGTCCAGTTTATGTGGTGGAATAGCAGTTGGGCAGACCAGGCTTCATCTTTTGCTACGTACTGTATGTTTGGTGTGGTGGAGAGGAAGCTAAATTGCTAGAAATCCATTGCTGACAGTTTAATGCTGCTCTACATCCCCTTAGACATTTTCTCTCCATACTATTTCATTGAGTCTATGTGTGTTTCCATTGTTATTACTCTGTACAATTGAAATCTACTGTACATCTGTCCATCCTGGAAGAGGGATCCTCCTCTGTTGCTGTCCCTGAGGTTTCTACCATTTTTTTTTCCTGTTTAAAGGTTTCTTTGGGGGGATTTTTTTGTTTGGAACAGAGGGTTTCATAACCTGTACAGATCCTAAAGCATTCAGAGGCAAATTTGTAATTTGTGATATTGGGCTATACAAACAAAATTGACTGTAGAGGAGCATTTGTCTCATATATTTGCACTTCGCCTTTGTCCAGTGAACATCCTATTCTCAATCTTCCATGTGATAACCGTTATACCATGAAAACGTGGTCGGCCTACTGCACTCAAATTAACATAAAGAGGGTTGTGAAGCTGCAGCGAATTAGCTCGCTATTTAGTTAATTCCAAATGTGCTTTCATGCTAGCACATGAAACATAAGTTTCCCTTGAAAATTGGTCATGAACAAAATTTGCTGGAAGATTTCTTCTGTCAGCAGCAGTGCAAAAACTGGACTTTGGATCTTCTCTCTGGGCTATGGCATAGTGGGTTGGTCCTGGGATCAAGCGGAGCTTCTCTGTTCTCAGGAGACCGAAAAATCTTTTTGTTTTTCGACACCCATCGTGCTGCTTCTTCTTCTTCCTCCTCCTCCTCTCTCATCTTCAGATGCAACCTGGTCTCATGAAATATTCATACAAATCAGTACGAAAAATATTGCACTGAAATTCGTACATAACCCACGTAATTTGGACATCATGTGACATTCGATGCAGGCTGCTTCGTCTGTGAAAACATGTTGGATATTCCTTACATTCTCAGCGGACATTCATGATGTTTTCAGTGGGGTTTTTTTTTGGGTTCGGGTGCATTTTGATCACATTTCTAGCGGAAAATATGTATTTTATTTCCATAAACCTAACCCTGTAATCCTATCCCTAAACCTAACCATCACTGGAAGTGCTGTCAAGCTTATTTCAATGCCTGTTGTAATGTTACGGTTCCAGCTGACAGTGAAAGGAATGTCCGGCATTTTTAAGGCTGTCGCTTCCAGGTTCTCTTTGGGGCTCGCTGACAGTCATTCGTAAGATATGCACGAAAATTTGTGCCTTCCTTTTCGTATGATATCATATGAATATTTCATGAGACTACGTTGTCAGATGAGTCCTCAGATATTTCAGGGTTGGACAGCTGTTCAACCTCTGAGGCTTCATCCATCTCCATCCCAGAGTAGAATGAGGATCCATGTTCGGGCTCCAAGTGCATAAGGATGTCAAGAGCCTATTGTGCACTGTAGCATCTTACCATCTTGAAAATGACTAACACACACACACACACACACACATACACACACACACACGTTTTCATTATTTTTCACACACAAAAACACCATTCTCCAACATCAATAGCAACTCACACTTCATTTCAGTTGGAAGGAGCCAATGCAGAAAACGGTAAAAAAAAAAACCTGAAACTTTAACGCATGCTTTGAATGAGAAAAATTTGCGCCACGTGGTTAACAAATGTACCTCAAAAGGAAATTATGAGACAAAAGCAGTTGGATATCTTAGTTTTTTTAAGCTAAACATGGAGTAAAAATCAAAATTTTCAATTGTTTTCAATGGGGCAAGTAAGTTTTTGCATAGTTTAGCCATCCATCTATCCATTATCTACCGCTTGTCCTCATAGGGTCGCGGGGGGCTGGAGCCTATCCCAGCTGTCTTCGGGCGGAAGGCATTCACACCTACGGTCAATTTAAATTAGCCAATTAACCTAATCCCCATGCATGTTTTTGGATGGTGGGATGAAGTCGGAATACCCGGAGAGAATAGCTTAGCCATTTTAAGACTAATTTAATGGAAACTTGAATTCTAAATTTTACATGGAAAGAATATCTGTTGCCAAGTTTGAGCTTTATTCATTCAACACAGCCAAAATTGCTTGCAAATAAAAAAAAAAAATGAAATGGCAGAAAATGTCCATGGCATCTAGTGTCACATTACCATCTCTCCTTTCACCTCTTCATCTAGAGCTATAATGTAGGCAGTGACATACAGTCCATACAGTACCTGTAGGCTACAGATATTTTGATGTTGTTACCTTTTTGCATGGAAAAGGGTTTTTCATCACACATTGTACTGATTTTAAATGATTAATAATATTGCTATAAAACATAACTATCTTGAATTATTCATTTTATTTCTGTACACACAGAGAATCTCCCCTCATGGCACCAAGCAGGACACATCTGGAGCTGATTCACTGATGCTGAATTACAATCTACCGTAATTTATTAAGTCAGTGAAAGCATCCAGGAGGTTTTGCTCGGGAGGTGAGGTGAGGACATGCTCTGTTTCCCATCTGTGCTATGAAACAAATTCTATGTAAGGATCACAACATGCTTCTCTGAGAACTGAAGAATCTGAAATGAAATAAATTCAGCAAAACCTTAAGCAGGATAACAAATCCACCCTCCTCCCTCATTTCTCCCTCTGCTCATTTTACCTCGCACAACACTCTGGTTTGACTTGCATCTTTCTAGCCGCAATTCCAGCATTCAAGAAAAACCACAAAATCACTGAAACCTCATTCCTACACACATACTTTAAAATCCTCTGCAACAGACTTATTCAAATGCCAATGGAGTTGAGAGGGGGAATACAATAAATCACAGTAGGTGAGGAACTCCTGACTAGGAGCTGCTCGTCATATTTACTGCTGACAGACAAGGATGATGAAATTATGTGCATAAAATAAATCCATAACAACTTGATAAACATACACACTACATGTGCGTTGGACGATAGCTTCAGGTTTTCTCACAGACTAGTGAACAGTAAAACTTGACAGTGTTTTACTGTATTAGTTTAGCAGCTGAAACATACTACGGTACATTCAAATAATAAAACACAGCATATTTACTCCCGAATGCAGTCAATAAAGCAGATGAAACAGTGACTAATGCATTGTTATTAAAGTATTTGTATGGAAGTTTGATGCAGGGTACGCCCAAAAAAATGATTCTTGGCCCCAATAAACATGAAGAAATATTTTCAAGTAAACTGTAAATGAAATGTATGAAATTAAAGGTTTATTTAATAAGAATAAGTAAACAGTATGTAGTTAAACAGGACCCTGACATTGAACTTACTTGCGTGTGGTTTTGCCTCCTAAGAGGGCAGTTAAATGTGTTTTTTCCATCCAAGGGGGCAATTTAATGCATGTTTTTACTCCCCAAAGAGGGCACTTTAGTGCAGTGTTTCTCAACCCTGGTCCTCGGGACCCACTATCTTGCCTGTTTTAGATGTGACCCTGCTCCAGAACACCTGATTAAAAGCAGTGGGTCGTTATCAGGCTTCAGCAGAGCTTGATGACGAGCTGATCATTTGAATCAGGTGTGTTGAAGCAGGGTTACATTTAAAACATGCAGGACAGTGGGTCCCAAGGGCCAGAGTTGAGAAACACTGCTTTAGTGCACACTACTGGGGTGGGATCCTACAATGTGCTTATAATTGAAAATGGAATGCCCACAGCAGTTGCCTCAATGTGCTTATAATTGAAAATGGAATGCCCACAGCAGTTGCCTCAGTGCCAAATGTCCTGCCGTACGCAGAGGAGAAAGAGTGAAGGCTCCATATGTTGTAGATTACAGTCTGCCTGCAGAGTGTTTCAGTTCCACAAAAAAGGGACATACTCATACAGATCAACAAAACCACTCTAACTGGCTCCAACAATGTGTTAAATAAAATGTTTGCACTGCACTTTTAAGTAACACAATAAGACGAGGGGGTGCAACAGCAAGAGCAACGAGAAGACTGCAGTGTTACACACTCACTGTGTAGGCTTACTTGGCTTAATGAGCCCATGTACATGCAAGTGGAGATAGAAAATCTGGTCAAATTTCAAATAAAGGGAATCTAAGATCACTCCCATAATTTCAGCAGCAGATATAACAAACAATCCCATGTGCTATTGATCATAGTCTGAAATTTCCCCCAAGGAGGGTGGTGATCCAGTAAGCATGTCTCTGCTACACTCATGACCCACTGTCTCGGGTCTCTCATTCTGAACCATAGCAAAGGAAACAAAGGGACCTTCTCTGATGACATCAGAATTCAAGTATTCAGAGGGTTCCTGTTTACAGAGTAAGTTAAGTCTGCCAAGTAATGGAAATGTTTTGTCCCTTTTATATCTGATATCATTGATTTATTATACTGGGTTCCTTTAATCAATTAGTCCTAAAGTGGCACTTGTTGGACAACGTCCAATGTTGCTGGGAGTCACGCGTGATTTAGTATATTGCATACTGATGTGAGGTTATGATCCCTTCCAGTCAAATAGTGGGATGCGAAACAACTATGTCAAGACATGCTGCTGTCTGTGAGGAATGTAAATTCATTCAGGAAAAAATGATAATCATGCACGAAACAGCACTTTTGAACTTTTAGACTATTTTTGCATAATGACATGACAGCAAAGCAGCAATAGTTTGTCTCCCTTTTCTATAACTCAAGTGAATTACTTTGGCATGAGTTCTGAGAGCACTCAGGAGAACTCAGGAGTGCTCGGGTGAAAAATCAGAATGGGAGTTAACAACATAAAGTCACAAAGAGGCCTAGCTATCAAAGTGTATATGCATGCATAACAGACGTGAAACAGCTGTTTCAAACTCACGCAGTTCAGTTCAAGTTCGGTGGCAGAAGAAAGGAGGCAATGCAGAGTGGAGAAGGAGATCCTCTGTTCGCTGTTTCACAAACTAAAAGTTAAGACCTCCTTTAAATACTTGTGAGCTAAGACAGTGAGGGCACGCCTTCCTTCTGCAGACAGGCACCAGTCAGGTCAGTTCTTTCTCCAAAAGCAACAAATGAAATAAATTAGACTGGGAGATTAAACAGTCACTAACGGTTACATTTAGTCTGTTTCCCATTGAAGCAACAGAAGTTTGAGATCTCCTTTATTATGGTAACTATTTGTTATGTATTGTTATGATTGTGTAATGACTAACCCTCAACACGTACGTATGTAAGTATGGGTGTGAAAGAAAAGTAATGAAGGCTTGTAGACTATTAAGAGGACACACTACAGGTGAAAAAACTAACAGATGTTACATTAAAATGTCAGTTGATGACATATATTAAGGAAATGTAAAATTACTTTTGTGAAATTTTACATTTATATATGTTAATAAGGCATTAACTGATGCTAACTTCAATGTGATTTTTTTTCTCACTGATAGGTTATGGAAGTAAAATCGGCCGGTACATGAAGAAAAATGCTTTTTTGCTTGTAATGTTTCACCTTTATTGTTATTATTGTTATTGTTATTATTAGTTCTATCAGACTCCATCTAGAAAGAACAGCTCTCGAGGTATTAATATCTATAGAGATAAATTAAATCTAATAGCAGATACCTGACTTAGGTGGAAAAGCACAGCTGTACTAAAAACAAAAAGTGTGAGGCCAGCACTCTATATTGAAATGAGTCATGACAGTGAGCCATTATTGATTTCCTCACTACACCTGACTGTGACATGTCAAAATGTCTAAAGCCATCAAAGTGACAGATTACCCAGTGACTGTGTGGGCGTCTCCACTCCTTGTTCATAAAAAAGCCTGACTCCGTAAGTGTGACTGATAATGGGAACTATCCACACTGACTGGTTGAGTGTGTTTTTACCGTGTGATGGGTCAACTGTGAACAAACACCTGTTTTATTGCACAAGTTCAAGGTGTTGTGCATTGAGTATTACACAAATATTACCATAAGGAAAGGCTCATAGAAGCTTCTAACATAGACCTCACTGTACACACCTATAAAATATTATTTTTTTTTGTTATGATTCTGTACTGCTTAATCCACCAGTATGTGTACATATTTTCAAATACTATTACAGTACTCCAATATATACTATATATACTGATTTACAAAACAGCTGGAAAAATAGCAAAGCACATTAGTATTTTTTGATTTAGATGCAAAATTACACTTGCTTATTTGTGAGCTTGCTTAAAATGTTTTTAGTGGTAGAGCTGAATTGAACTTAATTATAATTACATCATTGGGGAGAAACCGGTGGAATGAGGGATAAGATGGAATTATTTCATGTTTGTTCATGCCCTACTGTCCTGAAGGACAATGCTCACCTAAAGGGCTCCCACAGATGTGATGCCATGACGTCAGAGTAAAACAAACATCAACTTGTCTATGTCAGATTTGTGGCACAAAAAAATAAAAAACGAACAAAGGCAGTGATGAAATTTAAGGCTGAATCAGGCGATTGGCACATATTTTAAAACCACCTCACGAATCACTTAACCTAGGTGCATTCAGGAAAGTCTGTACATCAGATGTTCAAAAAAATAAAAAAAAACTAACACACAAATCTCTTGGGAAGGCAGTGACACAATGTGTGCTGTTTTATTGTTGGATCTGTGACTTACTGTGCAACAGTATAGTGTCATATATTAAATGCTTTACATAACCTTTCTAAAAAAACCTGTATGAGAAGTATGCGATGATCATTAGTTAGAAGCTTGAGGTTTGCAGCAGCATTGCTACACGCCAGCTAATATAATTTACTTAATTATTATGTCTGCATGCATTTTGGGTGTGTTGTATCAAGGACATCCATATGCGCGCGCACACACACACACACACACACACAAAACATTGGTTATTACACACACACTCACACACACAAATCTAAACATTTTGCTGAAGGTATTAGAGGTTCTTGACGTGCTCTGAGGAATCAGGCTTTCAGATCCTCGAGGATCAGTGTGATTGACAGTCTCCCAAACAAAAGGAACAAACAGAGTCGCAAGACGCTTCAGAAAAACACCCCCTTGCACTTTCATAGACAAACACGCCAGAGAATGTGAGGGACAAACGAATGACGGTGATGATGATGGCTGCGATCAGAGCAGGAGGTCTGTGACTGAGGGCAGCAGCTCAGCCAGCTCAGACTCCACATTGGCCATCTGAGTGACGGGGTTGCCACGGAGATCAAGGCGCTTCAGCTTTGGGCAGGAGGCCAGCGGCTGAAGATCTGCCAATGTAGAGATTTCTGTGCATTTCAGTTAATGAAAAGGACGTCCTGTGTGCCACAGTGAGAGACATTAGCAGCAAGTAAAAGAGGAGGCAATATTAAGCACACTGGTGCAACATCCACCTGTCAAATATGACACTGGGATATTAATTAATTATTCTAACTATAATCCCACAGGACTAAAGTTGCATTGGAATGTACGCACTGAAACTGTATTTCAACTGTTATTACAAGCAACACTTGTGGCCTCAGCGTCATACAGTGTAGACCCCATTAATTCCTCGGTAGAGCATCGGGGAAATGAAGCACTAAGGAGGAGAGAGCAGTTAAGAGTCTCTTACCATCTTAATGATGCTGTTTGCTCTGTGAAATTACAGCGCTGATTGTATTTACTAAATCGCTTAACAAAGTTTCAGGTGAAAGCTAATTAATCATGGCACTGAAGAGTCTGCAATTTCCTGAACTCTGTAAAACATCCATCCCCATGTGTGGGCATCACACCAGATCAGCTGCTCACGCTAAGCACTGATGTTACAGGATTATTAACACAGATTGAGAACAGGACGTTCTCCAGCAAACAAAAAATAATATAAATGATTCACCTCTCATTTGTAAAAACAATACATCAGTAAAGGCCCAAAAAAGGTCTTAATCAGGTGAAACTGCAAACTGGTTTATCCTTTGTCTTTAAAGGGATGGTTTTGGAGCAGCATCAATGGTGTGGACAAGGGCAGCAGCAAACCCAATTTTAGAAACCTAAAAAAAGTCAATACCAGCATAGTGTATGCTATGTTTACAATATTTTCACTGCTTTACCAATGGAAAACTGAAGCTGGTACCTATGTCAACAGTAACTTTAACATGCTCTTCTGGTGCCTAAATCAGTTAGTTTGTGTTATTGTGAGACAAAAAAAATAATAGAGGCAACTGTAGACCAGCAACTGCTCTGTCACGCAAGGTATGATTACAGTTTCAGTTCCCTGTCGTAAAGAGCTGTGTGAAAATCTGAAATATTCTAAATATTGCATACACTGAGCTTAGCTGCCGCCCCTTTTCTCAGCAGTGAATTGTTTTGATCCCCTGCTGGTCTGTTTCTCCAAACTGGGGTTGTGCTGACCACCATCCACTGTGCTGACTATGGATAGTACCTCATACAACCCCATAACATCTGAACTATCTGTTTAAGAAACAAGAATGGGAACCATTGGTTTAAACCAGTTTCACCTTATTAAAAGCTTTCATCCATTCTTGTCTTAATTAGAAAAGAGGACTGACCACATGTGCAGTCTTGGCAGTGCACATTTCTATCACTGAATAGATTCTAGTGATGAGATTTTGTAATGAAGTTGGTCTATTTCAGCAATCCACAAATGGCAGCTGACCTCATTCATTTTATCCGCCTGTGTAGATGTTTACTTGCATTTGGCATGTGGCGAGTGCTAATTTTGGACACTGTTTACACCACTGAAAATCAAAAAGACAAGTCTGATTCCTGTTCTGTATCCTGCATCAGTTGCACTTCAGTTGGATATAGCAATGTTTACATGTATTGCCTGTGTCAAACAAGTAAACAAAAAAAGGATACTGTTATTCTTCAAGAGGATTTCCTCCAGTTTGGGAAGGTGATACACTCCTTCCAGATTTTCTATTGAGTTGTTATCAGCCTCCAAGACCTGCAAGTATGAAAGATGTTGCAGATGCAGAAAAAGAGGAAAACAATATGAATCATTCCTAATTGTCATCTACTGTGGGACATGTGAAGGAAACAAAGAAAGGCTGCCCGTGTATGACATAGGATTGGTTTTGGAGTTCCCTTTACCTCCAGGCACTGCAACATGGCAAACTGAGGAGGAAGCCGCCGTAGCTGATTGGACGACAGAT
Source organism: Synanceia verrucosa (assembly GCA_029721515.1). NCBI lineage: Eukaryota > Metazoa > Chordata > Actinopteri > Perciformes > Synanceiidae > Synanceia > Synanceia verrucosa. The sequence goes on from CM056558.1 coordinate 8,522,429, forward strand.
TGATGTGGGTAACCAATAGTAGCTGGTCCAGGTGGCATAAAGTGGTCAGGTTCTGTTAGAAAAGAGAAATAAGTTTTCAGAATCTCCCCATGTGGCAGGAAGGTAAAAATGATGTCATTATAAGCAAAGTGAATTTATAATGCATTCTGAACCAACCTTGTCAGAAATACTGAAGACGCGCACTTCAGCGTACTCCATTTTCAGGATAGTGTTTTCAATCATGAACTTGCTGCACAGGTCACTGTAATAAGCAGAGCGCATGGAGTCCACTTCCTGTGGGTGGAATTGCAGTTTTCAGTCAATGACCTATTTTTCAATCAGTATCACACATTATATACACTATATTGCCAAAAGTATTCGCTCACCTGCCTTGACTCACATATGAACTTAAGTGACATCCCATTCCTAATCCATAGGGTTCAATATGACGTCGTTCTACCCTTTGCAGCTATAACAGCTTCAGCTCTTCTGGGAAGGCTGTCCACAAGGTTTAGGAGTGTGTTTATGGGAATTTTTGACCATTCTTCCAGAAGCGTATTTGTGAGGTTCTATTGGTTGTAAGTTCTATTCTGTGAATTTCTCTGTGAGATGAATAAAGTATATATCTATCTATCTATCTATCTATCTATCTAATACAGCTGACAGTAGACTGTGGAATATTTAGGAGTGAGGAAATTTCACAACTGGATTTGTTGCACAGGTGGCATCCTATCACAGTTCCACGCTGGAATTCACTGAGCTCCTGAGAGCGACCCATTCTTTCACAAATGTTTGTAAAAGCAGTCTGCATGCCTAGGTGCTTGATTTTATACACCTGTGGCCATGGAAGTGATTGGAACACCTGATTCTCATTATTTGGATGGATGAGCGAATACTTTTGGGAATAAAGTGTATGTTCAGTACTCACTTTCAGTGTTTGGAAATGCGCAAGAGTCTCCTTTTCATATCCCAGAGGATCTAGTGCCCTCATCAGGAGGATGATGGTCAGTAAGCACCCTACGGAAGAGAGAGTTTCAATAACATTACATTGCAATAATATTGTGTGTTTATGTGAAGTTGTAAAGTGTGAGAAATCACATTGATGTGACATCTTTAAAAGCTCTTACACTTATTGAGAGGCTCCAGTTCTTGTAGCTGGTTGCATGACTGAAGCTCTGACTGTAACACTGAGGTCTTCTCTACAGAGAGTTCACTCCTACAGACAGAGGACATATTCAGTTCTTCTCACTCATTTACAGGACAGTAGAATATGCTGCCATCATGCCAATGTGGCTCAGATTGACCCAAACACCAAGTAGCTAGGATTTGAATACTGTATAACAATTCTACAGTCTCTCCCTAGTGAGCATTTACTAACATGTTTCATACTAGTGAAATGGAAGTTAGAAAATACCCCCACCAAAAGGAAAAAAAAAAACAAAACGCACACACACGCACACACACACAGCTGTATATTTGTGTATTGTGGGGACTTTACATTGACTTGCATTCATTTCCTAGACACTTCCCTTGACCCTAACCATATCCACTACCCATGTAATCCTAATCCTAACCCTAACCAAAGTCTAACCTTACAGTAACATTAAATGTTCTCCAAGTCTTCAGCCTGAAATCTAACAGTTTACATTATGGGGACCTGCACTTTGTCCCCATAAGTACGGTGAGTCCCCACATTGTCAGCGTGAGTCCCCACAATGTGAGTGTGTTATCAGACTTATGTCCCCATATGTTCGGCAAAACACGCCCAACACACACACACACACAATAACTCACGTGATTTACAGAACCAAATTATCATTCAAATCGTAGTAAGAAAAGTAGAAACAGAAATATAAAAATATAGGCTGTAATATATACAGAAGGCACATAAACCACAATATAGAAAGGCAATTAACCCTTGGGACTTTGCAAAAGATGGCAACCTAAGGTTTATGTAAGTAAATAAATCATAATATATAATTGATCAAAGTAATGAAATTGTGCCATGAAATTTGAATGAATAAACACACAAAATATTTCGTGAACAATTTGAATGAATGAACAAAATATTTCTTATTTTTACGATGTATTTTTTTAACTTTAGCCTTTCATAACGACATCATCTCGAGTCTCGACGACTGCCGTAGCTTCCACTGCTGGAACAATCAATGCTCTGGCTCTATAATTTCTATTTAAGACAGAATTAAACACCATCATGAAAATAATGATCTTCTGCAACTCCCAACAGTCTGTATTCCATTAATACTACATATATAGAGTAACTGTTTCAGGGGAGAAAATAACACCTGATAACAAAAGGTATAAACAATACCTGAAAAGTTCCTGATCTGTAGCAGAGTCCCGACACCAACTCTCAGTTCGACCTGTGGAAGAGGAAAGTTCATAGTGTAAGTTTGCTCCAGAAAAGGCGCACATTTGTAGAACGTGAAGATGCCAGATATACATCACCTGTGTACAGAGCACAGTCTCTGCGAGTGTGTTTTTCAGTCCAGTGCACAGTCAGGTTGTGTTCATTTGTGATGTCGCTGATTGTTCCAGGAGGAAGATCACAGATCTGAGGCAATATTAAGGTTCAAGGTTTAAGGACTAATTAGGAAGAGTTTTATTCCAACTTCCAATTAGCCAACGTTAAAACAGGAACGAAATGAAGCAAGGGTCTGAACAGCCTCAGCATGCATACTAGATCCATGGCTTTTTTCCACTTGCCATTACAGTACACTGGTTGAACTGTAATGGCAACTGGAAAATAGGGTTTAATAAATTAAGTTAGAGTGACACAGACCAGTTACATTTCAGTACTGAGTGAGCATTTTGAATCTAGTATGATATATCTTTAGAATAATTTTAGACAGAATAATTCATGCTTTTCATCTTTTTTGGAATGAAAATGAAATTTTCTGTAAGCTAAGTAAGCCACAGTGAGAACTCCCCTTCCTCCTGAATGACATCTGACCAGTTAGACACGCTTTAAAAAAAAGAAGCCCTGACAGGAAGTCCCACTGCTCATGTAAGGTAAAAGCACCAGTAGCATTCCTTTCCAGTACACTGACCAAAATTTTTGTCTTTCTCACGCACATATCATAATTATCAGCATGTGCTATGTGAAGAATGACGGCAGTAGAATGCTACAGTGGTATCCTGTACAATCAGCAGCACGCAGTGACAGTCCATGATAATGATAATAATGTCTGACGTATGAACAGCTTGAGCAGGGAAAGGATACCCAGACAGGGCTGTGTTTAAACCGTGGGTGGATGCTCCTCCACTCCACTCTCTGGGGTTGACCGTCCAGGACTAGCATCAGGCCGACAGACTGCGCCTAACAGAGCGGAGACAGGAAGGAAAGAGACAACTCAGTAAACAGAGGGAACCATATGGACACATGAGTACAGTTACACAGTTACAAGTTCTAAGCACAGTCAACCGATGTTAGCATGGACTAAACTGTGGGTTAGAGCAGAAACAATAAAGAGAAAAATTACTGGTAAATATTATGATCTTTTCAGTCATTTTTCCCCACTTAATTTATTGGTTTTCACAATTGAAAATGCTACAAAATATATACAGAACAGGTAATAAAAGGTTGTTTTCATGAATTTTAAAAAAATTCTGTATGACAAAATTCTGAAAATGACATTGTCATGAAAACAGAATATTCTGTATGGATATTCCTAATTAGGCCCTATTTCGAGTGAAGCATTTTCAAATCAAACGTGGGATACGTGGGATTCAGATTTTAGCAGCATTCTTAAGATGTATACAGCACTTTTTCCTGCATTTTGCAAAACACAGCCTTATGTTTGATGGTACACAAATAACATGGAGAACAGAGTTTTGCTAAACTTGCAGAGTGGCAACGATGACGGTACACGACGTGCAAAACATGACCTATGTTGGAAAATGACATTTTACATCACTTGGCAGGATGCACAGCTGCATTTCTATTTTTTCCACTTTACGTATACAATTACACTGATTGTGTCACCTTTATGAATATTTTGTAGTTACGTTCAGGTTGGGAGAACTCAGTCAACTCAGTGACAGTGGGAAACAATATTAACACATATATAATATATGTATTATTATATATTTATATAATATATTTATAGCAGTTTTTGGAAGGGGTGCTTTTTCAAAATTCAAAAATTCAAAATTTGAAAATTCAAAAAAATCAATCAGTATTGTTGCTAATCACTGAATACAAAATAATTTATTTTCTGTGCGGACTTTGTTTCATAACAGCAGTAGTAGTGGAAAACTGACTGATATTTAAAGGGTCAACATTGTGAAAAGTCAGGAATATTTGGTAGATATGCTCTGGACTGATATATCACATTTTAAGGCAGTTTTTGATGCTAACATCTTTGTCCTGAAAGGACATTAAAGAAGTTTTTTGAAGGAGTGCACAAGGATTAATATGACTGTGTGTAGCATTATAAAAACAAGAAATAAAGACAGGAGATCAACTTTTACTTCATGAAAATAAGTGCAGATACTCACGTTAATGGACCGAGAGAAGGCGACAGCCACTCTCTCCTCATCTCGACTGACGTACACACAGCTTATTATCTCTTCACGTTCCGCTGTTGAAAACAACAACTCATGTTTAATAATGACAAACTACAGAACAAAATGCTGTGTAGATTCATATATATTTGTAGATATATCAACAATTACAGGTGGATGTACCTCTGCCAAGCAACCAGCGATAGTAGAACCAAGCACTTTGATCATTGGGGTCAGTGAAGAAAGCATTCTGTACAAGCTCGTATTCTGTAAAAACAAATGGTATCGTTATATGCTAAAATATGTTGAATTATGTCACAGACATTGATTAAAGCACTAATCACAGCCGTTACAAAACCTCAGACTGCCCCCTGGCTGTTATGATCAAGCACTGCAGACTGGCCTTTCATTTGCTAAGTTGTTGGTGAGTTCACCTTTGAGGAGCTGCTCTTCACAGACGCGATGGGAGTGGGTTTGCGGAGAAGGTGGAGGGGACTGGTGAGGCTCACGACATGGTGATGGGGGCTCAGGAGACTCTGGGTGGAGCAGCGGCAGCAGGGTGCTGCGGTAATGCCAACTGGAGTAGTTAGAGAAGTTGGAGCCAATAAGACGATCAGTAAACGCCAACTCCTGATCCACAGGCACACCAGACATCTTCACAACCACTCGCCGATAATCCCAGCAATGGACTGACCCAGGTGGTAGGGTATGGTGTGAGACATGGATGAAAAATGTGCAGTGAAATATTAGATTTAAATAAATTACAAACAATCAGATTTCAATTCCTTTTTTTCCAGGTTTCCTTTTTCAACTCACAGTTGCGGTCGTCCAGACTCAAGCAGCGATCGCACAAGCTCAGCTCTCTGGCCCAGTCCGGTCGAGGCAAGCGGATTGAGACCCATCCTCGGTGATGCCAGCTGCCATAGGACTTTGGGTTTACCTTCAGGCAAGACTCCAGAAATGACAGCTCAGCCTCATAAATCTTTTGCACTTCATCCTCATCTCTGAAGTGGACATTGGGAAACAAAAGAACATCATTCTCTGGTCATATCTCTCCAAATTTAACATCAAGTATTCCCTACAGGAGGCAAGATAACAGGATGTGCTATTACTTCACTGTCTCCAGGTACATCAGGATCTCTCTTCGGTAATTCCACAGGGTTGCGAAGTCGGGATTGGATGATAGGAGCTGCTGAGTAATCTGGAGAGCCTCATCATCCCAAATACCCTCCTTCCTCTGTTGTAAAGAATAAAGTGAGGATGGCTATCAAACAAAGTGTAAGGTAACAAAAGGAAAAAGACACATAAGAGCAAGAGCAAATCAAACCTGAAACTGACAGAGTGAAACAGTGAAACTATTCAATAATCACTAGGCGTGACATTTGGATTATTTGGTTTTAATTGTGTTCCGTAACTGTCACATGTTGACTTCCATATAATGAAAAAGGCTGGTGGTATTCTTTTCTTTATTCTCTAAATACTTTCAGACTCCTGTCCCCTCTTCTAGCTTCTCAGCGCCTCTGGCCAAAAACATGTTTTATGTTGTTTGTGAACCTCTAACATAAGAAATATTTATGGGACAGACAACCATATTTTTAAATATTGAATCTTAACAGAACCAATGAACTGTTGTTTTTCACAGGATATGTGAAAAATATAGGGAATTACCACCTCATCATGCAAAATACACTGCATAAAAGGCGCTGATGAGTAGGTTGTAAATAACCTTAGAGAAACAGGCATCTCGTGCAGCTACATAGATCTTCAGTTTCTTCTCCCTCTCCTTTCTTTTCTCCTCCTCTTGCTGAGCTGTAGTTTTAACCTTCACACGGCCATGCTGTAAAAAGCAACCACAACAAAAGAGTAAGAACAGTTCATTCTGGTTACAGACAATGAATACGCTGACATTTCATTTAGAAAACAATAAATATCTTACCATCCTTTCTATTTGTGCAGGAGCCTTCCCAAAAGATCTGGTTATGATGGAAAATGAAGGGCGATATTCTGAGTTATGAGTAAGTAAATATTAAAAGCTCTAAGCCGCCAGCTGGTCATCAATTTGTCTGTATTTAACCCTTCGTAATATTTTAACGCTAAACATAAACATCCCTGTGTCTGCAGTTAGCTTGCAAATTAGCTCCGTTCCCAGTAAACAACACAGGGCTGAATAAAAGCATAACAGCCAAATGCGACAGAAAATCTATTTTATCAAAAATAAATACTCAAAACAACATAGTTCATTCCATAAAATACCCACCTGTCTTGTGTTTTACTGGGCTTGTTGTGTATTTTTCAGAATGCAGCTTGATTTGTCATGTCACTATCAGGATTTCTAACGACTACAAGTACTCACTTCCGTCTCATAAAATTTACGTCACAGAGAGAGACCTTTCCTTACGGCCAGATACGACGCTGCTTACAGCGGTGTTTTCTTGCTCTCTAGTGGATAAATCCGCAAACAGCAGCGCAGAACTATTCAACTGATCAGAGATTCAATCCACTTTTATACAGTATTGTACATAATAATCAGTGGTGGAAAAAGTATTCAGATCTTGAGTAAAAGAAACAATATTACAGTACAGTGGTGGAATGGAACTGTATAACCATAGTTATTCTTATATTGTTATTGTTATAACCTACAGTACATATATAGTTTACTGCACCTTACTATTTATTTGCCCTATGAATATTTTGCCACAGGTCAAAATTATTTATCAGTATATACATTTTGATATTTTTTATATTGCTCTTCTTGTACTTTATATTGTAAATAGTATAGTATAGTGATATTTTTTTACTGTTTACTTTTGTTTTTCATATTGCTTTTGCATATTGCTTATTGCTGTTGCTGCAAAATAATTTAAAACAGAGTTGCGTGAATGCAATTGTATTCCATGAATTTGTGTTCCTTATGATGTCCTTGGCCTGGTTGTTGTACATTGGAATTTCTGCTTCCATTGTTTTCATGCACTGCAATGAGGGTGTCCTTGTAAAAGAGAGCTTGCTCGCAATGGCTGTTCCTGGTTAAATCATAAATAGAAGCATCATTTTGTAAAATTGCTGACAGCTTTACTTACATATTTACATTTTAATGCTGCTTTCTATTCCACTATATCTCAGAGGGAAATATTGCACGTTACTCCACTGAATATATTTAGTTTTAGACTGCTTTGCATATTAAGATTATTATTACAAAATCAATCAACTGACCTAGTACATTATACAGTGTATAGTGCATGCAGGTAGGACATTCTGTATAAAGAGTACTTTTACTTTTGGTACCTTAATTTATTTTGATGTTAATACTTTTACTGAAATAAGATTTTAACTGCAGGACTTTTACCTGTAACCAAGTAATTCTATACTGACTCTCTGTACATATAAAAGCATTTAATGTTAAAATAGCATGGAGACAGGACAATACTGAACAAGCAACAATGTTAGTATTATAATAAGCGCGTGAAATTACATGCTTTTGTACACCCATTGTCCTATAATGTGCTCATTTTTAGGTTTATACTTATATTTTGTATTTCTCCTGGAATATGTTTACATGCTTTAATGTTCAAAAAGTATATATATTGAATATGTCTGTATTTACCCTCTGCCTAAAATGCTTGATTTTACTTACATCCTGTCAGATGATGTCATTCATATACACAGCAACTGGGAACAAACTGGGGCAAATTTATAATTTTAACTTTTAAAAATTTATGATGATCTAAATTGCATATTTCAGAAATGGACAGATAGCCTGAATATTTGTTTCTAATGCACAATTTCTGAATAGGTGATATTTGTATTACTCTGTGAATTGAGCATGTCAATACTGTTACAATATTCATATAGTACTATAGTAAAAATACACAGGACTCTGAAGGATCTCAGTCTCCTCAAGTCCTAATGCTAAGGACTTCTTATAACACTCTGGTGGTGTAGGCTGCAGTCTTTCATGCAGTGGTCTGCTGGGGTGCAGGGAGCACAGAGAGGGACAGAAAGAGACTGAACAGGCTGGTCAGGAGAGCCAGCTCTGTCCTGGACTGCTCCCTGGACTCCATCGAGGAGGTGGGTGAGAGGAGGATGTTAGCTAAGTTCACATCCATCATGGACAACCCCTCTCATCCTCTGCATGGGACTGTGGAGACTTTAAGCAGCTCCTTCAGCTGCAGACGGAGACTCTCTCCATGCAAGAAGGAACTTCCGCAGGTCATTCCTATTCCATTCCCATTCCTTTTTTTGCAGCACATATTCACAACGTTAACGCCAGATGGTGTCAACTTTATGGGATTGGTGTATATTTTAATCTTGCAGAAAAGTATGTTAATATCTTAATGCATGGAAACTAAGCTGTCATTCTTTATTGAATTTTCTTATTAAGAACCAGAGAGGAAAGTGCTGCACCTCTGTGAATTGAGGGGGAAACAAATGATAGACAGGACGAGATAAGATGGGTGGGAAAGGGTACAAACAGGCGGTGCCATTAGAAATCAAGTGTGAGCTGCTGCGTTATTCCCATTAAACCAATATCACAGAAAAAGGAGGGGAGGAGAAAAGAATTGAAAAAAATTCAAAGTGGAAGAGAATTGGGCACCAAAAGGTACAGATGAGAGAGGAATGAGAGGAAGCATGAATTTAGTGTGAAACCTCAAGAGTGATTTAGTCCATTCTGGTGGGTCCCATAAGTACTCAACAATGGGACATGACAGGTGCATATTGCATGTTATTCCTACCATCCGCAATAAGAATATACTGTATAACATCATACTCATTATTGTCATTGTCATTTCTGTCATTTGTCATGAACATACAACAATAACTAAGTTGAACTAATTTGCACTGCAAATTTTCAGTGTTTTTTTAATTTAGTCTTTTTTTTTTTTTATAATTTATTAAGTCATATCCATCGTCTTAATAGTAATAATACATTTTATTTACTGTATTTAATTTCATTTCATTTGCCATTAAAATGTATTTCTTTTCTTTCTTTAGTACAATACATTTTTATAATATATATAGACGTATATATATATATATATATATATATATCTGTATATATATATATATATATATACAGTATATATATATATATATACGTATATATATATATATATATATATTATTATTACTCATTGTATTATTTCATTGGTGTTATTTATTGTTTATTTCTTACTATAACTTATTTACATTGCTGTGTCAAGTGAATTTCCCCCAATGGGACATGAATAAAAACTGTTCTATCAATAAATTATTACTGCACATAGAGATTCTACTTTTTCTATCACTGAGTCTGACTATACGTCATCAATTTTTTTAATTTAGTGGGAAATTCCAAATACACTGTGACAAACTGCAAAGATTTAATTTTTCATTTTCAAAATGAAGAAAATAAAATTTGATTATGTGCTGAATTTAATCATCTCAGTGGGGAAATTCTGCAGCTGCTGCATGAATACAAATCCGCTCAGATAGTTTCCAAATTGCCTTCCCTTCACCTTGAATTATTTTGCTGGACAAATGGAATAAAACAACAAAATGGTAGTATAGATGCAGACACCTTTGTTCAATGCATACGATAATATATTTTGTACATTAAAAAGACAATATATTATGTAATGAATGTGTTATTGTGCAGACACGGGATGTTTAAACCACTTAAAAAGAACAGGAAATCTGGTTGGGATTTTTATTGTAAATTGATCATATGTCACTGCAAAAAGAAAATGCAAAACAAACCAAAAAGTGCAAGTACCACTCATTTTTTTTGTATATCCCATATAACAAATTTGCCTCAGGGAGCTTTACGATCTGTAGAGTATAGACACCCTCTGTCTTATACAACCCTCAGGGAAAATTCCCCAATAACCTGTTGTAACAGGAAAAAAACAGGATGAAACCTCAGGGACAGCAACAGAGGAGGGATCCCTCCTTCATGATGGACAGACAATATACAATGGTTGTCACATATAGAGTAACAACAATGAAAATACACAGAAAACATTAACATAACCCTAAAGCTTGCCTCTCAAACTTTCAAAGCAAAAGGTGCTTGGCTAAACATACCTAACCTGATTTAACTGACCCTGGAAACTTAACAAACTATGACAAAAAACAAAAATATCACTTCACAAAGAAGAAGGTAAAACACTGACTTAATTTAATCTAAGCACTTTCCCTGAGGCTGACTATGAACAAAAGTGACAATCGATCTAAAGAGGAAAAATGGTTTTAATTAAGCAAAGCCGCACACAAAAGATGAGGATTTAAACAAAGTAATAAACAAAATCCTGTCTAGACTAACAAACAACGTGACAACAAAAAGGCACACACAGAACTTGATGGGCTTAGCTTGGCTTGGATCAACACATGGACAAGGGAAGGCTGATTGACTTGATGCGCAGAACAAGACGAACTGGCACTGAACAGGAGAAAACACAGACTATTTATACATGAGGAAATGGGAAACAGCTGCAAACAATCAGGGGCATCAATAGAAACTAAAACAGGAAATGACAAGACACCATGACTGGACGTAAATAAAACGGTGTCTTAATTTAACAAAAATTACAAGACATGACAGATTACATGATATGATTTCCTCCATGATGTTTAAGGTAGGCTTACCTTTTTCTTAAACCATAAAAAATTCTCTGAATGCATTATGCATTATTATGCATTTCTGAAATGATGTTTTTAATTGTATGGAGTGTATTCATTCAGGGATATTCTTCTGTGTCAGAGTCAGTTTTGTCGTGGGGCAACACAGATCCATATCCTGACGTCTGAGAGAAGTTGAGGGTCATTTGGTTATCTACATTTGTGCTGACATGGAGTGTGGACAGCCAGTCTAGAACTTTATCAAAAACTTTTGTGTTTTTCCTGGGTGACAAAGGCTCAGCAGTAGATGGTGCTGGAGTCTCTCCTTTCACTGTAAAAGAAAAAAAAACAGTCATGCAGAGTGCTACTGTGAATCATAGAAATTAGGATTTAGGATTTTTACTTACAGTCTGGGAGCAGGAAGTCCAAACTGCTCCGAAAACAATCTGAGGATTTCCTTATGTCTTTATCCAGCTTTTCAATTTTCTCACTGATTTTTGACACTATGTTTTCCTCCTTCTCCTGTCCATCTTTCTTCTTCTGACCAATCCCCTTGGCTTTGAATTTGGACATTTCACTTACTAAAAATTTATCATCAAAACAAATGGTTAAAACTGGATTTTGCTGGAAAAAAATAATGACTCATACTACAGTTCAGTGTAATACTCACACTTGGGTTTCATGCTTGTCGCACTTTCCCCGATCTCAGCTCGCAGCTCCAGGAGTGTTTCCCTGAAACCTGTCATCAGCTCCAGCTCTCTCCTCCTGTACTCTTCCCCCAGTCGCTGCGTCAGCACATATTTGAGCTGCCTTCTCTTGAACTTGTCATCGATTCTCAGGTAGATGGCATTCATCTCAGGACAGAAGAGCTGGTCACTGTTCCCTGCAACCATTTCATCTATCTTCTCAAACAGCTCAGTGATCTGACTCATATCCATTTTCTTCATATTGTTCACAACATGGTACTTGTTGTCACACTTGTCTATTAAGCTGCGCAGAGCGCTATGCTCCCTCTCAATGTGCTCCTCTATGGATTTATCTCCTAGTTTGTCTCCATATGTGAACAGAACCATGGTGTGCTTCCAAATGCTGTCACCAAAGAGGTTCATGTGCTCCTCCAGGGTGGCCAGCTGAGCTTCTCTGAATGCCATGTCTATGGGGACAACCAGCAGAACAGCATGAACCCCCAAGGGACTCATCGACAGACCTCGGATTATTTCTTTGTCCATTTCTTCAGAGCGGCGGGAGGCATCCTTCTGCCAGCCCGGAGTGTCAATCACTGTGACCAGCCTGCCAGCAACTTCCCCCTCCTCTACCTGACAGTACTCATTCTGACAGGTGGCGAACACTTCTTTGCGTAGGAGGTTATTTCCTGTTGCACTCTTACCAACTGTCTTCTGACCAAGCAGCATGATCCTCGACTCCAATAATTTTTTACTGGAATCTGAGAAGAAAATCAAATACGGTGTGAAAACACAACACAACACAACACAATGCTAATGACCAGATTTCTTATGAGCATCTTAAATCCTGAAGTGAATAGTAATTTGGTAAAATTAACAGCTTTACACACTTACAGCTTCACTTTGAGCAAAATGCTCGTCTGCATGCTAACATGCTTACAGTGCATACGTGATGAAGTTTAGGTCCTAATATTTTACAATTTCGCACATTAGCACGTTAATGTGAAGGTTATATAGGCCTAATAGTTAAGAAAAAAAAATATAATTTTTTAAAATTATTTGTTAATTTTGTTTGGGCTAGGTATAGTGTCTCAGAAGTACCACAAAGAAAACTTTGACATTATGCCTGAACTGAAGAGCTTGGATTGATGACATTCATTCCACTTATTATTCAATTATTCACATCAAGACTGCACGTACATACCGTAGCAGGGTTGGATTGTTAAATAATTGCTGCGTAGTAACATTTCCTGGAATTTCAAGTCTGTCCAATTGCTGGTGGTTCTATGTCAATAGTTGCTGGAAATTCATACTGTTTAGATTAGTATTTACTGCAGAGCTATTGTATTTCAGTATTTTTCAACACCCTTATCTGGTATCTGGAGTGTGGAAACCATCCATACCTCTGAGAGATTTTCTTTTGGCCTTCACTTGATTTTGCCTCAGTACTGCTCCTTCTTCCACTCTTATTCTTTTCTCTTCAATGGCCAGAATTATCTTCTCATCTGGGACAAAGTAGCCCCCACCATTTCCAGCCACTGTCTCTGTGATTTTTTCCAGCAGCTCAGTGATTTGAGTGCCATCATCTGCATTCTTGTTATCGATGACATGATATCTGTTTCCACACTGTTCAACTAGAGACTGCAACGCTTCTCCCTCCCCTTCTATGTACTCCTCTATGGTGTGTGTTCCCAGCCAATCTCCTCTGGTGAAAACTACAATTGTGTGTTTCCACACTCGTTCTCCGAGAAGCTCCATGTGTGCTGTCGCTGCACCCAAATGTTTGGCGTTGAATGATGCATCTGCGTCTACCACCAGGAGGAAGATGTGAGGCCCAGGGGGGCAGAGAAACGGGCTGCGCATCACTTCATCTTTGATCGCTTCAGGAGTGTCAAACACAGGGAAGCCTTTCCACCAACCTGGTGTGTCAACAATAATTATTTCAGTTTTACCCACAAAACCCCGCAGGGCCACAGAGAGTGCCGTTCTTCTTCCATCCTCATGCTCTTTGATTCCCAAGATGCTGTTCCCTACTGAGGTTTTCCCAACATTTCGGCTTCCCAAGAGAACCATGTTGAGTTTTGGGATGGTTTTCATCTCTTCTGTTAGACAAAACAAAGCTTGATTAGTTGTGAAGCTTACAGTAATTTATACAAATTATTGACCTAAACTAGTAAAAAGCCTGACGAAGTATACTGACCAAAACTTCCAACGCAACACTCCCATGGTTTATGCATATAGTACCAATTTCAAGTGACATGCTAACAACACATATCAGATATGAAGTTTTAATTTGAATGCAATGTAATAGCGCTCTTGCCCATTGAAGACGGACATGGCGACGTACTGGAGTCAACAGCAGACCACAGCGAAGACGTCGGCTGCGCAACCCGGCCTCATGAAAGCGGTTGCGTACTGTTTGGTCGCTGATTCTGTTCTGATGTCGACCTTTGGTCTGTGCTGCAGTCACTGTAGCTGGCAGGAAATGGTTTCTCAGATGTTGAAGATGAATATGGCGGTCCTGCCGAGGGGTGGTGACTCGTGGCCTGGGAGCTTGTGGTCGGTCGTTAGTGCACCCTGTCTCATTATGCCGGTTCCATAGACGCGAAACGGTCGACACATGAAACGGGCAACATGTCTCTGTGCCATTCCAGCTGTCAGCATACCAATGGCCCTTTCTCTCTGATTTTGATGTCGTCGTGCCATGGACGAACGTTTCGTCAGGACAATGCAAATGAGTACTAAAGATCGCCATTGGTACGGCTACTTATTGACCAGGTTTTAAAAGGATTGGTGATTAAGATCTGCGCAGTTTCATCAGCGGTGACAGATTCTAAGGAAGTGCAGTCAAGTGGAACAACATGTAGGCACACAGCAAACAAAAGCAAATCCTTTGAGGTTTCATGTGATATTTCGTGTTATAACTCAAATTCATTGTTTGGCTTTGTGTGCCCAAAATTTCTCAATCATGGGAGTGTTGCGTTGGAAGGTTTGGTCAGTGCATAAAGCAGTTAATGAGTCATTAATGTCAACATTTGTAATAAAATCCATCAACACATGACCAAATTAAAATAGATACAATTTGACAAAAAGCAGATCTTTTAAGTATTTGTAATACTATTGTCTTTAAGAGAGTTGATATTTTGTTTACATATTTGAAATTGTTTTTACAACACAGGAGATTTCAAATGGAGAATGTTAAAGTGTTGGTTGGTTGATTTTTTCAACATCAGACAGAGCCAGGGTAGCTGTTTCTCTTTTTGTTATGCTAAGTTAAGCTAATCATCTGTTGGAGGTAGATTCATGTGTACCATAAAGACATAAAAGCAGTATTTATATTCTCAACTCTCAGCAAGAAGGCATCTAATAGTATTACCAAAAATGTCAAAGTAGTTCTTTAAAGCTGTTAAAGGTGCAGTGTGTAGGATTTGTCAGCATCCAGTGGTGAGGTAGCAGATTGCAACCAAATGAAATGTCTCCCACGTGTTTGATTTGTCCATTCTGGGCTGCTACACTAACATGGCAGCTTGTATTAATAATATATTCCATTTCTGCCAATAGATCCTCAAAATTGCTACACACTGTCCCTTTAAAGATCTCATATGACATTTTTTGTCTTTCTATTATATAAAGCAGGTGTATACACACAACCCATAATAAGAAACTGTGCGTTTGAAACAAGCTGTCATATCTATTACAAATGTACACTATTTAGATTATTCCAGGGTTTTAAATGTAAACATTATATTTGTGTCCCAATATAGTTCCTGCAGTATATGTGTCATACCCAAGCTCCCCAGTAACATAATTCCTTTGCACTTTTACTGAAATTAAAAAAACAGATAATGTGAAGAAAAAAAAGGGGTACTTTAAACTAAAGGGGTAACTTTAAAGTATGTAATGTATGTATACAAGTATGATACAGGAATACATAATAAGGGCAAGGAAGTGTTTGACTGCACCTTTACTGTGGCACTTACCTGTAATGAGTGTTTTCATTTGTTGTCTTTGTTCTTCGGACCTCCTCCTCCTCTTTTCTGCCCTTTCACATGCTTCTCGCTGCTTCTCTTTAATGATGTTAAAGGTGTGCTCATCTACCTTATAGTAACTGCCATTGTTGTGCCACGCCATCTCATCGATCTTCTCAAGCAACAGTAACACCTGGGATGAGTTACTCTTCTCCTTGTTATTGAGTACATGGTACCTGTTCCTGCATCTTTCTATCAACCACTTGAGCGAGTCTCCCTCACTTTCAATGTGCTGCTCTATTGTCTTATTCCTGAGGAAATCCCCACAGGTGAACAGCACCATGGTGTATCTCCAAACCCGCTCCCCCAGGAGCTTCATGTACTCCTCCACTGTCCTCCTCTGCTCCACAGAGAAAGCTGAGTCTATGGGAATAACAATGAGAAAGACATTTGGCCCGGGTGGACACTTGGATGCATTGAGTTTAAATCGTAGCTTGTCCCGCTCTGGGATCTCAGCAAGGGAGAGGGAGCTGCTCCATCCTGGAGCATCGACAACAATGAGCTGCCTGCCCTCAACCACTTCATGGCGTACTTCAGACTGAGCCGTTCTGGTACGGCCACATTCAAACCTTTCCTTTCCTAGTATGGTGTTGCCAGAGGAGCTCTTGCCAGCCCACCTCCCACCAATCAGGACAAGCCTGACCTTCGACAGGGTCATGCTCTCTCTCTTCCCTGGAAGACAAAGCAAAACACTGATGTTAAGAAACAGAGACTGATAGTTTTACCAAAATGTCAAGTCAACTCTGCTAAACAGCTTCCTTTGCTTGATGATTATGCATTTTGTCATGCTGAAAGTGGTTGAGAAACATTCAGTAAAAAAACATCAAGAAATTTCTTCATACTGAGCACCAAAATCACCAAAATCAGAATGACAAGGTTATCACAGCAAGTGTCTCTGCTGCTTTTGATGACTGACATTAAAGGTATGCGCTGGTAAACTCATGCTTTTGTTGATCCATGGGGACTTTCTCAAGTTATTTTTGACTTCATTGTTCCATTCTAATTCGGGAAATGGTGTTTGAATAATGACAGTAAGGTGAGAAAAAACATTTTTAGAATGACCCTGAACCAGACGCAAAAATGACGCAAAATGAAAAAGAAAGTACAAGGGGAAAAAAAAAAAAAAAAGAAGAAAATCAACTGAGAGTGACTCATCACCTCCTTAACTTGTGCTGTGTGATTTTGTGATAAATGAAAAAAATATTTAATATACTTTGAATAGACAAAATTTTTAGACTTGTTGGACATAGTACAGTGCAACAAAAACAAATATACTTCTTTTTATGGAATCTAATTTTCTTTAAGGTTCCATTTGAGAACCTGGTAATCAAATATCTTTGCTAGCAAACAAAAACATGTCTAACTGGTTATATGTGGAACCAGACCGCAGATTACTGGTAACCTACATTCTGTTTCCTTTTTGTTTTCTGTAGACGCAGACAAGATTTGATATGATGACACATCTCTCATTATTTTGCAAAGTGCGCAAATGCAAACGCAAAACACGAAAAGTGTGTCTGAAAGTGGAAAGTGGAGGCATGATATCTTTGTTTTATTTAACCTCCCAGACACATTAACACACACACACACACACACACACACGCACACAACATACAGTACACAGGGAATCACCTGCAGAGTGTCAGTTATTTAAATTAGTCCCATTTGACCCATTAATTCTGGTAGATGACATCTGCAGATAAGCAACAACCAAAAATGTGAGAACCTAATGAATGTCCAGGGGTGAGTGACATATCTGTGTTGCACTGATTAATATATAATGTGAATAAGATATTTAAGAATTAATTTTCCATTTCCATTTCCATATACAGCACATCAAGTCCTCATTACCAATAAAGTACTCAAGGAAGTTATTGCATATCAAAGCAGGGTAAACTTTCTTCAACAATAGACTACCACTTAATTAACTCACCAAGATTGTCTTCCATCATTAAAACATCCCCAAGGGCTCTGCAGAGGTCAGTGAATGACATCTGTCCTCAGGAAAACAAGTATCCCCGATATATTTACATCCAGTCCGCAGAGTCGTGACTGTCTGCAGTGAGACAACAACAAAAAAGCAGCGCAAAGCACCTCAAGGGCTCTAAAGCAGTCTAACTGGTTTTGCCCAGGTTATATAATGCCTGAGAACCTGTTTGAACATGAACTCAAAACACAAAACATTGATGGTTACACAGCTATGTTGTCTGATTTTGTCCAGGAAGTCTATTTAGGACCAAGTATAAAAGTAAGAGAAGGAACAGTTGCATAAATGAACAGTGCTGAGCCAAAACAAGCCATGCATAGTGGAAGTAAAGTTTAAGTTTCTCCTGTGTTTCTTTGCATCAGACTCAAGCCAACAAGTACAGGAGGGCAGCAAGTTTTCCTTCAGCTTGCCTTTTTAAGCCGAAGGGCTGTTATTAATTTTAATCTGTCCTAACCAGAGCCCTGTCACCTCTCTGTGCTAGAGGTTCCTGGTTCCTGAACCTTAAACCTGTACAACATTTTCCTGCATGATTTTGGCAGACTGCATAATTTAGATGACACTGGATGACCTTACTTCTTGATGTTACTTGTCTGTTGCCGATAGCCTTTACTCACTGACTTATTCTGCTCATTATGTGAGTCTGATGCTTGCCTCAAGGCAAGAAAAAGTAGTAGGAGTGTAAATAACATACTCTGTAGCACAATTATTTAAATCAAAACCAAATATATGCTGCATGTAGTACTTGTATATATTTTAAATGCTTCACATCAATTGCAAATCGTATCTTCACAATTATTAGGGGCACCCCAATCAATTTACAACAATTAATATATTGGATAAATTAAAAAGTAATAGACTGACCGGACGTAAAAAGGACTTGCATGATTTTAAGATTATATATAAATACCCACACTGAATCTCCTTCTTGTTTTTCATCTGAGAATGTAATCAAGCTTGTCTTCCTAATAGTTTTATTGGTGAAACTGAAACCAAAAGATGTGCACCGATTCTGTATTAACATTTTGTAACACTGTGTCATTGTGTGATGCAGTCAAAAACAGAGAACATGGACAGGGCATTGTTGTATTTTTTTTTTTTTTTTTTTAAAAAAGAATCTTGGAACATTTTTATGTGTGACCATCAAGAACTATAAATTGTTCTGGGCACTGACTGAACTTCCTGATATATTATGCCTTGTTATTCCTTCCTGATATGTTATTCATGTAGTATATTCTATGTGTTTCTTCAGGTGGCAGTGGTCCTTTAAGTGCCAGGATATAACTGTTTATCCAACAGATTGGACATCTCCATCCAGGACAGGTCCCACTGCACTTCTGTCACATCCTGCTTGGTCTCAGGAAGCTCCACTGCTGGTAAATCCCCTTTGGAAAATGGCCAACACCTACAGATGCAACACCTACTTGACTTTCAGACAAATACAATCCTTCAGTGAAGCTCTTGTTTACCTGTCAGTTTGTAATTCATACCAGAATATTGTTGGTCTGATGACATAGACAATGTAAGAGGAAGTAATCAGAATACTGACCTGTAAAGATGAATTAGCCAAACAGTTAGAGGCATGGTGAAGATAATTACAACTCCACATGAAACAATGAGCCATTTCCAGGAGTCTGTTGAAGAGAACAAAAAATATTTATATTTGTCAAAGACAAAAGTTGAACTACATCTACTAGTACATTGATTCGTACAATTATAGATGCTTATGTCACAGTACAGATAATTTAATAGCTTATACCAGTAAATCCTTTTTAGAACGTAGCACAGTTTGCTTTATCCAATAATTATTATCTAATATTCCCTCCAGTTAGGTAAATGAATGTTTTAATGAATTATTTTACCGCTAGTGAAAGCTGCTGCCCCATCTGTCAATGTAAAGTTGCCTACAAGACACAAATCCACAGATATTACATTACATTAAGCAGAATGATAAATATTATCATCAAAAGCAATACAGTCATACCTGGATCAAGTCTCACTGATAACCAGTTCTCTGGACTTTCCATCTTTCTGTCTTGGGATGCACACTTGTAGAAGCCTTCATCTTCCTGTGTCACATTCTCAATGGTCATCTTTATTAGGCTGTCTGAAATGGTGGAGCTGTAAGTGACGATTTCTGCTCCATTTTTAAAGAAAGTTGTTTCGCTGTGATTGCCTGTCCTGTACTGACAATACAAGACCACTTTATCACCCTCAAATACAGGGAAGGCAGGAGACTTCAGGATGATTGAGCCATCTGTGGGACAAAGATAGAAGACATGATTGACGGGTAGCAAGGGATGTTTGTTTTTGTCACTGACCAGCTCAGATTGTTGTTACGAGTGTCTGAAAAATGTTTTACGTTTATTCGCTTTCATTTAATCTGGTTTATTCATTACTGTGTCTCGATTTATGAGAAAAGGCACTTTCTGTACTATTCGACAAACTCTGCTGGCTGGCACTTGCATTTCCAACATGGATGTATTCCATTATGTCTTCATGCAACATATTAGTCTGACACAAAAACATGTTACGCATTAAAAACATATTGTTAATGGATCAGCTCTAAGATAAGTGGCACAAACAGTAACTGACCTAAACCCCATGCATGTTTTTGGATTGTGGGAGGAAGCAGATAACCTGACTCTCACCAGCTGAATGTAGTTCCGCCTAGCACCACATGGCGTTCCACTGAGCTCCACACATCCATCTGGACTTTCACTCGATGGGAAGGACTTCAAGGGAGCAAAAAATGACTGAGCCAATCAAGATTGCCAGGCGGGATTTTCATAGATGTGACATAGCTGTTTCGGTTTTCCCTGCGTCACTCTCATCAGAGTAGTAGTCATTAGTCAGTGAAGTAGCGCGTCATTAAAGATGATGGACAAGTGGTTTATCCAATCACATGCAAGGATTTTCGATAAGGCCTCACCTTCTGAAATACATGTCAAATGGAGCAATGCCAGATGGATGTGTGGAGCTAGGCGGAACTACATTCAGCTGGCGTGAGTCAGGTTAGGAAGTCGGAGTACCTGGAGAGAACATGCAAACTTTCCTGCTTTACTTCTGTATTAATTGTTTCCTTCTTTATTTCAGCCACATCACGTCCTGTCCTCGTGTTTCAACTGGTGATTGCCTGCCCCACCTCTGATTGTTTCCAGCTGTGTTTCATTTCTTCATGTATAAGTAGTCTGCGTTTTCCTTCCTTTCACTCTGCACAAAATCCCGGGTCAGCGCAGCATTTTCGTGCAAAGTGAAAGAGTTGACGTGACATTTTGACGTGGGTCAAACGACCCTCCAATCGACCCGGGAGTTTATCGGCTCGGCTCAGCTCGGCTGCAGCGTGAAAGGCGACCCACGTCAACCTGTCAATTTACTTGTTGATGCCTGCCGCGTCATGCAGGCAGGCATCTGGTTTCACACCAAAACACGGCAGCGTGCTGCGCAGGGTATGGCACAAACGAGCACAGAGCACTGCGCAGAGCAGGGTGTACAGCGACCAAGTTACTAGACTACAGATCAGAAGAGGGAAACTGAGTGAGGCTAATATGTATTTCTCGATGTCCCAGCAGAAAGCCCTGGCTTTGTTTATGTCGATAATGATGAT
The DNA here is from genome assembly GCA_029721515.1 of Synanceia verrucosa. Classification (NCBI taxonomy): domain Eukaryota; kingdom Metazoa; phylum Chordata; class Actinopteri; order Perciformes; family Synanceiidae; genus Synanceia; species Synanceia verrucosa. The sequence goes on from CM056558.1 coordinate 8,543,831, forward strand.
GATGATGAGGGGATCCGCAAGAAGAAGAGTTTGGGTACATGTCACTTTGAGGGGGAGGCAGGATGTGGGAGCATTTCGGCTCGTCCAGGAACACACGACTGGATTTGCTGCACAGGTGGCATCCTCTCACAGTTCACTGAGCTCCTGAAAGCGACCCATTCTTTCACAAATGTTTGGAAAAGCAGTCTGCATGCCTAGGTGCTTGATTTCATACACCTGTGGACATGGAAGTGATTGGGACACCTGATTCTGATTATTTGGATGGGTGGGCAAATAATTTGGCAATATAGTGTGTATATATATATACTTAACCTTTATGTTTTTCTTGTAATGAGCATGACATGTCTTCAACATCATTACAGAAGACTCACAGCTTACTGTGATGCTGACTGCATTGCTGCGGCCCCCGGCACCCTCACACCAGTACAGTCCACTGTTTCGGCGAACAGCAGTGAACACATACGTGTCAGACCTGTTTGCATCTGCAGCACCACTCAGTGGTGAACACTGGTCAGTGTAGAGTACGCTGTCTCTCACTCCAATCCCGTCCTGGGGGAACTGTCTTAGCATCCACCCTGAGGAGTTTGTATGAGACACGAGGCACTGCACAGTGAAACATTCCCCTCTGAAGATCTGCCTGGTGCTGGGAGTCAGAATCAGGACTGACGGAGGAGGCAGCTCTTGAGGAAAGACATGGGACAATCAGAAATGCAGTTGTTTCATACAGTTTTAGTAGACATGTGGACCTAAATTTTACCCATGCATCAGATGGGACCACAATAACTACACAAATCTCTGGAAAATAAATCAATAAGAGATTTATATTACTAAAATACCTATCTTAAGTGCAGGAAAATGCAATTATGAGAGACCAAGAGTGCCTTTTACTGTGACACGTACTCAGCATCAGCAACACCAGAAAAGCAGAGATGGCTGTTAATTTTCGTCGACTAAATTAATAGTGATCAGCTTTCTGACAGTTGCTTTAACACAGACTGCAAGTGACTGTAGGAAGAGGAGCAAAATCCAAATGGCTAATTGAGTCATGTACTAGACATCCCAGAAACAGTTGTCTGGTTGTGTTATTTCAAAGTTTGTGGGTTGGTAGGAACTGCAGATACCAAAATGTATGAGTGCAAGTTTTCATGACTGAAATGCCTACTATTGGCTGGGTTGGCACAACTTTTTTTTCCCCTGTTAAAAGGGTTTTTTTGGGGGGGGAGAGTTTTCCTTTAATCAATATGGGCATCATTTGTGAAGGACAGAGAATGTCATACCCTATACAGATTGTAGTGGGCTATACAAATAGAATTGACTTGAACTGACTTGACAGTATATTCATTTTTCCCTCCTGAACTGCATGAACTTTGGAGATCCCCTCAGTTTTCTATCTTGTTCTAGCTTCAGGAGCAAATTTCAGTTTGTTTGGAGCTGCAGATATCTGCAGATATGTGTTGCTGCTTTGGAAGCCAGTCTTGGATTACACAACCTTTCCACTGCTCACCTGACACAATGAGTGTGGCTGGCTGGCTGAGTAGCACCACAGAGGTGGAGTTGCTCTCCCACCGCTTGGCTTGGCACCAGTAGCTACCTGCATCCTCTCTCGTCACCCCGGTGATGGAGTAGCTGTCATCTGAGACCAGGTGTCTGGGGTTCGGGGTCGAAGCAGGAACAGCATGTAGTTTATGTTCGAACCATTGGTAGCTCCATGCAAAACTGGAGTTTGACTCCACCGAGCACTGCAGCAACACGCACTCACCGATGTAAATTTTTGACCCCGGGGGCCAAACAGACACACTGACCTTCAGGGTCTCTGCAGGAAGATGGGAGCTCCATTATGGTCTTTTCTTTTTCATGCTTGTGCCAAATATACCATAAGTATGTGAGACAGGTGAACACTCATTGTCTTTGCCAGTACCTGTAGATGTAGCAACTTGGAGAACAAATGCAGCTACACCTGAAATACACAGACACCATTTCACACAAACATATTCAAAAATACACACCTTCTGTCTCCTTATGTCCTCAAATACTACCACAGCTTGTTCTTTCCACAGCAGTGGCATTCTGGGTACAGCATGTTTAGTCTGCAGTCTGCTCTGCCAGTCAGGAGTGAAATGCATTAACACGAACGCTACAGGCAGCTCAGATGGTTTCCTCCCACATGGCGGCACTCCAGATAGTCAGTCATGGTCCACTGCTGATTTTGGATTATAGGGAGAATGGGATTGGTCATCACACCTTTTTATTAACTTTCATTTGAATTCCTTTCGATGTGTAATAGAGGCATATATTGCCAGGTAGGATTGGAATAGCCTTCCTCCCCTTGAGATCATTTTGTTTAAAAAGATATGGACTGTCAATGTCAAGCATATCTTGTGCACTAGGGGTCAGATGCTATTTTAATGCTTGTAATGCATATTTGGGCAGCTCATAATGCCACACCAACTGATCTTGGAAAAAGATTTGTATTGTCAAAAAGGTGCACAACATGTCCGTGGATGTGAAGGGCTAAAAAGGTTCATCTCAGGCAGATTTAATGTATCTAACACTAACACACTTTGTCTGCAATGCATACTGTAACAACAATCTATCTAATTCCTCTGAGGCGTTGCTATGAAGATACAAACCATCTGAGCTCACATTCCTCATGCAACAGCGTTGCCACACACTGTGACAGAGACGAGAGATTCTTGTTCCCTAATGAGACTGTTTAGACACTATTCATCCCCATGGGAACAGAAGAAATAGACACATATTTGCTGTATTTTCCTGTTAGACACCCATACCACACACATATATAGTGGTGTAACATAGCAGTGGTGATAAGTACCTAACTACATTTACATTAAGTACAATTGTGAGTTATTTGTACTTAGTATTTCTATTGTATGCTACTTCATAGTTCTACTCCACCACAGTTTAGAGGGAAATGTTAGACTTTTTAATATGTTACATTTATTTGACAGCTTTGGAGATACATTATTGTTGCTTGGACAAAAATGCATAATTAATTATAATCTAGTAATATGATGAAATTCTGAATAATGAATATACTTTCAGTGATGTCAGCGTGTTTCATGCTGATACTGTAATACTGGTATTACCTTTTTTTCTCAAGTGAAATCTGAATACTTCTTCCACTACTGACTACTATATACGAGAATCATACAGGTTTGAACATAACTTATGGCTGTCAAGGATGGAATAGCCAACATTATGATTTTGCAGCCCAGTCCAAATCCTCTGCATTCACCCTATTCAGAGTCTGGCTTGAGCACATCATTTTAATTTAGTACTGTCTGAAAGTTGCAGCTGCAGCCCAGTACAATTTATAACCCTGCATAACCTACTGATATACTGATATCTACACCAAAGCTCTGAGTCAGCACTGCCCTGACAGCTGTATGCAGCAGATGCTTCCCACTGTTTTATCCAAACACAGATATTTCCTGTAAGTCTTGTCAGTCTAATGTAGCCGTTCACTGCAGGTGTGTGTCAGGTTACTCACCCAGCACTGAGGAGATGATGATGGTGTTCATTATGTCAGATGTCCAGAATCAGGTGAGCAGCTCCTCTGTGATTTCTTTTTTTTTTTTATTTTTTTTTTTTAAAGCGAGAGAAAGTGATAAATTATTATTTTAAATTTTAGAATTCAGTTTTCCCACAGCCTGTTAAATAACAGTCTGTCTTATGAGTAGTTTGGACTGACTATCACAGCAAATATAAACAGAGATGGTCATCTTGGTATTTCCTTCCTCTTTCAAGCAATTAACAGGCGGAGCCATCAAACAGCAGAATCCAGAGAAGTAAAGTAGTTTCACAGCTTTTCTGTAAAATTTCTGCCTCTCTTGTTTTTCTAAAACTTTTTACTTTGGTTTCTGCAGACATGGCAAAGTCAGCTAAACAGGGAAAGGCATCAGAGACGGTCATTAAAATAAAGAAAAAGAATTACCCATCTTTCTCCCTCCACAGGTACTTAATAATACATAAAAAAATGTAGTCTATAGACTCTCAAGCTGCTTAAATTATGCTGGTGTGATGTATGTCATGCCAATGTTTGAATCATAACACTTTTCACATTAGTGTACAGCTTCTAAAGGTGGTTTGTCATCCCTTGTTTGATCTATAGCCTGTGTTTTTCCCCATACATGTTGATGTTGATGCTTCTTTTGTCCTCTGGGAGCTTTTCATTTTATTCAGCTTAATCCAGTCAGTTACAGATTAAGTTCTGGTGAGTTAATATGGGAATAATAACAACCCCATAGTCAATTTTAATAGCCACACAAGCAGCATGTCTCAATGTATCACAATATCAGTCTGTCTATCACTTTGATTCAGACTAAAATACCTCAACAACTATTGAATGGATGGATTGTCATGAAATTTTGTACAGAAATTTATGGCTCCCAGAGGATGACTCCTAATGACTGTGGTAATCAACCTCCTCCCGACTTTTAGTCTTCCAAAATAAAGTATCCATAACATTTTGTTTATTTCCTGATGGTTTCCCACCTGTTGCTATTATGTGGTTCTGGGTGAGTGTCAACAAGTAGCCTACTGAATGTATTGCATGTTGTATGCACTTAAAAGTGCCAACATGGACAATAAACACCCCAGATTACAGCTACAAAGCAATTATTGCTCCTTACAATTTTGAATGTAGGCTAGTAGCTATAATAAAAGAGCATCAGGCTATTTTGGGCCACAGTGCATATCCTATAAATATAATAATAATAATAGATAAAACTAATAACAGTGATCCAGTAAGTTTATGTGATGTGAGTGTGCTCTGCGCTTTCCCAGGTAAATGCAGCTGCCTCATTATCCCCGCCTTCTCCTCATCATCCCTCCCTCCACCTCTCTGTCCCTCCCTCCACCTCGCGTCGCTCCCTCATTCATCCTCCCAACATCATCCCAGGGTTTCTTCCAGGAAGCGCGTCGGGCAGTCGGATGCTCTGCTGGAATGCCTGGGAGAGAGACCATTCTTTCTGACCGTTTCTGAGAGAGAGAGGGCTAGTGGGGAGGAGGTGGAGGAAAAGGAGGAAGAGGAGGGGTGGCGATAGGAGAGAGGATCAGACATGGCTTCTAAAGAGATCACTGCCTCTGGTTTCGTGAGTGTGAGCAAGGATATCACAGGTGGGTAAAGACAACCGCTCTGTTATTTTCGCTTCCTCTTGCGAGTTGGAAACGCGGTCAGCCCCCCGGCGCGTCTGCGTTCAGGCTCGGGGTGCTTTTCCTCCGCGCTTCGCTGACGGAGGCTGCGACCGAACCGACGCATAGATGATGATAGTGATGAGAGCTGCACCTTTCCATCTGCTTTGTCTTTCTCAGTGTATGTGGATCACTTAATGTGCAGATGGATGATTTGCTGTGCAGGGGAGAGGACTGTACCTTGCTTTTAAATATGCCCCTCGGGGAGGATCAGGTAATAAAAAGCCCATCCTTAGGCCAGTGCGGCCAAGGGGCGTTGTGGAAATAATGCTGTGCGCTCCGGATCCGTTTTTGTTCTGCGCGTTTTGAAGCAACCAACAAACCTGCTTCAGAGTAGTCTATAATATTTCCCTCTCCAAGCCTGAACCTCAGAGTATTTTACCTTTGTTTTTTTTCTGCTGACCAAACAGCCAGAGCGCTACAGTGACTGTGCGCGTGCGTGAGCGCTCGTGTGCGTGCGAAAGTGTAAAGAGGGGCGACTGGGGCTGGTAAAGGCAGCTGTTCACTGTCTTGCCAACCAAAAATGCACAAGATATATCAATCTGCAACAGAATGGACAAACATTTATTCCCCCCACCCCACCTGAACAGCAACAGCTTACACATTTCAAAGTCAAGGCCGTGTACGAGCGCAGCGCACGCGCCCAAACGCACACACTGCTACACATGCTCAGGGTGGCAGAAACTCTGCTGCTGAGTTAATTACTCCTAATGGCTCTATTAGGCGCTCTGTGATGATTAATCCAGTGGCATCCCTGCCTCCTCATTCAGTCACCTGCCGGGCTGCACCTCCTCCTCCTGACTGACTGACAGAAGGAGCACCAGTGGCCCTGCAGGTCTGCACAGAACTACCTGACTTAAGTCCAGATCCATTCCCTGATTATTAGATAGTCCATCCATCCATTATCTACCGTTTATCCTCATAGGGTCGCGGGGGAGGCTGGAGCCTATCCCAGCTGTGTTAGGGCAGAAGGCAGTGTACACTCTGGACAAGTCACCACCTCATTGCAGGGCACATAGAGAGAGACAACCACTCACACTCATATTCACACCTACGGTCAATCTAAATTAGCCAATTAACCTAATCCCCATGCATGTTTTTGGATGGTGGGAGGAAGCCGGAGTACCTGGAGAGAACCCACTCAGACACGGGGAGAACATGCAAACTCCTTATTACATAGTCATATGCTTTATTGTCATTGCTCATGAAAAATACAACAAAACTTTGTTATGCGGCAGTCATTTATAGCAGCTTACAAGTAATGTACAAAAATGTAAAAATGGGGCATGCGGGTGTACGTGGATGGAGGGTGGAATTACAGAATTGTGAGTTCAACAGTCAATCCGCTGCCCTTGGAAAGAAGTGGTTCTTCAGTCTGTTGGTTTGTGTTCTTGTTCTGTGCTGTATAAGTGCCTATCCTCAAACAGGGTTGCGGGGGGCTGGAGCCTGTCCCAGCTGTCTTAGGGCAAAAGGCAGGGTACACCACGGACAAGTGTCCAGTTCATCTACGGGCAATTTAAATTAGCCAATTAACCTAATCCCCAAGCATGTTTTTGGATGGTGGGAGGAAGCCGGAGTACCCGGAGAGAACCCACGCAGACACGGGGAGAACATGCAAACTCCACACAGAAAGGCCCCAGGTCGGGAATCAAACCCAGCACCTTCTTGCTGTGAGGCGACGTCCTAACCACTTTACCACCATGGCGCCTATAAGTGTTTCAAATATCCTGTATTCATTTTAGGGTTAGGAAGTACGCCCCAATTTTTTTTGTAACATACAGTCCCAACACTACATTTCAACATCAAACAATCATTTTTATTAACTGATGATATGTTTTGTACATCTTCTTCTGTAAAGTAACTATAAATATGGCAGAGTACAACCTACAGACTAAAAGATAATTTGGTGACAAATTGATAAGTTGATTTTGTGTTACTCCACAAAACACCTGTTTTTAACAGAGATGCACTCATGTTTCTTGGAAATAAGTCATTCAGCATGTAAAAGCATAAAGAAAGAAATCTTAGCCGACAAAGACCAAAGTGACCACCTAATGGTCTAACGGACTAAGAGGGGGCAGCCCTTTTAAAAAGGACATTGAAGCACAATGGACAATGATAGCACCTTCAGTGTCATGGGGTTATACCATTGGATTTTTATTATTATTAGTTTATTCCATAACTAATATTTTTTTTCATTAATTGATCATGTGTTTTGTACATTGTCTTCTACAGTAAGTAAGTTTCATTTTCTTTCATGTCAGTTAATTGCAAACAGATTTTTACAATCTTATGTCAATTAATTAAAAAGATATATTGTCAAATAATAATAAAATAATAGTATTCAGGGGGCGGCATGGTGATGTAGTGGTTAACACTATCGCCTCACAGCAAGAAGGTACTGGGTTCAAATCCCAGGCCCGGGGCCTTTCTGTGTGGAGTTTGCAGGTTCTCTCCGTGTCTGCATGGGTTCTCTCCGGTTACTCCAGCTTCCTCCCACCATCCAAAAACATGCATGGGGATTAGGTTAATTGGCTAATTTAAAATTGACCGTCGGTGTGAATGTGAGTGTGAATGGTTGTCTGTCTCTATGTGCACTGCGATGAGGTGGCGAGTTGTCCAGAGTGTACCCTGCCTTCCGCCCTAAGACAGCTGGGATAAGCGGTAGATAATGGATGGATGGATGGATAGATAGTATTCACCCCATTTTAAGTGGCTGACCTAATTCAACAGAGGCCATTCAAGTTGAGCATTGTCACAGTTAGTAAAATGGAGATCTCCTGAGTGCAGTTCATGTGTGTCAAGTGATTGTAGTAAAAAAAACACCTGTGTCCAGGAGGTCCAGTCTCTGGTTCATCTGTATTCCTACTGCAATTGCAGCATGAAGATAAAACAACACACCAAGCAATTCAGAGAAAATATAAAGTAAGGCGATGACTACAAAAAGTTTTCAGTTAAGTTCAGTTAGGGCATGTGCAAGACTCCAAAGTCAATGGAAAGAAGGGTTTTTGGTCTGATGAGACAGAATATTTGGTTTTTGGTTATCAGACTAGATGCTGTGTTTGGCAAACACCAAAAACAGCACATCACCAAACACAAACACACCATCTCACTGGTGGTGACAGCATTATGCTCTGGGGATGCATCACAGCAGCAGACCCTGGAAGACTTCTAAAGGCAGAGAGGAACATGAGTGCAGAAAAATATTGCCAAATCTTGGAGGATAATCTCACTCAGTCTGCAACAGAACTACAACTTGGGAGAAGAGTTATTTTCCAGGAAGACAAGTGCATAGCAAAAGCTACGCAGACATGGCTCAAAGACACAAAGGTGAATGTTCTGGAGTAGCCAAGTCAGAGCCCACATTCCAAACCAATAGAGAATTTGTGGCTGAACTTGAAAAGAGCTGTTTACACCCAATTCCGAAGCAAATTGACAGAGCTAGAGCTATTTTGCAAAGAAGAATTAAGAAAAACTGTAGTGTCCAGATGTGCCGGTCTGAGACATATCCTCAGCCAACTGTGCTGTACATCTATTAAATACTGACATGAAGGTGGTGAATATTTATGCACTTGTTTACTTTACCTTATATAATTTTTAATTGACCGTCTTGTAGAAATCGGTTTTCACTTTGAAATTAAAGTAAAAGTTCTTGCCAAAAAATCATATTCATCATGATTTTATGTATAAAAGTAACAAAAAGGTTAATACTTTTTATAGGCATTGTATGAATGTGTTGTCAATGTCCATGCAGATATGCAATGAACAGTGCTACAGGAAGAAAAGAACTTGTTTTATCCGTTGTGACTGTATCAACTCTGCTTACAAAAAAACAGTATCAATTTGCTCATGAAGCTGTCAGTTGGCATTCTGTGCAGCAGAGGCTGAATCATGAATGTATGCTTCTGTGATGGTGTGTTGGTGCCGTGTGTGCTCACACCCGGCAGGCAGCTTGTGCGCCATATACAAGTCAGGGGTCACAGCGCTGACAGTGATGCTGTTTGACGGGAACAGTTCTCAGTGAATCATAAACACTGATGCTCCGATGTGTCAGGTTGCTCGTGTAAGGAAGAAAATGACACTGAAGCATATTGTGAACCATTTTGATGATGCCACAAGATAGAGTCGCTCGGGGAATGAAATGATTGTTGTATCTCCATAATTAATCCATACAACTACTACACTGCTTCTCACTAAGCGTCAGTCTTTTTGCCTTAGTGTCACAGAATAGGTTTGTAACTTATTTAAAATCATCAGGCTGCATACAGACTCAGAGTTCATTGGATTATTTCATCATCTTCTGAAATGCCACGACAGGTCTGTTCAAATGACATGCCTGATATATCCATCAGTTATTAGACGAAGACATAAATACAGGCCCGTCCACCCAAAGGTCAAAGTGATTTAGTGTAGTTTGATTTGGACTGATTTGATGTGACTCCTTAAATGGCCAATACTGGTGTTTTGGATGTTTCAGTACTTTGGGGATATATTTTCATATCTTTATTAGCAAACCATGGACATGAATTCATTCAATGTGTATTTGTATACAATGTGTATGTTGCATAAACCAATGCCACACACCATAGCATATACAGTGAATTTGAAAGCCAGATGGCCTTTAAGATATAAACCCAAACTCATGAATAACAGTAAATATCTACAAAACTGAGAAAATGACAAGAATATTTAAGAAAAAATAATACAAAATGCATGATACAATAAGACAAACAACACCAGATCATGATTACATGCCTGATCATCATGAGTTTAAATAAAATGATCCCAGTAATACATTCAGTGGTGTAGTGAGGCTTTCAGTCTTTCAGTCTTTGCAGCAAAGCGCGTCTGGCATGATTTTCAAGATGAGGATTTACGTAAGGGCACCTTGCATTGTCTGCTGGATTCTCCATGTGTACTGAGCCTGACACTCTGAACCTTTAGTTCAAAAAATGAAGTAAATGATGTATTTTATCAAAATGTAACATTTAATGTTGCAGTTAATGGTTAGTACCTTAATCCCTAGAACTCTTAGATGTTCTCTATGAAATATATGTACTTTCAAGTACCAACCATCATCCAAAGTGTTTACCAAATGAGTTTTTGCTGGAAGACAATTATGGTAAGATATGAAAATCAACTTCAGTAGAGCCGGTGTGTAGGAACTATTAGCATAAATTGAATCTAATATTTTTGTAGCTATGTTTTCATTAGTTGATTAAACCAAGCGTTGTTGTGTTTTTTGTTAGCTTATAATGAGCATACATTGCTCCTCATGTCCCTATAGTAGCCAAAAATAAACAAACCAAACACTTTTTCTAAAAAGTGTTGTTATGGTTCAGACTACGGAGCTTCTGTGTTGTTTTTTAATATTCTCATCCTGCACAAGGGGATTGGCTTACACCTTTTTTCGGCATGTTAATATTCATGTATGCTGTGAAATTACTCATGAAACACATGATTGATGATTAATCACACAAAAACACTGCTGGTATTTATTATGTGTTTACCACGGTTTTGGAAAGCGAGAAGTGAGCAGAGTGGTTCTCGGTTGCAATCTGCAACCATCCAAATCTGAAAAATGCCAAAAATGCTGATTCGCTCCTTTAAAAGATTGAAACAGAAAGAATGAGGGCCCTGTTTGTGTGGATTTTTTCTGACATTGCATGTATTTTTGATCCACAGAAAGTATCAGGAAGATTATTGACAAATCAACTATCAAGTTTGTTCATGGAATCAAGCTTGATGCCAAAAATGGCAAAACAGAGGACAGAATACTGGTAAGTGGCTGCCTCCTGGGCCTCTGTGTTACACTAACACCAAGTTGCTGATGTGGAAAAACACTGTAATCCTGCAACCTTAGCAGTCTGATGAGTGCACCATGCATGTACAGATCTTAGATGTTAACTCCCAAAGCAGTGTTAATGGAAAACTGCCACACCATGCCATGATTTAACACTGCAAGTGAACGCCATTCACTAACTGCCGCTGCTGTCCTGTGTTGCTATTGAGGGGATAAATATTGGATAGACCGTATCTGTGGGAGTGGTTGTGTCTACTGTAGAGGCAGTAGGGAGCCAAGCAGCTCACAGCCTTTGATTCTGGGGATGCTTTCATCAGAGATGGAATGGCGATGTGAAATCCCAATTTGAGTGAGTGAAGCTTGGCCAACTATCTGGATGAAATCTAGGGTAATCAGATCCTACATTATAGACCAGAGCTGGACCCTGGTGGGATGTTGGTGCATATTTTGCAGAATGCAGTGGACTTAGGACACATAGGTAGCATACAGTGCAGTTTTAATGAACTGATTGCTCCTTTAAGTGCAACAACTGAACCAGGCATTCTTCTAAAATTCCCATGCTAACTTCAGTGAAGTAAGTGTAGTTTTAGCACGGTTTAAAAGACCCGTTGCCCCTCCTGCAATCTAAGCTTTTGCATCAGCAGAGCAGCGCTTCCACTCAATGGATGCTTTAATTATTCGTTGCGTGGTGGGCATGGAAGCTTAGGAGAATTTCTGCATGTACAGTCTTTGATATTCAGACACTCTGACATGCCTATCTGCCAGCAACATCTTTCCAATAATCTCTTTCCAATCCATGTCTCATTTCCTCTTCAAAAGACAGAATTGGAATGAGTTCTTGCTCCTGCTGGGTTCGTATAGAAGACGGAAAAAAAGTTTGGAGTTTGATCAAGTATACTAAGCAGAATTTAACGTGAGTCCTGAAGTTCCTGATCTGTTACTGCAGGTTACAATGGACCACTTGACAAAAGTCCCAGATGTGAAAAGAAACAGACATTCTACGACCTCCTCAAAGCCACCAGACTTCATTGATAGAAACTACAATTATACCACACTGATCATTTTAAAGGAAACTTGACAAAATCAAACAAATCAAAACCATCTTTGTTCGTCTTTCCACTGTTCTAATAATCACCAACTCTGGTTTGATGGTATGATAGAGAGACTGAGTCATTAACAGATATAAAAAAGAAGAACCACAGAAACAGTTTTACTGTTTTCTAACCCCGTTTTCCATTGACTGTGAAAGGCATACTCATCATCATTTCTGTTGCCCCTTTTCACTGGCTTTTATCAGCATTCATTCTGATTCCGAAATCCACATAAACACTAATTTTGGTGAAAAAAATGTGAGTGTCAAATGAGAGGAGATATGTATCAGCAGTCCTGCATAATCATACGCCATGATAAGCTCAGCATGAAGTGTGTGTGGTCTTTGTTTGATGTAGAATACTCGTCTCTCTACTGCTGCGTCAGCATGATGTACTCTTGTTTACTCTTAACTACCACCCCTAACCCCAACATCACCGTAATGTGATACAATCTGGTGTTCTTAATCAACTCCTTCAGACAGGCTTTGAAGTGAAACACACATCCTCCTGTCTCCTATCTCACACACAAATTTCACACTACATTTCTGACACTTCGCTTGCTGCGTGGGTGTGAGAGGCTGCCAATGTGTGGTTCTGACCAGCCTGTGTCAAGCTCCCCTCTCCAAAAAAACACAACAGTAGAGTGAGAGAGCTGTAATTTAATTACTGCTTTTCATTGAGGAGAGGCACATGGGGGGGGGCTTTGTCCTGAGGGAGTGTTTTAGCAGACCCGTTGTAGAGAATGGAGTAAATGATTGGGAGCGATGGAGCAAAAGAGAAGAAGAAAAAGAGCAGAGAGCACTGCTGGTGGAGAGCAGTAAAATGCCAAAGAGTCACTGCCCTTTGTTTGTTTGATGGAAAGAGACACTGACTTTTATTAGGGTGTGTTGCTAAAAAAAAAAAATTGCCGCTCATGAACGAGAACCGGGGCAGAATCCAACAGCTGCATGACACAAATGTTTCCAGGCTGAGAACATTTCTGGATGCAGGCACAGAAATGCTGCGTGTGCTCGTTGAGATGGAGATGCACAAATAAGCTCCCTGTTTGCTTTCAAATTGCCAGTCACGTCCAAACTCCCATCAACTTTGCATCACACTGAAAATGATCATGCACTTCACAACTGCAGACAGCAAATTAGCAGAGGTAGCGTAGCAAAAATGCAAATTTGGATCAGCGCTGTAACACATCCCATGGCTTGAAATGTGGAGGAAAACATTTACTTCCTTTAAATCCTGATAGTAAAGCTCTGGGGACGATGCTGAATGACCAGTAATGGTTGCTCGTTGAGCTCAATGCTCCAGAGCATGTCTGAAATGTAATATATGAGCCACAGCAGACATAATGTAACGATAATGAAATTATATCTCGTATTTGTGAGAATGTGATTAAAACCTCACAACATGACGTCACTTCTCAGCCTGTGTTTCAATCTGTTAATGTTAGACAACATGTCTCTGACAGAGAGCTTTTAGCTGGATCAATACATGAATATGGAAAGGACTTCTCATTTCCCTCTCATCATTACCATGGAAACTCACAGGACTATCTTCTCTCCATGGGGAGTGTGGCAGCACAATGAACTTTGTACTTTATTCTCTCTTTTTTTAGGTCCTCACAACATGGCGTCTGTATTTCCTGCCGCCAAAGATTCCCGCTAAGGTACTTCTTACCACTCTCTGTCTCCAGTTGCTCTATAGTGTATAGCGTTTTCTTTCACAGCACCAACTGAAATCTTTACGTTGTGGAATGCATTTGTAATAACAGGTGGAAACCACATTCAACTTCTTGGAGATTCGAGCTTTGAATTCCCACCCTGAGCACCAGGTGAATGTTAACATTAATACTGTCACAGGGTAATTGTTTGTCTGTACAGTTGTATAACCGAGTGGTTACATCACTTTGGCCTTCAAAGAATGACAGAAAAACATTTATTAAGCAGCTGCAGTGACAGTCAGCACTTTATTAGTTCGTTCTCTTCTATTGTTGAAGCCAACAAGATATCATATATCAAACTTTTTTGATAATGGATTATCCATTAAGTTATCTTTGATAAAAATGGTACAAAATGCTGTTTTTCAGCCTATTATGGAGATTCTCTGCTTTCCAATTTTACTGCATATCATTTTAAACTGACTGTCTTTAGGATTTAACGACATGACCTTGGTCTCTGAGACACTGACATTTTATAGACCAGACAATTAATCAAGAAATATTAGCACATTAATTTAGTAAATAATTTTATGTTGTTGGGATAATCATACTTTTAGGCACCTTATACTGTATTTTTATTGAGCGATTGTGAAAATTATTATTGTATTACATTTTTTAATTTTTTTTACTATTTTAGTTGTTAATAATGAAATGAATGCTGTACTATATTTTGAAATATATATATGAATTTAGGGGGAGAGAGTCCAGAGATATTATTTCAGGTGTATTTTGCATGCAGGTTATCATCGACACTGACAAGTCCAGCTACTCGCTTAAGTTTGAGTCACGCGAGCATCTCAACCATGTGGTCAGCCATATTAATTTCGCTCTGTCTCGAATATTCAACAACTCCATTTTTGCGTAAGTGTGACTCTCACAAGAGAGAACATCTGAAAAAATCCCATATCTGTGCATACTGTATTTATCTAAAGAGGAATGATTCCTTATCTGGGTTTCTTTCATCCTTGCAGCCCATCCATCTGTCATTCAGACAGCGATCTTTCTGAGGGCAGCAGGAAATATTCACCTAGCTCAGAGACTTCAGTGGAGACCCAGAGGGCCTGCGGTAAAAGAGACATTACCATCAAACTTGGGAATTTGCACACATGCACACACAGAAAGGAGCACATACAAGCCACTTGGCAGCCTTGAGAGGAAGTTGGCTCACTTGGCAAATGCTCTCCCAGATGTTCTTTTGCTCTGTGACACAAATAAAAGATTGATAATTTAGGCAAATGTTTCTGTGTTGCATTTCATCGTTGAAGGAAGCAGCTGTTCATATCATCTCGGGTTCATTTTGTTTTGTTTTTTTCTCTCTTGTTTTTTTTCCTGCCGCCTGTCTCTCTTAGGAGGCTTCTCGGAGACATACGCCGCTCTGTGCGACTATAATGGCATCAGCTGCAAGGAGGAAGTGCAGTGGGTAAGAGCTGTGGGACTGTGCCTGTGTCGCTGTGAGTGCTTTTGAGTGTTATGTACAGCACCGTGCACAAAAATGTGGGGGTCATATACTGCAACTAACGAGCTCATCTGTAACGTTGCTCCCAGGATGTGGACACCATCTATCACTCCCAGGATAGCCGAGAGTTTAACCTGCTGGACTTCAGCCACCTAGAGAACAGGTGATGGGCGTAGAGAGATCCAACACTTCTTTCTACCTTTTATGATGCCTCGTTCACCTCAATTTCATCTTTTCCAGGGATTTGGCTGTGATTGTTGCATCAATGGCATACAACACCTGGTTCACTAAACTGTACTGCAAAGACCTGCGGATAGTAAGTATGAACTGTTTCTGTTGTATTATTGAAAGAGGTATGAAGCAAAAAAAAATGGTAAAATGTTCTTTTTTCCTTCAGGGGTCAGAGGTCACCGAGCAGGTTTTGCACACGGTCAGCAAATCGTCCAGCCTGGAGGAGATCACACTGGAGAATGCTGGGTTAAAATCGTGAGTTCAGATCTCTCAGATCCAACCTTTTATTTTTTATTCATTCAATGTATAAAGCTGCACAAGTACTTTTCAGCCTGTGAAAGCAGTTGTGTGATGTCCTCTATGGCTCCTTACAGTCTGAAAAAATCTCTGAGACTTAATCCTTAACAAAGCCTCTATTACAAGCTGGGGGTGTTTAGAACAAGGCCATATATCAGTTAGCAGGGTCTAATAAACAGCACTATTGAATTGTGAACAGTAGGAGCCAGTGAACTAACTTACCTAAAGAACAAATGTCAGGAAATCTCAGCCTGTGCTGCACTTGGGACTTTTGGGAGTCTTAAAGCTTGGATAGGTAACACTGGAGAAAACAGCAAGAGTAAGCTAGATTTAAAAAATTATATCACAAAAAAAAAATCCAACCCAGTTTCGTTAACTATTTTCCAAAGAACGTATCTCGCAGCACTAGCTCCAAAAGTCCATAAATCTAGAGAGAATGTCACCACGTCAGCAACACTTACAGTCCATCTCTTCAGGCCTCCCTCCAAAGCCACTCCCCCAAAATGAACATTTTAATTCTTTGAGTGGCAAAGACGTATATGTACGTCTTTTCTTTTTTCGGCAGCAGGAACAAAAGAGCGCTCTCACAGCCTGTGAGTACATAATGAGACGGTATACACCACAGAGATGATCACGTTTAAAGAGCAAAATGGACGTAATCTGGACAAAAAGTGGTGACTTTGGTGAAACTGGCCTCTCCTTTCTGATAAAACAAGAATGGAACAAGCTAAAAACAAATGTGTTTTTTCCATGATGAAGTAGAGTCTCTTCTTTCATTTGCACTATTCTGTTTTCAGAGTCACAGTACAAAATATTTCATGCATCATGAAAGATGACTCAAAATGGCCAAAAACGCTGGCACAAGGCACTTCCGTTTTTAAAAAAGGGCTGGTACTCACTGAGTTAAAGATATCATAATGAATGTAAATTAAAAAAACAAGGCTATTGTTAGCATTCACAGCTGTAAAGCTAGCAGCTTGTGGAAGACTCAGGCCACGTGCAGATGTGAGTCATTGGGTGCTGTCAGGATGTAAAGAGAATCTCAAAAAATATTGAAGATTTAATGAAAGTACAATGCTACCTTTGCACTCTTTGAGTGCCATTGACAAGTTTCATCATCAATTAAAACACAACGCTTGCGTGCCATTAACTAGTTTCGCCATCAAAGTGGATTTTTTCGCAAATCACTGTCTCCCGCAGCCCATGAGTAATTTTGGGGCTTCTGTGATTTGTAGTCGCGACATAAAGGATGAATATGTGCCGCGAAGATCAAAGCAGGAAGTGGAGACGATCGTGTTTAGAGGGCAAAACAGATTTCTGGACCTAAAGTGGTAATTTTGGTGAGAGTGGCCTCTACTCTCCTCCAGACAAAGCAAAAACGGAACAAGGTAAAAACAAATGTTTTTTTCATGATGAAATAGCGGATCTCTTCTTTCATTTCATGTGAGCTGCTCTGTTTTTTCAGAACCATAGTACGAAATATTCTGTGGGTCTAGAAATATGACTCAAAATGGGCAAAAAACACTGGCACAAGGCGCTTTCAATAAAATTAAAAAATGGCTGGCACTCAAAGAGTTAAATGCTTGTATGTATTTACAACATATATTTGTCTGGACTAAATATTGACCTGCTTCACAGAGACTTTCCACAGAAGATGTCTGCCGCTCTTTCAGAGAACCCTGCTTCTGTCATCCACTCACTCAACTTGGCCCACAACTCACTGGACAACCAAGGTACAACGACAGCAATGTCTGATTTAGTAATTTAGTATGACAGTATAGTGGAGTCCTCTGTAACTTGTTTTATGTCTTGTATATATGCTGCAGGTGTGTCCAACTTAATTCAACAGGTGTGTCGCCTCAGCAAGGGACTCCGTCTCCTCAACCTCTCCAAGACCTCACTCACCTCCAAAGGTTTGGGCCAGTCCCTCTATTCATGGCTCAGTAAAATTAAGAAAGCGTGGCCACATTTGAATAGCTCAACAAAATCAGATTAAAGTCAGTTACATTACAGATCCACAATCATGTTTCTAAAGCTACAGCTGATTGAGCAGCTCTGTGAACTCAGGTTGTTTTATAATTTAGGAAGTAGAAAGCCTTGAAAGCTCCCGAGGATTCTCCCTCCTGAAGAGCTTTGTTTCAGGTTTTGGCACTGCTACACCTCCATATTGACTTTTGATGTCTTGTGCTGCCCTGCAGGCAGCGTGCTTCCTGTTACAGTCTCATCTTACTGTGTACCCAGTGGAGAATTTAAATGCTACATTGAAGCAGGCAGACACTGCTTCCCATTGTGTCTGCTGATACCTGCTGCTGCAGATGTGCATGAATAATAGAAGGACACAAAATGTTTTTGAGAGTGTTCTCTGTCTTTTAATATTGTACTACCCCCCTCTTCCTTTCTCTCTCTTTTTCCTTTTATACGACTCTGTCTCTCTCAGGAGTGGTGTCTCTCTCTCAGGCTCTGTGTTCTAGTGATGAGTACTCCAACTCTCTCCTGCACCTGGACCTGAGCAAAAACCCCGGGGTCCTCTCGGGAGAGGATGCCTCGGTCAGAAAGCACAACCCATCCGGAAATGAAAACACACGCTGCTCCATTTACATTTATTTTCCATCTTAATACAATGTTTTATTCTCTCTTTCTGTTTCCAGAACTTGTATCTGTTCTTGTCTCAGCCCAACTGCCTGGTCCACTTAGATTTCTCAGGCACAGATTGCTCTGTGGACTCAGTAAGTATTTAATCTCAGGGCACGGTTGAATGTTTATATACAACCTAAAAAAAATGCATCTCTCTTTCTCTATGCTCAGCCCATATTAACTGTTTCCAACCTGTGTCTCATGCAGCTATTTGGGGCTCTTCTGAGGGGGTGTTGCGCTGATCTTTCCTTTCTGAATCTTTCCAAAAATTCCTTCTCCCACAGGTTAGTCATATCTAAAGATTACATAAAGGCAGCTGACAATCTAAAATCTGAGAATACATCATCCTTATTTCACCGTAAAGGCCTCCTCCCTCGTCCTGCTTTCTTTTTTTGCCATTATCTACATCTTTTGCTTAATGGGAAATCAGCAATGAGCTTTGTGGGAGTCACTGTGCTTCCTCTCTGTGGGTGTGACTACTGCTGTTTAAGACCAGGACTCCTGGCACTGTCTGCGTAGATAAGACTCATGCATATTTAACTAGAAGCTATCTATCATTTGACCCCACTGGCTCCCCCCTGCCCCCACCCTCTTTTATTCACTCAGTTTCTCATTCAGTGCACTTTGTACTCATATTTACCCAGCATGTCGACAATATGACTGCATCTCTTCTATATGGCTGGTCTCATCCCATCCCGCACTTTCTATCATCTTCTCTCTTTCATCTTTCATCTCTTTTTGTATCCAATAGGAAAGTGAAGGACACGCTGCCACTGTTCCGGCAGTTCTTCAGCTTGGCCTTCAGCCTAACTTATGTCAGCCTGGCCTCTATGAAGCTGCCCCCTGATGTTCTGAGGTATTCATCCAGACTCCTCTACGATGAAGCACATGGATATTTGCAGCTTCCTCTCCTTGTCTTTTCCCAGTCACTCACTACTTCTATCCTTCCTGTCTCTGCAGGGCTCTCTTAACAGGGTTAACCTCCAATCCTCATATCAATGACCTTCATCTAGACATCAGTGGCTGTGAGGTAAGAGTTCATCTCTATATCTGCTATGGATTCTAAGTTCTCTTCCACTTCTTGAGGGCACAGGCACCCTCTGTCTGCTTTAAGGCCAATTTTGTATGTAGACACGGAGAGCCCTCTGCATCGCAGGAGAGCCTCTCCTTTGTCTCCGGGTGCAGAATTTTTTTTTTAACTGTCTGTCAATCTGTCAAGGGAAAATGTAGATGGCAAGGGCTGCGATTGGTCCTCTAGTTGCACCCCTGCCGTGAAATGCAGCCCCTCGACCTACACAGAAACAGACAGACAGGTCGCCTCTGCAGCAGCGCGGACAGGACAGGAACTAAAGTATTGATTAGCCTTGTGAAACGCGAGTCAAATACATTCAAGTTGCTCAAAAAAAATCCATTTAATTCATTTAGTAATTAAGGCTGGGGTATATTTCCACAGAACATACCGAAAGACGTTGGTTTGCGTTCACTATTATCCGATTTTGTGTTGAGAAGAAGAAGAATATGATATTGGCACTCTTTAGAGGTGCTTTTAAGACTGTAAGCAACCCGATGTTCTTAAATTAAATTAAATCGTAGTATTTTCCCTGCATTTGTCTGTGATATTAAGGCAAATTGCGAGGGGGGGGGGCATTTCATGGCAGGGGTGCACAACACGCACCATGATGGAGAACTGCAAGGGTTCGAGGGGTATCCGTCGCAAAAATTTACTGTAGAGTCTGACAAGTTGGATTTTAGTGTGACCTCGTGATTCTTACTTGATCTTGTGAGAATTCAGCTGCTGTGCAAGGTAAGATTGCACCATTCAAGGTCTTGTTCTACAGTTAGATCTTGAATGACAAGCTCACAATATAAATGTGAGTTGTGGGTTGAAATAAGGA
Organism: Synanceia verrucosa; assembly: GCA_029721515.1. Taxonomy (NCBI): domain Eukaryota; kingdom Metazoa; phylum Chordata; class Actinopteri; order Perciformes; family Synanceiidae; genus Synanceia; species Synanceia verrucosa. The sequence continues at coordinate 8,564,163 of CM056558.1, forward strand.
TCAGTAACATTGTGAACTTGTGGAATGATGTTAAGAAATCATGTTAATGAGAAATTCAAATTTGGGAATGTGTGGAAAAGACTTGTAGTCTTACACAAAACAGAAACTGTGTGAAACAAAGTTCCCACACTGTGAGTGACACCAAAGTCACACATAAGCAGACACATCTAAGTCACAAGTACAACTATTGGCACTGTGTTTAGAGATGAAGTCAAGGCCAACGAAAAATCACAGTTGATATCATTTGTTTCATTCACTCTGCGACCTTCAGAATTTTATGTTCACAGGGTTACAAAGTGTGATTTACAGTTAGTAATAACGGGCCTTATTTGATTCCATGCTCCCTTAACTGACTGGCAATCAGAGTTTTTTTATCTTTTACTAAATTAAAAACAGCAATACCAAATATTGAAATACAGATACTGAGATAAAATAATGTATTCAAAATGCCTTATACTATACAATGACAACTTCATTATTTTCATTATTACAGATGTACAGATTTACTGATTTTTATTTAGCCTTTATGCACACCTCAGACACAGGGTCTCATTCTTAAGAGAGACTTGTTTCCAACACATCAGTACAACACAACGTTACAGACAGAAATGACATTCAGACAAAATGCTAAAGAGGTAGTTTAAAACAATGATGAAGAACAACAGCAAACCCCCACAGAAGCTCTCTCAAGAGTTCTTAAAAGTAGTCTGAAGTCCCCTAGAGGAATCATACTGGACAGCTTTAGTTCCTGCTGTAGCTTGTTCCAGGTGAAGGGGGCATAGTTAAAGTACCCAGTTCTGAATGGACTGTGGGTATGGAGAGTGTGATGAAGTCCTGGGAGTGTAGGCTGTGGTAGCACTGTTTATGTGACATATTAGTGGCTAAAGAAGTTGGCAGCAGTCCAAAAAATAGATTTGTAAAGTAAGTTATACCAGTGTAAAGTTCTGTGTTTGGATAAAGAAGGTTGGATGACTAATAAGTAGCACCTTAATGTTGCAGCTGATTTTATTTACTTAAAATACAGATTAGTTTAATATTCAAAATGTTTTGGATGTAAATATTAATATATAACTAGTAACTGTAGTTCTCAAATAGACATACTGTAGTGGAGTAAACATCTATCCATCCATTGTCTACCGCTTATCCTCACATAGGGTCGTGAGGGGCTGGAGCCTATCCCAGCCGTCTTCGGGCAGAAGGTGGGGTTCATCACAGGGCACACTCACATGCACACCTACGGGCAATTTAAATTAGCCAATTAACCTAATCCCATACATGTTTTTTGGATGGTGAGAGGAAGCCGGAGTACCCGGAGAGAACCCACGCAGACACAGAACTCCACACAGAAAGGCCCCAGGCCGGGAATCAAACTCGGTACCTTCTTGCTTTGAAGCGACAGTGCTAACCACTACACCACCGTGCTGCCCTGGAGTAGACATACTGTCTCCTGTCTCCTATTTTACTTATGTATAGAATTTGAGTAAATATACATACTTAAGTTTAGTTATTTAAGGAGACGTAAGTGGTTTAACTACCCCATATTTTTTATTTGCATATGTATGAAGGTGCTAATACATACATGAAACTATACTCAGCAACAAAAGAACACACGTTTTTTAAGCGGCCCCTATATCACTACCTATAAAAGGTGTTAAATCTGAGTGAGCATTTGGTTTGTTACATCCTTTCAACAAACGCACAAAAAGAATTCTGTCGAGAGATCAAATTTTTCAAAAAAGCCGTATTGGAGTTAACAGTAGACCAAAGTATGGCCTTGGTAAGCCTCTCTGAGCCGCCAGCGCACTGTTTGAGCACTGATACAGGGTTTGTGACATCCAGGTGTCTCAGCAGCAGTAACGGTGACGGGAAGTTCCAATAGCACGTTCATGTTGGATTTGCGTTTTTGCTTACCAGACCCTCGTACTATTGTACAGAGGGTCTGGCATTCCTCCATTAACAACCGATTTCAGACGGGAGGCGTGAACTCTGTTGAAGTTTGAAAGGATTGGATCTGATTTTACCCAATCGCTAATGTTTGATCGTGACGTATGTAATGCGCCGTTACTAATGGTGCTAACTGAAAAATAAGACTTTTCCCGAACTCTGTGGGAAGTAAAGCCACAACATCTTTGCCAACAATAAAACTGGTTAAAGAGTCCTCTTGCTCCGACTTCAATTATTGAATATTTGGAGCCTAGCCAAAACGGATTGACTGGCTTCCTTCACTTCCTTCTCCGCTGCCATTGCCAAACTATAACCGGCTAGACTACAAATGCTGAGAAATCAAGTCCAAGGGGAACAAACCCAGACGTAGTCTGCAGGGAAATGATAACTGAGCGGAAGATTACGAAGAGACAACAGCACTTAGAGAAAACAATTTTTCCTATTTTATGCGGTTGGGTAGACAAACAAAAGTGCCGGTCCCATTTTCATATGCCAGTGCTCTAGTCATCTAGGTAGACCACACCTCCGTTAATCTGGTCATCAGAATACGGCGTCACAACATGCACTTATTGCATTTTTGGCACGTTACCATTCATGGACAACCTTTTGTCCAAACTAGCATTTTCACATTTTCAACGGCAACAACTAGAATATACTTTATAAAACTTGTTTCTTTTGTTGTTGAGTATATATCAATCCAGGATATAAAATATTCTGTTCACTAAATGTGTGGGAGAACTACAGGTGGCTGATGCAAAAATGTGAATGTCCCTAACTGGAGCCAGTGTTTGGTTTGTCTGTAGAAAGATAACACAAAAATTCTTATTTTCAGGTGATACTTATTAATATCATATTCCATTTCTGCCAATAAATCCTCCTTTAGTTGATTAGTCCCTGGATTTCATCCTGTGTGATTCGACCCCATTCCTCATGAAGTGCTTGGCGCAACTGTTGGACGTCGCTAGGTTCTGAATCACGCCTTCTCACTCGATGATCCAGAATATCCCATAAGTGTTCTGGCCAATCAAGTCAATGCACATTGTTCTGCCTCAGGTAGTCCTGACATAGCCTGGCGACGTGTGGTCTTGCGTTATCCTGTTGCAGCATGAGACAATAGCGAGTCACCAGAGGAACTGCGACAGGGGCTAAGATGTTATAGACGGCATTGAGGAGACGGCAGACGGCATTGAGGTTTCCGTTGATGAAAACAAGCTTGGTCTTGTGTCTGCTGCTTATTCCAGCCCACACCATGACGCTGGGACCACCAGCGGTCATGTTCCAGGATATTAGCGTCATCATAACGTTTGCCTCGCCGACGCCAAACACGTGCTCTGCCGTCAGCCATACTCAACTTGAACCTGGATTCGTCAGAAAACAGGACTCTGCTCAGAGTCTAAACGCGCCTAAACGCGCTCTTGCCCATTGCAGATGGACATGGCGACGTGCTGGAGTCAACAGCAGACCACAGCGAGGACGTCGGCTATGCAACACGGCCTCACGTAAGCGGTTGCATACTGTTTGGTCGCTGATTCTGTTCTGATGTTGACCTCTAGTCTGTGCTGCAGTCACTGTAGCTGGCAGGAAACGGTTTTTCAGATGTTGAAGGCAAATATGACGGTCCTACCGAGGGGTGGTGACACGTGGCCTGGGCACTTGTGGTTGGTCGTTAGTGCACCCTGTCTCATTATACCGGTTCCATAGGCCCGAAATGGTCGACACATGAACACCCAAGGCCCTGGCAACAGGTCTCTGTGCCATTCCAGCTGTCGGCATACCAATGGCCCTTTCTCTCTGATTTTGATGTAGTCATGCCATGGGCGAACATTTCACCAGGACAATGCAAATGAGTACTTAAAGATCGCCACGGCGACTTATTGACCAGGTTTTAAAAGGACTGGTGATTAAGATCTGCTCAGTTTCATCAGCGGTGACAAATTCTAAGGATGTGCAGTCAAGTGGAACAACATGTAGGCACACAGCAAACAAAAGCAAATCCTTTGAGATTTTATGTGATATTTCGTGTGTTATAACTCAAATTCATTGTTTGGCTTTGTGTGACCAAAATTTCTCAATCATGGGAGTGTTGCGTTGGAAGTTTTGGTCAGTGTCAATACATGCTAAGCAGACAAGTACCCCAAGACCACTTGACCTATTAAGCAGACCTGCAGCAGATCACAAACAACTGCTCAACAGACCGTCAGAATGCTTGCAGAGACACAAAAAAAGCATTCATGAATCTGCTTCAATATGGAAAAATAGAACAAAGACCAAACCTAAAATGACTGGGACTCATGTTTGTGCATATGTTGGTTTTCCCTTCTCTCTCCCTCTCTCTCTCTCTCTCTCTCTCTCTCCAGTTAAGGTCAGCAGGAGCAGCTGTAATCCAGGAACTCTTCCCCAGAGTCTCCTCTATCGGCACTCTGGATATGTCAGACAACGGTACAGTGGCACGCTAAAACACCTCTGTGTCCTTGACTTTTTGTCCTTGGGCAGAAAAGGTTTGAGTGTGCTAACAGTACATGAAGCCATTTTGATCTCTCTGTGTGTGTGTGTTGACAGGTCTCGATGCAGACTTGCTCACAGTACTGCCAGCACTCTCCAGACACCCCTCCCTCAAACACCTTTATCTGGGCAAGAACTTCAACATCAAAAACAGGTGCTGCCAGTGGTCTCTCTCACACTCTGTGTCTGTTATTTGTGTGTGCATGAACATAAGGGTGCGTGTGCTACATATGCCTGCTCGAATATATGTGTCTGTGATTTAATACAGCAGATAGGTAGCTGGCAGTGGGAAACAACTCACACCATCTCTGGTTTTCTTGGCAGGGTTTTGGATGAAGTCCTGCAGAAGCTGGTTCATCTCATACAGGAGGAGGAATGTGTGAGTGATAACACAGGAAATGTAATGTACAGCATGTTGCGAATTTACCAGTTTGCTGGCACAATCTTTTCCAAACAGAAAGTAGTTGTTTTACTCGGACCATTTCAGCAGGGAAATGGAAATAAAGATCATAAAATTGTTTGACTTAAAGGGGACATACTGTATGCTTATTTCCAGGTTCAAGCTTGTATTTTGGGTTTGTACTTGAACATGTTACTTTAATGTTAAAAAGATTTTCTCATTCTGTCAATTCCTATATATTGTCTTGTGAGGAAAAATATGATGCACCAATGCAAAGATAATTCTCAGACTGTGGGCAGTATATTCTAATGAGCATACATGTGACAGAGGAAGGTGAGCCAAATCTCAATGACATGTTTTCTTATCCACCAAAAGAATCACTTAGTTGTCTTATGTTGCACTTTGTGGGTTGGTAGGAGATGTGTGACCACAAGCACTGAAAAAAAGCACGGTCCCTTTTGAGGTTGGATTCCTGGATGCACTTTTGCATTACGTCTCACTGCAAACATGTCACTATATCATTAATTATTACTGTCTGTGCTACTCTTGAGGACAGTGTCTAAATCAATACACACACACAGATTGTAAATAATTCATACATACAGCATGTAAAGTCATGTTTGCGGGCAGTCACATCACTCCGCAGTAAATTAAACTACTTTATCCACATGGCTCTCTAGACCCCTCATCTCTTCCTCGACTAAATTTATTCCTACATAGCCCCCCAACACACATATTCCTCTACCCCTCTGTTTCCCCTCTACTTCCCCAGGCTCTGCAGTCTCTGTCCCTGACCGACTCACGTCTGCGCTCTCGGGGCACCGTGCTGGTCAACGCCCTGGGTAGTAACACCTGCCTGAGAAAAGTGGACCTGAGTGGGAACAACATGGACGACATCGGAGCCAAGATGCTGAGCAAAGCCCTGCAGATCAACACCACTCTCAGGTGAAGGCAGAATAAATGTAGGGCAAGAGAGGACATGTTGTGTTTTTATTTATTTTTTTTGCAGTATATGCTCTATATGGAGGTTTGTATACAATGCTACTCATCACTTTGCCCTGCAGAAGTGTGACGTGGGATCGCAACAACACCTCCGCAGCAGGGTTTCTAGATGTGGCTCGAGCACTTGAACAGTAAGAACATTAAAACATTATCGTATGTCATTGTTTTTTTTCCCTGTATACTCTAGATCCTCAGTAAATAAAATTCGTATGAGCTGCAAGAACAGTGTTGACTTACAAAAGCATGATAGATTTACTTTCTATTTAAAGAAAAAAATGAAACGTGAAGCGAGCAAATTGTTGCTTTCCACATTCCTATCTTAAATGGTCCAGACTTGTCTTTAGGCTAAGGATGACATGGTTGCAAAGATCAAAGTATTACTCACTCGTTGCATCGCATAGGAGGGATATTTTAGGATGAGTTCTGTCCATTAGCAATATCAACCTTAACTAACCCTTGAATCTTTTGCCCACTGTTTTCTCTCTTTTGTTTTTGTCTCCTTCAATAACCCTTCCTTGGTTCCTTTCTTCTGCTCTCTCAGTAATTTCACCCTGCAGTACATGCCTCTACCACTAAGTGACATCAGCCAGGCATACCGCAGCGCCCCTGAGAGGACAGAGCAGGCACTGACCAAGGTTAGCATCGCAGATCAACCATTGTCATTAGCCGGTCAAGAATGAAGTCTTATATTCGACAGATTAAACTACATCTTTCTGGTTTTCAACAGAACATCTGTAGGAAGTTGTCTTGCATTTTCAAAAACAAGTTTTATTCCGACCATTTGCATTTGAACCATTAGTCTCACCATAATACAGTAACTGTAATAATAAACATGACAATTTCATGTGTTGAACACTACAGTTTTCTTGCTTTGGGAGGTGTTAATTCATGCCAAATGTAGGACAAACTAGGGCCTTTACACAATAGGGTCATTCCCATGGTGTGAAATGATGTGGAATGTCCCTGAACTGTTGTGCAATTTTAATACCTTCCCATGAAATAGCACTGTTAATTCATCAAGTGTTTTGAAAAGAAAACATTTTAGTTTCAGACTGGGAAACTGTATCCAAAAAGTCTGTGCAGGTTCAGTCATCCAGGTCAAGGTAAATCAAAGAGTCAATTGGATTTATGTTTGTTGAGGATGTTTCACCTCTCATCAGCAGAAAACAAACAAACAACAGAAACCACCAGAACAGGGGCCCGTTGCACAAACCTACAATACGGAATTCAGCCAGGATATCTTAGTTATCCTGGCTCAAATTATATGCAATCAAGGTGCATAAAAGCAGGATATGTCATGACATAAGTTACCATGGAGATTTATTCTGTGGAGCCAGCCTGCTCTAGCCTGACAAGCCAAACTATGACATCAAATGTATAGTCTGGGGGCAGTCCATAGGCAGAGTTGAAGCCTGTGGGTGGGACCAACCGTTGTTGTTCAAACTGCCTCTGTACGTAATAGACCAGTGCTATGACCAATCAGAGCAAAGGACAGTGTGATGTACTCAGAGCTACCAGTGAAGCCAGCTGGTATATTAGACTTTTGCCATAGCCGGACGGCAAAACAGCAAATGCATCCTTCTTTAAAAGGGATGACTTGAGTGCTTCTTTCTGCTCAACTTTCAAAGAAAAACCCGTCTAACTCTCAAAATCAATGACAGAGTCGATTCAAGTGACCACTGTTCGTTAGCCACAGCCATCTTGGTTGTTTTGCTATCTCCAGCGTTGCTCAGCCCTGTCGTCATCATGCTACACCCACCCCAGTGACTTGCTACGCAGACAGAGCGTTGTGATTGGTTCAACAGATTCTTTGCTGAAGCCAGGATTATCCCTTATGGTGCGCCACTGGATCATCCTGTTAGGCAAAAATATTTTTTGCTAGGGTGCATCTAGATTTCTAGGGTAAGCCTACTCCAGACCAGGCAAAGTTCCAGGATCTGGTGGCCCGCCAGGCCTATAAAGCACTGGGGGAGACCCTGCTGTACAAAGCAAGACAAAATTTGTAAGAACGGGAGTTAACACTGTTGTGCTTGTAACATAGCTTCAAAATGAATACACAAATAGTCTTACCAGTCAAGCAAGAAACAAGCAACAGCTGGGTCACTTTCCAGACCTCTCTCGTTCCTCAGATATCCATCCATCCATCCATTATCTACCGCTTATCCTCATAGGGTCGCAGGGGGGCTGGAGCCGATCCCAGCTGTCTTAGGGCGGAAGGCAGGGTACACCCTGGACAAGTCGCCACCTCATCGCAGGGCACATTCCTCAGATATCTCCATCTAGTAAACACAGCGCCAATGTAAATTCTGCTTTAATCGTGTTGTCTTCACTGAGGACGTCTTTTTTTATCTTTGGTGTTAATTTGTCTTTCTGTCGTTGACAGACATATCTGTGGTCATTTATTGCAGCTTCAGTCAGTTGCTATGTCAACTTTCTGTGCTTCTTCTGGGACTACCTGTATGGACCGGAAACTCAAGTGATTTGAAAACTTGCAAAACACGTTTAAGAATTAGATTTGCTATATTTGTCCCTTTCGGGTATATATACACAAAGATAGCAACGCAACATGGGTGTAGGCTCGCGCCCATGTAATATAATTAGTGATTTCTAGGCCTACAAAAATGCAAAATTCTGTATGTTGATGTTATTAAACATTGTATTTTGCACATTAATGACATGAGTAGGTAATTATTGAAAAAGGTGTACTTTGAAAATTGCAATATATTAGCCAACAGTGTCCCTTTAATTTCAAAAATTTTAGATGCATGATGATTCAGATGATTTTGCAATCATTAGATAATTTACAGTTTCCCAGTCTATATAGGCCATATAAATATAAATACACCTCAAAGAGTAGCACGATGTTCCTATATTGAGTAAGGACAAATAAAAGCAAGTAAATAGAATAGAAAAGAATAGAATTATTTTATCGATCCCAACCTGGGAAATTACTTTGTAGCAGCAGCAAGAAATTCAAACACTGTACAAAAAAAGGCAATAAAAATAACAGAAAGAAGAGCAGTATTAAAAATGTAAAATAACCAGCAGCTCCTCTCAAAACTGAAGTCACACAGTGACTCTAAAAGATACAGTAGAAAGCACATAATCAAAGTAGGTTTGTATATTATAGAACATAAGCATATATGCACATTCAAAGTTTGTATGTAATTCTGTATATAATACATCCCACATGTCTGCACACTGAAGTAAATGCAGGATAAATCCATGTACAACAAATGAACAGACAAACTAATGGATGCAGGAGCCTCCCTGCAAGCTTGTATACACACAGTATACAACACAAACAACATAAGAGGCCAAATCAATTTAAATTGAATAAAAACAAAATCATCTGCCAGTGCAGGCCATAGTTAACTGAAATTTGCAGCATGTGTCTCAACCATTGAAGGACATATTTAACTGAAATTTAAAGCATGCATTTTAACTAAGCCTGGACGCTCTTGTTTTGAATTAGTTGAACCCAGCACTGTCATTTATCACTGTCCTCCTCTAATGCCTCCATTTTCCCTGAGTGTAAAATAATGCATGTGTCTACCCTGTGATTTGGACCTGCTTCAAAATGCAATGGGTTGGGAAACAGCGAAAACATAGCCTCCTTAGTTAAATTTGTTAACTCAAAGCCTGGTCCATAGAAATGCCTAGATTACAGACGTCCTTGGGACAATGCCAGCTTGGACAGAAGTAAATATTCGGCTATCATAACACATAATTGTTCCGTTAATTTTATTTATATAGTTTATTTTCTGATTTTATTATTTGAAAAGTCACTATTTTTTGTCTGAGGATAAAAGTAAAAGACTTAAAAAAGACAAAATTCTGGGGTTACTGGTAGCCCCATGCTGTACATGTGAGGTACTTGTTGATCTATGTCCATTTCTAAGAGGAAGCTTTAAGAGGGTTTGTAAGATGATTCCATGATCATCCCAGCCTTAAATGTGCTAAATGAGAGCTAGGGGACATTTCTATTGCCTCAGCATGACTCTCAAAATGGCAAGGCCTGAGCCAGCAGCTCACAGTCAATAGTGAAAGCAATAGTAACACTGCTAACAGAGCTAACCTGGGGGGAAACCTGTGGGTGAGTGCGTCAGTCGGGATGAAATTATCAGCAGTGACAGCAGCCGTCATGAACAAGCCAGTGGGGAACACACATGCTCTCATACTGTGTGTACTAAAAAGCACATGCGACCAGCTCAGCTATGTCTTCAAAGCGCAGAGAAGCTTGGATTGCATCACACACAGAGGGTGTGACTTCATTCTCAGGTAGACATGACTTCTCTATATATTTACATAGATTATAGTTGTTATATAGAGGCTATAGATGTTGTATAAGAACCGTTAAGCCACCTTTAGGAAAGCAGGTGCAAAAAATGACACAGCAGCCTCCTCTGCATCCTTTCATTGTCTTATTGCACTTTGTTTCCTCAACCAGTTGCCAGTTGCATCATCACCTCATCTTTTCTGTCTGTCCTCCTGGTGTTTTTGCAGTTTTTTTTATTATACCCGTAACTCTCTTCTGTCTCCGCGGCACAGATCCAGCGCTCTCTGGTGAGGAACAACCAGACCCAGCGCTTCTCTCAGAGGCAGGCTCTGCGGTTGCACCAAGGCCTTGTCACGAGCACTGCTGAACAGGTTAGTACTCATCTGTGTGCGCTTTCCTCTGGCTGTATGTTTATGAGTGTTTTTATGTGTTTGCGTTGGTAACACTCCTGTTTGTTTCCAAGGTGATGGAGCGCCTCTGTGTGCGTGTCCAGCAGCAGGTGTGTGTGTTACGAGGTGTCGGAGAGATGGAGGAGATTCAGTCTGCTAAACAAGTGTTAAAAGAGGCCAGGAACTCCCGCGCTGTGAGTGATGGGAAATGTGTGAGTGTAGTATTTGCATTACTATCGCGCAGAAATGTCAATTCATTCTTTTCCCCTTCGTATTTCAAGCTGTACCCTTCACTGTGTGAGCTGGCTCATGTGCTGTCTGTGGATGGGCCAGTGCGGCAGAGACTGGATTCTCTGGCTGGTGAACTCGCCAAAGCTGCAGATAAGGAACTTCAGGTAAATTTAACAGCCTGTTTTCACACCATGATCCTTTTACAGTTGAGTGAGTCACTTATCGCTGGCATTCATTTCAGGTAATAGTCGACTCCATGGTGTCTCTCTGTCGTGAGCTCTGCCCTTTATCTTCTTCTGCGGCCGAGAAGCTGAGTCCTTCACTCTCATCCGTCTCCGAGCGTGTATCCATTCCTCGGTCTGCTATTCGGACAGCTCTGATGGAAAGAGCAGCGCAGGACATCCACCGAGCATTAGAGTAAGAGACAATTGTAGAAAAGGAGAAAGGGAAAGCTGCAATGAAATTAATAAATTTGCTAAGTAGGTTATTGATTTCCTCTCAGTTTAACTTCTTCCTGTTCGTCTCTCCCCTTTCCCAAAACTAACATTCTGCAGAGAAGTGAAGCTGTCAGTGGTTTCCTATCTCACCAACTCCATTGTGGACCAGATCCTGCAGGAGCTCTACGCCACTCATAAGAACCTGGTAAATACACGTATGGTGAAATATAATCCCGTGTCTGAGATGAAGTGATTTATGGGGCATCAAAGGGACTGAAGAGCTCTGCTGTCCGTCTCAGACTCGCCAGGTATCTCATCTTAAACGCTGGGATGGGACCTGTGACGATGGGACAGGCTGGAGGTTCAACAGGCACAGAGACTCTCTGGACATTACAGACGAGGAACTCAGCACCAGCATAGTGAGTATTAATACAGTATAAACACACATGTTGTGCTTATGTTGGGTGGATATTAGGGATGTCCGATAATATCGGCCCTCTGATATATCGGCCGATATTAACATGAAAAATGAATATCGTGAAATATTGGTAACAGGTTTTCTAACCGATGTTCTACTGCTGTAGGCTTCAGCATTTCTGAGTGTCCACGAGCACAGCATTCAGCTGCGTGCTTGATGACATATTACGTAGGGATGGGACTTTTTTGCGACAAAATGACCGACAATTGACACGCGCTCACCTCCACAAAAAAAATCGACTTGTCATGGGCATGGGCTTGAGAGATGTATTCTGAGTAAGAAATATATGTTTAAATGCAAAAAAAAAAAAAAATCAGAATGTAATTTTTCATGTTTTTACTGAACAATTCATTGTTCTCACACACAAGTGTGTTAAAAAGTCTTTACATCGATATCTGTCAGCACAGAATAATCCTCGCCTGTGACTCCATATTCCAGGGTTTCCCTACGTCCCTCTGAAAAAAAAAATGCTGCATCCCTTAACAGTCTATGGGCTTAACATGTTGCCACGGCGGAGCCTGTGCCATGGCAGACCCCGGCTGGTGTCAGCATCTGTGATTGTTTATTGGTACGATAATTTGATTAGTTTAGGAGTGGCAGTGATTTACAGCTGGTGAGGAATGGTTAAGAAGAGGCTGAGTAACATGGTGTCTGATTTATTTAAAAATGTGAACTAGTTCATTTTTAGGACTTAGTTTATTTTTTAAATTGAACTATGAACATGAAATAGTTAATTTGATTCGTTGAACTAGTTCATGTTCATATGTGTGAACTGAAATTTGAGCTGGTGATTGGCCATTAAACAGGTAGCTCATCTGTTCAGGCAGGGCACAGAGGATGTAACTGCTATTGATCAAATATAAAATAGGAAGAATCAGATTTATCAGCTTTATTGACCAGGTATGTTTTCATATATGAAGAATTTGACTCTGGTTTACAGCACTCTCTTTGTCCCAACATAGAGTACGAGGTAAAGAAATAATAAAATATGTCAAAGGTAAATAACAAGGGTCCGGCACTGGATTCAGGAGTGACGGTGAGGAGAAGCGCTCCCTTTTTTTCAGGTGTAGAGGTGAAACCTCGCCTGTGACTCAAGGAGCGATACCTTGCGGAGTTTGTACTTTACTGTAATAAACATTATATTGTCGAAAAGCCCAATTTCTCTGCTTTCAGAATCGATTGAATGCCTTTGATAGCGCACACAGTGGTCATCAGAGGTGAGGCTGTGAAAGCCTGTCGGCGCCGACAGGTTCGGTGGTAATTAAGAGGGATGTTGAATAAACATTTTAAGTTTGCAAAAGTCTGTCATTTTTATTATCACTGCTTTGAATGTCAATATTGGACATTACAGCCATGTCTAAAATGAAGTAGTACAGTGTAGAATATTTTTCACCCTCTGCATTTGCGCTGCTGTTAAAAAAAGGCCAACAAGTCAACAAAATTATCGGCTATCAAAATCCTGTGTCGTTCCCGTCCCTAGTATTACAACAACAACAAGAACAACGAGCGGATCGCTATCCGTGGCTAACAAGCTAGGTCGCTCGGTGCCTGATTAACATTATGTCTCTGGTTTGGAATTATTTCCAAGTGTGTCCTACAGATGGTAAATTTGCCATCAGACATGATTCACCAGAATCACCACTTTTTGTCCAGAATCCTTCCATTTTGCTCTCTAAACGTGATCGTCTCCACTTCCTGCTTTGATCTATTTAAGCCCAGAAATTACTCACAGACTGTGGGAGACCGAGATCAGGGACCTGACCTGATGTTAACTGTTATTATAGCTGGAAATGTCGCCAGATTTCATTTCAGAAATCTGGTCACTTTCTTTTAAACTTCCCGCTTCTGTGCCACCACAGGAAACTTTGCACTCGGCTCTAACGTCAGACTAAAAATCCTACCACACTGCTGACATCACTCCTACTCCTTGCTACTTTGTTGGCACCTTAGCACAGCTGTTGTTGTGGTCACTGGGCTCTGCATGCTGGATCCTGCTGCTGGACAGAAGTGTCGGAGCGCTTATATCTGAGATTTTACATGCAGGCCAATATAATCCAATACTTGTTTTTTTGCTGATATTGGACTGATATCTGATATCAATATTGGATCTGGACCTCCCTAGTTGTTTGGTTGCACTTAGTTCTCATGTCATTTCTGGTTGCCAAAAAACAAAATAGCAGAATTTTCAGCTGAAACTCAGTGAATCCTTTCATCAAACAGGAGTGTATTTCGTCCACTGTACATCATAGTTTAGCACAGTGGGTTTGTACAGTCCCGTGTCGTGCTTGTGATGATTCTCTTGACCAAATAGTGGTCCATGTGAATGGAAAAATCCTAAAGAGTGAGTTGAGGAGAGTCATGCTGAAGCATTGGTCTCCATAAAATACTGTTACCCCAGACTGCAAATAAATTCACTTTATCTTGAAGGTTTTTTTCATTGGAGTCTGTTATTTGGGACACTATTAATTACACAATACACTAACTTTATAGATAGAAGCACTGAAGGTCAACATTTGAAAATCCTTAACTCCTCCACTGCTCACATTGTCATTAACTCTTTGAGTGCCATTGACGTAAATATGTGTCATTTACAATCCAACATTTGACTGCCATTGACATATTTATATGTCAAAGTGTTTTTTCTATGGCTGGCACAAGGGGGCGTTCTCACGCACCCTGTGAGGAATTTTGGGGCTTCTGGGATATGTAGGCTGAACATAAAGAAGGGGTATAAACCATAGAGATTGAAGCAGGGAGACGTCAAGATCAGAGAGCAAAACAGTCGGTATGTGGAAAAAAATTGGTCTTTTTGGTGAAATTAGCTTCTACCATACCTCAGATAAAACAAGAATGGAACAAGGTGCAAACAAATGTTTTTCCCATGATGAAATAGAGAGTCGCTTCTTTCATTTGAGCTATGCTGGCACTTTCGGGTTTAAAAAATCTTTTATCTTTATTTCTATTTTTAAAAATCTTTAATAGTGACTTGAGCTTCCATTAAAAATCATTGGTAGTTAGATCCACTTTCCTACGGCTGAGAAGTTTTTCTGTAATCAAGCTTTTCCTGCCACGCTATGATCACATTATTCAGCACATCGACTGAATGTACTGTGATTCTTCTGTCCCAGTGTGTGTTTGTTACTCTGTATTGACTAGTCAGTGTGTGCAGCGGCAGCGCTCTGCTTTATATGTTGCTAAAAATCTCCACTGACAATGGAGTTTATATCATTTGTGCTACTTGACATGTTTACTCATTCCTGGTTGTGCGCCTTACTTTATTACTATCGCTCAGCATCTCTGTATAGATTTTCATCTTTTTTTTTTCCCAGGACACAATAGCCATTAAGAAGCGCAGCTCAAGAACAAGAAGAATACGACCTGTCTCCACCAGGCTGAGTGAGTGCTGCTGTACTATATATCCTTTTATCCTGCTCTCTCCTCTCTAGCTCTGACCCCATCCTGTCTTTCCGGGGCTCCATTAGTGATTCTGTTTCCCCTTTCCCATCTCTCCATTTCGGAAGTCTGTTAATGTTTTAATCTGGTCTGTGCCAAGGCACAGTGACACTTTTTAAAACTTTGAAGCACAAACAATGGCTCCCACCTTTCATCTCCTCAACTGTGCCTTCTCTGTTTCTTGCCCTCATGTCCTCTATAATCTTCACCTGCCATTAGGTCTGTGTGACGACTCCAGCTCTTCTCCACCCCCCTCTGTGCCATCGTACACCTCACCGCTATCCCGCTCTGCATCCTGGGAGGGCTTATCAGAGCTGCCTACGCAGGGTCTCCCTCTTCACCATGTGACGCGGGTTCGGCCGAGGCCTCCACGAAGGCACAAAGGAGGGCATATCCCTGCTGAGACGGTCAGGCTGGTTTAATATCTGCACCTTTTGACACACATGAAAATTGTGCATTGTTCCAGTATTCCATCTATCTATTGTATCTATGCATAATTCTCCCATTTCCTAAAGTCCATACCTGCTGGCAGAGGTAATCTATACAAAGTGGATGGCTGCAATTGGATTATGCCATCTCACTGAAGCTAGTGTAATCCATTTGTTTTGTTGCATGCAGAACAATTACCAATCAAGAACACTGCCAGAAAAGTGACCTCTCTAAAATGACTGTTTGTGTACAGCATTGCAGTGAAAATGGAGGAGTAAGCCCTCTCGATGATGGACTCCCAGATTTCTACACTAAAAGAGTACTCCCTGACAGGTAAGCATTTCCCTACTATTCTCTCTTCTTACAGAACATCCCGATTTACATGTTTTAACTACAAATCATACATCCCTTTAGAAAATTTATGATGTCCTTGGAGGACAAAGATGTCCCCTTCCTTACTTCTATTTCATACTATACATATTCCCATTTTCATTGAGTTGAATATTGTAACCAATTTCAGTCCTGATAATAGTAATTTTCAGAATTCCAGCCATTTAAATGCCAGTTTGTTTACATAATGCCACTGTTTTTTATGCAAAAAATACAGTTATGTTCAAGATACTAAATGCAAGGGGCACTGAATTTATCTTAGTCTGTGATATGCCTCTGATTAGCAACAGCATGTTGCAACACGAGCACCACAGTGCTCCATAATATAATAATTAGCTTTATCACATACTTATATACAGGGGTTGGACAATGAAACTGAAACACTGGCCAATTTAGTGTTGGCGGTTTCATGGCTAATTATTGGCCAATCTGACTAGCCTGGTGGCCAGTCTTCATTGATTGCACATTGCACCAGTAAGAGCAGAGTGTGAAGGTTCAATTAGCAGAGTAATAGCACAGTTTTGCTTAAAATATTGCAATGCACACAACATTATGGGTGACATATCAGAGTTCAAAAGAGGACAAATTGTTGGTGCACGTCTTGCTGGTGCATCTGTGACCAAGACTGCAAGTCTTTGGGATGTATCAAAAGCCACAGTATCCAGGGTAGTGTCAGCATACCACCAAGAAGGATGAACCACATCCAACAGGACTAACTGTGGACGCAAGAGGAAGCTGTCTGAAAGAGATGTCTGGGTTCTAACCCGGATTGTATCCAAAAAACATAAAACCACAGCTGCCCAACTCACTGCAGAATTAAATGTGCACCTCAACTCTCCAGTTTCCACCAAAACTGTCCGTCGGGAGCTCCACACATGACTGGGCTGTTCTAGCCAAACCTTTGGTCACTCGTGCCAATGCCAAACGTCAGTTTCAGTGGTGCCAGCAGCGAAAATCTTGGGCTGTAATGTGAAATGTATTGTTCTCTGATGAGTCCACCTTTACTGTCTTTCCCACATCTGGGAGAGTTACGGTGTGGAGAAGCCCCAAAGAAGCGTACCACTCAGACTGTTGCATGCCTAGAGTGAAGCATGGGGGTGGATCGGTGATGGTTTGGGCTGCAATATCATGGCATTCCCTAGGCCCAATGCTTGTGCTAGATGGGCACGTCACTGCCAAGGGCTACCGAACCCTTCTGGAGGACCATGTACACCCAATGGTTCAAACATTGTATCCTGAAGGTTGTGCCGTGTATCAGGATGATAATGCACCAATACACACAGCAATACTGGTGACAGAATGGTTCGATGAACATGAAAGTGAAGTTGAACATCTCCCATGGCCTGCACAGTCACCAGATCTAAATATTATTGAGCCACTTTGGGGTGTTTTGGAGGAGCGAGTCAGGAAATGTTTTCCACCACCAGCATCACGTAGTGACCTGGCTACTATTCTGCAAGAAGAATGGCTCAAAATCCCTCTGGCCACTGTGCAGGACTTGTATCTGTCATTCCCAAGACGAATTGATGCTGTATTGTCCGCAAAAGGAGACCCTACACCATACTAATGAATTGTTGTGGTCTAAAACCAGGTGTTTCAGTTTCATTGTCCAACCCCTGTACATATGTACAATGGGTCATCTGCACCCAGGGAACAACAGGGTTCAGTGTCTTGCTCAGGGATACTTAGGCAGGAGACAGCAGGAGCGACAAATCAAACCTGTGACCCTGGGGTTCAGGGACGACCACTCTACCATCTAAGCTACAGCTACCCTAGTAATACATTAGAAACGCCTCTGGTATGCCCCATAGGGCAAACATGACAAAATGGCTCAATCTAGCGTAAAGTGTTTTCGATAATTTCGGGCTTGAGATCGAAAGTGTGATGTTATACATTGCATGATTCCTAAGGGTCTATATATTTGCTAAGCACTTTAATACAGACGTATGACATGAGCTGAGGTTGAGCTTCCAAAATTTGGCCACAGTCACAGTGAAATGTCAGCCAATCGTGTTCAATACACTGCCATTATTCAGTTCCCAGTGCCATTTTGCAAAATAACTACGTCAACAAACGCTTGAACAATACCAACTCAACAGCGATGTTTAATGAAATGAATGGACACTGGTTGAAATCACAGTAATTAATGACAGAAAATCGTTCTAAATGCATGATGTGCTTTAGGGAAAGTCAGCAGCATACTAAATTCAAATATTTACCAAAGGTAGCTGTGGGGCATAAGAGACAACAAGAGTGTACAGTATAGTTAATATGTGAGTATATTGGGGGAAGGGGGGAAACGCACAATCTGATATCACCAAGTAATTAACAGTCCTGGACAACTAACACATTAGTCCTGGACCACTGAACCTAATCCTTACCCTAACTGTAAAAACTTTGACATTTGTCCAGGACTGTTAAGTACTTGGTGATATCAGATCATCTGGGGGGAAACTATCAGTAGCAAACCAAGAAAGGCACAAAACAAAAGATCAATTCCAGTATTACAGTAAAAGCTGTGAAATGGAATGGACATGTAACAAACAATAACCATGGTTGATGCCTTCAGCAACATGCCAAAAGAGGTTGTATGAAAGGAGAATTTACTATTTCTACTTCACTTACCTTCACTACCATACCTTCCATTACATCAGGCTAGCTTTAGATTTGGAGCAAGTGTGATAAACGTGACATGAGCAAAAATTAAAAGATTGCGACATTTCTGTATCATGTCTTAGTTCAATGACATTCTGGCAGTTTGAGGCTTAATTTTAATTAGCTTATGTTTAGGCTTTCATAATTCAAAGAGGTTGTGATTCTCTGTGACCAGTGTGTTGTCTGTCTTTGAAGTATTCTTACGGTGAGGTTCAGCTTGTTTAGCACATCATGTAAGCTGCTCAGAGGCAATTGAATCTGCTGCCCATCATCTCATGCTCATCAGAAGATAAATTTAGACACTCTTTGATGATTAGAGGAGCTGGAGCTGGCTGCTTGCAGGATTTGGGGTTGGGTAACAAGAAATGATTGGTTAGTTGTTGGCTGTATGTTGTTGATCAAAGGAGTCTGAGATTCAGGAAGGAGAGTTTTTTTTTAAACACGGCTCAAAGACGGATGTTAGTTGTTTGCTGTGATTCTCTGAACCTCTCTCACCTCTTTCAGTCAGCTCTCCTCTCTGCACAAAGCCCACTCGCTGAGGAGGAAGAAGAGAAGAAACATGCTGGCCATCTTTGGTTTCCGTAAGAACCGCAGCCAAACTTTGTCCAATCAGGGGCCGGAGCCTGAAGCAGAGGTTTATGGAGATGGGTGTCACTTTGTTGCGACAGCACCAACAGGGTTTGTGCATGCATAAACACAACACACACTCCATTCAGAAAGTTATGGCCATGAAAACGTAACACAATGCAAAAATAATCTGATATTAGCTATTTTGGCAAATTTAAAAGTAAAACGTTGGGGATGGTGTAGTCTCCTTTTGTCTGATGGTAGGGGGCCTACAGTGTCAGACTTCAGGCTTCATTCATACCAATGTATTTCAGTTCCTGACGTATGAGTACGTATGAGTGTTTTGCATTTGAGAAAGAATCTTTATGCTAACACTTGAAAACGCATTGAAAGGAAGGAAATCCAACACAGTTACAAGGCTAGTAATACACACATACACAGACACAAAGAACATTCTTTTTCATTCCATATTCTGCTGTGCAGCTTCACACATCTCCTCTTGGTCCTTATAAAAGCAGTCAGCAGCACTGAACTTCTTAATATTCTGACAAATATCACTCTAAATCGCCCTCATTTCTTTATTTATAGAAGAAATGGCTGATAGCTGGTGGAGTGCAGACATTCTGATAGCAGTGTGTTTACACAGATGTAGATGGCAGCCGGTGGCTCGATTCTGGATCCAACAGTCAGCAAAGTGATTAGAGATGAACATGCTGCATGTCAAATACAGATTAGAATCGCAAGATGGCTGATTTCTACCAGAAAAAAAGATACTTCCAAATTACACTGAAAGCTGTCAGTCTTTCTGTATTTGGAATCTGTGGAAAATCAGCAGAGCACTTTTGACCATCAGTGTCTTACAAATTTTAGGACAGCAACAGAGAATGTATATACACTGCTTCAGCCTCCGAGGGCCGCTGCCAGAGCTGGATCTCCCGGCGAAGGGGCTGATGGGAAAATGAATGATCACCAGGGGAAAAATACTCTTGTTTTGAGTCCACCACCAGTTCCAGGCATCCCACACCCAGTGGTGGGAGGAAATAAACACCCCTTTTATTCTCCCAGAGAGGTACAGTCAGTGTGACCCGCCACCACTCATTGTTAATGGAAGTTTGCCTTGGGTACAATCTTCTCTTTTGTTGTTTTTTGGCAGAAATTTGAAGTGGATGCTGTGTTTGAACATCCGTTAGAGACAGACAATTACTGGGTGGACGACAAGCACAGGACAACAGAGGTGCTGCAGCCGTGGATGGAAGCGAGGCAGGGTGACCAACAAGCTGACAAACATGGAGAGAGACAGCAGTTTGATAGCAGGCTGCAAGAAAGAACTGTTGGAGAACCAAAGACAACCGACAGACCAACAGACAGGTACTGGACTGAGAGTAGACACCCGGACAGACACATGGACAGACAGTGGACTGTTGATCGACATACCCAACGGCAGATTGACAGAAAGATAGAAAGGCAGTGGATGGGTGGCAGACAGATAGACAGGTCGTGGTCGGAGAACAGGCCGACGGACATACAGGTGGACAATCAGTGGACTGAGAGCAGACATGCAAGCAGGAAGACAGAGAGACAAGGGCAGGCACTGCATTTGGCTCAAAGGCCGTTGCCTCCGTACCCGTCAGACAGGACACCTTCGCCAAAACAAGAAATGGATCCACTGAAAAGCGCAGATGCATCAGCCACAGACTGGCATCAGCAGGACATGCAGGGAGACAAACAAATATGTCCCGACACTGGTGGAGGATTCGCAGAGGGATGGAGGATCTATGGAGGAGGAGGTCGAGGCGCTCCCTGTACATCTAAACCCGATCCCCCACCACAAAGCAGCAAACCTAACCTGTCCAAACTGAGACAGAGACATCGGCTCGAGAGCTCAGACGCTCTACCAGGTACATCACTCTGAGGTTTCAGAGAGGTTTCAGCTGCAATCATTGCCTCAGTGTGTTAAAAACCACAAATATACATGTTGGACAGTGACTTCTTTTTGATTCACAGGAACAGAGGAGGAAGGCGATGTCGAGAAGGATCCTGGAAAGATGGAAAAGAAAGAGAGAGAAAAAAGAAGAGACTCAGAGGGTCAACCTCCTCCAATTCCAGAAAAGGTGGGAAATCTATGGCAGTACACATTTGTGTAAAAAAACTATGTGTATATATATATACATACGTATACGTATGTATATATATATATATGTATGTATGGCCATCAATAATTACCATAAATCTGGCAATCATTGTCATTTTGTAATTTGAGCATGTTTTCTGTTCTGATCCAAAAAAAAAACAGCCAAAGACGCCGTCATATGTGACATCAGTCAATGAGAGGAACTTACCTCCTCCTCCTGTGCCACCTCCTGTTACCAAGTCTGTGCATGGATTACCAGACAGAGCTGCAAGTCAAGGTAACTGCACTGACAAAACTAGCTAACAACATGGTGGTGTTAACACATGTATAACTTAAATAGCTGAGTTCTAATCATATTCCCATAATGATGCCTGCCTGACTTTGATGACTTTGATGCCTCAGTTACTTTTTTCTAACCCGACAAGCCAGACTGTGAGATCAAATGTATAGCCTGGAGACAGGCCATATGCAGAGTTGAAGCCTGTGGGTGGGACCAACCGTGGTCGTTCAAAATGCCTCTGCATGTAATAGGCCAGCGCTATGACCAATCAGAGCAACGGACAATGTGATGTATTCCTTTCAGCTACCAGCGGAGCCAGCTGGTATATTAGACTTTTTTGACTTTTGGTCAGCAAAATGACTTGAGTGTTTCTTTCTGCTCAACTTTAAAAGAAAAGCCCAATTCTAACTCTTTCAAAATCAATAACAGAGCCGATTCTAAGGACCGCTGTTTGTTAGCCACAGCCAGTTTGTTGCGCTATCTCCAGCGTCGTGCAGCCATTCGTCATCATGCTAAGCCGCCTCAACCACTCACTACGCAGATAGAGCATTGTGACAGACTCCTTGCCAGAGCCAGGATTAGCCCCTATGGTGTGCCACTAGACCAACCTGCTAGGGTGTGTCTATATTTCTATGCTAACATTTTTCTAATTTGTTCAAACTCTTAAAGTGGGATATCATGGTGCAAATAAACAGCTCAACCTGCAGCAAACATCAGAGGAATACTTTGACATTTTGGAAAATGCATGCCTTTGCTTTCTTGTCGAAAGTTAGATGAGAAGATCAATACCACTCTCGATATCTGTCTGTTACTTAGAAATCTGCAACAGTAGTCAGGGGGAACAGCAAGAATGTGTGTTGGACTTTTTCTTGGCCAGGCACTGTGTCCCACAGTCCCAGTCCCAGCCAAGAAATTGTCTGGCACGTTAACTCCCCATAAAACACAGTTATTCAAAAACAAACAAACACTATAGTTTGTGTATACTAGCTTAAAGGGAGACTATGTAATTTTTTAAAGTATTTTATTACCTCAAATCAACGTATTCATTCATAAATAGATCCTCATTGGTGTAAAATAACCTATGCCAACAATCTGACTTGTCCTCCTGGGCGAAGAATCAGTTATCTGTCTTTACATAGAGCGGGTCGCTCCATGTCTTTCCAGTCTACAAAAACTACAAACTGCCGAGAGGGACATAAAGCACTACCTGCTAGTACCCACAAGACAAAATGCATTTCCACGTTTTGCGATTCACTTTTCAAAGAGAAGCAAGGTGGAGACGACGGTTTTACTTACCTGGCATCAAACTAAAACCTGCACTGCACTTTTGGTCATAATACAAGACCATACTTATGCCGTGCTTAATCCTCATCACCAAAAATGCATAAAAGGGCCATAAAATGACCGGAGCTCCGGGCTGGGGATCCGTGGTGAGTGGCCGCCCAGGAGCGCCCCATGCCCGGGAAGTCCTCCTGACTGGAGGAGGGCTGTGGTCCGGGGAAAAATGACCGGGGGCTGGGGATCCGTGGTGATAGTGGCCGCCCGGGAATTGACCCATTCTGCTTACCGTAGTTCCAACTCAACCAAGTTGCAATGCATGCAAAGTCAAATTTAACCACTAGATGGGAGAAAAAAATTATATAGTGTCCGTTTAAATGTGACCTGGTATGAAAGTGTTATTGTTTGTGTAGGTTCCCAGTGATCTAGGTCAAGGTAATTCAAAACAAGCAAAAAAAGGAGTCAGCTGGACTTGAGGTTTGTTGAAGACATTGCACTTCTCATCCAAGAGGCTTCTTCAATTCTGACTGACTGGTAGAGAGTCCAGATAATTATGCTCTTGCTAGAGCAGAAAACAACAAAAAAACGACCAAAACCACCAAGACAATAGGTAGTTAGTAGTCGTTACCATTCATGTGGGAGTTGTTGTCTCGTCTGAGCTGCACTCAGGTGTGAATGGATACTGTGGTTTCTGGGGATGGAGCTCAATACTTCACCCACTGTTCAGAGATGGATTCTCCAGTTTGACAAAAATGGCTTCTTTGATTCTCAAACAATCTGTCTTCCCTGGCTAAAACCTGGACATTACTATCTTCTAATGAGTGGCCTGTGTCAAGTGCTGGTGAACTGCTTAGTCTTGTCCTGAGGAGTTGCCTCTCCTGTGTTGAGCCATATGCTTGTGGAGCAGTTGTTTGGTTTCCCCAATATACAAGTCACTTCTTCACTGCACTGGACAGCATACACAACATTACTCTGTGTGTGCCATGGTGTTTTGTCCTTTGGGTGGACAAGTTCTGTCTCTTCTGTTCTCTTGAATTTTACAGATACTCCAGAAATGTAGGGGATAACGGGTTTCTGTTTGTCTTTGCTGTTGTCACTGATTTTATTGGTCTTGATAAAGGCCCAAGGTTTGGTTAGCCACATGAAAATGCAGTCCTGATGTGTTTTTGTTCCTTAACCTTTCCTTCTGTCCTGGTGGGGATGTTTTGGGCCCGATGGTCCAAGGTTCTGATTACCTCTAACTTGTGCTGCAGTGGGTGGTGGGAATCTAAAGGAAGATAATGGTCTGTGGGTGGGTTTTCTGTACACCTCAATGTTGAAATTCCTGTCTGTTTCAAGGTGTACTGTACCGTCCAAGAAGGCCAGGACATTGTCCTTAATATCTTCATGAGTGAAATTGATGTTGCAGTCTACTGTGTTGATGTGGTCTGCAAAGAAAATGTGTAAAGGCCTCCACTTCTTGGGTCCTGATTCTCACCCGGGTGTCTTACCACAGTACACCTACCTTTATGAGATGGTAATACTTTTTGAGTGATGCCAGAGCCCCCCTTTCCTGGATTATGAGGATGGAAGGTCTGAACTGTTCTTCTCTTTCGGCTAACTTGTTGTTGTGGATGTCTGATTCTGTTCCTGTGATGAGGCCTACTACTGGGATATGTGCTGGTGTAAGTGTAAAATTCAATCCCTTGAATAGGACATCCTTTGATGCTTGTATGAGATTTCTGTTTGACAGGTTCTTCACCCACTTTTCCCGTTTCTCTGTCTGACTTGTGTTGTGGTCTTTGTTCCTCCAAATCAGTTCAGTTATTCTGTTCCGATGGTTCACTTTTGATTGCAAAGATTGAAATTTGTGTGTCTGGCGTTCCTTGCCCTTGGTGTGCTGTGCCATCTGTGCCTTCTCCACAAATTTGGTGACATGCTCCAAGATTTCCCTGGATAAGAGCGGTGTTAATCCCTCCACTATTTGGTCAGCCTTGGTTGTCAATGCATCAATTGTGAAACTAACCTGTCTGATTCTCTCACGAAGCAGTTCAATTTGTGCTTTCTGAAGTATTTATTGTAGCCTACTCTATATCCTTTTATCATGGATCCCAGTTGTAGGCTCCTGGGAATTATCTTGGTCTGTATACATTTTAGGTTGAAACAAAGGTGGCTTTTGCAGTCTGCCAATTTTCTGGAGGTTCTCTCATACTCTTGTACCAGGGAGGGCATTCATCCCAGATTTTGTTCTGAAGTGTGCTATTGATGATCTCATCTTACTCTCATCAACAAAGGATGAATATTCAATTAAAAAAAATAAATGATAAGTAGTAGGACAACTTTACATTGCAAACAAAGACCTTTGTGTGCTCTTAGCTTTGATAATCATCCAAGCAGAGGAAGTCATAGCCCTTGAATCATAATATAAAGCACCATAAAACATGAAAAAACAAGACCGCTACAGCTACTAAGTTTTATTAGAAATGGTAGACAGTATACCTAAATGTGACTGTACACAGATAGCTTTGACTTGTGCAGTTGAATGAGTAATTGCATTAATTAGCTTACAGGCAGAGTCCAAAAGGCAGCAACCATGATCTGATAAGGGAACAAAGCAAAACCATTGGTGAAAGTAGACAGCTGCTGATGAGTGTAGTAACAGAACAGGTGAGCAGGTGAGTGAGGAAGTTTGGTGTAAAAGTCATCTGGTGCAAGAGGAAGGTGTAACAACTTCATAGACTGTATAAAAGAGGCAGACCTAAAGGTGTGACTCATTGGTTTGAAGACTACGGTTTTGAAGTCTGGGGTTCGGCATTTTGGCCACAGCCAACAATGTTTTGTTTATTTAGAAACAGAACTGACAAGAGAGGGTGAAGCTAAGTATTAGCTGAGACATTTTTAGGCAACTAAATTGTTGCAATTGCAATTTAATGAACTGAAAACACACCAGACTGGACACCACTGTGATAGCATCATGTAAATCACACTGTAGCCACGCCCAAAAGCATCCCTTGGTTTACTGTCTATTAGACTCTAAATGAGACTATAATTTATTAAATGAACATCATACAGTCAGACAACCACAGGAAATGCCCCCTGTTGTCTTTTACAGTAAAAACAATGCATGTTTAAGACACACATCACAATGGCTTCCCTTTACAAAACCAGAGGTTGCTGCCTGGACACCATTTATCGCTTTATATATATCCTGTTTTTAAAGATGCCTTAATATATCATGAAATTTGTGTTATGTTACAAACATAATTACATTAAACTAATTTTTGCGTTTCATTCTTGTTGTTAAGGTGAAGAAGGATTGAGACCTCAGGCCCCAGTGAAACCACAAAGAAACAGAAAAGCCATGTCTTGTGATGCAGGTACAATTTGTCTTTTCTCCATCACAGTATACATTCTTTTTATTTACTTATAACGGGTTGATACATAGTGTATCTATGTTGGGAATTTCTGTACAGTAGATATATATATATATATATGTTTATCTGTGTGTAAAGCGTCTGCATCTAAACATTTGTGTTGTTTTTTTGTCCTTATTGAACTCAGGCACTGACAGGGAAAGCCCTAATAACGTTGAGAAGCCCCCAAATCGCAAACCCCCTGTGAAAAAACCTAGACTGCCCCAAAACAGAAATAAGTCATTGGAATTGTCTGGTACATGTCTCTCTCTGTTTTTATTTGTGTGTGTTTGTGTGTGTGAGCGTGTGTGTGTGTGTGTGTGTGTGTGTGTGTGTGTGTGTGTGCGTGCGTGCGTGTGTGTTTGTAGCAATTAAGTGTGTGAGTGTAGTAAGTAGTAATAAAACACCACACTATGTGTTACTATTGTGGAACATTATCATTAAATAGTATTTTTATATGTCTATAAAAAGAGTTAAATAAAAAAAGAACAATGATAATTTACTTTTATTGGTGTATGTGTGGTTTACAGCCTGTAAATGATATTTTTGATGAGAGTACCTGCCAGTGATCAGGTTCCTGTCCTGTTCTACTTTACAGACAGTCTCGACTCAGCCTCTGGTCACAGCGAGCTGTTGTGATGCCTGTGAAAATTCACCCGCCGCTGTCCAGCCAAAGCGTTGTCATAGCAACAGTGGAGCATTTCATCCAACGAAGACACAAAGAAAAACAAAAAGGGCGGGGGGGTAAACCAGAGAGGAATTTTCTGACAGATATCATAAAGCATCAGTTACTTGATTCTGTTAAAGCACTCACTTTTCCTAAAAGCATACAGTAGGTTGAAATTTTTGAAGTGGGGTTGTATGAGGTACTTATCCATAGTCAGTGTACAACATACAGTAGATGACAACCAAGGCAGGAGTATAAGCACTGGGATTAAATCTAGCAAACCTATTTTAGACACATAAGTCTATAAGTGTATGCTATATTTTGAATATTTTCACCACTTTCAGACATGGACTTGAAGCCATTATACCATCTATGCTCTCTTCAAAGTTTGGTAGGAAGCATAGATAGATATCAATGAATAAAAGCAATTATTTCACTTTGCAGGCTTTGAAGAGAGAATGATATTAAATATTCTAAATATACAGCAGTACATTGCTTTGCTATCGTGCCAGTACTCCTGTCTGTTTCATCATCATCGTATTTCCGTCATCTGCTGTAGACAAGTACAACTCATCATGCAACCCACTATCACAAAACTGCCCATTTAATATCACGTTCCTCTCTCTTCACCTTGTATGTCTTTGCTTTGCCTCACATGAAAACGATAGTTACGAGTGTAACTACGGTTCTATGAGTCCTGAATGACCGGCAGAGGTGGTGCTGAAAGCACTGAATCATACCTTCACGGATGCTCAATTCAAGTATGCATACCAACAATGTCACTTGTGACCAATGGGTGACCCGAGAAAGGCAGTAATTTTCGGTGTCACCAGAGGTTCAGTTCCTCCAGAATCTTCTCGCTTGAACACAAGGATTCTGTTCTATTTCATCCCTGCTGACCTGCTAGAACGTGGTGCTGAAATCACTGAATGATTTATCCCAGCTTAATCACAAGGAATCCCAGACACCAACCCTACTGAGGAACCTCTGAAGATCAAAGGACTACGCCCAGCGGATGGGGAGTAGTGACCTCCACATTGTAGAATGTGGGAAAAGTTGACAAGTGTCGTCCATGAAGCAGCGGCACATATTTCCTCGGCACTCCCCTCAGGGTGGCCCAAGAAGTGGACACACTCCTTGTAGAGTGACAGCGCCCACCCTATGGTAGGGGGCAGTTTAACACCTGGTGTGAATGGCGAATGGTATCAACGATACAGTGAGACAAACATTGCTTTGAGAGTGTAGAGCCCTTATTAGGGGACCCCTAGCAAACAGAAAGCTGTGCAGATGTACGGATGCCTGCATTAGCTTCAATATTAAATCCCAGAGCTCAAAGAGCTCTGGCCTGTCTCCACCGTCCCCTAGTAGAGGTTCATATCGTGCAAGCCTGATAGGCTGACTAAAATGTGAATTTGATAGCACACGTTTTGCTGAGGTAATGGCCAGTAAGAATGCAGCCATAAGGCCAATTTATAGTAATCGTAAGGTGCCATACGTAGAGACAGAGAGCCCTTTGCGTCGCCGGAGAGCCTGATGGAGAGCCTCTCCGTCCTCTCCGGGCGCAGGAATTTTTTTTTAACTGTTCGTCAAGGTAAGACAGAGATGACAAGGGCTGTGATTGGTCATCTAGTTGCACCCCTGCCGTGAAATGCAGCCCCTCACCCTACACAGAAACAGACAGACAGGTCACCTCCGCAGCAGCGCGGACAGGAACTAAAGTATCGATTAGCCTTGTGAAATGCAAGGCAAATATATACAACTTGCTCAAAAATCCATTTAATTCATTTAGTAATTATGGCTGGGGTATATTTCCACAGATCATACCGAAAGTTGTTGGTTTGCGTTCGCCATTATCTCAGCTATTATCAACGGGGGAGGAAGGCTGTGAGCCGTTTCCAATCCCCTGATAGATATATGGTCTGCAGGCTGGCAAGACGGGGGGCAGCCCATCTGAGAAGGTGTCGAGACACCTGCAACAGATGTGCAGACTTTGTGCCGCCCTGATGGTTTTTGAGGGAAACGGTGTATTGTTTGACTGTGTGAGTACATGCCTCCCCCTCAAGCATGGTAAAAAGGTGCTTGAAAGCCAGTTGCACTGCTCGCAATTTCAGAATGTTGATGTGGTCAGTGCTGTCCTGCACAGACCACGGTCTCTTACCCTGAGCTGTACTTGTGCTGCCAATGAGGCAGGAAAACAGGGTGGCAAGGGTGTGGTACCCTATGCTCCCAGTGACTGAGCCACCTGGTCTCCATGTGGAGGCTATTCAATCACCTCTGTAGGGGGCGCAAAGACAGCAGGTCAAGCAGGTGACGTACGGCAATGATCTGCGCCCCTGGAAGAGTGTAGAAGGCAAAGAACGTCATCTACCTGGTGACAGGATGGTCGGGCCCCCGTGGTCCTGGTGTCCAAGGCCACCCAAATAACGGTCATCCCCTGAGAGGGGTTCAGACAAGACTTCTGGAAAGTGATCCTGAGGCCCAACTGGGCCACATGGGCAAGGAGACTGGCAGTATCCTGGACCACTTGAGACCGTGATAGTGCAGTGGTCATCCAGACATGGCAACCCCAACATGCCCTGTGTGACTAGGGGCCAAAGGACCACCTTTACACATCAGTGAAGACCACTGGGGAGCAGAGGAGCCCAAAAGGGAGACCCTGGAACTGCCTGTGGTGGCCTCTATAGGCAAAGCCGAAGAATTGCCTATGCTGAGGATCAATGGATGTGAACTACACCTCCTGGGTAACAGTCCATAAGAAGTCCGCAGCAGTTAGCATGTGAAATGGTAGCAACTTCAGGCACTGATTGAGCCACCCCAGGATTTTCTTGCCAAGAGGAACTATGTCAGGTAGAAGCTTCCAGGGTGTGCCGGAGGGTCCACGGCCTTGATGAGTCCAACTGCAGACACTCCAAGGCTGTGTGCATGAAAGCCTGCATTGAGCTGTCTATCACCTTGCTTGACAGGCTCATCATCTCAGAAGTGAGAGGCCCAAGCTGCCGCAGCGTTGGTGTCATCTGCTTAGGGCAAGCATTGGCAAGTGCAGGGTGGAGGACCCTGTCTCTTCTGCAGGAGTGGCAGGCTCTGCATATAAGGACCCCCTCTGAAGCAAGTTATCTCAGCTCTTGCCTTCTGAGGGGCCAGGCACAGTAGTAGACACACTACGATGCTTTGAGCATCTTTGTTGAAAAGAAGGCAACTGTCCTGGGGGGACAGAGGATACCTGTTCCAGTCTAGCAACCCTCAGTGCCCGAGGCATGTAACTGCAATTCACCCCCGGGACTCCCCTGATGGTCAGGAATGAGGTCATGACAAAGGTCATGGCCATCACTGGCCTGAAGGCGGGCACCACAGGTAACAACAGGAGTTGCATGCCATTATAAATGGCTATGCGGCCATGCAAAATCTGATATCACCAAGTAATTAAGAGTCCAGGGACAATGTTAACCTTAACCCTAACATTGGTCCTGGGCAAAACAACTTTGACATTGGCCCTGAACTCTTAATTACTTGGTGATATGAGAGTGCATGCGGCCATACAAATAAGCTGAAGGGGGGGCAAATTCCACCTAGACAGCAGGCACAAGTCACGCAGAATCAATGGTTTATGCCTACACAGGGCGGACAATTGTTACAGTCATAATAATATTGTCTAAGCTGAGGAGAGGGGGCACAAATGCCACCTCTACAGCAGATGCAAGTCGTGTAGCACCAATGATTCACGTACAACACAGTCCAATAAGCATTACAGTAGATAATAATTTGTAAGCTGAGTGAAGGCACCACGGCACTAGTGGTCTACGTCCAACACAGGGCAAGTGCTACAGTCGATAATAATAGTGTCTAAGCTGAGGAGAGGGGCACGAATGCCCCCTCTACAGCAGACATGAGTCGTGCAGCACTGGTGGTTTATACACAACACAGGGCCAAAAAGTATCATAGTAGATGATAGACAGTTTAAGCTGAGGGAAGGGGATACAACACCACCTACTCAGCCCAGTATGCAATTAGCTGAGGGAAGGGGGCGCAAACGCCATCTACTCAGCAGACGCAAGTCACACAGCACCAGTGGCTTATGTACAATACAAGGCCAATAAGCTTTGCAGTAGATAATAAAATTGTGTAAGCTGAGAGAAGGGGATACAACACACCGACTCAGCCCAGTATGCGATAAGCTGTGGGAATGGGGCTCAACGCCACCTGCACAGCAGAAACAAGTCATGCAGCAACAATGGCTTATGTACAGTACAAGGTCAATAATGGTGCTTTTCCACTACACAGTAACGGCACGGTACGACATGGCACGGCCCAGTTTGTTGCTTTTCCATTACAACTCAGTACCTCCTCGGCATGGACTGGGTCGTCATACGGCAGCGCGAAACTGCATGCGACACAGACAACTGGGAAGAAGAAGAACATCAACACAAACAATGGAGGACACCGAAGCAATCATGTATTTGTTTCTCGCTCTGTGACTTTCTGTCACGCACAAAGCGAAAGAAGAGAGACAGAGAAGGAATGAAGTCAGTGGAAGGCAGTCGGCTGACGTCGCGTTTTAGTATCGCTTCAGCTCACTTGGAGCCAGGGCTGAGGAGGTACGGAAAAAGTATCTAGTGCCAGCTACCAGGTACTAGTGGAAAAGCGGCACAACTGTGTAGAGCCGTGCTGTCCCGCGCCGTACCGTGCCTGTGGAAAAGCGCCATAAGTGTTCCAGTAGATAACCGAATCGCGTGAGCTGAGGGAATGGGGTACAGCAACCTGCCTGCTCAGCAAAAGTCAGTTAGCTGGGTGAGTTACGTAGCTGAGAGTCACGATGACGTGAGCTGGGAGAGGGGACGCGACCAATGCCTTCACCAGGAGAGGCTCCAATGACACCTTTAATTAAGTCCACAGAATAGACACAGTCAGGACCTATAAGCCGAAGGAAGAGGGTGCGAACGTCATCTAACCTAGCAGAGGTGAATTAAACCAAGTATGAGAGTGAGTCGAGTATCCCGGGCGCTAACACTGGGCTAACTGGGCTATAAACACCATAAGCAGATGTGGGAGAAAGACACTGCCGCCACCTCACAGGGTTTACAGGTTCACAGTCAAAGAAAAACTGATAGCAGGACGCAATGCTGTCGTCACCATCTTACTAATAGACTGAGGTATTCAAGCGATTCTCAGGGGAAGAGAGCGTAAC
Source organism: Synanceia verrucosa (assembly GCA_029721515.1). NCBI lineage: Eukaryota > Metazoa > Chordata > Actinopteri > Perciformes > Synanceiidae > Synanceia > Synanceia verrucosa. The sequence continues at coordinate 8,596,249 of CM056558.1, forward strand.
CGCTGTCTACACTGACAGAATCACAACCATTCCATTGGAAAGAGTAAACCAACTGATTCAAAAACATTACCTTCCGGTGGGAGAGGTTAGAAGGCCTTTCTGCTGGCCTCAGACAGAAAGAGACGCCACAGCGCTGTTAAAATAACTTCCAAACAAGGGAAGACAAGAGACTACCGTTGCAGCCTTTGGAGGGCGGAACTCCGCTGCTCCAACCTACCTGGTCGCAAGGCTGCCAGCGACGGAGCTAATACGCCATATAGGCTATTCCTTTTTTCCATCACGTTGCTGTAAAACAGGAACTGAACCTCTGGTGACACTGGAACTTATTGCCTTTCTCAGGTCACCCATTGGTCACAAGTGACATTGTTGGTATGAATACTCCAATTACGCATGGGCGAAGGGATCATTCAGTGCTTTCAGCACCTCCTTCTGGTGGTCAGCAGGGATGAAACAGAACTCTTTTTGTGGCTTCAGTATTTTAACAGTATTTGCTACTTTAGAAAAACCCGATCATTGTCTTTTGTGTCAGTGGATGGTGGGCTGAGTGTTGGAGCATTGTAGCTTGGCTAGACAGAAAAAAAAGTCTTTATTAGAATGTGATTTCTTAAATCTGCAATGCATTTCTGACTGCTGATACAGTTGATTGCCTTGGTTGACACTTGAAAATGAGTTGCTTCTTATCAGATGAAACTTGATGATTTATATTTAGTTTTGCTTTCAGGAACTGAAAGGTAATATATTTTATAGAAAAAAATATTATGTATGAGCACCCTCACTGTATGAATAAAACACTAAAACAATTATGCTGTAGCCATTAGCTCAATCAGGATATATTTCTTACTTCATCTGAATCATCAATCACATTCAGTCCATGGTTTCATGAAATGTTACAATTTGACGATTTACTCAAGTACATTTTCGAGGTACATGTACTTTGCTTGAGTATCATGTTTTTATTCCACTTTCTACTTTGACACCACTACATTTCAGAGGAAAATATTGTACTTTTTAACGCCACTGCACTTATCTCACAACTTCAGTTACTTTACAAATTAAGATTTTGCACAGAATACAAATAAAGAGTTTGTAAGATCAACATTTCTGATAATGAGCAGATTAACCCATGATGAAAATAAATTAACAAATAAATATCAGTTAACAGATCAAAATGAGCTCCAGCTCAACCAACTACAGCAGTAAAATTCTACTTTTTTATTAATGCATAATTAATAATAATCTAAATCTATAATATAATAGCATATATTGTAAAGTAAAAAAATGCCTATACATATTGCCAATTAATATATAATTAGTTCACTATCACCCTAAAAATGTAATAAAACAGTCTTCAGAAATGTACCTCTCTGGTTGGCATGGCAATCTCATATTCAGAAGTCAAAGAATGGTGAGAAACAGCAGGGGGCGACTGATCCCTACAAATGACACAGAGAAACACACAGTATTTCAGTAGAGGGTTGCCATTAGCAACCATGCCGTGACCTTTTTCTTCTAAAGATGCTGTAATGAGTCAGATACCAGTTACTGCCAGAGAGGAAATCTCTACAGTTTGTTGAAATGTAGATAAAGAGGAACTTTTTTAAACCAAGTTAGTGTGTTTTTAATGAGCAAATAGCCTCTGGGGAAACTTTTTTTTTTCAGACAGCTGACTGAGACTAATTATTCTGAAAGCCCATCTTCTCCAGTGTGATGAAAAAAAGATCTTGCAAGTTATTAAAATGAAAAACTTTCTTGAAAATGACATTGTATCTAAAAATAATGATTTTGTATCATGAAATAAGGACTTAAAATAATGACATGGTATCCCTAAATAAAGACAGTATCTCAAAATAATGGGAAACCTTTATTTATCTTGTATTACTTTTGTGATATTAAGTCATTATTATTATTATTATTATTATTATTTTGAATATATCATTATTTTTGAGATACAAAGGCAACATAATGAGTTACAGGATCTTGTTTTTTTCATCACAAGGATATGTTTAATAATTTAATATTTTTTTCCTTTACTAGCAAATGGGCTATGTTCACAACTCCTTCAGTGTCTCTTTTCTCTTTCCAATAGATGCTATAGCTGTTTGGATGAGGGAAGATTGTGTATGTGTGAACTTACTTACAGCACACCCTTGTTAATAAATCACTGTAGTTTTCCAGATAAAAATGATTTAATATCCTGTCCCGCATCCACTTTTAGCCTAGTGTGTGAGCTGCGAACGAGTCTCTACTGACGCAATTTAACATGTTAAATTTTGATTTATGGTGAGATTACAGACAGCATATTGGCAGTCTTTGCCACAATGACTTCATAACAGTGCAGTGAAATACAACCCTTATGTTGGTTTCAACTTTTACTCCCACTTCACCTCGAACACTATGTGGAAGTGTTTTTTCCCAAAATGAATGTGCCTACTGTTATTGATGAGAAAAAAAACAACTGCATAAACTGGTGCTTTGAGACTTTAAATACACAGATTTTGCGGTGAAAGTTCAGAAGTTTTATCCAAACTGTTCATGGACACAAAAAATAATCAAGGAATCAAGGAAGTGTAAAAAATGTGTACATTTCAAGTTACATTCAAAGGAGAATTTCTCCTGCATCCTCATGCCTAAAATCTGAACTGAAGTATCTTCCAGTGCCTTTCCCTCTGCTTTTATTTTGGCCACAATACACTGTAGTCTTTACAGCTGATGTGAAGACATCACATCACACAGGAGGCACCCGAACACATCCTACTCTTCTCATCATTCTTCTGCAGTTACCAAGCAACATGATCACATAAAGGCCGAGGGAGAGAGAACATGTGTGGGTAGAGGAGAAAGATGCGTGAAAAATAAAAAAAGGATGCAGGCAGTCCACAGCAATGTGCATGATTGTGTTCACACAATACCCAAAATCCAAATCCTCTCCTGTTCCTTCTGGCTTGAAGGAGGATTCACAGTGAGAAAAGGCCATAATGAGGTCAGCCTCATTAGTGTCAACTAGAAAAAAACAGAATGAAACCATTTACTTCTACATACAATAGATCTATTAAACTTGTCTGAATAAGTATTTAATCCTGAATGAGGTTGTCGGAGCGCGAACAAGCTGTGAAAGTGTATTTTCATATGGCTCCTTCACAGCAGGCCTGCTGGATGATATTCGTGCCACAGCAGTTCCATGGGAAATGACTCATGAAAGCAGACAATGATAAGATGCTGTGTAATTTAATGTAATTACAACCATGTCTACAAAATGTCATGAGTGAGCTGTTCAGCTAGGTCGTCATGGGAACCGTCTCCCTAATGAGCGACAGGGACTGCTGCCTTTGGAGTCACCTTATGGCACAGCAGCCTGTTTATCAAGACAGAGCGGCTCAAAGAGCATCAGGTGTGTCAGCAAATCAACATGTACCCAAACCTCCATACACCCACCTCCACTTAAACAAAATGCAATTATTAATTTGATTATGGGTACGTATTAAAAATATACTATTGTATTTATATTTTTTATACTTATTTCTATTCTGCTGCTTTTTGCAAAAAAAAATTGTGACATAACATCTATGGTGAAGTCAGGGAAACATGCACGGGAAAACCAATGACAGTATTAACTCTTTGAGTGCCACAGACGTACATATACGCCTTTCCTTTTTTTGGCAGAAGGGACAAAAGAGTACTCTCAAAAGGCCTGTGAGTAATATTGGGGCTTCTGGGATTTGTAGTCGGGACATAAAGAGACGGTATACGCCACAGAGCTCAAAGCAGGGCAGGTAGTGGATACGATCACAATTAGAGAGCAAACCAAATGGAATCTGGACAAAAAGTGGTGTTTTTGGTGAAACTGGCCTCTACTCTCCTCTAGATAAAACAAGAATGGAACAAGGTAAAAACAAACATTTTTTTCATGATGGAATAGAAAGTCTCCTCTTTCATTTGCGCTATTCTGTGTTTTCAGAGTCATAGTACAACATATTCTGTGCATCATGAAGGATGAACTTAAAATGGCCAAAAACGCTGGCACAAGGCACTTTCGTTTTTTTTAAAAATGGGCTGGCACTCAATGAGTTTAAAACAATATGTCAAATAAATAAAAACATTGGATTTTGTGTAAAGTGTGAACTGTAAAATAAATAATCCTAAAGTACTTCAATTGACCCTTTACACAGCAGCCATTTTGACATGTCATAGCATGGTAAACAAAATAAATTATGGTCCCAGTCTATATAGTGTGTCACAGTCGTTTCAGTTAGCCATTGGGTACAATACCAGGGCCTTGGTTGTCACATACAGAACAAGGCCACAATTAATGATATTAATTACACCTGTGTTTACCCCAAAATTACATGTCAAAATGGGTGCTGTGAAAAAGGCAGAGCAACTATAATAACAGACACAAGTGGTTTTGAGCTAAATACAATGGGAACTTTACAAGTGACATAGTAAAATGTTGTGACTGTGAAATGGCATAATAAAGAGTATGACAAATATGAATGACCCTCCATATACAGACAATTGCTGTACAAGTCATTACAATGGCCATATACATTGATCAGACATAGCATTATGACCACTGACAAGTGAAGTGAATAACACTGATTATCTCTCCATCATGGCACGTGGGATAAAAATGGCAACAAATGAACATTGTGTCCTCAAACTTGATGTGTTAGACGCATGAAAAATTAGTGCGTGTGAGGATTTGAATGAGCCTGACAAGGACCAAACTGTCTGTAGTGGTCAATATCTTTCAAACGTGGATCAAGGAAGGAACAGTGGTGAATCAAGGACAGGGTCATAGGCAGCTGCTGATGCACATGGGAAGCCCAGGTGGTCTGATCCAACATATGAGCTACTGGAGCTCAAATTGCCAGAATAAGTTAATGCTGGTTCTGAGAGCTATGTGCCATATACAAGCAAAAAGGGGGCTGACACAATTTTAGAGAGGTGATCATAATGTTATGCCTGATCAGTGTATAAAGTAGCCTATAAAATAAAGAGCATTTTTGACAGTCTGCACTGTATACAGTATCTCACATAAAAGATCTAGGAGTTTATTTGAATTTAACAATTCAATAAATATAACATTATCCATGAGTGTAGAAAAATTACACACGACTTATGAATCGTTGTGTTGGTTGCATTAAATCCATCTTTTAAAAAAATCATATTTTAACGATTGATTAAACATGAAAATTAAAGCACTTTTTTATGTTCCATCAGAGCAACTTTACATACAGTGTGTTTAAGGAGAGGAGGAGGGGTGGAGAGGGGGAATGAATTAACAGATTTAGTGTCATCTCTCAGTCTGGGAGAGGAGCCAAAGTATCGACCACCTTAATCCCTTCATCCCCCTCTTCCTCCTCCTCATCCTCGCTAACCTCTCTGTCTGCTGCCACCCCCTGATTTCCATCTCTGTTCATCTGTGTGGGTTTTTTTAAGATTAAAGTTGTCTAATACTTTGTGTTTGGATGTGTCAGTGTCGCCTGTCTAGATTTAGAGTCCTGTTGCTCTACATGAATTATACAAAAAGACAGTTGCGGGTCGATGATTTGACATTTTGCCATTCACAAAAGCAAATGAAGAGTTTATTCATGGATACAAAACTAAACATGCTGTGAGTGTGATCTTCATCAATATGACGGCAAATAGCATGACTTACAAAAGAACCATGTGCATCAAAATAAGTAAGAACTTAACATCGTCATGATTTTTTTTTCCCAGCCTAGTCACCAGGAGAAAAACTTTCCCTAGTGTATCTCTGCAACCCATGACATATCATATGTCATTATTTAAAGACATGTGGGATAATAATGACTTTAACAGTTGACAAAGTCATTTAAGGATGGGTGTGATGGGTGGTGAATGGGTCAAATAAACCTGTGTTCACCGTGCAATGACATGACAAAATGGCAAAACTAAATATAATGGGACTGAATGGGACCAAACTGAATTTTGACATTAGTATATGGAGCAACTGTTATTCATACAAGCATGAATGTCCACTAAGGGCAGGTGTGAGAGGGTTCCAGTGTCCTGTGTTGAATGGAAGTAAATGTTGACTATAAGCTTGTCATGTAACATTATTTAAGGAGGTATATTAATGCTGCAAATCATTTTACTTGGAAATCACAACATGGAAAAGTGCAATTCAAGTGAAGATGGTCACTTTCTAACTGATATAGATCATTTTTTATTGTATTGCAATAGAAACATCAGTTTGCTGTCAGGAGTATTGGGATATCGGAATAGTTAGCTTTCAACACGCAATGGATTGCAGCATTATTTATTGATGGTAGTTACATATTTACAGTCCTCAAAAGATTAAACAGCTAAATATCCAAATTGGTGTATAGCAGCAGCAGCATAGACCTGCTGCTCAATAAATGGAAGTGATGTGATCTTGATTAAGTGTGGCCATTGATCTGAGGTGGGGATAGACAGCTGAGGCTAGAGTGGGTGAGGTAATAGCAGGGGTACTAACAGCTTATGTCTACATTACAGATGGTTTATGAATGCACGGGTATCTGTTAATCTGACACTGGTTTCAGGGGGAGAATCAGCGCTAATCCTATGACTAGCCTGATAAGTCCACTCACAATGAGACCACACGTGTGGACAGCATGTGTAAACACACTTGATGTACACCGCCACAAACACAAACAACACAGTCATGGGTAAGATGGTCTGGGAAGAAAATCAATAAAAAGACAGTAAATAGCTTAAGTGGTATGGAGGTAAATCCTGGAGGTACACAAGCTGAAAGGCAGACTTAAATGGCCAGTTTAAGTCTTAACAGTTGAAGTGATGGATTAGATGACTGTTACAAAAACACTGAGATTAGAGGCAGCCAGGAAAAGGGGGAGCGAGGAAATTAGATGACAAACAATGCTCCTCGAGGCAAGTTTTACTACAAATATGAAGACAGTGTAACAGTGTGCATTTAATCATCACAGCATGCTACATTTGCTTTCCTTTCAAATTATATCTGAATTTAAACAGCTGGGAATCCTGCTGATATTACTGCAATGTTTCAAGTTCAGCGGGCAGACAAAATAATGTCAGAAGACGTAGTAGTTTTACATTTCATGGAATGCATGTCTTCTCTGTCTTGCACAGCATTCTGAAATCAGCAAAATATTCTCATCTAACTCTCTGACCAAGCCTTAATGTAAAGGTATAACGTAAATTTAAGATTGCACATGAATCTGTGGTATTTGCAGAACTATTTCTTTCTAACATCTGTTCATAACAATTGAATTAAAGCAAATATTTTTTCTGCATGCTGGTATTTTGTCTTCAACGCAACCATGTTACATTATAGCAGCTTCCTGCCTCATGCCACCGTCATGGATGACAGCAATATGTATCTGAATGTGTTTTTTTTAAATAAAGCAAACCAATTCCAGGTGGCTCAGTGGAGACATCAAATGGTACTATGCACTTTGAGTAAAATATTAAAGGGAAGGGAATTAAAATATCACAGGAGTACTTCAGGTTTGAGCTTCCACGTAGGCCTACTGTGGTGTGCACTGGAGGGTGGCCCAATTGTTGAAAAATGTGTGGTAAAGAGCTCTCTTTGGACACAAAAATGAGCACTAAATTGCCCTCTTGGGAGACAAAAACACACTGGGAGGTTCAGTGTTGACTGGCATGTTAAAACATGTCAACAAAACAAAACAAGTGACCTCGAAAACACACTGAATTTAAAGCTATAGTCTGTCACTTTAGAGAGCAAGCAAGATTTGAAAGTAGCTCCTCCACTCAGCCTCTTCTAAGTCTACCCCTCCTCCCCCTCCCGTCAGTGCTCCATCCAAAGAAGAACGCAAACTCTGCATCACGTTTCAGGCCCTTCAGATGCCTCAGTGTCTCCAACGATGCTGACTCAGGTTTGTCCTGCAGCCCTTTCTACCTCTGACTTTCTTCTCTTTGCCAGTTTAGCAGGGTGAAGTAACGCTTGAAGTGGTATTTTTGGCTGCATTTTCTCTGCCATTGTACACTACAGAACGGATTCTCTTGTTAACTCTGTATTTCTGTAGAGGAGCATGCAACAGTGGGGAGGAGGGACACAGACATGAGGCCATCTGATTGGTTTTCTCCATTTGGACCAAATGGCAGGGATTGTCAGAGTTTTTACAGTCCTGCTGCCACAGAGGTCTGATTCTTTTCCTTCCTTTTTCTGAATACATAAGGTATTGACTGCTCTCAGGGTGGAAAGACCATTTCATCCAGTAGAACAAAAAGGCTTTCTGAACAGAACGACAGACTACAGTTTTAAGTGCACTCTTCAGTGACTGTGGGTGCCCTTTTTTTCTTTTCATCCCTGCCCTTCAAAATGCACGCCACTGACCATGTATGAGATACAAGTGCATATCATCAGACAAATGCTAACAGACACAGGCAAATCGCTATTTTGGAGTGTGCAAGTCACCACTGATCTCAACTGAACTCAAATATAATGGAGCTATGCAGTACTTTTGTTGTTAATGCACTTTATTATAATGCACTAGACATTTTGTGACCTTAGGCTCATTGTACTTCTTTGGATTTGAAAGAAATCTATGAGTCAAGTTCATGAAGTATTTTTTTTTTTAATTCATTTGATTTCCAATCAAAATACCATCCATCTATCTCCAGAGTACCCGGTGAGAACCCACGCAGACACGGGGAGAACATGCAAACTCCACACAGAAACCCAGTACCTTCTTGCTGTGCGGCGGCAGTGCTAACCACTACACCACCGTGCCGCCCTAATCAAGATACACTGTTAATTATTTATTTGTAAATTGTTAATCTGAAAATGTTATAAACTTTTTTGTGACATGTATGAACCAGGTCTCCATTTTATGTATTTTTTGTGTGTATTTTATTCATCAGCAACCTCTGGTTCTGAAAAGTTAAGCCAAAGTGCCAAAGAGGAAGTGCCAAAAACTGCAGTTCCTAAAATAGCCACTTGAGGTTGGTTAGCCATTACAGAAAACAGGCAGGTGCTTTCTAAAAAAAAATACTTGACATTGAATTCGATGATCCATCTGTCAAGTCCTTGATAGATTTTTGTGTGATCATATGAAGAACCAATGAGGGTAACACCACAACAGATAGGTAAGGTGAAGTATCTGAAACAAGACACAAGGTGAGCATTACAAATATATTCGGAACACTAAACAAGAAAAAATGAAACATATACAAAGGAATAACACAACCTTAGAATGGGGCAGATCTTGGCACAGGATTATATCAAACCATATGTATAAATATGTCTTTATAATCAAATAAAGGCGAAAATATACCCATACGGAAAAGATATATATCACTCTAAAATTTCTCCTTTGTATGAAACTTTTATGTAAAGCATACAACTGTGAATGCAGATATAAGATCCTTAGAAAAATGTAAACAAAATGAAACTTGTATGATTTGGGTATTTATCAGAATTGTATGATACATACAATATCCGTATACTTCTTTTTATTATCTTGTATGAAAAGAATGCAAAAGTGGCCACTTTCAAGAGTAAATCATATAAGTTAGTAATACGTTTTTTTCTGTTTCTTTTCCGTATGGGTATGTACTGTATATGTTATGCAGCAAAAATGGACATGAACAAGGATCATTTCTCTGAGCTTTCTCACTTTGAATAAAGGCTTTAACCAATCAGGTTGTGCGGAACAGATTGAGTTTCATCTACATTTATGAAGCAGCAAAACGAAAACTCTATAATACGAATCAATCAATATGATGACAAATCATATCATGACTTTATCACTCCTTTCAACCAAAGGCCACATAGACCAGACCCACTCCTTCCATTTTTAAATTTCACAATAAAAGCCCATGATATAATATTTGCATCTGAGCGTTTCACATTTTCTCCAGTGTGTGTGTGTGTGTGTGTGTGTGTGTGTGTGTGTGTGTGTGTGTGTAGAGAGTGAAGGAGGCAGATCCTCAGAGTTTGGGTTGGGGGTTTAAGGAGTGGCCCCTCTTGAGGTGAGATGTGTAAGCCTGCTGCTTGTAGCAGAGTTAGTCAGGATTAGGACATGTATCTGTGGGATCAGGCTGAGGTAGTGGGACCATGACAGTCCTCCACCTCACACCATCTGTCCAAATAGACCAGGCCTGTCCTCAACTCTCTCATTCTCTCTTGTCCTGTCTGTTTCTCATGCACTTTTTTTGTCTTGTTCTTCTTTTTGTGTGCTGCTTGTTGCCCTTCATTGTTGTTTTTTTAAAACTGTCACCTCTGCTCCAGGCTCATCCTGAGTTTCTCCCATTTCATGACCCCACATTGCCCTTAGAGCTTCTCAGAGGATAAAAGCTGGAGGATATGAAACCGGATTTACAAGGTGACAGAGGGGTCAGCTTCCCTCTGACTGGTGTTTGGACAACAATGGAAGATGCTCAAGCTTAAAGGGCCAGTTTAACCAAATGTCAAGTGGATGGAATCTAGTTCATGGTGCATAAACACTCACCCACAGTAAAAATGGCAATTATAAGAAACTTATCTGCTTTATTGTAGAATGCTGGATGAGAAGATTGATACCAGACTCATGCCTGTATGCCAAATATGAAGCTACTGCTAATAACTGGCTAGCTTAACTTAGCATAAAGACATTATTTGTTATTTTTATGGTTGTGTATTCTTAAATTTGTGTTAACTGATTAATAAATAATGAAGCAGGGGGAACAGCGTGGTACTTCCCAGCTAAAACAGAGTTATTAAAGAAATGCAACCAATTAAAAATTCATTTGTAAACTTAAGAGTCGCTGGTTAACTCAAGTTTAAAAAAGGTATGTGTAAGTTTGTGGAGTCTTGTGGTTCTTTACATCTAAAGGTAGCAATACCCACCTACTAACTGACATGACACACCTGACACATCACATCATCATACACAATTGACACATCATATCTTAATTTTCATTTCTTTGCATAATCTGCAAAAAAAAAAAATGATAATATGTAAATGCAATACAGTGTGATTTCATTGGACTATTGCTTTGCTGGGCACAGTAACTTTCTGTGTATTTTCCAAAATGTTGAACTAGTCCTTAGACATCCTACCAACAACCAATGACCAAAGCCCCATATGTTTTTGTAAATGTCAATTTAAATTAACCATTGTAATAAAAATATATAATACAACTTGTATTCAGAGTACCATCGCTGTAGCATCTACAACTCTCTAGTATTACCTCTACCCATTAAGATAATCACAGAGTGTGATCCTAACGGGCTGATTACTTAAATATACCTCTGGAAATAATAAGGCTGATCTAGAGCTGCAAACTGTTTCTGGCTGTAAAAAAAGTCGCACCTGAATGTGAAATCCATCTAAGTGTTTGTAGTATAAATGTGTGCAGGGCTGCAGATGCAGGAGGGATGGTGGTGTGTTTGCCATGAAGTATGAGGTAAGTTCCTCTGTGTCTCTGCCTCTCTTTGTTCCTCACCCTCATGGGAGGCCCTGTTGATTTAGCTGCTAAGCTTTCCCCGGAAACACAAATGATAGACAGATAGAGAGGTTAAAACAGAGAAAGCGATGGAAGAGAAACTGAATGAAGAAAGAACAAACTGTTTTTTTTCCAAATAGCTGTCATAATTTCCTCAACCCTCAATATTTTGTCTATCCTAATTTGTATTGAACTGCAGAGTAAAATCCTGTTTATGAGTCGTGAGCTGATTCCATGAGTCAGCGTGTCTGCTTGCCTTAAAGGTTTTGTTTACTGTCTCAGTCAGATTTGTGAAGATAATATTAACTCACTGATTCCTCAACGAGACACCATTAAGACACAGAGAGACTCCGGATTAACACGTTCAGCCTTTAAAGAGCATTGAGAATTGCTTGTTATGCATTTCTCTGCTCGGCAGTAGACTTAAATGGGTCCTAAAAAAAATACAGAATTATTTCACAGACTTTGAGTCTAACTGCAAGAGACAGGGCAGTGTGTAGAGTCATGGGGTGCTAATTTGCTAGAATAAAATAAAACTTTTGTGGGAATATTGAAATCTTTCAGACAGCATCAAGGTTTTGTTTTTCCACAATGCTCTACAATTTGCACAATTTTATAGTTGAACAAAGTGTCACTGCAGATAAAAGATATTTAGACTGCTCTTTCCTAATGTATTTCACTTATTCCTTCAACATTCATCTCAGTGAATTATGATTTGATTGAGCGTCCAAAAATACTGGTAAATGATGATAGAATAGAATAGAATAGAATAGAATAGAATAGAATCACTTATAACCTGGGAAATTACGCTGTAACAAGAGCAAAAAAAGCAATCACAGTACAAAAAAGCAATATAAAGAACAGAAAAGTATTAATATTTACAATTAAAGTATAATACAGAAACGCAGTATTAAAAGCATAAAATGGTTATGCAGATAAATAATTATGACTCGTGGTGATATTCATAATGCAAAAAACAGGTGTAGTGAAATAAAGATGAACAGTAGGTAATGAAATAATAGTTATTACTATAAATACTGCAAATAAACAAGGTGCAGTGAACTGAAGATGAACAGTATGTTATGATATGGCAACTATAACACTATTAACAGTGCAAATAACAGTAAGGTGCAGTGAACCAAGATGAACACTATGATATGTTATGACAATTTTATTATAAATTGTACAAATAAATAGTTAGGTGCAGTGAACTGAGGATGAACAGTATGTTATGCTATATCATCAGGATAGAGTCTTATTGTAAAGTGTGATGGTGTGTGGTAGGAATGACTTCCTGTATCTGTCCCTTCAACATCGGAGCTGCAACAATCTGACTCACTGTCCCTGATGGAGAGCAGTTTTTTGAGCGCCCTCCTCTCCACCACAGCTTAAAAAGAGTCCAGTTTTAAATTGATGATTGGGAGCATCTCAACCCAGCACTGTCAACAAAGCACACACAAGCTTTGACACAGAAAGAGAATGCCTACATTCTCTGCTCAGGTAGAAATTACTCCTCTATATATTTACATAGATAGTTGTTTGCTGCTACATTAATGCTCTGAATATTGTATAGAGAGAAATATATTTGTATAAAAAGAGAAACACCAGTTTGGGTATGGACAACTAATTCCAAGGACAGCAAACTACTGGTTTACTAGATAAAGACAAAATGGAGAAAAAAAACCCTGAAATGATGACATTTTAAAACCTTTATTATTTTAGTTGATTGTGTGATGGGCACATACAATTTGAGTTTAATCATAGGTTTGTAAAATTAAGACTCATTATTATTGTATTTTTAATTCAGAAACTACATTTCCTTTTTAACGTAAAGTCAGTGATGGATGAAGCATTCAGATGAACACGCCAACAATTCCCCCTCATAATAAATAGCACAACCTAAAAATGCCATATTACAAAGTTTAAAATCATTTAATTATTTAAGGAAAGGTACCTGTGTATGTTATAGTGTTATGAGTGTTATATTATTGATAGTTGATAATAATTGATAATTATTGTTGCTGTTTTCAATGTGTTGCCAATCTGCTCATAATATTCAATGTAATAGCATAAAATGAAAGAAAAATCCTCATAAATGTACTTTAGAGCAGTTCAGACGTTTGACTGACATATTTAATAACAATAATAATAATAATCTTAATGGCTTGTATTTATATAGCACCTTTCATGACACCCAAAGCGCTTTACAGAAAGCATTATGCCCTTCGGTTCTCATTGTCGCCCACTCTACCACTGAGCTATACATTCCACTGCTAAGTTTGGTAATTTAATTGACACATTTTTAAAACTTAGTCAGACTCAGACTTAGTCATGTTTCAAAAGCTCTCTTCAATAAGGAAATGAGCTTTTCTTTCCTGCTTTTATTTGGACATAACTTGTTTTCAGGGTCAGTTCAGTAGCTGTGAGTATCCACTGTGAGGCAGTGCAGAGTCTACAGTCCAACTGGTGTCAACTCAAGCGTCAAGAAGACTTTGTTTTGCTCTGTGATGAGTGACTGAACATTACTTTCTGATGGCAAACTGAAGCTGGCACATTGTTGTGAAGATGGCGAGATTGTGCGTTATGACTGGCATGATTTAGCATGTGATGAAATACCTGATGTCCGAGCGGCAGTACATGTGTGCGTGAAACTTTGTTCAACAAGTGTGAAATATTTGCATCTTTTAATAAGAAGAAAAATATGTAGCATCAGAGATGGAGAGAGGATTTTGGATTCCATGTTGGTATGCTATATAACTGAAGTTGACTTATGTTTGTCAGTGTGTGTGTGTGTGTGTGTGTGTGTGTGTGTGTGTGTGTGTGTGTTTGTGTGTGAGAGAGATAGAAAGAAAGACAAGAAAACAAGGAAAAGACCAAATGAGGGAAGAGCTGCAAAAATGAATGAATTAGTTAATCACTGATGATTTTGGCAATCATTACTTTTAGATATTTTTAAGAGACAAAGGCAAAAAATCTCAATTGTCTCAAATGAGTGAGTATACTCTGGTCTTATTACTCTGACAGTCAACTTAATATATTGTCATTTTGGGCAAAACCAGGCATCTTCTGATATTTCATACTGAGCCAATAAAGAAATAATCAAAAAAACAACAAATGAATTAGTTGCAGCCTTAAAATGAGAATTAAATGTGCATAGAGAAATAAAGAGAGACAAACACAGTGAGGGATAAACAGAGAGACATTGCCAGAGAGTGTGAACATGCCTGTGAACCATGAGAGAGAGATATTGGAGAGAGCCAGAGAAAGAGAGGAGGGGGGGATTGTTGCAAACAGGGATTTGCAGCAGTGGGGAGGGAAAGAAAGAAAGGGGGCAGTGGCACTCTGTGACTACACACACTGCAATACCCCTACACACACACACACACACATACACACTCTGTTTCCTGTGTCTCTTTTCTAAATGTGTCAGTCAACCAGTCAGTTGATTATTTGTGTGTGTGTGTGTGCAGTGGAAGGATGTTGAAAACAGCTCAAAACCATCCTTCACCTCTATGACCGAAGGTAAGATCATTTCATTGTCATAATTTCTCTAATTATCTTCCATTCTACTTTTCTTTCTCTTGTGTGTGAATGTGGATTATTTTGTCTGTCCTTTTTGCCGTGGCTCTGGTCCAGAGCCATATTGAGGCCTCCATAGAGCCCTGTCACTGTTTGCTTTCTTTTACAATCCATTTTGAACCACAGGGGGTGAAACTAATGAGCTGTGCAGTCGAGGCACTAGTCAAAGGTGTTTTTTTAATGAGATGTTCATTTTGATATTAATAGCTATTATATTTGAAGGCCTGTAATCAGTGTTGTTGGAGCAAGTACCTTTGGTCTTTGCTTTCTTTGATTTAGTTACCTCTGTATAATACTGGAACTATTGAACTTTTCACAGATAATCTGAGGAGATAGTTTGGTTTTCACTTTGCTCAGCTGTGTATGACTGTTTTGAACTGATAGATGAATGTTTGACTTATTTGTCACACTGATAACAAATACTACAAATTTTTGATCTTGATTCTATCTTGACTCAAATAAGACCACATTCTAAAATTTTGACATATAATATCTATAGTCAACAAGCTTATGTCTAAAGCTTTTTCACCCCTTCCTTCATTTATATATATATATATATATGTATATATATTTAAATATATATATATATATATATATATATATATATATATATATATACACGTATATATATATATACATATGTATATATATATATATATATATATACACACGTATATATATATATAAATATATATATATATATACGTGTGTATATATATATATATATATATATATATATATATATATATATATATATATATACACATAAATGTTTTTATTAATTTGAGAAAGTCTTTGGCTCTGGATTAAAGTCTGAACCTGTTGATAATTGGATTTGGTCTCATGGATCTTTCTGTCAAAAATGTTTAAGCCCTCTGAATTCTTGCACTTCAGTCAGTGACACGTCTGGTAGGAAGATCTTTCTAGAAATATTGAATTGTTTTATCTATTACTTGAGATGAGATATGGTATTTCTGACTAGAGAGAGGCAACATGAGAATTCATGAGTTTTTCACTTTCATAAAATGGAGCGCTTCTTGAATACAAACGGACAAATCATAGAATTTCAAGTACATTGTAAATGTTTCACAAAGTTCTGGACATCTTTTACATGACACATACTATTGTTTGTGTACATGCACATGTATGCTTTTTTATTCTTTAAGAAGTACCATTAAATATACTTGTTTCATTACCTTACTGTACTGTTAATAAATTGATTTGGTGGTTAAACTGTTCTGATGATATATATTTAATTATACATTATATAATGTATACATTATACATTACATAATATATATAATGCTGGCTGGGGATTTTCCACACCTGGCAACCAGAAGGTTGTGCGTATTAATAGCTTATAACTGATGTATAAAGCATTAGTGAATGATTAAAGGGGAACTCTTTTACACATCACATGTGTTTGCTGCTACTAGCATAACACATTCCAATCTCGGAACGAACTGTCTGTGGTCAGGTTGCATTGTGGGTGATGTAGGCAGCAGGCCCGACAAAGATGAAGAATCCCTGGAATAAAAAAAAATGATCTCTGATTCTGCTGCACTGATGGTTTTTAACTGTCCATTGATGCTAAATTGGTGTTGTATTCGTCTAATAACACTCAATGAAGCCGTTACAGTACAGTACAGAAGTTACAGTGTATAACCCCTTTATATATGAGAAAGTTGTACCCAGTGCTTATTCCATCCTCCTCCATCCTTCAGGACAAGAGACACGGAGACAAGGACACAGGAACGTGCAGTTTCTCACAAAGGAAACTCAGCCACCAGTCTTCTTCCTAACATCTCCTCTGCTGATGTCTATGAGCTGCACTGAGGCAGAGGAGCAGACTATCCAACAATCCTGACACACGGAAAAAAAAAACCTGCTGAAGCTCCCAGCAGCAGCAGAAGAAGACAACAATGTCCTCTCCTTCCCTCCCCATGCCCCCTCTGCCCCCAAGCCCTCTGGCCATGGAATACCTAAATGACTTTGACCTCCTCAAGTTCGAGGTGAAACCAGACACTCCCCCATGTGTGTATCCCAAATCTGGCCTCGCCCACGACCCCTCCAGCTCCCCATACACTGGCCACCCTCCACAGGATTCCAGTTTGAGCTCCAGCCCTTACAACTCACTGCCACCCTCACCAACACTGAGCGACGCACACCCGACACCTTCGGGCTCCTCCTCCCTCTCCTCATCTTCCTCCTCCATCTCCTTTCCACTCTCCATCACCAACAGCTTCACCTCCGGCATCAGCTCCGGCTCTCAGGGGACCGTGGAAGGCAGCCCAGCCCATGGCGGGCCTCAGGGTCCCACTCCGGCATCACTGGAGGACCTGATCTGGCTGGCAGCGCTGCAGCAACAGTTCGGAGGCGAGGTGACGGGACCTGCCACTTTGCTGGGGGCCTTGGGAGGAGCGCCAGAGCGAGGGGACAGGGAGAGAGGGCCAGTCAACGGCTTTCTGGGCTGTGAGGATGCTGTGGAGGCTTTACTGAACTCTGCTGCTGCAGCTGTCAGCTCACAGGTAACAATCTGTCACATCTACTGTTTGATTCCTCTCTTTCACACAGAATGCTGTCATGAAAACCTTTATCTTCTCCACTCTGACACCTCTTCATTGTCTTCCCCTGCCTCCATTCAGTTTCCAGGTCTTTCTCAGAGTTCAAGCAGTAACCTGGGAGACTCCAGCAGTGACAGCGGAGCTGACATCTCCTGCCCTAAAGGGACAGACATGTGCCATCGCCCGCTTGTCTTCCTCTCATCGGGCCCTCCCTCACTCCCCAACACCACCCCTGCCTCAGCTCCCTACCCACAATCCCTCAGCCCCCAGGGCCGCCTTCACCACCACCAGCATCACCATCACCACCCACACCACCCTATGCATGGCAACCATCACCATCATCACCACCCACAAATTAATCAGGTATCTCATTGATACGCATTTGGCAAGATAGGATGATAATGATGCTTGGCAGGAAGCGTTTATCAATAAAACATTGGAGGTGGAAGAACTGAACAGTGACACTTGTCGCATTAGAGGGCTGAGCGGTAGGAGAGAGGGATCGTGCAGTGAAGGATTAGGATTAGGACATTAGAACATGGTTATTAATGTCGGTGTGTGTCTTTTGAGAGCACAGTGTCTTTATTTCCAATGAAAAAACATACATTAATCTGTAACATTATACACCCATCCCATTTAGCATTAATAAGGACCATCTAAACATTTAGTCCAGTGTCTATAATACTATAATGGATTGTAATTAGATTTAAGGACATAAAGTGTTAACTTCTCCTATGAATACATATTAACTCTGTTCTAGTATGTTTTAATTTCATACACCATTTACATATTGGAGCCCGCAGGAGCAGTTAAAATTGTCGACAAGTACATTAATAAACACTTATATGATGTGCATAAGACTACATCGCTCTGTATTTCAAAATTCATCCACAGACATTTGATAACAAGCCTCTAGCATTCACTCAAGACAAGGTAAATGAATAATTATTTCAAAACTATCACTTTTGTGCTTGAGGGAAAAATCTATTGCTGCTAATACAACTCAGTCTTGAAGGTAATATTAATTGGTAAACAAACTTTGTAATCTGTGTTCTGGTCGATCAAGATGTCTAGGTGGATCTCTATGTGGAGCACAGCGTGAGCTTATTATGATAATATCTGCTATTATTGCCGTGCGTAATCCTGATAACTGTCACCCACACTTATCAGATTATATGACAGATTATGGACATGTGGTGTCGAAATGTGTCCTCTGATAGACACACACAGCCAGTGTAGCAGATCACATGTCCGCTAGTCAATGGCAGACTCAGGCTGTCTGATGGGCAGGGGCGGAAAAAACAAAAGAGGCACCAAGTGCATGCAGTGGGGCACCGGCACAGTGGCACACCCTGGAATGGCACCCTAGAGGAAACTTTATCATGTTTTCTCTGCTGGAAGTACACCCTAAAAGGCATCTTGTGATCCTTTAAAAGAGCACCCTAGAGGACAATTTAGCATGGCTCCTCCACTGAAAGGGTTTCTCTATTAGAAGATCACCCTAGTGGGCAGTTTATCACATTTTCTCTACTGGAAGGACAAACTCAAGAGCAAATTATAATGTTTTCTGTATTAGAAGATCACCGCAGAGGGCATATTATGATATTTTCTCTACTGGGAGGGCACCTTAGAGGGCCTTATATCATGCAAGAGCACCATAGTGGGTATATCTTTATGGTTAAATATGTTGCTAGTTAACATTAAACTACAGCCTATGTGTTTTCTCCATCTTGCTCGGCAGTGCGGGGCAAATGATCGCTTCTCTGATGAGCAGCTGGTGAGCCTGTCGGTGCGGGAGCTGAACCGACACCTGCGGGGAGTGAGTAAGGATGAGGTGGTGCGTTTGAAGCAAAAACGCCGCACGCTAAAGAACCGCGGTTATGCCCAGTCCTGCCGGTACAAGCGCCTGCAACACCGCCACGCTTTGGAGTCTGAGAAACATGTGCTCACACAACAGGTATGCACATGCTTTGCAACAGAGACCCGCAACTGACAAGTTTGATATTTCATCCAAGTTTTATCTGAAACTGAATAGCAAACTTCAAATTCAAATCTCATTTCTCTTTATTGCATGAATAACAAGTGAACATCTTTGCACTGTGGCTAAGCAAAAGTACATTTTTTAACTCCTCCTCAGTTGGATCAGCTACAGTGTGAGCTGACTCGAGTGCTGAGGGAGAGAGATGCCTACAAGGCCCGCTACGAGAAGCTCCTCAGTACGAACCACAGCATTGGTGGCGACGCCCCACCGACCCGCACCAGCAACCCACCTTCCCCGCCCCCTGACTACTTCCTCTGAGCTTAACCCACAGGGAGAGGAAGAAAAAAAAACACAGGAATGAGAAACCAGCCAACATGGAGCAATCAATGATGAGTAGTCAGACTTGGAGAAGAAAACAAGGATGTGTATGTGAGTGTGTGTGTGTGTGTGTGTTTGCATGAGTGTGTGTGTGTGTGTGTGTGTGTGAGTGAGTGAGTGAGTGACAGAGAGAGAGAGAGAGAGAGAAAATGTGAAGAAGAGACATTGGCAGGCAGTTTTGGAGCAATACAACTGTGAAATCCACTCTTGATTGATTAAATCAACTGTTAATTCATAGAGTTAAACTCAACTCTAGGCTGATTCATGGCCTCCGCTTATACTTCACTGTGAATGATAGTTGCACAATAAATGACCGATGAAGCGACAGTGGACAAACAAGACTGCGAAAAATGGATAGAAAAAAGCTTGCATTAAAACTTATCCCGACACTACCGAGTATTATCTATGCAACATTATATAGCTGCCATATGCTCTCCAAATGTGTGGTTGAGGCTCAAACTGTAGTTGTGTTTTTTATAATAAACTGCTAAAGCTACAGAGGTCTGAGTAGTGCAGTGGTGCTGGAGGTGGAGTGGTATGGGCTTGGATAAAGTATCCACGTCATGCAGTTGTATTTGCCAGTTAATATTTCACAGTTGCCTACCAAAGTTTTAAGCTCACCAAGACTTGTTATTCTTTGTAAAATGAATAATCATAGATTAAAGAATGTACAAGGTTTATACATTTCATGGGAATCTTCCAGTGATTATGCTAAATGATTAGTTGGGATATGGCTCTTGTGTTTTAGCAAAGAAATCTACCTTTTGCTAGTTGTAAACAGTATCTTTCTGCCATTAACAGTGACAGGAAATACTTGCTGTTTGCTCTCAAAAATGGGTTTTCACATACTGTAAAACTGGTACTGGTAGTGTGCTAAACTAAAGTGACTGCATATGATGAAAGAGAGACGGAAACCCATCCCAGCAGGCAAAAAGTGTGTGGCATGATTTGTGTGGTTGTTTCTGGTTCTCCAGACTAGAGACTAGCTATTTTTGGACTGATTAAACACTTCTGTAACAGGGACGACCACCTTATTAATGCAAAATGCAGCACCACAGAGCTAGTCACTATGAACTCGGGTAATGTGGGCTACGGATGCAACAGAAAATTAACAATGCAGGGATAACAAACAAAGAAAAAAGAAATGCAAAAAAACTCTTCATGGAGACACCTTAACTGTCCCTTGAAATCATTGCCAGGGTTCATGCATTAGAGCTATTTATTTTGTTTGGGTGTAGGTTAAATAAATTGTTCTTTTATTTATACATTTATTTATTCAGTATTTATTGTTTATTTATGTACTGATTCTAATAATTTACTGGTTTTATCCCATTAGCGTGTATTTTTACTTTCCTACAGTTTACTATTTTATCCAATTGTGATTAGAACTGACATTATTACAAAAATGATGGCCATTATTGTGGTTTCCTGCTCCTGTTGTAGTGTGGTTTCATACGCATATGAAATAAACAACGTAATTTACTCTCCCTGTCATGCTGTGGTGTATCTTTGTGCACCTTTCACACAGGTTTTAACCTCATCTATTTCCCAGCCACCTATCTGAGCATCTGCACTTTCAGTCTTCCTGCAGGCCTATTCTCTGCAGCTCACCCTGCAGCCCCCCATGCCCTGCTCCATCCCTCTCTTTATCTCTGTCCCTCTATAGTGAGGCAGTGACCCTGGTTGTGCACTGTTTGGGATGACCTCATCTTCAGCTCTTTCTCCCTCTCTGTGTCTCTCGCTCTCTCTCTGGCCTGTATAATAGGAGCAGGATTAGGGCTATAATAGCACCCTGGCTGCTCACTGCCGGAGTCTATTGTGGCTTTGTGTGGGAGGGACGCACTGCAGCTCACGGCCACGCTCACATTTTGACAGAAAACATGTCTAAATACACTCCTTGGATCAGGGGACTAGGAATGACTTGATTTGGCAAAATGTAAATGAGCTACTGAAAAAGGGCATGTGCATTTTCAACAGGAGAGACAGACTGATAGACTTGATAGGCAGGCAGGTAGGCTGTCATGCTTTTGTCTACCAAAGGAATACCCAAACGACACATTATAAACAGAGTATATCCCCTAAGGACACACACAGACAAACAGAGCCAATTAGTGAGGGGAATGCTTATGTTGTGATGCCCCCTAGTGGCCACTTGTCATACCGCCTCCTAGTTCTTCCAGAGGTCAATACAGAGAGCTTCGTGACTCTGAGCATCTTTCACAGCACTGCTCCCTGCCTGTAGCACTGCTCACTTTCACTAGTGAGCTGCATGCACCTGCAGCAAATACTCACCGTGCGCGCAGCGAGTCCTCGGGGTCGCTGGTTTCATCTCTCCTCTGCAGAAAATCCGGAGGACCATTTGATTGTCAAGTCAGTGAGTCATAGTCAGTTGTGGAGAGCGGTGATGAATGACGGTGCTGAGTGCAGAACTGGACCTGGGCCCTAACCTGAGGAGGCTGAGCGATCGTAGAGAGAGGGAGAGAGAGAGGGAATTGAGGGAAAGAGTGCAGGAGAGAGGGAAGAAACAGAGCGTGCTTACTTTGTGGTTGCCGGGAAGCCGCGTGAAAGGTGAGAGATTATAACACGCTGCTTGAGTTGGGATTCATAAAGTGAGTGGAATTGGTTGGATCTTCAGTGTGTCTTTTTCATGTCCTGATTCCCGCACGGTCGTTTGGTTTCAGTTTGCAGATGCCGACAGATGTGCCCGAGGATAGACTCAACAACGAGGAGAAGGCGGCCAAGGTGAGATGCACTCGGTGCGCATACAAACGGCTGATAAATGAGCATATCGGGCTTTGAGGTAAAGTGGGGCGGTGTGTTGATATGTGTTGTTCTGATTGAGAAATCAGTGAAATTGCCAGTGTGCGTGTGCGTGTTTTAGGTGGGTGGCGTTGCATGGTGGGGGCGTCTTTGCAATTGAGTCAGGTTTAGTTATCACTAGATCCAACTTTTAGGTGATGGGAGAATTTTTGCTTGCTCATCTAAACGTCATTATACGACTTTAGTCAGTGGTCTATTTTATAACAACACATGAATTAAATGATTATGTATGATGGTAGGGATGTTAATGATAAACCCACAGAGAAGTGGCATCAGACTCAGCAGCTGTGCAACTTCGTAGCTTCCTGGAAATTGTAAATTATTTTGGTTATGACCCAATACTACGGCATTTTTTCATTCACACCAAACGCATAACATCAATTTCGCACTAGCTATTTGCCGTTTCCGGCGAAATCCCTCAAAACTCGCTAGCTATCAAATAAAGTGAAGTATTCAGCAAGCAAAGAGCCAGATATTTCTCTCAAAAGTTGGTCGAAGCTAAAACATTGATTAAATTTGTACGTGCGATCACCAAATGGGCACAAACACGACTCCGCACGAATGCTAATGTTGCTCAGTATCCGTGTAGATAGTTAGCTAGCTCACTGTTTGCTAACATGTTTGCTAACTGGCTGTAGCTGCCTCCAAGTAGGCTAAATGGTTGTTGTAGATAAAAGAAGAGTGTGGGGGAGCTTTGTTAATTTAAATAGGAAATTGCCCTGATAATGTCCTCATTTATTTATATTTTATTATGTTACAATTTCAGAAGTTTGAAAGATGGGTAAAGTTTAATTTGAGTCCTGCAGAAATTCTGTATTTTAGTTAGCCAACCCGGAAGTTAGCATTGCCCTGGTTCCCTTGACAAAAAGCTTGTGGATTTTTTTTCCATTCAGTTATTGCGGAAAAGACGGTTTTAACAAATTAATCACACTTTTATGATTTTTGAAACATCAATGCAATCGCCAGAAGTCAAAAGCTAATGTTAGGCTATAAACAAACTGCATCACAATGTTAGACTAGAAAAAAACATGTAAAAGCTTAAAATTCACTGGTGTATTTACTAACATATTTTGTATTGTGGAAAACAAAGCATTAATATCCTTTAAGCTTGTTGACTACAGACCTTATTTCAGGCATTTAGTGTTTCTTAAACACTTTGAATCTTGAATATTAATTTAAAAAAATCTTCAACAAATCATTGACTTTGAGATAAGGGAAGTGGAAGAAACTCATTTCCATGTTTAGGGCTCATTCCCGCAGCATTTAGTTTTATTCTGCTAATTATGGGATCCAGTGTTTTTGAATCTTGACTTATACAAGGCAGGGTATCTCAGCCTCTGCTGATTCTGACATTATGGAGATGCAAATAGCTAAAAAGTACTAAAAATCACACCATTGTCTGAATTTGGCTTTGAATGCTAGTTTTTTTGTACTATATGAGAAACACCATATCTGAATACAGACTTATCAAGGGGAAATATTATACAATGAAGAGTGTCCCTCCATGTTCCCCATCCAGTGTGACAGTATGACTCTGTGCGGCACCCCAACTGTTCGCAGAGGAAGCACTCCCCTGCCCATAAAACACCAGCTCAGACGAGAAGAAGCTGTCCACGATGACTGTGACTGGTCATCAGGTGCAGCCGGACCTTCTGCCTCACCAATCAGCTTCAGTCCAGCCTTGGAAGACACTCCAACTGTTGCTGTGGAGGGCAGACTCGACGGTCCTTTGAGGATTGCCCTGCTGGGGCAAAACGGCGTGGGGAAGTCCTCACTAGCCGTTGCCCTTGCCGGGGACATGGACAGGACTGCGTCTGTGGATTCTGAAGGTACAAGAGCTGCGTGCGTTTGACTTGACTAATGCAGAGCAGTAAGCGCTAGAGTGCTTTCCTTTCACAGTGAGCGAGCACCAGGTAAATAAATCACAGCACCCATCTCCCATGTGAGACCTAACTGCTGCTCTCCCTGTCCTTAGGGGAGGGATATGTGCGCACAGTCACTGTGGATGACGAGGAGAGCACCGTCATTATCTATGACAACTGGAGACAGGTGAACCAAACAACACTTCCTTGTCCCCACACTCCCTGCTCCTTGCACCCTCATTAGACCATTGAGCCCTTGCTGCAGCGGTTTATACAGTGTGCTCAGCTGTGTGTGTGTGTGTGTGTGTGTGTGTGTGTGTGTGTGTGTGTGTGTGTGTGTATATATATATATGCATTCTTACCAGACTTTCTGGCCGCATTAGAAAAACTCACAGCATCAGTCCCTTCATGAGCATATATTGTCAAATGAAGATAAAACAAAAAAATATAAACAGATGCTTCCTGCATATGCAGAATATTTTAGATGAGTTCATATTGAATATCTGGAGCATATCACATTGTTTTTTGTGCATGGCATCACTATAACAGAGACAGAGAAACACTGTGGCATCTGGATCTGGCTGATGGAGGAAAGCTCATTATCGGGTTCTTTTGCACACTTTTTCCTCTTATCCATCAAGTGCAGTTCAGAGGCATCTGTGTCGATGTGTGTGTGTGAGAGAGAGAGAGCTGCAATGTGATAAATGATGCATTGATGGTTTTTATTTAAGTGGATGTTTTTATTTTTATTTAATGCTGAATCCATTTTTATTTAATGCTGAATACACATACCCGTAACACAATATTTTTTGTATTTTTATGTGTGGTTTTGTTGTGAGACACACTGTAATGATTGTCTTATTAGGAATGTTCTTACATAAATGTTGCATGAGGTCTGTGTATCATTCTAGTGCAAAAGGTGCCTTTGGTCTGTGCTGAATTCTGGACTTAATCAAAATGAAATAGAAAGTCAATGGACCATGGCGGCTCCAACTAAAGACATGCTGAGCTTTAGTCTATAATACGAATTAGAATAGTGCTTCCTGCAGGAGAAGTTTCATACTAAACCACAGAGGATTTTAGAGCGCTTTCAGTCTTATTATGCAAGTAAGGTTTTGACAATAGCATTTATGACAGCAGTAGCCCAGGAAGGAGAAACCTAACATTGGCTCAAGAGAAAGCCTTTCACAATTGTTTTCATGTTACGTGAAGGCCACCATAGTTCTCCAACATGCTTGTGAAACTACAGTAATGTGAGTGCAAAACCGTGGTACAGCCAGCCTCCTTCTGACTTCCATTGCTCCTAAATTTTTGTTAGCAAGGCAACGCCATTACCACAGTTTTGCACTCTACAGCTGACATTGCTGACGTTGCCGCAGAGTGATTCCTTCTGGTCGTTTTTAATGGTATGTAACATGCAGTGTGTCTGTCCCTCAGGACCTGTCAGCTCTGCAGTGTGAAGTGTGTGTCCTGGTGTTTTCAGTGACTGACAGGCGCAGTTTTCACCGAACTGCTCAACTCCGACTTCTCCTGAGAGAGACTCAGCCCCAAACTCCCATCATCCTCGTCGGTAATAAGAGTGACCTTGTTCGTACACGTGAGGTCACTGCACAAGGTATAATAAGCCTTTCATACTTTTCGTTGTAACCCTCCTCCTCACCTGTCTTGTGGTTTCCTTCCTGCCAGTTGTGGCTTTCATCTTCACAGTTGGTGTTGGCATTTTCAGTTCTTTATATCTGTCGGGAAACACTAACTCAGGGTGAAATATGTGAAAAATGTAAATGTCAGTGTCTCAACTACCTCGCAGTGTGGGAGTGTGAAGGGAGTCACAATTACAGGAGCATCCATTATGAGTGTCCACATATTCACATTCACGCAATTGTATTGCTTTTCAACTTTGTACTACACTGTGTAACACTGTGTAACTTACACAGCCTCTTTCAAATCTAACAACCTGGAATCTCGGTTTCAAACCTGAAGTATTTCTCTACAATTCTGAAAGTTATTTACTAATTATTATTAACTTATTGAGTGCCAGCCGTTTTATAAAACAAAGTGCCTTGTGCCAGCGTTTTTGTCCATTTTGAATATTTTTTTAAGACCCACAGAATATTTTGTACTATGACTCTGAAATCACAAAATAGCTCAAATGAAAGAAGAGACTCTATTTCATCATGAAAAAAGCATTTCTTTTTACCTTGTTCCATTCTTGTTTTATCTGGAGGAGAGTAGAGGCCACTTTCACCAAAATCACCACTTTTTGTCCAGAATCCATTTGTTTTGCTCTCCACTTCCTGCTTTGATCTCTGTGGCGTATACCATCTCTTTATGTCCTTACTTCAAATCCCAGAAGCCCCAATATTACTAACAGGCTGTGTGGGAGCGCTCTTTTGTCCCTGCTGCCGAAAAACACTTTGACATATATAAAAGTAAATGGCACTGAAGCGTTGGATTTTAAATGAAGT
Source organism: Synanceia verrucosa (assembly GCA_029721515.1). Taxonomy (NCBI): domain Eukaryota; kingdom Metazoa; phylum Chordata; class Actinopteri; order Perciformes; family Synanceiidae; genus Synanceia; species Synanceia verrucosa. Next base: position 8,623,337 of record CM056558.1, read on the forward strand.
ATAAACACGTCAATGGCACTCAAAGAGTTAAGCAACACTGTCATTGTTCTAGAAGGAGTTGTTGGGCATCCATTTTGCTTTCATAAAAGGTCAAAGATAAAAGCATTTCTACATAAAAAAAATGTATGAGGAGCTAACCACGATTTTCAAGGTGCATTTTGGAAAAATTTAATCATGAGAAGTGAAGAGTTGTGTGGGAGTTGTTGTCTTCACCACCATTGCCGTCATTGCAGTCAGCTTCTTCTAGTTAGAGTTCCTTCAGTGTTCATTGTTCAGGAGGTTTTTAATCAGCCACATTCTCTGTAGAGGTCTCCTCTCATTTACTCAATGATGAGCCACAAGAGGCTGGAATGGAACTTCTTGTGTGCGCCTTGTAGTTTTGCGAGGTTTGTTTTAGATAGTGTTAATACTCACTTCCACAAAACAATGCAATACGCATTGTTCCATGTGTCGTTCTGTTTCAAGTCAATGGGATTTACTATTACTGTGCTGCATTGAAATGTGTTTCTGTGACATTCCTGGACTCTTTGCAAAGAGAGTTGCTGCCTTTTATTAAATCTCTCCCCTCTCCTCTCAATCTCATCCCTCAGAGGCCATGTCCAGTGCCGCCCTGTTCAACTGTCTGTATCTGGAGATCTCTGCCTCGCTGGACCACCGCACTCCAGAGCTCCTGGAGTGTGCTGTGCGGCTAGCCAGGGGCCAGTCCCCCTGGCCCCCGGGGACCAGCGCAGAGGACATGAGTGGTGGCGGAGGCCAGCGTGAGAGCATCACCTCCCGTGCCAAGCGCTTCCTGTCCAGCTTGGTTCCCCGGTACCCACGAGAGCGAGAAGTGGGCAAGTTCCTGAGGCAGAAATCCCGCTCATGCCACGACCTGGGGGCGCTGTGATTGGGCGCCTTGGGGAGTTTTAATGGTCTGATGATTGACAGAGCTAGCTGGAAGTGATATAGTATACTAACAGAGAGAGGAAGATGTAAAGCTGCCAGAGTGATGGCAGCACAACATTGTAATGTCATTGATTATCATGTGCATCCAGCAGAGGAAGACAGGGAGAATGACAATAATGTTCGTGCTGATGTTTATCAATAGGACAATATCAAAATTTTGTACACAAGACCAAGCAGCAAAGAAAATATACTGTTGTAGAACACGTGTAAATAATCTATTGTAGTGATACATAATAGCTAAATAAATTGTTTTTTGAGTCTTAAGAGAGTCGCTGCCTCGGCTTCTTTTATTACACTAGTCATCACATTATTATTATTATTAATGATAGTATTCTTATTACAATGTAGAGGAAACTAGCATTAATCACATCTAACATTTGAGCTCACAGCGCAGGGTAAAATATGACCACAGACATTCAGAACTCATTAGTAGGGTTAGACTTTGCTGATGATTCATGTTGTTTTCCTTTACGCTCAGCCGTTGTGGTATCTATGGGGATGACAAGCAGTAAAATAGGGAAATGCCAGCAAGGAGAGAGGAGAATTAAAGGAGATTTAAACTACATGGCTGAGTGTGACAAAAAGAGATGGAGCAGAGAAGAAAAAACAGATTATTGTATAGAGAGTGATTGTTGCCATGTTACGGTTGTCAAGGAAACCTGTGAATCAGAGAGATGTACACATTATGCATTATGCATTAGCTCATCTGTGTGGCTATACCTTTACACTTTATGCTGAATATACATTTAGAGATGGGAAGGTTGACTCAAAGGCAGTTAACATAGAATTCAAATTCAAATGCAGAGGATTTTGTCAGATATCAGCTTCACTCATCTGTATCACTCTCTACCCTCAGCACTTCCATCCTCCCACCTCTTCCACCCACACAGGAGCAAAGATTTAGCACATCATAGGTCATTACACCCATCATTTGTTATCAAAGGGAGAGCTGTGCCATAATAGAAGTTTAGAAAAATAATAATAAAATTGTGGCATTACATTCTGACTCAATCCCTTGGCTGCAAACTACTGGAATAGATTGAAAGGTTAAGATTTTTTGGATCATTCAATACGATTCATTCAGTAGGCTCCCTCCTGTGGCTGAGCTGAGCAGATGATGAAGATGCATGAATACTGTTGAAAGGACAAATGGGAGGGAAATATTTATAAAATAAAACAAAAGTGAAGAGATATGCAATATCAAAAATAAATTGCTTTAAAAAAAAAAACAGGAGGAATCCACCTAATGTTGAAATTAAATACATTTAAAGACGGAATTTAAAAATGGACTTTTTAAAATACTTAAATATGACACATAAAAGACCAAGTAAGATTCACGCTGGAGTGCTGTCACAATATAAATAAGAGTTGACAGAATGTGGAGGTGCACCATAAGGAGCTCCGCCTCCAACTGTTATCCAAATTTCTATAATAGTGCAGCCATGTCTGTCTCGTCTGTGACTTTTTTTTTAAACCTTTCCCAACAGTTTGCTGATCCTCAACTTGATCCGTGTATTTCTTGGAATAACAGAATATCATCAGCTCACAGTCCATGCAAAATGATGAAATCACATACTGAGCACTGGCAAGAAAGCATCACCTAGGACCTAATCATTTCATAAATACTGAGGTCCACTGCAATCCACCCCCACAAGCCTTTTGACTTCCTGCCATCCCCAAATTTACAGAAATATAATTCTCAACAGTGAAAAATGTTGAAACAAAAATCATCAGAAGCCTAATTTTAGATTTTAGAGCATCCACACACAACCCTGGCCCAAAAATCTCTGATTACTGTTTAATAAATGTGAAGATTGATACTGTCTAGTACACAGCCTGTGAAATAAAGGCAAATGCATGAGGACAGGGTGTAAGTAAAGCAAGGAGTGAGGAATTATGGCGGCTCAAGAGGTTGGCAACCAAATTCAAGGTTGATGGTTCAATTCCTGCCTCCTGCAGTCCAAGTGTCATGGTGTTCTTGTGCAAGACACCCAACCCGCAGTTGCTCCAGGTGCTGCAATTCAGTCTATAAATAGGTGAATATCATATATAGCGTAAAGTGCTTTGAGTGGTCAAATGACAAGAAAGACAAGCAGTCCTTTAGTATGGATTTGATTTAAATCTTTCATAGGGTTGGAAATGACAGGATTTTTTCCCAACCACGTATCTTTCTGGAAAGTGATGATTCACCACTATCCTTCCAGTTTTGTTTGCTTCATACATGCCAATAATTTGATTCCCCCCCAAACCTCAGTATGTGTCTTTTCACATGATTAGTTGAGAAATGACACACTTCTCACTGCATCAGTTTGGGTAAAATAACTTGTTGCCAGGTGAAACAAAATCACCCATGCAGTAATTATCCAATGGGAGGCCCTTACCTACTGTATTTGCTTAGCTAAATCAAGGTGTTTTTTTCTTTGGCCAGGCAGTGTATAATGGGTAATGTTATGTGTGAAGTGAGTGTGCTAAATTTTGCTTTCCAGCTGATGTTTTTGACATGTCTGTGCAGGAAAAGCATAGGTGAAACCATGAGTCAGTGCTGTCAAGTGTTCCAGTCAGCCAGTCATGCAGCCTGACACGTGCTCACCTAAATGGTAATTTTTCAATGCTCTTCCTGCTCTGATGAGACAAAGCTCCTCTGAAAAAGAAGATAAAGTCACTCTAATGGGACTAAATAACCACGGAAGCGTTTAATTAAGAAGTTTTCATTACTTTCCGTTTTAATGGAATGTGTGAGAGAAAGGACATGTAGATTTCATCTACGGTTGATGGGTTTTCATGGTAAACAGACATTTGACATTGATCGACATTTGAGCCCTTAAAGAGCACACAAAAGGGGATTTGGGCCACTTCAGAGGCTGCAGGCCTGAAGCTTCTGGTCAGCCAGCTTCAGAGACACCCAGGTGTTGAGCATGGAGGCCCTCAGTTTGCACCACACAAGGTGATTGGTCAACCCGAAGATCTGCGCTGCAAACTGTGCAGCAGCCTCTGGGGACAGGATTGTGGAGCAGCCAAGACCTGGATCAGAACAAAGGAACGCTCAGTTACCATGATGAATGATCTCATGTGTGGACCAGCAATTTAAGGCAGAAAGTGAGTGCTTACCGCTTGGCATACGCAGAGATGACCAGACATCTTGTGCACCCCAGTCTGGAGTGAGAGGTGGGCAGTTGATGACGGGATATGCCGTGTTTCCAGACATCACCGGGCCGAGGCCGTTACTTCTTCCGGCTACGGCCACAAACACAGTCGGTACGTTGTCACCTGAATAAAGGCAAACGATAGATGACACCATATGATGAACATGATAGATCACCAAATCATTGATTCTTTAGAAAGAATACACACCTTCGTATTGTGCTTTGATGCGGAGGGTCTCATCTGGACCTTTGTGTGCAGAAGTAACTCTCAGGATGCAGGGAATCCCGTAGGAGGTGCACGCCTTCCTGATTTTTTCACAGTGAGCCAGGTCCGAGGTGGAGCCCATCAAAACCACCACCCTGCCGCTGGCTTGAGGCTCCAGCAGCAGCTAGAGGCAAAACACAGCACTCCACTTTATATATGTCCACTTTAAAGCAAAACAGTGCAACATTAGCTGAGCAATGGTAATTACAAATACTAAATGGTCAGGTTAGAAAAGCAATATCAAGCTTAGTCATTGAAGTAACATGAGCATTGGACCGAATAGCTCATGACTTGATGATGATAATGATGAGTCACTTTGTGGTCTGTTTTTAGGTAATGATATTATAAAGAGTACCAGCATATGTGAGAAATGTGACAACTGTGCAGTGTGTAGAATGTGCATCTAGCCCTGAGGCTGCAAACTGCAACCAACAGAAACTTCTCCCATGTGCCATGTGTGTGGGCTATATAACTATAAACGGTTTATTCTGAGTTAATAAGAACACAACGATTATTTTCAAGTGAGCAGGGAAGACATTTTTGTAGGCCAACCTAGAAGTTAGCATTGCACTGGTTCCCTCAAAAAGCCAATGGTCAGTAAAATAATGGAAATAAATGAACAACACTGTCATGATTTCTGAAGCACTAATGCAAAACTCTCAAGTAGGATATTTACTGATTGTGTTTACCACAGAAATTTAAACAGCATTTCACTAAACACCCCATTTAAAAAAATGGACTCATTCCTGCAGCACCCTGAACCATAGAAAACATTAATATGAAATTCCATTTTCATCCTGTCGATCTCCCTAAATGTTAAATACTGTTCCTTTTAGAAAGTGCTGAAATGGAGAAGAGCAACAAAGCTCAGTGAACTATGTATGCCTGTTAGAGTGTGGTGATTAAAAGCAAACAGAACCTTGTCCAGATAGTGGTTCAGCGTACCTTGACCCTTTCAGAGACCCACTCAAAGTTTCTCTTCACCATCTGCATTGCCTCAGGGGTAACTTCTTTGAGGTCTCGATAAACCTAGGAAGAGAGAGAAACAGGTTAAAAATAATTAAATTAAAATATCCAATTAAAAACAAGACCAAAGAGAAGTCCTGACCTGCTTATCCTTCTGCTGGCTCCGATCTCCAGCTGGCCACAGCCTCCATGAATCGTTGTCGATCACATCAGCAAGGACAATCTCTTGAGTCTTCACATTCACACCGAACTCGATCTACAAGCAAGGAAGAAGGCTCCTGAATGGTAAAGTGCTCATACTTGGACAACTTTTACTTACAAAAAAAAAAAAAAAAAACCTCCCTACTCACTGTAATCTAACCCCATTTCCCTGCACGTTCTGTTTTTTTTCCCTTTATATAAATTGCTTTGTTGTTGTCTTTTTTTCTATTTTACCTGATCTGTGTACAGTGTCTCAAAAGAAGCTTATAAATAAAATTTATTACTATTATTATTATTATTATCATAATAAAAACAGACATAAGGAAAACCAATGATTTTTTTAACCCTCCATTTAAACAACCCAACTCTTATTAAGAGGAGAATAACAAATACCTGATAAATTAAACAAAGAGCTATGCATACCTATTCTGAGTACTCCTCATATTTGTGGAAAAAAAATACAAAGTTGTTACTTTTTAATACATAATTAAGCATCCAAGCAAGCCAGCATCACTGGTAGAGAAGGCAAATGAATTTGTCAACGTAGAATTAACCCCTCCGTTTTCCTCAGACACCTTCCTTTATTTGGATATATCCATGGTAAGCTTAACAAGGACGGGCCTCAGCCATAGACGTAGTAAATGACACAAATTTTGAAATGACAAAATATTTCTTAAATTCTCATGAGATAAAAATTGTGCAACAAAAATAGATATAAATAAAAAAAATCCTACCTGACAGTAGACAGTAGTAGATAGTCTACATTTAATACCAACTAATATAACAAAGTTCAGCAAACTATATCTTGAGATCCAAATCAATAGGATATGTGACGCGACTACACTGTTACTGTTCCATTTGTATGTTTTGTATTTAGAGAAAAACTGGTTGTGTTCAATGTGTTTTGTGTACTTGCAACATAAATTATTTTGTGCATAACTGGAAAAAAAAAAGCTGTATTATATTGATTGTATTGTGAAGAGCTGAGGGCTGCCACCCGTGTACTAGGATACCAGCTTAACCAGCAGAGGGCGCATACCTTCATGTCCACCAATGTGCAGTTCTGTGTGGCCCAAGACTTTTCCAGAATCTCAAAGATGGCCACGGTGCTGCGGTTCATGATGTCCACCTCGCACTGACCAATAGTGAGCCCAGCCAGAGAGAATTTTGCCTCCAGCAGCTGCTCCTCAGACCACTGAGGGTCATTGTTGGCATCATCCTAATAAAAAAAAAAAAATCAGAAATTAACCAATGACATGAAGATTAAAGAGGTTTTTGACATTTGGGCACTTTGAGTCCAGACTGAGCAAACTCACTTTGAAGAACATCTCCATCTTCAGCGGTGAGAAGCGGTAGCCTTCCTTGACTCCTGGATTCCTCTTGAGGAAGGATCCAGTTGCCACTCTGCGACACACCCACTCAATGGGAATCATCTCACAGTGGGCTGCGATGAACGCTGTGTCAGAGTGCTGCTTCACAAAGGCGGTCTTAATGCCTGGAAGACATGTTAGACAGTAGAATCAGCTTCGGACTGTTACATAGCTTGAAACAAAGCTGTACTTTAAAGATTTTCTGTTCTGTCCTCGTTTGAAGGGTAAGCGTGGTTGGTCACATTCTGGGGAATTAGATGAGGCAAAGTCACAAGTCACAAGACCACACTCATGAGTGGCATCACACACTTAACCCCATTACTTTAAATTAAAGCAAGGAGGACAGTGATTTTAGAATCTGAGCTTTTTTGGACCAAAATGTCAAACATGCATACTGCACACCCCCGCAGATGTCATGTTACTGGATCATTTTGGGATGCTCATAAGATCTACCAAAAAAAAAAAAAAAAAAATATATATATATATATTATTATTTATTATTATTATTAACAAAGTATTTGGGGTTTTTTTTTAAATGGAAGTGCCTTGTGCCAGCATTTTTGGCCATTTTGAGTCATTTAAGACCCACTTTTTTTTTTTTTTTTTTTTTTTTAAACAGTACAGGAGAGTAGAGGCCAGATTCACCAAAATCACCACTTTTTGTCCAGATTCTGTTTTAAATGACATATGAGTCCAATATTCATCAAATGAGAAAAAAAGTACACCCAAAAGTTTAAATTATTAAATAATTTATATAAATTAATGCTATAATTACCACAAAAAAAAGATGTGTTGAATAAAAAACAGAAAATAAATTCTTTGCAATATTTCTTACACCCCAAGTTTATTCTGTAAAACGTAATTTAAGGCACACCTAATGGGAATCCTGGGAACTAAAAAATATTAATTGTTCCAGCAAAGTAAAATACAAAAAAACTATAATAAAATATATTCAGAAATAGTCAATAGTCATAAAAGTATGTCACTTCATTATGTAAAAGAAAATTTACACAAAAACTTTTTTTTCCTTCCAGGTCTAAGGAGATTTAACTGTCAATGATACTTTATTGGGACAATTCTCTTAAATTGTAATGGAGGAAACTACTACAGCGTGATTAAATCAGTCTCACTGACTGAGAAAATCTTAACAATGCATGTTCAACATTTAGAATTCTCAATAGATAACACCTACCTGCATTCATGTTAGACTTGAAGAGGAGTTGCTGTCCCACATGGGGAACATTAAGTATATCCATTCAACAGATTTCTCCTCCCCCTCCTTACTTTTTTTTATTGTGTTTTACTTGTTTTAACAGGGGTACTTTTCATGATTACTACCAATAAAATATATATATTTTTTAATATTAATGTTTCCTTCCTCTGGGTTTACTTGTGCTAAGATAAAAGGGTCCTTGGTTGCTTTCTTGTGACTTTGATCAGTGTGAATTGTCCCTTAGAATAAAGTCAATAAATACCAGTCATTGAAACAAAAAAAAGAAAAACTGGGGATGAGGGGCTGCTTATAGAAATAAATGCCATACCTTATAATAATTATACACGTCAGGGTTTAACACGCTCAAAATGAAAGAATGCTGACAGTATGATAGTTGCCTCTGGGTGGGTGGGGGGATTTTACGTTACGACACGCCTGCTTCACACTTTACCTGTCATATAACTACAATCATAACCAGATTGCTCACCAGACTCCTGGAGTAGCTGAAACACGCAGCTCGTGGTTTTGTTAGCGATGGCAGCCTTGCCCTCCATTTGGTCCTTCCGCACGGCATTGCCAGCTGTGATCTGGTCTTTGGACTGAACCAGAACCAGTCCAGGCTGGTCCACGAGCTCAAAGATCTGCTTCGTTTTCCCCTCATTTAGCTTTTGTCCGATGTTCAACTCTAAAACATAACACACATCAAAACCAGGAATTAAATTAAAGGCTGCGCATTGAACACTAACTTTCAAAGTGCATTCGGTGCTGTAACTGACCTGGTGTGGAGGCCATGTTGGTATTCCTTGACAAACGAAGGTCCTTAAGAAAAACAAAATGAAAACTTTGACAAAGTTACGAGATGACGCACCAGCAGCAGCGAGCAGACACACAGGCCAGGCAGCAGAGGAGGAGAGGAAGTGAGTGTCTGTCTTACGTGCTTTGATAACCAATCACACCCCTCAGCTCAGCCAGACAGCCAATCACAGCAGCGCGTTACTCAACACGTGGGGGGGAGGATGCTAAAACTCCAAATAATCGCAGGGCGAAGAACTGCACTGGAGTTTAGCCATCAAACTAATCTCATTTTGTTTTTGACAAGACGAACTGATTGATCAAAAACGTTATCTAGTGAAAACAATTGACCGCGTGAGGGAGCTGATTAATCACACTGTGGCATCCTCGTTTTAAAACACCACGTGCGTTTGCGGCCGTTTGGTATGTTTGATGAAATGCGTTTTGATTAATGTGTCGTCATCAGTTAAAACGATCGATCTATTCTGTTAAACTTTATTGTTTTTTTTTTCTCAACACTTTTAGGGGTCAGTCTCGTGATTTCGCTTCAACTATGTCAGCTGAGTTTGTGGTGTTTTAACTAGATACGTTGCACGCGTAATAAGTTTTCTCTACTCTGCTGGCACGTGCTCGGTCCAGGAGCGCGTAGAGGTACGCACGAGCCGATTGGCCAGTCAAGCAGGCACGAGACTGTTTGCTCGTCTAAGCGGAGGACAAGAGGATAGATAGACAGACAGCGGGCCGGATGGAGTTTGAAGAGTCGGGTATCGGGGAGGAGTGCGGGGTTTTCGGTTGTGTGGCAGCCGGAGAGTGGCCCACGCAGCTGGAGGTCGCTCAGGTCTTAACGCTGGGGCTTGTGGCGTTACAGCACAGGTAAGTCACGGAACGGTTTGTTTGTATTACAAGCCGAAGATGAAACTGTTTAACGACAGTGGACATAATAAGCCACCCATGGGAAACATGCAACTCCACAAGTTTTTGTTTGCTAAACTGACTCGAAGCAACATTGTTTTTTAGGTACTAAGCCCAACAACAAAATGTGACATTAAAAATTACTCTCAAAGTCTCAAAAAGTCTGAGCAAGAAAATACAAACTATTAACTTTAGCATTTCCTTAAATGTAGTGTCATAAGTGTAGTGGTGGAAGAAGTAGTTAGATCTTGTCAGCATACAAGTAAAAAGTAGCAGTGTCACCATGTAAAAAGAGAAATAGAAATACTTTTCAGACTTTAATATAAGAGAAAGTGGTGGCATGAAAATATATCACATGCCAGATGATGCAGTGGCTAAATTTATAATGCTGTTTGTTGGTTGTTATGGGCTGGGTAGCGAATTCTCAATTAGTCGATAAAATTTTTGTCTTAATCTATACTGAATCTGCAAAGTAACCAAAGTTGTCTGATAAATATGGTAGAGAAACAAGTTTAAACTAGAATAAAATGGAAACACTTGGGTAAAGAACAAGTACCTTAAAATGTCTCAAATGTTAAATGATTTATGAAATGTCCAATAGTAGAAGGATATTAATAATTATTTCAGTTTATCCTGGTGGTGTAAAATGACACAAATCACATGGGATGAGTAGGGATTACCTGTCTCTCTGGGGATGGACTGGGTGAAGCTATTGAACAGACTGACTTTATCTTCATTATTGGAATGGCATCCTGCTCTTCTTTAAACTGGACCTCCACGTTATCAGAATCAATGTCCAGTTTTTTTATGGGTGTCTGAAGTGTGAGGTCTGAAAAAGGGAACAATTCAAATTAGATTATCCTCGTATCAACTGAATGCTTGCTATTTGTTTAAAAAAAAAAAAAAAAATCAAGAGGAAGTTATTCATCTCTTTGTCTGAAAGTGGACATCATCATGACTTGTGCCTCTTGTTAGCAGTTACAACCGTACCCTTATGTTAGATCATGGGACTGACGGAGTCAGAAATTAGAAAGGCTTAAGTCAATTGTGGAAACCATGTGACACACAAAGTGATTTACAGAGAGATGCATGAGTCAAACCTTGATCCACAGCTTTCCTCTTCATTCTTCTGTGCGCTGAATGGATGTCCTCTCGCTTTACCTGAGTTTCACATGAGTCTGCAAACAACAGTCAAAGTTACAAGACAACCAACCACTCAGATGTTGGTTATTTACTATTTATTTAAAGGATTTTCCCTGATTATAAAATTTAGATAAACCAGTTAAAACAAATGTTGTTTATTACTCGAGGTATCTATTTAGTCGTGATTTCTACTCATCAACCAGCACATGCTTCTTAAAGGAACAGTGTGTAGCATTTTAGGAAAGCCATTCACAGATATGGATACATAGAATCTGAACTATGTTTTCATTAACATGTAATCCTTGAAACAAAGCATTGTGTGTGTTGAGTTAGCGTCCTATTATACTTCTGGCACATACTTAGGCAGCCCAATGAATATGCACAGTACTGTTTGTCCTTGTCCTGTACCACGAGTTACATTTAGCCAATAAACTTTAAATAGCCCGGAGAAAGTTTTACAAATATAAAGTCCCGTGGATCAAAACATTGCAGTATTAAAAGAAGACTTTAAAAAAAATTTTTTTTTTTTTTTTTGAAGCAAGGCCGTATTCAGGTGGGGCCGGGTACTTAACTTTGACAGTTTTATAGCACCGACCAAAAAGCTTCGATCTTATCAGGTATCAAAAAAATTTATAATTTTTCTGTGCCGAATTCCGATACCCAAGTGTCTGTGAGCCATGCTCTCAGATGACACTAGGGACAGGGATACATGTTCCCTTCCGATTCGTAGAGACACTGATACGTCCACCTTCTTTCCCAGCGTAAGGAGACAAACATCGCCGTTTTTGATCAAACGTCGTCGGAATTCCAAAGCTCCAAGTCAGAATTGTTAATGGAACCCTCTGTGAAGTCAGATCTCCACCTCTGAAAGTCAGCTTAATGTCACCAACCAGACATAGAATTGCTGCTAACTGCTACTGAAGTAAACAGTAGCTATATATTTTGTTGTCTGTAAGGTTGGAAGAGCTGGGAGTACTAAACTTTGGGGTTAAGATGATCTGAGCTCCAAGTTCTGACTTCCAGTGAACGCACCATAAAGCAAACTCTCACTCCCCAGGGTCCTAAAGAGGAACTGGTAGCAGCCTGTGTCTGTTGATCATCGTCAGACCATTGTCTCGTATGTCTACCATGATGAAGCCCAAATTACACAAAAATAATTTATTGAGGTATCAAAAAAAGTATCATTCTGGAACCGGTATCGAAACAAAGATATCGAAATTGGCATTGTATCAAAACATTTTGAATGATACACAGCCCAATATCCAGGTCTTATTTTACATCCATGTGATGAGCAGAGTGATGTTCACCTGGTTGCAATCTGTAACCTGATACCGCTAGATGGTTCTAAATCCTACACCCTCCTTCTTTCACAATAATGATAATACTAATAGTAATTATGCACATTGCAATTACTTGACAGAAAAGCTCACAGCGAGGTGTATGAGAAAATGCTCCCTGAAAATTTAAAAATGTCAGCTATTGGCTTAATTTCGTGATTTGAATTTTATACTTGTTAAATATTTTGGGCTGCTATGACTTTGCACTTCTTTGGATTTCGTGAAAAGATTTTGAAAGCTTTGTGTAGTGATTTGAAATAAATAAAAAATAAATTGGGCTCACTTGTTAGTCTGTGTTGTTGATCCATGTGAAGCTCCTGGACTGAATACAGACTTGGTTCTTCATTGATTGGTGCAACATCGTGGCACACAGACGAGACCAAAACAGAACTACAATTTCGGTCCTCAGGTGCTGGCGTGATTGTGGTCACTGCGTTTGTCTTTGTCAAACAGACATCATCACGATCGTTCTCCACACGGCAATCTATCATCGCAACTCCGCCTGAATCTGAACGTGGCGAACCGTTGGTCGTGCGATTCATTATGGCATCCACCTCATCATAGAACCTCATGAGGCGTCGCGGATCGGTTTCATCGTTCTTTCCTCGTTGAAGGGAGCGGTAAAGGTACTTGAGGTTTTTGTACTTGGTGTGGCACTGCTTCCAGTCGCGTTCAATGCCTTGCTGCACCAGTCTGTTGGAGATCTGGACGAAGATGTCTCTCTTCCTAGTCGAGCGTTCCAGCTGCCTGCACACGCGCTCGTCGGACCAGACTTGAATCAGGGCTCGCACTTCCTGGTCGCTCCAGTTTCGACCTGTGTCTGTCACTGTTACCACATGGAACTGGTCAGAGCTGGACAGATCCGCCAGTGTTGGATGGGCATCTGGAGTGAGTGGAAATAGATAAAGTAAATGACTGTACTATAAACTGTACCGGGTATTCATGTGATGTACCGTTTCCTCTCCATTTAGCCTCCAAGTCTCCGTCCATATCGTAATCCTCACTGTTGTCATCTGAAAAAAACAAAAGAAGCAGAGAAATTGATTGCGTTTTCAGCCTTGAACATAAAACTACTGTATGCACTTCGTCTGAATACATACCATCATCAATTTCAATGACAACCTCGTTTTCTGAGGCTGGTGTCTGAAGCCTTCCTGTTCCCATTTCTCCATCGTACAACCTCTTCTGCATCTCCACGCTCCCGTTTTCCAGGCCTCGGTCCAGTAGAATGGCCTCTACCTCATCAAAGAACTTCATGTACTTCCCAGGACCTCCGGCGCCACCTCCTCCGACGGCGTGCGCATTTTTAGCCGTCTTGTAGTCATATTTCAAGTTCTTGTATTTGGTTCGGCATTGCTTCCAGTTGCGTACCACCCCAAAGTTCCTTTGCATCTGCCGAGCCATCTCTTGGAAGATGGATTTGTTTCGTAGCGTGCACTTTAAGCGCTCTCGAACGCGCCTGTCAGCCCAGACGCACAACAGGGCTCGCACCTCATCATCCGTCCAGTGGCGACCTCCCTCTTCAGCCACGCTCGCAGAATATGGAAGAGCTCGATGGATTAAATTCTTGTTACCTGTATACACATAGACTGTTATCTTTGGCTCAGTTTTTAATTTAACAAATATGTTATTATATGAATTTGGATCCCCATTAACTAACAAAGCAATCTTCCCAGGGTCCTCACAAAAACAAGAACAATTTAAAATCAGTTAAAAAAAATGGGAAACTCCTAATGTAAGGATGTAAGAAAATATAGTTTTATTTCAATCTAACTTCATACCAGTGTTGGGTCGGATTGGATGGAGAAAAGTAATGCCTTAATTTAACCTTTACTGAATTACTTACTGCTGAAAGTAACAACTATTTACATTACATTGTAACATCACGTGGGATGCGCAATAACTCAACAAATAATGCCAAATGAAATTAAAATTAAACCTCACAAATTATTCTAATGAAAGGAAGCAGACACAAAAAAAGTAATGTTTGATTTGTTTTCCTGCCCTCCCGTTATACATAGAAAAGTTTTCTACTTCAGTTTGAGGCTAAAGCTACTTTTTCATCTGTCAGTTGATTTGAAAAATGTGTTATTAGCACCACACTTAGCGTTGAACCTACATTTACCTTCCTGCATTGGGACAGTGACTGAGGAAGGGTAGATTCCTCTTTGATTACCCACATCTTCCACCTCTTCCTCCCAGCTCTCTGACGGCCTTCCATCCACTCCTGGGCTGTAGTTTGCTGAGGCGCCTGCCTCTGCGTCTGGTTTCTTGCTCTGGAGTCCCAGGCTGCTGCACTTGGCCTGACACTCCCACCAGCCGCGCACGACGCTGAGCCTCCTCAGACGCTCTGAGATCGACTCAAACGTGGCTCTGCTGTCGGCTGCGTGCTGAGCTCCCACCTCGTCCCACGCTGACATGAGAGCTAGCACCTCTGTCTCCCCCCACTGCCTCTCCACCGAGCCTCTTCCCTCTGCCGCCTCCTTATCACCTCCTCTTTGTCTCTCTGCTCCTCTCTCCATGTTTGAGCTGACCTGGAAACGCTTTCTTTTCCTCAATCCGTCTGTCTCTGCTGCCCGGTTCCCTAGGCAACCAGGCGGTTAAGCCTGAAAGCAACGCCTCCATGCTGAAAAGCAGCCTCACCACTGGCTTAAGCTGTGTGCCGAGGAGGCGGGACCAGATGTAATCTGAGAAGCAGCTTGGTGTACTTGCTGAAACTGCAGCAAGGCGACTCTCTACCCCAACTGAGGACAAGCAGACATTTCTGTTTTTGTTTTTTTTCCCCTTCTCCTCAGCCTGTTTCCTTTTCATCAAAACAAACCAGTTTGGTTTGCCTCAAGGCTCACATACAGTTTTGATGATTAAAATGTATTCATGTTCAGACTTGCAGAGAAGAGACAGAGAGATTGTTCAGGATAAAACTCACTTCCCTCTGATATATTTACACTTCAATGTGTTTCAATGTATTTCAATGTCATTGTCTATTCAGGGGCCAGGAAAGTGCTGGGATCGTCACAAGTAATGGAGCCAGTCCACCCACATACACAACACACAAGGTAACATTGATCATGACCAGAAGACACAGTTCAAATACAGGCATTAATAAGCAAATATAACACGCTGACCTAGATTACCATAATGGTTGCTTATGTCTTTGCTGGGTTGTTCTGATGCTCTCACTCAGAAAGTGACCTGGTTTTCCACGCTTAATATACATTTACTTTTATTTGTCATTAATTTACATTCATTATTAACTTATTTATCCACAAAAGTAATTGCAGGCATCAAAATGTTATCACACAATTATATTTATTGGTTTTAAAGGAGCATTAAAAGTTATATAAAATACAATTTAAAAACAAACCTGCAATTGGAATAATAAAAATGATAAAAATAATAAATACATTTTGTTAAAATATAATTTGATTGCAATTTATTTTGCATCTGCACCCTCTTTTACTGCAATTCTGTTCAAACGAAGGGGTATAAAGACATACAAAGCAAATTCATATCTTTAAAATACAATTAGATTGCAGGTTATCCTAAAAAAAAAAAAAAAAAAAAAAATATTCAACCTATATTGAAATCCACTCTTTACCCCTGCCTTTTTCCCTCTTTAAATAATGATACAGTAGACAGAAATCATATTGTGAGTTATCTTGTATACTCTTTTACAAATGAATGTAGATGGACAGTAATGCAGATTATTTAATTGAAAACATCTCTCACTAATTAGCTCTTGCCTTTTTTTTTCTTCTTTTTTTTTTCTTTTTTAAGGGAATGGGATTAGTGAGCACTGCTTTTGCACCTGAGGCTCTCCAGAAGCTGCGTCATGGCAACCTTGGCATTTGTCACACTCGCTATTCAACTACTGGGATTTCTGAGCTGCAGAACTGCCAGCCATTTGTGGTGGATACGCTGCATGGCAAGATCGCTGTAGCGCACAATGGAGAGCTGGTCAATGCTGATGCCCTGCGTAAGAAGGTGAGGATGGCCTCATCAGGAGGGTCTCTAACATATTTAAAGGAACAGTGTGTTGCACTTTGGAGTCTGTTGATCATTATAATGATTTGTAAGGATGTTTTCTTTAGTGTATAATCACCTGAGAATAAGGTCGCTTTCACATTTTCCTCTTTGGTCCGCTTTTAACAGACCAGAGTTCATTTCCTCAAATAGTCTGCTTCGTTTGGGCAGATGTGAAAGCTCATTCCAACTCTGGTGCGGACCAAACAAATGAACTCTGGTCCACTAGAAAACGGGGGTCTCGGTCCGTTTGCAAGTGGTACCCTGATGCAGTTCAACTACCAACAGTCACAGTGTGCTGATGTGTTGTTACACATTATATTGTCAAAGTTAACACAATTAACAGCTTCAATCCCTGATAAACTACGTTAGCATTGACAGTGACGGTTGCGTTCAGTAGTATGTAGGTAGGCAACGTTAACGTAGCATTCCCTCAAATAATGTAATGCTCAGTTAGTTGCATTCTGCAGCCTCGCCACTAGATGTCGCCAAATCCTACATATTGCACCAACATAATGAAATGAACATTAGCCTGCAATGAAATGACCTACATACATTCTGAGTCATTCCTTGTAAATGTGCATTGCAGGTAATGCGCCATGGTGTGGGCCTTTCCACAAGCTCAGACAGCGAGCTCATTACCCAGCTGCTGGCTCTGACTCCACCCATGGAGGAGCGGGATGCACCAGACTGGGTAGCCAGGTCAGGGCACACTTAATTTTTGCTTTTTCAAACTGAAAACAATTCAAAACAAGTGAAACCAGTGCAAAAAAACTACATTATTTAAAAAGCTGCTGTTTTTGTTTTTGTATTGTAGGATAAAAAATCTGATGACAGAGACTCCTACATCATACTCACTATTGGTGATGTTCAAAGACGTTATCTATGCGGTGCGTGACCCTTATGGAAATCGTCCGCTCTGCATTGGACGGGTTGTCCCCGTCTCTAAACTACACAGTTCAGGTATAATCAACATATTGAACATTTGACTGTCACATCAAAGACATGAAACAGACATGTTTGTTCTTAATAGACCCTAACTTCTACTACTGAAAAATATAAAGCCACATGAGCTCATCAGTTAAAGGTGAGATGTGAAGGCTGGTGGATGACGACCCTCTCCCTTTGTCTCCTTTTGTTCAGGGGCTGGAGAAGAGGACACTGAAGGGTGGGTTGTGTCATCAGAGTCTTGCAGTTTCCAGTCCATCGGTGCCAAGTTAGTTTTCACCCTTTGTGTAGAATATTCTGCGTTACAATGCAAGTTTTTTGGGTGATGATCATTTTCATGTCCTTTCTGGTCCTAGGTATTACAGAGAGGTCTTACCAGGAGAGATTGTCCAGTTATCAAAGCATGGAGTCAAGTGTCTGACTGTTGTTCCTCGCCCAGAGGGAGACCCCCCTGCCTTCTGCATATTTGAATACGTCTACTTTTCCAGACCCGACTCTATTTTTGAAGGTTTGAATATTCAGCATGGTCCATGCTTTGTTCTTTTCTGAGGTGAAAGTGTTAAATGCTCAGTATTTTCTACAACTGTGCTGCAGGGCAGATGGTCTACACTGTCAGGCAGCGCTGTGGCCGACAGTTAGCCATCGAGTCTCCAACAGACGCAGACGTGGTCAGCACTGTGCCGGAGTCTGCAACACCTGCTGCACTGGGCTACGCTCAGCAGGTCAGTCGGTATTAATATAGTGTCTATCAATCTATAAGCTCTATAATTTTACAGAAATGCTGTACTACAGCACGACCCTGTGCACTTCACAAACTTCCATTTTCTTGTTTTCCACCTTTCAGTCTGGGCTGCCATATATAGAGGTTCTGTGTAAGAACCGCTACGTTGGGAGAACATTTATTCAACCAAACACCCGCTTGAGACAGCTTGGCGTTGCCAAGAAGTTTGGTGCTTTGACGGACAACTTTGCCGGGAAACGAGTGGTGCTCATCGATGACTCCATCGTCAGAGGCAACACCATCTCCCCCATTATAAAACTGCTGAAGGAGGCCGGTGCAACAGAGGTTTGTTGTCACTTACATGTTGTATATGTGATGACATGACACAGTGTTTTAATAGTGGTACCTAACCTGGGGATTGTATGATAATTAAGGGATCCAGTAAAACAGCAAATCTCATATTACACAAAATTGTGTGTTTTATTTTGCTTTTGTCTCATATAATAAACCAGATAATTTTACCTGTTCAAGTCCCCTAAAATTATTCAAATAAAACAGCAATTCCACTAACACACTTCTGAAATGTAAAGGCTCAATGCAGCTACATCATCATTACTTAGTGAGCCGTCATCAAGTAATTCTTATAAATAACAAGATGTCAGGTTTTGTGACAATGATGACATGAAATTTTGTAGAAATTATATGGAGCAGCACATGGCTGTTTGAAGGGGTTATTTTGCCCCTAAGTCGGTATGTTTACACCACAAACAAATCCATGGGGGCAAAATATTGGAGCAACCAACTATCACTCCTTGATGCATTGGTAAGCGTCACATCTGTTGATATGTGGGCAGGATGATCGAATGGGTAACTTTTGAAACTTAACATACTTAACTGTATGTGAAGTTAACCCTTGTGCCTCAGATTTACTACCTTCTGTTCACTTTCAAACTATGGATTTTAACCCTTTGAACAAAAAATTGAATTATTTAATTATTTTCAGTATGAATTATTTATTGTCAAAAAAAAAATTATTTTCCTTATAATCAACAGTAGGGGATGGGACATTGGTGGAGATTAGAGCCTTGGCTATGTCAAACGTCAGCAAAAAAATGATTTGATCACAATTTCATTTTGTGTAGATACTCCCTCTGAACACCTTTGTGGCAAATGTCAATGGCATCACAGTACAAAACCATGCATTCTGTAATGTCAGCTTTTCCTTTTGAAGAAAAGTAGTGAGATTTTGTATTTTACTTTATTCATTTAAAGGGTTAAAAATCCAAAATGATTGACTGTTGAGCAATTTTGAAGTGATAAATGAAAAAAAGGAAAAAATAGTTATGGATGAGGATGTAATAGCTGTATTTGTCTGTGTCAAAGGTGTCCAGAGGGTGCAAAATACATCAGTAGTTTAATAAATGATAAATGTGTAAGAGTATAGGCCATTATTTTATTTCCAAAAAATTACTAAAAAGAAAAAAATAATTCTAAAACACAACTATAACACAGCCAAAATTATCACCAAATCTAAAATAGTAATGAAAAAGGGCACAAGGGATAACGTGAACCTTCCACATCAATGAACTCTGTGTGTAACTAGATTAAAGTCTGACCTGTATTTTCTCCTCAACAGGTCCACATCAGGGTTGCTTCTCCACCAATCAGATATCCTTGCTACATGGGCATTAATATTCCAACCAAGGAAGAGCTCATCGCCAATAAGCCAGAGTTTCAGGATATTGCTGGATACATTGGTGGGTAGTAATATTGTAGTACACAGTACAATAAACTGCCTGATGCATGTCAATAAACACTGAAACTGTTGTGTAGGCGCTGCCAGCGTTAAGTATCTCACTGTGGAGGGCCTAGTGTCAGCCGTTCGGGAGGGAATCATGTCCCTCCAGAAGGACAAGATGATCAGTTCCGGCAGTAAGTCCAGCACGGGAGTAGGCCACTGCACTGCCTGTTTGACTGGGAAATACCCAGTGGAGTTGGAATGGTAACACCATGACTGACCACATCCAGAGCAGCACTGCAGGTGCTCACAGCTCATGCATGCAGATAAAACACTCTGGTTTGATTACTGCTGTCTGGGACACGAACAGATTTCTCCAAAGGAACAATATCCTGCTCAGATCTTTTCACTTGAGGTTTGGAGGTTTTGATACAATGGATAAGCACATCATACAAGCTGTTTTAAAACCTCCAAATCAACATCCTGTCCCTGAGGTTTAAAATGGTACATTTGATGTCATCCAGGAGTTACAGTCTCACTTTGCAGCACTCTCGAAGTCTGTCCACTACATCCCGACTGTCACTAAATTGTGATTACAGTGTCTCACCACACAGCTCTGGAGCGTTTGTTTTTGACGATTACCATGTAAATGTATTTAAATGCACGTTTTCACATTCCAAGCCATGACAAAACCCTATTATCTAGTTAAATTGGCTTTATTTTCCTCATTGCATTATCTCTATCTTTTACCTAAAATGAATTTTGTTTCGGGTCTGACTGTTAAATATTTCATTTTCTTAACTTTTCAAAGGCTGCATGAATATAATGGAAATGTTAAATAATAAAAAGAAAAACTGCAATGACAAGTACTTGATTATTTTTTTTCCTCCAGGAACTGCATTATGAGAATTTCATTAGAATAAATTTACTGCTGATGCACAATGGCAAAATTAGAACTATAACCTAAAGAATGTACTACAGTACTTTTAAAACATCCAAATACAAACAGGACCTTCAGAGATTTAACATCTGACAACAATTGACTATCAATAGTACTCTACCACACGATCTTCACCAATATTTTAATAGAAAATTCACACTGCAAACAGAACACTTTTTCAGTGATATGCTGGTATAGTTTTTCCTCTGTGGGCCAGCTGGTAGAAAAACATTCATAGGGACTTAGCATAATCACTTGGGGAAGGAGCTGTTGGCCATTCTGCTCCTAGTTGAACTTCCTGTTGGGATATTGAATAATAGTGACTAATTAGTGAATGAATCTGTAGTAAAAGAATGCTCTCCATTTATCTTCACTGAAACCTTAGTATTTCAGACACATATTCATATTCACAAACAGTAGCATGCCTGCACAAATGTGAGGCCATGCATAAGTTAGGGCTTTGTGATGATTCACCAGGACTTTTCTCCATTCACCATGCGAGAAAAACTGATCCAGAATCCAAGGATCTATGGGGTGAGTCATTGATATACAAGTGTACACTGTGGGTGAAGTATTTCTCTTAATTTACAGGGGATGTAGCATGGTCACGCTGACTGGGGTGTCTTATTTCACGTGTGTGTGCATTGGTAGGAACTCTTATATACAGCAAACAGGACATGAAATAATGTATTAATAATATAATAAACAACAAAAATTATAATAATAGTCCTTAGTCTTCATGAACAATACAATAATAATTATAAAGGCATCAGGAGAACAATGTAGTGTTTTATAAAAGAGGCTGACCCATGCCAGAACGATCAGCTGTCATTCCCATGCATCTTTTGCAGTGGAACAGTGAGGTGGTGAAGGACTGGACTTAGAAGTGGAGGATTTTTCTCTGGTTTTCTGCCTGGCCGGGGAGCTGGCGATGTCTGGTTTCCGATGCATTATCTGGCCAGCCATCAGTCTGCAGCGAGTGTGTAGTGAGGAAATGGCTTGTAGACCTGAGAAACTGAGCCAATGAAGCTTTTGCAGTGGGATAATGAGGTGGTAAAGGACTGGACTTAGAAGTGGAGTGTTGTTCTGACTTTGGCCTTAACCTTTGACCCCTCTGTGATGGATAGCTTCCTGGCCTTCTGATCCACGGCTCAGCTCCTTGAATGCACATTTGGCTGGTTCCACTGCTGTTCAAGGATCACAAGATGATTGTCCTACAAGCAAGCATGAAGAAACTGTTCAACCAAACACTTGCTTGAGGCAGCTTGGAGCTGCCAAGAAGTCTGGGGCTTTGACTGACAACTATGCTGAGAAATGAGTGGTGCTAATTGATGACTTCATCGTCAGAGGCAACGGCATCTCCCCCATTATAAAACTGTTGAAAGAAGCCAGTGCAACGGAGTTGATGCATTACATAACTGTTGTATATGTGGTGACATGATGTAGCCTGTTACTTTATTTTCTTTTACGTAAAACAGCTATTTTTGTTTCAGGTCTGTTAGTTATACCTGCATGAATACAATGTTTAAATAATAAATGACAAGTACTGAAATATTTTTTTTTTCCAGGAACTGCATTTTGACATTTTTATTTTAAGAATTTTACTAGTGATGAACAATCACACAACAACAAGTAAAACGATAAACTCAAGAACATACAAAAGTACTTTAAAACATCCCAATGGAAAGAGGAACTTTAGACTCTGAACATTCTACAGTTAGTTTTCAACGGTACTCCGCCTGATTTTCACAAATATTTGTATCAGACACTTCACTTTTCACTTACAACAGAAGACACTAACATGCTGTAATAATTTTCCTTCTGTGGGCCAGCCGGTATAATCCCCGTTCACCATTTTCTGCACAAAAAGAGAGGGTGACTGTGAACAACAGAATGCTCAAAGGCCAGAAAAACATACATGGTAATTGATTATAATCACCTGGGGGAAACGCTGCTCATTCTGCTCTCAAGTGAACTTCCTGTTGAATTAAGAATAATAATTAGTGGAGGAATTTGTGATAAAAGAATTCAACAATGGAAAAAAAACTCAAATATCAAAATATTTTCATCAAATACCTCTATTCGTATAGCAACAGGAGTGTACAGTTGACTATTGACACAAATATTTACACACCATTTACAATAATTAATCAAGACTTTTCTCTGTATTTGTTTTTCCATCCGCCATGGTGGCATATGAGAAAAATCATACCCAGAATTAAGTGGAAACATTTTTTTAAAATCTTTTTACTGTATTGTACTCCTTTTAGGGGGATATATCATATTTACTTTCACATTCATTTTCTCATACAGTCTGTCTGAATATGACTGTATTCAGTCTCCATCTGAATGGCTTCACAGTGTCTAGAAAAAACTCCATCCTGAAAAAGCCCTGTTCTGCACAGCCCACAAAAAACTGGATTGTCTTATTTCATTCGTGGATTGGTTGGAACTCCAGATACTCAAATGTATAGTCACAAACACTGAAAGGTGTTTTTTTTTTCCATGATATGCTCCCTTTCTAGGGGTGTCCCAATCTGATATTGATATCAGTCAGATATCAGTAAAAAGTTTAATACGACAACATCACATAAAACAGCATGAGGATTTTCAGGGTCTTCTAATTTAGTTTTTATTTATATTATTCAATTGTAGAATATGCTTATGATTAATGTGAAAAATTTATGTAACCCATTGGTAAATAATAAATGGGTCAGTTTTTCTCATACCTACTGTTGCTGACTATTGTTCTCTGAGTAACATTAACTTGATCAAGCCTTTTCTAACATTCCATGCTACAAAATGTGTAACAAAAGTGTGTATGATTCATGCTGATATCGTTTTGGATCGATATTGGTATTGGCATATAGTTGAGGCTACAATATCGCTATCGGGACACCCCTACCCCTTTCAGCAGCAAAAAATAAATATAATAATGCTCTGACAATAAATAATAACAACAATGCAGTTTTATAAAGGAAGCTCACCCATGCCAGAAAAATCAGCTGCTGCACGCCGCTGGGTGTTCAACCTTCGAAACGTGCCAGGTCTGGTGGAGCTATGGGAGAGGGCATCATAAGACAGTTCATATTCAGACGGAGAGAGACAGGACCTCAGCGTTTCTCTTCTGTGCCGTTTGGACCCCGGAGAGGACGAGCAGTAGTCGTCCCTGCAGCGTTTGGACTGGGGGTTGCTGTCCCAGTCTAACTCCCTGTGGCGCTTCCTCAAGAGGGAGCGGTGTGGTGACAAGGCGAGAGCTGCCAGAGCTGAAGAGGAGGGGCCTCTAGTGACCTCAGAGCTTCTAGCACAGAAGCGGCAAGGATGCCTGTTGAAGACAGATGATTTGTTCTGGCACACAAACTTGTGGTAGAGCTTTAGAAATTCCTCGTCAACCTTCTTGGGGGAAAGTTCAACACTGAAGGGTAGCATGGAGGAGTCGAAGGAAAGGTGCCGCCGGAACCTGTTGTGACCCTCTGCTGCTGTGGCTGACCGAGGTGTACGAGGTGAGTAATGGGGGTCTTGAGGGTGAAGCATCCTCAGTGGCACAGTTGGCTTTCGTGGCGAGATGGATATTCTTGGCCTCGAATGCTCTCTGGAGAAGTTTAACATTGAAGAATGTGCTTTTGGGCTCCTGGAAAAGCCATGAGGGGATCTACTGAAGCTGTTCATCAGCCTTGCTTGTGAGGGACTCTGCCTGACTGGGGAGCCGTAGATGTCTGGTCTCGGTCTGATTTCTGATGCATACATGGGGCAGTCATCAGTCTGCAGTGAGTGTCCAGTGAGGGACAGCCTTCTTGACCTGAGAGACTGATCCAATACGTTTGCAGTGGGATACTGAGGTCGTGAAGGACTGGACTTGTGAATGGAGGGTTGTTCCCTGAGCCAGGATGCTTCAGGCACAGTGAAGGTCTCATTCAGCGAGTTCTCTTTTAGCATTGAGGTCTGAGAAGGCCCAGAGAAATCCATCACAAGTACAGGCTGCTCTCTTCTCACCCTCCGAGGAGATATATGCTGTGCTTGCCTTTCCTGCACATTGGTTACCATGTGCAAGAGAGAGCGAGGGCTGGCTTCAGGCCCTATGACCTGCCTTTTCATGGGGCTCCTGGTGTTCTCCTTCAGCAGTGCCTGGCTGGTCACATTTTGGGGTTTTCTGCTGGCATATCTTTGCGTGACAATGAATGTGTTGTTCAGATTGCTTTTGTTTGACTGCTGTCGCCATCTGCGGTACCTCCTCAGGACAGAGTCAGCAGCCTCAGACACATGCTGCCGATGCCAGGCTCTCCCTATTCGATTGATCATGCTGGGGTAGAGCTCCACCAAAGAACTGTTCTGACTCCTCAGACTCATTTCCAGCTCCTCATCCTGGTCCTCAGGCTGGATATGCATCTCAGAAAGTTTTCTCGGACTCTTGTCCAATGATCTCACTGTCAGCTGTGTAGTGTCATTTGAAACTGCCCCTGTAGGACGCAAAAGGAAAGAAACATCACCTAAAGTCAGACATTATTTTTATTTCAATTTCAGCAATAGTAGATTTTTAGACTACAAAGTTGCTTATAATGTATTCTTGCTCTTACCATCACTCTCCATAGACACCTGGCCAGTGGAAACACAAGTATCATTATCGCTGCCATCTTCATAAGTGAAGTCCAGCTGTTGGAAATACACCAGAATCAATTTAAAGATGCACTATTTATTCAAGACAGAACCACTGAAATAAACACAGTGCATTTACCTGAGAGTCTTTTGCAACATCCTGGGCTGTGGTGGAATAAACATGAAAGCAAAAAAAGATAAATAAAAAGATAACAATAAATCACTTTACAATACAATACAATTTATAAACGTCTCTGTAAATTGAGGTACTTGTGTTATGTTGTAGTTTCTTACCTCTTATGGACTCCTCTCTCAAATCTGTCAGGCTCTGAGGAGAGGATAAGTGTTTGATTATAATAGATGTACATACGTATAATAACAATCATAATACATCAGTACTCTGAATCACAATATCTCAGTAGTAGGATTATCATTAGCTGAATAACTAAATAAAGATCATTGTATTTTGTGTCACATGTGGCTCCAGAATATTTATAGTGACCCAGACCTTTGACTCCAGCTTGTTCAGCTCTGCTCTTGACAGACTCATGTAGTGTTCAAGTGCTTCATCGTGCAAGGAAACAAAAAAGAGACAATGAGATAAGGCCAAATGACGATGACAAATGAACTACAGAAACAATTCATTGACTACTTAGTTAATAAATACTACATAATACAGCTTAAAGTAACAATTATTTTTTTTATGATTGATGTTTTGAATGACAATATCAGAAAATGTCCCACAAATTCAGAGCTTCAGGTACAACCAAAAACTAATCACCAACGATTTTTAAAAATAATTACATTTCAAAAGAAAGTTACAAAGTGCTTCACATCATTACAATAAGAATAAAAGCTAAAGACTGCAATGAAATGAAATTAGAAAATTACAACAATACAAAAGTTTATTCTTGTCCTTGTGTTTCTGTACACATGCTGTAACATTTTCGACCGTGAAAACCAATAAATAAACCATTAACCTATAAATAAAGAACCGATAATGCAGAAAAAAACGCATGTGTATTCTTGAAAAGTGTTAATAATAATAACAAATAACTTACAATTACAAACGTTACACATCCGAACGACTGCACTGTAGTTCTTCGTCGTTAGCTGTTAACGTTGTTACAACAACAGCCTCTTGCATTGAACCAAATGTTATTATAGTTTTGTAGTCAACTTACTTTGGGCGTTTGTGCTGTCAAGGTCCACCTCCAACCCGTCATCTTGGTATTGAAGCTTTGAATACTGTTGAAAGCAATTACAGACATGATGTTAAGCACACGCATTCATAACGGACTGTAAATATAGTTTTAGCTAACGTTAGCTATTTCTTCACATCGTGCTAATGGTAACGTTGCTACAGCTTGACCGATAGCTTCATTAACACACCGTGTCTATGATTCGTTCCAGAGAGTTTTTGAAGGTACTTCTATGCGCATCCAGTCGTGCCATAAAATAATCGTCCATATTGCACATATATGTACGTTTTTGTTGATCCTGATAAACGTGCAAGCTACTGGACCGTCAAGAAAAGGCGCTCTTCGGTTTAAAATATGTCACACAAAATAGAGACAGATGATTGGGCAGAGTGGCCTTCAGGGTTTCTCGGAAATAATAATTTCACAGTAGCACTCTTGAATGTTTCAATTGAAAGTAGAAATAACGTTAGCCTTCCAACGTTTAGATTGTAGATATCAGGGTTACGCATGTTCAATCTATAATATTATTGTCTACGCGTAACATATATCTGTTTTTAGGACTATTCACGATTTGACAGATTCTCAAAGTGAAGGTGGACCGACTGTAACAGAAACATGTGAATGAGCCATCAGTCTGACGTCATTTGTCTGCGACAAACATTAACTTTCGATTTTTCGTGCGGCGTCTGCCGGAGAGTGAGCGGGGTGTAGGGGTTCATTGAAAGGATATTTATCAGTAAAATATGGCTGCCCAGACTCTACAGGAGCTCGTAGCCGCCGCTGCTACTCTTTACCCCGACAGAGTAGCAGTGAGATATGACAGCGGGTCGGTGACAGGGGGTCCTGTGTCCCGGGTGCTGTTCAGAGATCTTGTTAAACTGGCTGGTGAATTTTCTCATGTTCTACGAAGTAACTGTTCTCCCAATAACGGAGTGATTGGGCTGTACTGTTGTGATGATTTGTTTATACCTGTCTGGATCCTGGGGTGAGTTCAGTTCACTGTTGTCACCAATAAGAGTTTAACACTCCATATCAAATACAACATTTACTCTGTTTCAGTCTGCTGCCTAAACATGTCTATCATTATCTGTCTAACATTATTATACTCATTTTGATAAGAATACCTTCATATTTTATTTCCTTTTTATTTTAATGCGTTCACATCTCATATGTTATTATCGTTTATACGTTTTATA
The DNA here is from genome assembly GCA_029721515.1 of Synanceia verrucosa. Lineage (NCBI taxonomy): Eukaryota > Metazoa > Chordata > Actinopteri > Perciformes > Synanceiidae > Synanceia > Synanceia verrucosa. Next base: position 8,650,985 of record CM056558.1, read on the forward strand.
TGCCGAATTGTCCTCACATACGCTATATTTCCAAAAGTATTCACTCACCCATCCAAATAATCAGAATCAGGTGTTCCAGTCACTTCCATGGCCACAGGTGTATGAAATCAAGTACCTAGGCATGCAGACTGCCTTTAGAAACATTTGTGAAAGAATGGGTCATTCTCAGGAACTCAGTGAATTCCAGCGTGGAACTGTGATAGGATGCCACCTGTGCAACAAATCCAGTTGTGAAATTTCCTCAGTCCTAAATATTCCACAGTCAACTGTCAGCTGTATTATATGAACATGGAAGTGTTTGGGAACGACAGCATCTCAGCCACGAAGTGGTAGGCCACGTAAACTGACGGAGCAGGGTCAGTGGATGCTGAGGCACATAGTGTGAAGAGGTCACCAACTTTCTGCAGAGTAAATCACTACAGACCTCCAAACTTCATGTGGCCTTCAGATTAGCTCAAGAACAATGCGCAGAGAGCTTCATGGAATGGGTTTCCATGGCCGAGCAGCTCCATCCAAGCCATACATCACCAAGTGCAATGCAAAGTGTTGGATGCAGTGGTTTAAAGCTGGACTCTGGAGCAGTGGAGACACGTTCTCTGGAGTGAAGAGTCACGCTTCTCTATTTGGGAAATCTGATGGATTGGGTTGGCGGTTGCCTGGAGAACGATACTTGTCGGACTGCATTGTGCCAAGTGTAAAGTTTGGTGGAGGGGGGATTATGGTGTGGGGTTGTTTTTTAGGAGCTGGGCTTGGCCCCTTAGTTCCAGTGAAAGAAACTCTGAATGCTTCAGCATACCAAGACATTTTGGACAATTCCATGCTCCCAACTTTGTGGGAACAGTTTGGAGCTGGCTCCTTCCTCTTCCAACATGACTGTGCACCAGTGCACAAAGCAAGGTCCATAAAGACATGGATGACAGAGTCTGGTGTGGATGAACTTGACTGGCCTGCACAGAGTCCTGACCTCAACCTGATAGAACAGCTTTGGGATGAATTAGAGTGGAGACTGAGAGCCAGGCCTTCTCATCCAACATCAATGTGTGACCTCACAAATACACTTCTGGAAGAATGGTCAGAATTCCCATAAACACACTCCTAAACCTTGTGGACAGCCTTTCCAGAAGAGTTGAAGCTGTTATAGCTGCAAAGGGTGGACTGATGTCATATTGAACCCTATGGATTAGGAATGGGGTGAAACTTTTTGCAGTATACTGTATATGTTCTTATTATGTGTGATTTATATACCTTCTGATCTTAGCTTCTTCATTCTTATAAATGCTTTTAGGTATTATGTAATAATTTTCTTAGACATAAATGTTATTATCTACATATTGTCTGTTTTATACACCCTCTTGTCTGAGGTTATATGTTCTTGTGTTATGTTTTATATATTGTATCTTATCTCTATGCTCTTTTTGTATGTATGTCTGTATTTATGATCTTTGCAATTCTTACTTATTTTGAAACACAGTGCCTGATATTTGAACTATATAAATAAACTTCTACAGCCATATGAGTGAGCAGTAAAGATGATAGACTGTCCTGTATCATTTGCCAGGATCCTGCAGTCACCTGCTGCTTACGTCCCACTGGACCCAGAAGCTCCAGGACTCCTCACTGCCAGAATCATGAACCAATGTGGCCTCAAGTACTGTGCTGTGAAGACAGACACCCTGCAGGTTGATTATTTAATATTTCAGGAATGTGACTAATTGTGCAAGTTTGAATCTTATTCTTATAATCTCACCGGGGTTTGTTTGTTTGTTTGTTGGTTTGTTGTTTTGCAAAATAACTCAAAAAGATGTGCTCAGATTTTGATGAAATTTTCTGGGTTGGTCAGAAGTGGCCTAACTTAAAACTGATTCATTTTTTGTGGTGCCGTTGAATTGAATCCGATCACCACCAAAAATGAATCAGTCATAAGTTAGGCCACTTCTGACCAACCCTGAAAATTTCGTGAAAATCCATCCACATCTTTTTGAGATATTTTGCAAACTGACAAACAAACAAATGAACAAACCCCGGTGAAAACATAACCTCCTTGGTGACGGAGGTCTGCGCTCTCTGAGTGCTTTTCTACTTGACACAGTTCAACAGGGCCACAAAAAGAGCTGATACCCTCCTATAGCTGTTATTGTACCCCAGTGGTGCATCTAAATTGTGTGGGTACATCAAAAGCCTGAGTGCAGATTACAAAAGCTTATATTAATTATTTATTATATATATTATTATATTATTATTTTAGACACCCTGAAACGTACCCCCTGCAAATCCAGTAAATATACATAAATACAGTTCATTTCATTATATATTAGCATTTATTTTTGAAGGAACCTGTGATCTGTTGAAGTGTTCTCTCTTTATCGCTGCTTTATATAAATATTTCAAATTTCTTTCCTCCTACTGTCAAGCAATTCCAGACAGCACTCATCAAACACACATCTGTGGAGGTCTGCGTGGTGTTGCCCAAGTTCAAACTAACCATGGTACAAATCAAGCCCCTGGCTGACGCTGAGCACCATCAAGGACCAGAACAAGCCAGAGCTCAGACAGCAGATGGCGCTGGTCTCGTGTGTGATACATCTTCAGGGTTAAAGGAGGCTAGGCACAGAGAGTTGGCATATGTGCTGCACACATCTGGAACAACTGGCCATCCGAAGATTGTGAGGGTACCACACAAGTGTATACTCCCCAATATACTGCATCTGAGGTGAGTATTGGTCTCCTTTTTGGTCTCTAAAGCAATGTTCTGATACAAAAGTGCACTTCTTTTGGTTCAGATCTCTGTTTCAGATGAGTGCGGATGATGTGGTTTTCCTCGCCTCACCCTTGACCTTTGACCCCTCTGTGGTGGATATTTTCCTGGCATTGTTATCCGGGGCTCAGCTCCTCATTGTCCCAAGTGTGATCAAGAAAATGCCCATTCGGCTGGCTCGACTGCTGTTCGACGATCACAAGACGACTGTCCTACAGGCAAGCATGAAGGAACTTAATTTTTAACTTTTAAGTCGCTGTATTTGCTCCTTTTATATACTTTTATTACAATTATATCATGATCAACCACAACATGTCTAATATTTTTTTCACGTATTTTCAATTATTATTCTTATTTTTGCATTTGGTGTATCTAGTGACACAAACCAAAGAAAGTGGAGAAGATATTACTTCATGTTGAACACTAACTGAAGATAACTGGACAGATGGGAGAGAGAAAATGAAATTAATAGATAAATGTATTGTTACCCATCAACATGAATTAACTACTGCCAGTTATTTGCTTCATCACTGTACTGGTCCTGTTTCCTGCATTAACTCTGGTGGTAATCTCCAAGAATAACGTATATAGGATATTTTTTTTCCTTATTAAAAATACCCTTCTGCCAAATACTACCACCCTTTTTCCAGCAGTATTGAGTGCATTAATTTGTTTGGGTTAAAAGTACTCACAATTAAGTTTCATTATTCTTTATTACTATGGTATTTTCTTATTTCCACAGGTCACACCAACACTGCTGAGTCGCTTCGGGCGGCAAATCCTAAAACACAAAGTGCTGTCGTGTGGCTCGTCACTCCGGATATTGGCTCTGGGTGGAGAGTCCTGCCCCTCTCCAGCTCTGCTGAGGAGCTGGAGGCACGACGACAACAGAACCCATATCTTCAACATCTACGGTATTACTGAGGTGTCTTGCTGGGCCTGTGCCTATGAAATACCTGAGGCTCTACTGCAGTCGATCAATCTGTGAGTGTATGCTGCTGAAATAATTTGTTAAAAAAAAATGAAGTTTCAGTAAATGCATGTCACATTTAACATTACGCTCCTTTCAGCACGCAGTCCTTTGTGCCTCTCGGGACTCCTCTCATGGACACAGTGGTGGAAGTTAGAGACGAACATGGCCACATTGTTACCGAGGGCGAAGGACAGGTGTTCATAGGTGAGAAAGATGTCATTGACACACACATACATTATAAATCATAGTCCTGTGGATAAAATTTACATAAATCCATATGATCCCTGGTGCAGGTGGAAAAGACAGAGTGTGTCTCCTGGATGATGAGAAGGCTGCCATCCCCAGGACGATGAGAGCCACCGGAGACTGGGTGGAAGTTAAAGATGGACAGCTGTGCTACTTGGGACGAAGAGACAGGATGATTAAACGACATGGAAAACGGGTTAACTTGGACAGCTTGCAGCAAGTAAGATGCCTTTAAATCCAGTCGCTGTCTCCATTGAATGGATAATGTTAATTATGTTGATGCCAACAAAAATCTTCAAAAAAAGAAAACATTGTTGCGATTTGGGAATATTTCCAAGCTACAAAAAAGTGAAAGAGAAATCAGATTCGGAAGGTTCAGGAATTTTTATTAAGTGAGGTGAAGCCCTTCAATAGTTGAGCTATGATGCATTTAGTGATTTAATTATAAGCATCAATAAGCATCTGAGTTGTTATTGACGGCTGAGCTCATTAGACTGGCATAAATCTTCAAAATTAGTTTCCATTTGTGATTATTTGGCTTTAAGCCAGATGTTAGAATTATTTTATTCCAAATAAGCATGTGAATGAGCCCAACACTTTTGTAAAATGTATTTTGTAATCATGTGTAGAAATTGTTTGTTGTGGGTTATTAAGTTAAGGGGTTGGCATGGCATGTTTTGGCTTTTTTTTATTTTTTTTTTAAAAAGGGGGAAGAGAAGTAATAACGTTTGAGCTCCGCTCCTACAGATCATATCAAGTCTTCCTCAGGTGGAGGCCTGTGTCGTGGGCCTGAATGAAGCCTTTCGACTGCTCGCCTTTGTCGTGCCATCTACTTCTGGAGATCAGAAAGCAGCTCCTCCACTCACATCTGCACAGAAACACATGGAACAAGCAGCCTCAGCCAAGCGTCGGGGAGACATCCCCTCTACTGCGAAGCACCACCAGGGTGCAGATGGAGATCTGAGCAGACTCATCCTGAACCGGCTGTCTCTGCTGCTGCCGTCCTACAGTGTTCCCGATGCGCTGGTGCTGGTCCCGGCATTGTACATGACTCCACATGGTGAGTATCGCAAAGTCACCGGTGAGCAGAGAAGGCAAGAAATAAGGCATCACTGTTATCCTTCTGTTTGTTTCATGGCAGGCAAAGTAGACATGGATTCCCTTATGAGGATCTACCAAACACAGAGACAGAGATTAGAGTTTTCAGTGGGGGATGTCACCAACCTAAAGCAAACTCTGCAGTCCTTGTGGAAGGTATGGCCACTTCATTTAAATACTTTCTGCTTACATTTGCTCCCTGAATATGCATAAACTCCACTTCCTGTCAACAGGAAACTCTTGGTCTTCCTGAAGGTGCGACCATCGACGAGGAATCCAACTTCCTCTTGAGTGGAGGAGATTCTCTGAAAGCACTGCACCTCTGTGAAGACATCCTCAATGCTGTGGGAGTGACCTCACCTGAGCTTCTGGAGGTCATACTTGACGGGACGTTCTCTGGCGTGTGGCACCATGTCGCGAGAGTCACAGCTGCTCACACACCTGAGAACAGCCAGTCATCTGCGACCAAGAAACGTCACGCTGGCACTCCCTCTGCTGTGGTAGCCAAGAGAGAGCGCACAGCAGCAGACAGCCCGCAGGGGGAGATGTGGGCTGTTAAAGTTATAAGGCGAGCAAGTGAGGTGATAGATATCAGAAATAGGGATGAAAATTTCCAGACGAATGAATGTGGACAAAAGGACTCCAGTGAGAAATCCAGAGCTGGTGTTCTGAGTCTGAGCTGGTCCTCAGACACAGGCAGATGTGTGGACGCTTCCCCGGTGCTACTAGTGCAACAGAGAGCAGATCCTAGGTCAGATGAGGTTAAAACAACGGTGTTCATCGGCTCCCACTCTCACAGGATCCAGGCTTTAGACCTGACTACTGGCAGCCTTCTGTGGGAGCGAGTTCTCGGTGACCGAATTGAATCCTCTGTTGCGGTTTCTCATTGCGGGAGCCTTGTGGTCGTAGGTGAGTACCTGCCACCAGTGCAATATTATGGGAAAATATGTTTCCCTTTAGGATTATTTTGATTTTTTTTGTATGTGTGTGTTGTTTTGTTTTTTTTTCTCCCAGGTTGCTATGACGGCTGTGTGCATTTCCTCTGTGCGGTGTCTGGGGAGTCACGGTGGATGTTTAAGACAGGCAACGCAGTGAAGAGCTGTCCCACTGTGGATCCCCTGACAGGTCTGGTGATAGTGGGCTCACACGATGGACATGTCTACGCTCTGGACCCAAAGGTTGGGAGTATTTAAATGATTTTTTGTCCAGTGTCTTGTTTATGCTTTTTCATTTTGGGGGAAAGTTGTCTGGTGATAGAGCTAAAACAGTGATTGCACGCGTTCCTTTAGGTTCAGCAGTGTGTTTGGAAGCGTCACTGTGGGGGTGGGGCTGTGTTTTCCTCCCCCTGCCTTGATGTCTCCCTCAGACAGCTATACGCCGCATCTCTGGGAGGTCGTTTACTCTGTCTTCACCCTGTGAGTAAAAAAAAACAAAAGCCCAGACTTCAGCAGGTTTCAACAGTTTTGTTCACTGTGGTATCTCGAGACAAATGTTTGTTTTTTATCCCAGGACAGTGGAGAGGTGCTGTGGTCGTACTGTCGAGACTTCCCATTCTTCGCATCACCAAATGTCTCCTCGGGTCATGTGGTGATCGGCTCAGTGGATGGAAACATCTGCTGCTTCAGCAACACAGGGACACTGGTGAGAGGCGCAACTTCACTCTTGTGTCATAGCGTTTCAGACATGCTTCAACACTGTCAGTGACCACAAGTGGGAGAGTTTTTCCCAAAATACAAAATCCATATATCTCCTCTTACATATAGTGCTATTTATCAAATGTATGAGTGTTGGTGGTTCCCTGCTTCCTACTGTCTACATGTTGTAGTGTCAGTGCAAGACACTGAACCCCTATTTTGCTTCCTGAGCAATGCAGAGGTCAAAGTTCATGTACAGTATGTACCTGTGTATATGATGAATCAAATTAAGTTCCCTATTCTAGGGAGCATTTGTCTAGGGAATAACCAAAGTTTTTATGTTGAACAGAAATGAATGAAATGACAAAAACTTTTGAAAAAACATTGTCATTAACTGAAGAAAATAAAAATTATAATTAAAAGAACTAACTGAACTGTATTGTGTGTTTTCAAAACTAACTAAAAGGTATTGGAGTTATAGTTAAAAATACCTTTATCAATTTTGGATTGATATGAAATTGATTTATTTTGCTCAAACAATTTTATAAAAAATGGCGGCACCTCACGGTCAGGTCACTTCTCGTCGCTTCTGTTTTTGAATTCTGCACCAGATATATAACCCTAAGTATGGAATGAAAGCTAGTTAAAAACTAAACTCAAACATTAGAAAAAATGAAAACGAACTACTAGCAAACCTGCACTAAAAACTAATTAAAACTAACTGAATTAGAGAAAAAAAAAGTCAAAATAAAACCAAACTATAATGAAAAATCCAAAACTATCATAACCTTGGTAATAACTTCTGGAGCATGATTTCTGTAAAAAAAAATTGTTGAGGTTTTGAAATGTGCCATCTAGTTCCATTATATTGGAGAGAAGACAGATGTCTCTATACTCTCCAACAATCCCACCAAAACAATCAATCAATCTATTTGATACATAGTACTGCAGGTAAGTAGAGAAATTTGGATTTTTTTTTTTTATATTTTTTGGGGGGGGGACTGTACCTTTAAGGATTGCAGTTCTTGTAAATTGAGCAAAATCTCCTTTAAAATGTGTTTCCCTACAGGTTTGGCAGTTTTTAACAGAAGGACCCATCTTCTCGTCTCCGTGTGTCACACCAAATCAGCAGAGGGTTATGTGTGGATCACATGACGGCAGCCTGTACTGTTTGAATCGGGCTGACGGCACTTTAGTCTGGACTTTCCAGACTACAGGGAAGGTGTACTCCAGTCCGTTTGTGTTTGATGGCTCTGACGTGGGCGAGACGGGGATTCTTGTGGCTCTGGCTTCCACAGATGGCACAGTGTGGATCTTGGATGGACAAGATGGACGAATGCTGGCCTCAACCATTCTACCTGGGGAGTTGTTTTCATCCCCAGTGGTATACGAGCGCTCCCTCGTAGTCGGATGCCGCAATGACTATGTATATTGTTTAAAGTTTACTGCCAAAGAAGAAACATAGAAGATATTTCTGGTTTTATAATACAATGTTTTTTTATATTTGTGTCAGACCGGAGAGGGTGCTTTGGGAAATAAGATTGAACTAGAAAACCGCAAGCGGTTATGAAGGGTCCTCATGGTACGTCGGGCTCAGACATCAGATGGGGACAGTGATGCAAGCAGGGGACAATAAAGGTGAAGCAATTTGGACAATACACAAAGGAGTTACAACCATTAGATGGTTTAATGTGGAAATCACTCCAAAATGAAGAGTCTAAACAAAATGGCCGACTTTCCTTTTGGAGTAGACAATTGGGGCAAGAGACTTTTTTTTTGTGCGTTTGGTTAACTTACACATGGGTACTGATTTTCATGTTCCAACTCCATAAAAACCCTTATGGGGAGGGTTTTTTGAAAATTTCACAGGCTATGGAGCCATTTTCCCCCGCCCATGGCCGATGCCCCCATGAGATGTTAGAGGTCACTACCCTTGACCTGCGTATCAACTTTCATGATGATACAAGTTTATTAAAGCCATCAAAAAGCCAAAGAACTGGGCACTTCCTGTTACCACCATGGGGCACCATGAGTAAGGCGTGACAATACATTGGAACGTTCAAGGCCGAGCCCCCGTCATGCTCATAAAATTTGAAGCTACTGGGATCGAGTATGTGAACGTGAGATTCGTTCAAATTTAGACGGCGAATTCGACAAAGTTTCTCAAGCCCTAGCAGCCACGCCCTTTGACCTAATTACGTGCAGAGTACAACTTTTGCTCAGCTAGGTCTGGAGATGATCTGTACCAAATTTGAAGTTGGTCAGACGAAATTCCTCGGAAGAGTTCATTTTCATCAGAAAATCAAAAATTAAAAATGGCTGACTTCCTGTTGGAATTTCAGCTGTGTGCAAGCACCCCCAAAATATCGAATTTCAGGCTGGGCCTCAGGGATGTGCAAAGTTATACAACTTTTCCACGTTGGGAAAGGGGCAAACTTAGGGAAAACAGATGTTCAGGAATAATAATAAACATTACATTACAATTTCAATAGGTCCCTTGTGGAATAATAAATGTTACAATTTCAATAGGTCCCTTGTGGACCTTTCACTCCGCTTGGGCCCTAATTAAGGAAATAATGAGTCCTTCAGTTCAGACATCAGTATTTAATTTACATTATTCATAACATTTTGTGTCTCTTTAAGAATTTTCTCATGAATGTCTCTAAGTGGGACAAAAAAAGTGCAAATAATACCAAACATTTTTCTTGTTACATGTAACACTGCGCACACTACACTATTGTGCACGACCAACATTAGAAACAAAACAACTCTTTCTGACCGAAGCTCTGCTGACACCTTTGAATTTCATACAGACAGGTGATTTTTTTGAAGTGGGGTTGTATGTGGTGCATATCCATAGTCACTGTATTACCTACAGCAGAGAAGTGAGTATGGCCCCAGTTTGACGAAACAGGCAGGATCACCAACCAGCATGGGAGCAAAACAATGTTCTGCTGTGGATTTTAGACACTGAAAGTATATAGAAAATTTTACCAGTTTACCTTGTCATGAGACAGCCCTTTCTGACAGGGAACTGAAGCCACCAGACTCCTTGGAAAAAAAAACAGTAATTTTACTTCATAGAACACGTTACTGGTCTGCTGCCTTGATAGGTATGTTAGTTTGTGTAAATGTGTGACTTTTGTTCATCCATACTAACCAAAGCCACACAATAATACACACAAACTAACTGATTGAGGCAGCGGGAGACCAGCAGCTAATATGTTCAGCAAGTAACAACAGGAGTCTGGTTACAGTTTCAATTCCCTGTTGGAAATGTAGATTTCATGACTGTATTGCAAATATAGCATACATATAAACTGATATTGATAAAGGTGTCTAAAATTGCTGCTGCCTCCATCCACAGCAGTATATTGCATTGATAGTTATCTACCATAGGTAATATGCAGACTATAGATAAACACTTTACACAACTCTACTTAAAAAAAATCAAAGCAATCCCTTATTAGTGGTAGGAAATGAGAATGCTAGAGTTTTTTTCCCCTCTTTCATAAAGGAAACATATCACATTGACAAGCCTGCAAACACAAGTGTGTCACAGGAGGGCAGCTACAAGAATCGTATGTTATAGCAAGCAGGTGTTTGTCTCCATTAGCAAAGCAGAGGAATCCAAATCACGTCATCACATCAGCTGTGAGGAGGATAATGTGCAGTTCACTGTAAATGCCCAGGAACACTTGTGATCTTCAGTGCTGTGTTTAGGTGCACCCACCGTGTGATTATGACAGATTCTAGGTTACTTTATAATGGCAAAATAGCCTCTTTGACAACTATCACAGTCATCACGGACACAGTGAGTATTGTTATGCAAAGGTTTCCAGTGTGAGTAAAAATAAGACAAAAAGAAAGGCTTCTTTTGTACGTGACAAACAAGGCTCAGAGAAGAGATACAGTATCATTTCAACATAGATAAACCCACTGCTTTACATAAATAATACCTGTAACATGTCCAGAAGAAGATCCAACAAATTCATATTGAGTTATTTTTACTGGTAGCCCTTAAAACGCTTTTCAGACAGTTACCCTCTGTTGACACTGTCATATGTCAGAGCTTCGCCTCTCTAATTAAGAGGTGCTTTGCCTTTTTATTGTGTTAGTTGAATGATTTATTTACAACCATGACCACAGTTGGCTACAATGTAAAAAAAAAACAACAAAACAAAACAAAAAAAAACTGGGGTTGGCTATTGCAATGGCCAGCCGTGGTTGTGATTGGCTGCTGGGACATTATACTTCGTGTGTTTGTATACAGTATGTGCATGCGTGCAACAATTGTTTACATATGAGTGCGATTGTATTGGAATAATTAAATGCCAAGCACACATTATCGTGATAATAGTACCAGCCTGTTGGGGGGGGGTTATGAGGTGATGGAGGGCTTTATTTGTTTCACAGTCAGGAGGGTTTAGTTGTTGGGAGGGAAGGAGCAGGCGATGGTGACACTCCAGATGCTTCAGAGTCGCTGGGCAGTGTGCAGTCTCAGTGAAGGTGGAATGGGCTGTTATTTGATGAACTGAGGACAGTCGCTCCAGGCTTTGGCCTTCCGCTTGGCCAGAGCCAGCCAAGCCGGCTCTGTGGACATCTGTGGAGAATCACCGGAGGGAAAGCGCTTTGACACCTCTTTGACAGCAGGTGGCGATGGTGTGGAGTCTGCAATCTCAACTGACACAACACATCAAGGACAATAATTAGTTTGAAATCTATTCGATACATAATGCAGCCATTTGAGGCTCATTTTATTAAGCTAGATTAATGGAACTGATTTAGCTGCAATTATTACCATCATTATCATTTGGTCTAGAACATCAAAACTGTGAAAAATGCACTTCAAAATTTCTTAGAGCCGCAAGGTGACATGTTTTTCTGTATAACCAACAGTCCCAAACCCCAAAATATTTTATTTACTAATGTACTAATGTAAAAAAAGGAAACAGCAAATTGTCACATTTTAAAAAATGTAACCATTAAATATTTAGCATTTCTAGAATAGCTTCTACATAGTGACTACATTGCTATACTGCACATAGCAATGTAGTCACTGCATATATATATATATATATATATATATATATATATATATATATATATATATATATATGTATGTATATATATATATATATATATATACATACATATATATATATATATATACATACATATATATATATACACGTATATATATATACGTGTATGTATATATATATATACATACACGTATATATATATACGTATATGTATATATATATATATACTATATTGCCAAAAGTATTCGCTCCGTGTTCCAATCACTTCCATGGCCACAGGTATAAAATCAAGCACCTAGGCATGCAAACTGCTTTTACAAACATTTGTGAAAGAATGGGTCGCTCTCAGGAGCTCAGTGAATTCAAGCGTGGAACTGTGATAGGATGCTACCTATGTAACAAATCCAGTCATGAAATTTCCTCACTCCTAAATATTCCACAGTCTACTGTCAGCTGTATTATAAGAACGTGGAAGTGTTTGGCAACGACAGCAACTCAGCCACGAAGTGGTAGACCACGTAAACTGATGGAGCGGGGTCAGCAGATGCTGAGGCACATATTGCGAAGAGGTCCCCAACTTTCTGCAGAGTCAATCACTACAGAGCTCCAAACTTGATGTGGCCTTCAGATTAGCTCAATGCAGTGGTGTAAAGCACGCAGCCACTGGACTCTAGAGCAGTGGAGACGCGTTCTCTGGAGTGAGGAGTCACGCTTCTCCATCTGGTAATCTGATGGACGAGTCTGGATTTGGTGGTTGCCAGGAGAACGATACTTGTCGGACTGCATTGTGCCAAGTGTAAAGTTTGGTGGAGGGAGGATTATGGTGTGGGGTTGTTTTTCAGGAGCTGGGCTTGGCCCCTTAGTTCCAGTAAAAGGAACTCTGAATGCTTCAGCATACCAAGACATTTTGGACTATTCCATGCTCCCAACTTTGGGGGAACAGTTTGGAGCTGGCCCCTTCCTTTTCCAACATGACTGTGCACCAGTGCACAAAGCAAGGTCCATGAAGACATGGATGACAGAGTCTGGTGTGGATGAACTTGACTGGCCTGCACAGAGTCCTGACCTCAACCCCATAGAACATCTTTGGGATGAATTAGAGCAGAGACTGAGAGCCAGGCCTTCTCGTCCAACATCAGTGTGTGACCTCACAAATACGCTTCTGGAAGAATGGTCAAAAATTCCCAGAAACACACTCCTAAACCTTGTGGACAGCCTTCCCAGAAGAGTTGAGGCTGTTATAGCTGCAAAGGGTGCATCGACGTCATATTGAACCCTATGGATTAGGAATGGGCTGTCACTTAAGTTCATATGCGAGTCAAGGCAGGTAAGCGAATACTTTTGTACTTTTGGCAATTTAGTGTATATGTATGTATGTATATGTATGTGTTTGTGTATATATATATGTGTATATATATGTATATATATATATATATATATATATATATATATATATATATATGTGTATATATATATACATATATATACACATATATATATATATATATATATATTACACGAACATAAGTAGCCAGTGAAGGAATTACACTGGCTAACAGTCCAGACAAAATGATTACATGAAAACAAAATAAAGCTTATTTCAAAATTTTATATTTTTTTTTCTGAAATAAAATAAACGGTGCTTAATAAAAGAAAACTATTAAAATCATTCTCATTTCAGTGATTCATTAGGTTTTATTGTGTTTACACATAAAAAATTATGTGCAGCTTCCTACCAGTGACAGAGCTTGGTAAAGTGTTGGCTTTTTTCAGGTGTTCTCGGCGCTCAAACCGTCCCAGTAGACTGTCAGGTCTCTTGGGTTCCTCTGGTGTTTGAGGTTTAGAAGAAGGACTGGTGCTCCCGCTCCCTTTGCTTTCTGTGGGGCTCACCAACATGACCTGCAGCAAAAAGAAAAAAAAAATCTACTGTGAATGTGTCAGGAGAGCTATTAGAAAGAATATGATGAAGCAGTCAGGGGGCCCTACACTGTCTCTCTCCTTGGCTTGTCTTTCAGCCAGTTTGGCCTCTCTGTGGCTGCGTCGGTCCTCTCGGTTCTGCTGCTGCTCCCTGAAGCCCTTCTGCTTCTGCAGAGCTAGAGTGATCCATAAGGGCCCAGCCTCCTTCTCCTGGACCTTGGCACTGTCCAGTGAGTGCCTGCTCTGTAGTGATGGTTTTTCTGCAGGGTATATCCATATATTAAACTACTCAGACAAAACATTGTTCTTGTTTCTAAGTTCTCAAATATGAAATGCTACTGATGTAACTACATATTTATAGACATTAGAGAAATGAATGCTTAATCAAAAAAGACTGACCTCTTTTCATGAGCTCTGTCTTCCTGTCTGTCTTCTCTCTCCAGGGGATGTTAATGGATGGGAAGAAGAATCTCTTCTCCTTTGGCTCATCTTCCCCTTGGATCTGGCCTTGGCTGCTCCGCTGCAATTGGGTCACCGCTGAAGGTTCTTGGCTCCTGTTCACCTGCTCTTGGCTGGATGACTGGGCGGGATCACTGGAAGGCCCGTGGACCACCTTGGGCAGTGGTGAGGGGGGAGGTGTGGGTACCACTCCGCTAGGTTTGGGTGACGTGGTTGGTCTTCGGTAGAGCAGAGGCTTGGAGAGTACTTTCTCACCTTCGCTGTGCGCAGCTGGGCTGGTAGACTTACCAGGTTTAGCCCGAGGGATGGCGGGGGAGGCAGATGCATGTGAGTACTTGCCCACTGCACCTTCTTTCAGAGGTGATGTGGGACTCGTGGATTTGTCAGAAAAGACAGAGGAGGTGTCAGAGTCGGGCTCAATGGGGGTGAGAGGGGAGGGGACGCCATCAAAGCTGTCCCCAGCACTGTAACGCTTCTTCCTTTTCTCTGTGGACTGCTCATTATGGAATCGGAGGGAGTAGTTGGTCCTCCTCAGCTTTATGCCAAAAGGCGAGGGTTTGTCTTCACTGTCCTGGCCTGGGGCCTCTCCCTCTTCTCTACTTTCAGAAGCCTCTGTCTCACTCTGAGCCCTGTTCTTCAACTCCACCCCCTCAGGTGTAGCTCCAGGACTAGGAACCAGGAAAGAGGGGAGATCTTTGGCAAACATGCACTCCTCTGAGCCTCTTTCTACGATGCGGACACTCTTACTCGTCCTGCTCTGAGATTTAGAGGTGACAGTCGGGCTTTCAGAAGGAGTGGCTTCCTCTCCTGCTTCCTTATCCTCTGCAACGAATACCTCAGAGTTCCTGTTTGAGTCTGCAAACTTTTTCTTCGCAGGAGTGATGGAGAACTTAGCATTGGCAGACACGGTCTTTCTGAGGTTCGTGTGGGAGAATGCAGGTGGATCCTCACTGCTGGGCTGAGGCTGGTTCTTGCTTGGGTCTGGGTAATCATCATATTTCCCCTCCTCTACCCCCTTGAATATCTTTGACCTGATGCTGGCCCATTCTGCCAGGACAGACTGGTCTGTGGAGACTGATGACTCATTGAGTGATTTGGTTTTGTTAGACTTACGGTCCGGTGAATTCTTGCTCTTGGTTGGCGGTGTTCCCTGGGCCTTTTTATCATCTCCCAGACCCAGCAGAGACTTGCAGGCCGTGTCTTTGATCTGGTCTAAATTGACAGCTGTCCCGCAGAGCTGGGCACCTGTCACTAAGATGGCTGTATGGGGGACGTATGGAGATGTTGGCAGATTGTGGGATTCTGGTTCCTCAGAACAGGTAGCCTTAGCGCTCTCTCTTTGCTGAGATACAGTGCCACTCTGGTGGCCGGAGGCTGGCGTAACTGGTGTCAGGTTGACCTTCTGGAACAAAATCTGTTTTTCTCCAGAGGAAACTTTGAAAGAAAAAGGCCTCTGTCTCTCCTCCATCTCCCTCCAGCGCAGCTCCTCAGCTCTCCTCTGCTCCTCTTGCTCCTTCCTCATCCTCTCTTCCGCTTCCATTTTTTTCTTTTCTTCAAGCTTCTCTGCTTCCTCCTTTTTCTTTTTTTCCTCTTCTTCCTCTCTTAGCTTCCTCTTTCTCTCTGCCTCAAACTCCCTCTGCCGTCTTGCTTCTTCTTCTTCTTCCTCCTCCTGTGTCCTCCTCTGCTCTTCCAGTCGTCTCCTCTCCTCCTCCTCCCGCTCCTCTTGCATTCTCCTCTCCTCTTCCTCCTTCCTGATCCGCTCTTCTTCCTCTCGCTTCCTCCTTTCCTCTTCTTCTCTGATCCTTCTCTCCTCTTCCTCCCTCCTCCTTCTCTCTGCCTCCTCCCTAAGCCGACGGTCTTCTTCCTCCCGCTGTTTATGACACCTCTCCTCCTCTAGTTGACGCAGCCTCAGCTCCTCTGCTGCCCTCTTCCTCCTCTCCTCTTCCTCCTGTTCAAGCCTCTGCTCCTCCAGCTCCCTCCTCCTCCTTGTCTCCTGTCTTTCCTCCTCATGGAGCCTCTGTTTCTTGAAGCTTTCTAGGGACTCAACAGATGCCCTGCGCTTGTCATCTGTGGTGACACCCGTTGCCTCGAGGTTTTCTTGTACGACACCAGGAATAGACACCTCTTGATGGTCCTAGAAATGTGGAAATATGATCAGCTCTGGGTGAGAAATAACACAAAATAAAACAACAACATGCTGAGATACATTTGAGGTGACTCACCTGTGTGAACCTCCGGTGTTTGCGGGAAATCCTCTGGTTTTTCGGTTTGACTGAGAGTTTATGCTTGGCAGCAGTGTTGTCTAAGCGAGGAACAGACTGCAGAACAGCGTCCAGATTGATGGACTCGATAGTACCACTCGGTGGAAGAACTCGCTTGGATCTCGGTGACTTCACTGGGGTGCTGTGTGGTCCTGCTTGATGAGCCGCCTGGACCTGATTTTGTCACAATAACAGAGCTTCAATTACAAACTGTCAGAATTAGACATTTTTATTCCCTGTATTCTCATTTCTCATCAAATCTGGTGCCCACATTACCAATAATTGAACAGGAACTGCATGAAACTTGTGTGTAATAAGTAAATTTACATTTTAAAATGTATATGATCCAACAGGTGTCCAGCCCACAGGGGCATACAAGACACTATACACATACTAAATAGGAGAAGAACAAATATTAGTTAAGTCAATTAAATTTTATTTGTACAGCCCAGTGTCACAAATTAGCTTCAGCGGGATTTACAAGCTGTACAGGATAGCGTGTATGAATACACTTCCACGCATGTCAAACAATGTCAAAGAAAATGAATACAATCCCTGAATCTCCTTAGACATTACAGCTATACGTACATTCTGAGGCACATACTGTCTTTAATACATCAAACTTAAAGTGGTCTCCCACACTGTCAGGTGCCATTTAATGTAAATCTGAGCTGATTCTGCAGACATTTTAAAGGGGACAGATCTTTTTCAGTGCTTATGCGCATACATGTGGAGTTCCTACTAACCCACAAACAGTGACCCCAGTCTGTTTTTTGTGGGCTGTCTCGATCACAAAACATGTGATTCAACAAGCCATACAGATATGGGTCCACTTCCTACCTCACTTGCAGGCTTATTAGAATATACTGCCAGCATCTTGAGAATTACCTTTGCAAAGGCAAAACATGTTTTTCTCTAAAGCCAATCTGAGCAAACCGGGGTTTTTCAGTGGGCCATCTTATAGAGACTGGCGTTACAGACAGAGGGTGAATACAAGTATATTCAGTATGAGAATTTTGGAACATTATAGCCTGTACCCCTGTTCCAGAAACCTAAAAATAAATATGATATGGCACCAAACTATCATCAGAATGTGTTAAGTTGTTACCTTAGGCTCTGTGTTTGCTGGCTCAGTTTCTACCTGAGCCAAAACCTTCATGGGACTCCGGGGAACTTCTTCCTCATCAGAACTCCCCTCATCTCCTTCACTTTTCCTCAGAGAAGGAGGCCTCTGGCCAAATTTTATACCTTGTGCTATCTGCCTCTGTTTGACCCACAGAAAAGGTGACACGTTATGCATGTACACAGAAGGTAACTGTCAGTAACTGAACTCATGCCGCTGTGAGGCCCACCTGTAGATTCCTAACTTTATCTGAGACGTTTTCCTGGGACATGCTGTGATCTAGACCGGGCTCATTCACCGGCTCCTCTGGGATGAAGATGCTGTCGTGTGAGAGGGCTCGAGATCCGATGGGATTCAACTCCCTGCAAAAGGATGAGCTTCTTCAGTGCTACACCGTGTCATTACTGCCAGTCATTCAATCATTTATGGGTTCTCCGTAAATAATTTTTACACAAAGAAATAAATGTCTTCTTTTCACACCAGCAGTTTCAACACATCAATTAAAAGGTTGCAATCATGTGGATCCCTTCAAAAGCCGTATTTGAGCAGAGCCTCATCCTTTTGATTGTATAATCACTACCTGCAGCATTTGTGATTAGTGTATTGAAACACTTTCATTTTTCTGCAAGCGAAAGCAATCTGATGAGAGGCTGTTTCTTAGAAGTGCCCAAAAGAATCACAGACTTCCTGTTTAGGCCCTCAATTATTTATAAAAGCTGTGGCTGCAGCTTTTATCAGCAATAATAAAATACTCAATACTTTGTTTCTTTATGTAAAGCATGAGACAAGTGTAAAAATTAAACTTTATATGTTTACTTACCTCAGATTTTGATTGGGCTCCTCATCATCAGATACAACTCCACTGCACACTTCCCCAGTTGAAAAACTCGCCTTTAGCTCTGCTCCATCAAAGCCCACTTTCGTCCCCCTCTTCTTTTTCTTCCCAAAGAGCCGTCTGAAGGGCTGGAATCTGCCCTGCCGCCTTCTCTCTGTTGGCAAAAGGGAATAGATGACAACCACAGCTACATGCAATCACGTCATCAATCATTATATCTCACCGTATCTCGCCAGATAACGAGTGGGATGTTGCCTACGGGCATGTTTTTTCACTTTATGTGCAGGTGTAGATAATGAAATGCAATTGATGAAATCAACATCAAAGAAATCAAAGTAAGCAGATGGAATGAAGAAAACCTTGGCTCTTTGGTCCATACTTACTGGTGTTTAAAGGGAAGTGGGGAAAGATAAACAACACACAGGGGGAAAAAAAAGCACCCACAGTGGCAGCTTTAGAGAGATAGTGAAGAAAATGCATGGATTACTGACAGAGAACAGGCAATTCCATGAAAGAAGTGGAAACCTGTGAGGACATTTTGGCTGTCCACATGGTTCCAAGAAGTCAAATGTGTGACTCATACCACAATTGACCTGCAATATTTGAATAGATAACAAGATCTGCACGTGTAATCTCACGCAAAACTACAGGGAGAAAACTTGATGACTCATCTAATCACTCTTTTCGTCAGAGCAATAAAACAAAGGAGCAATGTGCTACTACCAAAATTAAAAATGGGTCCTCCTGACTTAGGTGGTAAAACATAGCAGTTGCTTCATCCTAGTGTTAGCATTATGAGGAAGTCATGAACCAAAGTTATGAAACAAACTTTTGGACTTTATATTCCTCATCGTCTCTCCTGCCAGAGAGTTCTAAGGTCAATTTTACCATGTGTAAAAGTGTGAAAAATATTCCTCCGTTCTGTGTCCGGGTGTGTTGACGTAATGTCATCTGAAAATGTAATCGGACCTCCTTTTTACTCATTTTAAAAATGTAAAAAGACTGTTTTCCATCCGTGTGTTTTGTGTTTTTCCCTGTACTTTTGGAGGTCCACTGGATGAGATTACAGAGCTACACAGCTACATTACACCACTGTGCAGACAACCTTTCTCAGAGCTCAGTGGGTATCCCTTTCAGGGCTATAAGTAGCAACTGGTGTGGGATTTCACTTCTCATGCTGCTCACTGTACCAGAGGCATCATGGGAAATGATACAGTAAACTAATTAACCCACTCTGAAGTCTGTCTTTATTTTTTTGCGTGGGAGAGTTTAAGTGCCGTATCTGTATTTATATACTGATGAAGGTATGAATATGCAGAGAATGTGGGAAGTGTATCTCATTTAATTCATTATATTTCTCTTTCATAACTGTAAATAGTTTAACATTTGGGGTAAAAAAAAATACTTGTCGAGAGTCAGATGTCTGTGGAATACAGCCAGTGGCTGATTACCTTAGCTAAATACAAAAACTGGAAGCATGTGCTTGACACTGCCCGAACTAAGGTAACAAAAAGTATCTCTAAAGCGCAGTAGTTAACATGATATATCTTGTTTGCTCAGTCAAAAAACACAACATATAACAAGCTGCGTTTTTTTCTGGGAAGGTTGTGCCCAACCAAACAATTCAGCACCTAACCCCAGTCACAAAAAAACACAAATGTGTTGTTTTTACACCTGATTTTTGTACAGATGAGAGGTTCTACTTTTATGGAGTGGTAGTTCTGAGATAAACTACAAAGTCATTACGACACGTCACTTAGGTTTATATATACTGTATATATTGTGCAGATTTGAGATGTTGTGAGGCTTCTCCATGGTTGATCTTAACATAAGTTAGGTGTTTTTTAAATCTACACACAGTGCGCCAGCATTAATAAAGTAGTTTTCCATGGCATGACCTGTCAGATGCATTCTTTCTTCCTCTGTCTAAGTGCAAGGAGTGATATTATGGTTTGACACTGATGTTCCCTTTCCTTGCAGGATGCTCCTCCAGCGTCAATGCCCATCCAGTGTTTGTACTCTGGTACGAGGCCCATAATGCACTGCCGTGGGCATGCTCACACACTCATGCATGAAATAAGAAAGGACATTTTTTTCTGCAGCTGAACACTGCCGCCACTTCCTGTCGCTTGTGCATCAGTATGTTTTTGACCCTGTTCCTCTGGACTCAGACGCCTGCTGCATGTTCCTTTTAGTCACAGATTTATGGATAACAACACTAATTTTATTTTAGCTTTAAAGATATAATATTGATTGCACATACTGTTGGATTAACCAATCAGCAATACTGTTAATTTAGGGCACCTTTCACTGGGTGGTGGTCGTCTAATAAATTTGTTAAGGACTGTAAATAACATTACTCGGACACATTTGATGTATGTCCAAATTTTCACTGTGGAGCCTCAACCCACTATAATGGTGGGAGAAAAAAGTATGAGGTAATATACTTTTGATTTATGTGATACTGTTTTTAATTTTTTAATTTTTATTTTCATGTATTATTATTGGGTGTGAATGTGAAGCCATTATCAATCACTCACACATAGACAGACCAGGGGCGTGTCTAGATATCTGGCCCAAGGGGGGCCCAAGTCATGCAAGGGTGGCCAGCAGAGTTAGGTGATATGCATGCACCTCCCTCAACATAGCATCGTTAAATTCAAATATTTTCAACATTCAACTTTTAAATTGATATTCA
This sequence comes from Synanceia verrucosa, assembly GCA_029721515.1. Classification (NCBI taxonomy): domain Eukaryota; kingdom Metazoa; phylum Chordata; class Actinopteri; order Perciformes; family Synanceiidae; genus Synanceia; species Synanceia verrucosa. Next base: position 8,672,029 of record CM056558.1, read on the forward strand.
TAAATTATACATTCATAATTTTTCAACATTCATTCTACTTAACCTTCATACTACTACATTAAACTCAGTATTAGCAGTTTGGCTAAGGCTTTTATTTTCAAAATTTCAATTCATACAATTTATTCTCATTCAAACATTCAACCCAGCATTAGCAATTCAGCTTCAGCTCAGGGGAATTCAGCAGCATTCAGCAGCATTCAGCAGCATTAGCAGCGTAGCTTAAGCTGCGAGCATTCACACCTGCAACTGCTTCAGCAATTGCTCTTCTAGTTATTGTTAGTTATTATTATTATTAATAATATTACATATAGGAGTCATCTGTCCAACAATGATTTGAACAATGTTTATATAAAAAAATAATAAAATGCAAATTACAAAACAAAAAAAAACAATAGAATCATTTTCCTTTGGTTTTACATTTTGGGAAATAAACTTTTTTTGGCCTCTTATCCATCCATATTTTCTGCAACTATAATCTGTTAGCTTAGCATAAAGGCTGAAAAAAGAGGGAAACAGCTAGCCTGGCTCTTCAAAGGTAGCAAAATCTATACCCAATTAATACATATAATATTAATAATTGTCCTTACTATATTAATTTTATGTTATTTACACTACTGATCAGACCCTGTTTTAAAATGGTGCAAAGGGATCATACAAAAGCTTGTAGAGAAGAGATGAAAGAAGTCAGAAAGGTGGACACAGCACACCACTAGCAGGATAAGGCTCAAGTCAAACCTGTCACCACACCATGCAATTCTGAAAGAGACAGTGAAAAAACACATTAAAGACACATGCTGTACCCAAAATAATACACTGTCTCTTTAAGAGGTTGCTAAAAGCACTCATTTTCTCTCCTATTTACCTGGGCATTTGGATTCAGTTATCTCTAAAAGCATGTCATGCTTAGTTTCTGTGGCGTCCGTTGCCATGGTCACAGCACACCTTGGCTGGTGGCGAGAAAAGAAGGAAGTGAGCATGTGGATGCTGTTATCATCTTTACTGCAGGGGAGGTGGTAAAAGTAGTGAGGGTGAGCTTTTAATCAAAACATACAGTATGACAGATCAGGAAAGGTAATGAATATTTACAGTGCTGGACCAGAGCTGCAACTGGACTTCATATCTTGCTTTTTCTATTTTTTCTCTCTCCATCCCCTGTAGTATTACCATCAATTGCTATAGGCTTTGGCTTGGTTTTGTTAGCTCTTGCAAAATGGCTTTTGGCGATTGGCTCATCTTGAGCGTGATAAAGCCGCAGCCTTTTGAAAAGCAAAAGTAACCATTTAAGGCCATGCTGCTGCTGTAGAAATGGTGGCACTAAAAAGCCCAAAAAATAGAAAAAAAAACTGCAAATGAAATGACCGAAATGACAACTAAGATGCAGATAGTGCCCCCGAGAAAAACCAACACATGTTCACTTCCGGCAGGACAACCCTTTGCTCCACAGCAGAAGCAATCAAAACTTTTATTTACATCCCTGACAGGATTGACAGGAACCAACAAAGCTGCACCTGAACTGCTATTTGCTCATTAAATGTGCGTCATCAGTCGATAAAAGCATAATAGATGTGGGTCAGTAGGGGCCTGCTACACCTACTATGTTGTAAAAATAAAACCAAATTTACAAGCAACATGCTCAAACATGTCAAACTGAATGACGATGAACGTTGAGGTTGAGGCAACAAAAATACAACTTTTTCAGGTTTAGACAACAAAACCACCACAAAGTACACAATAGAAATTACACATAAGTTTCACTTAAGGAAGGCTGTGGAGGTCCGGGGAAAAATGACTGGAGCTCCGGGCCGGGGGCTTGGGATCCACGGTGATAGTGGCTGCCCGGTAGTTGACCCATTCCGCTTACTTTAGTTCCAACCATGTTGTAATGCATGCAAAGTCAAATTTAACCACTAGATGGGAGAAAAAATTACATACTGTCCATTTAAAGTATATTTTAATGTAATATATTTCTACAAAGTGTAATTATAGTATAATTACTTTAAAGTGTTAAAAGTGTTAGCGTGAATGTGATGTTAGTATACTTTTTATATATTTACAAAAAGTGCAATTTGTGTAAGTACATTTTCAATATATTAAAAGTATGAATATAATATTGAAATACAATAAGGTATTTTTTTCATCTGGGTGAAATATGCTTTATAATGTAAAAGACAAAAATGTAACTTTTGACAACATGGGACCTTTGAGTGTTTTTTTGCCTTAAAATTACTGTTAGTGAAAGTGAGTGATTGTTCATGTGACTGGATGACAGAACCTACTAATAAGCGCAGTAGCTGAAACCACTGAGAATGGCCTCCTGAACCCTGAACTCTGCGTCCTAAAACACTTGTCTGCAGCACAACGGCCGAGCCAGAGGTTTTCTGATGCACAGCAGGAAATGTGTGTTGTGTGAAACCACAAGCAACTGGGCCAGCAGTCTGAGACAGTACTGAGAGAGCCACAGAGGAAAGAGCCCCCCCCCCACTGTCTCCTGTGGGATCAGCATGCTGTGGGCTTCCTTCCTTGAGGGGGGTGACAGAGCCGGACTGACTCTCTCAGAAATGTCTAGCCCAGAAAAAGGCTCTTTGTCCTGCCAGCGCAGAACAAGGAGCGAACGAGCATGTGTGGTAGTCGGGGGTGTGTGAACACAGAAAGAGACTGTATGTGATTGTCTGCTGGTGCAAAGCGAAATATTGAGGACTCTTCTGTCTATTTACATGTGCTCACTTGACTTAGCTGCAAATGTGTTGACCAAGTGTCTGTGTAAGTATTTTTCTGTGTATTGGTGTGTGTTTGCAGTGCTATTGCTGCAGCGGACAGGAACAGCTAGAGATGGAGTGAGAGAAGCACGAGGAGCAGCCATGTGCTCTACAGAAGCAAAGAAATGCCTTTGACAAGGATACCGCTGCATCATATGGCAGCATAACACGATGCGGCGTCCCAGCACTCTCCAATGATCCAGTGGCTCAACATCATTTGATGGTGACACCAGAGTGACCCAAGACAACCACCAAAGTCCAAAAGCATGGCTTTGTGTTGTAGTGGCCATATAAGTGCCATTTAACCTCGCAGCACATTTAGCTTGCTGACAAAGCAGACAGACGGACAGACGTTGCAGAGTCATGTTAACAGTTTACCTATTTGAGCTGCACAGCTCGAGATGGCTGCGCACCACTGCAGTAAAACCTTAGGGAACATCGATCTGCCCTTTTTTGCACAAAGCTTGTTTTACCCAGATGAGCGTCGTCGCCGCCTCCACTGTGGCTTTGGGAAAAAACAGTGACATAAATACACAACAGACAGAAAACAGCTTTTTTTGGGGGGGTTGTTGGGTCTGTTAGCATCAGGTGTACTCACAGTGGGAAGCATGAACATGGTGCAAGGGGTGACATGAGTGTGGATGAGGAGGCACTAAAGAAAAAGTGCACATACATGAGCTTTTAGGATGTATGCGGTGAATCAATATCGCACTGATCTCATCATCTTCCAGTTTCAACACAATGTCATGTCAGCATCAGCTCTGTGTCCCAATCTCTACCATCCTCTAAAGTTTGAGCAGGCTCAGGTTTCCATGACAACATATTAGCAGCAGCAGAAGAGACAGACGCAACACAGCCAACTCACATAACAAATCCTTATCATTGCAAACAGACTGCAATGCTAGTTGCCACTTGGCACACAACTGCATGTGTTTTTCCTGATGTGGTGAATAGTAACTTCTCTGAGCACCACAACAATGGAGGATCCAAGTGCACTTGTTTAGCGCACATATACGTGTAAAAAGGGTTGCCTGATTACAAATATAATATTTGAATGAGAATATTAAAAAGAGTCACTTCTGGAATAGGTGGTCTGGATATTTAAAAGGGACATCATGCATCATTTGGGTATCCTCTCATGTAAAATGCAAAAAAAAAAATCTTCCATATAGCTCTTCCATGTGATGGTTTGTAAAATGAGACTAAGTTGCAGCATTTCGACATGCACTGCAGCACATATGTTTGTGTGGTAACATTACAGTGGCCTGGTGTTAAGTAAACTCAGTGTTCACTATATGGATCGCCTGGTCGCAATAGTTGAGGTTGGGTAGGTCAAACAAGAGTTTTTGCCAGATTTTGCAATTTCGCAATTGTCATCCGTGGATGCGACCTACCTTTACTGGACACAAAGGTGACAAACAAATAGGCAGAATACCAACATCTTAGGCTACGTTCAGACTGCAGCCTGAAGTGACCAAAATCTGATTTTTTCGACACTATGCGACCTGTATCTTTTAATTACAGTCTGAACAACACAGATCCGATTTTTTTTAAATGTGACCCAGGCTACTTGAATATGTGGTACTAAAACCGATACATATCCGATCTTTTGACATGCGACTTCAGTCTGAACAGTCAGGTCCCATTCATCCGACCTACATGTCATCGAAAGCTACAGACGTTAACTGGAAGAAAAACAACCATGGTGGAGAGTAGTCAATGGAGGGAAAGTGAGGTTTCTGGTTTAATTCATATTTGGGAGGATAGCTCTATTCAGGCCAAACTGGAGGGGTCTTATCGGAACCGGGGGGTTATTCTCCACTGCTAGCATCCATGTTTACTCCCGTAAACACTGAGCATGCTCGCTGCGTGTGACCTCGTCGTGTCCTCCAATGCGCATGCGGGACACTTGTGAGGTATTTAAAGTCAATGTAGTCTCATGAAATATTCGTACAATATCATACGAAAGGTAAGGCACAAATTTCGTGCATATTTTACGAATGACCGGCAACATGACCAATCAGCGCATGCGCGAGCCCCAGAGAGAGCCCGGAAGCGACGGCCTTAAAAATGCCCGACATTCCTTTCACTGTCAGCTGGAACCGGATTACAGGGTTAGGCTTATGGAAATAAAATGCATATTTCCTGCTAGAAATGTGATCAAAACGCACCCGAACTCATAAACTGCTCATCTGAAAACGTAATAAATGTCCGCTGAGAATGTAAGGAATGTCCGACACATTTTCACAGACGGAGCAGCTTGCATCAAACGTCACATGATGTCCGAATTACGTGGGTTATGTACGAATTTTAGTGCAATATTTTTCGCACTGATTTGTACAAATATTTCATGAGACCAGGTTGTTAAAGTTCACACTGGAGATCACATACAAGTCGCATTTAATTGGAAATGTGAACGACCTCGCAAAAAACAGATTTCACAAAAAATCCGGACTGAGCATTAAGCCCTGCAGTCTGAATGTAGCCTAATATTCATGCAGTGATTAACACAGAGCACTCTGTTTGTTAGTGAACAAGGTCAGAACAAGTTAGAGCTAAGGAATTGTGTATCAGATTAAAGCTGGCAGCATGGTTCCTCAGAACTGCTTGTCAGATGGTCAAATGGCTTGAGAAACATCCCACAAACCTTTCCGACCTCAGAATTAGGAGGCTATGTCCAAGCATTTTTGTAGCATGTGACATTTACACCCATTTTGTGCCACGGTTGGCGGCAGTGTGGAGGTGAAAAGGAAGCTTTTCTCTCAAGCTTTTTTTTTTTTTTTTTTACAATCTTCACATTTCATGTGAAGTGCAACACCATTGAATGTCTTCAAGGACAGACAGTGCGTCCATAGGCTCAAAATAAGAAGAAGACACTGTCACGTGACATCACCCATTGGTTTGTGGTCCATCTATCATCATCTTTGGAACAATCACAAAACACGATTCAGTACTACAGGGCTGCAATAATCGCTACCTTTTTATATGCATTATATAATGTTCCATTTTTGTTCATGCTGTAAGATGTTGTTGGCATTTGTCCACTCTCTAAATATCCACAGGGTGCGTGTGGAGAAACAATAGCATGACCATGGTATCACATGACCATGGTTATATTTTCCACACTAGCTGAATAGTTAAGTGACAATGATCAAGTGAAGAACAGAGAGGTCTATCTCCTCCTGCTTTAGCATCAAACACAGTGACTTGTGATATTCACAGTTGTCAACATGAGCAAAATATGCTGGTTTTTGCACACAGAGAAAAACACAAAGAATCAAGGGCATCAATAGTTAAAGTCACCTATGAACTTACTAACCTTCAGCAAACACTTTCTGTATAAGAATGCCTTCTTACCGTCCTACAGTCGCTCTGTGTGCGAGGGTATCTATGAGAGTGCTGCCGTTCCACCTGCCTGCTGTCACTGAGGATCTAGGGCATTACCTGGAGTCAGGTGTCAGATGCAGTGTGTGTGTGTTAGGCATGTGGGCGTGCAAGAGAGTGACGGCGTGAAACACTCCTTAAAAGTCTCATATTGATGAAAATGTGATTGCTGCTCAATGGTGCAGCCACATATATGCTAAAATAAAAAGTGGAGTCAGTGGGTTCGTGGATCCTGTTAGCATGGAGCGCGTGTAAAGTCGGGATGGGAGGAGGTGTGTCAGGGATCAGGGCAAGTGTGAGCACTGAGCGAGGAGAGATGGGCGTTCTCCTGTGTCTGTTCGGGCTGCTGTGCTGAGGAGGCACAAAGTGACACTTTGTTTCCCCTCCAGATCGCCAGTACAGAAGAACAGAGTGGCATTCATCATTTGCACTGGCTGATGATCCACACAAAGGCTTTCATTGTGGGTTAACAGTAACCACATATGCACATGTGTGATTAGAATGGTTAGAAATGAGGGTGCCGTAACTGCTTGTTAATATTATGGTCATAAATCTATAGCAGTTACTTACATGTTTTTAAGTAAAAACAAGCAGCTTTGTTCCTCGATACTGGTAGCCTCAATAGCATCTTCATTTTTTTATATTTGAAATTGTAATGTTAGTGTGTAATAAGGACAGCTCCCCCACTGTCTAGCCCTTGGCAGCTTCACACTGCAGACTCACAGGAATATATGGTAATGATGGGGCTTCTCCAACCTGCATGCCGCCTATATTTCAGCAGCATAGAACTTCGAAGACAGACGGCTCCTCTGTGCAGAAATAGAGGCTTCCCCCCATATGGCAGCAGGCTCTGACATAAATATTCACATCCACATGTATTCACACACAGGATGAGGCTTAATGACTTCATGAGTGAAGAGAATCCCCCCCAACTTTGCTATTGTCAGTGACACTGTAGTGGCCACTGCACAAGCCATATGCTAAACCAGTCATTCATAATTTTCATGAAATCAAAATTGTATGTTCAGGTGAAAATGTGTTTTGACATGTATTAATTTCATGATTGGAAACAACCGTAACGCACTCTGATGGTACTGTGATCTACAGCCTGCTACATTTCCTCATTACATTGGATAAACCTTGTTATCAACAGAGATTTTAATAGAATACATACTGCATTATTGAGAGGGGAGATGTGTGTTACATAAACATTTTTTATGTTATACATGTTATAGTGTGCCCCACTGAGGACAGACCACATATTTTGCTTTACAAGGGCAGCACTGCTACTAATATATAAAATACTGTACAGGATTGACAGGTGATATAAAGAATACTGCTTCACATGAAGAGTATTACAGTACACCTTAGATCTGAGCCTTCGTTTCACTACATTTACTTTAAGTAGTTAACAGCTGTAGTTTCTCTGCAACAAACAGTTTTAAAAGCAAAACATTATATTTGTGATGCCAGTAAAAGGATATTGATAAGGTATTGCTGATGCAGCACTTACAATATACTTTTACTACATCAATACATTTTAGTGATAGGTAAGACTGCGTCTTCTTAGTTGACTAATCTGTCATTTTATTCGAAAATTGGTCATTTTTATGTTTTTTTTAATGCAAAATTACTTATTTCCAAGAAACCAATGGTCAAATCTGATCAAATAAGAATGTCTTTGACTGAGGACCGACCCTGTGGTAAGCTCTGTGTTCAGAAATGGATGCTAGAGCTATTCATTTAGTGTAGTAGTAATAAATATCTACGTCTGTCTGTTGTCAATTAAGAAGTGATATGTTGTTCTGGAGACTTATGGCTTAACCACGGCTCCAATTTGGTCATTTAGTAGTACGTGTTGCACATGGTGGGTCATTGCCAATTTGCATATAGTGCAACGGGCTTTTTTATGGCTAGCGAGTTAGCAGCTAGCCTATGGCACGTGACCGCATTCTAAATGCAGCTTACTTCATTAGGTTACTGCAGTGTACTTAATTCATTTGTAATCACTGTATTCCCTACTTGTATTATCATTTCATTCAGTTCATGTCATTCTAGTATTGTATTTGCACAATTAATAAGTGACTAATTTCATATTTCATATTTCTTGTTAATAATTAATGTTGTACATTTGTATCTATTTGTGCAGATACCATGATTGGCAATATATAGAGTAACAGGACATTAACAGCACTAAAGCTTTAAAGTTTGGAGTGGCACCTGTTATCTCAATAAAGAAATTCATCCTGACATCACTCAAGTCCTTACACGACTACCTGTAGCGATTACTGTCATCTGGACCGGTCCATCCATACTGTCCTTCCACTATTTACTATCATCGAGTCAACACTCTGAGTTAATTTTGATTGTTTCTCTTTTACTTTTAACAAACTGGGAGTTTCCCTTCTCTTGTTTGTTAAATGTGCAGCTACTATGTGACTGCAAACCAATTGACATTTAAAAACGCACAGAGAGCAATGAGTCATGCTTTGTCTTTGTCTGCCTCCCAGTGATTAAAAACAAATCCATCCGTGCAGTTTTATCTGAGGTCAAAGGGTGTTAAATGATTCAAATAAAATGGATGCTGTCTAGGCAATGCAAAGTCAGTCACTCCACTGACTGAAAAAGTATTGGCTGTAGGCACCATTTGGGTGGTGCTTTTGTTATTTACCATACAGCTCAGTGAGCGTAAGATCTAAACATTCAAGTACGATATGAAGCTGAATATTGCGGTACATAATATAAAACACTGCTCTTGAATTGGTGATGGTGATGCAGTCTTTTACTATGAGAGCTCTTCCCTGTTTTTTCTGCAAAAACACAGACCTTGGAGGCACAGCACTGCTCTGTCTTAATATGCATCACTCAACCATCAGTATATACATCATAAATAAGCAGTTTATAGAGAGTACACCCTACAATCAGGTGCTGAAGCAGACAACCAAAAAACAGCAGCATAAATCCAACACCAGCAGCCTGTGAAATCATCCCTGGCATACTGCCATCTACTATGTGTCTCAGCACTGGAGTCCACTGACGATGACAGTAATGCAGCATTTATTTAAACGCTTTTAAATGACGCTAAATCCATTATATCATTTTTCTCACACATGTAGGCCCGCAGCATATGGCCTGTGTGTGGTTCACCAGCTGACAGGATAGGCTGTGTGGTGTTGGAGAAAGCCATGCACGGATCGTTGTGATGAAACACATCAACATAGACCCAGAGGCACAGATCAATATGCAACCGTTAGTGGCAGATTAGCGGATGCTGCAGCACAGGGATTATAGTAAATTAATTGCAGAGTAAAAGGCGCACGGAGAACAAAGAATCTGGCCTTTGAATTTCATATATGAAACACGGATGGAGTACTAATGGCGTTCTATTGATTGACAATATTATGGATGATATAAAAAATATAACGATTAATTCAAGGTTGGCCTGTTGACATCGGCGTTTGCGCATTTCAAGTAGGATCAAATTGCAAGTCTCGGCCCGCGCCCGCGCACACTCGCGCACACATCTGCGAAGGATGGAGCAGAAGATGTGAGCTGGTCAATGAGGAATGAGAGGTGGGATGCGGTGACAAGGTCATCAGCGTCGTGAAAATGGCACACAATCAGCACAGAGACGAACAATGGATGAAAAAGAGGTGGAATGTCAGCACCTTGTTTTAGAACGCGGTTCCTCCTCGCGATCAGCGCTGCTGCTGAGATGAAGCCCAGATCCCTTTTGTGTTGCTGATGATGCTGCGGGTGCCCGACAACGAGACGCACGCACAGTCAGTCCCGCACAGCTGCAAGCGTGCGAGATGAAGATGAGATGGGAGGGTGTGGCCGCGGGAGAAAGACGAGCGTAAGTCAGATATGGTTGTCAGGATGCGAGCACGTTACTGTAACGTACACGCGTGCTTTTCGGAAGTAATTAAAGAAACGTGAATGGAAAAACTGTATCCGCCCCGAGGAAATAGGAACAACAAACGTTCACTGAAGATCCCAATGAAAGCATTGGTTTAAATGAACAATGATACTTTTTTAGCTATTGCGGCATGACTGAAGAAGACTCTCCACTTTGGTCTTTGTTGGCTAATTTGCCTACCCAATGTATTAATAACAATCAGTCCATCAAGTAATTGGAAACTATTTTTTAACCTTGAGTAATTTTTCAAGCAGAAAGTTCCCCGAGATAACCTTGGATTTTCTCCAATAAATAGGCTATAATTGTAAAAGTCTTTGGGTTTTGCACTGCACAAAATTACAGAAGCCATGCAGCCATGGTTTAACTTTTTTAACACCATTTTTGAGAATTGTAATCAGAAGTAATCTCCACAAAAGAACAGTGCAAAGTGGCAGTCATCAGCTAGCATAAACCCTAAAGCTCAGATGACAACATACGCTTGAGAACAATTTTATTCTCTAATCAGGTAGACATTACTCCTCCATGTCTTTACATAGACAATAGTTGATTCATATTAGAGTAATGCTCTGGACAGTGGCGTGCATAGACTTTTTGAAGCGCAGAGGTGAAAAGAAAAAAAGGGCACCCACAGTGCATTCTTGCCACTGAAGAGGGTAATTAAGTTCAGCATGTTTTCGAGGGCACTTTAGCACACTTTTTGCCACCCAAGAGGGCATTTTAGTGTGTTTTACCAACAGGGGGACACTTTAGCACATTTTTCCCTCCCAAGAGAGCACTCAAGTGCACGTTTTTCAACTATGATGGTAGACAACTGCCCCTATCCCCCCACCCCCACCCAGTGCACACCACTGGCTCTGGATATTATGGGGCACCTTTAATTGATAAAATAAATCTGCAGATTAATTTAGGGTTCTATGCAGTGATTATTTTATTTTAGTTTGTACTGCAGCTACCCTCACGAAGTATGCACTGTTGCACATAGTATATGCAATTGGGGCATAAATATGCCATACGTTGCTACTTGAACTTAGACTTTTTTGCCCATATATCTGCAGTGTAGTGAATGAGAACAGCCAGAAAAGCATGCCGGCTTGCATACTCCAAAATTTAACTGTATGCATGAAGATTCTTTAACTTTAGTATATTGCATTAGATACAGTATATGCTGAATTAGGACATAATGAATCTTATTCTGACAGACTAAATGGTAGAATGGGTATTGGAATGCAGTATGTGTTCCAAAGATCAGACCAGCATATGGAGGATAATCTCCAAACCAAAGGTATTTTTCAGCCTCAAAGCACAAATTAAGATTGAGCTGACCCCGTGTTTTAACTTATTAGCCCTGTATTACAGGCATGAATACTCTAAAGAGACCATTTCAACACATGCCAAGATTTACAACATTTACAAAATCTGCCATTTTTCAATGTTGATAAGAAGTATGAAAAAAAGAAGAGGCTAAATATAACCCCAAATGTAGCTTGCTCAATTAGCGAGCACCAGCTATGCAATAAAGGTGTTATAATCGAAAGATATATGATTTATACAAATACCTTTTGAGAGTTACAGACCTTGAATTTCTATTTATGGCAAACAAAATTTGCTTTCATCTTTATTTGTTTGTGAAAGAATTTGTTGGCTGGTGGTCAGGTTAATTATGTACAAGACAGTGGCGTGTATAGAATTTTTGAAGGACAGGGGCGAAAAGAAAAAGAAAAAGGGCACCTATAGTGCATTCTTGCCATTGAAGAGGGAAATTAAGTGTGCATTTTTGCCACTCAAGAGGACATATTATCATCTTTTAACCAGCCACTCAGTGTAGTGTGTTTTCCAACCAGGGAGCACTTAATTATGCATTTTTGCCTCCCAAGAGGGCACTTTAGTGCATGTTTTTGCCTCCAAAGAGAGCAGTTTAGTGAGCCTTTTCCAACAATCTGGCCCAAGAGGGGTGACAGGACAGGACATACTCATTTAGTGGCATAACAGTGTAACACACTACAAACACTGAACATAAGGACCAAATAATCAGAATCAACTAAACTATGACTGAGGAACAGAATACACTAGCTGGACTACATGTCCCAGCTGGCACGGAGGTACTTCAAGATCCATGAGGAGATGTCAAGTACAAGCATGTTCACAACACCCAGTCATAAACATAATACTCACACTAACCTTATTCTTCAAATACACTGCTGGAATCATGAAGCACAGAATAATACAAAACGTTTACTTATGAGTTGGCCATGTTTTATTTAGTGCACTGAGTGCATCAGAGAGGATTTTATTTTGAAAATGATAACCGGATGCTCTTCTCTGTGCTTCTCTGTTGAAGACGATGCATAAATGAAATGTAGTCGTTTTAGGAAACAGACGCACGTAACGTACTCTAGCCTATTTTTTTTCTTAGGGTCATTGTTTTAATCAAAGAATTTGGTCGTCAAATGGTTTTATTTTGACAGTTCGTACGGAAATGGCTACATTTTCGCGAGCAGACTTCACGCACCTCTTTAAATTAAACAGGGGTACGTGGTAGATAAGCAACGGTTTTTCTGTCACGTAGTGACATCAGCTGGCTGAGAACTTTAAAAAGGTTGAATACACAAGCCGGAAACAAACTATGTTTCCTCGCAGGGAGGACTACGGGATGAAAAAGACCGGAGGACCGCGCAGCGGCTCGATTATAAACTTTAGGACAACAGTGAACTCGAGCTCCGTCCGCCGTAGTTCTGCTGTGCTGCCGTCGGTGCTAACGTTCCTGGTGATCGTAGCATCCGGAGGCCTGCTGCTCATGATCGAGAAAGGAATGCTGAACAGCATGGAGACGCCTCCACCCCGGGGTAAAGGCAAACGGCTGGACTTCGTCCGACAGACAGGGAAGCAGAGCCCGTCTGCTTTGGACGTTGACTCCCAGGTAGAGTAATGTAAATCACCATGAACTTATAATGGTGAATTTCACTAAGTGAATATGTCCAGGTCATATTCATAGCATAAACTGAAGGATTAAAGGTTGTATGATGAAGAAAACGAGTTCCATTTGGTGAACAAGTTGGAAACCAGAAGCAGCATTTTATTTTGACACATTCTGGTTTTGTTATTTTGCTCATCAAAAATGTGAATTTTGTCATCTTAAAGGGGAAGTTGTGTTTTTTACAAATTGGACCTTATTTCTGGGATAAAATACTGCCATTTACCCACCCATATCACTATGTAGAATTTCTGACGATATTTGGATTTGACGATATCCATTTAAAAGGAGTGAATGGGGCACAGAAATGCAGCCAGTAAATGACACAAACTTGACCATTTCTCAAATGACAGACATTTAATAAGATGGGCTACACTATGATTATTCTCATTTCAGTCTGGAGTTGTCCATAACTTGAGAAATTCAATCTGTAAACAGACTACTTCCTGTTTATCATAGTTTACTAAGGACCCTAGAGTGCCTGAACTAAAATACTTATTTGTGATGTTGTCACATACACATACATGATTTGTTTTAGTTCAGGCCCCGGAAGGCTACATAGGTGGGCACTATGATATTTGTGAAAAAACAAAAAAACAAAACAGAACTTCCCCTTTAATGTCTTAAGTTAAAAAAAGAAATCCTGCAAGACTTAAAAGTTAGGGCCAAAAGGTTACAAGGTTGTCATCATGTGGATGTATTATTTCTTTAATAACACTTCCACAATGTTGGGGGACTCTAGAAAGACAGGCTTTATTGATCCAAAATTGGGAAATTATTGTGTTACAACTCACCGGACACTTCACTAGAAACATCTTGCTAATACTGGGTTGGACTTTGACCTTTGTGGCATAGATTCAACAAGGTGCTGGAAATATTCCTCAGACATTTTGCTCCATGTTGACATGATAGCATCATTAAATTTCTGCATATTTGTAAGCTGCATTTTCATGATGTGAATCTCCTCATCCACCAAAGCCCAAAGGTGCTCTATTGGATTGAGATCTGGTTACTGTGGAGGCCAATGGAATTCAGAACTCATTGTCATATTCAAGAAATGAGTTTCATGAGTTTTTGATTTGAACTTTGTAATGTGATATGTAATCCTGGTGGAAGTAGCCACCAGAAGATGGTACACTGCAGTCATAAAGGAATGAACAGGTTCAGCAAGAATACTCAAGTATGCTGTGGCATATAAACAGTGCTCAGTTGCTTTTTAGGGGCCCAAAGTGTGTCAAAAAAATATCCCCCACACCACCATTACGCCACCACCACCACCAGCCTGAACCGTTGATACAAGGCGGAATCCATCCCTTCATGTTGTTTATGCCAGCTTCTGACTCTACTGTCTGAATGCATATCACTGCAGATATTTAGACTCATCAGACCAGGCAATGTTTTTCCAATCTTGTCCAATTTTAGAGCTTGTGGGAATTGTATCCTCAGTTTCCTGTTCTTAGCTGACAGGAGTGGCACCCAGTGTGGTTTTATTCTGCTGTAGCCCATCTGCTTCAATTATTTGAGTTAGAGTTTCTATCATCTCGAACCAGTTTGGCCATTTTCCTCTTATATCTGGCATCAACAAGACAATTCTTTGTAAACTCTAGAGGTGGTTGTGTGTGAACATCCCATTAGATCAGCACTTTCTGAAAAACTCAGACCAGCAATTGTTGGGATAGAATCAGTTTCCAAGCCTCAAAATGAGACATTATGGCAGCACAGTGTTATACAGTAGTTTTCACAGGCTAATACAAACCATGATGTTTATGTGTAGAACGGGAGGAATGCACCTTACAGTTGCCAATTTGTGTTTTCACTTAGATCCTCCAGGAGATCCGTAACCGGACCATCAAGACTATGTGCAGCCAGAAGAACATGCCCCACAGCATCTGGTCCCTGAGCCCTCAGCAGAGGAAGACGCTGCTTCAGCATATCCTAGTAAACGATCAGTACCACTTCCTCTACTGCTACGTCCCCAAGGCGGCCTGTTCCAACTGGAAGAGAGTCCTGAAGGTTCTGAATGGAGCTCTGGAGAGTGTGGACGTCAACATCAAGATGGACCACCGTAGCGACCTGCTGTTTTTGTCCTCCCTTAAACCCGATGAGATCCGCTATCGCCTCAAGCATTACTTCAAGTTCATGTTTGTGCGGGAGCCCATGGAGCGCCTGCTGTCTGCATACAGGAACAAATTTGGAGAGATTGAGTCCTACCAGAGAAAGTACGGTGTGGAAATTGTAAAGCGGTACAGAAAAGGGCGAGCCAAGGATGCATCTGTAACAGGGAATGATGTGACATTTGCCGAGTTTGTCCATTACTTGTTGGATGAGGATGCGGAGCGCATGAATGAGCACTGGATGCCAGTGTACAACTTGTGCCAACCCTGTGCTGTGTCCTATGACTTCATCGGCTCCTACGAGCACCTTGAAAGTGATTCAGAGTTTGTGCTCCAGCGTGTTGGAGCACCACCTCATGTTCGCTTCCCAGAGAGGCAAACATGGTACAAGCCAGTCACTACAGAGACATTGCACTATTACTTGTGCACTTTACCACAGAAGTTACTGCGGGAACTCCTGCCCAAGTACATTTTAGACTTTTCCCTCTTTGCTTATCCTCTCCCCAACACAACCACTGAACACTGCAGGCATTAAATGTGCAATCTTTTATAGGTCAGAGATTATTTTTTCTTATAAAGAATGCATTTTTTAGCTGGTTTTATTCTGAGGAAAGAAGTGGTATTTTGATAGCTGTTACACATTTTTACTTGAGAAGTTTTGAATATCACGGTTTTATAATGCTGATTAATGGAAGCGATTGAGACTTGACTACACACAGAAACAGAGGAGGTGTAGAACGGACATTACCATTCAAATGAATGTAGCAGGATAGTCAGAGCGGTGGCTGTTTTTCATGTGTAGTGTTGTAACCATTGCAGTGGGTTGATCTCACAGATGTGTTTACGGTGGAATCCCATTCTTTCCTATGGAAGTTGCTCAGTGGCTGTTGAAGCAAAGAAAGCTTGTGAGTAAATTAAATTACCAGATAATCCGGCTAGGGGCGGCGGTGGTGTAGTGGTTAGCACTGTCACCTCACAGCAAGAAGGTACAGGGTTCAATTCCCAGCCCGGGGCCTTTCTGTGTAGAGTTTGCATGTTCTCCCTGTGTCTGCGTGGGTTCTCTCCAGGTACTCCGGCTTCCTCCCACCATCCAAAAACATGCATGGGGATTAGTTTAATTGGCTAATTTAAATTGCCTGTAGGTGTGAGTGTGAGTGAGTGGTTGTCTGTCTCTATGTGCCCTGCGATGAGGTGGCGACTTGTCCAGGGTGTATCCGGCCTTCCGCCCTGCCTATCCCTAAGAGCTGGGATAGGCTCCAGCCCCCCCGTGACCTTATGTAAGGACAAGCAGTAGAAAATGGATGAATGGATGGATAATCCAGCTATCCTCCGCATCCATTGGGTTGGTAGAACAGGCACATTGCCTCTCAGCCCTTGAGTCAGCCACTTCACATTGTCTTCACTCATTCACATGAATGGAAGAAGGAAAATAACTCTGGATTTCACTATTAGTGCCTTTCACAACTTTTAGGATCTAATGATTTAGTAATAGAAGAAATATTAAAAAAAAAAAAAAAATCATACTGTGAAGTTGATTTACCTCAAAAAAAGACAGTCTCCCCAATGTAAATCGACAGGGAAAAGTCTTTTTATGCCAAATGGCATCATGGAACCAACACTTAAGTTGTAGTACTGCTGTAAGTAGAGGTCGCCCTCATGTCGGCGTGACATATAAAATAACAGTGTGTGTGTGGTACCGCATGCTGGCTGTCTCTTACAAGAAAGTACTATTAGACAGAAAATTAATTGCCCTACACAACTGTTGACTCAGCTAAGCAACACACTTTGTGGCCCCACTGACACGAATCACCATAATAACCAACAACAGTCGCTCAGTTTTCTTGTCTGTTCTAATCCCTTTCTATTTCTATGTGACAATAAAACCACTAAAGCTTGAAATCAGCTGAAGACAAAGGAGAAAAAAGTAAGTCACTTTGTCCAACATTTTCCTGTCATGCACTGTTACAGTAAATATTGATACAAATGTAAAGACGGTTGCATAACCATCCTTGGTATTTTGCTTGTTTCTTCATTAATACAGTGGATAAGGTAAAGGGTTAATAGCTTCTGTGGGCATTCAGTGGTTTAGCAGGCTAAAGCACACAACATGTACTCACAGGTTTGTGAGTTTTACATCAAGCTCTTTTTTGTTTCATGTTCACAGCCTCTCCTTCCCCATCTGTGTCCATTTTACATAAACTTTGGACAGTTTATCCTTCTAATAAAAAAGACATTTTGTGATGAAAAGCACTGTATTTTGTACTGCTTTATTTTAGAAATAATTTAAACATCATTAGAAAAACATGAATATCAAGCATAAAACACATAACCACAGGGTTAAATAAATACTTCTCTTGCTTGCTGGGAACCAAAAAGCAGAACTGTTTAACACACTGACAGTGGGGACACTTCATCCAGTTATGTAAGTGGAGTCAATGAGAAGTTGGATAGAAAAGTGAATCGTGTGCTTGAATGTTAGCACACATGACTTTTCGTGAACACGCAGGCATAATTTCATCTGCTTCAGACTGGACTGCTACACAGATTTGCACTGAGGTATGCTACAGGCTAATTAATTTCCCACAATTCATGTTCAGAGTCCAAACTAGGGGTTTCTGACTCACTCATCATATCTTCATTTATCTCTCTAGTTGTTAATCCTTGAAGCTCACACTTCTGAAAAACACAAAGAACAGAGACTGTTAAAATACATATGCCTTATTTTAATATAATGTAAAAAGAGCCCTAAACATAGCTCTATTATTTTGTACCCAAAGCCTTACTTGTCTGCTGACTTGTCAGCGGAGCAGTTAAGAGTTCGGAGGATGGAGCGCTCTGGGGATGTGTGATGAGAACCGGAGGAGGCATTAAGGGACGATGAACTCTGCAGGGATGAGAAGGACACGCCTCGTCTGCGCATCTCCTGAACTGCTCTTTCACTGAGGACAGAGACAATCAGACGATCACAAAATGCACTGTTTGTGCTTTCACTGTGTTATTACACCGCTGTAACTACAACATGCATTAAAAGCTGCAAGTACTTAAGTACTGTAACAAAGTCGTTTGAGCCATTTATTTAACGAAAGCGGCAGAAGTCATGTTTCAGCTTCTGATGTGAATATTTGCTGTTATTTTGTATTATATAGTTGATTATCTTTGGGTTTTGGACAGTCGGTTAGACAGAACTGGAGACGTCGCATTGAGCTTCAATTAGGAGAGAAAAAAGTTTTGCTTTTTGCTGGTTCACAATGAATGGGACAGTTTCAGCTGGATGCCTGTAACATCCTGATGAAATCCTGCTTCAAAGAACAAGCAATATAAAAAAAGGATAGTGTGTCGTGAAGTGGGGTTGTATGAGTTGATCATCCATAGTCAGTGTATTGCCTACAGTATATGACGACCAACACAGCTCCAGGGTTAGATTCTGGCCCGATTTGCTTCATGTCATCCCCTCTCACCAATGCACTTCCTGCCTGTCCCTCTCACTATAAAATAAGCATAAATGGCCAAAAACAATAATGTTCTGTAAGGTCAAATACTGTTTTAATCAATGGTGTCGGGTTGCTCTGAGAGAGCAGAGATAACAGCTTCAGTTGTCTATTTTAAGGTCTGTCTGATGGCAAGTTAAGCTATGAAGCCTAGACACTGTAACTGAATTTTTTTTTGGTGTCTAAAAGACATTTTGCTGCTGCCCCCATCCACAGCAGCACATTGCTTTGCTTTTATGTACCTTATACAACCTGCTTCAAAACATCAAAATTGTCACTTAAAGAATCACTTTAAGTCTGTTTTTTTTTTTTTTTGCCTAACTTAATATATAAACTAATACAATCCAGTCACATCAGCTATGCTACCTATGTAATTACAAATCTATAGAATAAAGTTTATATTGATATTCATTGAGCCACATTACAAACCTAATGTAAAATACCAGGCCTGTAACGGTACACAGCTTTTGGTTCAGTACATTTTTGATTTTTTTTTTTGAAGCCATGTTTCATTTTTTTTTTTTCGGCTCAACATAGGAAGAAAGAAAAACCCTCAAAGAACTCATTCATTTATTATGAATTGATATGAATGCATTTTTGAACTCCCCCCCAATCGTTTAAGAATATAGAAAAATAGAAACAATATAAACCTGTTAATTTGTCTATAGCATATAAAATAAATATAAATTGCGATTATAATGCGATACTGGGTCAATGTGTGCTCCTTCAATATGTTGGCATGGAGTTTGAATGGATTTTAAGTTCCGCATTGAACCACGTCTTTAGTTCCTTTTTTCTCTCTAAAATACCTTATGTAGTAATAATGACATAATGAATTTGACTAATGGCCATTTTGTGTTAAACTCGGTTGCACTCCATTAAATGGATTCTGTGCTGGAGTAAGAGTTGAAAGGTTAGCTCACCGTTCAAAGCGCTCAGTGGTCAGCTGTCTTTTCAGAACATCCATCTCGGTCTGCAGCTGAGAGACTTTGCCACGGAGCTGGGACACCTCTCTAACATACTCCGCACTGCGTTTATTCACACACACAAGTCATATTCAGAATTGATTCAAATGTTATAGCTCATTGAACAAAAATCAATTAAATTTGTTTACGTTTTACTGTCAGCCAGGGTCAGCCGATCACGCAATAGCTTCAGCTCCGACTCTCTCTCGCTGGTTGTCAGGTGGGTTTGGAACTCCTTTTGCCGATTGGCAGACAGAAGTGTCTCAAGATTACGGACAGTCAGTCTCTCACTGGCCAGCTGTTTCTTAAGTAGCTCTGCCTCTGACCGAACATCTTCCAGTTCTCCTGTGACCTAGAAAACAGTATTTCCAGGAAGCATAAATGACATCTCCTTCACATCATGTATAAGCCACAACTGGATGCAACCATTTTGCAACAAAAGCAGCAGGCCTCACCCTCTCTACATCCATGCTCTTGGAGGTGAGCTGACGTACAGTGAGCTCCTTGCCAGAGTCCAGTTTGACACACAGCTCCCTAACGGATGCCAGATCAGAGAGGAGAGCAGCCTTCTCCTCCTGTGTTTTGTGCAGCTCCTCCTCTAGTCGGGACATCCCGCGCGCCAGCGACGATACTTGGGCCTCATAAGCTTGCAGGGCCTGTGCATGCTTGGGAGACATCAGGGTGAAAGGTACATTCATCACATGCTGCTATGAAGACCACCAAATGTCTCGATAACGCTTATGCGTTAACGATAATGCTTCTACAATTCAAGCTGACCATGACATGCTGTTGAAAATGCTTATTTCCCCAGTATGTAGATGTCTCAGTTGCTTATTCCATCCCATATCTCACCTGTTGGATTTCTCTCCCCTGGTGGCCCACGGTTTCGCGGAGGTGTCTGCGTTCTGTGTCTGAAGAGAGCAGTTCCAGGCGGATGGAGTTATTGAGGCCTTTGGCCTGCTGCAACTTCTGCTCACGCTCCTCCACCTCAGAGTGGGCCATCCTGAAGCGCTCCAGCAAGTCCCTGTTCTCCTGCTCCTGTGGTAGTCAACACCTAGTGGTCAACTTGTAAGTATCCCTCATATAGAGCCTTAGAGCAGATAAAAGCGTCTACTTTTCTCCTACCTTTGTGGCCATCAGTTTCTCTATTCTGGACACTTCAGAAATGTAAGAGTGGACCCTCATCTTCAGCTCGTCTTTGTTGTGCAAAGCCTCCTCCATCTCCACATGTACAGCCTGCACAAGCACAACAGGAGTTGGTGTTACTTCCTTCTCTTGCTTCATATATAACGCAGATGAAACAACTTCACACATGACAGAACAACTTATTACATACTTGGTTCTCTCTGGTCATTGTGGCCAAGTCATCTTGTAGCCTCCGGTTCTCTCTGATAGTGATTTCTTTGTCTCTTTTGAGTCCAGCGAGCTCCTCCTGACAGGCATCCAGCTGCATCCTCAGGCTCGCTATCTCCCTCTCACGGCTGTTTAACCCCCCCTGCAGCTGACTGAAGGGATCACATATGACATATCAGCTTATTATGTCTTGTTGTCCAAGACTTTCATTTCAACATTTAGTTAAACTGAAAACCAGCACAGAACTGTGAGTGCACAGTACTCACGCTAGTGAGTTGTCCATATTTGTGACTGTGAGTCTCACATCTTTGAGGGTCTGCTCCTGTGTAAATACAACATGATTAGGCCATATAAGTACTATTTAAGCACGACCCATCCCTTCAAAAAATAACTCAAAAAGTTATGAACCAATTTTGACAAAATTTTCAGGATTGGTCAGAAGTGGCCTAACTTAAAACTGATTAATTTTTGGTGTTGATCAGATCCGATTAAAGGTCATCAAGGTCAAATATGCCTTTTTAGCGATAACTTCATGAAGGAAGTTGCTAGCGCAGTGCAACTGGTCTCAAAATATCCAGAAAAGAATTCTCATGTTGTATTTGCAGATGAAAAGTATTTTGGTCTTTTTTAAAATTCAAATTCAAAGGTGACAAAATATGAAATAGAAAAAAAAAAAATGAAATAAATAAAAGTACATGATATTCATGTGAATACAATGTTAAATGTGGGTTCCAAGGTGCATCAAAATCAACACATTCACTCTTAGGCGTTGTGGGCTTGCAGGAGTATACGCTCTCTCAGAATGCTGTCTTGGTGGAGGTCTGCGCTCTCTGAGTGCTTTTCTAGTTCCACTTTAATTTGAGCATAAATAGAAACCAGGAAAAAAAAAACGGTAATCAGTAATCCAGAAGCATTTAAAATAGTAATTTTTTTTGTTTTAAAGCCTGAAATGAATGATACATAATTAATCCTTCTTTTTTTTTTTTTTTTTTAACACATTTTGCCTTCGCACATTCTAGTGATGTTTTTTTCAAAATTTCTGAAATTTAATTAATAATGGAACGCTGGAAATGAAAGGTTAGAAAAGTGACAAGTACCAAGATTGTATACTTGAGACACCTTTTGCTTTAATTACAACCAGTCATTGGTTTGGATATGTCTGTACCAACTTTGCAAACCTAGGTTGGGGTAAAACATAAAAAAGCAACATTGATGCACATGTATAAAAAACAAAAATCTAAAATTAGTCCCCTTAAAATAACCACCTGTCAGAAACTGTAGGGGTTTAAAGAAACTCGAAGAGTGCAGTCCATTGCTGCTCACCATGGATGAAAGAACGTAAATATTCCCTAATCTGTAATTACAGTAAATATTCCCCAGGCTGTAATTAAAGCAAAAAGTTATTCTCCAAAGTATTTAATTTGGGGACTGATCACTTTTCCAACCCTGCAATAGTTTTTCATTTTTAATGCATTTTCAGGAATTTTGCTGAAACGAAAATCACTTGAATGTATTTAGGCAAAATGTGTAAATAAATAATAATCTAGAAAAATATATTATCATTTCAGGCTGTAAAACCAGATAGTATTTCATAAGGTTGTGATGATTTTCTATCAGCACCATAACTGAAGATGACTTACTGCATATTGGTTCAGACCACTCAACATATGGGCATGTGGATGTGAATGTATACCTTAATGAATCTTAGGGTGTATTCATACCTGCCTTGTTTAGTTCGATTAAAACAAACTATACTTTGTTTCCTCCCTTGGTTTGGACTTTTTTGGCCAGTGTGAATACAATCACTCTAACTCTGGTGCAGACCAGACCCAGCTGAGGTAGTGGTCTCGGAGCGGTTTCTGGTACCCTGGTGTGGTTCCTTTCAGGTGTGAAAGCAGCCCGACCTTGATCCGACCCTGTTGCAAAAAATCTACCTTTTTGAATTTGACAGGCTCCCGTATTTTTCGCGCATGTGACACACAGAGAGAGACACACACATGAAGCGAACGCTACCTGTTCCGTCTTCTGTACACTAGACCTGTTGCTACTGTAGCATGTTAGGCACACATGAGAGCTCTCCTTCTCAGCTGTTTTTCTGCACGTCTTCGTCTTTGCAAAATAACAAGCATGATATTGTAAAACTCGTTGCATCAAATGGTCTTGATGCTCGAACATTTCTGCAAAAAGCTGTGACTGTATAAACTTTATTGCTATAAGGATAACGATAACAGCACGCAAAGTCTCCATTGTTTACGTAGGCCTGCTTTCACTTTTGGGCTTCCTGCCACGTTTACCGTTCAATGATTGAACGACCTTAGCACATGTGTTAATTCTGTTCCTGATGCGATTAATCAGTTTGAAAGCAAACCGCACTTTAAAAGATAAAATAAAATAAATAAATACATTTGGTCCGGACCGAAGCAAGTGAACTAACGGACCTTCCTGGTGTGATGAATATGCCCTTATAATCTTGATGAAGTTTCTTGGTCATAGTACCTTTTTAGTCAGCTCCTCCTGGAGAACAACCAGTTTTTCAGTCTTTCTATCAACCTCGTCCTGCAGAGCATCTTTCTCTCTGTCCAAAGCAGAGATTGACTTTTGAAGAGCGGACACTTCCTCCTTGTGCTTGGAGCCCCGCTGAGTCAGGTCCACTGACACACAAAACAATAATGAAACAAAGCCATATATCATGTGTCTCAGTCCATTCTTCAACTCATATAATCCACAAATATTTACCTATTGTCTCCTCCAGGGTCTGAATATGCTGATGGGCAGCATGGAGCTCATTCATCTTCACAGATAGCCTGTGTTGGGTATTCGACAGTGATTGCTCCATCTGTTCCTGTAACAGCCTGTAGATGGCAACAATCACTTTCAGTTCAGAATAGGCATTTAATGCAACATTTGACAGCAGAATAATGAGGTCAAAAGCATTCTACTTCTCATCTTTTCTCAGGTTAGGAAATCCTGAATACTCCGACATCACTTATCACTTTTAGGTCTGTTAGTTAGCAAAGCAAGGGTACTTTTCTCATCTGGGAAATTTATAATACTCCTAACAAAGGAGATAAAACAAAGGGTGCACTGAGATAGCAGACACAGTCTCTGTTGTATCTGCCATCCAAGAGTTTTTGCTATCAAGAAGAACATTAAATACAGTGACAAGTGATACCAAGAGAAAGGCAGCTCTTATGTCCAAAAAACCTGATTACTAACCACCCCAAATGGTCATCAACTTGAACTTTATGCACTGCTGTTTGCTGACAAGTTTCTTACGGTCTCTGCAAGAATTTGAGTGAGCGTCTTTGCCTAGATGTGCACACTTCTATTTTATTTCACATTTATGCACAAAACCAACCTCAGAGCATTAGACTCAGCCCTCTGATTGGAGACCTCCTCTGCATTCTGGACCAGAGCAACAGACCGAGCCTTCAGCTCCTCCTCTGCAGCCTCCTTGTTCTCCTTCAGCAGACACACTTGTGAACGTAGATCTAGTCTCTCCCGCTCCAACTACACTCCAAAAACACACAATGTGCCGGCTAAAGACACAGGAACTCCAACCCATTTAAAATCACAGTGGGGATCATAACATCGTAGCTGTTTTTTAGACACAGTCTTTGAAACAGCCATCAATCTTACACTCTTCACTGTATTCTCCAGATCATGAATCCGTCTCTCCTCTTCCTGTCTGTCTGGGACAGCTGAAGTCTGGTAAACCTGCAAAAGGTTTGAGTGCGTCAGCCTCAACACAATCACAAGTTCTGAAAGTTTACAACATATCATTGTGGTTTTTGAGCCAATGAGCAGATTTAAAGGTCTTATTGATAACATTTTTATAGAGATGAATATGATAGGAATTAAAAATTAAACATTTAGCAGGATCTCTGTGGTAGATATCTGACATTTGGTCCCCACTTCTAACAAGGTATGACATCTATTGGCTGAATCTTATTATTATTTTTAAGTGGCACCGCAAATGATGATCAGTTTTCTGTTAAATAATTTAGGGCAAATTAAGAGTTTGTGTTAATGCTTCATATAAATGTAGTTTGTGATGAAAGACTTGAGTAAAGGATATTAGTGATGGTAGTAGTACTCATAATTTGATTGAATGATAGCGGAAACAGAGTAGTAAAACCTGATCTTCATCTGCAACCTAGCAGAAAGGTTTAAATAGCAAAAACCTACGCACTACTCAAATGTTTTCAGTGTTGACCCTGTTGGTCTTCAAACTTTTCGATACAAACTAAAACCATTTGTCGTTCTAGATTTTAAAAATAAAAACTCACATGAAAACTGCGCTTAATTCTACATGCATGCTGCGTTATAGCATGCTAACTAAAACTAATAAGTAACTGATGGAATCAGTTGGTTACAGCCTGACCAATAATACAGATTGCACAGCTATTTCACTGTTGGAAAGTCAACCGTGAAAGCCATAACTAACCTTCAATCTCTCCATTAGTGCGTCTCTTTCAGTGCTCATCTGCTGGATTTGGATTTCTGCCTGTCTGATCTCCTCCTTCAGTTTCATTAAGTCATTCGACATGTCTGTGCTCCGGGCCTGCTTGAGGTCCTCTTGAGCCTGAGTGAACAAAAAAAGCATTTGGTCCTTAAAAAGTGTCAGAGAATAAGTCTCTCCACCAGGTGGAGTAAAGTTCCTCAAACTCACTTGTTTAAGCTGTGTTTTAAAATGCTCTCTCTCGGAGCTGAGACCCCTCACGTTGTCCTGGATGTCCTCCATGTACTTCTCAAAGTCCAGTAGAGCAGCTTTCAGCTCATCTCTTTCCTTTACTACGCGAAGCAGATCCATTTCTGCAACACCACCCTGGAAAGTTGAGGTACATCAATTAATGACCTGAAAATCTCTTGGCCTGTTTTTTTTTTTTTTTTTGTTCATTTCTCTATTTACCTCCGCCAAGGAGGTTGTTTTCACCAGTTTGTTTGTTTATTTATTTGTTGGTTTGAAAAATAACTCAAACAGTTATGGACAGATTTTGACAAATTTCCAGGATTGGTCAGAAGTGGCCTAACTTAAAACTGATTAATTTTTGGTGGTGATCGGATCCAATTCAAGGTCATCAAGGTCAAATGAAAGGTCACGCCATAGTAATAACTCAAAAAGTTATGGATGAATTTTGCCAAAATTTTCAGGGTTGGTCAGTAGTGGCTTACGGAATAATTTTTGGTGGTGATCAGATCCAATTAAAGGTGAAAGGTCACGCCATAGTAATGTATGGAAGATTTCACATATTTCTGAACGCTCCAGGGAGTAGTGACACACTAATCTCGCGATACGATATGATACACACTATTAGGCTCACGATACGATATATATCACGATATTCAGCTCACGATATGATTCCATTACATCATTGCCTGAAAGATTTTAAAGGGACAAAATGATTTTGGTGACATGTTATGCGTGTTTCATCGACTTATGTAATGTTTGGGGCAGTGGCGCAGGCGGGATTTTTGAACTGGGTTATTTTGTGTAATTTGGCATTTAATAATGTACATCATCAATATTTATTATTAAATTGTTGTTAATTTATGATTATTTAAACTCAATAAGATATTTTGTGCAATTTGGGCTTTATCATGGTAGACAATGGTCTGATGAGGATCAACAGGCATAGGCTGCTACCAGTTCCGGCAGTAGCAAATGACTTGGGCTGGGAATCGGAGGGTCGCCAGTTCAAGTCCAGGTCGGACCAAAATGTGGAGAGTGGACTGGTAGCTGGAGAGGTGCCAGTTCCTCCTCCTGGGCACTGCCGAGGTGCCCTTGAGCAAGGCACCGAACCCCCAACTGCTCGGGGCGCCTGGATAAGGGGCAGCCCCCTCACTCTGACACCTCTCCTCCAATGCATGTGCATGTGTTTGTTTCATGACTTGTGTGTGTAATGTGCAACTGAAAAAAGTTACTAACAGAGTGAAAAAATGTAATTTCCCCTTGAGGGATTAATAAAGGAATTCTTCTTCTTCTTCTTCCTCTTTAGGACACTAGAGTGTCCTAACACTCTTTAGGACACTAGAGTTTGTCTTATGGAGTGTTAATTGTAACTCAGAACTTGGAGCTCTAATCAACATAACCTCAAAGTTTAGTGCTCCCAGCTCTTCCAGCCTTACAGACGTACAACACATGTAGCTACTGTTTACGTCAGTATCAGATAGCATGAATTCTATGTCTGGTTGGTGAGATAAATCTGACTTTCCATCTTATTCTGATTTAAATTCTGACTTGGACAATTCCAACATTCGTGTACATTTGAACACACCATGAGCTGAATCACGCAGACGCCGGGATCCCCATACTGCTGCAGTACATCCTTTGTTTCAATAGTGATGCTTGTAGCCTTTGCTGGGAAAGTTCAGTGATGGATAAATCTCAGCGGACATCTTTCCCTGTGACTAGTGACATCTGAGAACATGACGACATTCTTAAATATTGTGAAACTGCTTTTAACTTTTTTGCACCCCTTGTACCTCTGTCCTTCACTTTCTGAGTGTGGTGATGTGTCTGTCAGTTTGGGCGTTGCAGAGGAGAGGAGAAATGCATTTTAATGAATGTAAGGAAACGATAGCGACACACTCTGCACAAATTAAAGTTAGTTTTTCATTAAAAAAAGAATGCCTGTTATAGGCCCTTTAAATTAAAATAAACAATAAATAATGGATTTAAAAACAATTAAGTTTGCTTCAGACCAACAGATTTCAGCGGCGGCTGCTGTGCTATTATCTCAGTGTATCGTTTGCAAACTCTGTACTCTTTGTCCAACTTATTAGTTCCTTCTTTTGTTTGAAAGCCAAAGTGCCTCCAAACATTGGCTTTGTTTTGCTGCGGCCGCCGGTGAGCTCACTGCTCACTGTTCTCTTCCACTTGTTTACTGTTGACCACAAAAGCCGAGCAGCACGGTAGCGGTGCAGCGACACCTTGCGGAGCAGAAGTCATTCTGGATTTACAATTGGCCCAAAATATGATTTCGATGGGGTTGGTAAATATTGATATTAAGAAATTAAAAATCGATACGATAGCGGAAGACAAAGTATCACGATATATCGCCATGTCAATATTTTTCCACACCCCTACTCCCATTTTTTTCAGCCCATCGTCACCTAATTTGGTATATATAACTAATATAGGAATCCAGAAGTCACGATTCAGTTTGGTCAAGATCAGTAAAGGGTCAAGGTCACCAAGGTTAAATATGCATTTTTAACCATAACTTCATGTAGGAAGGAGCACTCTGAGTGTTTTTTTTTAATTGTTATCTCTTACCCTCATCACTTTGGACTGAGGACTCCTGCCCCTTACTGGACTACGACTGGGGCTTGAATCCTTGAGGCCACCAGCCCCTCTGGCTCTTCTGTAGCGTTGAGCCTCCAGACGATAGTAATCCCTCTCCTCCTCCAGACTCTTCACAAATGCATCCAGCCGTGATGGGGAGCGTTCCCTTCCACAAACACCATGTTTAGCCCGCATGGCCTCCAACTCTAGCACCAAGTCTTTGTCTAGGAAAACAATGACAAATCAGTAACACACTAATGGTGGGCTGTATCGAGTAGTTTGAGCTCATTACTTAAAACAGTATTTGTGCATAGTTGCAAACAGAGATCACGCTACAATAAAATTATTAATATTATAAAATTTGCAGATCAATTTGAATGTAATGGCTTGCATTTTAATGAACGCTGAATTACATTAAAAACAAAAAAAGCTTGTCTAATTCATTTAATGAAAGCTTCATTCAAGATGTCAATAGATGCTTGGAATGTAAACAAAACAACGTTTGGTACAGCCACATTTGCACTCATTTTGCAACAGGCTTCCACAGTTGCTCACCAGCTGCCATCACTTTCTCCATTTTGTCCTGCAGCCTGGTTTTCTCCTCCTCCAGGAAATTCACCAGCCCTTCAATTTTCTCATTCTGCACTTTGAGATCCACCAGCTGGTCCCTCAGGCGGTCTTTTTCAAAGTCACCTTCAGACTGCTCCTGAATCCAAAGATTCACAATAGATTGTGCAATAACACATGGTGGATTTTTAGCAAGGAACAGCAGTTTGCTGAAGAATGTCAGTTATAGTATATGTCAGTTATATACAACGGAAAACTGAGAATACTGGACATACCCGTCTTAGTGTTGCAATAACACCCTCTAGGTCTTCAATGATTTTCCGTTGCCTTTGAATTTCTTTCTGTTGAGAAAAAGGTTGGGTTTTGTACAATTTTACATTTATTTATTGTGTATAGTATGGTAATAGTGAGTAACATTTTACAGGAAGAATTAATGAAATTTAAGTTTAACATCTTATATTCTAATTTCCACCGGATGCATAACGGTGCCAACGTTTTGTCGATATCCATCCATTCAATGCATCCATTCAAATCAATGTGTCAATTTCCACTGAATGTCGAACGCTGTCGACGTGCCGATACCTGCCGAAACAAATCAACAAGCTTCTATTTTTGTCGGACGTCGGCAAGTGGCGCATGAATTCAGCGCCGTGAGCCGACATCTGACAGCAGGAATCTTGCGATTCCGATGGCCGACGGACATCGACAGACATCGGCGTTGTTTCGCATCCAGTGGAAATTATGTTTTAGCATTCACAACAGATCCGGCAGTGCAGTGAAAATCCAAGTGTGTTTGGGCCCAAAATGCCCGATCTGGTGTGAATGCAGCCTTACTTCAGTTTCATGCAGCTCTATGTCGGCAGTTTCCAACACACGCTCCTTGTCCATTTCCAGCCGCTTCGCAAGGTCGTCTACGTGTGTCAGCTCTTCACACAGTTCCAGATTCTTTAAAGACAGATTGGCCACTTCTGTGGAGGCGTCCTTTTTCTTCTGCTGCAGCCCCTTTACCTTCTGATCCAGCGTCCTGTTGGTCTCTTGTAGATATTCGATCTGTGGAATACAAAGCAGCAGGGTGACTACTAGCAACCACGCAGATACTTTCCTTCCAGAGGAACTGGGGGTCACGACGAAGGTAACGACTCTCCTGAAGGATGTTTGAGCACCTTGCGTATCAGAAATATCTTCTATGCATTCATACATCAGGGTTAAGGGTCCAATGGGACTGCAATGCTTGCCTGAAGGTTGAGATGGGCAATAAGTTTCTCGTTGCTGATGTTCTGAGCCTCAAGGGAAATAACATCATGAGGTCGTCCTCCGTGAAGGGCACGATTCATACGTTCGATCTCTTTGTCCCTCTCCTCCACCTAAAAGAAGTATTTGGAGACATCTCATCACCTCTTTAACAATATTCAACCTGCTACTGTATAAACACTTCTAGTTCATTTGTTTCTTACCTGTGTGTTTAAATGTTTTATACATTGTTGAGTATTCTCCAAATCTAGTTTGACCTTTATGATCTCTTCCTGTAGCTCATGAATTCTGCAAGTAAAAATAACAGAACATCAGACAATCTTTGGAGAAGTAATGTGGATACCAGCATCTGACATATACCCACTGAACCAACTCTACCATGGAGCTGTCACAAAAGAAAACACACCTTCCATCTGCCAGCTGCAGAAGGTCAGCTATGTACGGATCATCAGGCTGTGACACAGGATAAGCTGATGTAGAGGACGAAGGTATGAGCTCATCAATCTGCATTCTCTGTCTTCTGAAAGGGATGCTCCGCTTCTTTCCACCTGCGAGCATGTATGACAGGAAAGGAGCGTCCTTTATAGCTCACATTTTGTGGCTGCTCTTTAAAATCTACCATGTGATTTTTTACATGTTTCAGTGTGCTGCCACAGCCTTACCTGGCGTCTGCACTACAGCTTGCATGTTCTTTTCCTGCAGCTGCTGGATGCGCTCAGCTTTAGCCTTGCTATCCTTCTCCAAACAGCGAACTTTGTGCACATACTGATTATTTAAAAACTTCAGGTCAGACGTCTCGTGGTCCAGTTTTCTGATGTGGGTTTTGAGCTCTAACAAGAGATTGTGTTAAGTTATTGTACCAGATTCGAGGAAATGTATCAGATTGTACTGACCGGCTGGTTATCACAGCTCACCTCTGCTGACACGATCCTTCTCTTCCTTCACCTTGAGAAGTTCAAGGTGCAGCTCATTGTTCTCCCTGACCACTCTAGCATTCTCTCCCCTGTACGGCTCCAGAAGAGCATCAAAGTTTCGAGTTTCTTTCTCAGTTTTCCCTGCTGAAAGTTTGGCATTGCGCAGGCTTTCAGTTGTGTGGACCAGATCACTGTAACACAGATAAATACATGTCTAAGCTGCATCTCATCAGCTGACATAAAGGGGTTAACATGAACAGGTGCAATTCCTTTAAATGTTTCACCTGAATAGTTTCTCCACTAGTGGCAGTGATTCTATTCCCAGGGGATGTCGGTAGCCCAGCTGATCCAGACGCTTCCTCAAATTGACGAATTTCCTCTCTGCGCTGCTGTTCATGATGTGGCACTGAAGTCACCAAGGCACAAACGGTTACATTAGCTTCGTTTGTGAGGCAGTTAAGCGAAATACAGAACTTCACCATGACATGAAATAAACAACGTCAATTATTAGGTTAAGAGGGTAACGTGACGTAACTGACAGCTTGCTAACGTACATTATAGTTAGCTAGGGATGTAATGTTGGCAAACGTGACGTAGCTAGCAAACAAGCTAATGAACTGATATTAACATTGCGTGTGTGAATAAAGTTATTGAGCCAGCTTGAGCCATAAGAAGCAAGCATTAAGAAACACATTTGGGTGTCAAATAGTTGGGTACCTGGCGTTTAATCTCAAATAGTTTCCCTCAACTTACCGTGTTGGAAAGGGACACAGATTTCCTGACAGGCTGACGAACGTCGACTTACATCACCGATAGCTCTCTTAGGCCAATAACGTGCACTAGATTAATTTAATTATTGCATTTTGTTTTCCGTTAAAAGCCTGCAAATCAGCAATTCTAAAGTTAACATCTTTCCGCGGGTAAAGGGTTTGAAAAGTGCGCCGATAGCCTCCAGTTTGGCTTCGTCACCATGGAAGTGAAACACACTGAGGCATCTGGGGCAGCTTGTTTTGTGAACCGGCATTGTCCGTACACGCAACAGGCTGAGGGCGGAGTCAGGCGTTAACACAAATAGCCAAAAAAATAATAACTACACATATTCGTTGAATGGGTCGTCAGCAGCAAATTTATTATGTACATACGGCATAAAGAAATGTAATAAACAAGCATTTAGGACGGGGTTTTTGAATCTCAAAGGAGCAGGCATTGTTCATACATACAATGCAGACATACCTGCGCCAATGTATGAATCCCTTTCATTACAATACACTGACACATACAGGAAATGTTCATTGATCAATACAAAACAAACAGTACAGGGTATTAGTGAGAAGTATCATCAGCCAGTGTGAGGCAGTATTGAATCACTATTGAAAAGTGCATAGCAGCTATTCTAATGAGACTGAGCAATGCTGGAGAAATACTCCAACATGTCCTGGATGGTAAACTCCATGGTGATTCCAGATCCAGGGTAGCATCTTCCGATCAAGTCTTCAAAGTGCTTGTACTGGCGGATGAACTCATCTTGCATGGAGTGCCACACCACCTTGTGGAGTAAATCAGCAAGTGCAATAGTTCAGAGAGGAGATAATGAGGAATGTGCAGTGGCGTGCATAGACTTTTTGAAAGGCAGGGGTGAAAATTAAAACAAAAAAAAAAAAAAAAGGGCACCTACAGCACTTGGGAGCAATTCCGCTCGCAGTCATAGACATGTATAGGGTGCAGTAATATCATCACTTTACTGCGCCGACGTCAAAGTGCTTCCAAGTTTAATTCCGCCATACATTATAGTACTCCTTTTTATCCGCTTAGAAAATTGCCACGTTTTATTTTGTGCAACCACACTTGGGTCATATAACTACTCACATAACCTTATTTAAATAGGGAAAACATGGAAGTGCTTGGTCGCTTCTAACTTCACCTCGGTTTGGATCCCTGGGCTATGCTAAATGCTAACAAAATAGCACTGCGCACCAGAGCAATTGAATGCGCGTGCAAAGACGAGAGAGGTACGTATCAACTCATCTAAGATCAGGGAAGATTATATTTCAATATAGAACAACGATGGCATGTTCCTTTAAGTTCAGTGTGTTTTTTTCGAGGGCACTTAAGCATGCATTTTTCTCTCCCAAGAGGGCATTTTATCACGATTTAACTAGCCAAGAGGGCAATTTAGCGTGTTTTGCCGACCAGGTGGGCACTTAAGCACACATTTTTGCCTGCCAAAGAGGGTACTTTAGTGCATGTTTTTACCACCAAAAAGTCCACTTTAGCATTTTTCAACAAGTGGGGCACAGGAGGGGGACTGCCCAAATAATGACAAACATTCCCAGTGGCTCCCCTCATGGCCACCACTGACCAGCCCATATAAACTACTTTAATCATTCCTCACCTGTAGCAGACTTTCTTCCTCACATAGATGTTTGTCCACCTTCTTGTAAAGATTGTCAAGTCCCTTTTTCACCTCTTTGCCAGGATACTCTTTGATTACTTTGCGCAGCTCCTGTTTGTTGAAGGCCAGCTGGTAGCTCACCTCCTCCTCACGAACTCCCTGAGCTACACGGGCCTCAACACCTTCGAAGAAATGCTGCAGGAGGGAGATAACAGTTCACCTATGATTCACTGAATACAAACCTCGGTAAATGGTAACAGGAACATGGGGTAACTTTCAAAGTTATTCATGACTTACATTGAGTTTTTCTAGAGGCTGGCCCAGAGAATTGATCACATAGGACTGCAGATGGTCTGTGTATTTATGCTTTGCCTCTCGTCTCTCTGCGTCCAGGCAGGAGATCTTCAGACTTGACAGGGTCGAAAAGATGTGGTGGAAATTCTCCATCATCACGACATCCCGTGGTGTCTTCTGGCTTTCATTGGCTACTTTCTCCACTGAAAAGACAAAACAATATTCAGAAATTTGTTTCTGGGCAGCATATAAAACACCATGTCATCTAGAGCCAATAAACATGGTGGTCTCACCGTTCATGAAGACAGCCCTGATGAGTTTGACATAAGCTTTGTCTAGATCCCCCCGGCGCTCTGCGTTACGGAAGATAGTTTCAGCCAGCTCAGCAAATTCCTCAAAGCCAGTAACAAAAAGCAGGATACCAACTTTGCTTTTCTTAGAAATCTTCACTTCCTCCATCTGTCTGATCTGAGCCGACTGTGAGAAAAAGACAGGTCGTATTAAATTTACAGAAGATCTTAAAGGGACAATTCATCACAGAATTCAAAATACATACTTTGACACCTAGACTCATTTTATTGTATTAAACTGGTATCTCCAACAATCTCACGCCAAAGCAATCAGATTGATAAATAGCACTACAGGTAAGAGGAGAAATTCATTTGGACTCTACTCACAATACATTTGTCAAAGTTCCTCTTGACAGTGACCAGCACATTTCCCAAAGTAGTGCTGAGATAGGAGGCCGGGTCGACATTCTCGGCTGTCCACACGTGGTGACTCATCTTTACAAGCATGTAGAGAGAGTTGAAGCTGTCAATCTTGTCACCCAGAGCAATGAGGCTGTTGAGCTCTGTCTCGATGCTCTGGAAGATCTTATTCATCATCAGCCGCACAATGTCTTTTCTTGAGTCATGAAGAGAGGTGAGCAAGACAGAAGGTTTGTTAAAAAAAAAAAAAGACAAAGTGAAACAAGGAGAAGAGACTTCATAGAAAATTTAATTATATTTTGTCAGAAATGATGGGTTATATTTGCAGACGAACTGTCAAACTACTCACTCTGATGACAAGGAGTGTCTGTGTTCAGCCTGGGGAGGCATTCTAGATGGCAAGCCTCCATCTGGGTCCTCTGTTTCAGGCTGACAAGAAAAGAGTGAAAACGTGATTAATCCAAACAAATGTCTGCCGACATATATATGCCACCACATCTTTTATTGCTGTGTTATATCACACTGTCAGGGAAGACAAATATTAAACATATACTTCTGTGAAGGATTATACTATTTCACATGGCAAACCATATGATCACATGATCAGATTTACCTGAGCAAGAGGGGGCATAACTGTCGGGTGCTGCTGCAGCTTGAAGAACTTGCTAATGAAATCTTGTTCAGCGAGACACAGAGGCTCCAATTCACTGAGGACCTGCTCAAATATCTGCAAAAAAAAAGAAAAAGAAATGTCCTTCATTTAATCTCGTAGTACAGAAAACAAACAGATCATTTCCATTCCACAAGAGAGGTGTTTATCTCTTTCTATTATTATAATGTGCATTTTGTGAAATGCATTTGAATAAAATGTGCATTTTATTATATTTTTATTTGACTGAGAGATCTGCACAATAATTCAAAAGTCCCTGTGCATCTATGCCTGAGCAAATGACAACTAAGAGCTGAATCTTGAATCCTGACACCCCATCAAAAATGATTGATATTTATAGAAGTTTATAAAGGAGAAAACACCAAATTATATGATAGTATCATCTGGACGAACTACAACTCAAAAAAAATATATAAAGCAGAGTTAGGAAAAAAAAGAGACAAAGATGAAAATACCTGAATGTCGTCAGAATTTCATTTGATTCTTTAAAACATCTCTGAAGAAATCCAAATTAGCTGAGACTTGCTGGAGGGAATGAACTTTACCTGTGTACAGTATGTGTCTCTGATGTTAGCCAACCTTATTCTAGCGCTCATATTTTATATTCTACACTTGTTTCGTGTCTTAAAGGGACAACATTGAACCTGGTCGTGTAGACATCAGCCAAGAAACAAGCATCAGTGCAACTATATACCTCATTTCTTCCACTGGCTCATTGTTATTGTCAGTGTCTGATAGAGAGAAAGTGTTCTTCCCTTTCACGGTTTGTTATTTTGCCTATTTTGTTATTAAGTCTTATTGTGAAATCTGAATATCCATATACTCTGAGATAAAATACAGGCGACTACTGAATTGAAAGACCTCATCCACAATGTGGAAATCATCTGAATACTTAGCTATAATATGAAAAATCAGAGCCTGTCATGGTAAAAACAAGCATTTTTACTGGAAGTAAACAATGGTGCCAGCCTGCCCTAAAGGCACCATGTTGCAACCTGTGAGCAGCTGCTGTCTTTTGTGCTTTCCGTTAATAGTGGACCAATTCACAAATTATTGTCGATATAATTCAGACACAAAAACATGGGGAAACACTGGTTGAAAAATATCCAAAGTTTCCCTTTAACTCTTTGAGTGCCAGCCGCTTTATAAAACAGAAAGTCCCTTGTGCCAGCGTTTTTGCCCATTTTGAGTCATATTTCAAAATCCACAGAATATTTTGTACTATGTTTCTGAAAACAATGAATAGTCAAAATTAAAGAAGAGACTCGTTATTTCATCATAAAGAAACACTTGTTTTTACCTTATTCCATTCTTGTTTCATCAGAGGTAGAATACAGAATACTCCACTTTTTGTCCAGAATCCATCCATTTTACTCTCTAATCGTGATCGTCTCCACTTCCTACTTTGATCTCCGTGGTGTGTGCGTTTACTTTATGCCCTGACTACAAATCCCAGAAGCCCCAAAATTACTCACAGGCTTTGGGAGACTGTGATCAGTCTCACTGACCCACTGTCGAAAAAACGTCAATTAGATGTCAAAATACGTCAATGGCACTCAAAGAGTTAAAATGCTAGAAAATATTATTTATTTAAAAAGTAGATCCGGCAATGTCACCTTGTCAAACTTGGTCCTGTCAGCCACGTCCAGGTCAGAGGCGGACATGTTGCCCATGTCTAGCAGTGAGGAAGACTGGGAACGCCGGCTGTTAGAGCCCTGCACGGTCAGTTTGTTTAGGCTCGAGGTAGAGCCTGTCAGCTTCCCAGAGCTGCCATGAAGGCCTAATTCAACACAAGAAAATACAGTGGCTCTGTGTCATTATTGAAAAAAATCACACAGTCAAATCAAAGAGCAAAAGAGAGTCAACTGGAGTTGCTTGAAGTTGTTGTTTTGCTCTTTGGATTGACCTTGTCCTGGATGACTTGAGAATCTTTACAGACATACATCGTAAAATCAACAAAAAACAACAGGGACATCATTAGTTAGCTTTTTTAGGCTCACAGATGATGGTGATGATGCAGTCAGCTGCACACAAACCAACCAGATACATGGCAAGGTGACAGTTGGCAGGGGGTTATGTATGGCAAATTTGAACAAAGAATTCTTTTTAGTGCAGCAACATAAAGTGCAGCACAGTGGTAAGAAGCAGTGAGTGAGTAATTGGCTATAGCTCGATCCAAATGACATACTTACTTTCTGTTTCCTGTTTGAGTGCACTCTCTTTCCGCGGAAGCGTGGCTGCAGCCAGTTAGAAAGGCAGGCATCAGAGACAGAGACAGGTTAGGCTTAAAACATGCGGCATGGGAAAGGGTGAGGCTAGATGTTAGAGATACAAAGTTACACTTATGCTGAGGTGCACTGCATGGCTTAGGTGTGCTGCTTGTAGCTCGGACAAACCTTTGGAAAACAATTCATTTAGTTTGTTTTCAGCAAGAAAAGCTGATACAGAAAGCAGAGTTCTAATATTCTGCCAAAACCAAAGCTCAACTACGAGTCCTCTTCAGATTTAAAATCTTCAAAAGAGTTGAGAATTCAACATGAAAGGTTCTTGTAAGAAGGGGAAAAGGATACAACAGCAAGAACAACAACAGGCAGGATTTTGGAAACAAAACATAGATGGGAAAATGTGCTTTTGGTAACCAATGTGGTGCACAAAAAAACCTGGAAGAGAATGAGGCATTGTTTCCTTATTTATAAATGAATATTGCATTAAATTCTCTGTATCGGAAAAATATAAACCTGGACAAAATAATTTGAGAAATAGACAAAACTGTGTTACAAATTCAAAACACAAATACATGCTTCATGTCTTTACTCCAACAGGGCTGTGTCACAGCTCTTACCGAACTTGCCCTTGGCCTCCTTCGTTGTACCCGCCATCTTTATCTTGGCAACCTCAAAGAAGTCTTTGATTTCTCGTTCATATAATCTGCTCATGTAGTCAACATATGTCTGAAAAACAAAAAGAGACTCATTATTAAAGGAATAATTCAACATATTCTCCATTTCACAGTTTTCATCATTAGTGTTGCTGTTCCCAGGGTAACCACAAGTGTAGCCACATCAACCAAGACTGAAATCTTGAAGGGACTTTAACGGACAGTTCAAATATTTCAACCAACCTGATTACACCACTGCCCTGATTAACAGGGAATACTACATGCACACAACAATAAACCTTATGGAACATTACGATATACTTCATCTGTCCATTGTGTCTTCATTCCTGATTTACAGAAACTCATCACCTCATCCAAATTAGCATGCCCACTTCACAGCAATGCATCTTCAAAGGCTGAATGTTTGCAATAATATAGTGATTCTGGGCTTAAATCACAAGTATTTCCTTCTACAATTTATTAGGTCATACACTGCAGGCATAACATGCCATGGCAATTGTGGTGTGATGAAAAATGAAGCAATGTGGTTCTCTGGGGAAAAAAAAAAATACAATAAAAAATATGCATTTCTCCAAGCAGTTTTTCCTCATTAATTTCTGACTTTTTGAATATTTTTGTTTTCTCATAATTTCGCTTTAACCCCGACAAATATCCACACCTTTTCTAAATTTTCTCCTAAACTTACCACTTTAATCTCAGAGAATATAGGATACTTTTTTACTTTAATCTGCATAGATATTCCTTGGAATACCCCTCCCTCTGACACACCGTTGTATAGACATACTGTATCTCTATTCCCTTAAATATGTAATCAGAATCATGTCAACAGCACTGACCCTTGACAGGCCCTCGTACTTCTCCCTGTGGGTGTTCTTCAGCCACTCCATCAGCTTGGCGTAGCGCAGCAGGTCCCTGTGGAGGGGGCTGTGTTTGGGAAGGCTCAGCTCAGCTGTGTGCTGCGACAGGGTGGAGCTCTGGTCATGGCCCTGAATGTTAGTGAGGAGAGATTAGCACTGAGCAATCCATTCAATAAAAGAGTGAACACACCTAATATTAAGTCCCATTCCAACTGTTTGTGCCTTTGCAAACACACTTAACACATGAGAAATATTATCATCATGGATAAGACACACAGAAAGGCCTCAGGCTGGGAATCGAAACCGGTACCTTCTTGCTGTGAGGCGACAGTGCTAACCACTACACCACCATGCCGCCTGGATAAGATATGTTACTTCAAATTACACCAAATGTTTCATGGTAAACAACTGGAAATTCCACCGCTTCTTCAGCTCAACTTATTGAACAACTCTCACTGCTGTACGGATGTTCTCCCTACTTCCCCTCATTATTATATTCAGTATTTACTGCTTATGGTTGTACAGGACATGCATGCAAAGCAGACAGGCACAGGATTTAATGACATGAGACCTTTTGCAACAAAGCCAAGTGAGCACTCAAACACAAAAAGAGCCCTCAGCTGAGTGCAGACAGCTGATGAAGGAGGACAAAGATGAGTGGCGCCTCTTTGGCTTTGAGATCAAAACGAGAGATGTTAATTAGTTAGAAATATATCCCATGCAAATAGCATTAGGCTACATTAGACTATGAAATGCCTGAGGTGTCGAAGTGTAAGATGATGTGAGTGGATGTGAGGTTTGAGAGGTCAGTACACACAGTAGCAAAGAGGGGAAAGTGGGGGGTTGCTGTGAGGGTACTCACTGGAAGTGACAGACAGGAGGACCTATAGAACTGAGGGATGGTCATTTTGAAGTGACTGAAGTGGTTGAACTGACACAGAGACAGAGAGCAGAGTGGGATGATTCAAAGTGAGCAACACAGAGAGCCAAGAATAGGAGGGACACTCTCGAAAGAAACAACAGAAAGAAGCAGGAAGAGAGAGAGGGAGCCTGGAAAAGAACACCGAGAGACTGCCTGCAAGGCATGAGGACAATAACTTGGCTGCTCCCTCCGTTTTTGTTGGCCATGATACTGAGTAAAAGATGTAAATTATGTCATAGCCTCTGACAGATGACTTGAAAGAATAGATAGCTCCTAAATGTCTAGGTGCAAAGGCATTCCTTAACACGACAGAGAAACTATCTGGAATTTAATAACCCAGTCTGTCAGTGCTGGTGGTGATTTTAGAGGCACGCCTTCTGTATGTTGGCAGTAGATACACTTCGGTTACTAGCAGCTCTCTGATAATTTCACTGTAAATATGGGTGACACTTACGTTAGCCCAGATTTTTGTGAACTGGACTGTTTTTGCAATAATGGAACTGATCGAAAGAGAATATTGTCTGAATATAGTAGTCTGAATATTGCTTCATTGAAATATGTGCAAATGGCCCAGGAGCAAAGATACACTGCTTGGGCAGTGTCACCCTTTGCGGGTGCTTTGAGAATAACACAGTTTCTTTTTGTCTTCTTTTGCAGGTCTAGAGGCAAAAGCTGTGAACTACTTTTGGGAATTCTCCCAAAATCTTTGCCACCTAACTAAAAACTAGAAAAGCACTCAGAGAGTGCAGACCTCCGTGGCAGTTTACTTAAAGTAAATTTTCAGGATTGTCCGGAAGCGGCCTAAATTAAACCGATTAATGTTTGGTGGTGCCGTCGAATCAGATCCGATCATCAACAACAATTAATCAGTTTTAAGTTAGGCCACTTCGGACCAATTCTTAAACTTTCGTCAAAAACTGTCCATAACTTTTTGAGTTACTTTGCAAACCGACAAAACAACATATACAAACAAAGAAACAAACCCCAGTGAAAACATAACCCCCTAAAGGTTTAAAATAAGTGATAAAACAATGTGTAATCTACTTTTTTACTGCTGCAGCTGGTCAAGGTGGAGCTAGTTTTAACTATTTTATCTACTACATAACTCGAAAGAGCTGTCACATAAATGTAGCGAAGTAAAATATTTCCCTCTGATATGTAGTGGAGTTGAAAAACTGCACATACTTTGTTATTTTGAAGATACTTTTGTAGATATTTAACACTTTAACTGTAATGAAGTGCTTCCAAAGAGGTATGAAGTACAGTGTGCCTCTTACCTGGTGAACAAACACATTGTTGAGGTGATTGGTGAGGCGGCGAGCGAAGGTGTCTCTCAGCTCAGCAAACAGAAACTGCTGTTGTGTCACAGCCATCAGCTTGTCATGGCCTATGGAGGAAAAATGCTATTTCCATTTGTTCCTGTATGTTAATCAATCAATCTCATAAAGGTTGTCTATTTACCTGACATCCCTCAGAATTGGTTAGCTCTTAAGATCCATTCAGTCAGAATCAAACCAGGGGGGAAAAAACTCTTCTTAAAGCCCTTCTGTGTAGGAATTACTCTCATCTAGTGGTGAGGTGGTGTACTGCACAAAGTGAATATTATTCTTTAGCCCGACCCTTCTCTCAGTGCTCGTTTCCTTCTACGGTTGCCAAGAGCGGCATTTTTTTTATTTTCTAGTTATTTGGTCTGATTGCCACGGTAATAAGCGGAGATTGGGTCACGTGGGCACCGTAGATGACAGCCGTAAGTTACATCAGGGCCACATCACATGTACCGGGGAAGGAGAGAGGTGCGCTGGGTTGCCATGTATTTTGTTGACCGTTTTCATCCAGTTTGATTGCTAGTATTACGTTCGCCAACAGTGTAAACGTTTTCAATCTGCGAGTGTAATCGGTAAGGCGCTGTGGCCGCTTTGTTTTCATTAAATAATCTGAAACGTATCCTGGAGTCAGTGTGCTTCTTTCATCAGTAGCAGCGTGTCATGCAAATATACAGGACCCATTCTCTGCCTCTCAAGTGACTTTAAGGAAACTGGAAAGCCGCAGTAATACATTTGACTATATGAATGATCCATCTTGACAGCATACAAATCCTCGATATGTTCTCCCGAGCCGTGATCTCCCGG
Source organism: Synanceia verrucosa (assembly GCA_029721515.1). Classification (NCBI taxonomy): domain Eukaryota; kingdom Metazoa; phylum Chordata; class Actinopteri; order Perciformes; family Synanceiidae; genus Synanceia; species Synanceia verrucosa. The sequence continues at coordinate 8,713,872 of CM056558.1, forward strand.
TAAGTTTGTGCCTGGCTTCCGCCAGATAAGAAGTCGCGCTTTAAGGTAAAAGGTACAAAACGCAAAAGGCGGAGCTGTTTTTACCTAGTTGTCCCCTCACAGGGCCCATAGTTTCAAGATGGCGATGCAACATGGCAACCTGCATTGGCACACCAACGCAATGTATTTATAACTGGCAAATATAAAGACTATCAGAACACTACAGTTTTTTTTGTAGAGGTAATTACTCATGAATGAGGTAATACTTTTAAATGCTAAAAAATAAAACCGATAATAGACAACTTGAACATCGCACAGTGGGGCTTTACAGCATTACCACTCTCAGAATGCCATTTAGCAGTCTAGGAATATGTTATATGTGTACATTAGTAAGCAACAAGCACATGAGTACACTAACCTGGTCGCAGGGCCACATTCATGCACTGCAGAAGAGCTTCAGAGGCGTTGATGCAGGCCTCAATGCCTTTTGGGGATGTCAGGTCCCCCTCCTGTAAGGCTCTGATGTGTCCCTTTGACAGGTCCATATAGTTCTACATGAGGTGAAACACACCACAGTCAGCAGTCAGCTTCACATCAGGCAAATATGATTCTCTTCAGAATTTGTACATTTACATTTGGAATATTCTAAATTCCCATTTGCTTCCTGTAGTTTAGGTTTTGCACCCTCATCTTGATGTGAGTTACAGTCATTTTAAAACTAAACTTGCTAATTTAACACTGCTAATTCATTGGTTGATGCAATTTGCTGTCTATTTCAAGTTCGTTCCACATCAGTGTGAATTTTCTTATGTTATTTTTAACTTTTTGTTGTCATCTTAACCTGATCGGGATTTACGCAGAAACTACATTTTAAATCTCAAAGGGAATATCCTGGAAAAACAAAAATTAAATAACATAAGACCTAAACAGATTTATGCAAAGTAAAATACCCTAAAAATCAACATGGTGAATACTTTTTGGGCCAAAAAAAGACCCAATTACACTTAATTCAGTAATATGTTCCTAACCACTAAGAACTGGATCTCATCCAGCAGCTTGACGTTGTTGGTGTTGCTGATCTGGATGAGGCGGTTGCTCTGTGAGATCTGGTCCATCTGCTCCTTGACGCTCTGGAGCATCTCCTCATAGCTGCTCAGCTTCCCCTCGATGGTGTCCACCTCGCCCAGTGCCTCGTCCAGCAGCTGCATCAGTATGTTGACCTGCTTCTCTGACGCCATGATGGACTGGATATTGGCCTTAAAATGACAAATGAAAAATGTTTGTAATGGTGTGAAGGCTCCCTAAGAGGTTAAATTTATGAGGAACTTTGTGCTCTAATAAACAATAAACAATCTAATCAATATAACACCACATAGCAAACATCACAGTGTTGATGAAACGCTATATTGTGCAGTCTGTTCACGTACTCCATCGAGGACTTGTAGCTCCCTGGAGAGCTGCTCTGCGAAAGCCTCAGCATTGGAGACCGCATACTCGCACATCTCCATCATGCTCTCAATGTCTTGCTCTTCGCGGGTGCTCAGCTCCTGGTAGTCATCCAGAGCATCCTCATCACCCCCGGCAACACTCTGACTCTCGCCACTCGGCACCGACTCTAATCCCACAAACAGAGATGAAAATATATGTTGAAAACAGAGTTCAAGACACATTCTGGTTCCAACGCATCAGGTTCTACAAATAAAAATACAGTCAATGATGGCATTTTCAGAAAACACATTTTAAATAGATTTACCAGCAGCTACTCATTTTCTATGACAATTACACCTGCAATCAGAATAGGTTACCATCAGCTAAACACACTTCTGGCTTGTTCTTGCTGATGAAAGAGACAATAACAAACTGCACTTGGCTGCTCTGGAACAACTAGAAACAATATAACCTACAAGTTTTGTTTGAATTACATACAAAGTACATTAATGCATATTTGTCAGTGAATAATCCTACGAATTAAAGGTGGAATGGTCACATAAAAAAGTTAAATGTGAGGTAAAACATGGCCTAAATGCGTTATGAATGTAAAAAAATTAATCATGCCCATCCGTACTTAGCGTTGGATAACTCACACAAAATGAGCTTTAAGGGAGGTGAGAGTCTCTAATACAACTAGTGGTTTGAGTTCATGAGATAGATAACAATGGAGAGGAGTGAGGACAGGGAAGTTAAGTTCCTACCAACCTTCCGCTTTAGGAAGTTCTGGCCAGAGAAAGTTTAAGAGAGAAAAGTGAGAATAAAGAAGAATTTAACACAGAAAGCCATACCACAAACCAAGATACAAAGAAGAGGTTGAATACTTATTTTATGAAACAAGAAAACACAAAAAAAACATGCCATTATTAAATTAGACCAAAAAAATCCAGCATAGATTCTCACTCCTGGAATTGGAATACCTCAAACATGATCATCACTACTGCTTTAAGAGGAAGAGGCAAGCCTTTACACAATCACAATCAAATCATGAAAAGAGGCATGCACTCACAGTGATTGCTAGAAAAAAAGTGTTTCCCCACCTTCCAGCAGCTGAGAACTGACATTCACAAACTCCACCTTCTTCCTCAGGTAACGCTGGTTCAGCTTCCAAATGCAGGAGATAAAGGAATTTTTTTCCGCTGTGCTGCTGGCCACCCACCGGTACACCTTCTCAAAGTGAAGGTCAAATTCAGGATTTTCCTATTACATGAATAAAAAGAAAGTGTATGAGCACTGACTGAGGGTGAACAGAGACATTTATGACATTAAAGTTGCGGGTGAGAAGGCATTATTTCTCTGACCTTGCTTGCATCTTTGGCATCTACTTCTGTCAGATCTCGGAGCTCCCATGTCTGCTGCCGCTTGTAAAAGTCCCCTTTGTCAGATTTTTTCACTTTAACCACTTTAACCTGGACAGGTCTCTCTATAGTAACTGTACAAAGAAGAAAAACTTCAGAAACATTTACCTTTATAGTAGCAACAGTTATTTACTGTTTCTCTCTTACCTGTCGCACACAAGAAGCAGTTTTTCTTTTTCTTCCCTGCCTTGCAGACATTAACAATGCCGAGGAGACGCTCGTCGTTGGGCGTGAAGATGTCCCTCTGGAGAGCATGCTTGATGGCTGTCATGGTGGATGCTGTCATACAAAACATAAGTACTTATTATTATGAACATCCATCATACATGTAAAAATACATGGCATTTAGCCTTAATAGCAATTCACTGCCCCAATATCAGGACTACATTGAATGACAGTTGAGGGAAAGGTTATGGAAAACTTTCCAGCTTTTTTGCAAAAAAGCAATTTTTTTGTCCATACCTAGATCATATTTGAGGAAGGAAAGAATGAACTTCTATACAACAGTGTCAGATTTGTGAAAAATGTTTTCAATTTGTTAAAATAGAAGACCAAGACTTGACAAATCGAGACTACATTTCACCAAGATCCAGATTACGAGTGATTTAGTGAAAAAAAAAAATCATTTACACAAACAGAATAAAGGCTTCTGTGTGAATGATATTTAGATTCTGTGGGATATTCTCGTTGAGTCTAGACATGGTGGTTTTTGAGCTGGACCTGGTCCAGTGTGGTCTACAACTAGAAAACAGAGCAAGCTCCTTTGCCTTCATCTGTCCAGCAGGAAGCTACAAACCGGAAGCTAACGTAAGCGTCGTAGTATGAGGTAACAAAATATTAATAATTTTACTGTCATCTAAGAGATGAGATCTCTGCAGAGAGATTGTCCTGCTTGTGACAAGAGACAAATACATGCGTAACGTTACACACATATCAACCGAACATTTCCTTATAACATGTACACTAATTAGAACAACTGTGTCTTGGTTTGTGACTCAGTTCATGTCACGTTGGAAAATGTTTTCAGCGGTTATCTTATCGCATGGAAACAAACGTTTCGTCGTCCTTGTCACTTCAAAGACCTGGTCACTAATGTTAGCTTACAGGATATCAGAGTTTGGTTGCGTCTGTTAGCTTGCTGGCAGCTAACGTCCCTGTTAGCTGGAGAGAGCTAGCCACTTTCATATCAACTGGTCGCACAGAACGTAGAACAACATGAGCAACAATAAAAGTCAATAATAATAGTTTTAATCGAAATGGTCTCTATCTGTATTTTGACAAACACAGATTACATACAGCAATCATCCAAGTGGCGACTACCTTTCTTGAAAGAACACCAGCACCAGCCCTTTGCAAAGCACCACCTTCACTCTTCCGGGTTCACTGGCGTATCTGTCACGTGACAGCAACAACGTCAACACCCACCCACAGAGGCAATAACACATTTATTACCGCTGTTATGAAGGTGTTATACATGGATATAATGAAGGGATGTGCGAACAACACAAGTCCCTGATATGTGGTCTTTGTCTTTTATCATCAAAATTTTAAGAACAGTTAAAAAATTGCAAGAATTTACATTTTACACCGTTGGATCTTAAGAAGGTTCTAAGTAGTGCTTCAAAATACAAAAAGAAGAAATGGGAGTGAGACAAAAAAACTGAGTAAGCAATTGCAAACAACCATTAAACTGAAACAGGCTGTTCATCAGCTGATCAAAAGTTTAAGACCGCATCTCAAAAAAACAAAACAAACAAACCCTAAAATAGAAATAAAAATTTCATTTTTAGGGTTTCATTTTTAGGGCTGCGCCATTCTTATTAATCACCTCAAAAAATTTGTTTCGGCATGCTTGATGCTAGTGTTTCCAGGAGACGAGTGGGAATGATGCTCCAAGTGGTGAAGATGGCTTCACGGAGGGCATCCACTGTCTGGAACTGGTGTCCATTTTTGTAAACTTCCATTGCCATCCAACTCCAAATGTTCTCAACAGGATTTAGATCAGGGGAACATGCAGGACGGTTCAGGCGCCTCTGCACAACCTGAAGCTCCATTGTTCCATTGAAGGATAAAGCCCCCCGGATCATGATGGCGCCCCCTCCACTGTGCCGTGTAGAAAACATCTCAGGTGGGATCTCCTTGTCATGCCAGTAACGTTGGAAGCCATCAGGACCGTCAAGGTAAAAAAAATTTTCTCATCAGAGAATAAAACTTTCTTCCACCTTTCAATGTCCCATGTTTGGTGCTCTTGTGCAAACTCCAAATGAGCAATTTTATGCCGTTGAAGGAGACGAGGCCTTTGAAGACATTTTTTGCTCTTAAAACCCTTCTCTCACAGATGCCGTCTAATGGTTATGGGACTGTAGTTGGCACCAGTGACAACCTTAATTTGGGCCAAGGATCGTCCCGTGTCTTGACGGACAGCCAATTGGATCCTCCAGCTGAATTTTTTTTGGGTCTGCCACTTGACCTTTTTGTTCCATAACCCTCAGGATCTTTTAAGAAGTTTAAAATGACTCGGCGAAAGGCCTTGCTGATGCAGCTCAACAATCTGACCGTGTTCAAAGAGAGAAAGATTTTTTGCCTTTGCCATCAGGAGGTCATGACAGTGTGGATACCTGACAGAAAATGACACTGAATCCATTTTTGCGAAGATTTAGGCTTTTAAAGGCTGTCGTCTTAAACTTTTGATCAGCTGATGAACAGACTATTTCAGTTTCATGGTTGTTTACTCATTGTTTTGTCTTTCTCCCATTTCTTCTTTTTGCATTTTGAAGCACTACTTAGAACCTTCTTAAGATCCAACAGTGCAAAATGTAAATTCTTGCAATTTTTCAACTGGTCTTAAAATTTTGATCAGGAGTGTATATGATATATGAATATAATAGGAATAGCTATCAGGCTAATGTTCCACAACTTTCCATCACATGAACCACTATGAGACCCACCTAACCTATAAAAGAACTGGGTGACAGTTTGTCACCCAGTTCTTTTTTATAGGTTTACGTTTCTTTTTTAACTCCCTGACTTTTAAGGCATCCTGCCATCTGTTGAAATTACTGTTATACTTTTACGTATATAATTTTTATAAATACACCATTTATTTTTTGATACTGTTTACATTGTATCTATATTATATGTATTTATTTTCTGTAAGATTGTGTTTGCTCTTTAATGTTTTTTTTTAAAAATAAGCAATCATTATAAACATAACCAATAATAAATAAAAAAAAAATAAACATAAATTATTACATCAGCATTTGTACCTACTTTTTATATAGTCCTACATTAAGTTTTCCATTGAGCCACATCTGTAGTCAGGAAGTATTCTGGCCTTGGCATCCACAAGTGCACATCTCCATACATTCCTCATACAGTTATTGTTTAAGAGGAAATGTGTACACCCAGGGTAAGTAACAGAAAAAAGGACACTTAAGTGAGGCAAAATTTGAAGTAATTTTAGGGTTTGAGTAATAATATATACTTTATGTACGCATTTATGTACCTGATTAATTCATAAATATTGGATTGGAGGGATAAAACAAATGTGCGACATAGCCTACTAAATGTGTCTTTTTGGAGGGTTGACCTGATAGTTCACATTATAACTGCAAATGTCATATTACATTTATATACATCTTTATTGGACAGCAGATGGCATTGTTAGTCCATACAATATTTCTGATTTCTGTCTCTGTCTTTCCATGTGTTGTGTTTCTACAATTAATCTCAGTTTTTTAATCAGTGTTGCAGTGTATTTGTGTTTTCTTGTAACAATAAAAAATCAACAAAAGTCTATAGAGAATGGAGAGTCTGAATGTCAACATGTGAGTCAGGAACAGAAAGCCACAGATTAACTAAGGGATGTGCAGATGGCAACGCCTTGAGGCATGCTGTCTGTGTTGAAGTAGTTCTGCAGAGACAGCACTTCATTTCCCAGTTGGTAAATGAGGTATTCACTGTCATCAACAGTTGAATTCATGGTTTGTTTATTGCTGCCTGTGACGTAAGCTTCCAGAGTGCAGTACATACCATAATATCTTCATCAGAGAATGAACTATCAGGTGTTTGATATCCTGTTACACGTCTCTGTGGTGACTTTTTAGCAGGCTGCCGTCATGTGTTGACATTAATGTCACTGTCTCTCCTCCAGTAGTGGGATCGGATGAACGTTGTGATTGTTGCTCATGCATATTGTATGTTACGTCGACACGTTGAGTAATATTATTAAAAAAATAGAATGAACACACAATATTATATATTATATTGTTCTTTTCTTTCATAGAAAATTGTATAGGGGTTTACCATAATAAGAGACAGTCTTATTAAAGGTCAAATTTGTCAAAAAAAAAAATCAAACAAACTGATTTTTATAGCCCTATTTAAAATAGACGTTCAATACAAGATAGTCAAGTAGTTATGTGTCATTATCAAAAACAGAAAGACGCACTGGAAAGACACATTATAGCATCATAGAGGGTCGACAGACACATTAGAGAGGCATAGAGATGATGGAAAGACACATTAGACACATTATATGCACTGTAGAAATATGTATTACAAAGCTTTCTGGACAATAGAGAGACATATGGACAGTAGAAAGATACATTAGAAAAATACACATTTATATGTATATGTTTATATCTTGGTGTTATTTCACTTAAAAAATATTTTTTTCTTGTATTTGGACCGTTTTTGGCTAAACATACACTACTCAAAAAAAGTTAGGGATATTAGACTTTTGGTTGAAATTTATGGAAAATGTAAAAAGTGATGCTACAGTAATGTTATATCATGAAAGTAGGGAATTTAGCATGCATGGTAATTTCTTCATCTCAAAAATTTATCGAAACAAAAAACAATAGTGGTGTTTATACCACAACAAAAAATGTCACCGTCTCAATAACATTGTGTGTCCTTGAGCATCAATAACAGCTTGACTACGACGTCTCATGCTGTTCACAAGTCGGTTTATTGTCTGCTGAAGCATGATATTCCATTCTTCTTGAAGACTGTCCTCAGGTCATTGAGGTTCTGGGGTGTGGGGTTACGACCCTCAACACGACATCTCAGCTGATCCTATAGGTTTTCTATGGGATTCAGATCTGGAGAAAGTGCAGGCCACTCAATTTGAGGTACCCCAGCCTCCAGCAGCCGTTCCCTGATAATGTGACTTTGATAGGTTGGGGCATTGTCGTCCATGAAGAAATCAGGCACGTATTGCTCATGGAGAGGCACAATGACTGGATTAATGATGTTATTCAGGTTTGTCACGGTACCGTTCACAAGGTGTAGGGCAGCTCTGCATTGACTCGACACACCTACCCACACTGTAACACCACCACCTCCAAATGCAGATACATAACCTCCTCCTTGACATCTCCAGCAGCATTGGCAGCCATCATTTCTGCTCAGTGGGAATCGACTTTCATCAGAGAACAGCACTGAGGCCCACTGGTTCCTCCAGCGCAAATGCTCCCTGGTCCATGCCAGATGATGACGCTTGTCATCGTGACGCGTGTGGTCAGGTGCCCTTGCAGGTCATCTACTACGCAGACCATGCTGATGTAAACAGTTTCAAATGGTCTGACGTGACACTTGGGTGCCTCTCACTTCCCGTAAACGTGCCTGGAGTTGAGTGGCATTCACCATCTGGTTCCACAGGGCACTGTTCACAATGAGATGGTCATTAGCATGGGATGTGGCCAAAGGATGTCCATTGCTATGCCTTTCTATCACTCTTCCTGTCTCTCTGTGGCTCTGTTGCAACCTGCTGATGACACTCTGTGACACTCTAAACTCAGTGGCAACCTCTCTTCTGAGAACATCCCGTTTGAAGCCTTGCAATGTTGATCCATTATTCGGCATCGTCATAGTCTCGTGATGTCAAAATGTGAACAAAATGATGAAAAGAACTGTTTAAATGCAAATGATCATAGAACCAGTATATTTGGTGGTCGAGTGATGGATCAGACATTCGTTGTGATTTTTGTGGTTAATTGCCTTGTTAGAGAACAGCATGTTATGCAATAAATACTGAAACACTGAACAGCTGGATATGTGCATTTAGATGTTTAAAGAAATAAAGTTCACCTGTAAAGGTCAGCATTCTGATTTCATGCAAAAGCCCAATATCCCTAACTTTTTGTGGGTAGTGTATGTACACCGAAACACCACACACATCCCATGCGCACACTTATTACTGAGCACGAACACACACACACACACACACACACACACACACACACACACACACACACACGATCTTTATTCAACATTTCTGTTTTGCCACATTTTGTGCTTTCCTGTCAATAGTCATGATTCACCCACAATGTTCCGGCACTTACAGTCTATGTATTCTGTGAATGTCAAAGGTCTATACTCAGTGCTGACGTTCATGTTCCTACAGCAAATACATAACTGCAGAAAATGGTTTACTTGTGGCAAAGTGTGAATGAAACAGATAAAGTACTTAGTGCAGCAGGTGAGAGGTGTTCCAGGAGGGCACCATGCCCTCCAGGAAGCCCCAACAACACGCATGGTGGATGACATGCAGATGTGACTTGCAAACAAAAGTGCTGCTGGGGCAGCGTCAGGGGAAGCAGATAACATCTGTGTAATCTACATGTGACATTAACACCGGTGATTAAAGGCTGATAGCATTTTCTATTTGTGTTTGAAATCAAAAACGTTTGAGTTGCTATCTGGATGGCATTTAGTGCAGCCCTTTAGGAAGGCATCACCAGTGTTGTTTTAGATCCATATTTGTTGTACTGTCAGTGTGGTAAATATAAATGCAGGACTGGTTAAATCTGCACAACCTATGTACGGCCTGATGAATGATAGTACTATAAATTTATTATAACTTCTATAACTAAGTCTATAAAACACAACTGGACAATCTGACATGCTGTTATTTTTGGAGCTGTGATTATCTCATTGGGGTGGCACAGTGGTGTAGTGGTTAGCACTGTCTCCTCACAGCAAGAAGGTACCGGGTTCGAATCCCGGGCCCGGGGCCTTTCTGTGTGGAGTTTGTATGTTCTCCCCGTGTCTGCGTGGGTTCTCTTCGGGTACACCGGCTTCCTCCCACCATCCAAAAACATGCATGGGGATTAGGTTAATTGGCTAATTTAAAATTGACCGTAGGTGTGAATGTGAGTGTGAATGGTTGTCTGTCTCTATGTGCCCTGCGATGAGGTGGCGACTTGTTCAGGGTGTACCCTGCCTTCCGCCCTAAGACAGCTGGGATAGGCTCCAGCCCCCCCGCGACCCTATGAGGATAAGCGGTAGATAATGGATGGATTATCTCATTGTTTGTCTGTGTCAATGTGCTTGAGTGCTCATGCATGATTTCTTTAAGGGTGCCCTGTATGATATCCAGTGCATTAATATTTCATCAAATGGTTGTGCAAAAAGTGCGTGATCAGAGAGTGAAATCACTCTCCCTCTATGTGTGTTGTAATCACACCTTCTCCACACTTTGTTTATGCTCTTACTGCATGTTAGTGCAAGTGATCATGCTCCACTGGCTATGGCTCTACACCATGCTCATAAGGCATTTACAACTGATAACAACATCCTGACTGATGGCGCCCTCGCGGAAGCAGAGCAGCCAATTTCTGGTTCCCCGCTCAGATCAACACTGTTACTCGGGTTAAAACCTTTTGTCAAAATTTGTGCCCTTAGCTCTAAGCTGTTAGCTGTGAGTTGTATCTAGAAGGTAACAAACGAGTTAAAACCTTGCAAGATAATTAAGGTTAGGCGTTGTCCTTGAATAATTAAGATTAGGATCGGTCATTGTGCAGCACGTAGTGTCCTATTTATTAAAAAAAAAATTAACAAATGAACATGAACTAGTTCATATTTAGGACTGTGAACTTAGTTTATTGTTTTTAAAAGTGAAACATGAACATGAACTAATTCATTTTCAGATGTGTGAACTGAACTTTGAGCTACTTCTTTTTAAGCATCAACTGGCCCAACATTGATCTATTGATCCTTTTGAACAGTGCCCTCTGGGAAATTAAAGATCTTGCATTTAGCATCTTTAACACCATCAATTTGCCTGGGTCTGCAGATTAAAATATGGTCGTGGGGTTTTTTTTCCACAGGGAAGGCTTTTTCGTTGTACTGGTTAGGTGTGTGTGAGATGTACATACAAGCTGTCTAGACCAATGTTGTACTGAGCGTTGTTGTTGTCATGTTATTTAAAAAAAAGGAAAAGCTCAATAAATATATTTGAGAAAAAAAAATATGGTCGTGGTCAAAAGTTTACATACACTTGTAAAGAACATAATGTCGTGGCTCTCTTGAGTTTCCAGTTATTTCTACAGCTCTGATTTTTCTCTGATAGAATGATTGGAACAGATGCTTCTTTGTCACAAAAAACATTCATGAAGTGTGGTTCTTTTATGACTTTATTATGGTTCAACTGAAAATGTGACCAAATCTGCTGGGTCAAAAATATACATACAGCAATGCTAATATTTGGTTACATGTCCCTTGGCTATTTTCACTTCAATTAGGTGTTTTTGGTAGCCATTTCAGTTAAATTTGTTGGCTTTCTGACATGAACTTGTTTCTTCAGCATTGTCCACATGCTCTCAATGGGGTCTAAGTCTGGACTTTGGGAAGGCCATTCTAAACCTTAATTCTAGCCTGATTTAGCCATTCCATTACCACTTTTGATGTGTGTTTGGGGTCATTGTCCTGTTGGAACACCCAACTGCGCCCAAGACCCAACCTTCGAGCTGATGATTTTAGGTTATCTTGAAGAATTTGAAGGTAATCCTCCTCCTTCATTATCCCATTTACTCTCTGTAAAGCACCAGTTCCATTGGCAGCAAAACAGCACCACAGCATAATACTACCACCACCGTTAAAGGCATCACCTTTTCTCCTCCAAACATACAGTATTGCTGGGCATTGTGGCCAAACTTTCCTCTTTCCTGGAACTTTCCTCCAGAAGGTCTTATCTTTGTCCATGTGATCTGCAGCAAACTTCAGTCAAGCCTTAAGGTGCCGCTTTTGGAGCAAGGGCTTCCTTCTTGCACGGCAGCCTCTCAGTCCATTGCGATGCAAAACACGCTTGACTGTGGAGACTGTCACCTGTGTTCCAGCAGCTTCTAAATCTTGGCTTGGTTACATGTCCCTTGACCATTTTCACTTCAATTAGGCGCTTTTGGTAGCCATTTCAGTTAAATTTGTAAATTTGAAAATTGGTCAGGAGGGTGAAGAGTCAACCGAGAACCACCAAAAAGCAGATCTGCCAAGATTTAGAAGCTGCTGGAACACAGGTGACAGTCTCCACAGTCAAGCGTGTTTTGCATCGCAATGGACTGAGAGGCTGCCGTGCAAGAAGGAAGCCCTTGCTCCAAAAGCGGCACCTTAAGGCTTGACTGAAGTTTGCTGCAGATCACATGGACAAAGATAAGACCTTCTGGAGGAAAGTTCTGTGGTCAGACGAAACAAAAATCAAACTGTTTGGCCACAATGCCCAGCAATACTGTATGTTTGGAGGAGAAAAGGTGATGCCTTTAACGGTGGTGGTAGTATTATGCTGTGGTGCTGTTTTGCTGCCAATGGAACTGGTGCTTTACAGAGAGTAAATGGGATAATGAAGGAGGAGGATTACCTTCAAATTCTTCAAGATAACCTAAAATCATCAGCTCGAAGGTTGGGTCTTGGGCGCAGTTGGGTGTTCCAACAGGACAATGACCCCAAACACACATCAAAAGTGGTAATGGAATGGCTAAATCAGGCTAGAATTAAGGTTTAGAATGGCCTTCCCAAAGTCCAGACTTAGACCCCATTGAGAGCATGTGGACAATGCTGAAGAAACAAGTTCATGTCAGAAAGCCAACAAATTTAACTGAAATGGCTACCAAAAACACCTAATTGACGTGAAAATAGCCAAGGGACATGTAACCAAATATTAGCATTGCTGTATGTATATTTTTGACCCAGCAGATTTGGTCACATTTTCAGTTGACTCATAATAAAGTCATAAAAGAATCAAACTTCATGAATGTTTTTTACGACAAAGAAGTATCTGTTCGAATCACTCTATCAGAGAAAAATCAGAGGTGTAAAAATAACTGGAAACTCAAGAGAGCCATGACATTATGTTCTTTACAAGTGTATGTAAACTTTTGACCACAACTGTAAATGTATAAAGCCATATCTGGTAGATTTACATGTTGGGACTTGATTGATTGATTAATCGTTTGATTGATTGATTGGTTAATTGATTAATTGATTGATTGATTGATGTGCATTGTCCCTTCTTGAATAAAATAATCATACCTTCGTTGAGGTTATACCTTCAGCAGTTTGCTTTGTGACTTCAAACTGTTTTAAAACAAAACCTCTTCACATGTACACTGCCTGAAGTGTCCTTCTGCCACTGTTACAGTACTTGTCCTTGACTCACATAATGTGGCTATCACAGCAGCACATGATAGTGACAGTATGAAAACTTGACATTAGTGACCTCATCCCAAGGTGAGGCCTTCACTCATCTTCCCTGCCAAATGTACACAAAGAGGAACACGCTGGTCTTCCAAAGTAAAGTGAGCATGAGAGCCGCTATTACATGAGCAGTGCTGCATGTAAAGCTCTTTGCTTGTTAGGATGGTCGACGATCATGTGTGTGATTTTGTTTTACAGTAATCATGTAATTTAAAGTGTGTACGTGTGTGCTCTTGTCGGAGTGCTTTCCCGTTTGTTTGAATCGGGCAGAGGTCAGAAGAGGGTTAGAGAGGTGGAATAAAGAGAGGGGATTATTACGGATGAGTGAAGACCAATATGAAATGAAAATGCTGATGCCTGCTGGCAAATGAAAAAAGGTGGTCAGAAATTAGCTGAGAGTAAACTTAGATCTGACAAAAAATAGATATAACAGAAAGTAGAACTGGCGTTGCTGCTCATGGATGAAGTTGATGATTCAAGAATCATTATGTTAATCTCCACTCAACAATATCACAAATGTTTCTTTATTTAAATAGATTTTCGTCAAAGAAGAAGAAACACATCTCTTTATGGGATTTTTACTTTTTAGTTTGTTAACTAATGGGCCACTGGCAATCATATTTTGCCCATTTTGAGTCACATTTCAAGACCCACAGAATATTTTGTACTATCTCGCGGAAAACACTGAAAACAATGAAAGAAGACACTTTTCATCATGAAAAAAAAGTTTGTTTTTACTTTGCTCCATTATTGTTTTATCAGAGGTAGAGTAGAGGCCACACCCACCAAAACGTCATTTTTTATCCTAAATCTGTCCGTTTTGTAAGAACGTAAAATTTCTATAAAAATAAAGTAATAAAAAAAGGATTTATTTACAAAAATAACAAATGTGACAGGGAGGAATCAACACTCTAACCCGACTGACTGAAAACATAAACTCTCTTCACAACGAAGGCTATCAAAATTATCTAATTAAACAAAAAGCCTCAGGCACTGCTGCTATTAAAGTTACAACTGAAAAATTACTGATCTACCTCGAAATACTAATTTGTTTCCTCTAAAAAAAAAAAAAAAGAGGAAACAAAAACAAAACTGATCTATCACGAACAAAAACTGAAAACACTCTCAAACAGAGAGGAATAATTCAATACAAACACTGACTACACTGACAGGGAGACACTGACAACTCCAACAGACTACACTTAACTTACACAAAAAGTGACAAAGGAACACACAGCTCAACAGACAGATCACAAGACAGGGAACCTGATGTGGACGGGATCAGTGGCTTGGAATTTGGTTGGTAGCTTGGTGACACGGACACAAGACGTATTGGGCCACAACAGTGGGAGATGCAGACATTTATGCAGCATTCGTCTTGTACTCAGATGTCATAATTTCCATGCTCAGAGTCATGAATTTCAACTGGAATGCCCTCTTAAGTCAGATTTCTGACTCGTAAAGTCAGATAAACCTCACCAACCCTGACTTGACCACAACATCATAATCCAAGATGGCAGCGCCCTGGATTAGCACCGTGTAGCGTTACATGTTACAACCTACAGTAGAGTTAAACTTTTTTTTCATACACAATTACGCTGGAGAACACACACACACACACACACACACACACACACACACACACCATCTCTTCTTTGTGCCTATCAATTGTGTTTGAGGACCTCATATTGCTGCATTAGCCTTCTGTATTTCATTGGAGGCATCCATCTTGGTTTTCCAACTTGTTTACTGGAACGCCGTAAACTCGGGTGTGACGTCATTCCCAGTTCCAGCTCCCAACTTCCGATTAAAGACAAACGCAGCAATATACACTGGGGAATAGGGAACAGCTGGAAGCAATCAGGGACAGGAAACAGGAGGGCAGGATGTAGTGAAGCTGACAGATATTTTCAAAATAAAACAGGAAATGACAAGACCAAATGACAATACATAAATAATAAACATGATCTGGCTTGACAGACATGGCACGATCTGATATCACCAAGTGATTAACAGTCCTGGACAACTAACACAATAGTGTTGGACTACTAACCCTAATCCGTACCCTAACTCTAAAAACTGTCTAAAAACTGTAAGGACTGTTAATTACTTGGTGATATCAGTTCATCCACAGACATGACATGTTTTGCTCTCTAATCACGATCACCTCCTCTTCCTGCTTTGATCTCTGTGGTGTATATGTCTCTTATATGCTCCGACTACAGCTCCCAGAAGCCCCAAAATTACTCACAGGCTGCGGGAGACTGTGATTGGTGACCAGCTGCCAAAAAACACTCTGTCGTCGAAATACGTCAATGGCAATCAAAGAGTTAAAAAAGTTAAATAAGAGCAAGGAGAAACAGCAAGAAGAACAATCATAAAATATAATAATAATAATAATAATAATAATAATAATAATAATAATAATAAGAGTAAGTACATGAGTTAATAAAAATAGATTGGATTTCATTAAAAATAATAACCATATTATAACTTCAATTTATGAAGCAACACCAGGATTAATACCTCCGCCATGTTCCTATAGTAACCTGGAATGCACACACCAAACTTTGCTCTGGAGAGAAACTTTCACGTTTTTATGTTAACTGAAACACACTGTACTGTAGTTCTCCAACATGCCTGGAAAGGGATGCTGGGCAAAGGGATTTTCTGATGGTTACAATCTGTAATCTTGCCATTGGATGCCACTAAATCATGGATTTAAGTTAAAACTTACACTCAGATTTGAATTGAAAATAAAGGTGATTTGAAGAAATAAATATGGAAACCTCAGGTGTGGAAAAACAAAGGTCTGTTCACATTAAATATAATTGAGATGCAAATTTAAATATTTTTTGATATTTTATAATATGCTGCATGCTGATTTAGCAAGGCTCTGCTTGCACAGGTAAATGAAAATGTGCCAGTCATGTCAAAATATAATGACGCTAACTGTGCAATTTTATATGTAAAAATTGCACAACTCATGCAATATAACTCAAAGTGGGTTCATGTAATTTGATACAAGCAGCATAAGTAGCATATTACAAATTAAGGATTTAAAACAGATTATGAAAAGTATCAAATTTATGACAAGGATCTGATTCAGATTTAGGTTCCTCAATAGTTTTATAATTGAGTTTAATATTCCCTCATTATTAACGTACTATTAAAGATTACATTTTTGATTTAGTACACAGCATGGTTTTAACAAAGAATTTTCTCAGATAATCTGAAGAGAATATTTTCCTATTCATATTTCCAGCACTTTTAGATTCATGAAAATATGTTTGCAATGATATTTGGGTTTGAACCATATTTCACAGCAATAAGCATAGATCCACTGAACATTCAAGTAATTAGCTAAGGAGCAACTTCATGATCATCTTTAGTTCATCCAGAAGATGGAAACAAAATTAAGACAAACAATGTTACATTGCAGTTTGCAACAAGCTTTTTTTTTTTTTATGATTTTTGCAATTTGACAATGTAATAACCTTGGAGTCATCTTTGTAGGAGGATGGGACTCATTAATAAGTTACTCTTCCTGCTCATTTTCCAGTCAAAGCATGCAGATAAACATATGAGAAGTCAAACTTTTATTTATGGCACTTGAAGCAAAAGTTTGACTTTTAACATTTTCTTTGATGAGAGTTTTTACACAGCAATCACAACTGTCATTTAAACCACTAGCAGTTGGTTTGCTTAGCTTATGACTACATGCACACACTGCTGGCTGCTGGGAGTAGCTCCATACTTAATAAACATGGGAGTGGTATAGATTTCTAATCTAATTCTCTGCTAGAAATTAAATAGCTGTAGGAAATTGCCAAAAATGTTCACAACAAAATTATACCAAGACTATACAGATAAAGAGCATTTAAAATGATTATTTAAAACTTTTCAAGATTCAAATAGACTGTGTAAATTATTCTGTTTCTTATTGGATGTGGCTCAGGATTAGAGCATAATAAAGACTATAATCTGGTTCAAGGTGCAACAGAGTGTGAATCACAAACAATAACCTTCCCTCAATACCTCTGGGTTTCCACTCAAACAAGCCAATTACACCAACATATGCAAATGACAGTCAAAACCATATTAGAAGAAAACTCTTCAAAGGGCATGACATTTCTCTAGAAAGATGGACCAAGGGAAGCTTTCTCCAGAGAAACACATGAGGTCTGGTGTCTGAAGCAACATTGATGTAGTTTTGCCTCAAATAGTCTTAAAAATTAATAATTCTGTAAGACTGTGACTCTGCAAACGTATTTCGCCATCTTCTTGCTTGCTGACCTCACTGTTGAGCCTTAATTCATAATAACAAGAAAGAGGGGGAATTAAAGAGGATGTGTAGGAGGAGGACAAGGGTGGGGATGAGTGTGATGACTCCCTGGAATTGCTCAATTATCAACACACTCCATCCATTGCTGCTCATGCCCTCAAACAAAGTCACATCTGCTTTCAAAAGGCAGAGCTCCAAATGAGAGCAGTTGTTAAAGGGAGATTCTGCAAGTGGGGTAAACAAAACTAATGGACAATAAACTAAAAACACTATTTATTTGTATTACAATTTTATGTTTAAAGATGCAAATAAGGCATTTTCTAATGGTAACTTCTGGTGAAACCTTCTCACGCAAATGGACAAAATGTAGCAAAAAAACACTTAAATGTGTATTTTCTTTCCAGTAGTTTGAGAGAAGACATTACGACCAGCATGAAAAATATTTTTATCTCTCGTTTTAAGTTATGCCTTCTTCTTGTTTTGATATATGATAGAACACAAATGCTCTGCTCTCATGACAGGCGACGAAGGACATGATGCAAGATCTTCTCTTTTTAAACAAGATTTATTTGTGCATTTAGGAAACACAGTATGCCACAATGCATCACATTATTTTCCTGTGTACCAAATCCTTATGGAATATCTACATGAATCCAGTAAATCTTTTGTTGAACAAAACAGAACAGTGGTTGTGATTGTATTATATCTGGTTTATTGTAACAGATCAAAATGAATTATAGCGTGAGGGAGATTTTTTACCCTCGAACATGGAGCTTCACACAATGACCAACACATTACCTGACTTTTATGAGAAAAAAGGTAACTTAATAATGATCCATAATGACTCTTTCAAATAATGAAGGTGATTTAAATTGACATAACCGTATGAATGCATGAAATATTAGACGAAGGTTGAAAAAGAAGTCATTGCACAATTATCCTTATTACACATACATCTTTTTTTGGGGTCCTTAAGTTGAACATATAAATATTGTTTTTCCCCCTGAACTATGAGTGTGATTCCTGCTTTTAAAAAAACATTTTAAGCTTTATTGACATATGTCATCTCCTGGTTTGGTCAAGTTAAATTCATAATTTATCAGTAACATCATTAAAGTCATTATTGGGTCTTCATTATGCATGAAACAAATATGCCACCATGGTGGATGACTGTGTTAAAAGATGTCATTGTCATCTAATTTAGAAAATTTAATAAATATGATAATCTCCTCCAAATGGCGTATGATCTGATGTCGTCTTACCACTGATTATTACAATGTGGCTCAGGCACAAAATAACATATTCCATAAGGTGAGGTGAGAATAAGATTAGGAAGAAATGTTTTCTTAATAAAATCGAGAAGTATAGCCCTAACATAGAGTAAGAAAGTGGATCACATCAGTCCAGTCCAAGACCCCAGATAATTAATGTTATTGCTCTCTGGACATAACATAAAGCACCAACGGGGAAATTTACATTGTTATAGTAGAAAAGGTATGTAGCAAGGATATTGCAGCAAGAAGAAATAAGAGCCTGTATGAAAATAAGAAGCAGTGACATAAATAAACAGAAGACTAAGTAGAAAAACAAATGGACTAAAGTATTTCACATATTGAGAATGAAGAGCAGAGTGAAGAACTATTATATAAATATTGAAGAACAGTAATATTGCACATTAGTAAGACATTGCACAATGACAGTGTTGCAGCACTCTCCCTGTTTTATTACACATTATGTCCATTATTGTGTGAGTGGTTTGTGGGAGCAGTGCTGGTTGTATAATCTGACAACTGCACGAAGAACTGCCATATCTCTCCGTGAGACACCACAGGTGAAGTAGTCTCTCACTGCATAAGCTCTCCAGTAGTTTTAACTCCTGTAGAAGGTGGGACATGTTGTCCATCAGAAAGCACAGAGCTGGCCTTCAGTCTCTCCCTGTCCACAGAAAAATATTGAAGACTTGTATGACAATTTCTTAGATTCAGTCTAAAAAAGAAACTAGAACACTGTAACCATCACAAAGGAAGTATGCATGGACTTCCTGGATTTACAATATAGGCTACTTAAAGTAAGCAATATGAGTAACTGCTGTTTGAAGCTACTACTAATTTTTTCATCTGAAAAAGTTCAAATTTTGATCTCTGACGATTATGTACATAGACATACGGATTGTATTATTATTATTATTATAAAATTATATGATTATTTTCGTTTTTTATGCATTCATAAAAGGTTTCATCAAAATAATTATCAACATTATGACCCTGGTCCGACAGTGACCACTTTATAAATTTACACTTTACCCACTTTTAATATGAAATCGTCTAATATTTGTGCATCATAGCCCTAAGGTTTCACCTGCTGTTGTTGATCAAATGAGAAAAACTTTTCACGCGCTCGGAGCTCTACAATGACGCAGCTGAGTTTCCTCGCGCGGGAGGGTGTGTGTGTGTGAGAGAGTGACACGAGCCTTCATATTCCTCTGACGTGAGATAGAAACTCTCAGAAGAGCTAGAAGTCAAGCGAACACAGCCAACAAAACAGCAAAGAAAGAAGAAAGGCCAGTCAGAGAGAGAGAGAGAGAGAGATAGAAAGAGGGAGAGAGAGAAAGAGAGAGAGAGGGAGAGAGGGAGTTGAGGATGAGGACCTTCCAGAGCCAGAGTCAGCAGCCTGTACAGCGCGGAGCCTCCTGCAGTCCCCACGGCCTTGCCGGAGGCAGCAACGGCGCCGTGAGTCCCCTCAGCACGGCCAGCATCACCCTGACAGCCCTGCTCATCCTCACCGTCCCAGTCTGCGAAAGTAAGTCACACACTGACACACGGTCATGGGATTCAAACTTCTATCGATCTATCTATCTATCTATCTATGGGATTTTATTTTGAAAAAGTGTTATAGTAGGAGACAAAAAAAATAAAATAAAATTAGTTATAACATTTTAGGAATTCAACAATTATAATGTGGTTTAATATGATACAAGAAATATTGATACTATGTTAAATGGAGCAAATAGGTCTGTTAGTGTCTGGTGTCAAAAGCTTACGGTACTCAAATAAAATTGAAAAGATGAGAATACCTAGGCTATAAAAATATTGAAAAACATACATTCTCTAAGCTAAGTACTATTACTAGTTGTTGTAATAATTGCAGGTGAATCAATAGAGTCTCTCAGTTCATTTGGGAGAAAAAGCTGCACTAGTGTTGTGATGTTTTGGTGGTCCTCAAAACTGGTCAAAAGCAGGTCAAAGAGATAGTGTCCTAGTTGAGACGGCTTCCAAATGAATATATATTTTTTCTTGATTTCTCCCTTCATAATTGTCCTTGAAAATGCTGTGCTAAAATCTGACATGATTAGTGTTAAAAATCATACATCCATCACTGTCATTCTTGGTTCTAACTGATTTTGCACCCACACAGAAACCTCATTCTGCTCCTGACCCCTGACCCCATGTTTTGACCATCTGATACCTGGGCAGTGACCCATGTACACCACTGTAATAAAAGTATTGGTATTGTTAGAGGTTGTATTATAATAACTGTGTCATTGTTTGAAACAAAAGATGCTCCAGCAGAACTTCAGCAACTTACAACAGATCAGAGGCAGCTCCCCAGTCAGGTACGCATGCATGCAGCACCATTTTATTCCTGCTTTCCTCTTTATCATTCCTGTCTGTGTGCCTGCTTGTCATCCTCTATGATGCTCCACAGATAGACGTTGTGTGCTCATCCTACCTCTCTGCAGACCTGAAGTTTTGGGTGAGCGTGGTGTGACTCTGTTTCGTTCTTTTTCTTAATTTATAACAAGTTTATAGTATTATTTTTAACAGACACTCTTCTTTCTGGTATCAGGCATCTGATGTCTTAGGAGAACTCTGTGTCTTGATGCTGGTTCAAAAGTCAGAGGTACATACTTGTTTATCTTGCGTAATAAGCGGTCACCATAGTCACCACCACTGATCGTCCATCATGTTTGAGTAGAGCTGTGCAAAGATGACGCACAAACTGACATCAAATAAAAGACTGTTTTGTTTTCTTTCCAGGAGCTGAAAGTGCAAGAAAATAGTAAAAGGGTAAGTACAACTCAGTTTCCTCTTATAGTTAAATTTTAATATTGCAATATTATGTTTTGTGAAATTGATTCTCAAAAACATTGTATTGAATTTTAATTAGTTTGCTTGCAAAAATTCAGCTCGGTCGCGTAAATGATGTGGTCATGTGCAAGGACACTGTTCCTGACTTAGTCGTGTCATTTTTACACCATGTGACATCAGATGTCTGTGATTTGTGATGTTTCATTGTGACGTTTGTCATGGGTCCTCTGTTGTGACGTTTGCAACAGCGTTTGTGACTATGATATTCTTCCTAAAGATAATTAAGTTGTTTTGTGTTGTTGTGAAGGGTTGTAGTGAAGGGTTTTGTTGCCCTCTGCTGGTGCTACACCTCCATACATGTGTGTAATATTCGCATGTCAATGAGACAATATAGGACATTGACACGCTGTGTTGGTGGACAGGTGGGTATATTACACTCTTTGCCAGGATATCGGGTTGAAGTAGTGGAAGTGTGGTAAATGCAAATGTAGATCCAATTGTCCGACTAAAAGTGGTGTATTCTTTATAAACCTACTGTGGTTCATATGATATCTTACAAAAATGTTATGCATTCAGTGTCATCCTCCATTCATCTAATGCACACCATTTTTTCAGAATAAAGTAAATGTCTGCAACAAAACTATGTGGTTAGGTTTAGGAAATTTATATAATATATATAATGTTATGTTGAAATAATTACAGAAATGGCATTACTTATGGATGGAGGTTACGTGACAAATAATCTACTGTTTTTGTTTAGTTTTTAAAAAATGAAATATGATGTATATTACGATATATTAAATGGTAACCCTTGTATTGTGATACGTATCATCAGCTGTACACTAGACCCACAGAAATGTCCCAAAAGATTAAATGTAATGTGTGTGTTTTTAATGTTGTGCACCATCTGTGCAGTTTTTATTTCATTACTCTAAACAGCAGGGTTCTGCCTTGTCAGGGGGAATGGTAAGTATGTTTAAAAGATAAATCTGCACTGTTACAGTATATTGCTTGACCTGGGAAAGCACCTCAGGTTGTTTTTCAACTATATGTGACCTGCACTTTTTTGTGTGGTAATTGTGATCTATCAAACCCCTGATTGGAGCACATGGTTCAGCTAAAGCACTTCATTGCCCTCCAAACCAAAATGCATGCAAGATTTACCAATACAGATGAGCACTAATATATGTGTAAGCAGCATGCAGACAAATACAGGAAAGATAGAAAATGAAATCTTCTTCTCATGCTTGTCTCCCTTGTTCTGTGCTCTGCATGTCAGATTGCATGAGATTACCCATACGGAAAGAAACAGAAAAAAATATTTAAAAAATGTACTGAAATTCATTAATAGTATATGATTTACTCTTGAAATTGACCATTTTTGCATTCTTTTCACACAAGATAATAAAAAGAAGTATAAGGATATTGTATGTATCATTACTGTCATATACTATTCTGATAAATACCCAAATCATATAAGTTTAATTTTGTTTAAATTTACTAAGGATCTTATATCCGGATTCATTGTTGTATGCTTTACATACAACAGTGAATGATACATACAATATCCTAATACATTTTTTTATTGTCTTGTATGAAAATAATGCAAAAGTGGCCACTTTCAAGAGTAAATCATACACTATTCATGAATTTCAGTACATTTTTTTTATTTTTTTTTCGGTTTCTTTTCTGTATGGGTATGTTTGACCCCCATCTCTGTTGTTCACACTGGACAACACAAATGTCAATCAAGAAGGGGAGCAGAACTATAATATCAACAAAGCACTTTTTTGTCTGTTGGAACTGCATAATATCTGTGGTTATAAAGTTGCCAAAGATGATTCAGAGATGGGCCTTTGCAGATGAAAGCAGAGTGAAATGTTCACAGCATTGGTGTGAAATGAGATGCTGATTATTTATATGTTTATTTTCCTTTATGTGCATCCAAACTCATTGAAAATCCAATAAAACATCCAAAGATGCACTTGCCACTACAGGCCATATTTCTTTAAAATGAAATATGAAGCCTTCATCACTGGTGTGTGAATAAATCAGAATGTGATGCATTTATCAAAACACTGATGACTGAGGCTGCAGCGAAACCATTGGAAAGCGTTTGTTTGCATGTGTTCGCTGGAGATGAATCAGAGATCATCTCTTTGCGGATTTGTCTGTTTCTGTGTGTTCGTCAGAGCCCTGTGTCGCACCCTCTCCTGCGTCTTGTTTCTCAACTCCAAACCAGAAGAGAGAGAGGCCTCTCAATGCACGTATGTACCATCCACATCAGTTTTCCTTTCACATTTCAGTTTTTTTTTCTTTATAAAGTAATCCACTGATTGATAAAACAAAGACATGAAAACTTTGTTTTTTTAGCATACAAAAAAACTGTATGCAATCAGTGGTGAGATAAAAATCTATTTTGCATAACATCTTACATCAAAAGAAAAACAAAACCTAGAGCATTCAAATGGAAGCAGCATATTTTACCTTTGTAAATTTATAGCAAATGTTGATATTGAAATGTGTTTGTTACATATGTTTTCAAAGCTTGGATGTCAGTGCTGCTTTTTCATGTCAGCCAGCTCTCCTCATTCTTTGTACGCACTGCATTAGTTGTTCTTTCCCAAGCTGCAGGCAATTATGGTCTAAAATTAGTGTAGCTGACAGGTGAACATATCCCTCATTGCTATCAAGAGCAGATATTCACAAAGTGGACACAGAGGTATTGTGAGTGCTTTTGCTTTGGATGTGAATGTTTCAGTGCGTCCTGAAACTTGTTGGTATTTGCTGGTGGAGGAAAGTTGTAGCAACACAGAGAAAATGGCATATAAGATTGGATGTTTTTCTATTCAAATTTGAATTCTGTAGCTTTTGTGTCTATTGCAGGCTGAACTCCAGGGACCTGGGGGAATCCAGAGCAGAGGTTACTTCCTCTATCGGGTATGCAAATGTTTATGTCAGTAAAAAAAAATAGAAAAAAAATCCCCTGGATGATATGAACATTCAGTAACATTTTGTTTGTACTTGCAGCCACGAAATGGAAGAAGGTCCTTAGAATATGATTAAATTAAAGGTAATAGTCTCAACATCTATAGACGCTGTTAATAATACTGACATTTGAAAGGTTAAGGGAGTGTATGAAAGTGAACAAGAGGTTGAATAAATTGAAGAGTAGTCTAATATTTCCTTTTGATAAAGGAAGACTGATTTGATTTATTTAGGACAATGACATAGCATCAAAATGATACCTATTATGTGGTGTGATTTACTTAAGCAGAGGCAAGAAGTTCTGTTCATAATAAACTGGTAGTCAGTCTAAAGTAGCTAACTTCACGTTTTCATGAAACATATGAAGGGTTTCTAACTATTTATTTTTATCTTTTTATTGGTAATTAATCCTTCCTAACAGCATGTCATTATCAAAGCATAAAAAAGATTTAGAATACCTCTTTTATTTATTAATAGTTCAAAGAAAACTATTATATATAAATTATATATATTTCCCAAATTCAAATTGTTTTTATTGTTTTTGTCTCCGGATGAGTTTGTTTTCTGCTTATTTTTGTTGCTGTTGCCGTTTGTGTTGTGTTTTTTAAAATTATGTTAGCGTAGTTATTTTCTTTTTTCCCTGAGAACTATTGTAAACCTGATACTTGTTACATCTGTGCAAAAAAAAGATAAAATGCTAGTGATTTTCATACAGTCCCTAATTGCCACTGAAATCCTGCCATTATCCATTATCAGATTATAGAAAATTATAAGGCTGCTTACACTGTGGGTGTATAGTTTGTCTGCTAACCATGTGTATTGATGTGTGGTAGGGAGCTTAGTGAACAGAGACAACACGGACCCTGAAACCCGAGACGCTGTACGACGACTCAGTGACTTCAACCACAGCCCTCCGCCGCTGCTGTATAGTGATGTCTGAATGTACAAAAAGAATGTGATTAAAACACTATTCATTTGTCCCTATTTTATTTTGTGTTGTATGTGTGTCATTTGCATTAAAAGTGCTATAATAGAGTTGTGTACATTTGATTTGCTTCTAATGCATATTTTTCAACACACATCAGGGATATTTGAACCTGAATAAAACATTTATTGGACATACAATGTAATATATATGGAAATAATTCATACTGTTAGATATGAATAACTTGAATATTTTCAACACACTGATCAAGCACACCTTTTAAAAGAAGAAAAAAACTAAATAATGCAAGAATGTTAAGACTTAACATCATATCTTTTTATTTAAAAAAGCAGTTCAGGATCCTAGTTATAATAATAAAAAATGTAGTTTGCTATTTTTCATTTTTGAAAATTTTCAAATGTACATTCAATTTAGTTTTTGCCTCTTAATTATTAATGATTATTAACATTAACCATTATTTTCTACCAGCATGTAATTATTGTAATCAACAGTAGATGTCACCATCTTTACACTACTGAAATGGTTGTAGTGAATGTACAGTAGCCTATATAACGCAAGCTGCAAATGAAAAGTAATGTTTTACAGTTTATTTATAAGCTCATTGTGCTTTTAGAGTATTGATCACCTTTAAGATAAGAAGTGTTCAGTTCATGCCACAGTGACATTTCTAAACTGATCACTTTGCTTGCAATAATGACAGGAGTTCCAAAACAGGTACAGAACAATTGAATTATGTGTTTGTTACTCAGTGTCGGTGCACAATGGCAGGACTTCTTTAATGGTTCAACTGCACAACAGTAAACCACTTATGCCACAATGAATCACCACAAATAAATATAAGCGTTTTCACAGTTAAGTTATATTCATTTTGGAGCCTTTGTATTTTTAGACTAGAACAAGCTACTGTGTAAAATATTACAGATCCTCTGGTCGACTCAGTAAAGTAAAATATCACTGTAACACTTCATGTTGAGCTTGAATCAATAATGTGCAGGCTAACTTTGAAATTCTTACATGTGAACACTCAATGTGACCCATATTGTCTGAGAACAAGAGTGAGACTGTTGATTGGAGAATACTATGTCACCACCAGAGTAATTGGCGAAAAAACTTGACAATTTGGCTTCCTTCAGGGAGATAAGTGCATGTTTAGTGTGGAATCATAATCATTTCAAGGCCTCACATATTGTATTACTGCTAAAATAAGTGTAAATAAATAATAAGTGTGTAGTCCAGCTATTTGCATGATCTCCAAGGCTTGATTTGCTGTCACTTGACCAAACATTCACATTCTGACGTGGAAATCATCAATTTGCAAGAGATCTGTAATCATTTGCACGCAATTCACAAGTGATTAATCCACGTGTTTCACCAGAGCCCTGTTGGTCAGCTTTACCAGATTCCACTTCTGGGAAGCAAAACCTGTGACACCACCCTCTTAAATATGTATTTTTTTTTGTCAGATAGTAAGGGCACTACATTTGCGTTGCATGTGTTACTTTTTCATACACCCCTCTGCCTAAAATATGGGAACAGCGCCACTAGCACATTGAGTGCACCTATGTGGTCAGAAATCTGACATTGCAGCTTTTGCTACTCTGGCTGTTGCCATGGTGATGAGTACCACGCCGGAGATGTGGAAAATGAAATGGTAGACTAACCATATGCATAAAAGGAGGTAGTATAATTGTATAAAATGTATCCCAATGGGATTTAGAAATTATGTGTTTTTTTTTCTTCAAAAATGTCTGGGATTCACCAGACATGATTGTCAGTGATTGTCAAATGTTTTCAGATTTAACGAATAATATACTTTAAAATCTATATTAGTTCCAATCTAATAAATCTAAAATATTGTAATCTGCAAATATATTCAATACATTTTATATAGCTCCAATGCATTTATCTTGTGTTATTTTTTCACATAATTATAAAAATTTTGAAAAAAAAAATAGGCGCACACAAATTTTCCAAGTCCATTTAATAGTCCATAAAAGTATAATGGAGAGGGTTGAATGTACCTTTCCACAAGTGGTTGAGTTTAATGTGACATATTTCACTGTGTCATCTAAAAATAAAGCAGTGCATAATATATGTACCTGCGATTTACTGTCAAATCCAAGTAATCTAAACTAAACCTGGATGTCGATCACCTTTCCCTGACCGGCCATGTGTGTTATCTGGAGCACAGAGCGGTAGGTAGGGCCTGTTGGCTCCCTTTCCAGCTCCAGTCGGCTCGCCTCAGCCCTGCGCAATCAGCCGTCAGCAGCAGCGCAACTGGGTGAAGGGATATCCCGATGAAATGAGAGACTGTTTGGGGTAAGTGTGACATCTCTGCCTGTGAACTCCGCTCCATATTTGTATCGCTTTACATTTGTAACCTGTCTGTGTGCGGTTGAAACACGTTAACGCTACAAATGAACGGTTTTGCCTGTGCTTGTTTTGGTAACTGGCCAAAGGCCCGGTGACCCACATTCTTATCTAATGCTGCATGTAAGCTAGCTCGCTCCGGCTAGGTTGACATACATACAGTATACCGCTGCGGACGAGTTGAGTGCTCGATACAGTGCATTATTAAGTCGTTAGCCAGCGGAAAACAACCCGGATAATGATTTGTCACGGATAAAGGTGCAATGACTGTGTGTGCCCTATGTCGCAGTAAGTGTGGCAGACTATAAAACTGATGTTTTGTTGCTGTAATTTTGACGCGAGCAAGTAAGCTAGGTGGTATTAGCCTTATAGCAATCACTGCCCGGTTTGCCGGCCGGTGTCACGAGCAGCAGCAACAGAGAGGTATACGTGCTGTTCATAGGTTTGTCACTTCAAGGCTGACTTCAATTCATGTGACTCAACATACTTGACAACTGTCAACACTTCACCGTCAGAGTGTTTTCCACATCCACAGCCTCTTTTTAACGGAATGTCTGTTTTCTTTCCGCCCATGTTAAATGATAGAGATGTAGCAGCTGCTTTAGCGTTTAGCTGCTCCCCATTCAACAGATAATGGATGAATCCCATTCATCATTTCATTTGCTGCTCTGGCTATCTGGCAGTGAGGTGACTTGGACTTCTGTCATATTTGTTGAAGATGACAGGAGCTAGGAGCAAGATCACTGGTTATTCAGCCTGATGTGGGGTCACCTGCATCATGGATAAAACTTGTGGACAAGTAACGGCTGCTTTTTGTTGTGAAAAGTGAAATGAAATGTTTCCTAACCATGTCAGCAGAATTTGGTGGAGAGATGTTATTTTATGTATTTTAATTATGTATTGTCACAGTAATTAATTGAATGTCTGAATCAGGTTCATGTTGTATCACTGGGATGAAAACTCATATTTTATGGTTTTCTAATTTAGCTCACTATGAGGATATCAAAGCAATAATTAGTATGCCCACTTTTGACATTAGCATTATACATATTTGCAGATATATTTGATGATGTCCTCAAAGTACATGTATTTATAATTCCTTACTATTTGATTCAGACTTGCAATGTGATGTGGTAGACTACTGTACATAATACAACAAGATATAATGAAGTTATGATGTTAAATTGTAGTTAGATTATTAGTTGTGATTGCCAGTTGGAAAATATCTTTCTGTTTTATTTCCAGTCTGATTTTCATCACTAGCTGCTATCTGTTGTGTTTCATTGTTGCTGGATGGTATGAAAATGTAGGGCTGGATATCGATTCAGATTTTTCCAGATCGATCCGATTCAATATCGATTCAGTCATGGATATTTCAATTAAAATAAATGCTCTGTTATTTTCTGCCGTGCCGAGTCCGCTGACTGTGTTTTCGGGTGATGTCTCATCAAATGATTGCGGAGATTCGTCATATTGCCGCTATATTTTATCTTCCCGTTGCATATTTTGCATACTACTAATTTTGTCCAACTTGTCATTTTCTTCCAACTTCTTAAATGCGAAATGCATCCAAACATCAGCTTTTAAACTGGTTGGCGGTGCCTGGAGAGGTGGACTCGCTTCCGCCATGTTTGTTTGACCGCTGGCAGTAACATCTCACGAGATCTTGTCCCTTGGAAAGCAACAATATCCAGCTGCAGCCACTGCTACCCCCGAAGCCGCTATAAATCACACCCCTACAAACTATGCCTACGTGTTGCTACAGCCACAAATGGGCATTAAGGTTAGGAAATAAGGACAGAAGGAGGGACTTAGAATTAGGCAAAAGGGGCGTGGTTTGTAGGGAGCGTGGTTTGTAGCGGCTCTGACTTGGCTGTGGCTGCAGCTAGACCCTACTCTTGGAAAGCGGTGGAAAGCCCCAATAACGCGAGACTTCTTCTTCGGTTTCGGAAGACCAAAGAAAAAGTATACAAGTATATGTACGTATGGCGATTGATGCCGTCAGGCGAGACTGGCAGGCGGGTTTATATTTCAGGCTGCTTCTCCGCACGTCCAATATTGAAAAAAATACGCAAGTTAAAAGATCGATCTTTGGATTTTATAAATCGATTATCAACCATTTAAATGGAGATCGATTAAAACTGATTGAATCAATTTTTTAACCCAGCCTTATGAAAATGTATTGAACAGTATAGCACATTTTTTGGGGGCTTTATATAGGGTTATAGTCACTTACATATTATGTATGTTGTCTCTATGTATTATACACACATTTTCAGAGGAGCTTGCATTGATTCAAATTGGATGTTCTTTGATTTTTCCTGATTACAGGCTTTAAGTTTGAATCATTCAGTTGATTTAAAAGAAGTGGGGAATCTGTCCTGCCGATAATTTATGTGATACATCCCTAGTTGCTAGTAGTCAATCAGCAGATTCATTGGGATGCTCCTTACCGATTGGAGACATGCTAATGAATGCAGAAGTTTGGAAACTTGCAGAATCATGGTGAGACATTTCATGTGGTTGGTAATTTCAGCATCGGGTTTACAAGCAGGCTGCTTTCATGCTTCATGTATATGACTAGTCAAGGTTGGTCATATGTTTACCTCAGTATGTCAGACCCGCTATCATGAGGTAAAAGACTCAACTCTGTTTTGACACAGTTTTTTTGTCACCCCAACTTTGGCGTCATCTGAATCCTTTCACAGTTGAATCGTTGTTACAAATTGTGTCAGAAGGTTGACTGATAACTCACACATGAGGCTGTTATTGAAAGCAGGGCTTGAAGTTGGCACTCTCTCAACAGTGACAGACTTTACTTTTGCCTTGCAATGTATTTAACGTGTGCTTGAATGCATCAGTTCTTTGCCCAAAGCTTCAGTGTTTGATGTGGAGGATATGAGTTAAACTACATTTAGAATTTTCCTCTTTTCAGTGTTATTTAGATAACAGGCATTGTGCTGACTTCACCATTAGGCATGTTGTGGCTACAGACTGACGTTTGCCTGCACAAGATAATCTTGTGCCGCCAATACTTACGCTTCTTCACTCATGCAGCAAATTGCTGTTTGATTGAGTGTTGTGAGGTAATCTGAAGTTACAGCTATGTCATACTTTCCTGCTACGCTATTGCAGAAGTTAAAATGATCAACTTTGTGTTGACCCAAAAGGCCTTGTGAACAGTCAATCATCACAGAGTTGCTTCTTTAACTAACTTGACACCACGAGACCAACTGACACAGGACTGACTGTGTTTTTTTTGTAATGAAGGAATATGTCAGCCAAGTTTTTGCCACATTTTAATGTGTTGTTGGGCAATACTACAGTTTTATGACATTATGCTATATGATAATACAACCTTATCAACCACCAATGATGGTTGCCTCCTTAAATTTTGAGTGCCACTGACATATTTTGACGTCTTTTAAAATCTAACGCTTGAGTGCCATTGACATATTTCAACGTCAAAGTGGTTTATGGAAGCAGGTCGCTAATCATGGTCTCCTGCAGTCTGTGAGTAATTTTTGGGCTTCTAGGATTTGTAGTAGAACATAAAGAGACTGTATACGCCACAGAGATCAAAGCAGGAAGTGGAGACAATCGCAATTAGAGAGTGAAACGGACGGATTCTGGGCAAAAAGTGGCATTTTTGGTTAGAGTGGCCTCAACTCTACCTCTGAAAAAACAAGAATGGAACAAGGTAAAAACAAATGTTTTTCCTCATGATGAAATAACAAAACTCTTCTTTCATTTGTGCTGTTCTGTGTTTTCAGACAGTACAAAATATTCTGTGGGTCTTGAAATATGACTTAAAATGGGCAAAAACACTGGCACAAAGCACTTTCTGTTTTATAAAACGGCTGGCACTCAAAGAGTTAACAATTGACATTTTCATTGAGCCACAGCAACTGTTGTTTGTAATGCTCAAAGCTTGTAAAAAAATAAGGTTATCTTCCAATTTACACACAGTATAAAACCTTCAGTAAGGGTTTTATCTGTCACTTGAGAAAGCATCATGTCTAAAACAAAAAAAAAAAAAAATCAGTTTGGACTTGAGAAAAAGAATTGTTGATGCTCATAAAGCAGGAGAAGGATATACAAAGTTGTCAAAGTGATTCTAAGTGTCAAGAACTGGAGTGAGAAGCATAATCAAGAATTTCAAAGACAACCACACAGTACAGAACAAGCCTGACAGAGGTAGGAAGTGAAAGATTTCAAAGACTGTATAGAGAAAACCAGTGAGAGATGTGTCTAAAAACCCCAGAACAACTGCAGAGACACTAGGGAATGACTTAGCCAAGTCAGGAATTGTAGTCTCAGAGAAGACAATCACTAGAGCTCTGCACAGCAATGGACTGCAAGGTTACAGACCAAGAAAAACTCCACCTCTGCAGGTTGGATACCTTCAAGCTATACTGAAGTATACTAAGGGCAACCTGGAGAAAGACTGTCCTTTGGTCAGACGATACAAAACTAGAGCTCTTTGGCCACAGAGAAAGAAGGGGGACGTGTATAAGCCAAAGAATACCATCCCAACAGTGAAATACAGTCATGGGAGTATTATGCTGTTGGGATTCTTGAGTGCATCTGGAACTGTGTGTCTTGTCAAGGTTGAAGGAATCCCGAAGAAAGAAGGCTATGTGACAAGCTTGAAAGAAAACCTCAAGCAGTCAGCAGCAAAACTGGGTCTGGGTCGTCGCTTTGTCTTTCAACACGACAGTAATCCAAAACATACAGTGCTCCTGGTGAAAACTACCTCCTGAAGACCAATGTGTACAGTATGTTACTGATTGACCTGCAGAAAGCCCTGATTTGAATGCTATCAAAAATCTGTGGGGTGATCGGAAGACCAATGTCCATGTCAGAAGGTCATCAAATCTGGAGGAGCTTGAGAGATTTGCCAAAGAAGAATGGGCTGGGATTCCTCAGAAGACCTGTCAGAGACTTGTTAAAAACTACAACAAATGCTGCAGGATGTTATCCAGCAAAAAGTATGCACCATTGACTATTAGCATCAGGTGGGCTAATTATTTTGACCCTGGTAGTTTTTGGTTTTTGTGAAATAATGTCATTTCTGTGTGCAACGTAAAATAATATAAGCATCAAAAATAAAATTGGGATGTTTGAAAAAGTATTAAAAATGATTTCCTCTGTCTAATGATATTAAGGAAATACTTTTAAAAAAATGAAATTTTCATAGGGGGCCTAGTAATTTTGTCCATATGTGTAATTTTTTCAATAAATACACAGACCAGACATTCACAGGATGTTAATGCTACTGGTCTCACTTTACTGCTTGGTATTTTGGAGTTCTAAAAAGAGGAGTTGCAGACAAATCCAGTTTCATTCAAATTGATTGTTTCTGTCAGATTGACCTTTCATTGAGAGCTGAGAGGATTCTTCCTGTCAAAGGCACAATTTCACAGACTTTATCATCGGCAGTTATTTCTTTGCTTGGCCTTAACACATGAACCAATTACTCAAAATATTGCTCCATTACTTTAGAAGTTTACAAGAGCAAAACTCTTTCTTTCTGAGAATGAAGCTGTCAGAAATGATATTGGTAGAGTTGGAGGTTGTATTGACACGCTCACATTTTTCAAACAAATTGACAAAATTGTTACGTGCAAAATTGATACAGTGATGCCTGCTGACAAGGCGAAGTGAAAATGAGTTACTGATTTACAATACAATAAATTTACAAATTTACATTAAATATTTAAGACTAGTGGCATAGCAGTCGTGTACAAATTATCATTGATTTCCCATGCAAACAATATGACACCAAGTGCTTTTCAGAGAGCAGTTGTTCTTGTAAAAATGGAAAATAATGTTGACCTACATGGAGATGGAGGGGCAGTTGGAAACCCTCTCAGAGAGACACTATCTGAGTTTACTATGATCAAGAAAAATGGGTCATGTAGCCTGTTTGGTTTTCCCTAAAGAGTGACGGAGGAAGAGGTGCATCAGCGTTATCTGTAGCATCAGCATCGTCACTGATATCTCAGTACTCATACTATGCATTAGGAGATGAATCTATGATTGTTCTGGAAACTGATTGTATGAATAAAAGATGTGATGATGTGGGGATTGTTGACATTCAAAAGAGTGTAATGACATCATTGCAATGAGGTACAGTAGCTTGGCCTACAGAATAAAAAAGCAATCTGGAACTCATTTATTTAGCACTGAAACAATTAGTTTATTGATTGAGTTGGCCTTTTCAACAGAAGATTAATCAGCAACTTATTACTAATCAATAATCATTCAATCCATTTATCAAGAAAAAAAAGAAAAAGCTTGCAAAATGACTAATCAGCCACAAAAAAGACCAATTGATGGACTATGGGGTCATCCCTTAAAAAAATAATAATAATGACAAATAAATTGATAGTGACAGGAAAGGCAATAAGTTGCTGCTACTGACCGGCTGACATGGCCCAAATCTTGCATCATGATATTGGTTAATTAATTTCTATATATCGTTAGCATGCTCTCTGTCAATTCAATAAATATACAGTTTATATGAAATAACCATATGGTAAAGGCTAATTCTGTACAGTACTGTGTGAATTATTTTTTAATTTTAAGAACAAAAATATTTTGAGTGAAAATATAGAGAAAAAAAGAAGAGTATATTGCAATAGAAACCATATCAAAAATTCCTAGAAGAGAGACATTTATTTTTGACAATATATAGCATAATGTTCTTGGCCCTACATTAGGTTAATGTTTAATGTGTGCTTCATGCACGTTTGACAAATAAATTTTGTGATTGGTGTTCAGTCATTCAAGTCCTTGATTTGGAGAATTTCTCCATATTTTCTATAAATTAAGAAACCTGTGTAATAAGTGCTCTTGTTACATGAGGCCACTTTATTATCACGAGTTGCATGGTAACGCCATTTGGTGTGTATGTGTTCAGAGCTGTTCTCTTATTTCTGTAGTACTGTGGGAGGCTCACAATGACCCAGATGTGATTCAGTAATGCCAAAGTAAAGCCACTCATTCTGTAAATCTGTCTTTTTCTTTCTGTTCAACAGGTGAAGAATTCAGACGAGCATTGACTTCTCATCCATCATGAGGTGAAGCCCTCACTTAGTCAAGCAGCACTCTCAGACAAAAAAGGTAAGACGTCTTGAACTTAACCTACTGCATATTTGGTGGACTATTTTAGGATCAGTAAGATTAGGAGATAGGTTGATTGATTAAGTCTTTCGAAGCCTCATTAGGAGCTTTTACAGAGATATTATTCATCCATTTACTTGATATTTCTCTTGAATATAATGAATATGCCACTAAGGTGGTGATGACTGAGTCATGAAAGCATTTCAAATACTTTCCCAGTGACATGAGGCTTCTATACTGTAAGTGGTTTTGAATGGTCACATGAACATAGGTCTTAAATATGTTTCGTTTACTTGTTAACATATTAATATTACCCAAAACTAGATGGAACATCAAACATTTAGCTACTTCTGACTTGGTCCAGAGATGTTTTATACCAAATTTGGTGATGATTGCTCAAAATGTGGAGCATTTGGAGTTTCTTTTTATTTCAGGGAGTTATTTATGTTCACATGTAAAACCTACAATCATATTCTTAAGAGGAAAAACTACTACTATTTTTTCAAGGATGATGACACAGTTTTTTGTGATGCCTAATGGCACTACAAAGTGTTTTTATTTCATGGAAACTGCAAGACTGTTGGTTGCATCTACATGTTAAATGTGCACTAGCATTTAACATTCCTGTACCTTTATTGGACTCAGAATGGATAGTTGAATAAAATGATGCAACAAAACTAGATAGATCATCTTTTTTTATTCCACACATTGTTGTTTCTTGTCAAAACATGTGCTTACATTACCCACAATGCACCTCGACGACTGACAGTCAACTGACCCAGGCATGCAACACTAGGAATGTGCATGTGCAGTGCATACAATGTGAGTGTTGAGAGCCTGTTTACAAAACATGCTTTATGCTTTTGTATTATCTCATTTTTGGTGTAAAACAGACAGCAGTCTTTCAATGTTATTTCAGAGAAATGCAGAGTGGCTCAAAATGTGTATTTTGTCATTTGCTGCTTGAGAATGACAGAGTAAATAAAGTATAATATATATAATGTAAAGCTTAAATGTTTAATCTTATGAAAGGTTTAAATACATTACAGAAAAAAAAAGTTTTGAGTTAAAAAATTTAAACTTTTGCTCGTCTTCATGCCTTATTTTATGGCTAACAATTATTTTCAGCATTAGTTCACGACACTAATAACACAAAAAAGCAGAATATCCTCATATGTCAGTGTTACACTTTTGCAATGATCAATGATTTATTCATTTACTTCAGTGCAGGTCTGGCTCTTATGAGGTTGTCGGATCATCTATCAGTTGTTTGTGCCTGATTAATGAAGAATTTGCATTATTTGTGTCAGAGTACGTTAGTGCACCTTTTGTCAGATATTAACTGTAGTCAATTTAAGTGTGATTTTGGCCTTGCCACATTAATCTGTCTGGGAAACTAACAGACCACATACTCACATAGGCATCAGTTCTTTGTTGTCAATTGTGAAACGTGTGTAGAGCACTGCAGCTGTATATTGTGGAAACAAAATGGTTGGCTGATTGGCGTAATTAGCATTTATATAGCAGATTGAGTGTTGGTGGTCACATTCCAGTGATATATTTTCATCATAGACTTAGAGGGCTGTAGTTCTGAAGTCATTGTTGAGTGCTTCTCTTGTGCTGCCAGTCTTCTGAACTCCGGTGACCCATTTGGCATCGGTGTGAAGACCCTGGCTGAGTTCCTGTTCTGCTGGGACAGGAGGCCAGCAGCAGTGGAGGGGCCCCTGCCAACCACTGCTGCTTGACTCTTAAACATTCCTGTCTGTGGACTGTGGTGGAGTGAAACTGCAAAACAAAGACTCATTTTGTACTGCTGGGCCTGCGGATGTGTGTGCTTTGAGTGGAAATACAGCTGGCTACCCAGCGTTGAGAGTTCGGTTGATAGAACAGTGCAGCAGTATGGTGGACAGTGTTGACAAGGTTGTGTTGGATTATAATGCCCACAGACCAAAGGACTGTGACATTACAAGGTTGAAGGTTAAAGGCGTGATCTTTGATATTCAGAGTATTTTATATAGCTGCTAACAGCTGCTGTCTAGGGGTGTCCCGATCTGATATTGATATTGGATCAGTCCGATATCATTGAGAAAAATGAGTATAGGGTTATTTCAGCCTGCATCTAAAATCTCTGATATGAACACTCCGATATAAGCAGTCCATTCTAGATGCAGCAGGATCCAGCATGCATACATTGTTGCTGATTGTTCTCTGTTTTGTTAGAAAAGGCTTGATCAGTTGATATTACTGAGTATGATTTGTGCTGATATGTATTGGATCGATATCATATCGGCCAGCACTCAAGGCTGCAATATTGGTATCATATCGGAAGTGAAAAAGTTGTATTGTGACACCCCTACTGTTGTCTGTGTATTGATATAGAGGAGTGATGTCTAACTGAGCGGAGAATGAAGTATCTCTTCCTCTGTGTGCTGGCATCAGAGATTCTCTGTGGTTGTATGTGAGAATGTGAGCATAACCCACTTGCTAGCTCATGGCCTCTTCTCTGCACTGCTCTCTACAACAGTTACAGTTAGTAGAACTGATTAGACAATTCCCGTAAATGTTTAAAGCCACGTGCTGAGAGCTTCAACACTTGGCTTGAGAGCTGTTGAAAGGTAAATAAAATGCTCCCAATCCCATATTTGGGTCCTTGTAATATTTTTTTTTCACTCTCTCGGTTGGGCAAGTGGGTCATAGTCAGTGTTTACTTGCCTCTATTAGGGGTGGGAAAAATAATTGATTCTTTGATGCATTGCAAATTCTCTCTAGAACGATTGTGTCTCGATGCAGATAAGTTAATAATTGCAATTTTAAAAATTAAATTAGTTGGCCTGCTGCAGAGTGCTACAGAAAACTGCCTGCAGGTTCTCGACTCTACACGCATGCACACCAAACACATGTGCAAGTTCCATACTTATGTGTGTGTGTGTGTGTGTGTATATATATACACACACACACACACACACATATATATATATATATATATATATATATATATATATATATGTGTGTATAGATTCAAACTTCCAAGCTCAATATGATCTAAAAATGTAAACAATGATCTAAAGATGTAAACAATACATTTCTGCAATGTTGGGGAGGCACATGATGAGCTCCAACCGTACTTTTACCGCAACAATGCGCCCCCAGTGCTCCAGGGAAAACTTTGTTCCTAATGACGATGGGCCGTTGCGGAGACAGTGCAGGGACCGTCTACAAAGTGCAACACCAGAATGAAAAATGCTGATACTACAACATTAATTTTAACAAAATATGATTTCATGTACTTTTTATTAATTATTTGAGGTAGAGTTAAATAAACTCTGTTTAATAATAGAGTTAAATGACTGTTTATCCTGTTATATTTTGTCATTTGGTTCTCATGAACCTCATATTGTGTATCGTCTCATCTTGTGAGCTGAGTGTATCGTCACCCCTAGTTTCTAGTATTAGTATTTTTTCTCTTTTACCCTTTCTTTTATTGTGTACATACAGTTTTGATTAAATTCTAAAGTCTTCCCCCTTCCCCCCCTTCCCTCTAGGTACAGGCTATATTTTTATTTTATTTCATAATTATATTTTTACATTTCTATACTAGAGGTCAGACAGTTTCTGAATCCCAGTATGAATGCAAGCATGAACCTGAAAGACTTCTCCTGGATTTGTGAGGGAATGATACCTGAAAGTGTCCCCAATGTCCATTGCAGTGCTAATCACACTACCACATAAGAGTACGAGCTGATTTCAAAAAGAAATCACATTACACACTCATACCCAATGTGTTTACTACTGTTCAGCATACTGTGTGTGAATAACACACTGAGCAGTAATTTGGTCCTCAATGCATTAATAATTGTTAGTGTATGATGGATAGACCTTTGGCTGTGGAAGAATTCAGCCAGGCTATTTTCGCTGTACATGATAAAGTGGGTTGCTATGGTGTTGCCCGTTGGCACCGTTGTCGTGCTGGCATCTCAGTGCGGGGTGCGTGACGAGCGCCGCCACAGATCCACTTCAGAGTGATTCATACCCTCAGAGCAGAGCTTCCCCCCAACACACACACACAAACATACACACACACACACACACACACACACACACACACACACAAACAGACTGGACAATGCTGGGTGACCAACAGGAAAATCATGATAAAAGACTGTTTTCTACGTGTGATTTGATGTGTTTCCAGGACGAAAGATATTGCTGCATGACAGAGATGTGTTCATTTGAATACATCTGCTCAACTACATGATTGACATTACTGAAAACTGATAATAAACTTTTGAAAATTCAGCACCTTTACACATCTGCAGCAACCTTTTCCTTGACGTCTGTGCCCACAGTGGCTCAGAAAGCACCTAAATGAGGAAATGTGATATACTGTAGGCAGTCAGTGTGACGCCTTAAGACACCTTTTGGTAAAATGAGGAGCTTTTAAAGGATTTGTGTTGTTAGAGATGCAGTGGTATTGGGAAGAACAGGGAGGTGTTGCCTGTGGAGCTGTGATTAAGTTAGTTCAGAGGAGGAGGAAGAAAGTAGGTCATTGTGCCAGCAGGTCAGTGAGGCACAGATGACATCACAGTTATACAAGCTCTGCTCTCACCCTTACACAACGCTCACTCTGCGCTGCAGCTACCACTGCTACCCGCTGCTGCTGATACACTAGTGTCAACATTTTCCTTCTTCCTCTTATTTGCTCTCCTATCACTCATATTTTTTTTTATTTTATTTTCTGACATCAAGTCATTTGCCTTTTTTCAGTCTGGGTTCCAATTGAGTGTGTAGGTGCAGCACTTTACTGAAACTCTCCACTCCCTTTCTAATGTTGCCACTTGTGTTGGCAAAACCACAATCATGGTTAAGGCACCTGTCATATTAAAGCAAGCAGTAAAATAACACTGCATATCTGGAAGTAAATGGACCACAATAAAATCTACTCCTCCTCTTATTGTCATTTTGTCCCTTGCATGTCTTAACATGAAGATGTAAATACTTACAGTTATGCTGCTGTCTTCGTCTCCTGTTGAGGTACATGTGATTTATTGTTTTATTGTGGTATTGAATTGGTATCAAGAACCATGGCTACTGGTGTTAATAACAACAGTATACGTGCTGACTGGTGTTTCCCTCACACACTAATCCTTAGTTAATAGTCACTGAATTTAAACATGTATTGACATCAAATCCTCACAGTGTCCACAGATATTTTATCCAACATCATATTCATTAGTTTACAGATGTACGATATGGGCAAAATTGTATGTCTTGATATAGATAATTTGATATCCTGATAATGATATATATATACCGATATATTTTTTCTGATGTAATGTTACTGGTAAAGTTATTTTCTCTTTCCATTGTACTCTCCTCCACCTCCTCCATGCTGTTTTGCTTCTGTTTACTCTTGAGCCATATGTGCCATAAACGAGTCCTTGCAGGTGACGTAAAAATGCTACCGCAAAGCAGTCGTGTTGCTGCAGTCTGTGCTTCATTCATTGAACGTTTTGAACTTGCATGATACATTTGGATTATCCAACAGTCATTCCGACGTGAAGTTGTGCTTGACATCGCGTATCTAAACAAGCCTAGAAATCTAGATGTACCCTCGCGGCAGAAAATATTTTTGCCTAACAGGATGGTCTAGTGGCGCACCATAGGGGCTAATCCTGGCTCCGGCAAGGAGTGTGTCAGATGAATCACAACGCTCTATCTGCGTAGTGAGTAGTTGGGGCGGGCATAACACAATGACAACAGGGCTGTGCGACGCACAGAGATAGCTGAACAACCAAAATGGCTGTGGCTAACGAACAGCAGTCATTTGAATCGGCTCTGTCATCAATTCTCGGAGAGTTAGACTTGGGCTTTTCTTTGAAAGTTGAGCAGAAAGAAGCACTCAAGTCATACATTTTAAAAAAGGCTGTATTTGCTGTTTTGCCGACCGGCTACGGCAAAAGTCTAATATACCAGCTGGCTCCGCTGGTACAGTAGCGTTCCATTGTCCTTTGCTCTCATAGCGCTGGCCTATGACGTGCAGAGGCAGTTTGAATGACAACAGTTGGTCCCAACCACAGGTTTCAACTCTGTGCCTAAAATCGCACAGGTCAAGCTAATTTTATATCCCGATAATGATATATATAAATATATATACAGATATAGTATTTTTTCCAATATAACATCATTTTTGCTTTCCATTGCGCTTTCCTCTTCCTCCACCATGCTGCTTTGTCTGTTTATTCCCGAGCTACAAGTGCCGTAAATGAGTCCTTACGGGTGACGTAAAAATGCTACCACATTCACTATATTGCCAAAAGTATTCGCTCACCTACCTTGACTCACATATGAACTTAAGTGACATCCCCATTCCTAATCCATAGGGCAGCTATAACAGCCTCAACTCTTCTGGGAAGGCTGTCCACAAGGTTTGGGAGTGTGTTTATGGGAATTTTTGACCATTCTTCCAGAAGCGTATTTGTGAGGTCACACACTGATGTTGGATGAGAAGGCCTGGCTCTCAGTCTCTGCTCTAATTCATCCCAAAGGTGTTCTATTAGGTTGAGGTCAGGACTCTGTGCAGGCCAGTCAAGTTCATCCACACCAGACTCTGTCATCCATGTTTTAATGGACCTTGCTTTGTGCACTGGTGCATAGTCATGTTGGAAGAGGAAGGGACCAGCTCCAAACTGTTCCCACAAAGTTGGGAGCATGGAATAGTCCAAAATGTCTCGGTATGCTGAAGCATTCAGAGTTCATTTCACTGGAATTAAGGGGCCAAGCCCAGCTCCTGAAAAACAACCCCACACCATAATCCTCGCTCCACCAAACTTTACACCTGGCACAATGCAGTCCGACAAATATCGGTCTCCTGGCAACCGCCAAACCGTCCATCAGATTGCCAGATGGAGAAGCATGATTTGTCACTCCAGAGAACGCGTCGCCACTGGCCAGTGGCGGCGTACTTTACACCACTGCATCCAACGCTTTGCATTGCACTTGGTGATGTATGGCTTGGATGCAGCTGCTCAGCCATGGAAACCCATTCCATGAAGCTCTCTGCGCATTGTTCTTGAGCTAATCTGAAGGCCACATGAAGTTTGCAGCTCTGTAGCGATTGACTGCAGAAAGTTGGCGACGTCTTTGCACTATGTGCTTCAGCATCAGCTGACCCCGCTCTATCAGTTTATGTGGCCTACCACTTCATGACTGAGTTGCTGTCTTTCCCAAACACGTCCACGTTCTTATAATAAAGCTGACAGTTGACTGTGGAATATTTAGGAGCGAGAAAATTTCATGACAGGATTTGTTGCACAGGTGGCATCCTTCATTCTTTCACAAATGTTTGTAAAAGCAGTCTGCATGCCTAGGTGCTTGATTTTATACACCTGTTGCCATGGAAGTGATTGGAACACCTGATTCTCATTATTTGGATGGGTGAGCGAATACTTTTGGCAATGTAGTGTAGCAGTAGCATTGCTGCAGTTAAGATGTTGAGTTGTGCTTTACACAGTGTATCTAAACCACAACCTCAACGTCAATGTAGCAACAGCACTAACCAAGTAGCCTACACATTAAAATAATGATATCAACAACATATGGTTATATCCCACGGCAGACATTTTTATATCACACTACGATATTTTTTGTAATATTGCACAGCTCTACGTTAGCTTATAGCCTATATAAACTAAGCAAAGCAGATCAAGGAACAGATTCTTTGTAACGTGTTTGTTGTGGGGTTTTGGAGACTCGCATGTGTTTCATACTGTTTTGCAAACAGATTTCCATCAATCGCTTTTATTGTGTGTATGTATATATATATATATATTATGAGTAGGCATATTACTCCCTAAAATTGCAAAAACTACTATATTATAGAAATGTTATATTATGCAGAGTGAAGGCTCTGCTAGAGCTAGAGATTGTCTCACCAACACAAGCCATTATGGAGAGAAAACCTCCCACACAGTTCTGATGATGATTGGTTCATGAAATAAATGGGTCAGACATTTAGGCTGGAGACACAGTGGGCTTTTTGATTTTAATTTGACAATCTATTGTCAGCCTACTTGTGTAAGAAGGAGAGTAGAGTCAGGTGATAGGAGGAAAACATCAGCTGTCAGTGATGTGCTAAATCAGTGACTGAGCAGTTGATTTTTGATTTTTTTTTTTTACTGATTCAACCCACTCATTTGTGTCTATAAAAGAAAATATATTAAGATATTATATATTAACATTATGGGTGGCACAGTGGTGTAGTGGTTAGCACTGTCACCTCACAGCAAGAAGGTACCGGGTTCGAATCCCGGGCCCTTTCTGTGTGGAGTTTGCATGTTCTCCTCGTGTCTGCGTGGGTTGTCTCTGGCTACTCCAGCTTCCTCCCACCATCCAAAAACATGCATGGGGATTAGGTTAATTGGCTAATTTAAATTGACCGTAGGTGTGAATGTGAGTGTGAATGGTTGTCTGTCTCTATGTGCTCTGCGATGAGGAGGCGACTTGTCCAGGGTGTACCCTGCCTTCCGCCCTAAGACAGCTGGGATAGGCTCCAGCCGCCCGTGCGACCCTATGAGGATGAGTGGTAGAAAATGGATGATTTTACACTTTTACTGAATTAAATCTTTTAACTGACATCACTCATGATCGCAACTACCAAATATTCATTAATTTTCAGAATTTTAACCTTTTTAACATCTGTTTGTTGACATAAAGCCATTGTGTGGGGAAATATTTGTCTGAAATATTTCCTGTATAGTTTTTTTCACCGTGCAGGATATCATAATCACATTGCATCAATATTTTTCCTCATCCAAACTCTCTTTGGTATGCTACAGTCTGTCTGTCATACTAACTAAGTGTAACTTGTGTGTTTCCAGCCTCTTACGAACTCAGATGTTGCTGCCATGTGCCAGTCTCACACCCGAAACGGACGAAAAACTCACCTCTGTGAAGACCTTTTGTCCACTTTCTACCCTCTGACTGAGGAAACGTTCAGTGACTCACCTCTCAGACTCCCAGAGCTCTACCATCACCACAGCGTGTCCACCCAGACTCTGCCTTCATCCAGCAGCAGCTTCCTCATCCTCTCAAAGGACTGACTGTACTGTCAGTAAAGTAAGGATTTTGTTGTACAATCTGACTTGATTTTGATTTGAATCACTTGTTGGGTGATTGGGGGGAGCTG
The DNA here is from genome assembly GCA_029721515.1 of Synanceia verrucosa. Lineage (NCBI taxonomy): Eukaryota > Metazoa > Chordata > Actinopteri > Perciformes > Synanceiidae > Synanceia > Synanceia verrucosa. Next base: position 8,758,159 of record CM056558.1, read on the forward strand.
TCATTTCATGTGGGGTTCTTTTTCCTCAAAGGTTCATTCACAAATGTCTACCTCACGATTAAAAGACCTCTCCCCAGCACTGCGACCCTAAACAGAATACAAAATGACCTCAAGCATTGACCGGTAAGTCAAGCCTTGATTTTCTTATTCTCACTAATAAAAATATTATTAACAGTATTATTTACTGTGATGTTTTGTACTAGAGGCGATTTAAAACAGTTATTCATCCCAATTGCCATAGATTGATTTGCGATCAAAAATACATACTAACATCTGGCTTTTTTATGTTTAGTGCAAGCACTCAATTAACATTCAATCCCAAGACAGTTGACTCTGCAGTAGGGCTGGGAAAAAATAGCAATATGGCAATATATCTCAATACTTTTTCTTCCGATATAATATTGATTTTTAATTTCTTAATATTGATTTAAAAAAAAAAAAATAATGTTTTGGGCCAATTGTAAATCCAGAACGACCTCCGCTCCGCAAGGTGTCACTGTATATACACTACTCACAAAAAGTTAGGGATATTGGGCTTTTGGATGAAATTTCAGAATGCACTTAAAATGCACGATGACCTTTATAGGTGAACTTAATTTAACCTTCTTTAAACGTTTAAATGCACATGTTCAGCTGTTCAATGTTTCAGTATTTATTGCATGACATGCTGTTCTCTGACAAGGAGATTAACCACAAAAATCACAACAAATGTCTGATCCATGAATCAACCACCAAATGTTCTGGTTCTATGACAATTTGCATTTAAACAGTCTTTTTCATCATTTTGTTCACATTTTGACATCACGAGACTTTGATGACGCCGAACAGTCGATCAACAGTACCTGGCCACTGCAAGGCTTCAAACGGGATATTCTCAGCAGGGCGGTTGCCACTGAGCTTAGTGTCATCAGCAGGTTGCAGCAGAGACACAGAGAAACTGGAAGAGTCACAAAAAGGCATAGAAGTGGACATCCCTTGGCCACATCCCATGCTGATCACCACCTCATTGTGAACAGTGCCCTGTGGAACCAGATGGTGAATGCCAGGCATGTTTTAGGGAGGTGAGAGGCACCCAAGTGTCATGTCAGACCATTCGAAACGGCTTACATCAGCATGGTCTTCGTAGTAGATGACCTGCAAGGGTACCTGACCACACCATCAGGCACAGGCGTCATCGTCTGGCATGGGCAGGGAGCATTTGCGCTGGACAAGGAACCAGTGGGCTTCAGTGCTGTTCTCTGATGAAAGTTGATTCACACTGAGCACAAATGATAGCTGCCAACACTGTTGGAGACGTCAAGGAGGTCGTTAAGCATCAGCCTTTGGAGGCGGTGGTGTTACAGTCTGGGCAGGTGTGTGTAAAGTCAATACGGAACTGTCTTACACCTTGTGAACAGTACTGTGACAAGCCGATACTACCTGAATAACATCATTAATCCAGTCATTGTGCCTCTCCATGAGCAACACAGTGCACGCACCCCGGAACCTCAATGAACTGAGGACAGCCCTTCAAGACAAGTGGAATATCATGCTTCAGCAGACAATAAGTCGACTTGTCGTTCACTGTATTGTGATACTATCATGGGCAAAATATTGTGATAGCATTGGATCGCAAGGTACCTGGCGATACTCAGCCATTCTTACTCTGCAGTGGTCAAGGGTATTTTTTGGCTCCAGCTCTCATCAGCTGCGATGCTATGCCGTGATAAATAAACTCAGAAGGGATTTGCACAATTATTGTAATTAATTAACAAACGTAACAGAGAGTTAATATGTTTTAATATAATAAATATGTCTCTCCAAGTGCTATAAAACACATAACTTGATTCAAACAACATGATCACTCATTAAAACAGTCTTTGTTATTAATTCCACTTTTCCAACAATCACCTACTCTGGTTCAGTCAAAATAAATCCTGAATTCACAGGTTTTTGCCATTGACAGAAAACAATAATGTTATCTCGCTCAGCTTTGTAAAACATGGTTCAATCACCAACTCTGGTTTGAGAGTTTGAAAGTGAGACTGAATAAGTAACACACAAGAGAAAAAAACAGGAAGGCATAATTTTCTACTGGTAATGGGAAAGGAGTATATTGCCTTTTCTTAGCAGTTTTTTTTCTAATTTAGATAATCTGCATATATATGCACTAAATTTGATGGATGTAATTATCTGAGCAGCATTACATAATGTATGAGTCGCTTTTTGATCTTGTTACTGAAGTGTTTTTAAAAGTATTGGAGAATGAATATCAGATGATCTTAAAAGCTTGCTGTGTTCACTCTGCAGGGATGACAGCAGTATCTTTGATGGGTTAATGGAAGAAGATGAAAAGGACAAAGCAAAACGGTACATCCCCTGTGGTTTATGTTAGGATCAAAAGTTTGTCTCCTGTGATATTACAATTGAACATTTTTGAGACTTGAATTCATATTTGTGTGATTATTTATTATAGCTTCACATGCAAAGATACTGCTATCTCACCTAACTTTTGTAACTCACGAAGTAGGGTAGGTAAGATAAAATTCTTGTGGATGTGTTTGCTCAAAAAGAATGCAGTTTTAGTGTTTGGGAGCACTCACAATAATCTAATCACTTCCTCACCAAACTAATACACATTATGAAGACATAACATATTTTGTCTAAACCCACAGTGTGTCCCGTAACAAGTCTGAGAAGAAACGCAGAGACCAGTTCAATATTCTCATCAAGGAGCTGGGCACTATGTTGCCGGGCAACACCCGGAAGATGGACAAGTCTACTATTTTGCAGAAAAGTATTGACTTTCTGCACAAACACAAAGGTGAGAAACACTCATGGCATCCAGAAAATCAGAGAGTTGTGGGTCACTCTCTTCAGCTGAACCTGTTTGTTTACATGTGGTCTGTCTCCTCCATCAGAAATTGCCGCTCAGTCGGAGTCAACTGAGATCAGACAAGACTGGAAACCTCCTTTTCTTAGTAATGAAGAGTTCACTCAGCTGATGTTGGAGGTGAGCTAAGAGAACTTCTGAACATGGAGTGCAGCAGTCTGGGTCTGTATCGAATAGTTCAGAATCCTTGTTGTAGAGTTAACATTTATATTATATATCATTTAACTTTAAATGTTATTCTATTTGAACCCAGTATATCAACTTGAGTATTTTTTTAAGAAAACAAATTCAAAATCCTCTAATTCCAGCTTCTTAAATTTGAATATTTTCTTGTTTCTTTACTTTAATTGTAAACTGAGTAGCTTTTGTTTTCTGAGGTCAAAGCAAGACGTGTGACCTATGATGGAGTGCTGAAGTAAACTTGAAAAAGTCAAAATGTAATGGAAAAAAGATTTTGTTTTCTTTTTTTATTCAAGGTGATGGTTTCATAAATTATGGGACCACAGAAATTATATGCAGTGCAGTCTTAACATATTCACACATTTTCTTTTTGTTTACATGCTATTGTAACTATGAGTGAATTAAAAGAATATATTTTGTTTCTGCCAGGCCTTAGATGGATTTTTTCTTGCAATTATGACTGATGGGAATATAATCTACGCCTCTGAGAGTGTGACATCTCTGCTAGAACATTTACCTGTGAGTATAATGTGGTTTTATAATGATCTGGATGATGTAATGATGTATATGTATGTGTGTGTGTGTGTGTGTGTGTGTATACATGTATATGTATGTATATATGTATATAAGAATGTGTATGTATGTATATATATATATATATATATATGAGTGTGTATACATGCTGTATATATACACACACACACACACACATATATACATACATATACACGTATATAGCAGAAGATTAAAGCATGAAGCAGAACTCCATTCAAAAAATCAAGGAAAATAACACAGTCATAACTAACGATCAAATGTGTCAATAAAATTAGATTAAGCATATTTTTGGAATCTGTTCAGTCTTCTCCTATAATTCAGCAATCAAATAATCCACCAAAGAGCATGGGAACCACTGCATTAATGTCAAATATGTTTTATGTGTTTCAGTCTGATCTTGTGGATCAGAATCTGTTGAACTTCCTACCCATGGGGGAGCATTCAGATGTGTACAAGGCCCTGTCCTCTCATATCATGGAAGGAGAGACTCTGACGCCCGAATATATGAAAAGTAAGTGGAAAAATCCTCAATAAAAAGATAATTATAATAATAATAAAAGAAATAAAAAAGAAAAGTAAGTGAAATGTTTAATTTGTCTTATTGTGCTGTTGTATCATTTTAATGCAGTTTGTCATCCAAAGTGCTGATTCTTTTTTAATTTTTTACTTTTTAATGCTGTATTTTTTTTCCCCCAGCAAAAAATCAGCTCGAGTTTTGTTGCCACATGCTCCGAGGGATGATAGACCCCAAAGAGCCCCCTGTGTACGAATATGTTAAGTTCATTGGAAACTTCAAGTCCCTCAATAATGGTGAGTTCCGCTCCACTCCACTGAGCATCGAGGTCACTCTTACTGGCTGTAAAGTCTAACTTAGTCTAACTATTCTGTTGTTTCACGTGTCACCAGTGCCTAACTGTACCCGAAACGGTTTTGAAGGAGTGATCCAGCGATCGCTTCACTCTGCCTTTGAAGATGTAGTGTGTCTCATAGCAACTGTGAGGCTTGTCAAACCACAGTTTATCAAGGTAGGAATAATCTGTAACTGTTCTCCTTTTATCCCGTTGACACACTTTCAGGTTTCGTGCTTCAGGGTTTAGAAAGGAAACAGCTGTGTTAACTAGGACAGAGCTTGACAGTAACCCTTGCTCAGTCACTAGCATTATGGGAAATTCCCTGTTGTCACTTTTCCTTTATTTAAAAACACTTCTATCACTTACCTATTTGTCTCTTTCCCACAGAGTGTAGTCTTTCTTTTACCTCAGTTTAAGAGCTACTGTTGGTTTTACTCCTAATCTTACTGCTAAAAATCAAACTAACTCATCAACATTATGGAATAATATGTAATGTGATGGTAATAAAACAGAGACACCAGAACCTTAGTGAAAGAGAAGCAAGAACGTTATTAAGACCTGTAAGGCTAAGTAGTGCTGGCTGGTTGACAATGTCACCCTTTCAAAATAAGATGAACCGCCTTGTTTCCTCCATGTTTATCTCAACATTTGCATTGATCAATATGCCTTTTTCGATAAATGTAATGAATGCATTCTGCACTTCCACCCCTCTCACAGGAGATGTGCACTGTAGAGGAGCCTAATGAGGAATTTACCTCCAGACATAGTTTAGAATGGAAATTTCTCTTCTTGGACCACAGGTACAGTTTCTATTTTGCAAGTGTCTCTGTTCCAATGTTTCATTGTGCTCTGCTATTTTTTTATGTTTTTTGTTTGTTTATGTTTCTGTTTGGTTCGGTTCACACTCAATCAAACTCTGGTGTGGACTAAACACTCAACTAAAATCAAAAGTTGTGTTTCTGTCTGCTACCACAGAATTGTGAAAGAGTAGTGATATTAGCAGCACTAACCTTAAATTCATCTGCTGATTCTGAAATCAACAAAGAAAGAAGCCATCACCAGATCTTCTAAACCATGTGCATTGTAGCTGCTTTTCAGTTATAAATAAGGGAAATGTAGATATGATAATCCTTTATCAGTCCCACAAAAGGGCAAATTTGCATCATTGCAGCAGCAAAGTAGAAAGTGCTACATTACAACAAGGGCTATCTAGCTTATAGTGACAAGTGTGATACAAAATCCCTCTTTTTTTTGGTCAATTTTTTTTATCCATTTGTCATGGTTTATGATGCATGAGATCCAGTAGATAATTGGTAATTTCTTTGTGAGCGCTTTTTGATTCTAAGGGACTCAAGCTGTCAGTCAAAAAAGTTAGATCTGATACATCATTCTGGTACACATGACCAAAACGTGAAGGTATAAAAAATGTGCCGTGTTAAATTTTTACAAGTTTGCAACAAATAAAGTGGACAAGAACAGTTGAAATAGTTCAATAATACTAATGTTACCATAGTTTTAATCCAAAATTAATGACTTTAGTCACTACTGCAGTCACAAAATTATTCAGCCCCTTGTGTCAATTAGTTTACATGTGCTCGAGATAGAACAGGGTTTCCGCGGTTCCTTAAAAAGTCTTAAAATGTATTAAATTAAAATGCAGGTAATTAAGGTCTTAAATTGTCTTAAATTTACTGTAAATTTGCTGTTGATATAAAATTTTCAGATGGTGCTTTTAATGCCAATTTTCCTATTGGAAAATTACACATTATTCAGAGATTTACTGCAATTTTGCATGTCATTTTGTTCACAAAGTTCACTTCTTTGTTCTTGAAAGTTGTGAAATTAAAGTTGTAGAAAAACGTAAAGTGTTATGCCTTCAATTTCTATTGTTGTTGCAAATGTTAAAGGGCTGAAAATTCCTTAAAAAATATTATCTGAGATTAATTGGTTATTGGATTTTTTTTTTCTCTGCTAAATATCGTTATCAGCATCGGCCCCAAAAACTCCATATTGGTCAGGCCCTACAATAAATTGACTATTTTATGTCAAAGAAATTGTTAGGACATTTTTGGGTCTTAAATTATATTTATTGAGGTTCTAAAAAGTATTAAATTTGACTTTAAAATGGTGCAAGAACCTTGTAAAACACATGAATACCCAGACTGGCTTGGGGTTTGTTGAGAGGGACATTTGATTGCATGTTAGAAATATGGCTAAGTCAAAAGGATTGTCAAAAAAGTTCAGAAAAAGTTCATTGCCTTGCGCAAACAAGGAAAAGGGTACAAAAAATACCTAACACTTAATATGCAATGGAGGTTGAATAATCTTAAAAAAGTTAATTGAGTTGTTACTCAATGAATAAATTGAAAAAATATGGTCAGTCTCCCCCAGTCTTGGCTGGATATTACTCATCTGTATTTTGATTGAACTGTTTGATCTATAGGCTCAGATTTAGTTGGAGACATCAGGCTGCTTTAATGTTAATTTATGACCATATTACTGCAGCAGCCTCTCTCTCAAATGTCACCAGCAACTTTTTACCACATTTAGAGTAAATATTCACATATCTTATTTGCCTCAAGTCTCAGTGAGAAAAAACTTCTCTGCATTTTCCTGTTGAATTCAGAACAAGAAAAACGGGTGACGTAACCTTGGTACTGATGAAATGCCAGTCTGATACACAGTATGATGCAGGACCAGAACTGTCTGATCTATGGCTTTCCTTTCAGTCATCTGTACTTTAACAGGAGGTGAAAGTGAGCAGAGATCTTCAAATCACTTCAGATCTTCAAATGACTCCTCTGAACAATGTTGTCTTTGTTTTTCCAGAGCTCCACCCATTATAGGTTACCTCCCATTTGAAGTGCTGGGTACATCGGGATATGACTACTATCATGTAGATGACCTGGAGACTCTGGCCAAATGCCACGAGCACTGTGAGTACAATTGAACAGAAACAGAAAACAGAAAATACCTTGTGCCAGCATTTTTTGCCCATTTTAAGTCATATTTCAAATCCCACAGAGTATTTTATACTGTCTCTGAAAACACAGAATAGCCCAAATTAAAGAAGAGACTCGCTATTTCATCATGAAAAAAGCAGTTTGTTTTTACCTTGTTCCATTCTTGTTTTATCAGAGGTAGGGGCCACCCTCACCTCACGTCCATTTTTCTCTTTAATCGCGATCGTCTCCACTTCCTGCTTTGATCTCTGTGGCTTATGCCATCTGACATATTATTATGTCAATGGCACTCATGCGTTGGATTTTAAATGATGTTGAAATACATTAATGGCACTCAAAGAGTTAAAGTCCCATATCACTATATTTGTTTTTATGCTGAAAAAAATTGTTATATTGTCTACCTGAATATGCCTGTATTTACCCTCTGAAATGCTATGTTTTAGTGCATTTCAATGGAATTGCAAAAGAATTGTGTTGCCCTGCAACAGATTGGGTTTACTTCTTGTCAGCTCAAGGCTCATTGGCATGCACTGCAATCAGAAATGAACTGGGAAACATTTGAAATGTACTGTATGTATGTAATATATATATACTGTATATTGTAGATGTGTGACATCTACAAATAGACAGAAATCTTGAGCTTGTTTCAAAGTTTTTGAATACGAGCTGTGTGTATTTATCTGTGGATTGGGTGTTTCAAGTGAATATCGATGAGCTGCTCCTCATTGTGTGTCTGCAGTGATGCAGTATGGCAAAGGAAAGTCCTGCTACTACAGATTCCTCACCAAAGGGCAGCAGTGGATTTGGCTTCAGACCCACTACTACATCACCTACCACCAGTGGAACTCCAGACCGGAGTTTATCGTTTGCACACACAGTGTTGTAAGGTATGTGGGGACAAGAGTAGAGTAATCATTTTTATCCCTCTTTAATCACAACAAAATATAGATAAATGTGTATTTTATTCACTCTCTTTCCTCTACAGTTATGCTGAGGTAAGAGCAGAACATCGCAGAGAGCTTGGAATCGAAGAATCACAACCTGAGATCACAGCAGACAAGGTGAGACTGTTCTGTTTCTGTTTCGGTTCTGTTTAAACGTAGTCATAGTAGTTGTTTTTTTAATTAAGTGTAGGATGACGGACTATTCATTTTCCCTTTCCTCACAGCAGTCCCAGGATTCAGGCTCCGAGTCCCAGCTTAACACTTCCAGCCTGAAGGAGGCTCTAGAACGCTTCAACCACAGCCGCACACCCTCAGCCTCATCTCGCAGCTCACGCAAATCCACACACACCGCTGTGTCGGACCCAGCCTGTGAGCAGCAGTCTCTGGCTGACGCTATTTTACATTAGGTGGGCTTCTCTTTTCTTCTAAAACATTCTGAGCATTATATTCATGTCTCCCTCTCAGCATCACAGATGAAGCTCCAGGGAGAGAGGAGTACACCAGGTCGCCAATCTGTCTCTGCTGTGGAGATGACATCACAACGAAGATCATCTATCAGCAGTCAGGTGGGTAAAGGAACAAGAGTTTGGTGCTTTGATGAAGGCCAAAACCAGACAATTGGGGTGCTGAGCTGTTATTAATATTATTTTTGTTTGGTGTTAATGTTGTTCTGTGTTCATTCTTTTAGCAATCAATGAGCTCCCAAAATACAGGCCAGAACATGGGACCTTCCATGGTTTCACAACAGCAACAACAACAACAACAGCAACAACAGCAACAACAACAACAACAACAACAACAACAGCAACAAGTTCAGATCAGTGGCCAAGTAAGATATTTATCTCATTTATTTAGCCTAATTAATATCTTACCTTAAAAGCCAGACGAACAGATTGGTGTGCACCTTTAAGCCTCATTATTATCATCTCTGCCAATCAAAAGCCTGCTGGGGGATGTGTTCAATCCTGTGTAGTGATGTGTAGTTCGCGTACGAGTAAGCTCTAAAAACTGATTCTTTGTAATGAATGACAAAAGACGACTCTCGCTTGGGAGAACCAAATCTTCGGCAGGGACGGGACTTTATTTTATTCGGCACACCATGCGGCCAATCACATTAGACACACTAGGATCATATCATTATGTGAAAGAGGGAAGGGGGACAGACAGCGAGTGTAGTGGAACATGCCAGGTACACACAGAACGACAGGGACCTCAGATTTAAAGGTCACCTATTATGTAAAATTCACTTTATAAAGGTAATATAACAGTAGTATGTGTCCCCATAGCCTGTGAATGAGGCCATGAGTGAAAAAAAATCTACCACCTCCCTCCCCTGCTTGCTTCTCTTCTTTGCCAATGTGTGCTGAAACAAGCGAGCGAGTGTAGAACGGCGAAATGCCCCTCCCCCAGTAGAGGACACTGCCTTTGAGCCAGCCTCCCCCCGGATAGATAATCCTCCTCTAAAGTTAAGGCTGGAATATACTTCTCCGTCTGCGTAATACGTCATCCGACTCCGTAGCTACAGAGACACCTCGAGCCCTCGCACTTCTCCGTCGTGATGCGTGTTGTGCACCCCTGCCGTGAAATGCACCCCCTCGGAAAGTGAAGCAATTCACCTTAATATCGCTGATAAAAGCAGGAGAAAATACTATTTTATGATTTAATTATTTGTGAGGGAGATAGAAGAGAACAACATTGATTGCTTTCAGTCTTTAAAGCTCCTCTTCCTCTTTCTTTTCAACACAAAATCGGATAATAGCGAACGCAAACCAACAACTTTCCGTATGTTCTGTGTAAATATACCCCATCCATAATTACTAAATGAATTAAATAGATTTTTGAGCAGGTTGAATGTGTTTGATTTGCCTTTCACAAGGATAATCGATACTTTAGTTCCTGTTCTGTCCGCGCTGCTGCAGAGGATACCTGTCTGTCTGTTTCTGTGTAGGGAGAGGGGCTGTATTTCACAGCAGGGTGTAGCTAGAGGACCAATCACAGCCCTTGTCGTCTCCGTCTTCCCTTGACGGATTGACGGACAGTTAAAAAAAAATTCCTGCGCCCGGAGACGACGGAGAGGCTCTCCATCAGGCTCTCTGGCGACGCAGAGCGCTCTCCGTCTCTATGTACGGCACTTTACGGAGTACTATAAATTGGCCTTTACCAAGCAGCCGCCATAGTTTCTCCTTGCTAACTTTCACAAACAAACCTGACTAAGTTAGCAGCTGCTCTGTGTGTTAGCTGCTTCAAAGAGCACAGGAGGCTATTTTTACTCTGTTCGTCCTCCGAAGACCCAGTGGATCGACTTATTTTAGCTGGAAATGCAGCAAAAGAGCTTCCCAAAGTTTAGCATGTGTGCGCTCATAATCTCACAAAGCAGTCTTCACTAACCAGCTGTCTGGTACACAGGTACAAACGTGGAGCTGTAAGTTATTCCATTTTGTGTTGCTTTACTGTGTACCGTCAGCTACCAGAGCTAGTGGTACCTCCGGGGTAGCTGTAGTGCTAACGTTACAGGGACACGTTTAACACGCTAACACAAAATGGAATAAGTTAAAGCTTCCACGTTTGTAGCTGTGTCTAGGACAGTTTGTGCCTATCCATGCTTCAACTTCAGCTGGGTAGCCAAGCATAATTTGTATGGGCCCATGTTTACAAAGCAGTCCTCTGGAGCTCAGTTAGCACTGCAGCTAACCGAGCTCTGTCATGGAATAATGTATTTTATACAGTCCAGATCCTCCCAGTACTATTTCCCCTGTGGTATACTTGTCACCTTAGCTAGCTCTGTTAGCTGCAGTGCTAACGCTACAAGGACATATTTACAGATTAAGCGCTGCGATTGCTGCAGAGCTAACATCACGTGTCCTTGAGTAATTAATATCAGGAGACATTCAACATAAGCTCTGTGAGCTCAAGGCTCATTTGAAGCCAGCGTTATACTCTTATTTGTAATTTGGGTGACTCTGACTACTGTCAACGGTGCTATCCGTGCACAGCAGCGCAACGTCACTGCCAGTATGCATCTCGAAGTAAACACGGCAAGACGAGAGAGAGCCACTTCCTCTCTCCAGAGAGAGGGGGCGTGGTTAGACACAGCTCAGTAACATTTAAAGGTACAGACACAGAAACAGCCTGTTCTCAGCAGAGCTCAATATGGCCACTTTAACCAGCTGGAATTCAGGGCCAGGACTGAGTTTGGGGTAATACACTTTGAATACAATATTGTTAGACGTCTGATACTTATAGAAAATTGCAGAAAAAGTGTATAATATGGGATCTTTAAATACAAAACCATTATGGAAAAAGTGAGCTAAAACTGAAAAGAAACAGCATCTGGCTGCATTTCAATGAAAAATTCATAATATGTAAAATGAAAATATCCGTCACAGCAGGGTCACCAACAAAGAAGAGTTTTCTTCTCTCCCTCATAAGATAAGAGGCTACACCAGATTTTAGTCTGCATGATACCGTGCACCTGCCACACATTCACCTTCACACATATGAACCTCCAGCTGTGTCACTTTTTTCTGACAGTCAATGGTGCAGTTCTCCAGCCAGCTAGAAGTCATGCAGAACCTGAAAGAACAGCTGGAGCAGAGGACCAGGCTGATCGAGGCCAACATTCAACGGCAGCAGGACGAGCTGCGTCAGATCCAGGACGAGCTGCAGAGAGTGCAGGGACAGAGCCTGCAGGTGACGTGTGTGTGTGTGTGTGTGTGTGTGTGTGTGTGTGTGTGTGAACATTCAGCCAAATGAGTATGTTTTTTTGTTTTGTTTCAGTTATTTAGGTGAATGCTTTGCTCTTATAGTTAGAACCTGTGCTGTATGTTTCAGATGTTCTTGCCGAAAGGAACCGGAGGACTTAATCTGGGTTCTGTTCAGATGGCCCAGGGGAATGCTGTGCAGCAAGGAGGAACACTCAGCATGCAGGGCCAGGTGGTCTCTGCAGGGCCACTGCCGAACAGCATACAGCAACACCATGCTGTCCAGCCCCAGCAACAAACACTCCTACGGGAACAGAGCACAGCGCTCTCACAGGTCTGACAAACTTTTCCCCATGTTGTTCATTAAACACATCCGATACAGACACTTATTCTGGTCCAATGTTTTTTTTCCAGCCTCAGCGGTCGTCTCTCAATCTGCAGCCTCAACAAAATCAACTGCCTGCGTCTCTCTACAACACGATGATGATCCCTCAACCAAACCCAGCTAACGTGGTCCAGATCGCCACGAGTCTGGCTCAGAATACTGGACCCAACACACCTGCTGTGGCTACATTTGCACAGGACCGTTCAGCTCAGATTAGGTCTGCATTGCTACTTTCAAACTATTGTCATTTCATTGTCATGTCTACATTTTATATCTTTACCGCGCAGCTGTTGGTGAATAACTAATACACACCACCGTGAAACGTCCCCAGGTGATTGCTTACATTAAAACAAGTGTTATTGGGATTACAGGTTTTCTGACATTGTGCCTTTAAATAAGCAAATGAGACACCGCTTTATTAATCTAATCTGCATAAATTTGCAGAATCAATCACAACATTGGCTGAATCCAGGTTCAAACTTCTTGTCTTATTATTCGCTATTATATATTATAATCAGATATGTTTTGTATGTGGGGTGGTGTAGTGGTTAGCACTGTCGCCTCACAGCAAGAAGGTAAGCAAGAAGGTAAACATGAAATGACAACTTTAACTAAAGGCAACATGACAACCAGCCAATTAAAAAAAAATACCAATGATATGATACAAGCCATAGTGAGAGCAATAATCTCCAAACAAACAGCAATCAAATTATTAAACATTTGAAACAGAAAACTTTGGAGTTAAGCTGAAGAATCATAATGCCAAGCTTGATATTTCACCAGACCAGTGAGACCACTGGACATGTGTTGCTCCAGTCCATCCCTGCAAACAGATGAAGAGTGGGCTGAGCTGTCAGCCAGTCACCATCAGACCAGTGAGGAGGTCTGTCTCTGCAGCGAGACTGAAATCTCCTCAATGTCATCATGAGCGCCTTTCATTCAGCAGATTTGATGGTCTCAAAATAGTGCAAAACAAATTAGTCTGTTCCAAATATTGAAAATAATCTATTAGTGTCGCTCTGTATCTGCTGGGTGTTTTAACAGACAACTATATTAATTTTAAAGCAATTTAACCAATTAAGTGAATATTGATTGTACATGTCATTGTTATCGTGGCTGGAGCCTATCCCAGCTGTCTTAGGGCGAAAGGCAGGGTACACCCTGGACAAGTCTCCAGTTCATCACAGGGCACATAAAGACAAACAACCATTCACACATACGTGCTATTTAAATTAGCCAATTAACCTAATCCCTAATGGTGGGAGGAAGCCGGAGTACCTGGAGAGAACCCACGCAAACACGGGGACAACATGCAAACTCCACACAGAAAGGCTGCGGGCCGGGAATCAAACCCAGTACCTTCTTGCTGTGATGCCCCTTTATACAGCCACTTGAACCTAAAAGGTTAAAAGGTGGTTTGCTGCCCCCAGGTGGCCAAATGTAGTTACTGCCAGTTTAAAGTGAGGGTTAGAGCACAAGCTATTAGCTATAGTTGGATCTGCTTTCTGTGCAGCACGGTGGTGCAGTGATTAGCATGGTCAAGAAGGTACCGGGTTCGATTCCTGGCCCAGGGCCTTTCTGTGTGGAGTTTGCATGTTCTCCCCGTGTCTGCGTGGGTTCTGGGTGGTCTGGCTTCCTCCCACCATCCAAAAACATGCATGGGGATTAGGTTAATTGGCTAATTTAAATTGACCGTAGGTGTGAATGTGAGTGTGGTTGTCTGTCTCTCTGTGCCCTGCGATGAGGTAGCAACTTGTTCAAGGTGTCCCCTGCCTTCCGTCCTAAGACAACTGGGATAGGCTCCAGCCCCCCCCCCCGTCTATATTTTAGATGGTTTATTTATGCTAGTCTAAAAGGTCTAGAAGCAATGTTTTGCATGGAGTGTCTAGCTTGTTCATTGATTGTGCTGCCTCTTACTTAAGTTTGATGTTATTGTTTGTTGTTATTCAGTGACCGCTACCTGACCGTCACCCACCTTCCGTCTCTAACAGGTTCCCTGCCAGTCCTCAGCTGCTCACCAAGCTGGTGACAGGACAAATGGCATGCGGTACAGTCATGGTCCCCACAACCATGTTTATGGGCCAAGTGGTGACAGCCTTCGCTCCTCAGCAGGGCCAAACACAGACCATCAGCATTTCCCAGCAGCCACCACAGCAGCAGCAGCAGCAGGAGCAACAGGTACATCAGCATTCACAGGTCACAGCCTTGCAGCCAGGGCAGGCTCCACTGGCCCAGCAGCAAACACAGTATCTACAGGTAACACTGAATTTAGCTGATGTTAGTGGTTACAAATGACAGTTTATGGTGCAATTATGTATGCTGTATGTGTGAGCCCAGTTTTTGTAGCCTGCTGTTTAAATGACCATTAAAAATTAGCTTGTATGTTTTATTTAATCAGATCAAACAGGAGGATATACATATGATGTCACTGTACATGGAAATCACCAGTTTCTCCCCACTGACACACAGCAGTCTGCATGGTCCATTTATTTGAAAAAAAAAATAACTTAAATAAAATAGACTAATAGACTGATCTTAAACCTCAAAACATAGTAAACCTTAACGAGTTTAAAGCTGTGGTAAAATCTATTGACTCCAGACCATCAGTTTGCCACGTTGGCCGTGACAAGATACAGTCATGGAAAAAATTATTAGACCACCCTTGTTTTCTTCAAATTCTTGTTAATTTTAATGCCTGGCTCAACTAAAGGTACATTTGTTTGGACAATTATAATGATAACAACAAAAATAGCTCATGAGAGTTTAATTTAAGAACTAAGGATTATTCATTTTCCATGGTTTTCTTGATAATAACCAAAATTACTTAAATTCTTACATCAATAGCTATGGTATTGTACCGCCAAAAACACTACTTTTAAGCATTCCATGTTTTCTTTTCTGTTTGCTTTAAACACATGATACACACAAGAGTTAATACTTGATTGCATAACCATTGTTTTTGATGACTGCAGCCATGCGTCTTGGCATGCTCTCCACCAGCTTCTGACATTGTTCTGCTGTCACAGCAGCCCATTCCTGTTGGACAAATTCAAACAAATTTTCTTTGTTTTTGGGCTTGTGGTTCTCCATTTTGAGTTTGATGATTTTCCACAGGTTTTCAATTGGATTAAGATCTGGTGATTGAGCAGGCCAAGGCATGGTGCGAATGTTGTGGTTCTCCATCCAGGCTTTAACTGACCTTGCCGTGTGGCAAGGGGCATTGTCTTGTTGGAAAATCCAGTCATTCGAGGCAGGAAAGAGTTTTCCAGCTGATGGAAGAAGACTGTTTTCAAGGGTAGTCCTGTACTTGACCTGGTTCATTCGGCCTTCACACAATTGCATTTGCCCTGTGCCACTCAGACTGAAACAGCCCCAGATCATGACTGATCCACCCCCATGTTTTACTGTAGGGGCAAGACAGTCTGGGTTGTAAGCTTCTCCAGGCTTCCTCCTAACCAGTAAGTTGGCTGGAGTGGGCATCAATTCAAAATTGGATTCATCACTGAAGAGAACCTTAGCCCAATCATCAACAGTCCAATCCTTGTGGTCTCGAGCAAAGAGTAACCGGGCCTTCCTCTGCCTTTCATTGATGAAGGGCTTCTTGCGTGCTCTGTGTGACTTCAAACCAGCTTCAACAAGTCGGTTTGAACTGTCCTTGCCGAGCAAGTCACATTTCTCGACAGTGCCCACTCATTTTTAAGGTCCCTGGAGGTCTGGACGGCGATTCCTGACACAGGAACGGATGAGTGCACGGTCATCTCGTGGGGTAGAAAGGCGTTTCCTGCCACGGCCAGGTAGCAATTTGGTAGTGCCATGTTCAGCTTGTTTTTTTTTTGTAATGAACGGCTGTCTTGGAGATCTTCAGTTTTTTTCGCTACCTGTCTCTCACTCATGCCAATTTCCAGCAGTGCCAAGATGGCTGCCTTTGTTGCTTCACATAATTCTTTTGTTTTAGGCATTATGTGAGAGCTGACAACTTCTGAGTTGTGCTACGGCTTGAATGTAAGCAGGAAACCACTCTAGGCCTTTGCATGTGCAGTGCTGCTTGTGACATGAAATGGCCTCTTATATACCCTGGGAATCAATTAAGCTTAAGAATGTCAAATAGGACATAAAGTATTATGTGACCAGCTGCATTTTTTGTTGTGTTCATTGTATTATACGTTTAGTGGTACCAGATATTAGAATGAACAAGAAATTGAAGAAAACAAGGGTGGTCTAATAATTTTTTCCATGACTATAGAGTGGACCTAAGAACAACTGAGCGGTGAATACCAAATTAAAACAATTTGGTTATGTGGATGATTAATCGTTTCAGTAATGTATCAGGCAAATGTAGTTCAAAATACTACAATACTGCAGCTTCTTCTTGTCATGTATCAGTAAATTTAATAGAATAGAATAGTTTTTTTATTTATCCTCCATTGGGGGACCACAGCAGCATAGACAAATTACAGTAATGAAAAAACAATAAACAGCAGCAAATACATAATAGAATACTGTGAGTAATAATAATAGAATAAATATTTAAAATATTTACTAAATAACAAAGGAGGAAAATATATTTTTAATTGCATTATATTAAACACAATCATTTCAAAATATATGATGATCCTGCCAAATCTGGGAAGTATTTTTTTCCACTTTGCACAGACCTAAAGATTAAATGATTTTGAAAATAATTGTCATTTGCATTGCTGCTTTGTTTAGTGGAATGTTAGTGAAACACTTTATTGTCTAATACATCATAACCAAATGTTTATAGTGATATTTAGGAGTTAAAAATGAGTTGATGCATTTCTATGCTCATTGTTTCATTTATTGGCCAACACCGATATTGATATGCCTCCAGTAAGCTAAATTGTCAGCTACACATGGGACACTTCTGTGATTCAAAACATCAGTTAGTTGATAGGGCTAGTATCAGGGTGCTATGATCATAAATTGGAGCTTATTTCTTGTGGCTTGTGTGTTACAGTCGCCACCCTGAAGGAATAACGTTATACTCCGTGTCAGAAATAAAATATTCAGATTGTGTTTATAGCGCATTAATTTACAATTATGAGCACACAGTTTCACTGCAACTACTTAGTATGAGATGTCCACATGAGGAATCTGAATTGAGTATATACCCTGGAATAATAATTGAGCTCCACCTTAACCACCTGGATCATTAAAAGGACACTATGTAATTTTTTCTCCCATCTAGTGCTTAAATTTGACTTTGCATGCATTGCAACATGGTTGGAACTACGGTAAGCGGAATGGGTCAACTCCAGGCGGCCACTATCACCATGGATCCCCAGCCCCTGGCCTGGAGCTTTGGCCGTTTTTCCCCCGGACCTCCACAGCCCTCCGCCGGTCCGGAGGACTTCCCGGTGGGGCCCGGACCCAGGCATGGGAGCGGCCACTCACCGCTGATCCCTGGCCCAGAGCTCCAGTCATTTTATGGCCCTTTTTTGCTTTTGAGGCGATGAGGATTCGGCGCGGCATAAATATGGTCTTGTATTATGACAAAAAGTGCAGTGCAGGTTTTAGTTTAGTGCAGAGTAAGTAAAACTGGCATCTCCACCTTGCTTCTCTGTGAAAAGTGAATCGCAAAACGCGGAAATACATTTTGTCCTATGGGTACTAGCAGGTAGTGCTTTATGTCCCTCTTGGCAGTTCGTAGTTTTCTGTAGACCGGAAAGACATGGAAGCCTCCGTATAAGCGACCCGCTCTATGTAAAGACACATAACTGATTCTTCACCCAGGAGGATAAGTCATATGTTATTTTACACCAATGAGAATCTATTTATGAATGAAGATGTTAATTTGAGGTAATAAAATACTTAAAAAATTACATAGTGTCCCTTTAAAGTGGTTAATTTTGTTTTCTATGAAAAAGAGGTGTTGTCCCATAAAGTGAATCGAAAAGATCCAAACAACTTGACAGATTAATTTCCATCCTAAGCTCTAGCTAATCATTTTATTTATTTTTCACTCAAGGCTTCTCAACTTCTTCATGGAAACCAGTCCACCCAGTTGATCCTGCAGGCGGCGTTCCCGTTGCAGCAGCAGGGCACCTTCACTGCCACAGCCCAGCAGCAGCAACAGTTACAACAACAACAGCAGAAGCAGTTACAACAGCAAAAACAGCAGCTTCAGCAGCAGCAGCAGCAGCTGGCCCCTCACAGGGCGGATAGTTTGACTGACCGCTCTTCGACCCAGCCGCAGTAGCTGTGCTGGGGCTGATCACAAGTAGAGTGAGCCAAAAACCCAAGTGACGGGGGGTCTAAAGAGGAGTCCGGCTAAAGGTGCAGCTCTTGGGACCACATCTCAGAGGCTGAGAAATAATGGGATGGGCAGGCTTCAGCTTTCCTCCCCCTCACAGGGATTATTCGCTGTTTGCACTTAACTCCAGTGTGCTGCAGAGAACCAGGACTGGGCTCTCTGGGGCTCTGGCAGTGGGCTTTGGCTCTAGAATGAAGCCCTTTCACCAGTTAAACAGGGAGCCACGACCTCTGTAATGGACTCTCCTTCACACCCTTCCCTGTGTGTTTAGTGTGTGTGTATGTGTGCTCCAGTCACCCTCATAGGATATTTTTACACAGAGTTCTCTGGTCAGTCAAGTTAACGCAACAAAGCTACTATGGAGCTTCAGGGACGTCCTGCAGAACAGCCAGAGGCTCGTTTGTTTTGGATGTTTCCTCCTATTCTTGTTTTTCGTGTAAAAATAATTATGGGTCAGAAAATATTTTTAAGAATGTGGTGTAGATTGAACTTTTACTGTACAGAACATCAAGTGTAATATATTATGTAAATATAATGAAAAAGAATAACTAATATTTTATATGCATGAAATGAAATGTCTGTTATTTGCAGCTTTGAATATGCTTTTTTTTTTCTAATACTCTTAAGAGAAAAAGATCTTAAAATGCTCACTGGCTGATATTTTCACAGACGTCCTTTCTTCGAGGGGATGTGTATGTGTATCTGCATAGCAGACAACGCTGATGCTGCTTGTTGTGTCACAGTTTGTTTAATCCTTGAACCCATATTTTCACAGAATTTCATAAAAATGATAGAGAAATGTTTTAAAGTATTTTTAAAAGCTTTTTAAGATGTACTTGAAGTGTGCACACTAAATTTAACTCGCGTCAGATGTGACTGAACATAAGACTGCCAAGGTTAAGCTAAATGTATGCAACAATATGAGTTGCCAACATTGTTATTATTTGTTCATTTTTAGTATAGAGATCCCTCCATTTCAGAGCCATCCATATTGCCTGTATGACTCTTCAATCTATAGATATTTAACCCTTAAAATATATCAAAGTATAAAATCAGACAAGCTTAAGTGAAATGACTTGTGTTAGCACAGGGCCAATCAAACAATGCCCTCATTGGCAGCTTGTTCATCCATCCAGTCTTTGGCTTATTATCTGGGTCAACAGGGTGAAGCAGAGTGGCCCAGACTTCCTCCTCCACTTTTCTGGGAGACTTCTAGTCCGTCCAAAACCACACAAACTAGCTCTTGTCCTGACATAGAAGTGCCCTCATATCTCTGAAATCTTTGCAGTACCAGGAAGTAAGGCCAGTCACCATACAGAGACCTCATTTAGGCTCCTTATACCTGCAACCTTGCTCTTGTGGTTACTAAACAGTGTAACATGGTGTGACTCAAGTTTGCTTTCTGGTTCTTGCTTTGATGCTATGAGAAAGCAGATCCATCTATCCATCCATCCATTGTCAGCTGTCTTAGGGTGAAAGGCAGGGTACACCCTGGATAAGTCTCCAGTTCATCACAGGACACATAGAGACAGACAACCATTCACACTCACATTCACACCTACGGTCAATTTAAATTAGTCAATTAACCTAATCCCCATGCATGTTTTTGGATGGTGGGAGGAAGCCGGAGTACCCGGAGAGAACCCACGCAGACACAGGGACAACATGCAAACTCCACACAGAAAGGCCCTGGGCCAGGAATCGGATCCAGTACCTTCTTGACCATGCTAACCACTGCACCATCGTGCTGCACAGAAAGCAGATCCAACTATAGCTAATAGCTTGTGCTCTAACCCTCACTTTAAACTGGCAGTAACTACATTTGGCCACCTGTGGGCAGCAAACCACCTTTTAACCTTTTAGGTTACAGTGGCCATATAGCGGGTCCTCACAGCAGGAAGGTACTGGGTTTGATTCCTGGCCCGGGGCCTTTCTGTGTGGAGTTTGCATGTTGTCCCCGTGTTTGCGTGGGTTCTCTCCAGGCACTCAGGCTTCCTCCCACCATTAGGGATTAGGTTAATTGGCTAATTTAAATAGCCCATATGTGTGAATGGTTGTCTGTCCCTATGTGCCCTGTGATGAACTGGAGACATTTCGCCCTAAGACAGCTGGGATAGGCTCCAGCCACGATAACAATGACATGTGCAATCAATATTTACTTAATTGGTTAAATTGCTTTAAAATTAATATAGTTGTCTGTTAAAACACCCAGCAGATACAGAGCGACACTAATAGATTATTTTCAATATTTGGAACAGACTAATTTGTTTTGCACTATTTTGAGACCATCAAATCTGCTGAATGAAGGGCGCTCATGATGACATTGAGGAGATTTCAGTCTCGCTGCAGAGACAGACCTCCTCACTGGTCTGATGGTGACTGGCTGACAGCTCAGCCCACTCTTCATCTGTTTGCAGGGATGGACTGGAGCAACACATGTCCAGTGGTCTCACTGGTCTGGTGAAATATCAAGCTTGGCATTATGATTCTTCAGCTTAACTCCAAAGTTTTCTGTTTCAAATGTTTAATAATTTGATTGCTGTTTGTTTGGAGATTATTGCTCTCACTATGGCTTGTATCATATCATTGGTCTTTTTTTTAAATTGGTTGGTTGTCATGTTGCCTTTAGTTAAAGTTGTCATTTCATGCTTATTATTTAGGTTATTTTATGATACAAGTGCATGTGGAGTGTAGTTGACTACATTAGAGTTGTTATGTGCTATATTCAGTGCCAGTGTTATATTACGTGTTGGAGTATCGCCACTAAATGAATCCATTCACTCATTAATTTTTCAAATTGCACACATTCAAGGGACTGTACAAAAAATATTTGACAATATGACAAGATGCCACCTACGCCATTAAATACCAGCTGTTATAGCTATGCAATATTGTTGACAAAAAAAGGGTTTACAAAAATAAAACACCCAAAATATTTAAATTAAATGTGACTTTTTTTAGTTGAAAATGATATTTGACAAGATCAAAATTTCTGCAACATGTTGACAAATATTGCGTTCAAATCAGACAACTAAACAATAAATTCTTGTTTATGAGATATTATTGTCCTCTGCGTATGGCAAAAAGCAATTTTCTAATCCATGGAACTAATATGTTGAAATCATTTTTTTTCTTGCAAGTCCCTTCCTCCAACAACAAAGAAATAATACATAACCCTCCCCATTTTCTGACCCCCACTAATAATTTTCATACAGTCCCTAAGCCTGCTTCTATAAACACTCCTGTCTGGTCCTCTCTACTTTACAATCAGATTTGGCTCTGTGCTACATGCAAACAGCACTCTGTAGGGATATATAAGTGGTGCGATATACCTACAAGAATGTAATGAAATATTAACACAAGTATTTTGAATGAGATGTGTGGCTGTGAGAGATTTTGCACAATGTATGATAGGAAATAACGCAGTAAATAAGAGAACTAAATTATTTTTCTAATACCAGAATAGACCTCATTGAGCTTGCATAGACGGCACTGCTTTTAAATGTGCAGATATGAAGGATCTAAACCAACTGTGACACACACACACACACAACGACTGTTGAACTTGATGGTTATGTAAAAGACTTTGTATCAAATTTATAGGTTGGGTTTTTGAGTCTTTACCGGGCAAGTTGAGTTGTTTTCCTTCATGCTGGAAATAGCTGAAATTGTCACAAGCTTTTTAAAAGAGACACTAAAGTTATGAGTCAGGTCACAAAAAATATGAGGGGAAATGTTTTGTTATCCAAAGAGAGGAGATCCCCAAATTAAGAAGAACACAAGAGAAATACATTTTGTTAAATGTTGTGTAGTTCTGATGTACACACTAGAAACTCTGAATGTCTTATCAGTGGTCTCTCTCTGTTTTCAGTTCATATTTGTGTGGCGTTATTGTTTGGCTCACGAAAGAAAATGCACTACTGCAATACAGGCCAAAACTACATCACCCTGATACACTCAATCCCTTAGATTATGGTTACATCTGAATCAGGAGGATAAGGAAACACCTGCTCTGATGTCACTGATTTAGGGTCTATCTGCACCATCTGACGGGAATAATGTTTGTAGTGGTTTTAGCCAGGTTTACGTCCCCAAAGTTGGTGCGTACGGGATAGTACTGCATCCGTGCTAGCCTTATGTGTCCTGTTGTGCATTTTATAACACTACCCTAAAATAAACATGTCTGAAAAGTGGCCAATATTATGTGCAACAACTAGTGGTATTTTGTGACTCGTGGCATTTTTCGTAAAATGTCTATTTCGGAAAAGTCAATAAAAAAACCCCAAAGATGCATATAATCACAGATTTGTACAGAATTTATCCAGGAATTTAAATAAATTGTTGTACTAATATTACATATTAACATCAGTGTAGCAGAAAATATTACCCCAATATAAAAGGTACAAAATAAATCCATGTCATATTTTCCACATCATTACTAGAGGATATAGATTTTGGATCTATATGCACATTGTGTTACATCATTCATGAAAACAGAAGTACATGTTTTATAATGTATAGTATTTGTGTCAATAATTTTCCACTACTACAATGCATATATTCTAATTTAGGGGTGTATACCTCAGCAAAAATCACTAAGATTTATTCCCCCAAGATGGCAGCAGTGGCTCACAGTTAACCAAATATTTTGCATGGTACCACTTTCCAGTAGAGTCTCAAAGTATTTTTTTTTTTCACAAATTTTGGATATTTTTTTTCCAATAAAATAAAGGCCTTTTAGCAGCTACAGAAACTATTGCTGCAGTGTAGCTGTTGAACATTCTTATGCTGGTCACTTTCAGGTGAAACAACTCATTTCTCAGAAACGCTGTGAAATAGACCCACCTTCTTTATTATCAGTCACTTGCTGCATCATATTTCATTAATTTATGCTGAAAGCACTTTCCACTGCCTTGCATTTATTTCTTGAGCCAAACCAATCCTAAATTACAACATAACCTCTAAAGCAAATGTATCAGCTGTTTGCTCCCCTTCAATCTAAAAATAAAACTGTAACAAACTCTTCTGTTTTTCTGTTATCAAAACCTGAAATGATGATTAAAAATTTATACATTTACATACATTTGGTCATTAATAAACTCAACTATAAACTTAATAGTTTACTATTACCATCTGTCAGCCAAGATACAATATATAAATTAATTTCATATTGCACAATCATCACAATGTTAAATAAATTACAGCATTGCTAATACTTAAAACAGGGTTATTATCATTTCATTGTTAATACAACAAATACAACACAAACAACTGGTTCAAACACGTGAAACAATTTTATTGAGCATCTTAGATTTATAGGCATTTCAACCAACCTGTATCACAAACAGAAGTATTTCACAGCCTGTCAAATATTGACAATGCAGCTTTAGCCTTTAAAAAAATATTCCCATTCCCTGTTTATGGTGACTTCTCCCCTTCCTTTTTCAGTTTCTACAGTATATGCTCTTTAAAAAGGAAAGGAAGCAAAATAAATAGATACCACTTTAAATAAAAAGTGACACGTAGACTTGAATCATGTCGCTGTAGCTACAGCACAGCTGCTTATGGCAAAAAGGAGTGAGTTGTACCATAAGGTTACGGCAGGATAAATTACATGGCTCAATGTGGAACTGATGGAATCATTGATTCGGTGGCAGCGAGCTTCGTACATGATGGCTTTACTCGCTGAGGAAGAGTCTGCATGTGGAGGATCTGTGCAATTACTGGCTTTTCCTTCAACTGGATCCATGTTTTGTTCAACACTGGCAACTGAAACTGAAAGTGTGAAGTACCCCGAACAATATTTCCAATATGGGATTTTGAAGTAGGGCACAGAAGGTGTAGCTTTCTGGGTGCTCTACCTATAGAGATGGTCCAACATCGGTATGGGGACACCTGGATGCAGAGGTATTCTAGTGGTTCAAGTCTGGATCTCTTTGAAAGCCTCCTCTGTGAAACAGAGGATTAACCAAGGGAAATATTTCAATGATACGTCTGCCTCAACTAAAATCTCAACCTAATATCAAATCTCAAAAGTTTCTTTAAGGGATAGCTGTTGAAGTGGAGTTGTATGGAGGCACAATTAATGATACCGAGTGTGTGCTGTGTTTACAATATTTTCATCACTTTATCTTGCCATTAGACAGCCAAGGAACTGAAGCCGCTATCCATGATCTCTTCAAAGCCAGACTGTGTTGAAAAAAAAAAACATACCGCAGAACACAGGGATTGCTGCTCTATTGCTGCTCTATTGCTGCCCTGGTTAGTTAGTGTGTGTGGCTCTGGTCACTCAAGTCTGGAATATACTTCTCCGGCTGCGTAATACGTTAGCCGACATAGCTACGGAGACCCCTCAAGCCCTCGCAGTTCGCCGTCATGATGCGTGTTGTGCACCCCTGCCGTGAAATGCACCCCCTCGGAAAGTGAAGCAATTCGCCTTAATATCGCAGATTTACGATTTAATTATTTGTGAGGGAGATAGAAGAAAAGAACATTGGTTGCTTTCAGTCTTTAAAACTCCTCTTAAGAGAGAAAATAACAAATGTTCTTCTCGGATAATAGCGAACGCAAACCAAAAACTTTCGGTATGCTACGTGGAAATATACCCCAGCCATAATTACTAAATGAATTTAATGGATTTTTTTGAGCAAGTTGAATGTATTTGATTTGCGTTTCACAAGAATAATCTATACTTTAGTTCCTGTCCTGTCCGCGCTGCTGCAGAGGCGACCTGTCTGTCTGTTTCTGTGTAGGGTGAGGGGCTGCATTTCACGGCAGGGGTGCAACTGGAGGACCAATCACAGCCCTTGTCGTCTCTGGCTTCCCTTGACAGATTGACGGACAGTTAAAAAATAATTCCTGTGCCCCGAGAGGACAGAGAGGCTCTCCGTCAGGATCTCCAGCGACGCATAGGGCTCTCCGTCTCTACGTACAGCACTTTACAGAGTACTATAAACTGGCCTTACCACTTTAAAACACCAAAATAACCAATCAGATGGCTGCTTTTGTATTGGAGTCTGGTGGCTTTGAAGAGAGCACAACTAGGGAAAGGACTGTCTTGCAGCAAGATATTCTAAATATAGTGTAAACTAAGATAGATGTCTGAAATGTTCTTTTCATGTCCACATCAGAAGAGTTATGTTCCTCCAAACAGTTGGTGTGCCAACCACCATTTATTGTAGGTAATAAACTGACTATAGACTAAGTAGCTCATACAACTCCACTTCAAAGCACCAAAACTATCCCTTTAATTATGTGCCGTTGGTTCTCTTTTCAGTGTTTTCCCTCACAATGGGAAATTATAATGCAATTTTAATACGATGTGGGAGAAAAAGTTCCCCAGACAGGAAGATGAAATAAACAAGCAACTCTTGTAGTAGCCAAATCGGCTGCAGCTGCACAGTCCATGGTCGGTCCAACAGTCACCTGACAGCGCCAAGTGTTCAAGTCAAATGAATAAAGAAACATTTAAAAACAAAATAGGCAAAGATACTTAAATGGACTCAGTGTACAACTGAGGGAAGTACTGCATGTCAGGCTCTGTTCCTGATAGCCTTTCAGAAATGGATCGGAGGGAAGCAAACAGTAACAGACCAGTCTTCTGTCTCATACACACTTTGTGATGAGAACGTAGCCATTATAGAGAGCTTCAGCCCTGCCAGCCACTCCCAGCTAACCTCTGGAACGCTTTTCAGTGATGATTTTAGGTCATCGGACTTTCTGAAAAGTCTCCAGGTCTTTCTGTTCAAAGATCAGTCTGTATCTAAATTCTGTACAGGATAAAGATAAACCATTGACTAGTTGACAATCAACAACTACCCTTCCCACAAGGATTTGATGTGCACTACTCTTAAGACTTTTGGAAAAAAAATATTTAATGATAGCCAAATAATGTTGAATGGAAAAAAAACAGACTGAGTGTGAGACTGTAGTGGACCAGAAGCTGGCTAGGAGATGAGGACGGGACATAAGTTCTCTGTTTATCCCACCACACTGTCTGCTGGACACATAAAGAGTTAAAACTACAGTCTCTCTACACAGCAACTCGACCAATTTTTACACATATGTACAGAGAAGACCTGAAAGTGTTTCATCAAATTAAAATCCAGCATCTGGCTTGATGAACAGGGCAGAGAAGGCGAAAGCCAGAAAAACGATCCCTCCAATGATCGTAACTATGGAAGCAAAACAAAAAATATAATAAAGTTACAAAACATACAATGTATAAACAATTTGTTCCACAGATAAGTGTCTAAATCTGATCCCCAAAATGTGCCATACCTGTCAACAGCAATATATACTGTGTGTGTGTCTACCTGGACAATCTTAGCACCCATAATTACAATTTGTTTTTTAAACATTAGTCTTAGTCTGTGACTAATATAAGAGTAGATTACCTTTTAAAAATGGACTGTAGACAGATTGAACAAATCTGGAAACATAAGGGGGGGAAAAAAGACAATCCTCTTACCTGTCCTGACAGATATTTTCTGGGCAATCATTCGCCCTCCTATCACAGCCAGTCCTGTACACAAACAGTGTCCTAGTGTACCACCTACTGCAACTCCAAATGGATCCTGGGGATATAAAAAAATAAAGTTAACGCTAAAGAAAATTACAGCATCTTTTCTAAGTATTTAATTAACAGTGACATTTGTTTGGGGCCTGATATTCCGGGAGCCACCAAAAGTGAAAATCCAGACACACTGTATACGATGCGACATATTAAAACACATAGGTGGCGTGTGCCTTTGAGTGAATGCAACAAACCTCCCGCGCAGCTAGAATAATGGTGGTCAGCTGCGAGCGGTCCCCCCACTCTGCCAGGAAGGTGAGGGTGAGGGCCTGGAGGAAGATGGGTGAGATGAAGCTGTGCCACTTTCCCTGAGGCATGGTAGTCCCTGAGCCAGCTTCCACATCTGGAGTCCCATTAACCAGCTTGGACCGCTGGAGCTGCACATACGACACAAGACAACATGTTTTTACTAAGTCATTGAGGAAACATCTCTAAATATGAAAGTGCTTCCATATCTGTATCGTTCTCTTATGCAGTAGGCTCCTGGTCAAAGGGAGATGTGTGGTAAAAAAAAAAAAAAAAATTCCAATAATACCCTATTATAGCTCATTTTTAGCAAGTTGTGCCTAGCTTTAGATTTGTATCTAGTTTTGAAAAATTCCTGTTGACTAAAAAAAATTTTGTAAAGATTAAAAAAAAAAAAAAAAAAAAACAAGTAATATGTTAAGTTCCTTTTTTCCCCCCATATTTTACTGATTATTATGTGTATCCAAACATACTGTGGTGATATTTTTATATCACCTTTCCTAAAAAGTAATTGTTATTGCATGTAAATTTTGGGGCCTGGAGATTTTAGGCTTTTGATCCGTTACCATGAAATTAGTGTTTTTTTTTTATGGTTTTACTTGGAATTGGATAATGAAAATTACAGAAAGTTAAGGTATTTATTCCTATTTTCAGATACATGTTTAGAAATTATAGATACTTATGTGAACTTTGCACGTCTTGTTCTTTGAGCCGTTACCGGCGGCCATCTTACTTGCACTAAATATTGTAACAAGCCGTCCTGAGCACATACATACTGACAGAGAAAGTAGTGGCTTCTGTAATGTAGCTTCCTCATCCCAACATTTTCATCAACAAGAACCATCTATCTAAAACTTACTGTGGGTGACTTCAAGAATGTACAACAGAAGTTCAGAGACTTATAAACAACTGTAGATGCTTAAGTTTGAGTGTAATGCACAAATAGGAATCTCTTGTTACCAATGTATGATAAAAGAATAACATCAGGTTTTTTTTTGATCCGTTACCAGGCTTATTTTGCCATTTTTTACCACAAATATATCATTTAAGTAAATCATTCTTATCATATCAAAATAATTATAAATACCGACCAAAATATATTTCATAAGTTACTTTAGGTTATTTAGTTGAAACAGTATACCCATTTGAACAGCAAATTCTTTGATCCGTTACTACTTGACCAGGCCCTGTTCCCGCACATAGACACACGTCTATGTCCATATTAGAGGGTATTCACAAAATAACAAGGCAGCAGATCATTTGGCTAGATCATTATCTAGAGTAACTTTAATTGACAAAAGTTGTGGTTGAAACAACAAAACCCTCACGCTACCATCTAGTGTTGATGAGCTGATTGTTAAAAATGGCTTCTAACATAATTATACTCTTTATTCTGTCTACAGTAATAATGAATATATGCATTCACTTTGGATTCAGTCACTTTCACATTCAGATCTTCACACTGACACATGAAATGCATTCTTTCAGTGTTTCCTCCAGGGCCAGACTGGGAGTCAGTCATTTAACCAGGCTAGGGCTGCGCAGTATACACTGTATTTGTGGTAGACGGTAGAAAATTTGAGTAGCCCCTGGCTGCAGCCTGGAGCTCAGGTGTGGCTCAACGTTGAGCATCAGGTGTGTTATGCCTAACCCAGCAGCCAGGGGTACTTGGAAAATTTGGCCCACAGTAGAGATTTGCGCAATACTGTCCTACTGTCGATGATGTCATTGCACCTGCTAGCTGCAATTTCAAAGACAGTGGAGAAGGAGGAGCTGGTTTAATTAAAAAAAACAAACAAACAAACAAAAAAAAACAAAAAAACATTTGGCTATATAAAATTTGGATGTGGAGCAGTTTGTTTTCCCATCTGAAGTCAAAGCATGTGCTCGAGTATGCTAGGGTGACCATATTTTGATTTCCTAAAAAGAGGACATTTGCCACACTTTTCTTTTGTAACTCTCTGACTATTGAGACATCCTGCCGCTCCTCCACTCATTAAGTCGCGCTGTCTGGTGCACTGTGCAGGCTGTCTAATGGAGCAGCTGGACTGAACCATTTTACGTAAATTGGTGGGGGGGAGAAATGTTTCCATAACAGTCAAACACATTTGTTTAACAGGTTACAACTATCGCGGTCGCGATGCTAATTGACATTAGCCCGTCTATGCCGTTTTCCATTATGTGTTAGCATTAAGCTAGCGGACTTTGTGTAGGGCGAATACTGAATGCAGTACTATTGTGTTAACAGTGTCATGTTACTTGTTTTACGTTTTCTACAATTACAGATTTGCACAATACATTTTCAAGTAATCCAAGTAATATTCTTGACTTTTATGTTATGTAATAGTTTAAAAACAACTTCCTTCTTGAATGCTTTTACCATGTGCTATGGTAACCATTAAGAAACTGTTATGCTGTATTTTACATACCAAAGTATACCCTGATATATACAGTCTACCATCTTTAATTACAATTATAGCGGAACATAAATTTTAGGCCATATCGCCCAGCCCTAAACCAGGCCCTCCTGGCCTTGCCCACGCCCACACCCACACACACACTAGTACGTTTTGGCTTTTTCAAAAATAAATATGCACTCCAATATAGGCATAATAGTGACTACAACATTCACCCTAATGTCACATGGACATTTTCACACCTATTATACAATCTAAGGTTGGAATATACAGTAACTTTCATGTTACTGGCTGGTAAATAGATTAACACAACAATCCTCAGCAAAATCCACTAACACACTTACGAGAAGAGACTAAAGGTCTTATGTAATAAGTAGTGCCAAGATTACAGCTACACATAAAAAGTCATGTCATGTAGAATGTCAGCTGCCTCAGTGGCACATATTTTTTATGTGTAGCCTACAATGAAACCTAATAAACAAAGACAACTAAGTCAGCTATGAGGGGACAGCCTTAAAACACATGTTCACAAAACACATGCACAGACACACTGACAGACACATATATGCAATGTATTAATACAGTCCGAGAGCATCGTTCCTAATATGCAATCACATAGTAGTGGCTTATATTTTAATACAGGCTCCAATTATCATACTGGGGAATACAATTGAACCCCCACCTAAATCTAAGGTTGGGATACATAGCTTTCTTGTTTGGGCTGGGATACATAACAGCAAGTCAGCAACAGACAGCAAAATTCAACAACACTGGTGGTGTTCATATGTCTGCAACGTGTTGCATGTTGGTGCTCTACTGTAGAAATGATTCTGTACCTTCTGCCAACTGCAGCATAAATTTAAACTTACTTGCAGACGCATCTTTTTTTAAGGGCAAAATGGCTGGGGGAGTGCTGAATGAACATGTCAATTTGGGGCATTCGGCAGTGTCATCCTCCAGCATCTTTTTCTCTTTCTCTCTCGGCACCGCCTTTTCTCTTTTTTTTTTTTTGTTTAACCTGGGTTTGGGTCCATCATCTAATCGTCTCCTCTCCCGGACCGCTCACTACACATGCACACCACGGCAGGTAGCAGACACACGTAACACCCCCCTTCCTCCACACGCTGTCTGTGCGGTTGATACGGACTGTTGGGGTGGGTGTTAATCGAAACAAACCAATTGTCTTGTCCTCCTCACATGCTACTGTCTTGCGTGGCCTCTGATTGGCCTGGCCTGCTGCTGCTCTGACTTAGAAAAAAGTTAGATTGCCGTGACGGGCAGCCTGTTTGAGAGAGAGAGAGAGAGAGAGAGAGAGAGAGAGAGAGAGACACACACACACACAGGCCAATCATAGACTGGCGCTTCGGGAATACTCCCGGTTCTCCCTGCAGCCAATTCGGGCCTGGTTTCCTCGTTTTATGTACAACCTGATAACCAACACCATGACAGATCACACACCCTGATTAGGTAAGGTTATCCGTTTGTGAGCGAGAGAAAGTCAGAAACACAATGAAGGTATTCATGTGGCCCATATAAATTACATATGCTTACTTATAAGAAATGACTTATGGCACTTTTCCTAGTACCTGGTACTAGGTACTTTTTTCGTACCTCCTCAGCCCTGGTTCCAAGCGAGCCGAAGCGATACTAAAACGCAATGTCAGCCGACTGCCTTCCACTGATTGGCCAACGAGTGTCGTCATTTGAAGCGGGACGTCTGATTGGACTGTAAAAGCCAAAAACAACTTGACTCCGCCATTTTTAAGATCGGCAACTGCTTCGCTATTTTTACACTTTCTGAAGTCTTCTCTGTCTCTTTTCTTTCACTTTGTGTGTGACAAAAAGTCACAGAGCGAGCAACAAATACATGATCGCTTGTCCTCCATTGTTTGTGTTGTTGTTCTTCTTCTTCCCGGTTTTCTGTGACACATGCAAATGAAGTTACGGCAGTTTTGCGCTGCCGTATGACGACCCCGCCCAAGCCGAGGAGGTACTCAGTTGTAATGGAAAAGCAACAAAACTGGGCCGTATCGTGCCATGCCGTACCGTGCCGTTACTGTGTAGTGGAAAAATGCCATTATTGTCACCCAGGAATAGAGTATGTTATTGTAGTCTTTTGACTTTTATAGAGTTTTGTTTTTTTTTTCAGAAAAAAAAAAAAAAAATTGTCTCACCTCTTCATCCTTCTTCTTTATCTCTGCCTGCACCTCCTCCAGCTCCTCCTGGCCTTCATCTGGACTCATCTTAAGCCCCTCTCTCAGCATGCGCACACCAAAGATGGCAAACAGAGCGGTAGACACATAGTATGTGTAAATTCTGGGGATGATGGTGGTGGCATAGCCAAATAGCACTGCAGGGGAGTAGAAACAATAATTACCTCATTAGTACTCAGCAACAGATGGAGGAATATCTCTATATTACAGTTGTGTGCAAAACCAAAATATCCACTCCTACTAACCAGAAAGACAAGTCATGAGTCCCAAAGCCAGCATAGCTCCTGCCAGCACGGTGAGACGGTTGTAACGCATGGCCATGATGGCTGCAATGAAAAATGTCTTGTCTCCCAACTCAGAGACGATGATGACAGAGATAGAGGCCACAAAGGCATGGATGAACCCCAGGTCTCCTTTACTGGACTCATTTTCAGACACTACTGGGCCTATTGGATGAGGACTCGCAGCTTTCTGTAAGAAAACAAACAAAAGGAAAAAACAGCACACTAACAGTTAGCTAAGTTTACACAGGGTTTAGGATAAAAGTCAAATTTGCATGTCTGACCTGGGGTTAAATGCTTAAAGAACACACGCAAGGAAACAAAACTAGTAACGCCAACTTATCGCGTTCTTACCCCTGCATCTTACATTATCTTTGTACTAAGCAAGATAAGTTAGCTTTATCCTGTTAGCTACATCCGGAATGCAAGGGTAGGAAACGTTATCTGTTAGCATGTGTTGGCTAGCTCGGAGGCGCTAGCAAGCAGCAGCACACCACCGGCGTCAAACACTCGATTTCCTATCTACGACAATAAAAGGTTTAATTGGAAATTATTTACTGTACATCTTTTACCTCTTGTGGAGGTTGTTCTTGAACAGATTTGTGCTCCTCTGGAACAGCGGTAACTCCGACCGACAACAACAACACGGCAGCGAGCAGAAAGAGGACGCGCATCACATTTCTATCAGCTAGTCTGTCTCTCCCGCCGACCATGAGAGGCATTGTGGCTTCCAAAATACTGACAAAGGACGGTTTGCACTATATTATAACTTCCGCGAATCACTTAATATCATCAGCAACAAAACTGACCAACTTCATATTAGCCACATAGCTATTCAATTTGAGGAACTCCTCAGTAATACACGTCACGATCACACAGACCGACACCGAGTCGGCTCAGGGTTGGAGTTGGAACCTTGCTGCCGCATTCAGGACCAAACGGCAGAGCTGATTGGACCGTGAAAGACGTACGTAATATTTTATGGTGACGACAGCACAGAGCAGCTCAGTGATTGGACAGTCTTCTTGTCGGTAACGCGAGTTGTTGAGAATGAGTCTAACGATTGAAAGGGAGAAAAAGCAAACAAATTATCATGATAGGTTGATTGTCACTACAACACAAAAGTTACATAATTTAAAATAAATCTATAATTCCGATTTTTGCATCATATTCATTTTATATCATATTAATCTTATATCTATATTAAGAAAGTTTATTAAGTGTCACTGTTTAATTATAACTTGGAGCTACACTAATTAAGATCCACTAATTAAAATAAAACTATTTCCGATTTTTTTTTCATATTCATTCTGTATGTTAATCTGACATCTATATTAAGACTTTGAGCGCTTGACTTGTGCTTGATATTGTTCTTATTCTCCTTTCTCATGTTGAAAGTTTGTTTTTCTGCTCTAAATTTTTTTTTTTAAATTTTTCTTATTATTTTCTGTTTGAACTTTTTTGTCTTTAAGTTAAATTTCATATGTATAAATGTGCAAACATTTTATAT
Source organism: Synanceia verrucosa (assembly GCA_029721515.1). Lineage (NCBI taxonomy): Eukaryota > Metazoa > Chordata > Actinopteri > Perciformes > Synanceiidae > Synanceia > Synanceia verrucosa. The sequence goes on from CM056558.1 coordinate 8,792,126, forward strand.
CTTACTACGGTATGTAGATTTTCCAGAATTTTATCACCAAAATTTGGACTGTTATAGGTGTTTTAAGTTTGAATCAACACAAGCGTTTTCATTTTTTGCATGTTTCAAACCACATCAACAGCTACACCACAGGAGACTTGTAAAATTGCAAATGACACAACACTCATCAGCATCATCCAGGAGGAAGATGATGAATCTGCATATCAACAGCTGGCCCGTTGTGATCAGGACTACCTGGAGATGATGGTGGATGTCACCGTACTGAACAACACTGTGTTTGCTGTGGAGTGTCTGGGACCTACCAACATCAAAAACACCAGGAAACCCAAGAAAAGATGTCCATTACCGACAGCTTGATGATGCTCTTCATCCTCTTAGACATTTTCATACAATTCTATTATTAACTTTTTTTATACGGAGTTGGACACTTTCATACAATGCTATATGTATTAGCTGTTGTTACATGGAGTGTTAATGTGTTTTTCATTGTTATTACTCTGTACACATGGCATCTATTGCATGTCTGTCCATCCTGGAAGAGGGATCTCTCATCTGTTGCTCTTCTTAAGGATCCTTTCACTTCGTTTTCCCTGTTTAAAGAGTTTTTTGGGGAGTTTTTCCTTAGTTGATGTGAGGGTCTTTTGTAAAGGACAGAGGGTGTCTGTACAGATTGTAAAGCCCTCTGAGGCAAATTTGTAATTTGTTATATTGGGCTATACAAATAAAATTGACTTGACTTGACTTGCTGTGTCAGCTCAAGAAGTTCAACCTATTTCAGGAGGTGTTGATCCACTACTCTGCAAAAATCCAGTCTGTTCTCTGCACATCATTCTAGAGTCAGGAAGCAGGATGTGGTGCATGTACCCTGCCTTTCACCTTAAGGCAGCTGGGATAGGCTCCAGCCCCTACGACCCTATGTGAGGATAAGCTGTAGATAATTGATGGATGGATGGATGGATGGATGGATGGATGGATGGAAGCAGGATGCATTACTGCAGACTCTTCACAACCTGGACACAAACTGTTTCAGCTTCTCTCCTCTGGGAGGCGCTATAGAACACCATACACTTAAAATACCAGACACCTGCTGGTCATCACTGTGATGAAGTCTAAATCTCTTATACACTGTTGCTATACTGTCACTGCTGTTATAGATTAAAATCCTTATGTATTTAATGCACAATGTTTTGTAATGTGTATTTAGAATCTGTTCCTGTCAATATACAGTAAATCCTACAGAAAACTTGCAGAAAACTTGGCTCATATATACATTCTATTCTTATTTCAATATTGTTGGTCAGGAGTATTTTTTTATACATCTATATATACACCTATTTTTTCCACTACATGAGTAAATTGGCCTTTCCTGTTGTTTTTCTGTGTTAGTAGATTGAGGGAGATGCATAAATCTGGAGTTTGACATCCTTGTATGTATGTCATTAGCAAATAAACATGATTCTGATTTTCCTAAGCGCAAGCATGTGTAACACTTTCTCAGCTTTGTTAGATACTGTATAGCTGAAGATAAACTGAAAAGAGGGATAAAAGGGACTGCATGCAGGACTGGAATGCAGGTCAGATTCAAACCTTTAAGACACACAAATACCTCACTTTTGTCCATGTGATGTCTCTGGAATGCAAAGGATCAGGGTTTTAAACTCCATGTGGCCAAGCATGCATGTTTTGTCAAGAACTCATTGGTAACAGAGAACAAATGTTTTTGGAAGAAATTATTTCTTAAACAATTCAATAAACATATTCACTATATGCTGAAGCTGGAAAGATGCTTGTGTGTAATACTTACTGATATAAAATGACTGAGCAATAGCAGGAGTAATTTGGTTCTTGCTAAATGAATGACATTATACACTTTCTGACTCATGCACTCACATTATACAGAAAATTAACAAACCTCAATGGAAAAGCTTCACAGGAAATTGTTCAGATGCTGTTAAGAACAGTCATCATTTCACATTAGGTTATATATTTACTGTTGACCCCTGGGCCCTCCTTTGACAGGGTGCAAAGATCAGCCTGAACAGTACAAGGATAAGTGGTCATAGATATATCAGGGTGAATTCGATCCTGTTTCCAGTTGGTCTTGGGGCCAAAAAAATTGCTGTTGGGCTACTATCGATCCCCGAGGGTCTCTCATTAAAGCAGGGTCACACAAATAAACAAACACTGTACAGCATTTATCAGCAGAAATATGAATAAGTATGTTTTCTTGAATGTCTAATCGGCTGTATGAATCATTGTGTTTTAAAGCAGAGGTAGCGGTGAGTGTAATCGTACCTGTCAAGTGGTCATGCTACAGCACTTTAAGAGCTGAGATAACAAAATGACTTTAGTGGTGAAAAAGTTTAACTTTATTGAAAATATTCATGATATCTATATTACTTAGATGTCCTTTGTGGGTAATGTTTGAGCTCATCCACGATGTAGTCTGGTTTTTGCTTTGTTGAGTTCACATGCTTTTTCTGTGTCCATGCGTTCCATCCTGCAGTCACATGGGTGGATATCTCCAAATAGTTCTCAAGTAGGGGATGAATGGGAGTGTCTGTGGTAGTCCTGCAATGCATTGAAGACATGTCCAGGATGCCTCAAAGCATGCTGGGACAGGCTGTCATCCTTTAAACCCAGACAAAATAATACATAATATGTAGCCAACGGCCTGAAATCTCTAGGGAGCAATATGTAACTAAGCATCCCACATATGCAGCCCTTTTCATTTAACATGCATGCATCACTGCTTGAAACAAGCATTGCGCGTTGCCTAATGCAAAAAGTTACCTAAAATTAGCAAAATTAATACCGGAAGTTATTGAATATCAACTTCAGAATAAAATATGTGACGTAGACATTCGAGTCGCAAAGAGGAAAATTTAAGTAGTAATTACTGACCATTTACTCTCTCGTGTGACACTAAGCTAAACATCCATGGTGCTGTCATGAGAAAAAATATCAAAATAGAAGAATTTTGCAGTCCACAGGTATTTTGGATTGTTTGACATTATCTCACATAGGTATACAGGTATGTAGTGTTTTTTTTTGACAAAAATCCACTCAGTATGGTCATCTTTGATAGCAGCTTAGGACATTAATGTTATCAAAATTATTTCATAGCGATAATGTTGATTAAATAAATTCCAACATCAATTAATTAAAATTAAAAGGTGCTCTTTCAAAGATGAAATGTCATTAAAAGTATAACATTATATTTTTGTAATTGTTTCTGTAAACTACAAAATGATTATGGGTGGTTGTCCTCACATAAAATGCTAACTTGAGGTTTTCAAGGTTTGTGACGTTTCACGATTTCTGCAGGCCTGTATGTGGGCCACGGAGTGTTTGACATTGCATCAGTAATATTTATGTCTAAGCACGCCATTTATATTTTCTGTGGAAGGTCTACTCTTGTATTCCAAACTGGGTTTCACAGCGACACACTTAGTGAGAAGCTTTTATTATGAAGATTCTGACCGGACGTGGTGTTGGTTATTGTTAATGTCTTGACGCTGGTCTAGAAGGAGTGACTCGTTGACTGCGGCGACCGCAATTTCGGCAACATGGGAGCCGCGGTGGGATTTATTCAAAACGGATTCTAAGAACCTTCGGGAAAATGGCAGAGAGGTGGGTGTAACATCACACGTGCTGTTTTTTTCTCCTGCTCGCTGTTTTATTCGATGCCTCATCTCCAGAAGCAGAGGGAGACAGGCGACTCAACGACGAGGCTAACAGCGGTTCGTTCAGTCGCTGTGCTGGAAGCGGCTGTTAGCTACCTCGCTACTTGTTCCTTCACGCGATTCAAAATTTTTTTATATTGGGAAACAAATGTATGAATTCAGACATGTTTTCGCTTTCGCTCACCCGGTTGTTGGTTGTTAGCTTGGACATTTATGTCTTTGTACTTCTGTCAAGGTGGATGGAGCGGTAGAGGGAGGCTGTAAGCGGCTGGA